>OV277706.1:22392789-23640289 GCA_922987775.1 Agonopterix subpropinquella | reverse complement strand
ACCTAACCTAACCTAACCTAACCTAACCTAACCTAACCTAACCTAACCTAACCTAACCTAACCTAACCTAACCTAACCTAACCTAACCTAACCTAACCTAACCTAACCTAACCTAACCTAACCTAACCTAACCTAACCTAACCTAACCTAACCTAACCTAACCTAACCTAACCTAACCTAACCTAACCTAACCTAACCTTTTTTTTTTTTTTTTTTTTTTGGTGGGGAAATCCTCATGGATACCCGCCGTCTTGGGGACGACGACGGGTTATGCCGGACTCCTACCGGCTAAAACCCCACCGTGTTCCATCGCATCGCCTGGGTGCCAGTTCGCTGGACCGCCAAAGGCATTCTGCAGCTTACCGGCAGCGACGGCCTTAGGCCAAGCCTCTGGAAGGGGAGGACTGGAGCGTTTTCCTCCCCTGAACTACGTGTGAGTGGCGCGCGGGAACACGCGCACGCCATCTCGAGCCCTTGGATTGGGCGCCGGACTTCCCCAAGTCCGACACCCATGGCTCTAAGGGGGAGTCTGCGGCGGAGGCTTTGCCCCGGCCGCAGGCTTCCCCTTCTTCGGTCGGTGCGCTGCTGCACATGCAGCGCTACCCGAGCAGTGCGCGGCAGGTTTCCCCGCCGCCGTGCATACAACGCAGAGCGGCGAGGACGTGCATTTCCCGGCCAGGTGGCCGGCCTGCCCGCAGCGGTAGCAAAGACCGCTGCGGTCCACCTCTGACTTGCAGTCACCTACAACATGCCCCGGAGTGAGGCACCGATAGCATCTTAATGGCCTCGGCGGCAGGATTTTAACCTGCGCCGAGGACCATCCGACGGCCAGCCGTTCCTCCTCCGAGGCCTTTTTAGCCACTGCCACCGGGCAGCGCACCCACATGGTGCCACTGCCCGTGTGGCCGCGGCGGATATCTCCCGCCTTGATGGATGCCGTTGGGCATCCATCAACCCGGGAAATCGCCGCGACCACTTCTTCGGAGGTCACCGAGTCGTCCAGCCCCGAAATGCGCATCTCTGCGCATTTCGTGGGCCGGCCAACCCGGATGACCTCTTCACTGAACAACTCCTTCAGCTTGCCTGCCAAGCGATCGGCATTCGCTCCGGACTCCGTTCCCGGCAACTCCAGGATTCGCTGCCCCGACACTCCCACCCTGAACTGCACGGCGGGAATGCCGAGGTCAGCGAGCGCAATCTTTTGCGCCGCCTCACGCAGAACTTTGGCGTAGGTTACGCCCCGGTTCCCAGCCTCCGGCTGCAACGTTATTGTTACAGCCGAGGACTGGGGGAGACGCAACCTCACCGGCCTCCTTGTTTTTTGGGCCGCAGGCGGTGGCTTAGGCCCCGCCTTTGGCTTCTTGGCCTTCTTAGCCACCTTGACCCATTCTGCCTCTCCCGAGGACTGGGGTGTCGGTGGATCAGGGTCAGTTCCCACGTGAGGCGACGCAGAAGGTTGCGGCCCTTCCTTTGTCCGCTTTCCTCTCGTCAGCCCCTGGTTTTTACCACCTCGCTTCCCCTTAGGGAGCTTAGAGGCAGAGCCCGGCTGAGAACCGGGATCCGCCAGGACCTCCATTTCATATTCGTCGTGCGCCAAAGGAGGGCGCATGCGCTCCTCGGGGAGCAACCTCCCCTCCAACGCGTCGAACCGCGCGCTCATCATGGTCCCGACCTGGACCATGATGGAGCGCGTCAGTTCGTCGATCGGCACTTGGGGAGGCTGAGCCACCCGAGAGCGCAATTCCGCCACCTCCTTGCGGAGCTGATCCAGCTCAGACTGCAGACGGGTGTTATCCGCTTGCAGTCTGGCTGTCTCCTCATTAGTGGAGCGCCTAGCAAGAAGCTCCACCGTACTCGCAATCGCGTCCGCCGCGTTTTTAACCTAACCTAACCTAACCTAACCTAACCTAACCTAACCTAACCTAACCTAACCTAACCTAACCTAACCTAACCTAACCTAACCTGACCTTTTTTTTTTTTTTTTTTTTTTTTTAGGTGGGGAAATCCTCATGGATACCCGCCGCCTTGGGGACGGCGACGGGTTATGCCGGACTCCTACCGGCTAAAACCCCACCGTGTTCCACCTCTACGCCTGTACGCCGGGTACACGGGAAACCCAGAAGGACTCTTCCGCATATCCGGCAGCGTCGGCCTGAACAGGCCACGCCTCTGGAAGGGGAGGACTGGAGCGTTTTCCTCCCCTGAACTACGTGTGAGTGGCGCGCGGGAACACGCGCACGCCATCTCGAGCCCTTGGATTTGGGCACCGGACTTCCCCAAGTCCGACACCCATGGCTCTAAGAGGGAGCCTGCGGCGGATGCTTTGCCCTGGCCGCAGGCTTCTTCTTCTTCTTTGGGGGATGCGCCACCCCGCAGGCAGCGCTCCCAGAGCAATGCTTGGCAGGCTTCCCCGCCGCAGTGCAGACGACGCACAGCGGCGGAGAGGCACATTGCCTGGCCACGTGGCCAGCCTGCCCGCAGCGGTAACAAAGACCACTGCGGTCCACCTCCGATTTACATTCCCCAATAACGTGCCCCGGAAGGAGGCACCGATAGCAACGCATTGGCCTCGGCGGCAGGATTTTAACCTGCGCCGAGGTCCAACCGACGGCTATCCGCCCCTCCACCGAGGCCTTTTTGGCCACTTCAACCGGGCAGCGCACCCACATGATGCCACTGCCTGTGTGATCGCGGCCCAAATCTCCCGCCTTGATGGATGCCGCTGGGCATCCACCAACCCGGGAGATAGCCTCGACCACTACTTCGGAGGTCACCGAGTCATCCAGCCCCGAAATGCGCATTTCTGCGCATTTCGTGGGCCGGCCGACCCGGATGACCTCTTCCCCGAATAACTCTTTAAGTTTGCCGGCTAGGGCATCGGCCTTCACGCCGGACTCGGATCCCGGTACCTCCAGAATTCGCTGCCTCGACACTCCCACCCTAAACTGCACGGTGGAAATGCCGAGGTCAGCGAGCGCAATCTTCTGCGTCGCCACACTCAGCACCTTGGCGTAGGTTACGCCACGCTCCTCAGCCTCCGGCTGCAACGTAAGTGTTACAGCCGAAACCTAACCTGACCTAACCTAACCTGACCTAACCTAACCTGACCTAACCCAACCTGAGCAAACCCAACCTGAGCAAACCCAACCTGAGCAAACCCAACCTGAGCAAACCCAACCTGAGCAAACCCAACCTGAGCAAACCCAACCTGAGCAAACCCAACCTGAGCAAACCCAACCTGAGCAAACCCAACCTGAGCAAACCCAACCTGAGCAAACCCAACCTGAGCAAACCCAACCTGAGCAAACCCAACCTGAGCAAACCCAACCTGAGCAAACCCAACCTGAGCAAACCCAACCTGAGCAAACCCAACCTGAGCAAACCAAACCTGAGCAAACCCAACCTGAGCAAACCCAACCTGAGCAAACCCAACCTGAGCAAACCCAACCTGAGCAAACCCAACCTGAGCAAACCCAACCTGAGCAAACCCAACCTGAGCAAACCCAACCTGAGCAAACCCAACCTGAGCAAACCCAACCTGAGCAAACCCAACCTGAGCAAACCCAACCTGAGCAAACCCAACCTGAGCAAACCCAACCTGAGCAAACCCAACCTGAGCAAACCCAACCTGAGCAAACCCAACCTGAGCAAACCCAACCTGAGCAAACCCAACCTGAGCAAACCCAACCTGAGCAAACCCAACCTGAGCAAACCCAACCTGAGCAAACCCAACCTGAGCAAACCCAACCTGAGCAAACCCAACCTGAGCAAACCCAACCTGAGCAAACCCAACCTGAGCAAACCCAACCTGAGCAAACCCAACCTGAGCAAACCCAACCTGAGCAAACCCAACCTGAGCAAACCCAACCTGAGCAAACCCAACCTGAGCAAACCCAACCTGAGCAAACCCAACCTGAGCAAACCCAACCTGAGCAAACCCAACCTGAGCAAACCCAACCTGAGCAAACCCAACCTGAGCAAACCCAACCTGAGCAAACCCAACCTGAGCAAACCCAACCTGAGCAAACCCAACCTGAGCAAACCCAACCTGAGCAAACCCAACCTGAGCAAACCCAACCTGAGCAAACCCAACCTGAGCAAACCCAACCTGAGCAAACCCAACCTGACCAAACCTAACCTGACCAAACCTCTGCAGAGGAAGAAACTTGCCACACAGGAGCTACTGTTAGAAGCAGAGAGACGCAAGACATCCTTTGCTCTCGTTTCGGAACCTTACATAGGGAACCAAGGAACGCTAAGGTCTCGGACCGGATCAGAGTGCAGCCAACCTTCGATACAGTAAGGGCTGTATTTGAAGCTTCTTGAGTAAGGGGCGACAGGATATGTCAGACCCATGTAGATGTGACGGTTTGCACGACGGGAATGCTGGGTGCCATCAGTAATTGGAGAGTAGATAAGGGCATAGTAAGTTCCGACCATAATGCAATAACATTCAGCATACAGTTGAGCAAGCCAACTGAGCCCTTACAGAAAAACTACACAAGGAAGTATAAAAGGTAATAAATAGTAGTAATAGTAACAAAAGGTGCCCTCTCAACGTCAGAAGGCTGTTGACCAGCTTCTTCTCAGGCCGCACAGTGACAGTCATGTACGCAGGTCAGCGCTGTAGTAAGCCCACTAGAAAGGGGTGCGTGCAGGGCTCAATAGGTGGATCAAGTTTCTGGAACCTATTGCTGGACCCCCTTTTGGACGAGATGGATCAGCGTGGGATTTACTGCCAGGCTTTCGCGGACGATGTCGTCCTTGTCTTCTCTGGAAAGTCGGTTCCTGAAATTGAGCGGATGGGAGATCAGATTCTCGGGCATGTGGAGGCTTGGAGAAAGGGTAACAAGCTAAAGTTCGCTCCGCACAAGACGCAAGCCATGGTTGTTACCAACAAGTTGAAGTTCAACACTCCTTGCATCCACATGGGCGTGACTGAAATCCCGATGAAGGAAGAGTTAAAGATACTGGGGCTAACTATTGACAGGAAACTCACTTTCCAAAAACACGTAAGTGAAGTGTGCAATAAAGCCACCTGTATCTTCAGACAGCTCAGTCGGGCTGCGAAAATTTCATGGGGTTTGAATCCGGAGGTGATCAGGACGATATACGTGGCAGTAATCGAGCCGATTGTACTGTACGCGGCAAGCGCCTGGGCTCCTGCATCGAACAAATGGTCGGTGCAGAAACAACTTAATACAGTCCAGAGAGGTTTCGTCCAGAAGATCATAAAGTCTTACCGCACAGTTTCCCTGAATGCCGCGCTGGTACTCTCTGGTCTTCTCCCCCTGGACATGAGAGTGCGAGAAGCCTCTAAGCTTTACGAGGCGAAGATGCGAGAGACGACCACAATCTTACCTAGGGGATAGGACCGTAGAGGCCAGAGTGTCATTCATGAAGGCACCACACCCTGCCTCGGAAGTGAAAATCGACTTCCAGTGCCTAGAGGACATGCAGCCTCAAACCCTTGCAGACCATCAAGTTTCTGGCTCTCACATTTTTACGGATGGGAGCAAGATTGAAGGGAAGGTCGGGGCTGCTATGTCTTACTGGAGGGATGGGTCGGAGAAACGAAGTGCCAAGTACCGCCTGGAGCCATTCTGTACCGTATTTCAAGCGGAGATGTTCGCGTTGCAAAAAGCAACCGAACTAGCCCTAAGAAATGCGGACAGTGAAATCAACATCTTCAGTGACTCCAGGTCGTCATTGGAGCTCCTTCGTGACCCCGATACGTCCCACCCCATGGCATGTGAGGTTAGGCGCAACATTAAGCTGCTCATGGAGAAAGGTAGGACATTACGGCTCTTCTGGATACGCTGGCGCATGTTGGAGTAGAGGGTAACGAACGCGCTGACGTGCTAGCCAAGGAGGCAGCACTCTTTAAAAAGACCGCGGCCGATTACGACCGATGCCTTCTATCCAACATTAGGAGGAACATTCGGCAGGAAACGAAGAAGGAGTGGGAGAAGAGATACGCAGAGAGCGAAACAGCCTCCACGACCAAGTATTTCCTGCCCAACACAGAAGCCGCGTACAGCGTCATCAAGAAATTAAAATTGACCCCCACGTTGGTACAGATATTGACAGGGCATGGGGGGTACGGTTACTATCTGCACAAGTTTAACTTGAAAGATAGCCCCCTATGCATCTGCGACACAGATTCCGAGGAGACAATCATCCACCTCATCCTCGACTGTCCCATACATTGCGCTAAAAGACTAGACCTACAAATTCAGATAGGACAGCAGTTAACGGCCGAGAATTTACCCGGCATTGTAGCCGATGAAAGCAGTAGAGAACTATTGTTTAGGCTTGCGGAAGAAGTAACAAGATCGGCAAAGATAAGAAATGGCATCAAAATTATTGGCGGATAGCAAATGCCACCTACATTTTGAGGATGTACACATGCGTATATATAATTGGTATTACCAATAATTTTGCTACACAAGAGAAAGAGTACAAATTACCATATTATGATAATATGGTAAGATTGTACTAAGGAACGAAAAATAGTAAGAACCGCAAACCTAATAGACTGAAAAATAGAAGAACTACTACAACGTGTTAAATTAAGATTACATTAATAAGACTGATATGATTGATGTAAAATACGTTCCTCTGCATTTAAAATTGTTAAGTATTATAAGTTTAAAAGCTGATTAGAATTAGATATCCCTTTTTTATTTAATTAAAACAAAATGAGTTCAAACTAGTCAGATGCTATAAAAAATTCTCCGAACAATCTCATAGGAGACCAGAGGAATGACAAACTGAGGTTTTTAGCCGGTACGAGTCCGGCACTATCTGGGTCTTCCTTCCCAGATGTCCATGATGGATTTTCCTCTTTTTGTCAAAAGTATAAAACCTGAGCAAACCTAACCTGAGCAAACCTAACCTGAGCAAACCTAACCTGAGCAAACCTAACCTGAGCAATGGGAGTCAGTTGCCTCAAGGTAGACCAGTTGCTGTCAAGCTGGCCTAATTTGACAGTCAGTCAGATGTGCCCTCTTGTGGGGCAAAACATGCAAACCTAACCTGAGCAAACCTAACCTGAGCAACTAACGCTGCAACTAATGCTGGCGGGGACAGATCTCATCCGATCGTGTTGACCAGGTCTCGTCGCTCGTACCGCCACGCAGGGCAGTCCTCCAGCGTGTGCTGGGCGGAGGACTGGTCGGACGCACAGTGGTGGCATCGTGCCGATTCCTCCCGTTCGATTCCACTCAAATACTCACCGAGGCACCCGTGCGCGGTGAGTATCTGAGTCAATCTGTAGGTGACGGTGCCATTCCTCCCTATGCATCGTTTGTGTGTATGTGTGTCTTATGCATTTCTTCGAAACTATTAATCGGATAGTGCCCATTCTTTTTTTATTGGCTTACGTTTATTCTTAGTTAGGCTTCATCAAAATCGGTTTAGTAGTTTTCATGATATGGACTAATACGTGTAAGTGTGACGGCCTAGTTTGTACGTATTTACGCGATAACTTCGGCATTTCTTGATCGATTAGGATGATTTTGTAGGGTTCCGTACCCAAAGGGTGAAAACTGGACCCTTTTACTAAGCCTACGTTGTCCGTCCGTCCGTCCGTCTGTCCGTCCGTCCGTCCGTCTGTCCGTCCGTCTGTCCGTCTGTCCATCTGCCCGTCTGTCCGTCTGTCCGTCTGTCCGACCTATTTAGGGCTGTAACTTTTGAACTGTAAGAGCTATATAGTTGACATTTTCACAGAATGTGCGTTATTCCGGCGGATTTGTTAACAAATAATAAAAATGTCATAAAGTTAAAAATTAAGGGGGGTTCTCAACAAGAAACTAGTTTTTATCAACGTTTTTTCTTCACGCTCTATCGTAAAAACGGTAATACATAAACGCGTCAAACTTAGTGTGATTATAGAACAAACTCTACAGAATAACTAACTTATACTGAAAACCGGCTAAGTGTGAGTCGGTCTCGCGCAAAAGGTCCCGGACAAAAAAAAGTTTTTTTCTATGTTAATAATATTGTGTTCTGTGGTGGTGTGCTACGGAACCCTCGGTGCGCGAGTAGCCCGACTCGCACTTGACCGGTTTTTATTTTTAGTTTTGTATGATCTGTCCCCGAGATAGTTCCACTATAATTTGGTAAAGATCTGATGATGCGCTTCGGAGCTACATAATAAAACTCCTCAAAAGTAGATTTACTTCGAATCGATGTTCCCTTTGCGTCTATAACTGATAATTTGAATTGAAGTAATGTATTTCACCACTAAAAATAGTGAAATAAACAAAATTTTACGAAAAAATTAAAACCGCTTTGAAAAAACTAGTAAATAGAAAATAATATTGCAGACGATGACTTTCTAACGAGAAAGTCATCGTCTGCAATATTATTTAATTCATAAGAAAATTAATTTGTTTTATTGGAGTCGGTGTCAAGCCAAGCCTAAAAATTTATGCATATCGCGAATGGTACCGGCTTTACAGCGACTTCGATAAAACAAATTAATGTTCATATAGAATGCGAACGAGAATGTCATCAATATTATAATTTTTTACATTCTAGTTTCTTTTAAGGCGGTGTTAATTTTTTTCATTTCAATTACAACTAGCGTTTTTTAATTAATTTTTTTTGTTTTTTTTAAGCGTGTTCAATATTTTTATAAAATTAGCTTTATTATAAAATTTGTATAACCGTGAGAACGCGAACGTAGTGAACTAGCGACGTAGTATTATTATATGAATAAAATTATGATTCTATTTCATTTATCGAAGCGGAACGAAGAATATTGGTCGGATAAATATATAAGGAGTCAATTAAAAATGCGTGCGTAATAATCAACATCTTTAATTTATTTACAACCTTAGCTCTAATATCACAAATCAGGTCATCCGGGGACTCGTCGTTCCCCGCCAGTGCGGCGCGGTGCGGTGCGGCCTCACACGAGCACGGGGCGGCGGCGCGGCGCGCAGGGGGAGCGCTATAACGGTATCTCCGCGCCGAGCGCCGCCACCTGCGCCAACGCCGCCGGCACGCGCGCCCGCGCCGCGGGGAACCGCGGCAACGCGCCCAGCGCCGCCAGGTGCCGCGCCGCCAGCGGCAGCGCGTCCGGCGTGGGCGCGGGGGGTGTGGGGGGCGCGGGGGGCGCCGGGGACAGCGGCGCGAGGGGCGGGTAGAGCGCGCTGGGCTCGGTCTGCGCGGTGCGGTCGGCGGTGGCGCGCTCGTCGGGCAGCGTGGAGCGGTCGGTGGAGGGAGTCGGCGCGAGCGGCGCGCCCGTCACCAGCGCCGCGCACACCGCGCCCGCGCCCGCCGCGCCCCCCGCCGCCCCGCGCGCCGCCCCGCGCGCCCCCGCCGCCCCGCCCCACCGCGCCGGCATCAGGCTCGCGCGCACGTTGCGCTCCGGTCGCACTATTATAATGTACAGCTGCAACGAGACGTGAGGTCATCGTCATTAGTCACGCGTATTGATCGTCGACGATGATCTCATCCGTCGACCGGATCGATCGTTGGTTCCCGAACGATGGAGCCGTCGACTTCCTCCCGTGAACCTCTGCTTCACGACGGAGAGTCGGGGGTTAGATTTTTTCTCTTTGCTCGGATTTCGGTGGATATACCCCGACGATCGGACCGATCGACGAAGGAAAGTCAAAAATTGATCGATATTTTAACTGAAACTATTCAGCTATCACCGGGAACCTACCTTGGGCGAGAAGAGGCAGACGAGCGTGACGCTGGCGCTGAGCGAGATGGTGACGGCCATGCTGGTGACGCGCAGCGGGACGTGCGACGCGGTGCCGAAGTACAGCGGCACGAACGCGAGCCAGATCACGCACGTCGTGTACATCGTGAACCCTGCGGGGGAGAGATGCGTCAGCGTGTATCGTAGCTCCGCGGTGATCTTACGATGAAGCCGAGACATACCGATGTGTTTGCTCTCGTTGAAGGCCTCGGGTATCTTGCGCGTGAGCACCGCGTACACGGTGCAAACGAGGATCAGCAAGCCGGGGTACGAGAAGGCGATGATGATGGACGCGTCCACGTACGAGTCGCACACCAGCAGGTGCTGCTCCCGCGTCGGGTAGTGGCGCACCGCACGCGCCGGCGACACTATCTGCCACACCACCATTATAACCACCTGCGAATTAACATCCGTTTAGAGTCGCGCGTGATGACGATCATTTCCGCGTTCGAAACTACCGATCGTATACCTGGATGGACACGAGGATGGAGCAGATGACGAGCTGCGACTTCGGTGAGATGAGCGACGGCCGACGGGCCGAGCGCTTGCTCGCGGCGAAGATGCGCGCGATCCTGTTCGTCTTCGTCAGAAGCGCGGCATACACCACCGTGAAGCAGAACCCCGTTCCGAACCTGCGACGACGCCAAACATTCACTACCCCATCTCGAGGCACACGAGGCACGGGCTCAGTCGACGGGCACTCACCTCTGCAGCGAGCACAGGAAGTCCGAGGGCCTCAGCACGAGCGCGAACGTGACGAGGTAACACAGCGCAATGCCCGCGAGCAGGACGCACGACAGCTCGCGCCCGCTCGCTCGCACCACCGGCGTGTCGCCGCGCGCCACCCACACGCCCGCCACGAACCTGGCGGAGACACACGCGGGTCAGCGGTCGAGCCTCGATGTACGACGCACGATAGTGTGCGGCCACTCGCGGGTACACTCACGCGGTGAGCAGCAGGCCGAGCGCGCTGAAGGTCATCGCGGCCAGCGCGGGCGGCGCGCCGGGGCGCAGGTGCAGCGCGGGGAGTGCCGCGCAGTGCGTGCGGCGCGCGTCGGGCAGAGTGCCGCGCGGGCACGCGGCACACGACGTCTCCGACACCGGCGACCTGATCTGTGGGGGGGGAGGTGAGTGACGGTCAGATAGCGAGGGCGCGGGACACGGTACTCGCGGGTGACTCACCTCGTACTGTGTGCAGTTGAAGCAGTGCCAACAGCACCGCTCGCCCTCCACGTACTGCTTGGCCTGGCCGAGCTCGCACTCGGCGCTGCAGACGGACTCGGGCGGCGAGCGACTCTCCCACTTGAACTGGATCTCTGCGGGGGAGAGCGCACTCGATGATGACGTGCGTCAGTGGGGGAGGGCGAGGTGACGGCAGATGGAGGTGGGGGCGGGGATGCGGTGCGGCGGGGACGATGCGTACCCTCCATACGCAGCTCGAGTTCGCCGTCCAGGTAGCGGCCGACCTTGACCCAACGGTATTCGCCGCGCGACACTTGCTTGAAGTGCAGGATGTTGTAACGCGCCGGACCATCACCGTTGCCGTCGAAGTGGAACTCGTCGCCGCTCAGACCTGCCGACGAGCGCCGCCGTTGTTACTCAAATTATCACGTCGCGATACACGGAAGGATAGAGAAGTGTGAGACGATCACCTGTGAAACGCACTTGTCGCAGATACCGCAGCAGCACGGCCCCGCTGGCGGGGCGCATGGCGTCGCAGAGTCCGGGCCGGCCGCCACACAGGTCACCGTGCATGTCTCTGAAGCGAACGAATCGATTTTTGTCTAAATTCTTCGATACTATTGTTATCACTTTCTGTGTTATTTCACCGAGATAGTGTTTCAATAAAAAAGACTTACCGGATGGCGTGCGCGAAGGCGAGTACGGCGTCGGCGACGAACTGCAGCTGCGCCTCGAACTCGGTGGTGTGCTCGGCGAGCCGCTCGCGCCCCGAGCACGCGTGGTCGTAGCCCGAGTTAAAAGGCGTGATGGCGCCGCCGGGGTACCGGCACCGGAAGTGATCCTCCCAGAATTCTGCCGAGAGATGTGCTCGGAATTAGGACGCGGTCACTCCGCTGCCGGGTTTCGGCTCCGGGACGCCGAACGCGTTGACAGCGCGACTCGACGTCCGTATGCGGTGAAAAGGATTACCGACAAACCAGGGATTCCTGGGGTTGTTCTCGACGGTGAGGTTGAGGAAGTACTCCGTGAAGCCCCGCACGGGGTTGGCCTGGGGCTGGACGCTGATGGTGCCCTCGACGGCTCTCTCGCGGCCCTCCCACACGAGCGCGCGCGCGCTCCAACCGTCGGATCCGACCCAGCCAAACGTGTCGGTCGCGTTGAGGCGCGTCACGGCCGCCATCACGCCCGCCACCTCCTGGTCCGACCCGAACACTATCACACCTGCAACCGACACGGGAGCATCACCTTCCGCTCTACGGTCGTAAGTATATACTAGTGGCTCCGTCTCGCTTCCCTGCACGACTCACCGCGGGCGCGCGGGCGGGACAGCAAGCGCACGACGAGCGAGTCGTACGCGGTCGCGTCCGCCTCGCCGGAGTCCTTCACGAGGCGCTCCTTCACCGCGATGCATATGTCGTTGCGAGCGAGCATCGTCTCTAGCTCCTCAAACGCCTGCGCACCACAGTTAGAAACAGATGAGAACCTTTCTTAATTGGGAGCATCTATCGATTAGAACGTGACGTTCGCCGAGAAAAACGGAGATGGAGATGTTCACCTTTATGCCGTAATTGGACTCCTCGTAGATGATGGAGACGTAGCGCCAGCCGAGCTTCTTGACGATCTCGACCATCGCGCGCACTTGGTGCAGGTCCGAGGGTATCGTGCGGGTGAAGTACTCGAACCGAGCCTTGTTCGATAGCTCAGGCGAAGTCGAAAAGAAAGATACCTTGACATATAAAGTGAATTATTGAGACGATATGCGAGATGTCAGCATTATCTTTATATGTGAGAGCTCTCAACGGACCTGCGGTATCCTGAAGAGCCTCAGCAGGTTGGCGACCTGGACGGAGGTGACGGACGAGGCAGCACCCACTACGCCCGAGATCACCTTACGGACTGCCGTCGCGTTGCACGCGTACTCCGCGTCATCGATGTTGCTTATTGAACCTTGGACAAGAGAACATGTTATACACTAGGCAAGAGAGAACCGTTGCATCAAACGCTCAGATAAACAGGCGAAAAAGATGGTAAATTCCTGTTACTGAAGTTTTCACACACGCAAAGTATTACAAGCCACACTTCTTCGATTCTGCTCTAGATTATTGCATCATCTCTTTAAAAACCTCAAGGTAAATTGATGAGTTGTAAGAAATTATGTACGTTACTTACTAGTACACACTGTTCTATGTATAACCGACGGGTTAACGTTCTCTCAATAAAGAGCGGCAGACAGGACTGTGGACAGTACCTTTGATGAAGTCGAGCGCCATCTCGAGCCCGTAGGTGTCGTTGTCGCAGTCGTCGAGCACGTGCGCGCCGAGCCTGACGCCGGGCGGCGCGAGCGCCTGCGCCGCGTCGAGCGCGAACAGCATCGCCTCCAGCGCCTGCACGCCGCCCTGCCCCATCACCCGCCCGCACGTGAACACCTCCGAGCGCGAGTGCACCTGCCGACGACAGTCACACTGTCACTGTCATCACTTATTGCTATAGCTATTGGCTATGTGCGAAGTGGGTGTTGGGAACTGTCAAGTCGATCGCAGCGACCGGGGTGGCAGAAATTTGTACTTTTGCCGGACAAGCTGTGCAAATATGCTTGAATCTATGCAAATCCGCACACTAACTTTAACTCCAAAACTGTCAAGACTACAAACTAAAAATTTGGCATGGAAGTTTCTATTAGCATCTAGATGTTCACTTAAAAAAGGCTTGTCGCATTTTAACCCCCCAAAGGTGTTAAAACTGAGGCCACCTATGGGATGGCTCAGCCAAGTATCAACTTGCCGCACTCGACTCGGTTGAACGCAGAGCCAGGAGGCTCATTGGCGATAGTAAGCTGGTGGAGACCAAGCTTCACAGCCTAGCCCACCGCCGCAGAGTGGCCTGCTTGTCGGTCTTCTACAGATTGTACTTCGGTGAGTGTGCCCAAGAGCTGCATGAGCTCATCCCACCTTACACTTTATACTATAGGACTTCCAGACGCACCGCGGTATATCACCCCTTCTTGGTTGACATCCCACATATCCGCACCAAGCGCCTTTCTGAATCTTTTATAATGCGCACAGCCAAGGAGTGGAATGCCTTACCTGCGTCAGTATTTCCGAGTACTTACAACCCGAATTCCTTTAAAGTACGAGTGAATAGGTATCTTCTGGGTAAGGTCGCTACATCTACGACCCCATCTTCGTCCTGAGGACTGGACTGAGGTCAAGAGCAAACCCATAGTAAATTAAAAAAAAAAAAAAGTTAAAAGTTTGTATGGGAATTCCCATACAAATTAGATTTTGTCCGTGGCTTCGTCCGTATCCGCTTCCGTCATCGTACCGGAATAAAATATAAGCTAGCTTTTAAGACTAATAATAAGCTTTTAAATATAAAAAGTTTTATCAAAATCGGTTCAGTAGTTTTGGCAGAATCCTCGAACAAACACAGACTTTTACAGTACTATAATGGTGTAAATAATTCACGGCCTGTCCGTAAAGTTCTGTCAGTACGCCGCGCTAGTGTGGCGCTAGTGTCGTGCACATAGCCAATATGCGCCAGTCCGAGGAAGTACTGTGTAAAGCAGTACGTGCACCGCACGGGGTTGGCCTGGGGATGGACACTGATGGTGCTCTTGATGGCCTTCTCGCCCCTATCATTCTCGCCGAGAACAGAGAGAAAAACCGAAAACGAGAATGTGGATTTATCTGCCGGGAATTTCTAGCGAGAGTGTAGTGCCAGCACAAAGCGGAAGTAACGCCAAGGTCTCATTTGTCTTGAACTGTCACATAACAGGGCTCCTGACATTCAGAGTCTAATTTATGTCAAAGGTGATTTTATTTTATTTTATTTTATTTTATTTTATTTTATATGGTTCTGCAAATGGCGAAAGCGAGTTCATTTTATAAAATTACAAATTTTAAAACCCTCAACTTAATCGATACTAATTGTAAACTTCATTTGTAATGTACGCAGATGAGTTTGTTTTTGGTTTAATAATAATAATAATAAATAAATAACGCTCACAGGCACATACATTGTAATGATCCCATGGTAAGCCTCAGGCTTTTTGTTATGGGAATCATACAATAACGGCACAAACATATAACATCCATGACCGAACCGGGATTCGAACCCAGGACTCTGGTTTGGCAGTCCGGCGTGGCAACCATTACACCAACCGGGTCGTTTTTTTTGTAGTTCAATTCAAAATCAAAATGAAATCAATATTTATTGCTAATCCATGTAAGTAAGTAAGTATTTATTGAACTTCAACCTGGTGGTGTGGTAAAAATATTGCAATAAATTATAGGACCAGTTTTCTTGAATGAAACAAGCTTTATTGCATTTTTACATGTGGTTCCGATAAGGATTATTGTAATATAGTACCTGCCTAACGCGGTAGTACTCATTTGACAATAAACATAAATATAAACATAAATATTCTTTATTTGCACACCAAAAACATACAGCTACAAAAACAGAATAAAAGATCGTAAGGGTACAAATGGCGGACAATGTACCAAAGAGTACTTTTTTATACCGGAAATAGAGACCCCTCTTGACGGTTTTAGGGAGCAACAGAAACGAAGCGCCGCCGGTAGATGTACTTGGAACTATAAGCAACTACGGCTGTAGCCGCAGGAAAATTATTAATTTTTTTCCAATTGCTTCTCCTAGATTCTTAATTATTTTTTGTTATCTTTGGAGATAACAACAAATAATTAAGAATCCAGGCGAAGCAAACATTAACAGACAACACATGAAACATGTTTTCAAACATGGGTAGGTACATTTGGAAATAATTGGCAAATTATTTTAAATAAAACAAGTCAAAATAACAACAAAGCTAACTTTTATTTTGAATTTTTTTTTGAACTGTATCAACTATCATTCTATCTATGTGTTTACATTTGTTTTTATGTATAGGTAAAAACATGTAATATTTATTAATTCTAAGTAGTAATTCTGAGGCTTCAGAATATCCATGACTACCCCCTCGGGGAATATAGTTGTGAGCATATGTTTACGCTTATGCTTAAACAAATATTATATTTTATGGTTAATTCAATTAACTGTGTCTATAGTACCTATAATAATATATCTAACTAACAAACGAATCTTGCAATTTACCGTCAACCGATTGAGTTGAAATTTTACACTCAAGTTTAGTTCCGATTACCTACAATACATTATTATTGTAACATGGAGCTGATCTGATGACGAAGACGAAAGTGGTTGCTGGTCGAGGGATCTCCTCGATTAATTATAGAAAAAAATTCGTGTTTTGTTCATTAATTTGTCTAGATGAGGACTTTTAACATCACTACCATAGAAAATAAAAGTTACAAATAAAATTAATTAACAACAACAAGTAGTAGTAACAACTATTTTTAACCGGCTTCAAAAAAAGAAGGAGGTTCTCTATTTTTTTTTTGTATGTATGTTACGCGATAACTCCGGCTTACCGGTTTGGATGATTCTTTTAGAGGTTATGTATACCCCTGAATTTGTCCCATTTTGATTGGGTGAAAATCTGAGAGATGCGTTTTGGAGCAACTATATATTTAAACACTGAAAAATATTTAGTTAAACAGACTTCAAAACTAATAAAATGTTTTTGTAAAAAGAAACTTTCTTACCTTAGATTACCTACCACTTTATTTGTAAACATAAAAGTATATTAAATATATTACATCTAAACTATTATAAAACTGTAACAGAAGTGTGTTTGTACATTGAAGATATTTACAAAAAAAAGATTACGATATGATTTTTAGATGTCCCTGATTCCAAATCACCAATTTTTGGATTTTTTGTCCGTCTGTTTGTTTGTTTGTTCGTTTGTTTGGGTGTTTGTTTGTTCGAGTATCACGCAAAAACTACTGAACCGATTTTGATGAAACTTTTTTTGTTTGATAGCTTATCATCTGACTTAAAATCTGGTATAATTTATGTGGACGAAGTTGCGGGTAAAAGCTCGTATATTATACAAGTTCTACTATGGGAATGCAAGCGCCCATGATATGAGCCGTAATACCTTTCGGGGTGGTCAGAAACATTGGTACAACTACCAACTTTCTGTTTAAGAATGGCCTGCAAAACTAAGTATCACACTTATAAATTGCAATAACTTTTTAAGTAATACGGTTTTACTTTAAGTAGGTACACAACATGTAATTTCCAATCCGAAGACTACAATGTGACATTCTTGTTTTTTGGAAATGTTGTTTAATTGTGAAGGTATAAAAAAATGTCACCTCGTACGACACCCACCGGAAGAAATGGAGTGGTCTATTCTAAGCCGGAACCATACGGCCCACGCCCACGATTGCAATAACAAACATAAATTATCAAGTGGTAATCTAAGTTCAGAAAGTTATTTTTACCTATACCTTTAGTTTAGTGCAAGGTTTAATCGTTTTATTTATTACTTTTTAAGTTTAATTGATTTTAAGTAATAGTTATGAGCATCCACTTGTAAATGATCATTTCTATCGTCAACTCCTCGTTTTCCACACAATATCTTATTAATATCTTTACAATAGTTATAGATAAAAAATTTTACTACTAAATTAATTAATTGTTTTTTTAACAGATCTTTATGATTTATACAGTTTAAAAAATTGAGATCCACTAAAATAATAATTATTGTTTTTACATATTCTTTCAATAACCGTTTTTGGATACTTTTTTGTAACAAGAAGTTACAAATATCTTGGATATTCGAAATAACCTCAATCATAGCGCTACTAGGATTCTAAAGCCATTTCTTACCCGCATACTCCCTTTTTTTAATGTACTCGTGCTGTCCCTCATCGTCCTGCATTAACGTTCGGCATGTTTTACAATTCTTAGATATTTTTCGTTTTGATTCGCGCACAAAATATCCGGCGACGTAAGTCAGTGGTATTATTTTAGGATCATTTTTAGACGCCACCGCCGTTAAATTTATATTCATAACGTCGTCCATGTCGACTTCGTACTGGGAGGTCGTATTGGCTTTACAATCCTCGTTTATTACTAAGGCATGTAATGCCTCGCCATAGTCCTTTTCGCAGTTAGCACCCGGAGCATGGACACTGGTGAGGTTGTTAACTAGGAGCGTGGCAAAAGCAGATTCAAATCGCTCCGGTGTCGGATTCGTGTTGCGGAACCCGTGGCTTCGAATAGCCCCAAAAAAGTTTTCGAGGGGGTCTTGATTGAGGTGCCGCATCCAAAAGGAAGAAATATCATAGTCGTCTTTTAATTTTTTTGTCAATAACTCGACTCCCTCCAATGTCATTACCCAATTTCTTAATGTGGGTACAAATTCCTCTTTTCCACTTTTTTTGTTACAAATTTCATTTCCTTTAAACACTTCTTGGCCTCGTTCCAAAGCCCGTGGTGTATGGAACTTGGTCTCACTGGTCCTAGATAAGGTTTTCCATGTTTTTCTTTTTTTGCGTAACTCCCATTCACTGAATCGAATAATTTGTCGAAAAAAAGAAGAATGACCGCTGTTTCCTGGCTCTCCTTTGGAAGGACACCGACATCTGTAAATAAATAATTACAATGCTTAGGAACAAGTAAACAGTGACAGCCAATAATAAATTGCATAATAACAAAACCAAATGAGTTGTCGAAAGAATCAAATTAAAAAAGTATGTGTCTAGAAGTAGTGTTAAGTCCTTCCTATCAGGACAGAATACAAAAAATTTTTCAAAAAATTCCATCTATTATGAGCTACATAATTAAAATAAAATCTCACCCATCAAATTTAATGTTGGCATAGCAATTTTGCTGATTCTGTTGAATCGGCAACAATATCTGCCTTCGAAGTGGGAGTGACAAACTCTGCGATGGGTATATAATGTATTTCGTTTGACAAACCCACGATGTCCCTGCCGATACTAAAGACCCAAGATCTGAACCGATCTGGTTCTTTTTCTGGATTGGGAAAACCATGCAAAACTCTGTCTGAACCTGTTGATAGAATTTCATATGGTAAATAATGTACACAGGTTTGTTGAATGGATTGACTTGATATCCTCGAAGTATAAATAATAATTCTCAAAAGAAACCTTATTTGTTTACAAAATCAGCTTGAAATAAATAATTATTTGAATAGATCGATGGATTGAATTTGTGACAAATGGGATTATAACATTACAATGGGAGTAACGGTAAGTATCGGTTGCCAAATTCTGGCAAAGTACTATTTAGCGACTTTGTTGTGTTGAAGTCGACACGATAAGCAAGCATGGGAGTATACAATGCATGAGCGTACCCAGGGAAGGCAGGGGTGGCTGCTGCCCTTACCACCCCTTCCTGTCTTACATACATGTATATATTTTGCTCGGCATTAGTAGGTACTGTTGTATTCATGAAATTGTACATGTAGGTATCATACTTATCTTATAAATGCATTCCTCGCAACTACTGTGGTGACACTGACCGTACCTACACCCATGTGTATAGGTAGGTGTATAGTGTAGGGAGATATTTGTGATACTATATAATTCCAAAGGTAGAATTGTATATTTACCTCCACTTTCTAAACATCCAGGAACACAACACTTTGCCTTTGACAAACTAGACATTTTATCTTATTTTGATTGTATCGGTCGTATTATCAAAATATTTGAGACTGGTCTCTAAATGTTGGAGAGCTATTTCATTATAACGAAAACCACCAAATCTTAAACAACAATCGTAACAATCAAATAACCCGCCATTTAAATTCAATGCAGAGCAAACTCAGTAATAAAAAATAATTATATGGTAATAGATGATAATTCCTTTAGGTTGGTAGTAAATAGTAGCTATTGCTAGTACAAGTTTCATTCATTCCGGATATTGTTCATGACCGGTTCAACGTAATTAACCTTACTTATCTATGGTAGTGAGTTACCATGGTTACGTTATCTTTGATCCAGTGTTAAAAGTAAAGAATAATAAATTCTACTGTGTTTCTACTAAATTCCATTGTACCACAGTTTTAAAAATCGTTTGATGAGTTGATCGTACAGAATCTTTCTGATTATAAAATAAACACTAGCTTAAAACTAAATGATATTAATTCAAAATTTATTTTGATGATTAACTTTTTTTGAGCGTTGTGATTATTCATACTAAATAAATTTATTATTAATTTATGGCAGCACTACAGCAGGGGCTAGTACGCCAACCCGCGATAGCGACAATCATCTGTCAAATTTAGTCTTATCTCGTTCGTTCGCGTGCAAATAGAAAGAGAGCGCGTTGGCTCTATCTCTATCGCGTGTTGCATACTAGCCCCGCTGAATCTACAGCATAGACATCTCTGTTGTTTATCTGGCCCTAAAAATCAAGTTCGACGGTTCAATAGCTTGCCAGCTTGTTTTTTTTAAGATTGATGTCCCTGCAATGTACTGAGCCCAATAAGTTTGAGATCTAAAGGATAAAATTAAAAAAAATACGACTGGTCTTACATATTATGCTACTGCTAGCTGGTCGTTTCTAAAATCTGCAGATATTTTTACAATCGGTAACAATTTGAATTGATTGTTTGAGATTGAAGTAATATGTCCTGTATTTTTGAGCATTTGAATATAAACTTGTTTTTAAAAAGTGTTTATGCTTGTTTTTGAATGATAGCTATACTATACATAGCCAGCGAACTAAAATACTATACCTACTTGGCACTGTATCGTACCTACCTATAGACAGTGTACAACGTTTCGCACTATGGAAGCGAAACACACTAGAACTCAATCGCGTTAGGAAAGCTGACCGTTTTTGGAAGTTTGATTATAAACTGAATTTAATGAAGTTAGAACGGTGATGCAGGCGGTAGCAGCGCAGCGCCACAATCTTGTCTCACATCCCACCACTGTCCCACCACATAATTTTGCTAACGTTAGGCTATTACCTATTCTGTGCGTAAACTTAAATGACAATTCTTTTGCTGTCAGTCTGCCGTGCCGCGCGCTCAGTGCCGGAAGTCTTGAAGCTATTCCTATGTAGGGTAAGGGGAGGTTATTCCGTGATACACCTAACAATTTTTGTTATAACTCAAATAAAGATTAACTGATTGATATGGGATATTGTTTAAAGTTTTGGGCATATATTTGATCTTAATTTATGAATACACACAGTTTGATACTAGATTCTTCATTCATAAATTTGTAATATCTTCTTGGTGATAAAGTGACATAGGTAAATTCGTGGTAAGGTATGGTAATTTCGTGACAGTGGATAGGTAATATCGTGATAGACCAAACTCATAGGATTTCGAAATAATACATACTGAAATAGGTAATACCAAAAAATCCTTTTTAGGAACAGAACGTCATACGTTAATCCTAGAGTAAAACGCCATTCTAGAAATATTCTAAATAACCAGCTGCTTATGAATCCTATATTTCTGCACAGTCATAAGAGTCATAACATTTAATATAGTATAGGTCATCTTCATCAGGAGCAATTATTCAATGTCAGAATATAATATGCTACTTCACAATGTACAGGGTGTTAGGGTAAACAGTTACACTACTTTGAGGGCTGATTGTACCCTTGATACATAAGAAGATGATTTATAAGAAATTAACAAAAAAAATCGAGCTTCCATACTAAATGCAATCAGTTGATCGAAAGTTCTACACAGAAGAAGAGAAGAAAGCCAGAAAAGAAAAAAGAAAATAAAAAAAACGGGAAAGAAGTTGAGAAAAAATTATAATGTTTGGATTTATCCGATTTATTGTATGCAGGGTGTTAGGGTAAACAGTTGCATTACTTTAAGGGGTGATTGTACCCATGATACTGAACAACTTTCCCTATGAACCGTATAGCAATTAACAAAAAAACTTTTCATACAAACTTTCGATCAACTGATTGCATTTAGTACCTACACAGGTACTTCAACTTCCGGTTCTTTTGTTGGCTTAGATGGGTCAGTGAAGTTGGTAAATAGTTAGTGTCATGATAAAAAAAACTACGTCATTCACGCATAGCATAGACTAAAATACAAGATTAAAGATGTATACAAGACCATACAAGCAAAATAACCCCTAAAATTATACTTTAAGATTATTAAAATTAGTTGACAAAATACGTCTATCAAATCACAAAAAAAAATTGCAAAATCACTTAAAATATTGCACACCTAACTTAAGGATATTTGAATGAAAAATTATTGAAATCCAATGCACAATTTATATCAATCTGTTCGTAAAACATTTAGCTATCAGTTTAATACCACATTCTTGAAATATATTACTTATTTACTAATTAAAACTTCATTTCATTGTCTACTGTCGTCATTTGTCACAGCTGATTGCGATTTCGCCCTTCGTTCTGAGAAAAAACTCATTGCAAGCTTGTTTCAAAAGCTTCTGAGCTGAGAATCATACTACTATCTTAAGCACACTTTACTGCATTTACATACGCGGTTTTGCGTCAATTCCTTCACGGGTTAGGCCGCGGCAGACGTTTAAAAAATTATCACGAAATTACCTATATCGCGAAATAACCTCCCCTTACCCTACTTCAAAAGCTCTTCGTTTATCTAATAAAAATGACATCGTGTGTGGTGAAGTGGTGCCATAGAGTAAGAAGAGATGGCATATCGGCTTGTTTCTATAGAAAATGTTGTCGCCAACAAAGGGGGTAAAAAGGGGGTGAGGGGAAGGGTTAACATTTAAATACGCTACTTCCCGCTATTATGACGTCAGGCCCAGTTGAGTATCTGTGCACAGTTCGATACAACATCTCTTCCCCAGGGGAGCGCGTTATTTTCTCTATGAGTGGTGCAGACAAAAAAAAAGAATGCTCTAAATCGAAACACCAAACTGGAATCAGTTCTCATAAGTAAGTCAAATTACAATATTTTCATGTCACTAACGCTTGAGTAAATAAAACTCAAATGGATGTTGTTATGCAGAATGAATTATGAGTGCTGATAATTTATAATTCCGAATGATGAGTACTATATTATAAACAATAATTATGTTTTCAAAACCTAGACAAAAAGTATTAAATGGATGCTGTTATATAATAATGAACCAAAAAACTTTTTTTACAGATAAATTCTTCATCTATTATAAACTTTGTACTTGGCATCCACATACTTAATAAACTAGTTATATTCCGGGGCATGTAAATACTTCATAAATAAGTCTAGTAAACCTGTAAATATATTTACTGTAGAATAGCGTTTTAAATAAAGTTACCGTAGGTGGCGTTACTGTCGCCAAAGGATAAATATAACCCCCTAAAGTAATGAAACTGTTTCCCCGTAACCACTGTTGAAACGAAACCAGGGTCAGCTGGGGTGCACTAGGGGTCCGCTATGAGCCACAAGGGTTCCGCATGGGGTCCGTCAGGGGCATATCGTGAACAGACCAATGATAAAATGTGCCGCCGGCTCGCACCGACAATAAGGTCCCCTTGTCACTAAACTTTGAACCCTTATTTATCATTATCATTATAACATATCGGAAGATTTTTTTTACCGTTCTGAAACTTTCAGGGGTCGTTCAGACCATCAAACTGAATGACTTTTATTATCTATGGTACCAAACCTGAAATCGCGAAAAAAAAATCAGCTGTTCCTTACTAAACTGCAATGCTTATTAGACTCAAATGTAAGAGACAGACGATTTTTTTTACGAATTCGATTTTGCTTTCATAGTAAAAGTCGTTCAGTTTCATGGTCTAAACCACCCCTGTAAGTTTCGGAACGGTAAAAAAAATCGACCGGTATTATTATATTTGTCATATAAATTTAAATGCGTGATCAAAATAAAAACACTTTTTGGTGCTTGCTGGTTACTATAAAGTAATAAAAAAAATCTGTATTTTATGTCATTTCATAAAACAGTGAATATCTCGGAAACTAAAACCAACAACAAGATCCCTTTTCCCTGAGAACGTGTATTTGGTGTGCTAATAAAGAATATTTATGTTATGTTATGTTAACGTTATATTTTATTGAAATAATGAATGTGCATAGTCACCTCAAAATTGTTATTCCACTATTTTATTTTTTTAATTGGCTGTTAGAAAAACCCTCATTGGCATAGTTATTTTATTATATTTGAGGTTTAATTCATAGTTAGGTAATTTTATATACATAAGGTACTTAACTTAATTATAAACAAAATAAAATAATAAGAAAAATTCGAATAAATTGTGTTTGCTTCGTAGTTTCCTTTTAATTTTTTTACTGTCTCCTTATTGTATAGCATTGTTTAACTATTTCATGTCAAATGCCGTTGATATGGTTGCCATAGCAGCATGACTCAATGCCCGCCCCCATAAAGTTATTATACGTTATAATAACTTTATGGCCCGCCCCCTGTCATTTCAGACGCCAATAACCTCGTTTGCCGCCAAAACTAATAAAATGTCAAAAAAAATTGATGGTGCTAAAAAGTGAGGAGATTTTGTTCTGAATAAGGTTTCCTTACTTGTTTATAGTTCGGTGCTCTTAGTATAGATCGATATATGGGAGAAAAACTTTTCCACCGCAAAGTTAAGTTTGTCCAAACTTCTTAGTGCTCACTTTACCTACAAAATCTCAGAGGAAGGATCTCTTTATAATCTCTTTGCTACAAATACTTCGTGGATATCATTCATAGCCAACGTAAAGTCATCATGTCAAATTATTTTAATGCAGTGATGTGCTGTATTTGAATATCTACCGATGTCGATAATTATAGAAAATAAAAAAGTATACTGCTTATTGAAATAATTATTTATGTCTTGGTGATGGATTGATGTCAATCGAACCACTAAAACAGAAACAGTATTTTTTGTTGAGTTAATAATTATACGGTAGAATTTTTAAACTAAAACATTTATTTTAAATCACAAAGATTTGAAGCTAACATAATTTCAAATTATAAAATGTTGAATTTGGTAGGTAGGTATGTGTGCCATTGGGTGTGTTCTTCGTTTCTTGTAATTTGAACCCACTTTTGACACCTGAAAATAAAAACATTAAAATATTATGAAATCATAAAAAAATCGATATCGATATTTTCCATAAATAATCAAACACTATTTTGAAAAAAAAAAAACACTTTTCTGGAGCTAAAATTATTTGCATTTTTGTAAACATAAACAAGGCAGGCATAAATTACAAAAAAATTCACTCACCTTGCTTTATTTCTTGGAAATTTATCTTGCTAGAAATGACCAATATTGCACATTATTTTGAAAACAAACTGACAGCTAACATATGTGACATCTTCATAAAAGAGAGGGTCAAGAAAGGAGACGATATAAACGCTCGTGCAAAAATTATTCGTCTATGGCTCATGCCAAGTAATTCGTAGATTTTTTAGCCAGTAAGAAGTGGCGAAGTTGCGATCACTATACGCAGACTATACGGGTTGGAATTTTTTAATGCCACCTGGGAAAGTACTCTATAAATAGGTACTAGAGATAGAAAATTTTACTCAAAGAAAACATTCCTTTATTTTAAAAAGAAACAAAATTGTATTCAAAGATTTGCGAAAATACGCTTTCTACGCCCGGAAATCGAACCGACTAAAATCTGAATCAAAAACATTTTCATGTACAAAAAGTGGCCGAGACCCGAGACTCACAATCCTTTTACTCTTAAAAAGTTATGAGATCACATTTCAAGCCAAGTCTTGAGTAAGGTCATCAGTTCATCTCGGTCTAATAAAAGGCTTCGCCGACATCGTCATCCCATGTAGAGTCAATCTAAATGACAAAATAAAGACTAAGATGTAATAATGACTTAGGCATTAGCTCTACATGGATGTCGGCCAAGCCTTCTAACTTTATTAGACCGAGATGAACTGATGACCTAACTCAAGACTTGGCTTGAAATATCATGTCATAACTTTTTAAGAGTAAAAGTCGTGGTAAAAGGATTGTAAGTTTTGGCCATTTTTTTACATGAAATTTTTGATGGGATATAATTGTTTCTTCAGTACTTTAGATTTTTCTGAGGGTAACGGACTTTATAAGGTGGGCGGCGCTCTTATACATACAAGCGTCGAATTCATCATCTAAACTTAACATAAAAGAACGAATAAAATCCACTCTTCTTAATAGACTATAATAATACTCCTCCGTACTTTATACTCATTGACTGTTCCATATAATATATATATATTTTTGTACATATATATATATATATATATATATATATATATAATATTATATTACAAAAGAAGTAGGAATTTATCAGTTCCAAACTTTACAGTAAAAACCAGGAGCAGCCTGTATAATGCGAATCACATCACATCAATACGACTGACCGGTCGGTGTCCGTTGCTGTGTGCATCATTTATACTGTTTATTGTAGGTACCACACCGGCACACCGCCTCTTTCACATTCACACAAACACAGAATAGGTGTAACAAGTAACTAGTTTTGTTTTGGCTGATCAGGGTCCATGTGGCGTGAGTTATTACTTAGCTACCTTGTAGCTACCTACCTGTGCTGCGTAAGTTGGATGCCATGTATACCTACTATCTTGTTTGATCATGGATTCAACTCGTTCGCGCTTCTGAGCCCTGTATTTATGTGTTTTTATGATTTGTGTAATTGTTTATTATATAAGTAGGTAAGAATATCAACGTGTAAGACAGATGTCGTGAAGTACCTAGTATCGAGACAAACCTGATAGGTTTAACGATGCTAGCCAGTATTCTAAAATGTTATAATATTTTTTTTGATAAGAGAAATAAATAAAAAAAAAAAAAAAAATTTGGTGTGATTTTAGAGAAAATCTAAAGCAAAACAACACAAAAAAACCGGCCAACCAAGTGTGAACCAATGAATTAATTTCTTTCATGCAACACAATTTGTTTCGTAAATAGAGACCCCCAAATTATATTGTATGTTAGTACGGAACCCTCGGTGCGCTGGTCCGACTCGTACTTGGCTGGTTTTTTATAATTATATAAGTTAACTTGTATCAACTTTACTTCAAAATGCCTAGCTTTTGTTTTATATTTAGAACTCTTTAGACAACAGTAGGTACACACGGCGACAGGTCAGGTTACCCTGTTTGGACTTTGAACTATTAGAAGTTGAACGCTGCGAATCGTGCGAGAGGGTGCGGTATGTTGTTGTTGTTTCGTCTCACAGCACGCTGTGCTCGCGCCGGCAGCCGCGTCTATGCAGGCTCTCTACCGCACTATTTTGTGTTTTTTACGTAGTGTAGTTATGGGTATATAGGGTGCGTAACCTGATGTGTCGCCGTGTGTACAGACGGATAGAGGGAAACTTTGATGCTCATTTTAATAAGGGATTTTTATATTTTATATCCTTTCATTTGTTTGTCCCTACGACTACTTTTATTTAGTTGATAAAGTGTCACGCAACGAACGTTGCTTCATGCCTACTCTATTAATATTACATCTGTGGTCTTATCTTATACACTGTGTAGCGATACACACGTAGTATGAGTTAAATAATTGAACAAGCTTAGAAACGCTTACTTATCAAAATACGTTAAGTCTGTCTGGTGACACAATAAGAGTTGATCCTTGAATGAAATTATTCAGATATACTTTCTATTCTTTTCTCTTTGAATATGGAATAAACACCGTAGAGATAATTAACGCATCAAGGATCTGTTTATTGTTTTGATACCTATTCTGTATTTTTGTGTGGAAATAAAGAGCATTTTATTTTATTTTATGTTATAAAACACTAGCTGGCCCGGCAGACGTTGTCCTGCCATAAAAACTATCCTACTCGTATCTCTAAAGTTGAAACAAATTACACATAAATGCCAACTTTCATCAAAATCGGTTGACTAGGTGAAGAGTTCACTGGGAACATACATCATGACACTTGATTTTTATTTATATTAAATAATGAATATGACTATTAATATCGAAGGTTTTATGGGGCTAGGTTAGATTGGGCTGGTTTGCGAAATAACAGTGGCATAGGTACTGGACTAGATTATAATAAATCTCTTGAATACGCGAGCGAATCATCAACAGTAGCCTCAATCAATCTATCAAATATCACTTTATTTTACACCTCAACATAAGCGGCGGCGGCCACCGTCAAGCCATGACGAATACGTGACTACAGTCATCGTGAGCGTCTCAGACTAACCATCATGAGGCCGCCTAGTATGATGTCTCCATCGACGACGGCGGCGTGCTTGACGGGCCACAGGAGCGGCGCGGCCGCGCCGGCGCCGCTCTGAGGCTTCTTCGGCGCCAGCTTCGGCTTGCGCGGGACCTTCATCTTGACCGTCGGCTTGGACGAGTCGCCCGGAGCCTCGCCGGGGCGCAGCGCCACCGCGGTGGAGCGGTGTGGGGGGAGAGTGCTGGGGCGCGCCGTGGTGGGGGGGAGGGGCGTCTTATCCTCGAGCGTGGTGAGCAGCGTGGGCGCCGGCATGTGTGTGGTGGTGGTGAGTGTGGTAGTCGCAGTGGGTGTGGATGTTGCTGCAGGTGTAGGTGTGGGTGCGGGTGTCGGTGCGGGTGTGTCGTGGCGCGAAGAAGCGCGTGGTTCAGCGTGTGAGCGCAGGGAGAAGGCGCTCGGGCGGGGCGCGCTCTCCTTGCTCTTGAGCTTCTTCTTGTTTTTGAACATGTTGGAGAGGTCGAAGGTGCCGATGAGGGAGTGTGCCTCCCTTCTGTAGCGCTGGTGCCCGCGCCGCGCGAGGTGGAGTTCGTGGCCGAGGGACACGTTCAGCGGAGTGTCGTCGCCGGCGAGCAGCACTAGCGCGCCGCGCGGCGCCACGCGCTGCGTGCTGTTGTCCGAGCACACACACACGCACGCGCACACGCACACGAGCAGCGCCGCGTGTGTCAGCAGCAGGGCGCCTATGCGCTCCATAATGATGCGTGTGCGAGTGTGCACTTCTCTCATTCCATTATTAAGTAACTTTAATTTCGCACTCACTCATCGCACATTAAATTCATCGCGAACTTTAGTAAAGTTACGTCATTTTAAGTATTTTCAGCATCATGAATCCGAACGAGGTACACTTATCGTTCGGAGATACTTTTAAAATATTCATTGCCATTCTGTCGAGTTTTTAAAAGTTAGTTTTTTCGATAACTTTCCCGCGCACTTTTACTATTCTTTCTTCTAAGGTAATAGATCTATTGCGTCGATTTCAAAAAAAATTTCATCATTAGAAAGCTACATTCACTTTGAGTAATATAGGCTATATTTATTGCTAGAAAATTCTTTATTTACTTTATAGAAAATAGTTTTTTTTATAATTAATTCAAATTCAATTAGAATTAGATAAAACTTTAGTTTTCCTTTACTATTAAATAAAAGAATGTAATATGAATTATTGACAACAGTGCGTATTAAATTAAAGAAAGTATAAGCAAGTAGCCGGGAAGTTAGTCGGTCGCGTAGTGTAGCGGTGTGGTCGCGGTATCGCAGTACAGTGCGTGGAGCGGGCGCGTGCGGGTCGCGCGGGGCCCGGCGCCGAGTGCCGCGCGGCGCCGCGACTGTGTGCCGTGTGCTGTGTAGTGTGTACTGTCACTGTGTACGGCGCGACGGCACGGGAAGTCGTCGCGGGAACGCCGGAGACTCAGTACCTACACACTACGAGGTGGACCCGGTGAACTTCGTACCGCCTCAGAATCAGTTTTTCCCGACACATACTTGGCCGTTTTTTTGCTTATAAACTTTCCCTGGCATGTGCACAACAACCGACTAAAGTTGCATCGCAATTATTGGTCCAGCCGTACTCGAGTTATTTCGTGATCACAGGAAATAGGGAGGGATACATTTTAATATTATACGAGCATTTACCCGCGACTTCGTCCGCATAAATACCAGATTTTAAGGCAGATCAAAAGCTATCAAACACAAAAAGTTTCATCAAAATCGGTTCAGTAGTTTTTGCGTGATGCTCGAACAAACAAACACACAAACAAACAAACAAACAGACAGACAAAAAATCCAAAAATTGGTGATTAGGAATCAGGGACATCTAAAAACCATATCGCAATCTTTTTTTTGTAAATATTTTCAATGTACAGACACACTTCTGTGAGAACTTACAAGGAAAATTACTATGGCTGATGCTGGCTCTTCATTCTCGCCGAGAACGGGCGAGACAGGCCGAGAACGAGAGTGTGGATGCCCTTCATTGTTCTCGTGGCATCATGAGCCATAGTAATTTTCCTTGAAAGTTCTCGCCGCGAGTTCTCGGCGAGAATTCTCGACGAGAATTAAGTACGGGCTTAACGATGCCACGAGAATAATGAAGGGCATCCACACTCTCGTTCTCGGCCTGTCTCGCCCGTTCTCGGCGAGAATGAAGAGCCCAAATAATAGTTTAGACTAGCGGCCCGGTCCGGCTTCGCACGCCGCACGGGTGGACGTCTAATCTTTTCTAGCAATAAATATAGCCTATATTACTCAAAGTGAATGTAGCTTTCTAATGATGAAATTTTTTTTGAAATCGACACAATAGTTTTTTAATTTATTCATTACAAACATACACACAAAAAATACAAATCTTTCCACTTTATAATTTTAATATATTATACTAGCGGTCGGTTCCGGCTTCGCACAGGTGGACGTCTATTCTTTTCTAGCAATAAATATAGCTTATGTTACTCAGGGTGAATGTAGCTTTCTAATGGTGAAAGAATTTTTTAATTCGGCAAAGTAGTTGAGTTTATTCATTACAAAAATACAAATCAAAATCAATCATAATTTTATTTTAAGTGACGACCCGACATTCAGTCGGTAGCAAATCTGCCTGCTAATCCGAGAGTCGCGGGTTCAAATCCCGTAAAGAACAAATACTTGTATGAGTATGAATATTTGTACCTACCCAAGTCATGGATGTTTGTATCTAAATAATATATGTAATAATTAGGTATTCTTTATCGTTTTCTAGTCATCATAATACAAGTCTAGACTAGATTCTGGTAGGTACTTTAAATGTGACTAGATTGGTAATTTATGAGGCAACGTTTAAAAAAACATGAGAACCTTTACTTTATAAAACTACCGAGACATAAACCAAAGTCAATTATAGATTGATTAGTTCAAATTTTCCTTTATCCTTTGTTTACATCTATAAGCGAACTCATATTTGAAAGTTTAATAAACGATAACATGAGGATTAATTTAATTGATAATCGCGAAAGCAATGGAACAGTAAACGATATTTTTTTTTAAATTTACCGTAATGTTAAACTACTGTTATAAATATAAAGTAATAAATTTACATAAAGTAATATTAAAAGCTAACATTAAAATTGTAATTTTCATAACATTTCATATTACACATAATGAAAGCCAAATAAAGCCAAAAAATATAAAAATTCACAGATTTCGTGCCTCACACGACTATCGAGCACAAACAACGAAATCAAACTACGGAATTCGAAAAAATATTGTCCCAAAAAGATTAGGCTACAGGCAAACCCTTAACTCAATCGTCTTCGTTTTAGGCTCAAATTGTAGCTGACTAAATTTTCCAGAGGAATTTTTCTAAAATTTTTGATATCGTTCTTCGTTTTAAAAATATCGAGCGCCAAAATAAAAAAATAGAAAAAAAATGTTTTTGATTGTCTGAAATAATTCTTTTTGCACCTTATAGCTCTTGTAAAGACGCGTCTTTTAAGCCTTTTTTTGAATAATATATCTTCAAAACTTTCCATAATATAAGGGGATCGCACTTTTTCGTAAAATCGGAGCCTATACTGGAGCGAACGAAAAGACATTTCCAATTTCAAAATACAGTCATTATTATAAGATCACGGGAACGATGGACCGCTCTCGAACTACGTTCCATTTTCCAAAAGCATTCTGTGCGATAGAATACGACTCTATTTCTAGAAAATCCCTAGACACCCCTTGAAGAGATGAAATTCAAATATAAAACATTTTGTGCTCTTTAATATTCATCTTTTCTATTCGCAAAATTTAATGCTTTTATCTTAATTAAAGTCGTAATAAACGAGACAAGAAAATTTAATTTACGAAATGATCAAGTAATTAAAATATAATCCTTGGGTACAATAACCCTACCGCCGACTACGGCGTAGTCACTCCGCTACGCATCTCGTAGCACATCGGTATCGCCGGACGTGTAGTATGTAAATAAATCGCTACTATGTAGAACTATATACTATTACCTATTCTGTGTCGCTACTTAGATATATTTACGGTAGTAATATTATAGTACTCTGTGGATATATCTACATAATTATTATAACTTTACTAACGAGTTTCCAAACTCTTTATCCGTTCTTAATCTTAATAAATAAATAATTCAAAGATAACTTTTATTTTAAACTATTCATTGCGTCGTGTCTTGTAGTTCTTGCTTCATTAAACGATTTTTTTTTCATAACGAATTCATGTGATACTCTCGTACCGCCTATATTATAATAATGTAAGTAAATAGGTAGGCCCCTAGTGAAGGGTGCTCCAAATTGCAATAAATATCTTCTCTCAATATACGAGCTGTTGAAATACCTTTTTTGACGGATGTAATAGTCTCAGTATAGTCTGCGTACGAGTGTAGACATAATCATCAAATTTTGCTGATTTCCCATAAGTTCTTTGTTATTTTAAAATATTGATGGTGTCACTTAGTACCTGTTAACGCAACTGCGTAGTGAATGATTGCGGTCTCTTTAGAGGACTTTCGTTATGTTTCTTTATTTTTGATTGTTGTTGAATGTCACGGGCCGTTGGAAGACGAATTATAATTTACAAGCAAAAATCCCGTTTTATTAATTTATCGTGATTGAATCACAAACATTTCTGGTGACCATATCGACGTGATTCATAAAGTACTTACAACGAGCTATTTTGAGAGGTCATCCGACGGTCGTCCGTAAGGGAAGTGCGCCCCTATAGTTTCTTATTTGCGATCCGTGATGGCGGACTTTTCGCAAACGGCGCTTTCTCGTAGCTACAACCAGCACATCGTGGCTTTATAAGTTATTTCAAGGCGATTTGCCGAAAATTTTCAGCGGCCTCGACTGCAAGCATCTCACTGAAACGAAGGCGAGTGTTGCGAGTGCATTGCCTACACATCGCGGAGCCCTGCGCCTGCATCGAGCGACGCTGTGGCTGCTACCGCGCACAGAGGTTTCATCGCTTCGCGCATCTATCGCCTGCTTACGGTTGCACGTTCATTGACGCTTTGCAGTACATGCGAGGCGTGCTACGGTTTGAATTTTAGTCATTTTGTAGAGTTTTATTTAGTTTGTTCATTGCCTCATAAGTTGTGCTACCTACTATCATAATGGATAACGAGTTGAAGTGTTTGATAAAACAGAGAGGTAGTATAAAGGCGAGGGTAACTCAGTTTAAGAAATATTTAGCGCCGCTGCAACTTATTGAACCAATTGACATTTCCAAACAACTAATCGTCGAATTGCAGCTCAAGTTGTCTCGTTTGAGAGAGTTGTTAAATTCATTCGATGACATACAGAATAAAATCGATAATCTTACTAGCTCAGACAACATTGAGGAGCAGTATGAGGAACGTGAGAGCTTAGAGAGTGCCTTCTGTCAAGTAATTTCTAGTGCGCAGTACATTCTTGACCAGAGACAAGGGTTTCATTCGTGTCAAAATTCAAATCCGGGTTCAGAAAAGGGTTCGGACCAAGGTTCAGCAAAGAGATCGGCTTCTTCAAAGTCACAAGGCATAAATATGTGCACTAACATAAAGCTCCCTACGATACAGTTACCGACGTTTGATGGAAATCATTCCAAGTGGTTGGAATATCGCGATACGTTTGAAGCGTTGATTCATACAAATGATTCCATTCCCGTGATTAATAAGTTTCATTATCTGCGGTCCTCATTGCAAGGTGGAGCTGCTGTTGTCATAAGGTCGATTGAGTTTACTGCCACTAACTATGAGTTAGCGTGGAAATTGGTTTGGGATCGGTTCAATAACGAAAGAATTTTAATTAACAATCACATGAAAGCGCTATTTAATTTCGAGCCAATTACTAAAGAATCTTACAAGTCTTTACGGTACATGGTTGATCATTTTACTAAAAATTTAAATTCATTGGACAAGTTAGGGGAACCTACTGATAAGTGGGATACAATGATTATTTACATGATGGCGGCAAAGTTGGACCCATCCACAGGTCGCAAATGGGAGGAATATAGGAGCTCGTCGAATAGCTCTCCAAAGCTTTCGTTCTTCCTCGAGTTCTTAAGAGGACAGGCTGACATGTTAGAGACATTACAGTTCAACAGTAATAGAGGTGACACTTCTAAATATGACAGATCTACACATTACAAGGAAAACAAAAACACGAAGTCATTCTTTGCTTCTTCTTCTTCTAAGTCGAATGAATGTGTTGTTTGTAATCAAGGTCATCTTCTTCACGAATGTGATAAGTTCAAGTCGATGTCTTTCGATGGTAAGCTGTGTGTTGCCTACAAAAACAATCTGTGTTATAATTGTCTCCGCGCCGGCCATCATCATAAGCGTTGTCGTCTCGGTCCCTGCAAAGTGTGTAAAGAGAAACACAATTCATTACTACATCAAGATATAGTGCCTAATCAAAATGCGTTAAATAATAAAGGTGATTCTACTAAAAATGATAGTCATGCTAATGATACTAATACTAAGAATGATGCTAATTCGAAGGCATCCATTGCTACCGCGAGCGCAGTGCAATCTCCTGTGTCCTTATCAGCTACAAGTTCAAGGCAGGTACTCTTGTGCACAGCGGAGGTGGAGCTAGTCGATATGAAAAATAAGCAAACTTATAGTGCTAGGGCGCTGCTCGATGCTGGCAGTCAGTCCTCATTTCTCGCTGAAACAATGCAAAAGAAGATGAATATTGGATGTTCGAATACACGTTCAGTGTCAGTTTGTGGTATAAATAATGCAACTACTAATGTGAATGAATCCTGTGATCTGATTGTGAAGTCGAAAGTCAATTCCTTCCAAATCAATGTGTCGTGCTTAGTTATTCCGCATATCACAGGATTGCTACCAAGTCTGGAGGTTGATACCTCAACGTTTACTATACCGTCTAATGTGGTACTTGCGGACCCAAGTTTCCATCGTCCTTCCGATATAAATATTCTATTGGGAGCAGAGGTTTTTTGGGACATCGTTGGGTCGAGGCGCGTTAACTTAGGACGAAACAAACCTACTTTACTAGAATCCGAGTTAGGTTGGCTCGTCGCTGGCCCGACCGGTAGTGTCGCCACTAAAGTCCAATGCAACTTCGCGCATGAGATTCTCCCTAGTGAAATAGCCAGGTTTTGGGAGATTGAGGACATTTCCCGCGAAGATAAGATTTTGACCAAAGAACAAGAGCTTTGCGAAACTCACTTTGTTGAAAATACGAAGCGTCTTTCTGATGGTAGATTTTCTGTTAAATTACCATTGAGTGAATCTCCTGAGGCGGCTTTAGGTGTGTCGTACCATTTAGCTAAGCAACGTTTTCTTAAGTTAGAAATGAAATTAGATAAATCTAGTATAAAGAAGGAATATGCTGAGTTTATCCATGAGTATGAGCATTTAGGCCATTTGACAGAGGTAAGCCGTCCGCCATTCGGGTACTACATTCCTCATCATGCTGTGATTCGCGAGTCTAGTGAAACAACGCGTCTTAGGGTTGTGTTTGACGCGTCTTGTAAAACTACATCTGGCAAATCTTTCAACGATATCCAGCTGGTGGGCCCCGTGGTCCAGGACGATCTTCTGTCAATCCTGTTAAGGTTTAGGCAAGACACGTATGTTGTTACAGGGGATATCGATAAAATGTATCGACAAGTGATGATTGATGATTCCCAGCGCAACTTGCATTTAATCTTGTGGAGGGATGATAAAACTCAGCCCCTTAAAACGTTACAACTTAATACGGTTACGTATGGAACAGCTTCTGCTCCCTACTTGAGCACTAGGTGTCTGGTGCAACTCGCCGATGAGTGCGCTGATGATGATGAAGCTGTTGCCAACGCATTACGTCACCAGATGTACGTAGATGATTTGAATATCAGTTCAAACGATAAATCGGAGTTAAAACTTTTAGTTCAGGGCGTAATACGAGAGTTAAATAAAGGATGTTTTCCATTGCGAAAGTTCCGCACGAACGCTCCTGATATTTTCGATGATATAGTGTCTACAAATCAATCTCAGGATTTTTCAAAGCAGTCGTCGGTATTAGGTTTGAAGTGGAAACCTGATTCTGATTGTCTACGATTTTCTGCAGATATTGAGGCTCCCTCAAAGGCGACTAAGAGGAGCATATTGTCGACTGCATGTCGGGTCTTCGATCCTCTGGGTCTGCTGTCACCTTGCTCTATAATACCGAAGATGCTGTTACAAAAACTATGGTTACACAAAATTGATTGGGATCAGCAGGTCCCAAAGGGAATCGAAGACTCGTGGCAAGATTTTATAAACGGTTTACACCACATTACTTCCATAGAAGTGCCTAGGCACGTGCTGTGCGAGGAGGCTACAAATATCGAGATTCATTGTTTTACCGATGCTTCTCAGAACGCGTACGGTGCCTGTTTGTATTTGAGATCCACTGATAGTTCTGGGAGTGTTAAGGTCAATTTGCTATGTTGTAAGGCTAGGGTCGCTCCGTTGAAACCTGAAATGACTATTCCACGCATGGAATTACTAGGTGCGTTGGTAGGCGCTCGTTTATATGCGAAGGTAGTAAATTCACTTCGGATCAAAGTCTCGCGTTCTTTCTTTTGGTCCGATTCGACGATTGTATTAGGTTGGCTTAGGACACAGCCTAAAACTCTAAAGACTTTCGTGTGTAATCGTATAAACGAGATTCGTGAGCTTACCAATCAAGATGCCTGGCGGTATATTTCTACAGAACTCAATCCAGCTGATCTAGCGTCCCGTGGAGTAAAGCCACAGCTGCTAAGGTACAATATGTTGTATTGGCATGGGCCTTCATTTCTGACTAGGCCAGAGGCTTATTGGCCGCGTGACCCCGGCTCTGACGATGTGTTGTTGCTACCTGAAACGAAAACGTTTAAATTGAATGTTAATGAGATTGAGAGTAATGAAAGGGTAATCGAATTCGAAAGGTTTTCAAAGTTTTACAAATTGATTAGAGCTTTTGCTTATGTTCTAAGATTTATAAGCAAACAACGAGTTAAGGGTGATTTCACGTTACAAGAATTAGAAGATTCACTTACCAAGTTGACTAAGTTGTCACAACGAGATTCATTTGCACAAGACATTCATACACTTACCACTAACAATTCACTTCACAGTAAGTCTAGAATAATTTCCTTGAACCCGTTCATAGATGATGACGGTATTATGCGTGTAGGTGGTCGAATCGACCAAGCGTCACACTGTCACTATGATAAGAAGCATCCTATCTTGATCGATGCAAAACACCATTTCACAAAGCTATTATTTGAAAGTGAGCACCTCCGCCAACTACACTGTGGCCCTCAATTACTGTTGAGTCTAGTTCGCGATAAGTTTTGGCCCACTGGTGGTAGACGATTAGCTCGCACCACTGTCAACAAATGTGTTATTTGTCAACGATTTAAGGCGACGACAGTGCAGCCTTTAATGGGTGATTTACCTCAACCTCGTGTCACCCCAGCGCCCCCATTTGAGGTCTGTGGAACGGATTTTGCTGGCCCGTTCTTAATTTCAAGTCGCAAAGGTCGTGGCGCCAAAACATCGAAGTGTTACTTGTGTATATTTGTTTGCATGGCTACTAAGGCTATGCACTTAGAGGTAGTCAGTGATTTGAGTACCAACGGTTTTATACTCTGCCTCAAACGTTTTATTGCCCGTCGTGGGAAACCGCGTACTATTTTTTGCGACAACGGTCGAAACTTTGTTGGGGCAAGGAACGAACTGGGTAGATTATTGCGTGCGTCCAGCCGTGAGGTTGGTGAATTTGCGTGTGGCGAGGGAATTGAGTTTAAATTTAGTCCTGCTTACTCGCCAAATTTTGGTGGGATTTGGGAGGCAGGAGTAAAATCAGCTAAATTTCATCTAAAACGTATAGCTGGAAGTAGTAGCTTAACTTTTGAAGAGATAACAACGCTGTTTGCGCAAATCGAAGCTATTTTAAATTCGCGCCCACTGACGCCTTTGTCAGCGGACCCTTCAGATTTGCGTCCTTTGACGCCGGGCCATTTCCTAATCGGGCGGCCATTGACTTCGCTACCGTCACCGGCTGCAAGGACTAACATTATGAAGCCTACTACCCGCTATGAGTTACTGGAGCGGCTGCGACACCAATTTTGGCGGAGATGGACGCGGGAGTACATCTCTGAATTGCAGAGCCGTTTTAAATGGACGAAGCATCAAGATAATGTAAAGGTCGGAGACGTCGTGTTAATAAAAGATGAACAATTACCTGTCCTAAGATGGGTCCTGGGCAGAATTACTAAACTGCACCCTGGGAAAGACGGCGTGTGCAGAGTTGTCGACGTCAAGACCTGCAAGGGCGAATTGCGACGCGCTGTATCCCGACTGTGCCCCTTGCAGGGGGGGGGCAGGATGTTAACGCAACTGCGTAGTGAATGATTGCGGTCTCTTTAGAGGACTTTCGTTATGTTTCTTTATTTTTGATTGTTGTTGAATGTCACGGGCCGTTGGAAGACGAATTATAATTTACAAGCAAAAATCCCGTTTTATTAATTTATCGTGATTGAATCACAAACAGTACCTAAGTACTTGTAGTATCCCATAATGGAAGTAGATCATCAAACTGAACAAAATCCATTGCGGCACTAACAATAAAATTCCGAATAAGATAATTATACAACATGAAATAAAATTCTTGACTGCACCGTGGTTGATGTTAGAACCAATTTTGACAATGATCAACTATTTGAAGCTTGAATTATTGTTTGCATTAGCTCTAGCTATAGACACTAGATACAAGACACACGTTGGGGCTCGTAATAGCGGCCGAGTTATAACTGGATTTGTGTGTGCTTCTCTGTAAAACGGAAAAGCTATTATGTACAAACGCTACTGCTTGATGACTGCAAGATATAACATTCTCCAAAAAGGAAATAAATAAATAAATAATAATAATAAATAATTCTTATACCATCACTTGGAACTATAACTATGGTAAAACTTAAAAACCGATGAACACAAAAAATTCAGAGCGACGCCGCAAGACATGGTGCCCTGGACATCCTTCCTCTGGAAGGAATGTTACAGAATTAAATACAAAAGATAGTGCAAGATTATCTTTTGAATTTAATTCTGTAACATTTAACAGTAAAGTGAACAAACAAGTCGAAGCGACGTGAGTGGAGGGACGAGAGGATGGAGGGGGGCGTGGAAGGGAGGGAGGGGGGAGGTGGATGCACATTACAAAATTTAAAGAGCAGTTAGTGATCGCGCCACGTCGCCACTGTTACACCGATATCCGGGAAGTGACCAGCGAGCGAGACCTGTGGCGGCGAGCGTGCGCCGGGCGGGGGGGGCTCAGTGTTAGCTGGGCGTTGTGTTGAGGAGCAAGTGACGACCAGTGAGCTGGACTCCTCGAAGCGAGCGCATACCGAGCACGGAGAGGTCGTAGTAGACTGGGCACTGCACTGATGCAGAAAGTCACGTGCCGAGTAAATGTATCGCCGAGTGCTGCATTAAACAATCATTGCGAGCGCCTAACTAATTATACATAATACAGTACAGGGTTATCTTTATGTCATTAAACGTAATAAATACACGAATAAACTCACGACATTAATCCCTTTCGTGGCAGCCTGAAACTTTACTGCTGCCACCAACAAGCTTTAAGGCATTTAGTTGTAGCAAGATTAACTTTGATCATGTCGGAGGTTTCGGGAAGGAATGACGTTAAGCATTATTACGTCGTGGCTTGCGCCCACATAAATATAGCATAGGAAACATTACATTATAATTATAGATACACAATGATAGCAATTACATATTATTAAGTAATACACTTGAGCTGGCAGAGAGTGAAAGTCGTAAAAATATTCTAACGTTTCGGATCAGTGAGCGGCACTTGGTTTTGATAAATAAATAAATAAAAATTGTTCTTATTTTCACCACCACAAACTATTTGGTATACATAATTTTTAATAATCTATTTCACATAGAATAGTCTGTGGGTGGAGACTGGTGCCAGAGTTGACTTGGTTATGTTATGTTGATATCGCAATAATTATGTTATTAATGGCCCTCGCTCCGCTGAGCCGGACAGTTTTTTTTTCATCCTGTAAGGGTGCCAATTAATAAAAAGAGACGTGTGGTTCGTTACACGTATGCTTTATTAATAATAGAGTACATTCACAATACTCATTAAACTACACTCCGTTGAGACACATTATAATATTACTATACACCATGTAAATATAAGTTATTTTTGATAAATATTTTAGATTTACAAATCGAAATTCGTTTGCGGATTAAATACTAAAATAGTCAATATCCTGTTCCTAAACCTAAACAGTTAGTTATAAATTCTCATTACAATACATCCATCGATGGATTTTTGTATATTTAACATACGGACAAAATTTTTTAACGAGTACATTATAAAGCGTTGGTTATTTTATGATCATACTTGTGATGCAGACAACTATGTTATTATGTTCTGGATGCAGAAGTACTGAGAGATGTGTTGTACGGTGTGAATGCGACTGTCCGTCGTGTCGTGCCGTGCGTGATTCAATCGACAAGATTGTACTGTGGAATAAATATAGAAATATGGGATATCACATTTTTTTTGTCCGACGTTTGCTCCACAGTATAAGATTCAGTTTGATAGTCAAAACTACACCATTAAATATTACTAGGGTGTTTTGTTACACCCCTTATGATGCTGGTAGCGGTGGCGTCATGATGCATGATACATTTATGTTGGACCATATATGGACCAAAAAAGGGGTCACTAGCGCTCCTTTCTCTTGCCTAAATATTTTTCAGTACAAAAATAATATAGGTAAAACGAAATGGTAAATAGAACAACAAATCAGAGACTTCGTTAACAGTTCGAGTTGACAATAAACTGCTAAAGTTCGACGATTAAATGATCCACATCCTCCCCTCTTACTGTTGTTTCAGGTAGAGATTTACTAGCAAATAAAACTATGCTTTCCTCTCTCATTCCAAACTACACTCCGACTGTTCTAACATCTCTCTCTCAATCACGTAGCAATAAAACAAAAGAACAGGAAAACACTTATCTTCACCAAGAACAACAGAGTTATTATTGGGTTGCAATTTTAATAACACTTAGTATGAACTTTGGTACCTAGTTGTACACATAGCTACTAAGCATTATGTTCATAGGGAAGTGGCCCCCGCTGAGGACCGCAGTGAAGAAAGGTCAGGCCACATTATTTACTGCGAGTAGTGTTGCGCTCCGCTGTAATAAACTAGCAAGTAGTTTATCGTCTCGTGGTTGTCTCACATTTTCTCCGTTTTTTTTTCGAATTTCACTAAGTCATTAATTTCATAACATGTTTCTTCTGATATCACTTCATTTATGACGAATCAAACAATAATTATGTCATCGATGGTCTATTTTATCTAAATGCCTACCATTAAATTAATAGCTTATTTTATCTAAATAACAAGAATCTAATGACGTTTGGTCTATAATTAGATGAAACATAGTAATATTTTTGTTATTTGATCGAAATTCAGTTTTTTTCAACTACACATTCAATTAAAATACCTTTAGGTGTAGCTTGCGTCTCATAAAAAAAACTTCAATAATAGTACTTCAGACATTTTACCCCGATTTTGCACCCCAATTTTTCCAACAGATTTCTTAGCTAACTTGCTGCCAGTGCTTTTTTTTATACCTAATACATACACATACTAAGGACACGCAAAAATATCAAACTTGCCACAAAGCCAGTAACGAGAGGCACAAAAGTTTTTCCCGTCGCTTTGTGTGACGCCCCCCCCCCCCCTCCGCTTCCCCAACTCCCCGCGGGCCCTCGACGTCCGTCTGCTGATTCACATTCCCTTTCATCTGCAACTCTTTGAAAATGTTGCTGAACCACTAAATATGTAAGTACATACAGAGCGAGCAGGAGGCGCACTTCATTCGCGCACGATCGACCTAGCGGTTGCGGCCGCTCGCTGTATCGAACAGATAAATTATTGTCAAAGAATAACTTCGTAACGTGTGACAAACAAAATTCATGCGCTATGTGCGGCAGCCGGGGGGAGGGGGGGGGGGGGTAATTAGTATGTTAGCAAGAATTAATCACAGACAGGCAACATGCTTGTTGCATTTAGTAAGGGATAGATGGAATGAGGTCGCGCCGCACCGCACTGCACTGGCACCGATTTGTATGGAATAGCTGATTTTTTTTAAGTGATGTCGATATTAGTCCCATACAGAAAAAGTTATTCGGTTTGATGGTCTGATCTTCTTCTTAAAAACCGTCAGCATATTGAAAAGCACCTTTATAAAATCCACAACCAGAATCCCTATCGGGGTGGCCAGAACTTTTACCACAACTACCAAAAATCGTTTAAATTTAAAGCATGCATTTATAGCAAGCATATGGAATAGCGTTTCAAGTGGTGATAGTGAGATAGGTCGGGCTCTGGGGCTAGCCAGATATCCCTTAGTCGCCTCATATGACACTCAAGAGAAGAAATGCGATGATCCATTCTGTATTAATACATACTTACTATATTTTTATCATGAATATACAAATTAATTACTTCAATTCTAAACCTGATAAATCGATGGTCGAATATTTGATTTAAACGTAGGTGATAAATAAAATAATAAATAAATAACGCTCACAGGCACATATATTGCAATAATATTAAAAAAATGAATATAATAAAAATACTCATTTAATTCTGATTCCTTAATTAGAAGTAGTGTGGGGCTCTCACTGCACCCGACGCTCTTCTCTATATCCAGTAGCACAGTACAATTTTGTATATCTGCACAATGTCTGGTGAGTTTAGACGAAGTCCGCAGTAAATAAAACAAATCAACATTAGCTCAACATTTTGAGTCAATTCGGAAAAAGCTAGTCTTTCGGCCACAAAAAACTCAAAACGAAACATTATCCCATAGTATAGTCTCCTGCAAAACCCACTCAAAGAGATTTATCTTCTTCTTGTTGTGCCATCTCCTATCAGGAGCTGGCAATCAATTAGGGCTATTCGGACCCTGGAGCCTACAGCCCTGAGCAGTGACGGTTGACGGTGAGTTCATGTTGAACCGTTCACACAGGTTTTTAAGCCAGGAAGTCCTTCTTCTACCACGCATTTGGGTTCCCATAATTTTCCCCTGCAGAATAATCCGCAGAAGTTGATACTTTTCATTATGAAACCTACCTATATACTGAAGTTTCCGATGTAAAGAGATTTATATCTGTTCAAAGCTAAGAATGTTCTTGGCATTGATCTAATTGAATTAAACACATTGCAGTTGCTCTCTGGCGTGATATCGACACTCGACACGCCCTCCCCACTTCCATCCCCCACAGGCGCGCAATGTCTCATAATTTATTGGTACATTTAATACGGGAACCATGTAAGAACCGCCGCCCCCCGCACCCCGCACCCCGCACGTTGCGTCTTGACTTCCCTTCGGCCTCCAGTCCCCATCGTTGTCACGCTCCATTACCTTATGATTGTTTAATTCCTGCTACCTATAGCTACCTATAGCACTTTATCTAACAGTTCCCTCCTATGATTAGAAGGCAAGCGTCAAATGAATCAAATCAAGTTTATTGCCAAAAAAACATAAAAAGAAAAAAAAAATTTCATGAAAAGTTTTAAAAAATATCACAAAAAGCACACGTTCTTCGAATCGTTCCAGTCATGATATGAAGGATAAGTGATAGCAAATAAGTAAACTAGATGTTTTTCAGATAAAAATATACGTCGCTAATACATTATTGTGATTCTTTATTCTTTAATCATTATATCGTCGTCATACAAGTGTAGTATATGTATTAGGACTTTGTAATATGTGGGTAAGTGTCCTATTTACAAATAACTCTTACAAGAGAGTGGAGTTGAAACCAACCAACACGCTATTATCTTTAACAACTAACATGCGCCACATGCCCTAATGCCCTGCGGCCTGACTTCACGTACCACTTCCTCCGCGTCCGCGACGCGACGCTGATAAATGACGTCGTCACTCACGTCGCGTCACGTCACGTCGCAACACCAGTGTCGCGCCACGTCGAGTCGAGCCGCGTTACTAACTAGAGACACTGATTCATCTAATCACGTCTCTTGATATTTCTATTTTTTGCTCTGTGACCGACGGAGCGCTTTCCCATTTCACACAAAACTTACCTGTAATAGTTTCCCTCTTGACTAATTCGACTCCCCCTCACGCTCGCACGCGCACCACTCGACGCTGGCGTGAGCGGGACGTCAGTAGGGCAGTGTTCAGTTCCGGCTTGTTTCCGGCGGCTCATTATCGGACGTGACACTGATGTCACTTTTCCTTTTCTTTGGAACCTGCGCGCCTTTGTTGGGTGTTCTTTATTTATCTATTAACTAGCTTATAATTATGTCAGCGTCTTCGAGCACGCGGGCACATCATCCTGTACAAGAAGAGTATTAAGTATCAATGTAGATGGCTGGATGAGGAAAGCATAGCATATGCTCACGACTATATTCCCCGAGGGGGAAGTCAGAGATATTCTGAAACCTCAGAACATCCACGTTTTACTAGTAGTACCAGAACTCTGTCCAGTGTGACGGGGAGTGAGCCCGTCGCCACTTATAATGGACAGTAGGTACAATACATGCCTCGAAACTGAAGCATGCAGGTTTCGTCACGATGTTTTCCTTCACCGAAAAGCCAGTGGCGTTATAAATCGTACATAAATTCCGAAAAACTCATTGCTACGAGTCGGCCTGGACGGGGATCGAATCATCGCCTCCTGCACGGCAGGTAAGGTTACTGGCCACTGGACCACCACGGCTGTCTGAATAAGGAAAGGAAGACAATAAAATATGGGTGGATTGTGTGAAGGATGATAATTATTCGTAAGGATTGAATGCTGAAACGACGGCTAGAGATGGATGGAAGAAGAAATATTGTGTCACCGCCGCCGCCGCCGGCTGATTAATGTTTTTTTGATTCTGATTCTAACTGTTAATAATAGCAGGAGCATGATGATCTTTTATGCACAGACACAGTTTTTTAACAATTAAGTATTAAATTTAGCTGGCAATAGATTCCCGTGAGGCCTTTCCCACTCGGGCCTTTGAGAGGTCCATTATCTTTATAAATGAGTTTGTTCACGGACATCGGTCTCTCGTTAATTAACTTAGATTGCAAGAGTCATCGTTTAGTCGCAGACCTCGATGCGATACTGAGTAGTCTGCCGGTTAGACTAGACTACTAGTTTGGCTGTCGTAGAGGCGTCTAAGTGCGTTTGTCCACCGCAGCCCGTCACCGGGACCTCACCGAGAATAGATGACTGTGCCGAGGAAGTAGCGTTACATTTACTATGGCTGCGTGTCCACCGCGGACGACCGCCGTCGACGTGAGTCCATTCCATATAACATAATCTTGTTTCTCGGTGACGCAGACATACAAATATTGCGTTGCACCATTTTTTTTTATGGGATATAGTCAGAAAACAGTAGCTGTGTCGCGTGATGTGCACTCGGTAATATAGTTTGTAATGAAACATAGGGGTAGGCTTGAGGTAGGCGGGCAGGGCAGGCCACTCGCCGCGTTACACAACCCGATCCTCTCCCGCTGACGCTGTGAAACTAACTACTTGTAAGCTCTCACGGCCTACTTTTATATACCTACTACTATTTATGTGTTACTCTAGCAATCATGAGTCCGCTCATTCAAGTTTTATTTTCAAAAATTTCCTACACTCATGTCCTCAGCCATTAAAAACTACAATATACGTCCACAAAATTTTCATGTCATCTTGACATACGTCCATAGCACATACATAACTTTGACATAACTCATGTATCTATTTGTAATCTCAGAGATAAGGCAAATATTTTGGAAATTCACTTTTAGCGAACCCGACATACCTTCTTCTCTTGATTCATTAACGTCATTTCGGCTACTCGTTACCTCATTTCATTGTCAGCTCAACGAACTATTTGTTCACGGACAGTTTACCGCAACTGAACGTCGCAGGCGCTTGTTTTTATGAGAATGATGCTACTACTATTCCAACTGGACTGGAAATTGTTCTTCAATTATTCGTAGTAGTCTATAAAGGCGACTATTACCTATTACTTTACTTCGTTCAAGTCCTACTGTTCTTCGGGGCGTTGAGCACAAAGAACGTATTCCACTCAACACGATTGTGTTTGTGAGTTTAGTTCATAAAGTGCACAACAACGTGCTGTTTAGTTGCGGAATGTAATCCAGGCCAGGCCTCAGACTCAGAGCGCCGCGCCGCGCTCTCAAATAAACTCGAGATTCTGCTTAAAAGTAAAAAGATTAAATTTCTTTTAGCAAAAACGTTTCTGAGCTGTTAGAGGCGCTTGTGCAAACACTCCGCGACGTTAATCTCCTTTTACCGAGTCAGTAGCTCCTTTCACTTTATTAATTAGGAAAGAATTACATTCCATCAGACGAGGCGAGGCGAAGCGACTTATCTCCGACCTTCCTCCTGCCTACATCCTTCACACAGACTAGGATTTTAATGTGAAGAGCGTTACATGACATCACACTCACGATATGTTATATTACTACGTACTGTGAAATGAATAGATATAATAATGAAAGAACCGAACACAACGGAACAAAGAATAATGTACGAGTCGGCTACAGACCCATTTCTGTATATGATTATGTTAATACTAATAACAATGTTAAGACTACTGCATTACATTTGTGGCTTTAAAGGGTATTATTTGCGAAGCGCTGCGGGCGCGGTAACCTAGCTCTAAGTACCTTTAAGTAGGTAGGTACCGAGTATTAATAACATTTATTATTGTGGTCATGAGTCTGAAATTAAGCTGTTATTATTATTATTATAGTACATTGTGTGGTTATTTAACTCGAGCTACAACGGATGCCTTTCAACAGGTAATAGAAAGCGCGATTACTAAAAGTTCGCTCCACTCCGCGCCGTCGGCCGGTGCTCCCGACCGTCGTCGTTGCAGATGGTAGGGGAGCGATGAAATAGACTCGTATCGGAGCGAGGCTGTCTCGGAACGAGGCTGTCTCGGAGCGCAGGCAGCGGCTAATGTTTCAGTAATAGAGGTATAATAGTGGAGCGACGCACGGACACGGAACAGTGACGCACTGCAGCGCGCGGCACTACTTTCATTTATTAAATACCTTTCATACCTTTGTTAAAGTTATCTGCTAAGGGGATAAAGAACAAAACAATTTATAAAACGGTCACGATAATTACAATCAAAAAGAAACAATTTATATTTGCATACTGCTGAAATCTCAAAAGAAATAGCCAAACTAGACACCAAAAAAGCCCCCGGATTCGACCTGATCACCCCAAAAACATTGAAAGAGCTACCTCGAAAATGCGTGGTATTCCTGGCCAACCTGTTTAATGCTATTTTCAGAACTAACCACTTCCCCACCATCTGGAAAACATCTCAGATTATCATGATCCACAAGAATGGAAAGCCAGCCGATGCCACCTCCTCGTACCGCCCAATCAGTCTCACACCGGTGTTATCTAAACTCTGGGAAAGAGTGTTCCTGAAAAGGCTAAAATTGAGCCTCGAAGAGAAAGACCTGATTCCCCAGCATCAGTTTGGCTTCCGGGAACAACACTCAACAGTGGAGCAGGTGCACAGGGTCTACCACTCAATCAGACAAAGTCTAGAACACAAAGAATACTGCACTGGAGCATTCCTGGATGTTCAGCAGGCCTTTGACAGAGTCTGGCATAAAGGCCTCCTGTTCAAGATCAAAAAATTTCTGCACCATTCTGTGTTTCCCCTAATAGCCTCTTACCTATCTGATAGGTCCTTTCAAGTAAAGCAAGGTGATGCCAGATCTGCACTCTACAACTGTAACGCAGGGGTACCCCAGGGCTCCGTACTTGGTCCCGTGCTGTATAACATTTTCACATGTGACCTACCACTGGTACCAAACATAACTGTTGCAACATATGCTGACGATGCTGCCTTCCTCTCGAGCAGCAAAGATCCCATTGAAGCTAGTACTCTCCTTCAAGAACAGTTGGATGCTACCCACTCCTGGCTAACCAAGTGGCGAATTAAAGCAAGCGCACCAAAATCTCATCACATCACTTTCACACTAAGGAAAGGCAAATGCCCATCAGTCAAGCTTGGACCAGAAATCCTACCAGAAACAACGTGTGTGAAATACCTGGGCTTCCACCTTGACCAACGCTTGACATGGAAAGATCATATCAAGGCAAAGAGAGATGTGATCAACAATCGGTTCAGAAATCTCCTTTGGTTATTGGGCCGTCAATCAACCTTAAGTCTAAACAACAAACTATTGGTATATTGTTCCATCCTCAAACCAATCTGGCTCTATGGCATCCAACTGTGTTCAACTGCAAGCAAAAGCAACATCCAATGCCTGCAAAGGGTTCAGAACAACATTCTCAGGACCATTGCCAATGCTCCCTGGTTCTCTCGCAACTCCGAAATTCACGAATACCTGGAAATACCTACTGTTCTCCAAGAAATAGAGCGGCACAAACTAAAATACAAAAAGCGGCTAAGAAGTCACCCAAACATGCTCGCCAACTCGCTGCTGACAGCCAGCAACACTAAAAGGCTGAAGCGGAGTCATGTGCTCCCGAACTAGAAGAGGGTAGGGCGCTGGCCCTGTCACTCTTAAAAGCCAGTAAATCTTTTAACACATCTGATTATAGTCTTTCGACTGATGGCAGATAAAAATTAAAAAAAAAAAAAAAAAAATTTTATTTGCATACTGCTGCATTTTCACAAATTCAATTTGAATTTGCATTACGTCAGAATTATTATTCTTTGGCAACTCCATTCAACTCTTAATGCTATCTCCGCCAAGTTGGAACCTCCAGTTCTTCCTAAACCTCAGTTCAAAAGATCTTACTTACTTACTTGTAATCTTATCATTGTTGGTATTCAAATCAAAAGCAAATTATATTGTTTCATACTTTACTTTGACCTCGAATGGTTAAGTTAAAGGAAAATGTATTCCTTTACTTGGCCTCGATCCCAGATCAGCACTTTGTTGTTTGCAAGCTCACATCCGTCGCATAATATATTATCGCCTCCTACACTCAGACTACATCCACTACAAAGTAACTACCTAGCACATATGAGAGAGTCACAAAACAGCAGAACAAGTGCTTATAAAGTAATGGTCACTTGACAATCTGAGCACGCGTCCCACTCGGCAGGCAAGTACAGTAGCTCGTGTGATGTCACAGGACCCTCTGTCCCTCCCTACAGTATCAGATAACGCGGAGGTGACAATGTAGTGGCGGGGAACGATCACAAAGTGTTTATATAATGTCTGGACAGGTGGCCGATAACCTGATTTGTCGTCAGATATTACCTACGCGCCGGTGGTAAACTTGCTCGTTAAGTATATCCCGGACTGTTGTCATAATATGGTCGTCACTAATACTAATACTGCATGGTATTTTTGTACCTATCTCTTTATAAAATATCAACAACACAGTAAATGCAAGAAATAATTTTTCACAGTGGTTTTGTATCATGGTTGCACTTAACAAGTTGAAATAGACAATCCCTTATTTAGACAAAATATGATAATAATAAATCTTGAACAGAGTAGTTGGTTGTGAAATCAGCAAGTTAGAGTGTCATTTGTTACAAGTAGCTCGTTGAACAGATACCCGATGAAGGATGATGGTTCTCGAGCGGTGACCTTGAGTTAGACGCTGGGCGCTTTGTTGGACAACCTTGTAAGTACTTCGTGAAGTCTCAAAAGCATTATCCCTTTCGGCGTGGTCAGAAATATTGCTACAACTAAAAACTGTCTTTATAAGTTTAATGTTGCTTTAAGCATATTTAGGGCTAAAGTCTCGAACGAAGTGTAAAGTAGCTAGTGTTTTGGTCCACGGCCCGTGACGATCAGACCTTCGGTATTTTATAAAAGCTGAAAGTGTTTCAGGACATGCTCCCAACACAGGTAGGAATGATGGGCATCTATGAACTATGAAGCCTTACCACATCATCATCATCATCATATCAGCCGATAGACGTCCACTGCTGGACATAGGCCTCCCCCAAAAGGGGGGGGGGGGATTTGCCATAATCGCCACGCTTCACCACGCTTACCACATATTTTTTATTAAATAGTTCAGGTTAAAATTGTCTTGCTAATGCAAGGGTTGGAAGTATTAAAATTATCAGGCTACTGAGGACACATCATCTAATAGTTACCCAAGTAGCATGGTATAAAATTCAGGTTTAATATTCTAATGTTACAATGACAGACAACCTTATACCTTAATAAATTGCTCTTACTCTATTTCGTTCATAAAACACTCCATAATAAAACTGATCCCTTAATCGAATTACCTACACGATACCCACAGAAAGAAATGGCGTAATTTATTCTAAGGCAGTTCCACATGACTGAAATTATGACATAGGTATCGACTACATTGACGACAGTTGAAGAATAAAACAAATGTTGATAGAAACAAGGGTAACTCGTGTGTACAGGAATCACTGGAGCTGCCTCCAACAGTGATTGTTGTGTAGCTGAACTAATATCTGAGCTGACGAGGAATTTAATATATTCTTTGTGTTCTTCCAATTGTTCCGCGCACATCACGGAATGTTATAATATCGTCGTGTGTTGGCGCTAATTCCGATTTATTTTGCAAGTTTTGTTATACTTGATCGAAATCTGACATAGTACCACGTAGCGTAGATGATGAGTAATAATCATACATAACTTTTTAGAAAGACCGGACTGACGACTCGTGTTTTGAATACTTTCATAGCTGGAAGACAAGCCAGAGAATTGAATCTATTTCTTACTAAGGTGCTGGTAATACTTTGTGAACGCGACACAATTCTCTGGTATGTTCACTAGTTCTCTAGTTTGTTTCCATACCGAATTTTAGGTTTTATCGGTAAGTAATATTGTATATTTTTCATTGACAACATTCTGTCAGTACTTCCTTCGGTTTTTGTTCTAGCTTCATGGTAAATAGCACATCGATAAGCTCGGAGAGGATGGCTCAGCGTCCATGGTGGTGGTATTAGCACGTATTAGCGAGTCACTCGGGACGAAAGGGAACGCACGAACGAGAGTGAATGAGTGACTCGGACCTCCCGATTCTTTCAAGTCGCTCGCAATTTTGCACAGTTTTTGATTGTGATTGCTTCAGAAGTCGTTCAGAGTTCGTTATTCCGTGAAATTATGCTGAATAATCTGCCAAAGGGCGCCATCTACTCTTTTGTTGTTGGCTCCGTCTACTTTAACGTTATGAAATGATGACTTTTAGATCCAAACAAACCTTTGAAAATAAATTAATGAGCTCTCCCCTCCCCTCCCGCCCCCCGTCCCGTCCCTCCCCCGCGCCCGCCTTAATAACGTTTACACTGGGAATTTATACTTAGGTATATACGAGTAGGTATCTATAGGAGCATCTCTAATAGCAGAAAATTATAACAATATTTACTCTCTAATGACGTTCAAATATCCTGTTTACATTCATCACTTTGTGTACCGTACCTAATGTTTTGCGTTTGATTGTGTGTCAGTGTCACACGTGTGCCGTGCAGACTGCTGTGCTGAGTCGTATGCACTGACCTGGATCTGTTGTTAACATCGACTAGATCGATGCATCGGTACTGTTGCTCAGCTCTCTGGAGTCTCCTCTACAATAAACATTGTAAGATAGTGTTTCAAGAAGGTTGCTCTCTTCATAAAATAAACAGTCGTCCGTGGACTAGGCGGAGCGTGTCGATGTCGGTCGGTCGTCGGTCGGCGTCACATCTGTTTCTGTGAATATTATGTTCCGCCAGTAAATATATCAAGCGTAACGGCACAATAATGCCGGACCCGCGTGGGTTATCACCGCGTCCGGCGCGGCGTCCGGGCCGGGGCCGGGGAGCGGTCCGGAGTTCCGGACGCGGCCGCGGGTTGAGAGTAATTTGTGAGAGCGCTCCGTGGCACCTCGCCAGCGCCAGCGCCAGCACTGGCAGAGGTAGGTACTGAGCTCTCATGTGAAAGTGAAGCTTAGAGTGACGACAATCTCTATGATTTGATGATTTTCATCGAATTTCTAATCTCTGAGGCACTTCTGAAATTACATATAAACACAAGATTATTCGGCAGGTCTTTTACAAAATGTACAAATGTTTGGTACATAGGTAGCAGTAAAATATAATCATCATCAGCCTATAAACGCCCCATTGCAGGGCACAGGCCTACCCTCAGGGTGTATGGGCATTATTCCACCACCCGTGCCCAATGCGGATTGGTAGACTTCACAAACACATCAGAATTTCTTCTTCAGTGTATGCAGGTTTCCTCACGATGTTTTCCTTCACCGTTTGAGAGCAGTTGGTATTACGTACATAAGTTAGAAAAACTCATTGGTACATGGCATGTTTTCCGTGCGGATTCGAACCCGGACCTCCATAATTGGGTGTCCATATCTCTCCGCAACGCGCCACCGATGCTCCCATAGAGAAAGTTGTTCAGTTTGATGGTCTGAAGGCTCTGAACAACCCTTACTTAAAGGGTTGTTTCAGAGCCCCATTTCATTTTACACCCTGTATATTATGCTTCGAATCTTAAATTTTTTCGGTGTTTTTGGGGAAAATATACTAAAATTATACTAAGATGGTACTGAAATCTAATTTTGTACTAAAATTATAATAAATTCATTTTACACAGCCTTAATTTCATTATACCAATTTAGTAGCGAAATTATAAAAAATGGTCACACTGCGGGCGGGTGCGGGTGAGACGGCGGCGCGTGCCTCTTATCAGTTAATCTGTGCTGTCTCAATTTTACGACATTCATTCAATTTAAAATTTAGCACGCCGCGGATTTACTCCACCTCATACCTTGCTTCGGAGATATGCATCAAGGAATTCTAGGTAACTACCAGCTTATTATTGGCGGTTTAGCGGGAAAAAAATACTCGAAGAATACAACCTGTCACCCTGTAACATCGTAAAGAGTACTGCATAATGAAGATTAAATTTCTACGCGTATATGGAGTCTGCAATTGAGAAGCTAGCTCATGCAGGGTGTAGGCTTCGGTCGTAGGTTTCAAACCCCGAACTTCTTCATTATTTACTCCTATCACATTTTCGTTCCGTTACTCTTACGCGGCCGACTATAAAATGTTAATTAATGCTTTAGCATTATGAAATATAATTAAAGACCGATAAGTATAAAACGTCACAATCAGTGAACTCGTTCGTCGACAACCAAGAGAGATAATAATAATTAAGCGCAGAACCGTCCGCAGCTAATGGATTTAATTTTTATGCGTGAAATAATTTACAAACTTTGGTCGAGAGTAAAGTGGCTTGTCGGAGTTTGAGTTTGTTCAGTCAGAAAAAAAAACAATTTTGTGCAATCGGTTGCCACTTTTATCCTGTGGCGAGTAGATGGCGTGTCAATAGTATGTTTGACTTTAATTTTTATTGGTGAAAAAAATACGAACCTGTAAATCCTGTAATTTGATTTTGTTGTATAGTTAAATAATGAGGATAATATTTACTCAGTTTTATGAACGGGCAATGTTCGCGTAGTGCGTTGCTACGCCGCCGTAACATACGTAGCACCATAGAGCCATTTGTTTCCTATTTTGAAATAAATGTATGTAGGTAATATCATGTAATATAGATCATCACATTTCTTCCCTTGTGTTTCGTACGAAATGACTAAGTGACGGGTTTCTTTTGCTTCGTTTTTTTGTGTGTGTTAAGGCTGGCCTCCACAGGCTACCGCCACCCAGGCTAGCCACCTAGCCACCTATCACCACTTGACACAATAATTACATCCTAAAGGTTTAAGCATAATTGAGTGTCAATCTTGTTTCTATGACGATTGACGCCCATCAAAGGGCAAGAATTATACAAAACTTTCTGACCACCTTGTAAGGAAATACAGTTATGAGTTTGTTACCATTATGAAGTGAAGTGAATAACATTGTTACAGTCTCAATTTACTAATGAAAAGAAATAAAAAAAATTTAATGCTAAAATGTTACAAAAGAGCTGGACTCATTAAAAAAATTCTGACCGGCTTGATCGACGCTGTTTTTCAATCTGGCCCCCTCTAAAGGGGCGGGCTCGGTCTACGGTAAGAATAGCAATATATGATGCTGCGAGCCATTATGTTTGTGAAATTAGTTATGATAATAAGCGCTTGTTTATCATTATCCTAAGTAAATAATGCGTACTTATTATGAGGCACTGATCGATGATTGCCTCATCCATCACACCCTCCCCCCCCCACATGTACAGGGGAGCGACAGCGCAGCGCCGCTGCCGGCCTGACGGTCGGCAGATTTGTGATTAGCAACTGATGAACTTTTGTTAGGTACTTTATTGTCTTTTGCGCCAGTGCATCGGTGGCTAGTTGGTTTGATTGAGGTTCCAAGTTCAAGTCCGAAAGCACGACTTGCCTTGCCGACTTGATTAAACTGTTTTGAAACGTATGTACTGAATATCGATTGCTCTGAAACGATGAAGGAAAACATAGTGAGGAAACGCTGAAGAAGAAATTCTGATGCGTATGTGAAGTCTACCAATCCGCATTACTTCCCGCGCAATATCTTGATGTGCGTTTGTGCACTTCGCAGGAGCGGGTCCGGATTGGAAGTTTAAATTGGTTTTTTGGCTCTTTTTCTTTATCAGATCAGACTTGTACCCAACGCTATGCTGCACGTGCGTCTTCCAACCTCCTCTACAATCAGTTAGTCTTCCATATTCATAGGCTTAATTCTGAATTATGATAATGACATATCGCTTGGCAGAATCTTACTTCCAAAATAGTCTATCAAAAGTAGTCAATAATACTTTTCCTTCTAATCTTTGATTTCTAATCGCTTGAATAAATAAGTGGACAAGGAATGGAAAACGACAAAAACTTGAGATCAAAGGCGAAGTTGTAAACAGTGCGCAGAACGGCGCGGCGGCGCTTTATGAACTCGAGAGTGAGAGGATGCTCTGCTCGTTGTGTAGATTAGTGCCTTTTATTTATTTGATCGTATCTCGCTTCTTTATACAGCGTTCTGATGAGATGAGACCGGACGATTTATAAACTTGAATATTGACCTCAAGATACCTACAGTACTGAGAGCTCTGTGTCTCACTCGTATTACGTGACAGTGAATGGCTGGATAAAGAGAGGAAAGCCAACGTAGTTGGTCGTTTTAGTTTACTAGATTAAGCAGTTTTTGTATCTATAATGTTATAAATTCGCAATAAAATGTATTTCTGGGTGGGTGTATATTTAAGAGCGTCTGAAACCCAATTTGTTTGGCCGAAAATTTTTATCTTGTTTCTAAGAAAAGGCATATAATTTTGTAGCGCCAAATGTTTGGCCAGATAAATTAGACATTCAAATGCTTTTAAATGTACATTCAGAGCATTTGAACGCCATAATTTATGTGGCCGACCAATTTCATCTTGTAATTGTAAGAAAGGGCATAACATTTTAAAGCACTATTATAAAACTACTGGACATTTATAACAGCGCTATAAAATTGTTCTCATGACTTTTCTTATAAATAAGATGAAAATGTTAGGCCAGATAAACTAATAGATAGCATGTGTGTGAAAGGAGTGAGCTTTGATTTAAGAGAGATGTATGAAAGAACAACATATTGTGTTGAGTTGACCACACAATGGGATAAGTGCTCTGCTCTAGAGCATTAATATCAATCATTATTGGCATCAATTTGTCTGTATAAAAAGCATTTTTGGCTGTGTCAGCAGTAATATCATGAACACAAAAATTTTATCCGCATCCCATTATCTTACCTGATGTGTCGTGCACGTGTATACTTACGAGTATTCAACTAAAAATAATGAAAAATGTTCATTCGTTTTATCAAAACATTTGGACAGAATGTAGAAACAGAACGCGGGTTTGAATACATCTGTCGAAAACAATATCAGACAATAATTCGATCTGCGCTCCGGGAGAATTGATTCCAGCATTGCCATTGTTTGAGCTCCTCTAAACGACACGAATAAATCGGACAATTTAAAAACCTTCTCCCTCACCCCTCCCCTACGGTGGTAACCTTGTCAGTGAGAAGAAGAAACCAGATAAATAGAAAATTGTACATTTACCTGATATTATTTATTTTCTGCGAAGAGCTCTGAAGTATAGTAAGTATAAAATTACTCGATATTATATTGAGTTTCTTTTAGAAGCTGTCGAATTGTGTTCCTAAGGGGCATGGAGAATATGCGTAGGGGGAGGAAGTAATAAAATGTGTCTTCAATTCAGTTAAATTCACGCAAACAGCTCGGTAACTCTGTACATAAATAACTAAACAGTGTGTTTACAGTTAACACACGCAGTAGTACAATAAGAACAGGCGGCTGGGACGCAGCCTACAAGCTGTTTTAAAGCATAATAACATACGTAGTAAGAGACGCAGATGGTCTAACGCCATCCTGTCTCTCACCACGTGTCAGAAAGTATTTGAACGTAAAGGCCTCCCTGTAATATTTAAATAGAGGATCATCTCGCTAAGCCAGGTTGGTAAACGCTGGTTAATTGTTTGAGTTCTACACAAAGGCGCTACTGCCAGTCTAAATTTGAGGCAATCCTTTAGTCGCGAGACGAGGAAAATCTCAGCTATTAATAAAGATCAAATATCAGTGCTAATGTCAAGGACTCCTGACTTAGTAGGTGGTAGAGCCGACACGAAGGGACTTAGCGCGCCCCGCCCGCGCCCTCACATTATGCTCATGCGCATGGGCGTACCTAACTTTAGGTCTATGGGGGGTACGTCTGAAGTTTCCTGTATAGAAGAGATAAAGAGTGGCGTATTTCCAAATGTTGTGGCTCTGGGCAAATATATTATTTGGGCACCCCCATAGATGCAGCGGCGGATTCGTTGTCAAGATTTGTGCTTCGCTTCTGCCAGATATTTGTAAACTGTTGTACCTAGATAGTATAGGTAGGTGCTTTACGGATATTTGATTATAATGACAGTTTGTTTCGAGTTCCATCGAAATCTGCAGAGCTCGTGGCTGGCGTGTCTTTGTGCGCGCCTGCTCATACGTGCATATTATGTACATATACGTAAGGGGGGGCGGGGGGGTATCTCAGTATAGTACCCAGTACCCACTGTCCATTATAAGTGGCGACGGGTTCACGCCCCGTCACGCTAGATATAGTTTCAGTTCTACTATAGAGAAACTATTATATTCCGAGCTTTCTGAGTCCGAGCTGAGTCGTGAGCAAATGCTAAGTAGAAGTATCTTCACGGAAATTATTATCCGCCACCATGTGAAGAAGTCTTTGAGCTATTTTCAATTACATTAGACAATGTATTTTAAACAGAATCCGTACATAGGCACTTTATCATATTCTTTTACTCAAAATATGTTTTCGTGCAACAGTTCATTTGGTATGAACCATAAAACAATTACCCTGGCATTTGCTCTGTTGTGGAAATCCACTCTAGCTAAAATACTTACTAATTACAAAAAAATTACATACATAATCTGTTAAAAATTCCAAACAAATCATATCGATTTATTTATTTTTACGCTGTTTATCATTAAATTCGTAAGAAAATAGGCCTGTAGAATGCCTGGCATTATTACAGAAAAACCATGACCCTGGCAACGCCGCTACGAGGCTTATGACTGCTCTTTCCACTTTATTTTATAAAGTTTACAATAATAAACAAAGTTAGAATCCTCTGCCTCGGAGAGATTAATGCCAAGTTTTACTTCAGCTAATTCCATTAAAATAAAAAGTGTTTCTAACTAATTAACGAACTGATTTATAACTGAACAGAGCACCTGCACTCGGACGTTAACTTTGCTTTTACGAGATACAATAAAGTGAATTATACTCGGAGAGCGCCGATGTGCGAGCCCGGCCGGGTCGCGGTCCGGGTGCATATCTTATTATAATCAGTTCCCATAGAGTTTTACTCTTTATTCATGTAGTTATATACTGCCACATACAACAACAGATAATATTGATTAATACACGGTAGTAACTATTAAATAATCAGTGTTAATATCACCCTGTTCTGCTAGAACTGGCGCGATGTAAACAAAGTCCCATCTAAAAAATTTAATGTTTTCAAAACTCAAACACAACTTTAGAAAAACTTTGTAGCTATTGTAAATTACGAAACAAAACATATTTTAAGGGGCGTCCTCCCGGTTTTGAGTAACTTTGTAACCATTTTATACATTAACTATGGCACTTTTTAAGCAGAAAACAAAACTGAACAATCTACAGGATATGAGAAGGTTTTTCTCGAAATCTATTTACATTAATAAAACTGAAGAAAAACGAATCCAAAGTCACCTCTTTTTTTCCAGTTGTAACCATTTTACTCTTACATTGTTGATCAGAAGAATATGAAAATTTACAACATTCTTCACAATACAATATATAATGACGTGGTTTTCTTATTTATTGAAAATTCATAAAAAAATCATACAGGTTTTCAAAGAAAACGGAAAATTCCGACCGGCGCCACGCAATTGAAGCGGGATGGCTAATTGCAAAAGTTTGCTTGTAAGAAAGAGAGCCTTGCAAATGGGAGGAGTGGCCTTAAGGCAGTACGAATTGGTACCTGGTCTGTCAAATGAAATGTTTATCAACCAATTGTTTTCAAACACTGAAATAGCTGAATAAATATAAATGTGAAGCGCGCAAAATAATGGATTTTTTACTTATATTTTGTATGTGTACATAGATTTGTCATGTCTGAGGATGTGTGGTCATAGTCATAGTCATAGTCATTTATTTTGTAAAATAATTTACATGTCAAGTGTACTCCTTAACGGTCGTATCTAGTGTAGAATACACCTTTCTACTAAGGGTTGGTTGAGGTTGATGTATATAATGAAACACAGATATAGTCTTCACTAGTGAATGTGACTAGCGCACGTCCGCACAGCACGGCGGTCGGTGCACGAATACCGAGCGAATGAACGATAGATATTGACCACAGACCGCACCTGCCGATAGACGGCGCTACCGGCGCTTTCCACATTAACTACTCTTTATTGCTGTACACTACATCCCTTTCTTGTTTTAATTTATTTTTTACGTTTACTCGAATCTACCACCGCTTCGGAAGGTATAGCCAGTGGAGAAGAAGCGGCGCAAGAAACTCCACAGTTTAGCTAATCTCTTAAATCTTATTTACAATACAGTGTTGACTGTTATCAATGCTATTACATTAAACAAATTACGAATAAGTTATTGAGACTAATTTGTTTACAGAAAATAGATATTTATCAAATATTGATCTGAAATTGTCAAACACCAAATTCAACGATAAACAATGTTCATGGAAATTACAATCTCATTATATTAACACATTTCAGTTATTGTTACTTCTGTTCTATACTATCCCTTCCCTGTAAAAATATTTTTCTATTGATAGGTAGTAGGTAAGTAAACCTACAAAAATAACGTTCCATAGATCTTTATTATCTCTTATTTATTTATTTTGGCTAACTACTAGTCAAAGTCGCTGCTTCAAGATCGTATCCATTTCCGTTTTATCGAATTAAGGAGGTAAGGACAAAAGAGTGAATCTGTGATTAGCACATACACTTATGCACTCAAAATATTCTGGCGGGTGCCAGCCATTGCAATTAAGCACTCACAGCTATTTTATTTGCATGACCCTTTAGCTTTTGCTAACAACTTGATAGTTGCATGGCTCTGTAACCCATATCATTTTATTGTTGCATGATATTTTAGCTTTCGCTAACAACTTCATAGTTGCATGGTCCTATAACCCATATAATTTTACAGTTTCATGAATGCTGATATAACGCTGACTGACAACAATATTAAGTAAGGTACACTAGGTCGCTTTCGTTACCAGCTATGTTCAGTAGTTACCTTTAGTTAGTCGACTAGACTAGTTTTGAGAAATCAGCAGTTTGAATTTAATGGACCCGTTTAATAAATAGATACTATTTTACTCAACCTATACAGATAAAATGCTGATACCTAAATTAAAATAATAATCGTAATAATTCAATTAAATGTTCTTTGACCCACTTTAATGCTGATCTTTGACGGTGTTGCAATTATTCAAAAGATTCGCAATTTAATACGCAGTCACAATTTAATGTTACGGGCAAGTAAAAAATCAGAGTCCACACATTACTGTCGCTCTCATTTCGGGCTCTATGCCACGAGCACAATTTCAGCCAACGCCCTGTCTTATTCATCTATTTCCCCTTTGGTCTGTAAAAAGTTCTACCCCATTAGGGATGCTATGCTTCGATTGTTCCTAATATTGGAATAAATTTTTGTGGTTGAAAAGCTTGTCATTCTCTCACCATTTGGTAAGTCATTCCGTCCATAAACCAAAAATAAAAAAGAAGTCTAGCCTACTACAACAGTATGATGCTAGACTAGAAACTTGAGATTTGATTCCGCTATCTTGGTACTCACGAATATTGTTTTAGCAAAGGGTCTGATGGTGGTCTACCCTATGAGTTATTTTGTCTGCTATACCTAAGTATTCAGTCACTAAAGCAGTATTCCAAATTTAAATTTTATAAATTGGCATAATATTTCCTGCCGTTCAACAGTGAATAAGTTTTTATAATTAATTTCCCTTATACATACATACCTATACATTTCTATAACAATAACAATAAAATAAACTATAACCAATTTAGCAATTAGTTGTTAGTTACATGTAACGTCATGAAACTCATGAAAATATTGTGTAATGTAAGATATACTTAGGTATGTATCTGAAACATTAGTTACTTACTTATTATTTAAACACTAATAATGTTTTCCTTTTACGAAACATACAGTTATATCATTTGGTAGGCTTTAAAAAAATAATGCTATTTTTAATTACAATGTACATGAATTAAGTGCAACTGTTGTTTCAACTTAATTGCGTGGCGTAATATTATTACAAAACTGCAAATCATTTTGTTTTTGACTTGCTTGCACTGAAATTATATTCTTTATTTAAAATATTATGAATTTATGACTAACCGATTTGGTTCAAGTACAGTATAGTATACTTTAACACATACAAATGAATAAATTAACAGTGCAGTGCCTGCAGTGATTAGGTAAGATACAGATTTTATCTATACAAAGAAGAAAGTGCAATAAGTCATTAATTCCTTATATTAATGTCAATGGAATGACCAACTACAAGCTGCTAATAATTACTTATTTGACTTGTCATCTGAATGACCAACTACGAGCTGCTTATAATTATTTATTTGACTTGTCATTTGAATGACCAACAAGGTGCTGATAATGAAATATCCGTTTTTTTTCAATTGAATGACCAGCTGCAAGTTGCTAATAATTATTTTATTTATTTGACTTGTCATCTGAATGACCAACTACAAGCTACTGATAGTAAATTTGATAGCATTTGATGCCCAGCTAAAAGTTGCAAATGTCAATTGAATGACCAGCTACAAGTTGCTAATGTCAATTAAATGAACAGCTGAAAGTTGCTAATGTCACTTGAATGACCAGCTACAAGTTGCTAATGTCAATTAAATGACCAGCTGAAAGATGCTAATGTCAATTAAATGACCAGCTGAAAGATGCTAATGTCAATTGAATGACCAGCTACAAGTTTCTAATGTCAATTGAATAACCAGCTAAAAGTTTCTAATGTCAATTGAATGATCAGCTAAAAGCTGCCTATGTCAATTGAATGACCAGCTGAAAGATGCTAATGTCAATTGAATGACCTGCTACAAGTTTCTAATGTCAATTGAATGACCAGCTAAAAGCTGCCAATGTCAATTGAATGACCAACTGTACGTTGCTAATAACTGTTTGTTGTACATGGCAAAGCACTAACCATTAACATTACAAGCTGACAATATGAGAGTAATCACCCTGACCATTTCAAACCTCTTAGCTATTAATTGGAGACATTTTCTCTTTATTAAGCACTAAAGCAAGGAGGTATGGTTCAATCGGCGCCTTAGCAGTCGTCCTGTTGAAGGCTGGTTTTTCTGTGACATCTAGGAACATACAATCTGCGAACAAAATTGTTAACCAGTATTATCGGTTTGGTCATGAATGTTATGATACTTGAATATGATATAGTTATTAATCTTCTCTCAACTGAGATGAGTGTTTCTTGTTAAAATGTGAGTAGGTATTTCCAGAAATACTAAATATAATAAGAAATCACCTAATCATTTTCTAATACTTTTTGTAAATAATTGTCTGAATTTACATTGATCCTTAAAATATAAAATTCCTTGCTCAAATAGCCAAAGAAACTAATTAGTTTCATCTGGAGTAATTATATCCATAATTATGACATTAACAACAATGTTGCAAAGATAAGATCAACGTAAGGTTACTGAATTGAAGTTCTATAAAGTATAGAATACGTCAAACAAGTTCCGGTAACAAATCGGATGATGATGATGTTCGGCAATTATGTTTGTACTATTGATGTTTGAATTGAAATATTTTCATGAACTAGTACCACCAAATAAGCTCCGAAAGTGTTGTATATTATTATTGTTCTCGCATACCTACACTGAAAATGTCCAATAAGTAAAACGTTCAAAACGTAAAACTTTGGATTTCAACTTAAATTTTTGTGACATCAGAATGTTCGTTACGCCGAATGTTCGTTACGCCGAATGTTCGTAAAGCGAATGTACGTTACTCAGAACGTTCGTTACGTCAAATGTTCGTGACGCCGAATGTTCGTTAAGCCGAATGTTCGTTACACCGAATGTTCGTTACGCCGAAAGTTCGTTTGCCGAATGTTCGTGGCGTCGAATGTTCGTTACGCCGAACATCCGTTACGCCGAATGTTCTATACGTAGAATGTTCGGTACGCATAATGGTAATAAGTAACTTTTATTAGAGACCATCACAACTACGAAGTAAGACAATTACTTAAAAATGACAATGTGTCAATATAAGTATAAAAAACTATTGGAATAAACTCACTTGGCATATCTTGGTTACCTAATCCTGTTCGTATCGAATCAAGACACTATTCTTAACCTTTGGTATGCAGGAACGCGGATCAGCATGATGAAAACCATTTATTTCTATTGTGTCTGGCTTTTCCGGCATACGAGAGGTTAATGCGCGTATTTTGGATACCTATTAGGGCATAATAACGGACTACAAGCATGCATTAGTATATGCTCACGAGTACACTCCCCGAGGAGCAGTCAGAGACTCAGAAACCCCAGTACACCCTTGCCCCACCAGCACCGGAACTCCGTCCAGTCACGTGTGACGGGCAGTGAGCCTGGAGCTACGGACTTGAATAAATTCTTTCAATCGTTTAAAGTAATAAGGAATGATTACGTGACCTTAAAGATTGATGTCCACAGCTGGCGCTGGCGTACATTTGTTCATGCTAGGCGCCGCGCCGTCCCGTGTTGTCCCACACCTTCCTCCTGTCTGGTCTCCCCTCTTTCCTCCAGCATTCGATGGTCGACATGTGGGAAAAGAAATACAGTATGTAGATAATTCCAAATAAACGATTTAAAATCGGGACAAAAACCGTTTTTTCTTTTCTTTTGAAATATATTTTTATCACTAGGCAAAGGCAAAAATAAAGTAATGCTAGCAGAAACAAAGATAATTAAGATAATTCCAAATAAACGATTTAAAATCGGGACAAAACTATTTTTACTTTTCTTTTGAAATATATTTTAACACTGTGTAACTTTTTAGGCAACAAACAAAGCAACGCTAGTAGAACCCGTCTTCGATTGTGTTTAAATAACTCGCTTAGCTTCCTTAACTAGGTGTCGTTAACTGGTGGATTTTATTTCGTTGGCACCGTTTGTATTTTTTAATTTTCAACCCTCAACAAACTGATAAACACTTTACTCACGTGAATTTCGAATCCCATCCTCGTCGCCAATGTAGAATACACCTTTCTACTAAGGGTTGGTTGAGGTTGATGTATATAATGAAACACAGATATAGTCTTCACTAGTGAATGTGACTAGCGCACGTCCGCACAGCACGGCGGTCGGTGCACGAATACCGAGCGAATGAACGATAGATATTGACCACAGACCGCACCTGCCGATAGACGGCGCTACCGGCGCTTTCCACATTAACTACTCTTTATTGCTGTACACTACATCTAGATTAAATGTAAACCATTGAGCTCGCACGTTGAGCCGATTTCATCGAAATCCATATCAGGGCTTATCTCGGCGTCTATTTTTTCTCTCCCCTTTAAGCCTTACAAATACTGTGTGGCAAATTGCTCCACCAATATCTTTTACCCCGTCGAGTAGAGCGAAATCTTATTTTATTAAATCAAATCAAGAAGTTTCTAATGAAGTTTGGCCGATGACCTTGTAATTTGAGAAACAGACTTAGAGGTCCCATACATGAATGAAACTTAGTAATACGTGTAGAGTGAAATAAAACTAACAAAAATGTAAATTAGTTGTTACCTGTAGAAGTTGGGGGAAAGGTATTTCTCCTTATGATACCTTTTGTATGAAGTGTGTGAAACTCATAATCTTTCTTATTAGATAGTCCACTCAATCTTCTATGCATTCATTGTGTTTATTTTAATAAAAACTCACGATGACCGTACAATATTATGATAATGGAAGAAAACTAAATCTCAGTTCAATCAAGCCGTAATGACCAAAAAGTACCGGAATTTTTTCTGTTTATAAATAACTATGTCCGCCGTCCTGAATAGCTTTTAGTTTTCGTAAAAAATAGCTGGGTCCAAATCTGCCAATCATCTTTTCTGTTCTGGTCTCGTATAAAACTAATGAATTATGTACAGTCGGCCGCAATAAGTTATATACACTTTAGTACTACGACGTAGAACAAAAGTGTATACAACTTATTGCGGCCGACTGTACATGAAAGAAAATTATCAAAGAGAATACAAAGCTATAATTTATCATTGAATCTCTATACATTTTTTTTTTTGAATAAAATAAGACTATAATACAACAAATAGATAAAATAAATAGTGATATTTTATAAATAGGAAGCTGGCAAAGGTATTTGTCTTTATTATATTATACTGTGATTGAAGTCTGCTTAGAATATCGCTAATAATATAATAGTCTCCATTTTCAAATCCAGAGATCAAAAGCACTCGTAATCAGAGATCGTAAAATGAAAAACAAGTTATAATTGACGTAAATTAATGAATTACACGCAATTCCTGCCGACTGTGATCCGTAGAGAATGAAGTAAATAAAACACATTTCATTCAAATAGACTTGTCGGTTGTCAGGTTCTCGTCAAGTTTTAGCTTTATATGCGAACTCGTTGCTTGCGGGGGGAAACCTTTTCATGTAATTTTTTGTCAAAACTAAAATATTCCACAAGTTTTATTTTACAAAAGTTATTTTTAAATGTTTTATAATGGCGTCGAATCAGATGACGATGTTCACAGCGCCGTCGGGCGAGTTATCGAATAGGACCCTTGTTTCCGGTGTGAAGTGCGGTCGGGATCCGCATTGGTGATAATTTTTCGTAGAGTATATAGTAGTGTAGTCGGTATAGTAGCTCAAGTATTGGGTAGCTTACCAAGCATCTTTTTCCTTACCAAGGTCGATTGGCGTAACCATAAAAACTCCTGCAACTCATACAGCCAGCTCATTGAAACTCTGACAGCTGCAGAATATGTTTGTTAAAAGACAATGCAGGTTGCGGCCGTAGATATAAAGCAAAGATTCCCCAGATGACGGCCAACATCCGCGGCTGCAAGATGATTATTACTTAAAATTAGTTGCGTAGCGGGTGCCCCGGGACCTGGGATGAATGATGAGCTACAGCGTCAGTTCGTCAAGTTTATATGTTAAGTATTGGCGACAGAGTAGTTAGTCCCTCGGGTGTCATCAGTACTCAATCTGTTTACCGCATTATTATTGCAGCTGCGCCGTGACGAGCGGGGGAAGGGGGGAGGGGGAGGGTTCTGAATGGCCGTCTGTTCCTATCAAGATGACGAGATTGGTCCAAGACCACGACACACTGAGGTTCTCAAACTTTTGTAGTTATGTATGATTGAAAATAAACCCAGACATCAGTTAACTTATATTATTATGCTTGTTCTATTCTTTTTACACGACTGCGCCAGAAGGAGGGTTATGTTTTTCGAGCGTATGTATGTTTGTTTGTATGTCTATTTCTTTGGCACGGCCTTCAGCCAGCCTAAACGGCTTGATGGATGTTGACGTATTAGATTTGTAAAAATCGTAACATTCAAATTATACTCGTATAGCTGACTAGTGAATATAAGAGCTTGTTTTTCTCTTTTCAGTTAATTATAATAGTTTGTTATGCAGTCGGGTTTATTTAGCTTTTAATTTAAAAAATTATCTCTTTTTGTACTCTCTATCTATAGTCTCTATGTATGACTGTACAGAGAGGTACAGTTCGTTTAGTATTTCCGCGGGAGAGAACATTGCTTTATAAACATGTCGGTCGTGGTCGCGTAGCATAGTTAAACAACACTACCTCAAGAATCTCACACACATGAAGTGATTTTTTTTTTAAGTTATCAAAGTAGTGATCGAATAATGTATAAACTCCATAATGTTTAATGTTTATGTCACTTTCGAATATGAATGAATAATTTCATAATTCAAAAATAGCACCCCAGATTGAATTCCAGCGCAGTTCAAAAAGAGCACATTCACCTTGTCTGTGTAATTTTCTACTTTATTACTGCTTACTGTACATAATACAGGGTGTACAATAAAATGGGACAGCTACTTAAAGGGGTGCTTCAGACCATCAAACTGAACAACTTTCTCTATGGGACCAATATCGAAATCGCGAGAAAAAAATCTGCTGTCCCATACATTTCAGTCGAGTTATGTTTGCAGTTTTGTATGGGAGAGCGGATTTTTTTTTCGCGATTTCGATATTGGTCCCATAGAGAAAGTTGTTCAGTTTGATGGTCTGAAGCACCCCTTTAAGTAGCTGTCCCATTTTATTGTACACCCTGTATATACCTACAGTTTATATTGCAGTGCATCAAACTAAATTCTTGAGGGATACGTGTTCAATCTCCAGTATTTTCTAGTACTTACAATACTAGGTGATTTTTTTAAATAGGTACTTCAAATCAGTTTTCAGTTTGATGGTCCGAACCACCCCTGATATCATAAAAGTGATTGCAAAATCACCCAGTTTATTTTATGGTGCGTCAAAAACCGGTATTTAAATTGATTTATAAAGTCGTTTGGGCGGTTATTGTGGGCAAATGGCTTTAGCCACATCGATATGTGACGATTAACGATTGAATGATGGTGGTTCGTATGGCACATCATTCAATCGTTACACGATTTTGAAATAAAAGAACGAACAAAACGAGAATGTTGCTGATTACTAACTGTTATACATAATACCACCAACTTGAATTCACAGTTGAAGCAATGAGTCAGACCACTACCTTCAAAAAGGAATATTTATATAGTATAGGTTCGTAACAAATATTATATTTACTTAATAATTATAATTTATTTAATCAGGAATAAAAACGAAATTGTCTACAAAACAAGCAGTCAGCATATATTTATATTTTATCAAACTGGTATATACAGGAAGATTTTTTTATCACCATCCAAATTTTTTCTACATGTTTGGTATCACTTATAGAACTCATTTCATTAAAAAAAAGGGCAGGTCAAAATTGCACATTAAAAAATTTTATCCTGCAGAATTTTCCATAAAGCTTGGTCATCGAGTTTCGTATTCGTACCGACCAGGTGCCGGCAGGACCGGGGGGCGGAGCCCTAGCTTCAGAGTCCCACGCATTGAAAACTTAACAGGAACACACAAGACTTTCAAAACATTGTTTAAATGTTATACTAGTCCCTTATTTTGTTTATTTTTGTTCAATGACATGGTTATAATAAAGTACTCTTTGAATGACACAATGACACATAATAAACTTTTTCTAAAAATTAAAAGGCTCTGACCCAAAGAAAATTACTGACCACAGAGATACGTTCGTTATTTTCGTTCTTGAAAAGCAAAGTTCTAAATTCGAAAAAGCGCGCGAAATCGGGTCGAGTGGTAGTAACTATTAATAAGTAATCTGTGGCACATGTAGGTGCGTACTGTGTCCAGTCGAATTGTTTTTCTTAAGACATTTTTGCGTAGTCATATCTCAATATTTTAGTACTGAGCGATACTAAAAGAAAAAAAATTTATCGATTTTTTTTCATAAACAAACATTTTATTAAAATTTGGATGGTGATAAAAAAATCTTCCTGTATATATAACAGACACTATTAAAAATTAAATAGCAGTTCTGATGTAACTTTTGTAAAAAATATTTATCTACATTAGGTTTGTAAAGCTAAAGCTCATAACAAACGGCCGCTATAATATGTTGCTGCAGGTACTCTTCTAACGCCTGCAAGTTGCTAATCGCTTCCTCTCACTCACACGCAGAAAATAGATAGACGTGCTTATGTAATTTGGCGTGCGTTGGAAGAGTACAACAACATATTATTATAGCTGCCGTGTGTTGTGACCATTAGACATGAGAACTGTGGTCAGCTCTGTGTATTCTGTGTGATTCAACCGCAACAAACAGTTGAACCAAAATGTAGCTCGTAAAGCGAACTCGACACGTGCCCGCACTCGCCACGACATTCGACACTAGTGTCACGACACCGCGCGGTGGCTCCATCAACAACAGGTGTCGCTCGATCGTAAACCTTTTACTTCCTTACCTCTCGCCTTTTATTATCTGTAGGAATATAATTCATTACCTACGGTGCGCCGAGCTCAGCCCGTGTGCCGACCTGTCACAGATTATTTAATAGATACTGCACTCTCTTGATTTCGCGTGCTTTTACAGCTAACCGCGACTAACGATGAACTATGTGCGACTGCCTGTATCTATCAAGATTCGCGGCGCTGTAGGTGCTTATCGCAGCTGTCACCATAGATAATTTACACGCTCTCCCTGGGGCAGTCACACACCAGTGACCAAAGCATTTTTCCTGCTGTGCTGCTTCTACGCAGGTATACTATGTGTCGACCACAGACTACTTAGTCTGGTTAGTCTGGTCACATGTTTTTCGTTGCTTACTGGAAGTGGACGTGTTTTTTGCTTGCATTACAAGAGAAATACCTAGCCGAAAGCGATATTCGTGCATATCTTCATACACCCAAGTGCGTTATCTCCATGAAAGTGAACAGTGATAAGTGAATTTAAAACTTAAAAACTTCTTCCGTAAACCAGCCCCCGCACCCCCTCGGGTAAACGAGAGGACCCTGTTTATTTTCATCTCTTTCGCGCTAGCGACCATCCATCGCCTGCGGGACGTATCACTTCACCTCCTCTGCGGTGAGAGATAGTGTACATAATTGCTGTCCCTGTCTGAGGTGCTTGGAGTGCGCGTGCACTGGTTACCGACATCTGCCTAATATTTTAACCAAAACAATGAAGAACTGCGCTGCGTGCCGCAACGAAATAGACGGTAGAAATGAAGCTTTTCAGAAATGTTTGCGGTGTAATGCATATTACCACTTATTATGCCTTAGTGCCCCGGGAGATACTCCTGAAATTGACTGGACATGCCCTGATTGCTTTAGTAAGTTACCTAAGCATGGTAATGCGGATTCGCCCTTACGTTTCACACCTCAGAGCATCGAAACGCTGAACGTAAACACTAACAAGCGTACGAATGCTAAACGTAAGAACGTCAATAGAACCCCACCGTCTGATCTTAGAAAGGACGTGCCTCCAGAAATGCCCGACCCATCTTGCGAACTGCGTCAAATGATACGTGACGAAGTTTGTAACGCCGTTAAGGGATGCATATCGGGGATGAACTCCCAACTGATCGAGGTATGCCAACAAATGAGGGGGTTTCAGGAGTCCATGCATTTCTTCAACGATCAGTTTGAAAAATTAAGCTCTGAAATCTCTGGTTACAAGGAAAGCATAAATATTCTAACGAAAGAAAATGAAACCCTTCGCGCGGAGATTAATATCATGGGACAACGCCTCAATCAAATCGACCAGGCTTCCCGGAATAGTAACTTGGAACTGCAGTGTGTCCCGGAGCGGAAAACTGAAAATATACTGAGCATTGTAAAGCTCGTCAGCAATGTTATTAACCACCCACTGAACGACAGCGACATCCACCATTACACTCGCATTGCAAAAATGAACAAGGAGAGTGCCCGGCCTCGTTCGATTCTGGTTAAATTCAGCTGCCCCCGTGTACGAGACTCCTTTTTGGCTGCGACAATAAATTACAACAAAAGCAACCCACAAGACAAACTTAACTCGAAACATCTTGGTCTTGGCGAAGAAAAATCACCCGTGTTTGTCGTAGAAAACCTGTCAGCTGAGAATAAACACCTTCACGCTGCTGCCCGGGCCAAAGCGAAGGAACTCAATTATAGATATGTATGGGTTCGCGGCGGTCGCATTTACATGCGTAAAACTGAGGGTTCTGATTATGTGTTCGTACGCAGTCTGTCAACATTAGATAAGCTTACTTAATTAATACTTTAATATATATTTTTTCTCTTTTCTGTTTTAATCCTTATTATGGAACTAAACTGTGTTAAAATTCTCAGATAAAATAAATGTTTATTATCAGAATGTAAGGGGATTAAATTCTAAAACCTGTAATGTTTATAAAAATGTTGAAAATAACAATTTCGATGTAATTATTTTTAGCGAAACTCACTTAACGTCCAGTGTGTATGACTCGGAGCTGTTCAGTGACCGTTACGTTGTATACAGGCGTGATCGAGAATCACGAGGTTTTTTTAAGGATAAGCAAGACGGCGGAGTTCTAATAGCTGTGTCTAAAAGACTTAACTCATCTAGAATACCAAATTTTGAAAGTGATTGTGAGGATGTTTGGGTGTCTGTTGATGTTATGGTCCACAAAACAATTGAAAAACTTTATATATGTGGTGTATATCTGCGATCACCGCTAGATAAGCGCAATTTAGACCATTTCGTTGACAATAGTAATCGAGTAATGGAAGCTCAGAAAAATACTATAATCTTCGGTGATTTTAATTTAAGAAATATTTCTTGGACTAAAGACTCCCACACATTAGGTACAACCGCGTCCCTAGTGAACTGCTCATTTGCAAATACGCTTCTGGATTTTGTCTCCTTGAACAATCTTGTACAGTATAACTATATTAAAAATCACCAGGATAAAATTTTAGATCTTGTTCTGGCCAATGTGACCGTGGATGGTCTGGCTCCTAGTCATACAACACTTAGTAAAGTAGACCCATACCACCCTCCATTTGAGTGTGACATTGTTATAAAATATCAAAAGACGCTGTCCTATGCAGATTCTAAAAAATATAATTTTCATAAAGCTGACTACATTAGTGTAACTAGACAATTAAACGATGTTCAGTGGCATGAGGTTACGTCAAATTGTTGTACTGTCGATGAAATGGTTGAATTGTTTTACGAAATTCTAAATGGTATTATATCCAAAACTGTCCCTAAATATCGGCCCCATACAAAGAATTATCCTGTTTGGTATAGTAGCGAATTAATACGTCTATTGAATCAGAAGTTTAAATATCGTGCAAAATTCAAGAAATATAATAACCCCCTAGATAGCATTATCTTTCAATCTCTCAAAGCTAGATGCAATAAGCTAGCTAATGCAGCTTATAACGCCTATATCACGAAAATTGAATCGTCCATCTCTTGCAACCCAAAATACTTTTGGTCATTTATAAAACAAAAACGTCGTAACAGCAGCGTGTATCCCTCTAATATGACTTATGATGACACTGCAGCCAACTCGGGTAGCGGCATTTGCAACCTCTTTGCACATTGTTTTTCATCTGTCTACGATTCTGGCGTCAAATCAATCTCATTAGTCCGATCACCGGAGGGGTTTGACCCTAACAGTAAATCGTCTCTCGCTGAAACTTTGTAGTGTGATAAAGTGAAGTATAAAGATAACGGTTGACAAGTATCTAGGTTTTTTTTATTTGGAAGTTAGGTATTTATACCTAAACATAAAAATCACTTATAGCTCTCGGCGGAAAAAGTTTCTCTCCAAAATTCCTTTGGTATATGTTAGTATAAACTAATTACCATAGAGGTGATTGGTATCTAGGAATTTATCGATTTCACGAAGGGAGAAACCTAAAAATACCGTTTTTAATCCATAACTACTGCAGGAATAATAGTCTCACAATTGTTGTCTTTTTGTGTGTATTAATTTCATTACATGTATCGTCTTGCACAAGAAGCTAGAATATTTTCGTTTCAATTATAGTTTTATGATTTTTGGGCAATAACTTACTTCGGAAAAGTATTCTCTTCCTCTTTATCCATTTACAAGTTACAATACACTTTAATACAACAGGATTACTAAGAATCTATTAAAATTTCGCCCTCATTAGTATATTAACAGTTTTTCAATAATATTCTTCCCGCGCTAGGCCCCGATCTACGAGCGCGGGGTGCGGAAGGGTTGAGGGGAGTGGGCGGCGGCGGGCAGCGCATCATCGCACGTGCTCACTGCTCAGTGCTACCCGCGCCGCGCCGCTGATTTATAATAGTACCTACTGTAGCCCCGGGACTATTTAATTACAGAAAAGATTACCGATTGCCGTTTTGATATTGTTGTAGGGTACGAAATTACTAATATAAAAACCCTATTCCTGCGAAATTAGTAATATAAAAAAAACTTTTTGTATACTGTCATGTTCTTTGCCTTAGTTCAATACTGTAATAGTAAGACTGTCTAAAGTTGTCATACAAAGCTATGGGACTAGATGAAAACGTCTATTTTGATAGGTCTTATAGCTTTGTATGGCAACTTTAGACAGTCTTACTATTACGTATGGGTAGGTGTTGATATTGAACTAATAATTACTATAATTTACAGTGCATAATCACTTAATCACTGAGATAGAGACTCTTTACTAAAAAGTGCCATATTTAACCTCAAATTTTACGTAATTATTTTTGAAAATCCACTTTTTTGTCTGTAAGTTCTTAACATTTTTAGCCATTCTATTCTTTAGTCACTAGTCTAAAAATAGTTTCTGCGAAAGATTTGTGTACCTGCATCTGTAGTTTAGCTTTTATTGATTATTCTCTGTTCTCCTGTTTTTTGATCATAACTTCGGACATAAGTGTAAGAAATAGCTGAAAATCAGAATTTACATGTTTCAATTTATGCTCTATTTTATAAGACGATAAAAATTTTTGGTGTAAAAAAAACAGAATAATCGGTCAGGGTTGCCTCTTGCCTCTCATTTTATTCAAAATTACTCGATATTTTTCTTTTTTCAGTTTCTTTTAGTTCACTATACTATTACGTACATTCATTCAGCCTCTCGGCCGAATTCATATTTTAGCTTCATTTTTACGTAAATAACTTTCGAAAACCAACTTTTTTATTTATAGTTTTTAAATTTTTCCATCAATTTTATCGTGTTGCTGGGTACACAAAAATAGGCTCAGAGTCAAAATTTCTCTCACAGACCGTCACAGTTGTGGTTCTAGGTATAAGGGTTTTTATTTTCCACTTTTCAAATTCAAATTGTTTTATTCTCGCTGTACAACTTTGTAGGTTATCTACAGGGTCAAGGGTGTAACAAAACACCCTAGTAATACTTAAGGGGGTGCTTCAGACCATCAAACTGCACCAACAACAACACCACTGCATCAACATTCACTATGGGGCCAACATCGAGAAAAAATTAAAAAATCTGCTGTCCCATACAAAACTGCAGTACCGACTCGACTAAAATGTATGGGATAGCAGATTTTTTAATTTTTTCTCGATGTTGGCCCCATAGTGAAAGTTGTTCAGTTTGATGGTCTGAAGCACCCCCTTAAGTATTACTAGGGTGTTTTGTTACACCCTGCATATGACCATAGATCCTTTAAATTTCAGAACGGTTGAGCATACTGAAAAAATATTCTAAATTATTCTTGTATTTTTATTCACTTTTATTATCATTTTAACGATCTAGTCTGTCTTGGCATCAACCATAGCTTCATATCTCTTAGTTTAACAACTCACAAATTTTACTGAGCATCGAGAGTGCATAAGTTTATCCTACCACTATCCATCATCTACATTCCTCATCAGATAAGCTCTTGGCCACCCTAATATTACATTGTCATTAGGTTTATCTTTGTGTACCACATTGCAGTCAATTCTGATAACGGGAACTGGTTTTTAATCTTGCATGTAGCTAACATGCAACACGATTTGTACAAAACATTCTAACTAGTAACTCTTCAAGCGAAGCACAAAAATAAATGCGGTCAAAGTATATAATAAATTGCCATACGAAATGAAGACTCTTCCGAATGACAAGTTTCTCAAGGACCTAAAACCTTTTTAGTATCAAAATTTCCCTAATGACCTAAACGAGCATTTAGATGATTTTAGAGTAAACAAATTGTGGCCTGCAAGGAGACAGTTTTCAAATCTCGCTTAAATGTGTTTGACTAATAAATTCAATGTATATTATAAAATGACATTCTTCTATTTTTATAATGTACCTAATGAAATCCATTTAATTATTATTCTTTCTTTCTTCGTGTGTTTTAATGTATAAATTTCAATAGACATTGTATTAATTATTTTGTACTTGGTAAATTCCTATAATGTAAAGTATGTATTATCAATATCACTATTGTAAAATTGCCACACCCAAAATGGGTAAAATTACATTGAGACTGTATTATCACTGACATCTACCTATTGTAAACATGTATTTTGTCGCAATAAATATAAATGAAATGAACTAACATAATATAAACTTACTAATAACTAACAAGACGTTAAATGAAAGCTTCTAAAAAAATGCACATGAACTGGAGATGGATTACGGGATATGTTAATATTCCGTGTGCATGTGCATTTTTATGTACATGTGTAACTTGAATTGCTCAGTTCAATTCGGCCGCAATTTCACTTGCGCCGGCACGCCGGCCTCCGTGCCCTGGCGCAATAGCGCTAATAATAATCTACGAATAAGAATGTATAGAAATGTAAATCAAGCTCAAAAAGTAGCACCAAAAAAACTGTACCGTGTTCTAAATTCGTTAACTCTTTATATTGCAGTGAAATCTCGAACTCGCTTCGCTCGCTCTTGGTTTTAGATCTTAGAGCGCTTACAGATGAGGGACACTTTGCGATCGCCGTGTGTCGCGGAGGGTCGCGCGGCTCTGCGACCCACCGCGACAGCAAAGTGTCGCTCGTCTGTAAGAGCCCTTAGTGCAGTCATCTTATTATATTGCAGTGAAATCTCGACCTCGCATCGCTCGCTCTTGTTTTTAGATCGTATTTCAGTCATCACATTATATTGCAGTGAAATCTCGAGCTCACTTCGCTCCCTCTTGGTTTAAGATTGAATTGCAGTTAACTCTTTATATTGCAGTGAAATCTCGAACTCGCTTCGCTCGCTCTTGGTTTTAGATCTTAGAGCGCTTACCGATGAGGGACACTTTGCGATCGCCGTGTGTCGCGGAGGGTCGCGCGACTCTGCGACCCACCGCGACAGCAAAGTGTCGCTCGTCTGTAAGAGCCCTTAGTGCAGTCGTCTCATTATATTGCAGTTAAATCTCGAGCTCGCTTACTCGCTTCTCTTGCTCTCGGTTTTAGTTCGTATTGCAGTCATCTCATTATATTGCAGAAAACTCGAGCTCGCTTCGCTCGCTCTTGGTTTAAGATCGTATTGTTTTTATCTCATTATATTGACGTTAAATCTCGAGCTCGCTTCGCTCGCTCTCGGTTTTAGATCGTATTATATCTCATTATATTGCAGTGAAATCTTGAGCTCGCTTCGCTCGCTCTTGGTTTTAGATCGTATTCCAGTCAACTCATAATTTTGCAGTGAAATCTCGAGCTCGCTTCGCTCGCTCTTGGTTTTAGATCTTATTGCAGTCATCTCATTATATTGCATTTTTGCAGTGAAATCTCGAGCTCGCTTCGCTCGCTCTTAATTGAAGATCGTATTGTTCTAGATAAGTTATAGATTTAATTATAACCACTTAACCTGGACCTGGCATCCCTGGGAAAAATTATTGCTACACCCTAGTAGGGGAGGATAATACATACTTTACATAATATGGCTACAATAATGGTTCAAAATTTTTTCTTCTTTTAGAAGTTAGTTACATTGCTTTTTAGCCGTATAATATTCAATGCTATATAAAGGCTTTTCATAAGGCCAATTATTCTTTCAAAGTAGTGCACAAGGTCACTACGATGCTTTTGAACTTACAGAAGCATTTTATAAGATATCTATCAAGCAAACTAATAACAGCAACTTATATGGTCTTTACAAGAATGAAAGCAATCCATAAATTCACTTATATCTAAATATATAAAAGAAGAAACTGACTGAATGACTGACTGACTGACATATCAACGCACAGCCCAAACCGCTGGGTCTAGAGATTTCAAATTTGGCACATAGGTTCCTTATGAGGTCTAGGGGTGCACTAAGAAAGGATTTTTCAAAATTCATCCCCCAAGGGGGAAACGGGGATCCAAAGTTTGTATGGGGAAACAAGATTAGTTAGACTATTTAATTCGAAACTTCACAGGAGTACTCCTATTAATAAATGAGTAAACACGTGTTTCAGGTTTTTTCAGAATTCAACCCCTGAAAGGGGGAAATGGGGTGACAAAGTCTGAAAATCGAGATGGCTATTGTTTGTATGGTTTATCAGCTGATTACGAAAAAAATAATGATTTTAAAATCCAACGTGGCGCACGTGAAATACCATCATCCCCTGTGGGGGTGCGATGGGGTTGAAATGTCTAAATATCATTATGGGTTTCAAATATTATTGATTTTGAACATGTTACAGCCATGTTGTGCTATTTCGAATCAAATTAAAGATTGAAAAATTCAGTCTCGGGCGGGACTTGAACCCGCACCCTTCCAAACCGGGGAAGTGCGTTATCCAATTTCGCTACCGAGCCCACTAGCCAGAGAACGAATTTTTCAATCTGTTGCGTCTTGAGGGGACGTGAGCGACATCTACTGGCAGCTATTACAAACTAGCCAACCCGCAAGTTCAGAATTACAACTGAAATTCATACGGTATAGATGACACACCCTGTTCCAATTTCAAATATTATTGATTTTGAACATGTTACAGCCATGTTGTGCTATTTCGAATCAAATTAAAGATTGAAAAATTCAGTCTCGGGCGGGACTTGAACCCGCACCCTTCCAAACCGGGGAAGTGCGTTATCCAATTTCGCTACCGAGCCCACTAGCCAGAGAACGAATTTTTCAATCTGTTGCGTCTTGAGGGGACGTGAGCGACATCTACTGGCAGCTATTACAAACTAGCCAACCCGCAAGTTCAGAATTACAACTGAAATTCATACGGTATAGATGACACACCCTGTTCCAATTTCAAATATTATTGATTTTGAACATGTTACAGCCATGTTGTGCTATTTCGAATCAAATTAAAGATTGAAAAATTCAGTCTCGGGCGGGACTTGAACCCGCACCCTTCCAAACCGGGGAAGTGCGTTATCCAATTTCGCTACCGAGCCCACTAGCCAGAGAACGAATTTTTCAATCTGTTGCGTCTTGAGGGGACGTGTGCGACATCTACTGGCAGCTATTACAAACTAGCCAACCCGCAAGTTCAGAATTACAACTGAAATTCATACGGTATAGATGACACACCCTGTTCCAATTTCAAATATTATTGATTTTGAACATGTTACAGCCATGTTGTGCTATTTCGAATCAAATTAAAGATTGAAAAATTCAGTCTCGGGCGGGACTTGAACCCGCACCCTTCCAAACCGGGGAAGTGCGTTATCCAATTTCGCTACCGAGCCCACTAGCCAGAGAACGAATTTTTCAATCTGTTGCGTCTTGAGGGGACGTGAGCGACATCTACTGGCAGCTATTACAAACTAGCCAACCCGCAAGTTCAGAATTACAACTGAAATTCATACGGTATAGATGACACACCCTGTTCCAATTTCAAATATTATTGATTTTGAACATGTTACAGCCATGTTGTGCTATTTCGAATCAAATTAAAGATTGAAAAATTCAGTCTCGGGCGGGACTTGAACCCGCACCCTTCCAAACCGGGGAAGTGCGTTATCCAATTTCGCTACCGAGCCCACTAGCCAGAGAACGAATTTTTCAATCTGTTGCGTCTTGAGGGGACGTGAGCGACATCTACTGGCAGCTATTACAAACTAGCCAACCCGCAAGTTCAGAATTACAACTGAAATTCATACGGTATAGATGACACACCCTGTTCCAATTTCAAATATTATTGATTTTGAACATGTTACAGCCATGTTGTGCTATTTCGAATCAAATTAAAGATTGAAAAATTCAGTCTCGGGCGGGACTTGAACCCGCACCCTTCCAAACCGGGGAAGTGCGTTATCCAATTTCGCTACCGAGCCCACTAGCCAGAGAACGAATTTTTCAATCTGTTGCGTCTTGAGGGGACGTGAGCGACATCTACTGGCAGCTATTACAAACTAGCCAACCCGCAAGTTCAGAATTACAACTGAAATTCATACGGTATAGATGACACACCCTGTTCCAATTTCAAATATTATTGATTTTGAACATGTTACAGCCATGTTGTGCTATTTCGAATCAAATTAAAGATTGAAAAATTCAGTCTCGGGCGGGACTTGAACCCGCACCCTTCCAAACCGGGGAAGTGCGTTATCCAATTTCGCTACCGAGCCCACTAGCCAGAGAACGAATTTTTCAATCTGTTGCGTCTTGAGGGGACGTGAGCGACATCTACTGGCAGCTATTACAAACTAGCCAACCCGCAAGTTCAGAATTACAACTGAAATTCATACGGTATAGATGACACACCCTGTTCCAATTTCAAATATTATTGATTTTGAACATGTTACAGCCATGTTGTGCTATTTCGAATCAAATTAAAGATTGAAAAATTCAGTCTCGGGCGGGACTTGAACCCGCACCCTTCCAAACCGGGGAAGTGCGTTATCCAATTTCGCTACCGAGCCCACTAGCCAGAGAACGAATTTTTCAATCTGTTGCGTCTTGAGGGGACGTGAGCGACATCTACTGGCAGCTATTACAAACTAGCCAACCCGCAAGTTCAGAATTACAACTGAAATTCATACGGTATAGATGACACACCCTGTTCCAATTTCAAATATTATTGATTTTGAACATGTTACAGCCATGTTGTGCTATTTCGAATCAAATTAAAGATTGAAAAATTCAGTCTCGGGCGGGACTTGAACCCGCACCCTTCCAAACCGGGGAAGTGCGTTATCCAATTTCGCTACCGAGCCCACTAGCCAGAGAACGAATTTTTCAATCTGTTGCGTCTTGAGGGGACGTGAGCGACATCTACTGGCAGCTATTACAAACTAGCCAACCCGCAAGTTCAGAATTACAACTGAAATTCATACGGTATAGATGACACACCCTGTTCCAATTTCAAATATTATTGATTTTGAACATGTTACAGCCATGTTGTGCTATTTCGAATCAAATTAAAGATTGAAAAATTCAGTCTCGGGCGGGACTTGAACCCGCACCCTTCCAAACCGGGGAAGTGCGTTATCCAATTTCGCTACCGAGCCCACTAGCCAGAGAACGAATTTTTCAATCTGTTGCGTCTTGAGGGGACGTGTGCGACATCTACTGGCAGCTATTACAAACTAGCCAACCCGCAAGTTCAGAATTACAACTGAAATTCATACGGTATAGATGACACACCCTGTTCCAATTTCAAATATTATTGATTTTGAACATGTTACAGCCATGTTGTGCTATTTCGAATCAAATTAAAGATTGAAAAATTCAGTCTCGGGCGGGACTTGAACCCGCACCCTTCCAAACCGGGGAAGTGCGTTATCCAATTTCGCTACCGAGCCCACTAGCCAGAGAACGAATTTTTCAATCTGTTGCGTCTTGAGGGGACGTGAGCGACATCTACTGGCAGCTATTACAAACTAGCCAACCCGCAAGTTCAGAATTACAACTGAAATTCATACGGTATAGATGACACACCCTGTTCCAATTTCAAATATTATTGATTTTGAACATGTTACAGCCATGTTGTGCTATTTCGAATCAAATTAAAGATTGAAAAATTCAGTCTCGGGCGGGACTTGAACCCGCACCCTTCCAAACCGGGGAAGTGCGTTATCCAATTTCGCTACCGAGCCCACTAGCCAGAGAACGAATTTTTCAATCTGTTGCGTCTTGAGGGGACGTGTGCGACATCTACTGGCAGCTATTACAAACTAGCCAACCCGCAAGTTCAGAATTACAACTGAAATTCATACGGTATAGATGACACACCCTGTTCCAATTTCAAATATTATTGATTTTGAACATGTTACAGCCATGTTGTGCTATTTCGAATCAAATTAAAGATTGAAAAATTCAGTCTCGGGCGGGACTTGAACCCGCACCCTTCCAAACCGGGGAAGTGCGTTATCCAATTTCGCTACCGAGCCCACTAGCCAGAGAACGAATTTTTCAATCTGTTGCGTCTTGAGGGGACGTGAGCGACATCTACTGGCAGCTATTACAAACTAGCCAACCCGCAAGTTCAGAATTACAACTGAAATTCATACGGTATAGATGACACACCCTGTTCCAATTTCAAATATTATTGATTTTGAACATGTTACAGCCATGTTGTGCTATTTCGAATCAAATTACTGAATTTTTCAATCTTTAATTTGATTCGAAATAGCACAACCTTTAATTTGTTGTTCAATCTTTAATTTGATTCGAAATAGCACAACATGGCTGTAACATGTTCAAAATCAATAATATTTGAAATTGGAACAGGGTGTGTCATCTATACCGTATGAATTTCAGTTGTAATTCTGAACTTGCGGGTTGGCTAGTTTGTAATAGCTGCCAGTAGATGTCGCTCACGTCCCCTCAAGACGCAACAGATTGAAAAATTCGTTCTCTGGCTAGTGGGCTCGGTAGCGAAATTGGATAACGCACTTCCCCGGTTTGGAAGGGTGCGGGTTCAAGTCCCGCCCGAGACTGAATTTTTCAATCTTTAATTTGATTCGAAATAGCACAACATGGCTGTAACATGTTCAAAATCAATAATATTTGAAATTGGAACAGGGTGTGTCATCTATACCGTATGAATTTCAGTTGTAATTCTGAACTTGCGGGTTGGCTAGTTTGTAATAGCTGCCAGTAGATGTCGCTCACGTCCCCTCAAGACGCAACAGATTGAAAAATTCGTTCTCTGGCTAGTGGGCTCGGTAGCGAAATTGGATAACGCACTTCCCCGGTTTGGAAGGGTGCGGGTTCAAGTCCCGCCCGAGACTGAATTTTTCAATCTTTAATTTGATTCGAAATAGCACAACATGGCTGTAACATGTTCAAAATCAATAATATTTGAAATTGGAACAGGGTGTGTCATCTATACCGTATGAATTTCAGTTGTAATTCTGAACTTGCGGGTTGGCTAGTTTGTAATAGCTGCCAGTAGATGTCGCTCACGTCCCCTCAAGACGCAACAGATTGAAAAATTCGTTCTCTGGCTAGTGGGCTCGGTAGCGAAATTGGATAACGCACTTCCCCGGTTTGGAAGGGTGCGGGTTCAAGTCCCGCCCGAGACTGAATTTTTCAATCTTTAATTTGATTCGAAATAGCACAACATGGCTGTAACATGTTCAAAATCAATAATATTTGAAATTGGAACAGGGTGTGTCATCTATACCGTATGAATTTCAGTTGTAATTCTGAACTTGCGGGTTGGCTAGTTTGTAATAGCTGCCAGTAGATGTCGCTCACGTCCCCTCAAGACGCAACAGATTGAAAAATTCGTTCTCTGGCTAGTGGGCTCGGTAGCGAAATTGGATAACGCACTTCCCCGGTTTGGAAGGGTGCGGGTTCAAGTCCCGCCCGAGACTGAATTTTTCAATCTTTAATTTGATTCGAAATAGCACAACATGGCTGTAACATGTTCAAAATCAATAATATTTGAAATTGGAACAGGGTGTGTCATCTATACCGTATGAATTTCAGTTGTAATTCTGAACTTGCGGGTTGGCTAGTTTGTAATAGCTGCCAGTAGATGTCGCTCACGTCCCCTCAAGACGCAACAGATTGAAAAATTCGTTCTCTGGCTAGTGGGCTCGGTAGCGAAATTGGATAACGCACTTCCCCGGTTTGGAAGGGTGCGGGTTCAAGTCCCGCCCGAGACTGAATTTTTCAATCTTTAATTTGATTCGAAATAGCACAACATGGCTGTAACATGTTCAAAATCAATAATATTTGAAATTGGAACAGGGTGTGTCATCTATACCGTATGAATTTCAGTTGTAATTCTGAACTTGCGGGTTGGCTAGTTTGTAATAGCTGCCAGTAGATGTCGCTCACGTCCCCTCAAGACGCAACAGATTGAAAAATTCGTTCTCTGGCTAGTGGGCTCGGTAGCGAAATTGGATAACGCACTTCCCCGGTTTGGAAGGGTGCGGGTTCAAGTCCCGCCCGAGACTGAATTTTTCAATCTTTAATTTGATTCGAAATAGCACAAAATGGCTGTAACATGTTCAAAATCAATAATATTTGAAATTGGAACAGGGTGTGTCATCTATACCGTATGAATTTCAGTTGTAATTCTGAACTTGCGGGTTGGCTAGTTTGTAATAGCTGCCAGTAGATGTCGCTCACGTCCCCTCAAGACGCAACAGATTGAAAAATTCGTTCTCTGGCTAGTGGGCTCGGTAGCGAAATTGGATAACGCACTTCCCCGGTTTGGAAGGGTGCGGGTTCAAGTCCCGCCCGAGACTGAATTTTTCAATCTTTAATTTGATTCGAAATAGCACAACATGGCTGTAACATGTTCAAAATCAATAATATTTGAAATTGGAACAGGGTGTGTCATCTATACCGTATGAATTTCAGTTGTAATTCTGAACTTGCGGGTTGGCTAGTTTGTAATAGCTGCCAGTAGATGTCGCTCACGTCCCCTCAAGACGCAACAGATTGAAAAATTCGTTCTCTGGCTAGTGGGCTCGGTAGCGAAATTGGATAACGCACTTCCCCGGTTTGGAAGGGTGCGGGTTCAAGTCCCGCCCGAGACTGAATTTTTCAATCTTTAATTTGATTCGAAATAGCACAACATGGCTGTAACATGTTCAAAATCAATAATATTTGAAATTGGAACAGGGTGTGTCATCTATACCGTATGAATTTCAGTTGTAATTCTGAACTTGCGGGTTGGCTAGTTTGTAATAGCTGCCAGTAGATGTCGCTCACGTCCCCTCAAGACGCAACAGATTGAAAAATTCGTTCTCTGGCTAGTGGGCTCGGTAGCGAAATTGGATAACGCACTTCCCCGGTTTGGAAGGGTGCGGGTTCAAGTCCCGCCCGAGACTGAATTTTTCAATCTTTAATTTGATTCGAAATAGCACAACATGGCTGTAACATGTTCAAAATCAATAATATTTGAAATTGGAACAGGGTGTGTCATCTATACCGTATGAATTTCAGTTGTAATTCTGAACTTGCGGGTTGGCTAGTTTGTAATAGCTGCCAGTAGATGTCGCTCACGTCCCCTCAAGACGCAACAGATTGAAAAATTCGTTCTCTGGCTAGTGGGCTCGGTAGCGAAATTGGATAACGCACTTCCCCGGTTTGGAAGGGTGCGGGTTCAAGTCCCGCCCGAGACTGAATTTTTCAATCTTTAATTTGATTCGAAATAGCACAACATGGCTGTAACATGTTCAAAATCAATAATATTTGAAATTGGAACAGGGTGTGTCATCTATACCGTATGAATTTCAGTTGTAATTCTGAACTTGCGGGTTGGCTAGTTTGTAATAGCTGCCAGTAGATGTCGCTCACGTCCCCTCAAGACGCAACAGATTGAAAAATTCGTTCTCTGGCTAGTGGGCTCGGTAGCGAAATTGGATAACGCACTTCCCCGGTTTGGAAGGGTGCGGGTTCAAGTCCCGCCCGAGACTGAATTTTTCAATCTTTAATTTGATTCGAAATAGCACAACATGGCTGTAACATGTTCAAAATCAATAATATTTGAAATTGGAACAGGGTGTGTCATCTATACCGTATGAATTTCAGTTGTAATTCTGAACTTGCGGGTTGGCTAGTTTGTAATAGCTGCCAGTAGATGTCGCTCACGTCCCCTCAAGACGCAACAGATTGAAAAATTCGTTCTCTGGCTAGTGGGCTCGGTAGCGAAATTGGATAACGCACTTCCCCGGTTTGGAAGGGTGCGGGTTCAAGTCCCGCCCGAGACTGAATTTACAATCTTTAATTTGATTCGAAATAGCACAACATGGCTGTAACATGTTCAAAATCAATAATATTTGAAATTGGAACAGGGTGTGTCATCTATACCGTATGAATTTCAGTTGTAATTCTGAACTTGCGGGTTGGCTAGTTTGTAATAGCTGCCAGTAGATGTCGCTCACGTCCCCTCAAGACGCAACAGATTGAAAAATTCGTTCTCTGGCTAGTGGGCTCGGTAGCGAAATTGGATAACGCACTTCCCCGGTTTGGAAGGGTGCGGGTTCAAGTCCCGCCCGAGACTGAATTTTTCAATCTTTAATTTGATTCGAAATAGCACAACATGGCTGTAACATGTTCAAAATCAATAATATTTGAAATTGGAACAGGGTGTGTCATCTATACCGTATGAATTTCAGTTGTAATTCTGAACTTGCGGGTTGGCTAGTTTGTAATAGCTGCCAGTAGATGTCGCTCACGTCCCCTCAAGACGCAACAGATTGAAAAATTCGTTCTCTGGCTAGTGGGCTCGGTAGCGAAATTGGATAACGCACTTCCCCGGTTTGGAAGGGTGCGGGTTCAAGTCCCGCCCGAGACTGAATTTTTCAATCTTTAATTTGATTCGAAATAGCACAACATGGCTGTAACATGTTCAAAATCAATAATATTTGAAACCCATAATGATATTTAGACATTTCAACCCCATCGCACCCCCACAGGGGATGATGGTATTTCACGTGCGCCACGTTGGATTTTAAAATCATTATTTTTTTCGTAATCAGCTGATAAACCATACAAACAATAGCCATCTCGATTTTCAGACTTTGTCACCCCATTTCCCCCTTTCAGGGGTTGAATTCTGAAAAAACCTGAAACACGTGTTTACTCATTTATTAATAGGAGTACTCCTGTGAAGTTTCGAATTAAATAGTCTAACTAATCTTGTTTCCCCATACAAACTTTGGATCCCCGTTTCCCCCTTGGGGGATGAATTTTGAAAAATCCTTTCTTAGTGCACCCCTAGACCTCATAAGGAACCTATGTGCCAAATTTGAAATCTCTAGACCCAGCGGTTTGGGCTGTGCGTTGATATGTCAGTCAGTCAGTCATTCAGTCAGTTTCTTCTTTTATATATTTAGATATAAGTGAATTTATGGATTGCTTTCATTCTTGTAAAGACCATATAAGTTGCTGTTATTAGTTTGCTTGATAGATATCTTATAAAATGCTTCTGTAAGTTCAAAAGCATCGTAGTGACCTTGTGCACTACTTTGAAAGAATAATTGGCCTTATGAAAAGCCTTTATATAGCATTGAATATTATACGGCTAAAAAGCAATGTAACTAACTTCTAAAAGAAGAAAAAATTTTGAACCATTATTGTAGCCATATTATGTAAAGTATGTATTATCCTCCCCTACTAGGGTGTAGCAATAATTTTTCCCAGGGATGCCAGGTCCAGGTTAAGTGGTTATAATTAAATCTATAACTTATCTAGAACAATACGATCTTCAATTAAGAGCGAGCGAAGCGAGCTCGAGATTTCACTGCAAAAATGCAATATAATGAGATGACTGCAATAAGATCTAAAACCAAGAGCGAGCGAAGCGAGCTCGAGATTTCACTGCAAAATTATGAGTTGACTGGAATACGATCTAAAACCAAGAGCGAGCGAAGCGAGCTCAAGATTTCACTGCAATATAATGAGATATAATACGATCTAAAACCGAGAGCGAGCGAAGCGAGCTCGAGATTTAACGTCAATATAATGAGATAAAAACAATACGATCTTAAACCAAGAGCGAGCGAAGCGAGCTCGAGTTTTCTGCAATATAATGAGATGACTGCAATACGAACTAAAACCGAGAGCAAGAGAAGCGAGTAAGCGAGCTCGAGATTTAACTGCAATATAATGAGACGACTGCACTAAGGGCTCTTACAGACGAGCGACACTTTGCTGTCGCGGTGGGTCGCAGAGTCGCGCGACCCTCCGCGACACACGGCGATCGCAAAGTGTCCCTCATCTGTAAGCGCTCTAAGATCTAAAACCAAGAGCGAGCGAAGCGAGTTCGAGATTTCACTGCAATATAAAGAGTTAACTGCAATTCAATCTTAAACCAAGAGGGAGCGAAGTGAGCTCGAGATTTCACTGCAATATAATGTGATGACTGAAATACGATCTAAAAACAAGAGCGAGCGATGCGAGGTCGAGATTTCACTGCAATATAATAAGATGACTGCACTAAGGGCTCTTACAGACGAGCGACACTTTGCTGTCGCGGTGGGTCGCAGAGTCGCGCGACCCTCCGCGACACACGGCGATCGCAAAGTGTCCCTCATCTGTAAGCGCTCTAAGATCTAAAACCAAGAGCGAGCGAAGCGAGTTCGAGATTTCACTGCAATATAAAGAGTTAACGAATTTAGAACACGGTACAGTTTTTTTGGTGCTACTTTTTGAGCTTGATTTACATTTCTATACATTCTTATTCGTAGATTATTATTAGCGCTATTGCGCCAGGGCACGGAGGCCGGCGTGCCGGCGCAAGTGAAATTGCGGCCGAATTGAACTGAGCAATTCAAGTTACACATGTACATAAAAATGCACATGCACACGGAATATTAACATATCCCGTAATCCATCTCCAGTTCATGTGCATTTTTTTAGAAGCTTTCATTTAACGTCTTGTTAGTTATTAGTAAGTTTATATTATGTTAGTTCATTTCATTTATATTTATTGCGACAAAATACATGTTTACAATAGGTAGATGTCAGTGATAATACAGTCTCAATGTAATTTTACCCATTTTGGGTGTGGCAATTTTACAATAGTGATATTGATAATACATACTTTACATTATAGGAATTTACCAAGTACAAAATAATTAATACAATGTCTATTGAAATTTATACATTAAAACACACGAAGAAAGAAAGAATAATAATTAAATGGATTTCATTAGGTACATTATAAAAATAGAAGAATGTCATTTTATAATATACATTGAATTTATTAGTCAAACACATTTAAGCGAGATTTGAAAACTGTCTCCTTGCAGGCCACAATTTGTTTACTCTAAAATCATCTAAATGCTCGTTTAGGTCATTAGGGAAATTTTGATACTAAAAAGGTTTTAGGTCCTTGAGAAACTTGTCATTCGGAAGAGTCTTCATTTCGTATGGCAATTTATTATATACTTTGACCGCATTTATTTTTGTGCTTCGCTTGAAGAGTTACTAGTTAGAATGTTTTGTACAAATCGTGTTGCATGTTAGCTACATGCAAGATTAAAAACCAGTTCCCGTTATCAGAATTGACTGCAATGTGGTACACAAAGATAAACCTAATGACAATGTAATATTAGGGTGGCCAAGAGCTTATCTGATGAGGAATGTAGATGATGGATAGTGGTAGGATAAACTTATGCACTCTCGATGCTCAGTAAAATTTGTGAGTTGTTAAACTAAGAGATATGAAGCTATGGTTGATGCCAAGACAGACTAGATCGTTAAAATGATAATAAAAGTGAATAAAAATACAAGAATAATTTAGAATATTTTTTCAGTATGCTCAACCGTTCTGAAATTTAAAGGATCTATGGTCATATGCAGGGTGTAACAAAACACCCTAGTAATACTTAAGGGGGTGCTTCAGACCATCAAACTGAACAACTTTCACTATGGGGCCAACATCGAGAAAAAATTAAAAAATCTGCTATCCCATACATTTTAGTCGAGTCGGTACTGCAGTTTTGTATGGGACAGCAGATTTTTTAATTTTTTCTCGATGTTGGCCCCATAGTGAATGTTGATGCAGTGGTGTTGTTGTTGGTGCAGTTTGATGGTCTGAAGCACCCCCTTAAGTATTACTAGGGTGTTTTGTTACACCCTTGACCCTGTAGATAACCTACAAAGTTGTACAGCGAGAATAAAACAATTTGAATTTGAAAAGTGGAAAATAAAAACCCTTATACCTAGAACCACAACTGTGACGGTCTGTGAGAGAAATTTTGACTCTGAGCCTATTTTTGTGTACCCAGCAACACGATAAAATTGATGGAAAAATTTAAAAACTATAAATAAAAAAGTTGGTTTTCGAAAGTTATTTACGTAAAAATGAAGCTAAAATATGAATTCGGCCGAGAGGCTGAATGAATGTACGTAATAGTATAGTGAACTAAAAGAAACTGAAAAAAGAAAAATATCGAGTAATTTTGAATAAAATGAGAGGCAAGAGGCAACCCTGACCGATTATTCTGTTTTTTTTACACCAAAAATTTTTATCGTCTTATAAAATAGAGCATAAATTGAAACATGTAAATTCTGATTTTCAGCTATTTCTTACACTTATGTCCGAAGTTATGATCAAAAAACAGGAGAACAGAGAATAATCAATAAAAGCTAAACTACAGATGCAGGTACACAAATCTTTCGCAGAAACTATTTTTAGACTAGTGACTAAAGAATAGAATGGCTAAAAATGTTAAGAACTTACAGACAAAAAAGTGGATTTTCAAAAATAATTACGTAAAATTTGAGGTTAAATATGGCACTTTTTAGTAAAGAGTCTCTATCTCAGTGATTAAGTGATTATGCACTGTAAATTATAGTAATTATTAGTTCAATATCAACACCTACCCATACGTAATAGTAAGACTGTCTAAAGTTGCCATACAAAGCTATAAGACCTATCAAAATAGACGTTTTCATCTAGTCCCATAGCTTTGTATGACAACTTTAGACAGTCTTACTATTACAGTATTGAACTAAGGCAAAGAACATGACAGTATACAAAAAGTTTTTTTTATATTACTAATTTCGCAGGAATAGGGTTTTTATATTAGTAATTTCGTACCCTACAACAATATCAAAACGGCAATCGGTAATCTTTTCTGTAATTAAATAGTCCCGGGGCTACAGTAGGTACTATTATAAATCAGCGGCGCGGCGCGGGTAGCACTGAGCAGTGAGCACGTGCGATGATGCGCTGCCCGCCGCCGCCCACTCCCCTCAACCCTTCCGCACCCCGCGCTCGTAGATCGGGGCCTAGCGCGGGAAGAATATTATTGAAAAACTGTTAATATACTAATGAGGGCGAAATTTTAATAGATTCTTAGTAATCCTGTTGTATTAAAGTGTATTGTAACTTGTAAATGGATAAAGAGGAAGAGAATACTTTTCCGAAGTAAGTTATTGCCCAAAAATCATAAAACTATAATTGAAACGAAAATATTCTAGCTTCTTGTGCAAGACGATACATGTAATGAAATTAATACACACAAAAAGACAACAATTGTGAGACTATTATTCCTGCAGTAGTTATGGATTAAAAACGGTATTTTTAGGTTTCTCCCTTCGTGAAATCGATAAATTCCTAGATACCAATCACCTCTATGGTAATTAGTATATACTAACATATACCAAAGGAATTTTGGAGAGAAACTTTTTCCGCCGAGAACTATAAGTGATTTTTATGTTTAGGTATAAATACCTAACTTCCAAATTTAAAAAAAACCTAGATACTTGTCAACCGTTATTTTTAAACTTCACTTTATCACACTGCAAAGTTTCAGCAAGAGATGATTTATTGTTAGGGTGTCCATACAAGAAATCTCCTCGATGATTGAACTACATCCCCAGTTGAAGAACCTAACGCGGTCGTAACAAACTACGTAAATTCTGTATACCTCTCTCGAACTCAAATCTTTGAGAAGTTGAACGTATTGGATATAGCAAAAGGTTCAGGCTCCGATGGAATTCCACCCATCTTTGTTAGAGGGTGTTCAGAGGCCCTTTCGCACCCACTATATTTGATTTTTAATAAATCTCTTGTTACCGGAGCATTTCCTTCATTATGGAAGCACGCACTTATTGTACCAATTTTTAAATCTGGAGACAAATGTAATGTTAAGAATTATAGGCCCATATCAATACTCCCAGTTTTTGGTAAGGTTTTTGAATCTCTTCTCTGCCCTCTATTCTCGTGGCACCTAAAGAACCTCATCATCCCTAACCAGCATGGCTTCGTAAAGGCGCGCTCTACAGCCACAAACATGGCCTCCTTCTTGAACGATGTCATTACGCTCGTGGACACCCGTGTGCCAGTTGATGTTATATACACGGACTTTAGCAAGGCGTTCGACAAGGTGAATCACGACTTACTGATACAAAAACTAGCCCATCACGGACTTTCAGGAGCACTTCTTTCATGGTGCGCTTCCTACCTTCAAAATCGTTACTCTCGAGTAGTGGTGAACGGTTACTCATCCGAACCTTTTCTAGCCCAGTCTGGGGTCCCACAGGGCTCACACCTCGGCCCTATATTCTTTAACGTCTTTATCAACGACGCAAAGCTTTCCTTCAAACATAGCAACATCTATCTTTACGCGGACGACTTGAAGATTATGCGAGGCATACAAAACCTAAACGATTCTGTTCTGTTACAATCAGATATCGATAGTTTTAGTGCATGGTGTGATAAAAACTTAATGTATCTCAATATTGAGAAGTGTAACTTCATTAGGTTCACAAAGAACAAAATTGTTCCCCCGACTACTTACACTATTAACGGTCAAAATCTAACAGAAGTCAAAACAATTCGGGACCTAGGGATATATTTGGACAGTAAATTACAATTTCACATACATATAGACAAAATTGCTTCCAAAAGTTTGAAAACGCTTGGATTTGTACTGAGAAATACCAAAGAATTCAAACGGCCGGCCACTAAAATCCGCATTTTCAATGCGCTAGTGAGAAGCTTGCTTGAGTACTGTAGTATTGTCTGGTCTCCAAACTATGAAGTCCATATTAAAAGACTGGAACAAGTACAAAAGAGATTCCTGTGGCACTTGGCATTCCAGTGTAATCTAGCGAAAAAGCTCCCATCCTACTCTGATCGTTTGAAGCATTTTAAACTAAATAGTCTCAAAAACCGAAGACATCTCTTGGACAGCGTCTTTCTACATAAATTATTGAATGGAAATATAGATTGTTGTAAACTCCTTCAAGCCATTACATTTAATACACCTCACAGATTGCCACGCCAGTCCAAATACGTACTCTTTAAAGAAAAATTCTCAAGGACAAACTTGGGCTATCACTGCACCCTAAATAGACTGCAAAGGCAGTACAATATCTTATCAAAAAAAGCAAATGTAGATATTTTCGAAAAACGCATCAACAAATTTAAAAAAGATATATTTTCTACCTACGACTAAAACTTTTGGCAATAATTATAAATAAGTCAAAGTCATTTATTGCACTAATTAAATACACAAATTATATTAATTCACCTACTTAAAAGGTTATATTGTCCATTTCCGCATTTTGAATGTCGTGGCAGCCTATAATTAAGTTAGCACTTAGTCTATATACCTACTGTGTACCACTGTAACATAACAATGTATTGGTGTTTAACTTGTTGGTTGTCCTTAATAAATAAAATAAAAATAAATAAATTAGTCTGTTTTTAGTGTAGTAGAACACAAATGAAGTTATTCCGGAATACTAAGAGTAAAATTATTCCTTGTATAGTTACTCTTTGAAAAATAAAAGTGTGGTCAAATCCTGCATCCTGCCTAAGAAAAATAATACCGAAAATCTATGATTACCTATAACATTCGCGTTTAAAATGATATTCAATTTTTGTTATTGTCGATGTTAAACCGACCCGATTAGCGATAAAGGTAGTATTAGCCGTAGGTAGGTATAAAATGTGTGCTTTATGAACTAGGCAAGTGTTATATTTATATCTATTGCATTTTCTGTGAGTTCGGCTCTCCTGTATTCATACATAATTAATTATATCACTCTAGTACGGTACTAACAACAGCATACGATTCTTTCGCAAACAGCTATAAACTGATTTATGTCCTTGAATGTATTCACAGTGAATATAAAGGGACGACTCTGCCTGTACCACGATACACCGTGTCGCAACACTGTCGTTGGGATGTCGCTCGCCTCGTACCAAAGAGTAGAGGCGTTATTACGGGAAACTGCAGGTCGTGTCGGACGGTGTCGCGAGGAACAAAGGGTCGCATATGTATGTATGTGCTGGCAAATAATTAATTCATCGGTCCCCACCCCGCACTGTGTGGTCGACTATACTACACGCTGTCAGGTAGCAGGTCCGGGATCAACTCGTCGAGTCGGAGTGATGTTTGTACCTACTCACCTTTGTGTGAGTTTATCTCATCTTTCTCGCACACAATAGTAACGGACAAGCGCTGTCAGTTGATTTCTAACGTTTCTCATAATTGATCTTTATGAAACAAATAAAACAAACTTGACATTTGTATTCATATTCGCGAGCTCCATCGAGCGGCATTTTACGGACCTACTTAGTAATTAAGTTACCTTTAAATGTACACAAAGAAATGCCTTGCAAAGTTCAAGGACAGTCTATGCTTGGTTTTAATTTAAAAGTAGTTAAACTTCGGTCGAGCAGAGACATGGAGGGACGTTCTGCGTGCATGTTACATGTGCTTACCTATGAATTGTTCTAACTTATGCACATAATATTGACTACTCTCAAACGGTGAAGGACAATATCATGAGGGAACGTGCATTACGTTGAAGAAGAAAATTTAGTTGCTTATGTGATTTTCGTCCATCCACAATGAACACGCGCGGTAGACGAACATGATGGATGAAAGGCTTGATAGGTACCTACGTCCGGTACGTCATTCCACTCTGAAACTTATAATATAACATAATACATATTTTTTTATTAAATCTCTCACTAAAATCTTTCTTTATTTTTTCTTTAATATACTTAATATAAAAATTGCTACAAAGGAATGTTTCAATAATAATTGCTAGTTGCAGCAAAGTTTCTGCCCACCCCGGCAGGGATAATGGTAAAGTAATTCTGCACACGAGCTTATAGTGCTGATACAGTAGCTACGACACAGTAGACAGTTGGGCGCTGCACTCCCCGTAACGTAATTCCGTATCGGTTCCTTATTAACACTTCCCCCCCCCGCTGTTCTACCCCGCTCCCCCCGCTCTCACCGCACCGCGAGACATTTATCAAGTTAACTGCGGCCATAAGTCATATAAATCAGAGACGTGACCCGTCGCCACCGCCGCGCAATTGTTTCAACTCACTGAATCTAATGGAATCTTGGAAAGGGAACCGGTTGTGTTCAGAGTGTGTCATGGCAAATTAGAAGACAAACAAAATATATGTGAAGATTAGATCAAATTAAAGATTACAAAATTAAATCTCGGATGGGACATGAACTGATGAACCCGCGGCCGCCAAACCGGAGCTGTGCTTTCGCCCAAATTAAGCAACCGCACGAACGTGCTACGTCAGAGAACTGAATTCTTCAACCCATTCCTATCCGTCTTAAGGGACGTGACACCATTTGCTGGCGTTTTTTTAAGCTACCTATTTGCAAGTTTAATATATTTCAATATATTGGAATTCAAGCGATATAGACCTTTGATTTGAAAAAAAATCTAACATTCAAAAAAATATCTGCTAATGAATAGATAACTCTCTGATGTAATTTTTGACTGTAGCACAGAGTACTATAATTAGTACTGTGAACATTAATAATGTTTCTCAGGGTGTTCAGAAATTATTTATGTAACTACTACTTTTTATATAATTATTATGTTTATAGTTGTCGCATGTGAACATTGCAAATAGCATCTCTTGCTTTTAGCATATTTAGGAATAATTTTTTATACAATGTTTCTGCACGCCACTGAACTTTATTTGCATCACTGCATTTTTAAGCTATAAAAGCTCCAATATAGATGTGAATACATGTCAGTTGCTCGATTTGACTTTTGTAAATATTTCCTTTTATTTACGATGCTCGTTGAAACCATTTCAGTTATTGAAAATGGAATGTAGGTAATACCCGAATATATCCTGGTGGAAATATTATATTGTGAATTGAATTTAGGGCACACGATTTGAATTTAAGCCGTGAGCTTAGTCTCTCTGTTTACTAAACATAATATTAAACGGTGCCGCATGATGAATGGCGTACTGTGTATTATTGTGGCTCTGCGGAATATAATTATTACACAAGAAGAAGGGGTTAGTGCGGAGCGAGAGTGTCAAAATGTTGTGTAGATTCACAAAATAGCTTTTGCATTAAAAAAAAACCCTTTTCGTACAAAACCGCAGTATCAGAATTTGTATGAATAATCGAGAAATATTTTATGAGGTTCAAAAAGTAAAATTGTAAATTGAAATTTATGAACATTAAGGAACGTCAAATATTGTCAATTTATTGATTTTATGCTACGGATAAACAATATTTTTTCTTTGTTTTTGAACACGTTTTATACAAAACATATACCGTCCTTTGCGTCGCGCAGTTGAGTAGTAAAAGGTAAATTAATCTGTACAAAGACACGTGAGAACCTTGCGTGTATGCCGTATAATGTGCGGTACTAAACGGGCCGAGTTTAATGTAGCGAAGCGCGCGCCGAGCCGCTAACGAGGTGGCGTGGGAGCGAGGTGACACATCGCCACGTGTCACATAATACTGCAAGATGACAGATCAGAGAGAGATCAGCGGCTGACCGAGCCAGTTGTTGTCGCGGTGACTGTCGACAGCTGCTCTACTACAGGTACAGATCCAGCCGAGCGCAGCGTGACGCCATCTTGTCGCATTAACTCATTTTGCGAACATCGAATTAAAATTGACAATCACTTGACGAGCGCACTTTACGCAACCTAAACTTGACAATTGTTCTTGTATATTTAAATCCGCCACACACGTCATATAGTCCGAGATCCGACCGTAAAATTATGCACCTATTCCTTAGGCGAACGAAATGTAATTCTAGTGTATGTTTATACAGGGGTCAATTCAACGCCACCAAGTTGCCTAAAAAAATCTTGCCGCAAGTGCCTTTTCCATTATAATTTTTGGTATAACCTTTTCCACGTGTTTGTTAGGGAAGTGAAGGAGGTGCCATCAGAAGGAGACTGGTCTAAAGTACTTTAAAAAATAGGGTTGCTACCTCTCAATCTGCCGCAACTATAGGGTTGCCAGGTCCAAATATGTCATTTTTGAATCTGGCAACCCTAGTCTAAACATACACTAGAATTACATTTCGTTCGCCTAAGGAATAGGTGCATAATTTTACGGTCGGATCTCCGTCTAATACGCAATCCCGTTTCCGGAATCCCCCTCTATAATTCCGTTCGGAACAAAACGGAGGTATCAAATACTATACAACATCACAAACCTGATTCTGAATTCCGTATCTGAATTCCGTGTGTGTAGCACATCTATTTAAAATTTTTGATAAACTTCTATAGGTAGTTTTATGTCAGATTTTGTTCAAACTGAATATTATTATAAGGGCGTTTTTTTACATTCTTTACTATATAAAGTGAGCCTTACTCTTTGTACAATTACTATAATAGGTATTACAATTTACAGGTACTTTTTTATGCCATGAGATTCTGGTTGACCTTAAAAAAAAGTTAAATAATTTTCTTTGATGGAATTTTAGAGTTTAATTACAACATTTAATATCCATACAAATTCAATTTTGTAATCAAACTATGAAATTCCTTAAAAACTATTTAACTTTGTTTTAAGAACGACCAGAACCTTATGGCATAAAAATTTAGTAAATATAGATTTTGAAATATTAGCCATCAGATTCTGGTCCACCTTATAGTGAATCGATCCCTTAAAGTTTGTCGAATGATTTCAATTCGACCGCGTATTATTGAAATTTATCTCTGTGGTTACAATAATTATAAGCTACTCTTAACAATCACCTACGCCAAAGAAAATATACACTACCCTACGCTTCATTTTATACTTAGCTACGTCAGGACAAGGTCGATTTAAAAAAAAATTTAGCCAGTGAATATTTACCTGTCGAAATAACTGGAGGAAATAAAACCTTCAACCTACCCCGAGGAATGTACCCCTCCCCCCTTAATAATTATTATGCATCGTATAATTATTGTCGCCTTCACCTGCTACGAGCTTAGCTACGAGAATGCTACGCTTCGTAGCATGTAACTACGCCGTAGTATTTGGTCGACTTGTATTCCGGGTAGAACGGCAGCACAGTATTTAGTACTACATAACGGTAGGGCGTTTATAATGACGGCGCAGACAGATTGAAACTTATGTTCTTGGCAAAGAGGTTATACCTAAAGGCATAGAGTGAGTCATACCATTGCAAGAATGTCAACTTTTTTGAGGTTTGTGTTTGAGTGTGTGGTGTCAATTAGTATGGACAAAAAATGACCAAGTGACATTTGCCCCTATGTAAATAATTTTGGGGTTATCGCTTTATTGCTGTACCGTCATTTTCTACACCTTAGTTCAATACCCCTAAAGTCCCTGTAATTGGTTGTGCAATTAGACATTAAGCCCTTTAGTCTATGATATCATGTGTATGTATTATTGTAACAACTGTTGGTAAATCAATAAATAAAATAAAAATAAAATAAATAAATACCCATAAGTAATATTAATAAAATTGTCATCGACATCAGCTCCAAATCTGACTTACTCTAACGACACATTTCTTTTAAGCATTTAAACATTTTTGATTTTATCAGCTTTTATTGAATAATAAACTTCTTTGATTGCACAGTAATGACAGAATGAACAAAGCCGTAAAGTAAGTTACGACCATGATTACGACAGTAGCCTTAATTTGAATTTTATGTAAACAGATGAAACAGATCAATCAGAACCTCGCCTACTAATTTACGATCCAGTTTCATAGAATAAACCCAATGAATCGAAAGACCAGGTACGGAGGGAGGGAGTTTATGTAAATAAATCGTCTGTTACGAGCTTCGGGGGGGATTATTGCCTCCATTAGGTCAAGTTAATGTCAGTCGACAAGTTTTTACGTCGGGGGAAATGGACTAAATTTATGAAATATTTTTTTTTTGAAGCATATTATAGCGGAAAGTTTTCGCTACGTTTATTGTGTTTGCACCACGGTTTAGTATTCAATCGTATCTTCGTTAACGGCTTTGTTCCGAGTTACGTGAGTAAGTCGTTCCGCTGAATTGAGTTACGAAATTATAAATTAGTTACAGACATCTAAGTCTGAGAACGAGAACGTCTTGAAATGTAAATAGAATCAATACATTAAACTTTATTTTAATACCAGGTCTTATAGAAGATCATTTTAGTTGTCAAGTGTCATTATATAAAAGTTATAGTTTGTAAAATCATACTGCGGGGCAATAGTCTTCTCTTATATTTAAGGCAGACAGCAGTATGCCTTATTTTGCTATGAGAGTATTTTTTGTCGCTTTCATCAGCCTCTGAATCCTTACTTTCCGTTACCAATAGTTTAATGTGCTTTCCGAAGTATGGAGATGCTCGATATGAAATACCATTATACAACTTTCGTGTTAAAGTTAATCTGACAGTGCGTTGCTAAATGAAGGAAATTATGATAAAAGTCTTATTACTAACTATATTTCAAGCAAATAAACGTAGATTTCTGTGACCATTTCAAATGCCAAACCATTAGTTTCCGTAAGATCTTTTCACATCAGTCATTTCTCTGTGTCAAGACATAGTGATTTCAAATAAAAGCTGCTACAATATCGCCGCGAGCTATCACCGCTCGCTGATTTGACAGCGCGTTTCGAGATCACTTGACGGCACCTTCGCCTCGCCGAGATTGAGAAATACGTGTACACTATATAGTATGATAGAGTTGTAAACGGTGGTATTGTAACAAACAACACTGTAATTAGTGTCGAGTAGATCGTATAATATCGTATACTATTATCACAGCTCAATCACAATGTCGACGCGCTCTCCACTTATGATCATGACATGATGTATGGAGCTAATATCTAACTTTTCTAATACTACTCGAAATGGGTAAACTTTTTCTCATTATACGTCACCGTTGTTTGATGACCGTCAAGGGGTGGCAGGATTATGATGGATGATGATTTTTTTAACGTGCTTTATTTGTCCCTGAAGTGAGATAAAGTCAGATCTCACTTCAGTATAGCTAGTATAGCTGGCAAAATACTGGAATGTAAAATTACAAAATGATATGCCATTGACTCTATAGAAGAAGATTTGCTTGTCGAGCTACGAATAAGAATGTATAGAAATGTAAATCAAGTTATTCTTATTCGTAGTTGTCGAGAGTAAGCTTATTAACCTAGTATTATAAATATGACGGTGCCTGGCGCCATCTCTCAAGTTGCAACAGAACTAGATCGCACACTCATGATGGTGCTCTGGTGCAGCGCCTCTGGTGTCGGTCTGGCGGAGCGTCGTGTGTCGGTAAAGTTGGTTGACAGCCATGTCAAAGAGGAGTTCAGTTGGAGATTTTGAATAGCAATGGCTGAACCACCGCATAACTCGACGAATCGCTACGTTCTGTGTCACGTCTTTCTATGTTTGCTTCGGACTAAGGCCCTCCAGCGCCCATAAATATATGTTATCAGTGCTTTACAAAGGTTATAAATAACGACCCGTTTGTCACTAGATGCACTCTGTGAAAACGTAGTATAACTGGGGTGAGAGCGACACAAGTCACTTCTAAACGTCAAATTTAAGTGAGATAACCGATGGATAACCGCACAGGGGAGCGCGTTATTTTCTCTATGGATAACCGCCATTTTGAAACTTTCTCGCATTGGTCCTTTGACAAAATTCTCGCGCGCGTGACGATGTGTGAGAGGTGTCTCACCTCTCGTGTGAGATGTCATGTTACGCCGCCAGCTGTGTTTATTTCCCCACAGGAACAACTACATCCTGGGCACAATCTGAAATGGCCAGCACGTGGAAGTCATTAAATAGGTTGGTCGTTGCAGACTTTTATGTAATTGGGAATCCAGGGCTAACGCAGTGCGATTGCGTCGAATCTATCCAGTCGATAAATCATCTCTGCTAGAATGTCCCTTGTACTTGAACACCTGCACGAGAGGACCTAACTAGCTTAAACTGAACGCGATCAGGCTTGCCGAATACCTAGCCAATAAAATATATTAACGTTACGTCATTGTAGAACCATTGACACGAAAAAAAGAACCCAGAATTCGAATTAGTACTGATAGTGTTCGATTAAAGCAACAGATGGTAGATATTCAGGCCTACCTGATTGTCAATCTGAGAAATCAGATGATTAGATTTTTCTGATTCTGTCATGAGTACTGTAATTTATAATACTGACTAATCAAATTATAAAGGTTTTTGAAATCACATGTGTACGCTCGCTAGCACTCATACATTCCTAAAAATCTGTAGAAAATTGTTGTATCCAAAAACATAATTTTATTCTGGCCAATTTTTCTACCATATTTTATACAAAGTAAAGAAAAAATTTTCATAACTCCCGTCCAAGTTTAATTATAACGTAAAATATTACTCCGTCTAAGTAACGAAAACTAATAAAAGTTTTCAAACTTGAATTTTATAAATAGTAATTAGTACATACCTAAGTAGTGAGTGACATATTGTAAAGTTATGTGATTAGTTGATTACATTAGTAAAGGAAGGGCTCTCGTTTATGTAGACGCAGGCAATAATGCAAATGTGAATAGAAGAAATCATTTATTACTGAAATTGTAATTTCTATCAATCCGCATTGGGCATGTGTGGTGGACTGATGCCCATACACTCTCCCTGAGGCTAAGCCTGCTCCCTGCTCCCTGTGCCCTGCACTCATAATATAATCGGCGATTGTATGATAACATTCACATAGAAGCAATGTTTCGCGCGTTTTGTTTAACACACGTCGAAACACGCAGCGGGGCGGCAATACGGCGTTTCATAATATTTTTTTTCAATTCTTTTCAATACCATACATCAACTTCAGAGTTCACGAGAGTGTGCTAAAACAAGCGTTCTGCAACGTACACATACTGGTGCACAAGTATGTGTGTGATTGCGTGCACACCGGGTTTAACAGAGAAGTGCTAGGCGTCCGAGGCTCGGCTTCCATTACGCTTCTTTTAAAATCGACTCAGTTGTGGCAGACCACTTGGGAGATAATTGTATTAGACTGAAGAGGTGAACTTAGTGAAGCAATGAAGACAACACTAATAAGATTTCAAAAAATTTATGTGAAAAAGGCATTGTTTTATGTGTGTCAGTGTAAGTGAACCCTACGCTCGTGTGTGATAGTATCGCGAAACACTTGTTCAAAGCTTGCAAATTCAGGCAAATGCATTCGGTGTCGCGTCTACATAAATGATCCCTAATACTACTAACAATCTTGTGAAATATAACATATCACGGTCGTTATAACAATATTGGGGCGCGGCTCACAGGTGTGAGTGTGACTGATTAAAGTCAACGCGTTAATTACTCGTTTGATCTACAAATAACTTTAATCAAAGTAATACGTGCTTTACCTACCTTGTTTCATGGGCAAAATGCTACCTGCTTCTACTTGACACATCAAACTGAAACTTAAAAGACAAAGAAGGATGTCCACTTTTTAACCTATTTAAAAAAAAAGGAGGTTTCTCAATTCGACGATATATATTTTTTTACTTGTCAAATAATTTTTTATTTTATTTTATTCTATTTTATTCATTTTAGGAAAACTTACGGACTAATTACAGGATAGTAGGGTATCAACATTTTTTAAAACAACATTGCCAACTAAAAGTTTCCACAGATAAATTTCATTCGTTTTACATACTTTTGTGAGTGAAAATACAAATTTAGTAAGTATCAATAAAACTAATAAGAAGTTACATTACTAAAAGCTCAGAGTTTGCTGGTACTTCAAACCATCCACAAAAGAAAAGGAATTATATTAACTAAAAAGTAAAAGTAAAAGTAAAGAGGTGCCGAGTGAGCCGCTAACTCATTAACCGAGGTAGGTATTTTTCAGTAAGTACTCGTTTAACCGAGGTCGTGCTTGTGCAAAACAAATCAAAGTCTAGATCAACCGAAACACTATTAAAGCTATTAGCGCTGCGCAGTAAGAATGCATTTTGTCTATAGTTAGTCTTAGCAAGGGGAACGTGTTCATAATGTGTGTGTGTTTTGTTAGTGTTAACAAGGGACGTTGCCTAAGGCCTAAAGTAAGGCCAATTTAATAGGCCACATTTGACATTTGTGCGAGTGCGATTTTTGAAAATCATACGAGCGACTTGGCAGTAGAAAATGTCAAAATGACTATGGAGATTATGCATCTTTCTACTGCCAAGTCGCTCGTATGACTTTCAAAAATCGCACTTCAGTTTCAGCTTCATAGTGAGGTTACCTGCTTAAAAAGTGAGTGATTCGATTCAGACTTCAATTTCTTCAATTCAGTTATTATGAAAAGGTATACTTATAGGTACTGTAATATTATTTTAAAAATCATCAGTCGAATCCCTGGCCCATTATTATTTTATATCGTAAACAAATCGTTTAAGGATCAAAATAAGATACCTACTTACATACCTAATTTATCGAACATTTTTGTTTTTTAACCGATTGCTTCCAAAATCGATATATAGGGGTTCCTGAGATCTCTTAACACGAATCCGATGTCAGATTTGAGAAAAGTGGCCGCCCTCTTGAAATTTTTTGTTTTTCAACCGACTGCGTCCAAAATGGATATCTAGGGGTTTCTGCGATCTCTTAACATGAATCTGATTTCAGATTTGAGAAAATTGGCCACTATCTTGAAACTTTTTAGTTTCTGGACCGATTGTTACCAAAATCGATATCTGAGAGTCCGCGGTCCTTAAGATTTCTGAAGCAATCTGTCCAAGAACTGAATAGTTCAAGATGGCGGCCACTTTTCTCAAATTTGACATCGGATCCGTGTTCAGAGTCCACGCGGACCCTCAAGGCAGGCATTAGTTTATTTTATAATGATTTATTAGTTTTTATCATTTTTATATAAAAAAAACATTGTGCTTGCAACACCTCCTACTAAACAACATTGAGGCTGAGATTCAGAGACGATTTTTTAAGTCATAGTTCGAACTAAGTAGGGTCAAACAAAATGTATGGATTTTGACATACGGGAGTACGAACTAAGGCTGAGATTCAGAGACGATTCGTTAAGACGTGCTAAGCACGAACTAAGCCAAGACAGCCAAAGTAGTACTTAACGCGAACTTACTTTTTGGTATTCACAGTCAAGTTTCAACCGGTGCTAAGCCGCTACTCGGCTAAGTACGAGTTATCATTCGTTCATTCAGTAGACACTCTATGGCATGGTGTTGCCAAGGTGTTAAAACTGCTACATGAAAGAATGAAGTGATAGAACCATACGAAGTCGTCATAAGAGTAAAAGAGGTAGAAGATTTTGTCAAAGATGGCCCGACGCTAATGGAACACAATGGAAAATTCAAACTACGCGGGTGATTTGAATCGCTGATGCGTAAAATCGGCTAATAAATTAATGAAAAACGTGAAAAACTAAGATGAAAAATCACAATCAAAATAAAACAAGGTTTGATTTATGGAAATTTTCATAAAAGGGGTTTATTTACACAAAATATTTATCATACAATGCAATACAATACAATACAAAGAAATAATTTTAATAAAAATGGACAACTAAATTATCTTCTTTCAGCACTTTATTGGCATTGCAGAACTACACACACAGTATGCCACAATAGGATATATTTGCTTTATTTTGGTGCTCAGTCCAACAAGATTGTAAACACTCAAATCCGTTTTTAGGGCACCAAACACGCCAAAACATTTCTGGTCTGAACTTCCACATAATTATACTTTTGTAGTGCTCTCGAGCTGGGATTCAAAAAGGGAGTAAGCACATACACAGTGCGTGGTCCGGTACCTATCATTATTTGTCCATTACGCTGCAATATCAAACATTTTCATCGTTGGTGCAATGGCGGCCTGAAAATAAAAATTATGTTTATTATACTACTAGGTATGTAATCTAATCGCTAAACTTTTATTGCTATGGGATCACAAGACTTGTATAATGACTGTGAATATTTACATTATAATTATAAATTAAATCAAGTTTTCGAGATTGGTGGTGTGATTCGGAGGTATCGACACTTAACCGTGAGGATTTGGGTTCGAATCCACACAGATGATATACCACATACATATACAACTACCAACTATCTTGCAAGCAGTCATAGCAAAGCTCTTTTAGCATATTGTAGGTGTAAACATTGAATAATGTGTAAAGCGGTGATAGGTGGCTAGGTTTCACTGACAAATACACTGCATAAGATACCCTTATCCTTTAGTCACCTTGTACAACACCCACAGAGAGATACGGGGTGGAAAATTGTAATCCAAAATCACACAGCCATCTTAACACGTTCGCGGGCTGTGAACGAGACACAATAGAACTTTTATTATTACTGCTATAGCCTGTCACTGTCCTCAAATGTGTTGATTATTAAAAGACTATTACATACCTATTTAGGGAGATAATTGAATAGAGATAATAGATAATATGAACATTGATGCTGACATAACCAAGGATGTTGCGTGTTGAGAAAAGCTTTGTTGAGTAAAAAGTATGGGAACTTCACAAACTCTCCGGCACAGGCATTCCGTCAAGGAGGGTGTTGAGGCATTAGGTAATTCACCATGCATAATCAATGCGCAGTGGTAGATTACATTACACATCACAATATTGGTAGGTATCCTTTGTATAATGTCGCTCTCCATTAATCAAAGTAACAATCATGTTTTTAATACTGGGTATCGGGGGTTATGTGTGGATCGGTTAATTTACTTTCGTTATGTAATCGTATATTAAACTGTAGTCTTTGATGTAATCGAAAGCACCATCAAAAGGGATCTTTATTCTTGCTGACCAAGTGGAACAGGACTTGAAGACTTGAACAATCCTCGTAAAAATCGTAATTTCTCAACACAACATACTCCAGAAATTGGACAATAACACGGCCAATATTGTGGTATTGTCCATTCTATTTAAAAACCACTGATTTGTTCCGAATTTTCTTGTTTCAAAACCTAGTTTCAAACTTTTCAAACAAATATTTATGATAAATATGTCAAAGGGACTTTGACATTACAATTGAGGATTATTTTTCGTTTTGCTGGCAATTTTTGGCATTATGGCCCTGATTCCTTGCTGAGTAGGGCCAAAGTAGGACTTAAGTCGCCGATTTCGGAAACTAATGCTCGGCTTAGTTTGAGTTCAGACTAAGCAAAGTTTTGCTCGACTCTGAATACGAAAATTGAACTTAGCATCGGTTTTGACATACGAGAGTTCGAACTATGACTTAAAAATCGTCTCTGAATCTCAGCCTAAGACTTAAAAAATGTCTCTGAATCTCAGCCTGACAGTCATGTTGGGATTGCTGCTTTTTTATAATTTATTAATAATAAATGATTAAATAACTCGTTAAATAAAAATAAATGATACTATCTGAGTCGTTTTTATAAAACCTCATAATTTATGACACATTTGACTTCAGTCAAAACTTCTATACATTTTAAGGTATTTTTTCAAGGGAGAGCGGCCGCGGCGGTTGTCCTTTAAAATTTACTGAACCCGATATCATCCCACCGCACGGGCACGCTCACCCTACATACTATCAAAACAAGATTATTAAAATGTATCCATAAGCATGTTAGCGCTTTCATTCATTGCTGAAATGATAATAAATCATTTTTGCCTCAAAACTTAAAATGCGAATAACTTTAAATTGTAACTATCAAAATAATGAAATTAGTTTCAATCTAATTACTTTGTTATAAATCAGTTGGGGTGTATGAGGTTTTGCGCTAATTCATCAACACGTTGTATAAGTACCTTTTCATAATAACTGAATACAATTCACATTTATGATTGAAGTCTGAATCGAATCAGTCTTCTTAAGCAGGGCACCTCACTATGAAGCTCAAACTGACAAATGTCAAATGTGGCCTATTAAATTGGCCCTACTTTAATTAACAACTATTAACGTGTATAACTTTTATTCCTCATTACCAAATTAAAATAAATTATTACCGATGTAAATGGAATCACCTATAGTTTTCCTATATCAATATTAACTGTAGACTTCAACTACATAAAAATTGTTTTGTAAGGTAAACGATTGTATGGGAAGTGGTCGTTCTTTTTGTGCACTCCGAGAAATCACCGTCCGTTAAAAGCTTACTGACTTTTTCATTGCACTTCGAAACATATAGGGCCATAATTATCACCAAGCTATTTTTTGAGCGTATGCGGTGACGGATCTATAACGTTGCAATATAGCCGCGAGAACGCCGCAAAAACACCGCGACAACGCCGCGACATTTCTGAGATTATAGATTACTGATCTAGTGTCTCCTTCGGAATCACGGCGATAACGTTCAAAATCGCGGCGATTCAGAATCGGTGCGGTTGTGATGTGCTCAAAATCGCTTGTGTAATAGGTCTCTAAGGTTGTTCCAATAAATTGTAGACTTGATTTTAACTTTTTTATTTTCGAGGTAGCCAGCAACTTTGCTAAAACTACCAACTATCTTTTAAGGTGGTTGCAGAGGGGTCAATTTTATACAAAAATTTGACGCACAATACGCGTAGACGACATTAATGTAAGTAACTTTGTATGTATGGAAAAATAGTTAAGAAAATCTAGATGTCGCGTCACAAATAATATTTAATTATATGCAATTCATAATAATTATAATTACGAAGATATAAAGCTTTGAAATTTTGCATACAAAATTTGACGTATTTTTTTCTTCGTAATTATATTATAAATTGCAAATGTTATTTGTGACGTGACATCTAGATTTTCTAAACAATTTCTCCATATAATATAAAATATTACTTTATCGTGCGTCAAACTTGTGTATGGACTGAAACCACCAGGGTGCAAATAAAGAGTTGTAAGGTTCACAGTAATAAAGATTGCATCCATCCAATTTCAGTCGTGAGTCAAGTGATAAATTTAACTTGAAAAGGGGGCGTCCGTAAATTACGTGACGCATATTTGGATGAATTTTGACGCTCCACCCCTCCACCACTCTCAATCCCTAGTGACAATGTTGGTGACATTTTTCTTGATCCCTCAACCTTACCCCGAATGTGACGTGACTTTGATTATGAGAAATTTAAAAGGCAAATAAATTAATTATACACTTTTATAATTTAGAATGACATCGAACTTAGAACTTAAGTCAGGTGAAATATATTCAATTTTAAAATTTTCCATCCACGGCCGCTGAGACTCTTGCCGTCATAAACTAGTAATTTTAGTCAAAATTCTTGTTTTTAACAGCATAGGGTTAATGTTAAAATGTCACGTGACTTTTATATGCTGGAAAATCCCCCCCTCCTCTTTAAATAGCATCACGTAATTAATGAACGCCCCCAAAAGTAAAAAATGTGAACGATTTTTGCTGCAACGGGCTGACAGGTATTTCATCAAAAAACGATGTTCATTTCAAAGTCTTTTGATCCAATTTAACAATTGAATTTGATTTCATTGCGTTCTCGATTCAGTTAACCTTGCTGGAAATAAATTGTTTACGAAACGTCATTTATATATTTTAATTTTGTGGATATTCAGAATTTTCTGTACCATGTCTTAGACTCGGGGTTTAGAGACGAGAGCATTTTTTAAATAAGTACATTCATCTTCTTCTTATATATATTTGAAGTGTTTTCAAAAGTTAAATGTGTTTGAAAGTTTGAACTTAGGTTATAATTATAAGTTATAATATAACCCTTGTTCAAGACTATAATTATGACTATTAATTGCAAACATGGGTTTAAAATAACATCTGTCATATCCATAATTGGAACGACTTATGTTGGAAATAAATAAAGAAGTGGAAAGTTGGCATGGAGCCGAGCCGGCATCTTGAATGTTGCTGTTACTTTGCAATATTTAGTTTACCTTTCAGTTAAATTCGAATATTTTCGAGACAAAATAACTCAGATCGGTTTTGAGAATGAAACCCAAATGTGTATCCCTGCTGTGAAAACAGAAAAATGCACAGGGACAGTCAGGAAGCTGGGAACGGTATTGTCAATCCATTATGACAATGGTTTGGCTTACCATCCTCAAACTTATTTATTTTGTTTTGTATGATCAGCATTTAAACAATTTGTTTGACGATTTTTAGGGTTCCGTAGTCAAACATGGAACTCTTATACTTTCGGCCATTCTGTCTGTCTGTCTGTATGCCTCAATTTCTCGACACCTCTGATAAAAAAAAAACTATTTCTTCATAACTACTATAAATAAAATAAAAATAAAAATAAAAATCCTTTATTTCAGACAACATAGTCCATACAAAAAATGTTAGTAGGTACTGGAGAACTTATAAACTATGTTAGTAGATTATAACATAAATAAATAAATAAAACATCAATAAATAAAACATCAAGCTATGTACGGTCTAAACCATATACTTTAGAAACGCTTGTGTTAGCACTCCCGCTTGCATTTAATTATAAGTTATATTTTGTAAATCAGTTCACGATCTATACGCATTGCGTGCACTCATTACACTAGCACTATCATATAATCATTGCAATCAAGTATCTGCAATAAATCGCATCATTTAACTAAACACGTGTTTCTCTACTACCATCAAGCATGTAGAGTGTATTGGGAGACAGCAGCCCGTACATACTACATTTCTGTTTTTGGGTTACATGTCTGTTGTTATCTGTCTTCATGCCAAAATTCAATAGTTGCAAAGATGAGCGAGTTATAGAGGCGGGGCATACAGATCTCCGATACACAGTACATAATGTAATCGTTTACGTACGAAACATTCAATCTAGTCTACTCGGTTAGTATTGTAGCTAAAGTTCGGTCAGTAATATTGGCCCGTTCACTGAGATCACATCAGCTCGCCCACACACGGAAAGTGTTTGTTTAGATTTCATCATAAAATCAAACGACGTTTACCCACGACCCGTCGCGTCGGGGTCGTGTCACACTGATGATGATGATGATGTCTTCCTTGCCGATACGGCTACGGCGACTGCTGCTGGTATGATGGGCTTCGCTGGTGTCACACTATGAAACGTCGAATTATATTTTATACAGCTTTCTTTTTGCTGATGTTTCATACAGAATGTGAAAGTTGTGACGATGTTTCGATTGCTGTGACTCAGCCGACCATAAAAGATGAACTTATTTGGATTGAATAAAAATAATTCGATACAGAAAACAAGCAGCCAGCACAAGCTTTGTCAATAAAAACACGACAGCCAGTAAACTGCTGTACAGTTTGGCGTGGTAATTTTTAAGACACACTTGTACCCTTTAAAGAGAATAAATAAAAAAAAAACAGCAATATGCTTCGTCAAAACTCTAGAAAAACAGTCAGAGATCCACAACAAGCTTCGTCAACGTCTTTTGTAGAACAGACGAAGTCGCGGCCAACAGCTAGTTAAACATATACAGTAAAGTTAAGACTGTATTTGTTTCATTGTAGCTACCTACTCAGATAATTTTGTAAGTTTCTCTTGTTACCTAAATGTAATATTGCAAGATGGAAACATTGATTAGGTTGTGATGTGACAGATAGTAGTAGCCACGCGTGATGACATTAATTCCGTTTATTCATGAATTATTCAGCAAACAAAATGTGTGTGGTAAGTAAGTCGAGAAGTTGTTCAGTGGACAGCGAGCGGTGACCTCGTAACGACGTAATTCAGAAGGAAGGAAGTCAATTAGTAGCGGCAAGTACCTCGTTTGTTCAAATTGTACGCACTATGACCGTCGGCCGGTCGGTCCCGGTCAGTCGGCCCACGCACTCACTCACGATGAAATTGCCTACATTCCATGTAAATAGAAAAACAAGAAACCAACATAATATACATATTCTTAACAAATGAACGCAATACCTGAAAATAATTTGTACACAAAAAATCGGGTAGACTGTATCAGGGACGCAGCCACATAGGAGTACGTGAAACATCTTGTCGAGTAATGGCTTCTATATCATCATCATCATCATCATCTCAGCCGACGGACGTCCACTGCTGGACATAGGCCTCCCCCAAGGATCGCCATAACGACCGGTCCTGCGCTGCCCTCATCCATCGTTTTCCCGCCGCCTTCACCAGGTCGTCGGTCCACCGTGTGGAGGGCCTACCCACGCTGCGCTTTCGGGTACGTGGTCGCCACTCGAGAAATTTTCGGCCCCATCGGCCATCGGTTCTGCGAGCAATGTGCCCCGCCCACTGCCACTTTAGTTTAGCAATTCTTTGGGCTATGTCAGCTACTCTGGTTCTTCTGCGGATCTCTTCATTTCTGATTCGATCTCGCAGGGAGACTCCGAGCATAGCCCTCTCCATTGCCCTTTGGGTGACTTTCAGCCTTTTTATGAGGCCTTGAGTGAACGACCACGTCTCTGTTCCATATGTCATCACTGGCAACACACACTGATCGAAGACTTTCGTTTTAAGACACTGCGGTATTTGGGACGTGAAGATACTACGTAGCTTCCCGAACGCTGCCCAGCCGAGTTGGATTCGACGGTTGATCTCTTTCTTGAAGTTGGACCTACCTAGCTGGATAGTTTGTCCCAGGTAAACATAATCGTTAACAACTTCGAGCTTCTATATAATGGTGATCAAATAATGCCAGTTGGTGCATACTTCCAAAGTAATAATGCATTCAGCTGAACATTTGTACTAGTTACTAGTAAATGCTACACACTGCACTACAAGGCCGTGTTCCGGGTCCCGCACGCAGCCCGCGGGAAATCTGGGACCAACACGTACCGCTCCCGCGGGGCGGGACAGTCCACCGCGCACCGCGCAGTGGACCAATATAGACTATGGGCTGTTGTACATACATATACTCCCGACCCTAATCCCATTCAGGGGTAGTCAGAAGCTCTGCTATACCTACTAAATAGTCGTAACGATGCACACATTTTAGCCTTGTAAGTTTCCGGATATAACGATGGAAAGACGTGTTAAGTGGCGATAGGCCTATACCCCTTCATATGCAGGACTTTAATATATTAATATCTGATCAATCAATCATCATGTCAAGAAATACACAACAGTACTACATACAGAATAGCCACTCTCTTTCTATCATCCGATACCGCAAGAAGAGCCTCAGAAGGGCGTAAGAGGCGCGTGCGTCCGAGTGAGATGGCGCGTATGCCTACGCCTTGTTTCTGTGCCTAGTTCTAGTATTATTAATATTCAGATATCGCTAAATCGTTCTATGGCGTATCAAGGTGTGACGACATGCCAAATAACTAACTCTGTACAGTTGTTATGTGCGCAACAAGAATGTCTAGGAAACGTCTCTCGATCGCTCAAAAAGAATGTCGTCTGTAGGAGACCTAATGTATATCTACCTGGCAGTCACAAGTATTATACAGTGTTCTGACGCCGAACAGAGTTGATGTTGGATTGAACAAACCTCGGCATTTATTAAAACTTTTATACCGAAAATCGCTTAGTAATTTAAACGTTAAATAAATCTGTCGGCGCATTGTCTCGGGGCAGCAGTCACATCTCGAGCACAATACATTAACCTATTTTATTACGCGGTCGGTTCACTCTCACACATTACGACGACCCGGTTGGTGTAATGGTTACCACGCCGGACTGCCAAACCAGGGTCCTGGGTTCGAATCCCGGTTCGGTCATGGATGTTTACATGTTTGTGCCGTTGTTGTATGGTTTCCATAATAAACAGCCTATTAATAGTGCTTTCTTGGGATCATTACAATGTAAGTGCCTGTGAGCGTTATAAAAAAAAAAAAAAAAAAAAACATACATGCACACACACAGTAAAGTCTGAAATAGTAGAAGTGGGTCGGGATCATAAGCTGTTCCAGCGGTGGAAAGATTAACGATATCTAATAACATGGCTGCGCGTAACATTCAGAGCTGCCTGTACCACCTCTCAGAATACATGTAACGCGTTAACATTTTATGAAATCACAAATTGCTCCGGTTTTCTCCGGAATTGCTTGGATACTTATCCTGAGATTTAGTTACCTATATTAAGGGAACATTGCGCTGCGAGGATGGAGGTTCGACTGAATAATGGAGACTGTTTAGTGTTCAGGTCGACGGCTCTCTTTTTGGCATGATTCCGTTTTTAATGGTCCAGAGATTGTTCAATACCTATTAAAACTAGAGCATTGTAAACGGTCTCGTGAATAGTAATTCCATTGAACAATGCAGGCGACGTCGAAAACAAAACATACCTAGTGTCGTCGCGGCGCGCTGTGTGAACAAACATGTTGTTGTTCTAAATCTTAGCGACTACACAATGTTGACAATATCGACAGTTACAAAAATACGGTTTAAATCGAATTCAATTCAATGTTTAACAGAGTCTCTTCTCAGCAAGGCCAAACGCTTTGTCTCTTCATTCATTCTGAACGCGATGCGTGGGAAAAGGCTCACGACGTGAAATATTCAACAAAACTACTTGATGGTAAACGACTCCTACATTATAAAGGAACATTATTTACATCAATCTATCAAATCGACCCACATCCACACACTTCTGAGCATATGCTTTCGTTTTATTGCGAACAGTTTATCACGGTCCTGTACTTATCTGAACCATTCACGTTCTAATATTTAAATAAAATACTACGCGACTTCGTCCACGTGGATTACCCCTTTAGGGATCGATTTAAACTGAAAAATCCTTCTTTGTTCACCGTTTCCTCTATCCTAAGGGTCGTCTGGAAGAAATCGCTTCTTAGCGATAAGACCGCCTTTTTTGTGCCTCTTGTATTTTTTTCTCTGTATTTTACTGTTTATATTTTCAAACGTTATAGATTTTTAAACATGTTACAGCTATGTTATGCTATTTCGAATCAAATTAAAGATTGAAAAATTCAGTCTCGGGCGGGATTCGAACCCGCACTCTTCCAAACCGGGGAAGTGCGTTATCCAATTTCGCCACCGAGCCATTTGCTCAGAGACCAAAATTTCCAGTAGATGTCGCTAATGTCCCCTTAAAAGACGCAACAGATTGAAAAATTTTGGTTCTGAGCAATTAATGGCTCGGTGGCGAAATTGGATAACGCACTTCCCCGGTTTGGAAAAGTGCGGGTTCGAATCCCGCCCGAGACTGAATTTTTCAATCTTTAATTTGTTTATATTTTATTGAAAAATAAAGAATATTTGGTTAATTGATTGATTGAAAAGGGAGTCAAATGCTTTCTCTCAATAGCTACGAAACCATATTATGGGCGTATCCGATACGTTCTTGGCCAGTTTTTTTGTTATTTAATTTAACATAAAACAATAAAAACAGCGAAGTAAGCAATAAATAACAAACAACCTCTAAAGAATAGAAAACAAAACCAAAGAAGTGCAATATTTTATCATCCAGACAACTGACGCAAAAAGCGACTACCTACTGGGAACTGAACCACGCAGCGCAGGCATCGCAGTACACTGATCAAACAGCAGCGATTGTATATTCTCGAGTTATGATTATCATGTAAAACGAGTATCTGTTACTAGTTCTCATAATGCCAAAATGAAGCTTCTTATATCTTGAGGGATTACAAAGCTACGAAATAGAAAAGGCCGGTGCGGCGTGAGGAATATCAGTAGGCCAATATCAATAAAAAAAATTTTTTTTTTTACGCTCACACGCACATACGTTGTAATGATCCCAAGAAAGCACTATTTATAGGCTGTTTATTATGGAAACCATACAACAACGGCACAAACATATAAACATCCATGACCGAACCGGGATTCGAACCCAGGACCCTGGTTTGGTAGTCCGGCGTGGTAACCATTACACCAACCGGGTCGTCAAAATTCTTATAGCACACAAGATTAAAAGAGGACAAAATCAAAAGTATTTATCTGTAGGTACGTACCGTTGACTGCAAAAACTGCCAAGCCACTTGGTGCATCGGCGGCGCCGCAACCGCTAATCTTCGTATGTGATTTTTTACCTGACTGCGTCAGAAAAAGAGTTGTTTATATAGAATGCCGCAGCGACGTGCGCGGTGCAACACCGCTACACTTCGTTTGGATTGACACAGAAACGCTAGAATTTAGAATCGTTTTATGAAAACCCGCGTATAAGACAATGTACACCTTATCTTCACAAGCACAATGCTCGTGGTGTAACTTTTGCGTCTCTGTAATAATCAAGTGCCCTCATTGTCATTGTCGATACTGCACGTTTAGTATGTTGTACCGGCACGGAGCCGAGTCAAGACAAACGATAAAGCTCCTAATCTAAGCTCCTAATAATAAATCAACATTTGTTCAGATAACGTAAGAACAACTCTCAGCCGATACTGATCGATATAATCTGGGGCTAAGCTGTGATTAGTTAAACATACATGGCAAAGTATTACATGAATTCGTAGCTGAAATACGAGAGAGCTGACTGAGCAACAATGTAGATGCATCGAAATGTAAACAACAGATGAAGGTCAGCGCATACGACACAGCACGTCACTTTATGTAATAGCCACGAAAGCAGTACAGCACGTTACGAATATTAGCCAATCATAATGACGCCTCGATATAGGTAATAATTATGATTGCTGCTCTCTGATCGTGATCCAAATAAGAACAGATATTTCAACAACCCGTAGATGATCTTCCCTTTGATAAGTTAAGATAGATAGTCGAAGCTACGATATGAACACGTTAGCGAACACGTCGAAAAAAATTGCGGCCTGTCATGGTCGATAAAATCTATCGCTATGCACGCACACAGAGATAAGTTGTATGACGCCGATCTTCGATCTGATGTTTTCCTCAAAAAAATTTAAATCGTATTTGCTTTTGGAAAAACCTAAAACTATATTACATAGGTCCCAAGGTCCCTACTTCCTTATATCCGTGCAGTAGTATAATGTCTATGCTAAAACACTGAAGGAGCCTTTATAAGCACAATAGATAGTCAAGCGAGTCTCAGTGGAGTACCCAAGTGTTTGAGGGCCGCAGTTTTTCCTTCAACTTTGAATAAAGTGTCGTCCCCCCCTCCCTCCCGTCCTAACCCTTAACTCCCCCTACTTCACAGTGTATTCTCAGTTCAGTGTTCAAGCAAAAGAATGTCTGTGTGACTAACAAAATAATTAACATCTCATCAAAATCATCAAAAGTTAAAAAGTCGTCAAATGCCACTGACATACTCAAGCGATAGACAAGCCTTTTTATAGAAACAACACGTTCCATTTGAATACGGTACCCGCACCGTATTGATGTTCCCCAGTTCACTTTGTCACTATGGCAATGACAGACCGCAATGTGTCATTTTGTGTTGTTTGTTTGAACGTGCATGTCTATCAAGTGCCATCAATGTCGATTCGAAACATAATTATGTCATAAATTTACTCATTTATAATGAGTTTTTCTAACTTATAAATGACTGCTCTCAAACGGAAAACAGTGAGGAAAACATTGAGTGGAAACCTGCATATACATATACGGAAGAAGATGTTCTGATACAAATGTGAAGTCTATCAATGGGCACGCGTGGTGGACTACCGCATTCCGTGGTGCAGGGTAGTTATCTCCAGCATGTATACTGCTTGTTTGTAGTATGTGGAGACTAAACTAGTGCTCGCAAACTGTCGAGCGCTCGAGCATTCGAGCGCCGCGCCGAGCGGCCGCGGCCGCCTGCTTGAGAGACTCCGGCGACATGCTGATGTCGAACATTTGTACAATGAGCCTATTGCATAGACATTACAATTCAGGGTACATTGCTGGTAACAACATGTTAAAATACCATGTGTCCTAACATTCTCGGTAATTTATCTCAAACTGTCATTGTAAATTAAAATGGTCATGTTTACGAAATAAGTTCCAGGTTGTATACTGCGCACCCACCGCGCTAGTGTTATTATGATACTTAGAGACAGTGCTACTATAAACTTCTTTACGGTTATAGTGACAGTTTAGATAGTTTTTAAATAAATTGAAGGTAGATTGTAGATAAATTATCGTATGAAGTGATTAGGGGTTTCTTTTTAAAATGTTTTGTATAATAAATACTAGCCCTATCAACATCGGTACTATGCCGCAGTCACAGAATAGGTACTACTTCGTAATTGTGCTCAATTTATTGGTTTCCACACACTCCAGGCCCTAAGACTATTGTGGAAGTACACTGTTATGTGAACTATATATATTAAATGTAATAATTTGGTTCTCAAAAATCGGTTCGAAAACAGACAAAATAGGTATGACCCCCTCTTAATTTTATGCCTCTTATTATATTAGCAAAGTGCACAAAATACATTATATTAATGCCCTTTTCCTTTAATACCAATTATACAACGAGTTAATGAATAAACACAAATCTAGAAAATAGTTTATCTAAAATCAAGAGCAGAATCGAATTACCTATCAAGTTTTCAACATAGTAAGTTAATTTTTTAAAAATGAATAAAAAATAATTTGTTTGTACAATTTAAATTATACTGAACTCGGTGTCAACCGCACGAGCACACTCAACCTACTTACAACCAAAACAAGATCCTTAAAATGTATCCATGAGATTTCATTTCAGCACTTTCATTCATTTCTGAAATAATAACAAATCACGCATTAGTAGAGTAAAAGGAAATCAAAAAGTTACTTAATATTCTGAATAAAAATTGTAGAATCAAGTAAATAGGCTATTATTTGATAAGATGTCTTCCTGTTACCATAGAGTAAATAAATTATACACAACAGAGGGTCAATGCCCATACTAAGAAAGTTGCCACCTTCTTATACGAAAACTCGCGCAAGTACAGCGCCGGTAGTGAGTAACGGTACTACAGCAATGTTTAATTACGTTAAAATACATTTGTTACTAAAATTTTTAAGACAATTAATTTATATAATTTATTTCCGTGGAACAAAACTCAAATAACAGTGATCTAATAACGTTTAATTAAGATTTATTCAGGCCAGTAGTGACATCTGTTTGCGCCAAGACTATACTAAATCTAAAATGTATGGAGCTGTCCAGACATGCTCTTACCGAGTTCTAATCCAACAGCACTACATAGGAGCCGTAAATATCAACTCGAAATGACGTTACATTAATATCCATCGGAGGCTGAACGTTTCCCGGGGGATATTAATAGTGATCCAGAGTATCTGTCTGTCGACACAATGCCGTTCGTTAAGGGTCGGTTCATGGACATGCCGGCCGCCCAACGCCGCGCCGCGCCGGCCTACGAGTCACGCATCTCATTAATTTTTTCTGTATCTTGAATAGGGAGGTCCATATTCCTAATTACTGCCACAATACAAGAAAGAGTACTAAATATCTAGTATAGTACGGAGTACGGATACTCCCCGCCCCCACCAATTATTATTTCCATCATCCCTCTCGGTGGTGCGGGAGGTGGACGACGCGACGGTAACCAGTGACGTATTCCTCTATCACTCCTACCGCAAACTTCTTCTTATAAGTGCGAGCCCGTTTGTATGAAGTTACCAGGGTGTGGAGATTATTAGGTAGAGTTTGTTTTTGGTACGTACACTGAAAAAAATGATCAACCAAACTAGTGTTAAATATAATCAAACTGAGTGACTTCCCAACTGTTTTGTAGCATATAAACAGTTGTGAAGTCACACAGTTATATTTAACACTAGTTTGGTTGATAATTTTTTTCAATGTAATGAGCATTATTCCAGTATTTTTGTTGGAAATCGCTAGATGGTGATGAATAAAATAATTTTTTTAACATTTCAGATTAAATCTCATATACAGGGTGTACAATAAAATAGGACAGCTACTTAAAGAGGTGCTTCAGACCATCAAACTGAACAACTTTCTCTATGGGACCAATATCGAAATCGCGAAAAAAAAATCTGCTGTCCCATACATTTCAGTCGAGTTATGTTTGCAGTTTTGTATGGGAGACCGGAATTTTTTTTCGCGATTTCGATTTTGGTCCCATTGAGAAAGTTGTTCAGTTTGATGGTCTGAAGCACCCCTTTAAGTAGCTGTCCCATTTTATTGTACACCCTGTAATTTTTGGGTAACTGTTATCTTTCTGTCTTCATGCCAAATATTGATCAAATAGGTGCATTTATATGAGAGAGTAATTGAGGCGGGGCTTATAAACAGACAGAATCGACGAAAGTACAAGCCCCGCAAGATGATATTGCGATGGAACCTTGTCACAATAACAGCTGCGTGACGTCATCCGTCGCAAAAAACTCTAACGTAAGCGCGGGCTGACCTTGCGAACGGTACTGACGGTGCACGTCGACTACGTCAAAATTACGTCACCAAGATGGCCGTCAATCCAAATATCAACTTGCGGGGCTTGTATAGTTAGGGTTCCTTGTTTAACTACGGAATACTAAAAAGTGGCTGAAACTCAACGGTATGAACTCTGGCTGGATTGAACCTAACACCTCAACATTGTAAAGTAGGCTCTTCTATCTCAGCAGCTGTCTATCAAAACATAATAATAATTTATTTCAAACAATCCCTAACGAGGTCTGTATCCTATCGGGGATAAACTAAACTTTCTTTACATTAAAGTAATCTCTCTAGCACTGAACAGATTATCCAGATCGCAGTCTATGAGTAAGTCTAAGTAAGAGATAATCTCTTCAGAACAAACTGAGAGTGGAACTAACCCTCCGCGCCCGACCGACGACGCCCCGTATAGTGCAGAGCAGACAAACTTTCAAACGAATGCTGATCGTGTAGAATAGATTATGCAGCGACAGATTCTGGTTAACCTTGTTTACAAACATTTACATGTGCATCGCTGTTAAGTACCAAACTTTGTATAGTCTGTAAGTAAGGATGCAAAATAACGTAAATTTACCGAAATGGTGGGTAAAATAACGTAAAATTTCCGGAAACCTTGACCAGTATTTTTTTTCTACATAAAACAAAAGTCTACAAAATTAGTAATCGAATAACGTAACATTTACCCATTCTTTAAACTTTTAAAACCAAAATCGTAAAACTACACTGCAAGGTTTTTTTTTGTTTAATTTGTGTGAAGAATTGTCATTTTGCGAAACATAAAAATAAAATTACCTAATTAATAAAATCAAAAAAAAATCTGGAGTATTTTTTTGTCAGGCTTTGAACTTTGTAATTTTGTAGGTACTTAACTTGACCAGATGTCTGTGCTTTTGACATGACCAGATATCAATGCTACACAATATTACAGTAAGTAATTTTCTTTCCAGGATTTAATACAAAAAAAAAAAAAATACAAATTGTCTCATCAATTATAGTACTTTGTGGTCGAGAACCTGGCGTGAGAACGGTTTAGGATTTTTTTTTTTAAAGCGGTCAAGTGCGAGTCGGGCTACTCGCGCACCGAGGGTTCCGTACCACACCACTACAGAACACAACATTATTAATTTAGAAAAAAAAAATTTTGTCCGGTACCTTTAGTGCGAGACCGACTCATACTTGGTCGGTTTTTAGTATTTGTTGTTATTTTGTAGAGTATGCTCTATAATTACACTAAGTTTGACGCTTGTATGTATTACCGTTTTTACGAGAGAGCGTGAAGAAAAAACTTTGATAAAAACTAGTTTCTTGTTGAGAACCCCCCTTAATTTTTAACTTTTTGAAACAAATCAACAAACAATCCGCCCCAATAACTGATAATCGGAGAAAATTTTAACTATCTAGCTATTACGGTTCAAAAGTTACAGCCCTAAATAGGTAGGACAGACGGACGGACGGACGGACAACGTAGGCTTAGTAATAGGGTCCCGTTTTCACCCTTTGGGCTTAGATCAATTTAAAATTAATGGATAGGCCTTACGCGAACATTTCAAACCAGAAAAATGAGGCAAAACAATTGACAGTTTTACTTCGAATTTGTACCGAAATGACAGACCAAGTACCTACCCTAGATTGTATTGAAGTGCCCTAGTTTTGCGTGCTTCAACTTAAAGCGCTTTGGGCCTATCCATTCATTTTACTTTGATCTAAGCCTTTGGGTACCCTAAAAACTAATGTAGGTGCAAAGAACATCTTAAAAATAAAAGCGGAAACATCAGTTAATGTGTGGCGAATTCATTGTTCAGTGGAGCGTCACGCGATGGACATTTTAACTTGTTTCCGCCGCGCGCCGCGCCACCCCACGCTGCTGGACAATGCGCTGCAAATAGTTCAAAACAAACCTTCTGTGTATTCTTGGCTCTTCACCACCGAACATCGAACCTAATCCAAACCATATACAGTTGAAATTGTATTGGAAGGAGGAAAAGATAAAACATTTATTAGAAAATGAACGTTAGAAGCGGTTGGTTGCACACTGTTATTAAAAATAATTGGCACAAGAATTACTTTACTACATTTTCACCGAATGAAATCTAATGATTGCTGAAAATTTTATTTTTAAAAGAATCAAGTCAATGTAATTGTATCAGAATATGACTCTCGTTACCAGAATTTCTCGCTACACTTAGCTTATATTTTAATAATTAAATTTGGGAACTGTTTCCACGCTAGAATTTATAATAAAAGTTGTAAATAAATTTTAATGAGGTCGCACGTGCAATTCAACGTCACATTATACGTAAGTATACTGATATTCACACACAGACTCGGTGGATTTGGTGTTCGTGGGTGTCTCCTCGGGTGGATCGGGTCTTGGCTGACTGAAAGGCGGTCATATGTAGCTCTGAACGGTTTCAGTTCGGAGTCCTTTGTGGCGACTTCTGGGGTGCCACAAGATTCCCATCTGGGTCCTCTTTTGTTCCTCATCTTTATAGTGTAGTAGATTGTTTTTCTGATTCGGAAGCTTATCTTTTCGCTGACGACCTCAAGATAATAAGACCTATAAAAAGCTACCACGATTGCACATTGCTCCATGGTGACATCAACAAATTGACGATGTGGTGTGAGAATAACAAAATGGTCCTTAATGTAGCAAAGTGTCACCACATTACATTCTCTCGAAACAAGGTTGTCTTCGAAGCTTCATACTCCATTAATGGCTGTAATATCGACAGAGTTGATCATTTGCGTGACTTAGGAGTTATCATTGACGGTGAGCTGAGCTTCCGTGAACATATTGACAGTATTTTGATGAAGTCTTCAAAACTTCTTGGCTTCATAATTAGAAATACAAGAGAATTCAGGCATCCTCATAGTAAAATACTCCTTTATAATTCCTTGGTTCGGAGCTCTCTGGAATACTGTTCACAGGTATGGACTCTATTTTATGATGTTCACAAAAATCGTATCGAAGCAATACAAAAACGTTTCACGGTACACTTGAGTTATTTCTTTAAAAGACCTTACCTCCTAAAATCGTATACAGACCGTCTGAAATCTTTCAACATGGTATCCTTAGATAATAGGAGAAAACTCTTGGACCTAATGTATCTCCACAAAACTGTCAACGATGTGGTAGACTGTTCAGAAATATTGGCTCGACTAAACATCTGTGGCCCAAGCCGTAGTGTCCGAGTAGGAGTCTATAAGTTTTTCCGGGATCTCGGCCACAGAACTAATCTTGGATTGAACTCTCCTATTGTCAGAATGATTCGACTATATAATTATATACCAAACTCTGTTAACGTGGACATATTTTTTGATAGTAGGTATATGTTTAGGAAAAAAAATATAATTACCTCACAAGTTTAGTTAGCTAGCTTTTAAAATTACATACCTACTGATTGTTTTATTTCTTAAGCATGTTTGTTCTGTTTTGCTTCTGGTTCTTGTTAAAATTGTTTTATTTTTGGTGAGTCTAAGTTATTGCAATTCTTTGCTTAAAAATGTTTTACTGTAATTTGTGTGTTCCATATAATTGTATTGTATCTTGTCCTTGTGTTTTATACTAGCCTGTAAGTAAATGAACACAATGTTTGCCTAATTTTATGTAGTCTCTTGAGTTTGTAATGTGATTCATCTGTTGGTAACCCTAATAAATGAAATAAAAATTATATATTTTAAAGTTATTATTAATTTAAATGACCATTGAACTAAATAACATGTTCATCTCATAAAAATTCTCCACTACGATCACCTTATTTCAGGGTTGAAACATTTCAGAAGATTTTCAAAAGAATTAGATGAAAGTTGGTTAAAACTTAAAACTGTAATGGCTGCCGCCGGCCGCCGGTGCCCCTGCCGCGGTCACCAGACCACGCCACGGCTTTGAAACAAAAACTTTTCAATATATTGAGTTGAATTAAATTAATTCAGAAATATCCTTTCTGCAGAATATCGTACAGTTCCCTATAGTCTAAATGTTTCGTACGAAAGAGCCTGGCTGGAGGCGGTCGTCAGTAGTGTTGCCGTAAACATAAATTACCTATATGTATTATGGATACTGTCGAACTTGAAACAGGTGTAATGGTCTACTAATGGAATTAGGGCAGGAAGATGATGGGACTATCGAACTAGTGAAGTGACAATGATTCTCACGTGAGCTTCGGCCGGTGCCGCTGTCACATGGTGCGGGGAACATTACAGCTAAGCACTAAATTTTGAGGGTTTTAGTGAAATCACAGACAAGATGTTCATTATGAACGCTACAGATTGAATGACACTAGCTTTACATTGATTTTCTATGTTAGGGTCGAACAGGTAGTAATATCTAGGAACAGTAAGATAACTGATACATAGTACTAATCGATACTGTCGTTTTTAGTAGTGTACAGTTGAAGAACTGATCCTAATAAAATATCGATCACTATCGAGTTCAAAACTGTCAATATTTCATCGATATTATTGTAACTAAGACAAACGGTACTTTCGACCTACGACTTTCGACAACGTTGAACTGTCGGTCGTCCGTGGACCGTCCGTGTCGTCGTCGTTTCTTTCGTCTGCCTCGTTCGTAAACTATCTATAAAATTGAAATTTTTTGGTTACTTATCGATAATTGACTATAGAGTGGCAGCACTAGTCGGCGGGAGGTCACCGCGGTGTTGTGGTCGACCCTCGACTCGCTGACCAATTCTAATTCACCTTCCTTTTTACACTTGCTCTAGAATGTGTACTAATACTACATTCATTAACTTACGATCGTCAATTCCTTTCAGAGTGCTCAGAAAATTTGCTTCGACCTTTTAAACGTAACTAAGATAACTTTCAGCATACTTAAGGCTTCAGATTGGAATAATATGTTCCTTAACGATAGGTCACTAGCCTTTCCATATAAAAAGAATCCATAAAAAAGCCGTATCCCTTAGTCGTCTGGTACGATACCTACTGGAAGAAATTAAGTAAATGTTCCACTCTAAACCTTTAAAAGGCACGCCAAAAAAGAGCCTTTCCCCACTCAGCATCGCTTTGGCAACGCGGTGCTTTGTATTTCCATACTTAATTAAATTTGACTAAAATAACCGGAAATCACTCAATACCTTTCTCACGTGGCGCTTTAGGCGCTTAAGAGAAGATTATTCCTAAAGCGTTAATGCGCGCTGCATACGATACAAACGAAGTTTGGTCCTAGTTTCAACGTTAACCAAATAAAATCAATAATTTTTTTAGATACTCAGATTTTCGTTAAAATATACTTACAGTTTCAAAGCTAGGATTAATTTGATATTTGTATGTAAATCTTTGAGGCACTGTAACTTTAAAAATTTTAACAAAAATCTGACTCATTACAAGAATAGAAATTAGTTTCTAGATTGTTTCTGGAAAAATCATTGACTTTAATTGGTTATTTTTGAAAATATAACCTTTCTTTTGTATCACAGAGTACTATAATTAGTGGAGGAGCGCGTGAATTCTCTATGGGCGTCATGTTGTCACTGGTGGAAACTTGACGCTGAAAGCGCTTCGTAAGAAAAGGCATTCGCTTAAAATAAAATGAAGAGTGCCTTATATTAAAATTTCGCAACGTAATCGCAATGTAAGACGATTACCATCTACTCAAATTAATCAACTTGATGAAAACAAACAGCTCAAAAAGTCTGTTTACTTCGCCCGACGTTCGTTGTTCCCAACTAAGTAGATAGGTACCTATTCAGATCAAGGAATCTGCTGAAATAACAACGAAAGCTCTCTTTAAAATTTATTTTTGTCCTCTCACATCTGACTAGTGGATATAGCTGCCATCTAATAAGCGAATAAGTTTTACTTTGGGCACAGAGTACCTATAATATTTAGAAGTGCAGTTTAGGGTCGCAGCACAGCACAGCACAGCACAGAACTAACGCTGAGATGCTTGTTGCCGGTTTTCTTTCTGTATCAATAATGCGTAATTTTTTTCATTATCATCAGTCGGTATCCACCAACCGCAGGGTAACCTATTATGGCATCCCTCTCAGTCCTGTGCTGATCGCATCCAGATCTTATCGACGCTTCTCTTGATGTCATCAACCCGCCTGGACGCCAGACAACCGCCTCTTTAACCTAATATCGGCGATCACTTTATACTAAAGCTTTGCTCCATCTACCATTATACTTCATCGAGCTACGTACTGCGCATCATTACTGCGCATGGCCACTTTAAGTAAGCAATTTGATCCCCGCAGTCTTTATCCTTATTTCAACGTCAGATCTTGACTTTTGCGATCTGGTCAAAAACGGCCATGGCAAGGTAGGCACGGCGAGGGGGACCAATGGCTCCCTTTGTGAATTGACATTTTGTTATGGTTTCATTTGTATTTAATATGTGGCTAGTCCCCATAAAGATACTGTCCTAAATTTATGAATTATGCTGAGTTGTATAACTTGGGAGTCGTGTCCAAAGACGTCGTTGTTCCAGTTAGCCTGCGATGCGATGCCTGTAGCGAGGCACCGGCCGGGCGGTGCTCTAATCCCGCGGCTTCCAGCCTAATAAAGGTATTACACCTTCGCTCCGTCCGCTCCCCCGCTCCGCCCGCTCCCCCGCTCCGTCCGCTCCGCCCGCTCCCCCGCTCGCAGCTGCTACCATAATTAATAACGTTTTCGGAAGCCGTGTATTTTCAAGAAAGTTTTAATTTTAAAAGTACGCTTGCTATTTTAAAAAGAAAGGGATTTGGAGTAAGCTGCGCTGCGGTTGCAAAAAAAGTAATGGAAAAATAAGCTTATATTATGTTAACGTCGCATTCATTCAGTAAAGACTCGGTATTGATAGAACCAAACAAGAGGCTAAATATTTTCAAGATTGTGGGAATCATGTCACGAGATGTCATGTAGTACGGCTTAGAGTATCCCACCTCATTTCTTTTCACTATGCTTGCTGGCAGCCAGGTGGGGTGACGACATCTGGAAAAGTATCGGCAAGACCTGGATGCGGCTGACACAGGACCGAGAAGGATGGCAAAATAGGGAGGAGGCTTATGCCCTGCAGTGGGTAGATACGGGCTAATTATGATGATGATGCTAGATGTCAGACAACCGCGAAAGGGATATTATGGTAATGAGGTTGTTGTGTGTTCATATTGATCCGCTTGCCACAATATAATTATGTATAAGTGTCAAGTGGCAGCTTATGAGTTTGAAGTACACTTTATGTCAGAGTTAGAACAAAATTAATGTTGATTCTAACGTGTAAGTGGTACTCAGAGCGAACTCAAATTACTTGCAAACGATTACATCAACATTTAAAATCAGTCATGAGTGTATTTAACACGTTAAGTATCTTAATTTGAAATTCAAATTAATTTTATCTTACTAAAGAACGTAACAAGAAATTAGCTCTCGACATTCAATGACCATCGCGTGGCTGGGAACAATTAAGTAAGCTATCTCTTAGCTAATTAACTATTTACTACAAATAAATTTAATGATCTTTATCTTTTTGTTTAAAAATATGGCGGGTCTTAGCAGCATCAGCTTCATACTTTCAAATACATACTCTAAATCCCATTAGTGACACCTTTGGTGTTTGGTCTAGTATTGCACGGCACCATCATGAATTTACATGAAAATATTCATCTAGTTCTTTTATTTACCATAAGATCGAGCTTTTGTTATTTTGAAAGACAATTTCAAGATAATCTCAAAATCTAATCCATTTAGAACTTTGTTAAAATGTGATGACGAAACGGCCTCGCGCCCTGACACGCCAGCACCTTATACGAAATCTGTAACAATAAAGGACCTTAATGCTCGTAAATAAAGTACAAGATAAAAAGGAAGATCATCCATTATCTACTCTTGTAATTAAGTGTCGAGAACATTTTATGGAAAATAATAACAATGATTTATAGAACGACGAAGAGAGAGAGAGAGACAGTGCTTACCACAGAACAGGGAAATTATAGGAACAAAATATCAAAGACATCTTGAAAAAAGGAAGCATTAGGGTGCCTGTCCATGGACGTGGAGCTAGCTGGCGGAGCGGAGAAACTAAGTTTTATCAACCAATAAGATTGCAGCTCCGAGATATCATGCAATCTTATTGGTTAATAAAACTCAGTTTATCCGCTCCGCCAGCTAGCTCCGCGACAATGGACAGGAACCTTTATTCTTTTGTCTATTTAAGTCCTGAACTCTTCGAAATGTTGAAAGTGAGCCTCACTAACAGGCTTAAATTAGTTGTAGTTGTAGCAAGTAATTTTAATTTAATTAAATTTTAAATTAATAAAAACGAATGCCAGGAAATTACACCATACATCTGATTTTCAGTTGGTCACACTTTTGCATTTCGTCATACTCGTTATAATTTATCACATCTACGCCCAACAGAAATCGGACCTGCGGCTCGCCGCCTAGACTTTGGTGTAGGTATGTGCCTCACACATTGAAAAAACCTTGCCGATTTATGATAAAATTCCCTACTCGCTTTAAAATAAAATATAATCTTATAACGTAAGCCAGAAAAGTTATCAAACTTCGTATAATATTAAAATAGCGTCATCCGCATGTGTTTCGAGGAAAAAATGATATTCTCTCACAAAATGGGTCGTATGGTTCCCCTCCCCTCCTCTCCCCGTAGCACCCCTGCCCTGGCTCCGCGCGTCTTATGAATATGTCGGTGCTTTGTATCAAAATACATTCCCGTGCATTACCCGACTATCGTACTTCGTTTACGTCCGGAAAACTAAGCGATTTTCTTCTTTGCGACGCAGGAATAGGGTGGTCTCAAGGGCCTTTTTAAGAGGTTTAGGAATGTAGTATCAGTGTGTATTAGGATATTAGGTAGTCTAGCTAGAAATTTCGCCCACTGTCTACTTTTCGTTTCCTTGGGAAAATTCGTTGAAATCCTACTTAGTGGATGCTTATGTTGTGAACGAAAGCTCTTTACTTATCTACGTCCAATGTGAGCTTAGGGTTTCTCACTCGTTTTTGTACTTTTTTTATTACAATTATATTGGGTACTTTGAGTGTTAGTAGTTTGAGAAAATCCGTTCTCACAATAAAAACATTTAGTTTTTATTATCTTCACCTCCTGGACCTTCATATTGAGATAGCAGTAGACTGAAATTCACATGCTACCTGGCTTATATCATCCAAATGTAAAAACCAATTTTGTATATTGTAACCCCTATACAAGAAAAGGTCACTTTATATTATTGTATGTGTGAAATGTTTACGTTAGTTATTCTAGTTGATATGTTCAGCTTAATTATAGATGACGAGTTTTTCCCCGCGACTTCGTCCGCATAAATTATATACCAGATTTTAAGTCAGATGATAAGCTATCAAACAAAAAAAGTTTCATCAAAATCGGTTCAGTAGTTTTTGCGTGATACTCGAACAAACAAACAAATAAACAAACAAATAAACAAACAAATAAACAAACAAACAGACAGACAAAAAATCCAAAAATTGGTGATATGGAATCAGGGTCACCTAAAAACCATATCTCTACTTTTTTTTGTAAATATCTTCAATGTACAGATACACTTCTGTTACAGTTTTATAATAGTTTAGATGCGAGGACAGCGGAGCGGAGTGCTAAGCGAGCGAGTGAGACGTCCACCGCACCAGGCCATCACGAGACCTCGCCTCGGCTCTAGACGTGCGTGCGTATAATTAAACGCCAAGACCTGACACGTTAATATTAACTAATACAGTTGGTTCTATAAAACTATTCTCATTCTCGTTGTCTGAAAACATTTCAACTTTAGGAATGTTTGGACCGAACCTGCAACCTGCTTTGTGATTGTAAAAGTTACCTAATTAGATAGCCTACCAGACTTATAGTTAAATAGAAAATGTTGTTAAAACGAGTCGAGTTAAAACAAATTATACCTCCAGGTATCGTAAATGGGACCGCAAAACACTGACACAAAAAAGAAAATAATGTTGATACCTAAAATTAATGAAGGTACTTAGACAATATTTATGCGAATACAAAACGAATATGTTGTAGGTATTATTATTTTCAACCCTTTTTTTAAAAGTCTGATGTTTTTTTATAATTAGTATAAGCGTTGGTCAGCATTACAATACTCGAATTTAGTTAAATACAGTGATTATTCCAGTGTTTGCTGTCGTTATTGCATCTCTGTGGCATATTTTGACTAAAGTGACCTATACAAAAGTGAGTGTAACGTAATTATTTTACCTCTGTGCTGTGTAATAATAATAAATTAATAAACCATAATTTGCTCCGTTCATAAAAAAATAATTGATTTACTTTATGTCGCAGTACTAACTATTCGACGCACCTTGGTAAAAGTGAAAAACGACATTTAAAATAGCAAGCACTTATTGTTAGAAACAGGTCGAGGTTAATAACTTTTATGCACATTTGTATGGCACAGTGGAAGCGCGTATTGTGTTACACACGTGTAAGTAAAGGCAGTGGCGGCTGCTGGCTCAGAGATTTGGTGGTGCACTTTACTAGCTTATCGAGTGTTATGATCATGAATCATGATTTAAGTTGAAATTTTTTTTTTTATTATTTTACAAATATTCTGGGTCACAGATTGTGACAATTGCGTTACCCTAATAATATACAAATTCAAGTTAAAAAAAATTGACGCGAACAAAAAGGGCCCCCTGACGTGTCTGGTCGCCCCGCGCTGCGGGCTTGGACCGAGAGCATTCGTCAACTCTCGTTTATCTTCGATTCCGTGCGGCGCACGAATCTAGCCGAATTTCTTCATACAGTCTGTACTAATCATCTTCCGTCTCACGCGCCAGGCGGTTTTTGGCGTGTTTCATAGAAGTTGTATGAGCGCGCTGCGTGCGCTCTTTCAGAGCGCACAGGACATTTTTGTTCGGGCTAAAATAAGCTTTAATTACTTTAGCGTAAAGATTCAGTTAGTTCAATGGTTCCTTGTAACTTAAAGTCTGTATGTTATTGAGGTATTGGATATTTTGTGATTCTTTTTAAAGGATTTAGATCTGGTAGTGCAGCGCACGAGCGCACTTAAGGTACAGCCGCCTCTGAGTAAAGGTGATAGCTGATAGCTAGTGTCTATGTAATAAGCATCTAGACAAGCGTATGATTGCGACCATAAGCCACTATTTACGATTATGATTACGATGTCATGTAGGGGGTGAGGCGGCAGTGGGGTGCGGAGTGCGGTCATTCTCTTAGACTCGTATAAGTACTATTTATTATTCTGTTTTTCTAACATTTTTCTCTAGCTCACATTTATTAAGTTATGTAGGTAGGTGTTTACTGATCGTAATTTTTAGTATCAGAGTAATATCGACGGTGTCGACCTTTATTGAAGAAAAAATGTCGAGTAAACGAAAATTGTGTTCGCTCAGCTGTGTAATTTTTATCGTTGATGAAAAACAACGAACTGTATTTTATTGTACAGAGCGTAAACTTAAATGCATTACATGCATAAGAGGATGCTTTAGAGAGGGGTCTCCAAACTTTTTAGCGTAAGTTTTAGCCGACTTCTCTACTAGGTCTCAGGGGCCAAGGAATCACCAATCTATATAACTTGGGTATTGCAGCTAGTAACATGTAACATTTCATTACGTAAGTTTTTAATTTGATCATTAAATAAAGACGTAGGATAATATTTGGATCCGGCACGAGGGCCGTAGTTTGGAGACCGCATCTTTAGACTATCAAACTGAGCAACTTTCACTAAGACACCGACATTAGAATCACGAAAAAAAATCACTTATTCTTCCACACATTTGGGTTGAATAGTTATTGACATTTTCTAATATGGTTCCATAATAAAAGCTGTTCAGTTTGATGGTCACAAATAGTTAAGCTCACGGACATAATTATTTTCGTGATGTCAAACATTATCCACCAATGTAGCATGAACAAGCAAACTTAAGATCATAAAGGACTTGGCCCCACACTGCCGTGCGCTTGACCCGCAACGTCCCAGTCCCTATCCGTGAAGACGGTAGAAACATAAGCCGGGTTTCAAACATATCTACACTTCACCCTCGTCTGCCTGGATATACGGTCACACGACACTCTACTTATGTCCTATATTAATTATTTACAAGCATGACCTAACCTAGAATTGACCGGTTCATATTAAACGAGCATAGTATAGGATACGGTCTGATGGAGCCAAGGTAGTGGCCAACGTGCCGTCAAAATGATTTTAAGCTAAGTACCTTGAAAAGCTTTTCACCGGCATCTACTGACGACTCCATCATCGGTAGAGGTGACAGATTCCTATAAACAACGTCTCTACAGCACTCACCGTGTGGCTGCCGGTTATAGCCACAACATCTGACCCCACCGACCATGAATATTGGTTTGTCGTCACATTTAGCACGTCTTGCGCCACCCACGTCATGCGCGCTCTTTTTAGGATAAGGAAAGAAACAAAGGTGGACGCATATCTTAATTTTTATCGTTTTCTCGGGGATGGCATGCTCCCGATTCAGGAGGGTAAAGACGAGAGAGTGCGGTATTCAGCGCTCACATTTAATGCACTAAAAATATTAAAGGTAATCTTACCGGCGTACCTGACTGCTATTCTGGTAAAGGTCAGTGGCGCTTGTGCTGACTGCTATATTTTTGATAATTTGCTTTATTTCATTATCATAGGTACGTAAAGAAACGTCTGCATACCTAATGGACACTTTATAATTAGTATAAGTAGCCGAACACTTTATCTCATAAGGTTGAGTAAGCCAGAAGCCTCATTCGCCCATAACATTGTTTTGTTATAAAATTATGTGGGCTCTGTTTGCTAATTGCGTTACCCACTAGCTCTCGAAACCTCTCTATGTAGGAGCTCTGGAGAGTAAAATTGTTATCCCTAAGTTAATTGTCAAGAAAGAGATAAGATGAAGAGTGTCTAACTGTATCAATTACGAGCTGTCTCCACGCCGCGCCGCCGTACCGAGGCATACCTTAAATAAGTTAATGCTTTTGTTTGTGCATTAGCGCTGCTTTTCCACCCGTGTCAAGTAGTTTGTGGGAGTACCTATCTATTCTAATAGGAGCATTATTTTTCATCAAAAACACAGCTGAGTAGAGATTACGGAGCCTCGTGGCAAGCAAAAGCAGGAACCGCGCGAACACCACGCGAAAGACAACCGCTCGTGATAAAACTTGCTACGTGACTCCGAGGCAAACCTGTTTATTTGCCGCGCGAGCCAATTTTGACACGACTTTTCATATACCTACCTACCTAGCTTCCTTCCGCGGCAGACGATCAGTTCCCTGAGGTAAATCATGGACACATTCATATGGGCATCTTGTCGTGCGAACAAACGTGTTGACGGATCCCGCCTGCTAAAAAACCGACTGAGATAGCCTCGGCCCGCGCGCGGCGTTAGTTCGAGCGCGGCAAATCGGCAGTGTTCGAGTTGGCTCGCGCGGCCTCTCAGTATCCATGGCACGAGGTTGCCGCGCGAGCCAATCTTCAAGAGTTTTTCGCGTGCGCGTAATCGAGGGCTAAGCTATATAACACCTGCCTGATACTCAAAATCGAACAATTCAGTCAAATTCGAGATGAGAAAATCCGCAAAAAAAACAGTGTTTATTGACATAGTTAGCAGGACGCCCCTGTGTCAAAATGTATTATGTTATGAGTTCATGAGTAAAGCTCATGTCTCAAATGAACGTAGACAAAACATCACAAACCATAAACTATGCAGTTGACAAAGGGACAAAGCAAAAACTACTATAAACTGACTATAAATTCAACAGTAAACTACACAAAAAGTGCGCAAACATGAAACTATTGTCCCCTAACATCCGACCTGGTCCATTAGCCCCCACGTGAAACTATCTCAGCACCGCACTCTTCCTTAACGACCGGACTAATGCCCGAGCGAATATCGACCCTATTGCCCAGGTGTTAACGGTCACCGAGTTGTGTAGTAATGCGTTAACTCGTTAACGTGGCACGTCGCTGACGCACGCAGGTTTTGGAGTTATGTGGGTAAAGACGGTTAGATTCACAGAATTTAGACAACACAAAGCCCTTTGGGTAGCCGAGGATACTAAAGGTATAAAATAAACGTTATAGCACTTTTTAAATGTAAGTTAAGTAGTCGTAACAAGTAAGGTAAATGGAGGCGTTGTTCGTTGGCGTAGCGGGGATTGAGTATTGGAAACGATCACTAAAGTTAAGCAACTTCAGATGCGGTCAGTCTTTGGATGGGTGACCGTTTAGTGCTATTTCATCTTGAATGTCTCCGTGCTTTGGAGGGCACGGAAGGCCGTCAGAAGAGGTCCAGTGGAGAAAAAGAAGGGTCATCTGAGCATTTCAATTTTACAATTCAACCATCCGCCACCAAAAGCCACCAACGTCTAGCCTTTTCCGTACAAAAACACAATAAAATAATTTAAAACTTCTAGTAGATAATTTTAATAAAGAAGACAGTATACTCTACTTACCGTTTTAATTGATATTGATTATGTAAAGTAAATAAACTTGCCGCCGAGTCTCAGTTGAACTGAACAAAACAACAAAATTTCCAATTCATAGCACAAAAGCTAAAAATCTCACAGACCATTGAAATGGGTACATAAAGTGAAATGTTTGACACTTTCCTTATGACGGCTCAACTTAGACTTCCTACTCCACTAGACTTCGAATATCAACATCTTCTCATCTCATACATGTACAATGTACAAGCAAGCAACATTTCTAGTAAAGTCTGCTAATATAAATAGTTGTCACATAATATACTAAGAGATATTTCTCTCCGTGCTGAATCACAATTGACGCAAGACCAAAATGGATGGTAAAATGGGGAGATGGCTTATACCTTGCAGTGCATACCGGATGATGATGATTAATTAATCGGATTCTAAATTAACGTGATGTAGTCTTGCAAAACTTTCTTGCGTCCTGTTAGTAGTCTACAGCGTATTTAATCCATGGCTCATTGTATCATTGTGCTGAAACTGAAGCTTGGCAGCAAGTGGCGGAGGAGCGAGGAGGAACAGGGGGAGGGGGGGGGGGGAGGTTGATGGAAAACAAAACAAAAAACAAATCGCCCGTTAAATAAAACACGACACCAATATTGTTGAGAGTTGTAGAAACAACAAATGTATAGAAGTGACCGTGTTGCGTGTGTACGAATAAGCATCGTGCATGTGTACATACACTACACACATGCACTTTACAAATGTAGAATAGAATAGAAAACTTTATTTTCGACCAAGTGAGATCACAATATTGTTAGTAACACACTTTAGCCTATTTTTAGTTAATACACAACAACATATTACTTCATTATAATCCTTTGTTTGTTAGCACGTGAACCATACAGCAATGGTTCACGTACTGACAAACGAACGAACTGGCAAACATGGTCAAGACTCTGTTGGTGCTGGTCTTTATAAAATACTAAGATTCTAGCTAGCGATATCACAAACAAATCAAAATGAAATTAAATATAATTTATTTAACACCAAAAACATGAGCAACAAAAATGCAAAAATAAATACAAGAAGCACAAAAGAAAACTAATACAAACAAGTTTATTTACACATAAACATAAATACACCGACAACTATGACCCCTTTCGGATTACCTTTTGGGATAAAAACTTTGTTCCAAATACTCAGTGAACTGGTAGGTAGTTGAAATCTTCATGAACACCCCGTGAAGGTACAAAGCGACAGACATGGAAGCATAGATCTCATAAATATATCATGAAAGTCATTATTAAAGCCTTAAATAAAAAAAAAATACTTTTGCAAACAGATAACATCATACAAGATTAGAAAGGTGTTACATCAGAGCTGTAAGTGTCTTGACAAAAAAAAAAGGTTATGCTCTCTCAGTGTAGAAATTCTTATTATTTCTTATTTTCTTTCTTCTATATTAGAAATTCCCAAAAGGCCAGCCTGTGAGAGAATCCTATCCATGTTATTATTATAATTTTGAAGCAGTATCCACCAGCACGTCCGACTGATCAATAAGCCGTGATGAGGTGTTGTAAAGATGCTCGGATTAGATATAATTCGATGGCGTGTCTGACCCTTCTATGCCCTCGACGCCTGATAGAAAGTTAGGCGAGAATTTTTCACAACTTTTATTGAAGAAACGAGACGGTCCTTTTAATCTAAGATTTCACGAGATTTTAATATAAGATCTGTTCCGAGCTGCACGACTTTATTGTTTGAGTTCCGTTTTTGAAGTGAAAACCTCTTTAGCCGGTACCGTTTCTTTTTTAACCGACTTCAAAAAAAAGGAGTAGGTTCTCAGTTCGACCGTATATATATATTTTTTTTTAATGTGTGTTCGCGGATAACTTCTTCGTTTATGAACCGATTGTAATGATTCTTTTTTTGTTGGAAAGGAGATATCCCAAGGGTGGTCCCATGATAAGGAAACCAGGATCTGATGATGGCATCCCAGAGAAATCGAGGGGAACCTTCGAAAATCGTACTGCCGACTAGTGCGTTTTTAACCGACTTCAAAAAAAAGGAGTAGGTTCTCAGTTCGACCGTATATTTTTTTTTTTTTTTTAATGTGTGTTCGCGGATAACTTCTTCGTTTATGAACCGATTGTAATGATTCTTTTTTTTTGGAAAGGAGATATCCCAAGGGTGGTCCCATGATAAGGAAACCAGGATCTGATGATGGCATCCCAGAGAAATCGAGGGGAACCTTCGAAAATCGTACTGCCGACTAGTGCGTTTTTTAATTTAAAGCACTCCTATTAAATCGAACCAATGAATTCACCACTGAAAATTGTGAAATAAACAAAATTTTAACAAAAAATTAAAACCGCCTTCAAAAAAACTAAAAAGTTAAAAAATAATATTGCAGCCTATGACTTTTTCGTTCGCATCATAAGAACATTAATTTGTTTTATAGAAGTCGGTGTCAAGCCAAGCCAAAAAATGCAAGCCATGTCGCGAATCGTACCGGCTTGACAGCGACTTCAATAAAACAAATTAATGTTCTTATGATGCGAACGAAAAAGTCATAGGCTGCAATATTATTTTTTAACTTTTTAGTTTTTTTGAAGGCGGTTTTAATTTTTTGTTATTAAATTGCATGTCTACTGCTCTCAATCGGTGAAGAAAAACATCGTCAAGAAACTTGCATACGCTAAAGAAGACATTCTGACGCGTGTATGAAAGTCAACCCATCCGCATTGGGCACGCGTCGTGGACTAACGCCCATACACCCTCCTTAAGGGTAGGCCTGTAGCCTGCAGTGGGACGGATATAAGCTGATGATGATGATGTCTAATGTTCATTGAAAGTGACAACGGACTCACTACCTGTCACGTAAACGATAGGTAACTGGTAGTAAAATGAAGATATATGAAATCCTCCTCGGAGAATAATATAAAATTCCATTTCTCCAAAAACGATAACTCTGCAAACTACTTTTGAAAAGTAGGATTTTTGTAATAATCGCGAAAAAAGTCTGCTGTTCCGTACAAAACTAAAATGCACACTACTCTGAAGCACCTCGTAGATAGTCGAGTCCGCAACTTGTTTGTGGGCGCTGTGTCGCGAGGGGCCCTTGTTCGTGGCCTAACTTTCGACATTGGTTAAGGCTTTGACTGCCAAATGACCGACAAACAATGGAAAATCTATTCTTATTGTGACCCGCCGGCGTTCAACGTGTTAATGACGCGAATAAAACGAAAGTCCGAACCCGAGTCACACAATTACTAGATTCGTGGCTTACTGGAGATTATCAACAGAATTGTAATGTAATAGAGTGCGCGTTTTTGAGCCTGGACGAGCCACTTATTAATCACTAACGCACTAATCTGGCCACTTGCTGACTTGGCTCAATAGCTACTTGTCCGCGATCGTGGTTCAAATACTTGAGTGTATAATAAAATTACCTATTTGAAGGACTACTATTATGTTCGGAGTTATATGGTCTATATCTTCAATTAACTGACTAGGAAGCAAAAACGAGAACCACATCTTTTGTTCCATAAAATAATGTAGATTTATAATCATGTCTACGGTTATGGAAAATCTTATTTCCCCTTTGAGTTTACTTTATGAGTATGCGTAAGATAATTTTTTCAATAAATGTATTCTCATTCTTATTCTATACATCTTCATACCAAAATATTGCGACAAAGAAGGGGCGAACCTCTAACGGTCAAAAAACAAGACTAATAGAAATGAAAAAACCGCCTTCAAAAAAACTAAAAAGTTAAAAAATAATATTGCAGCCTATGACTTTTTCGTTCGCATCATAAGAACATTAATTTGTTTTATTGAAGTCGCTGTCAAGCCGGTACGATTCGCGACATGGCTTGCATTTTTTGGCTTGGCTTGACACCGACTTCTATAAAACAAATTAATGTTCTTATGATGCGAACGAAAAAGTCATAGGCTGCAATATTATTTTTTAACTTTTTAGTTTTTTTGAAGGCGGTTTTAATTTTTTGTTAAAATTTTGTTTATTTCACAATTTTCAGTGGTGAATTCATTAGTTCGATTTAATAGGAGTGCTTTAAATTAAAAAACGCACTAGTCGGCAGTACGATTTTCGAAGGTTCCCCTCGATTTCTCTGGGATGCCATCATCAGATCCTGGTTTCCTTATCATGGTACCACCCTCGGGACATCTCCTTTCCAACAAAAAAAGAATCATCAAAATCGGTTCATAAACGACGAAGTTATCCGCGAACACACATAAAAAAAAAAAATATATATATGTACGGTCGAACTGAGAAACCTCCTCCTTTTTTGAAGTCGGTTAAAAAGATTTATAGCGTATCTCAAAATATCATTTAATATCTTACATACTCGTATATGTTAATCGGTCAATGCAAAGTATTATTGTCGAATTAAACGCAAATTCGAAAAAAAACTACAATTGCTCTAAATACTGGGTAAAATCTGCTCATTTGAGGTTAGGCGTTTGCGGCGTAGGCGAGGAATTATTTAACCTGAAATTATTATAAATATCTTTATTTTACCACTGTAACACACCAGAAAACGCAAGATAATAATGTTTCATTAAGGGAATTACATTTTACTAGAGGACGAAGCTCGGTCCCGGATTTTGATTAAACATTAAAAACCATTTTTCCCTTTGAATATGTGCTAACTTCTTTTTCCACAGTGAAACAAAAATATTTAAAATTCCCGCTGGAAAATGTTCACCCAGAAAACATTTTCACCTTTATGAAGCAGAATATTGTTTTTTGCTCCCTTTCCCTCGTATAATAGAATGCCGAAACGTCGAGGAAACAAACAACCCCTTGCGTATAATTACGTACCTGTGTTACATACAGTACTGTGCCATCACATACTCGCCTCGTACGGAAACCTACATGCTTCAATTTCGAGGTGTTTGTTGTGTCAACGTCCGTATATTAAAACTGGAGAAGGGTTTCACTATTTGTCACACTGGTCATAGTTTGGACCACATGATTAAATACCAGATAAATACTATACCAAATATATACCAAATATACCAAATATACATATACAAAGCTTAAAGCATCACGGCTCCCGTCGGCCGGGGCGCGCGACTGACTGGAGCCGTAATGCTTTTAGATACTAAGTATTTAAGGAGCGTGCAAAATCATTAGAAAGATATTATAGCGTCTCGGACGAGCGCCCTGTAAACGCGACAATTGACAATGACAATTTAGAGTACATTGCTGGTTACTAATGACGCTAAACTTGCAGTGCTTCATGTGTCCTAGCATTCTCAGCAATGTACTCTGAATTGTCATTGACAATTGTCACGTTCATTAAATAGGGTAGTACGCGCATCTCAGCAGCTGCTGTCGTTTCCTGAAGGCTTAGCATGTTGCAAGTGATACTGCTATATCACGCCTTTTATCTCGTTCGTTCGCGCGCGCAAAAAGAAAGACAGCGAAGGTCGGACAGCGCTATATCACGCCGCCATGCCAGCGTTCGTTGTGCATTATGTACTTACTACTATAACGAATTCCCGAACTGTCAACATGAATGTTACCGAATTTTACCGAACCAGTAGGTACTTAGATAAAGACGCGATTACTCAGGGAACTACTCTAGGAATCATGACGCGAATCCCATGTCGACGATCGTTTTTCTACTTCGAATATAAAATAGTCTGTATCTGACACTATCAATCTACAAATTCGCGTGCCCTGTCGGATGAAATAAGGATGAAATGGTGTGTCATGTACCGGTAAGTGAATAGCCGTTCGTCAACTAAAACACACAAGGAAACCTATACTACCTACCTTACTTTTAGTTGGTAATGTAGTTTTATAAAAGGTCTATACCCTATCTTGTAATTGAAAATGAAAATTATTTCAACATCAAACAACAGAAAATTAGTCCGTAAGATTTCCTAAAATGTACAATAAGGCAAATTAAATATTAGGCTAAAATAGGCAATTCCCTTAGTCACCTGGCACGACAATCACGGGAAGATATGTGGTGGCAAATATAGTATATTTCCGCAGATCCCAGATTAGATGTATCTAATTGATGATCGGCATACATCAGTATTATTAACACTGCTGGTTGTAATATAGCTGCGTCACAATCCACTCTGTCGTCTCTCTAATGTATTATTAACAATCATTTACAATAAATCTCCTTCTTGGACAATCAGCACTTTTATGAGGGTCGAGGGGAAGCAGAGGGGAGGAGGGGGGGGGGGGAGGTGCATCACTCTCACTGGACGTATTTTCTCGTTTTATTTCTTTGACTTGAGGTTCTCAAACTGAACCAATGGTATTTCATGATAGTGGCACTATCATAGTGCGGAACATAAATTGAAATATTCTTCTAGCGTAAAGATCGGCAATGTGAAAGAGAAAGAGAGGCCAATACATGCCGATACATCTCTTTCCCACTTTAATGTAGGTTTACGAATATTATACTAAAAGATGTATCGGTACGTATTGGCCTGGCGTTATACAGGGTGTCAAGGACTACAGGATTTTACTATAGGAGCAAAACTGTCGGCGCAAAAAAATCAGCTGTTCCATATTAAAGTACAATACCTACTCGACTTAAACGTATGGAATAGCAGATTTTATTTTTACGCTGACATGTTTGCTCCCATAGTAAAAATTGTTCAGTTTGATGGGTAGAATTTATGTGTTTTAAAGGTTAATGATACTTTTCCTTACACCCTGTATAAGATACGTAGTTGGCACATACATAGTAGTTTTTTTTCAGAGATCGTTACCGAAGTTCCGCTATTTTTAAGCCCATGAACACTAAGGCGATTATATTGCAAATTCGCAGTAAGGTCCAGTCCTGACTATTCCTAGTACAATTTATACTTGAAGGAAGTTTGAAAATCTTCGCTTCATACAACTAAAGTTGGATCGTAAAAAGAACGACTCGGAACTCAGCAGAGGCGGGAGGAGGAAATTTGAATGGCGATTAGGATGTTCGTTCGTTCGTTCCTTACCGGAGTTATCTCGCTACCGATCAGCTGGCATCTGACCAACGTCGCGACGCTCTTTACAGCTACCAAAGGGCTCAGAGAAACTCTGTCATTGTGGCTAAGATATTATGATTAGAGTACTATCTTGAAATTGATACGCACTCCCTACAAAATCAAATAAGTAAGATTTTTGTTTTTAAAAATAATTAAAAAGTTAACTTCTTGCACTTTTAGAATAAACGAGCTTTTACCCGCGACTTCGTCCGCATAAATAATATACCAGATTTTAAGTTAGATGATAAGCTATCAAACAAAAAAAGTTTCATCAAAATCGGTTCAGTAGTTTTTGCGTGATACTCGAACAAACAAACACCCAAACAAACAAACAAACAAACAAAGAAACAAACAAATAAACAAACAAACAAACAAACAAACAGACAGACAAAAAATCCAAAAATTGGTGATTTGGAATCAGGGACAGGTAAAAACCATATGGTAATTTTTTTTTTTGTAAATATCTTCAATGTACAGACACACTTCTGTTACAGTTTTATAATAGTTTAGATGAATAACATACATTGTTACGATACCAAACGAAAGCTTTTTATTATGGAAACCATACAACACCGACACCGGGATTCGAACCCAGGATCTCTGGTTTGGCAGTCCGGCGGCGTGGTAATATAATGAAAAGAATGAAGAAAAAAACTATCGATGTGCGTATTGAACATCGTACTATAGATTTCACCAGTTAGATGAGGGAATCGCAGACCCAGTCGTTGCCGTTGTGGCGATCCTTGGGGGAGCCCTATGTCCAGCAGTGGACGTCTATCGCACATCTATCGAACACACTGTTTTACGGGAATATGAGCTTCATTCATTATAAAAATAGTTACAAAATATGTGTGTAATAAAACAATACTTTTTTGTCGACTCAACACTTTCTCCGTATCATATCGTTCGCTCTCTACATTCCCCTCTCAGGACATTATGAAAGTGATTTATTTACAATTTACGAAAACACTTTACTGTTCTGTTATTTATTTTGTTTATTTCGGCTAACGGTTTCTCGGGACGTCAATTAACTTCGCAGATCCATTAGAGTAATTGGAAAATTATTAAATAATATTCAGTTTCTAGCTTGATAGGATAGAGGACAAGACAAAATACAAACTGAGAAAACATTTACAATTTAATCATAATGGATACTTTTGTTTACATGAACATGTTTTGAGTGGCGACCGCTTACTGGAAAGCGCAGGGTACGTCAACCACAAGGTTAAACGACCTGGTGAAGGTGGCGGGAATCCGTTGGATGGGACATGCAGCGCAGGACCGGTCGTTGTGATGATGAATCAGTTTACTCAATTAGATGTCCACAATACGGCATTGGTTCGGTTTTCATTGTTCTGAGCGTACGAAGTCGCGAGCGCAGCTAATTTTTGTTAGTTTCAGAATTATGAACTAACTATCATAGTTATTCCCTTTACAGGTGATCAAAAACTTTGCTCTACGCTCTACCTTAATTACAAATTAACTTAACTTAACTTTTAAATTCCAAATAATTATCAAGGTAAGCAATTTAGTTTTAATATAAAATGCAAATATTAAACTTCCCATCATGAGATCAGCAATATCTTTCAAAACTTCCTATTAATATTAAAAATGTTAGCATCTAAACGACGTCGCAAGCAAGAAGCGACGCCGACGTCTCCAAGTTTATCGGATAATATTTTTTATCAAAATGCCGTCGAAGCGATGTCGACGCGACGCTTCATCCTGCGAAGTTTACTAAACTCGTCCCTAGCTGATGCTCTCCGTGATTTATCTATCGATGTCTTAGTGTAGATAAGTAGGTTCTTTAATACAACGAGATCTTACAAGATAAATTTTCAGTGCGAAACCTTCAATCATACCTTCTACAGGCTGTAACGAAGCACTTAAGGTGGAGCTTCAGACCATCATACGTAATTAATAACAGTTCTCTGTGATGATACTGAACAACTTTCACTATGGAAAAAAAAATCAGCGTTTTCATAAACTGCAGCACCGACTCGTGTCAAATTTATGGGACAGCTGATTTTGTTTTCGCGATTTCGAAGTTGGCCCCATAGTAAAAGTTGTTCAGTTTGATAGTCATTATTAGGGTGTTTTGTTACACTCTGTACTCTGCAAAACTGAACAATTTTCACTATACTCGAAATCGCGCATGTAAAATCAGCTACACCGTACAATACTGCATACCCACACCTACTCGACCCAAAAAAAACCCTCGTTATTTATTAACCAAGTCAATATTATGATTACTCATTTTTTTTCCGTACATGACCATGGCAAATGGCGCACCAAAAAAGGGTCCAGCAGTGGGTGGATGTGGGCTGATTTGATTGACTGGCTGAAATACTCGTTTGATGCAAATTCTATATAGTTTGGAGATTTGATATGTTGACCCTTTAATAGGTCCTGATTTCGCCTGTGGTGAAACCTATATAAATGTACCTACGAGGTGCTGATCTATGTGCTGTGCATGGAATTAATTAATCCATTGGTAGTTACTATTATTATTTTCTGAACTGTTACGGACTGCAAACTGTTATTACACGGCATCTAATTACAGATGTAGTGCTGGAGCCCAATCGCGCTAATTAAAACATCCAAGTTCAATCTTAATCTAATTTCAGTTCTAATCACATTGCAATCCAATAACTATTCAACTGCGTTAATTCCGTAGGTATCGCGCCAAACTTGACTTATTTAATATGTGACTGACAGCTTTTAATGTTTGAGCTATCTGTCAAAACAGCTCTAACGGCTGTCACGAGCTGTACCGCAATCAGCGCAATACAAAATGTGTAAAAAGCTAAGCTTCGCACGCGGTCCAATCATGGTTCAGCTGCGATTTATTTGTCGCAATTGTCCTCCTGGTTAATTAATTTCTGCATCGTAGATTGTCCGGTTACTGATGGATAATTTAGATCTGAGGAGAAGATGTTCACGACATTGTTATAAGTGCCGTAGTTATAGTTCTTTGTTTCAAACATTATTAGCTGTATCGTTAATCGATATTTTATGTGCACTAGTGTATGGTGACTGACTGACTGATAATACAGCCTATGTAGAGAACGGACATAGAGGCGCATAAGGAAGCATTTTCCAAAAATCTACCTCCAAGGGGAAGGCCATGCATGCAGACGTAGACGCGGGTAAAAGCTAGTATTTTGTATGATTGTGCAAAATAGATAGAGCTCGCCTTTATTCTTCAGTAATCTTATATTGTCAGGAAAGTTTAAATCTCCACGGAACTCGCGACACAAGCTCACGACTCCTGCTGTAAGGGTGGATAGGTAGGTGTCTACTGACAAAAGAATCCATTACGGACTGTTTGCTTCACAAATTGTACCTTTTATCGTACAGATTGTGCTCGCTTAGTGTTGTGTACACACTTATACCGGACCTTAATAGAACTGGATACAAAAGGTTATTTCGATCAGAAAATGGCTCTTGTGAGATGTGACCCAATAAATGTTCACCTGTATACTGTTGGCATAGAAACTACTAACTCAGAACTCTAACATCAGTATCATTATCATTTAATTAGCAAGCTCGTGTTATATATCACACTACAACTGTGTCTCACCAATGAATTAGGAAGCGTATATATTCCCGCTTCGACATCCATATGTCACTTACGTGTGCTTTTCCAAGTTAGAATTTTATTATTCTATAAAATACATACTAAATATGCCGCAACAGGACAAAAAAGTCCCTTTCCTTGTTCAGTGTGACAGGTATTAAGTCCGTCAAAATATTTAACGCTGATCGATGAAACAAAAAAAAACTGTTACGTACTCCATTTTAATCAATTTCAAATAGAAGTGTGGGACATGTGACAGGTATAAGCTTGTAATAGAATGATGGATTAAACCAGTTGTCGCGGAACAGCAGCGGCGAGATACAGCGGCACAAATAAAACAATTAAACGAGTGCATTGGCTCATGTGTGCCGCACGTTTGTGACTTCACGTCCGTCCGCTGGTCGGCGTCGGCGGCCAGGGCTTCGGCATAGCACAGACACAGCAGTATACTCAACAAGAGAAGAGAACAAGAGAACTTTGAAGTTTGCTGATTTCACACAAAAAGCGAACACATTGTACCAGACTAATACCTCACAACGATTGCGACTGGCACAGGACCGAGAAGAATGGCAAAATAGGGAGGAGGCTTATGCCCTGCAAGTTGATAGAAATGGGATGAAAATCTTTGGTTTTGGAGCGATATTTTTGAATCTCCCACGCAATCCGCACTAGAAAGTGATGCCAAACCCTACAGAATTTTAGTCACTTGAGTAAGAATTATGCGTACATACATACATATTCTCACGCCTGTCTCCCACTGGGGTAGGCAGAGACAACGGAACGCCACCTGCTACGATCCTGACATACCTCTCTAGCTTCCTCCACATTCATAAGACCTTTCATGCATGCTCGTCGGTTTCGGGTAGATCTGACCTGGCCCTTCTTAAGCACGTCGCCAATTTGGTCCGTATATGTACGTCTAGGCCGTCCCCTTCCAACATTTCCACTTACGCTTGCCTTATAAATTGCTCTCGTCAATCTGCTCTCATCCATTCTTTCCACATGACCAAACCATCGCAACATACCTTTCTCTATTTTTGTCACTACATCCTCTTTCAGACCACAGCGTTCTCTAATAAAACTATTTTTCAATTTATCCATCACATTTACACCACACATACTTCTCAATGAGCGCATTTCCACTGCGTTAATCCTACTTTCATGCGTCTTCTGCCATACCCAAGATTCACTTCCATACATCAATGTCGGGACTAACACTCCATTATGAACTGCCATCCGTGCCTTTTTGGACACGTGTTGGCTTTTCACAAAGGAATTCAGAGCTCCATTTACCCTATTTCCGGCATTCACTCTTCTCTCAATATCACTCTGACACTTACCGTCTCTGGTAAACATGCATCCCAAGTACACAAACTCATTCACCTGTTCCAATTTTTCATCACCAATCATAATACTACATAAGGTACGGTCGTCATTATCATTCCTCTCTAACACCATAACTTTTGTCTTACTTACATTCACTTTCATTCCTTTCTTTTTAAACGATTCATTCATGCAAGTCACCATCGCCTGCAAGTCATTCGCCGACGATGCAAGTAGAACTTGATCATCGGCGTACAACAGACATTTGACAAGCAACTCATTCATTCTTAATCCACATTCACTCTCTTTCAGCTCTTCCAAACAACTGTCCATGAATAAATTAAATAGCCACGGGGACGCTACACATCCCTGTCGGACCCCTCGAGAGATGCCGAACCAGTCAGTGTACGCCCCGTTAATCCTGACACAGGCACTGGAATTCTTATACAGAGATTTCAGCGCCTGTATCAATTTACTATCCACTCCATACATGCGCAGCGTGGACCACAGTTCATTCCGAACCACTCTGTCATAGGCTTTTTCTAAGTCCACAAAAGCGCAAAAGATCTTTTGGTTTTGAGCCAAAAACTTTTCGCTTATGGACCGTAATGCAAAAACCTGGTCCGTGCATCCCATTCCTTTTCTAAAACCTGCTTGTACATCCCATATCTTTCGTTCAGTCTCCTTTAACACTCTATCAATTAACACTTTCGCATACAACTTACCAACCACACTGAGAAGGCTAATGCCGCGGTAGTTTTTGCATTCCTGCTGTGACCCTTTTCCCTTATAGAGCGGAACAATAACAGCCTTACACCAGTCCATTGGGACCCGACCGGATTTCCAGCACTTATTAAATAAAAGGTACAGCATGTCAATGACTACCCCACCACCATTCCTCAGCATCTCTACCGATACCCTATCATACCCTGCAGCCTTACCTTCTTTCATGCTTTTCATTGCTTTCATTATCTCTTCCACACTCAACTCATTCTCACACTCACTCTCTGAGTCCACATCCGTGGGCCACACATCTATGCTCGGTTCTTCTTCACTTTCAAATAAACTTTCAAAATATGCCTTCCAACAATCCAGTATTTTTCCCTCTTCAGTTAACATGCATCCATCACTACCTCTTATTCTGTCAACTTTGGATGTCTCGGTTTTTCCACGAGATAATTTCACCATTTTCCAAAAAAGCTTAATATTTCTTCGAAAATGGTCAGAGAATCTCGTGTCACTTTTTGCTTTAGACTCTTCTTTCTTTCTATTCACGCATTCTTTTACAGCCGTTTTTGCAGCATCGTACTTCAATTTTCCTTTCACTACATCTTCATCCACTGCACCTTGTACTCTCTTATTGGATTTGACTGCTAATAGATCTTGCCATGCTTTCTTTTTCGCATTAACTAATACTTTAACTTCATCGTCCCACCAATTATCTTTTACTATTCTTCCATTCTTTCTCTTAGTTACGCCACATACTGCACTCGCCGTCTCCACTAATCCTTTTTTAAATACATCCCACATATTCTCTATATCATCATTCTCAATTAAGAATTATGCGTGACATTAAACAATATCACTTTTGGTCTCATTTAATACAGTGCAGCTTACAGAGTATTACAGAAAGATATGATCACCTTTAGGTACTTTACAAACCGCATTACCTATCTATACCTGTTCGACTCAAATGTATGGTACAGTTCTGTTGATATTTTCTCGTGATTTTGATGTTGCCTCCATTGTGAAAGTTGTTCAGATCCTGGAGGCCGAACCCTTCAGGTTGGTGGTCTCTCTGAGGTGGTAGAATTATGAAGAGAGCGTCTTTTTGAGACAAGCATTGGAACGTGTTTACACTGAACGTGAAGATGTTCTGAAACTCAGCATCACCATTGCGGGTAGTGAGAGTGCTGCATGTTTTGCCTGCACTATGTCAGCGGGCCGGTCAGTCGGGCTGGATGCGACTGGACGCGAAATTGCATTTATACGGAGACGAGTTTTGATCACTCCAATTCAGAGAATAGATTTGAACGGAACGGATCCCATTTGTTTTCTATTTCTGCATATATTTATAAACTCACGACCACAATTCCTTTAGGAATGATCAGAATGTGTGGCGGACCCGACATTTTTTAGAAAGAAACACACTAGTAAGTGTTATTATAATTATTTAATTCAGATTTCTGTCAAAATAGGCACACGTACTTACATAAGGTCACGACCATAATCCCATTCGGGGTGGTCCAAAACATTGCAACAACCACAGAGTAGAGTCACGTAGAACTATAATTACTGCTACAACTACTATACAGACAGTAGTAGTAGCTGTATTTTTATTCTATGCATTTGTAGCAAGGCTCAACTCTGGAACATTAACTATATTCTTATTTTAGTTGTAGGTATGTCTCTTATAAAGTGGTATCTTCTACAGGAAAAGAAATAAACTTGTCTCGAGATAAAAGCCCGGTAAGCCGCAGATATCGAATCTGGATGAATGGGCTCGGCGATGTAAGCTCGTCGGTTCTCTCTATACATTGCCTTTTCCTAAATTTGACCGAAAAGTTACTTACTACCTATTAAGATTTGCGATAAGATATTACTTAACAAAAACAACTTCAATTTAGTAGGTATGTGCCTAACTAGCACCTACCACACCCATATTGAATTCTGGATGGAGAAATCCAAATCGTTATTCCGTCCGGAATAATTCCGCATGTATGTAGCGGGAATAAAACTAACTAAACTGGCTCAGCGACCTAAAGTGGGCCTTGGCTTTTGAAATCAGAGACCCGCTACGCAGACTAGGTACGTACTTAGGTACTTTTTTCCATTTATTATTTAATGTCCTTTGCTTGTGAATTTTGTTTAAGCACTGTAATTTTAGTCAATGTCGAGTGGGTTTTGGCAGAGCATCGTAATCTCATGGATCATCGTTTTTCGAATAAACAGATTTGAGCTAATACAAAATGACGGAGTCTACTGCCTCCGAGAGAACTGCCTCCGTGGTCTAATGGTTAAGAGCTTTGGCTCTCGACACAGAGGTCGTGGGTTCGATTCCCACGGGGGACACCTAGTGACATGTCACTTTGTGCGTTTTTCCCCAGTTGGTTAGGACATTGCAGGCTGAATCACCTGATTTTCTGAAAAGAAAAATGATTCCGTGCTTCGGATGGCACGTTAAGCTGTTGGTCCCGGCTACTATCTCTGGTGGTAGTAGTCGTTACATAAAAACCACGTCAGAGGCCGTAAGGCGGTCTGAAAAAACTCTGACACCAGGGCTCTGCCCACACGATAAGAAGAAGAAGACGGAGCCTAGGCGGCTATTGTAGAATACGGACGATGCACACAACTGTTGGCAAACCTACGAAACCCCACCTACCTACTTACTTATTAAATGGTGAACTATTACGCAGACAGGCTGACATTTCATAATTTGTACGGTATGAAACCGAACAGTATTTTAATGCTTACGCGGCCACCTACTTAGGGCGTCGCGTCTTAAGAACTGTGTGTTTACTTTAACTTAGCTAATTAGAGTACTTATAATAAATCTTCATAGTGACAACACAGTCATGCTCGGTTATTTTATAACTCTACCTTACTAAAAGATACCGAGCTATAAACTGTGGCTCATACATCACTACATTCATGGCATGCTAGCCTTGGCATAATGCTTCTATCTATGTACATCCAAGGCAGGGATAATGAGAGCGTGTATGAAGTGGATCTATGCCGTTCTAATATCACGGCACGTTTCAAATCCATCGCTCAACGTAACATTGTTGATCAGTATAGAACATGGGAACTTGACTCGATACATCAGTCAGCCGTTCGCTGGTCATTCATCAGTCCGCGCCGGTGCGCTCGTGCTCGCTGCGGGGCGGGCCTGCAGGGCGGGCGGGCTCGGTCAGTCAGAACACTATCCGCCATTTCACAAACAGCCTGTACTGACAGCTAATTAGCACAGAGTAGGTTATAGCAGTTTTTCCAGTGCTCGTTTAGGTATATTACGTTCGCGTTGTTTCAAATACGGCACTGCTATAGAGTAGAATGTTAGTGTGAGTCTTGGCTGTTGATAAAAATAAACGTTTTATTGTAAAATCTAAACTGAAGTTAAAACACGTGACAAACTTTGAAGAGTATTTCCACTACTACTGTAGATAATATTTATAATAATATACTATCAAACATAATTTTCGAATGGTATTTTTTCGATTCGTGATTCGCAAATAGTGCAATTTGTAAAAAACTAATGTTTTTAACTAACCTCAAATACTTAACCGTGCAGAAATCATCATCACAATTCGATTTCAATTCCATATTGTAACATAGGTACTTAGAGACAGTAAAATTAAGAAATAATTGTTTTAATGCTATAAGGTAAGGAGTTAATACTTCGAATAACGTTTTTTTAATGACACTTACAGAAAGTGCTATTTTTTTAATTTTGCAGCAACTTTAAACTGCATAGGTATTTAAAAACAGTTTAAAAAAAATCGTATACATTTGAATAATTTGTATCCTCGTGTTTCTTTTGCGAAGTAGATATACTGAAATATTGTTTCCTCTGCCACAATTTGTATCCTATGACTCGATACAATTAGCGGTGCGAAGCTTGCGCTCGTTTGGAACGACGTGGACCGATTGCTTCAGAACGAAACGCGTCGAAGAAAAGTGCTCGTCGATAAATCAATGGGTCTCGTTTACAGCGAGGCGAGGGATCGACAAGCTCATCGCGGCTGAACGCCTGATTCAAAGTGGACTTGTACAAAGTAGTGTTCCTACTCCCAATCTTTATAGCCGTCGGCTTCGGCTCTCTTTAATATTTCCAATTTATAATCCGTGGTTTACTTCAAATGTTTAACCAATTTGATAGGCAGAGGATTTATGTTTCTGTTCTGACAGAAACTTTGTGAAAATCCAGATCGCTGTAGAACCAGACTCGTAGACAGGGTGTGAGGGTAAACAGTTAGCATTACTTTAAAGGGACAAGGAACCAGCCTATAGGAAACTAGCAAAAAAATGCGAATCTTACTGGATCCTAAACATCATATAGATATCTAGAAGCCAATTTGAGCCTAGAAATATATCAAAATAAAAAAATCATGTCACCAAAATTTAAAATTTAGCAATTATCTCGTTTTAAAAAACATGGATATCTACCCGGACATTAGAACTTCGCAATTGCGTGAAAATTTTCATTCCAATATCAACTCTATTACAATGAAGTTCGGACCGAAACGTACGCGATACATCAAAAATCGAAAGTCCGGGTACAGGGCCTATCAGGTGATCTATGTCTCGGCATTGTTGCTGGTCAGATCAGCTCTCTTGTAGGTAGCTCCGCTACATTAATAATTGATTCTTTTCTTTAAAATCGCACTAAATCCAAAGGTTTACATAAAACTTTGTTCTGTTTTCCGGCACGTTTGGATAACAAATGAAACAACAAAATAACAGATGAGTTTAATCCATTATTGTCAATGTTTGGATGGCGCTGATCAATCACCCGACACACCACGAAACGTGACTCGGATCGATTACTGGTCGAGACACAAGAGAGGTCTTACTTTAATACCTTCCTGTTTAAATATAATTATTTATAACAAATATACAACATACAGTCACCTGCGTCAGTATTTCCGAGTACTTACAACCCGAATTCCTTTAAAGTACGAGTGAATAGGCATCTTCTGGGTAAGCTCGCTACATCTACGACCCCATCTTCGTCCTGAGGACTGGATTGAGGTCAAGAGCAAACCCATCTACACTAATATTATAAAGAGGCAAGATTTGTACCTATTTTTGTATGTTTGTATGTTTGTAATGAATAGGCTCAAAAAGTACTGGGCCGATTTAAAAAATTCTTTCACCATTAGAAAGCTGCATTCACCCTGAGTAACATAGGCTATATTTATTGCTAGAAAAGATTAGACGTCCACCCGTGCGAAGCCGGGACGGGCCGCTAGTAGTTAATAAAATAAAATAAAAAAATACATAAACTACCGCATGCCCTTTATGGTTGATCAGATTTTTTGCTGAACTACATTTAGTAAGATTATTCTTGAAAACCGGTTAAGTAAAGCCTCGTATCCACTTGGCAACAATTGACGCGCAACACGTGACGCTCAACATGTTCGGCAACGTTGCTAAACAACGCGCGACGTTGCCGAACATGAAGTGACAAACTAAGTTGAAGTTTCGCGACGTCGCGCGTTGTTTTGCAACGTTGCCCAAAATGATGCCAAGTGGATACGCGGCTTAATACAGACGATGTCGATATTGCAATGATTGTAAAATGGCAAATCATTCGTTTTACAATACTCTTGCCACCAATGAGGAAAGTATGTTTTTTAAGGCATTTTAGCGAAATTGTGAGTGCGTCCGGGCTCCGTTGAAGCCGAATCTCGACCAAAACACAGTATGCCTGCCATACACAATTACACATCCGGAATTCCGAATCAGAATTACGATTTCGTATGGATTTTCCCAGTTCAAAATTTCGTTCGGAATTGCGGAGGTATCAAATCCAATACAAAATCACGATTCTGATTCGGAATTCCGTATGTGTGTGGCAGGTGTAAGAAAGAGTATGTTGAACACTCTTTTTTTAGCCGAAGCGTGGCGTCTCAAAGGCGGTCAGCTCCGATCTTTTCGCTTTTGTATCGATATTAGCAGGTTCACAGTCTGATGGTCCGAACAGTTGCTACAACTAGTAAGTATCTAGATTGCTTTGCCACTCGTGTGCGGTTGTATCAAGCAGGGTTCACTCTAGCATATCTAATGTATCGTAGTTACATAATAACTAGTTAGTTTGAAGCTATGTCTATGTCTGTCCAACCTCCTTTGAAATCCAATTAGCATATGTAATTTCATGCCGGTCCTTAAATTAGGATCCAATTAGGAAAGGGACCAAAGACTTCTCTGTTTCCGAGACCGCTTTTGGAATTGAAACCTTAGTACAAGGTATGTTTATTCTAATTCGTACTATTTAAGTTAAGGTAGACTTAGAATATAAACGTTTATGTGTTTAAATTAATATTAAACTGACAACATCAGAAAACCTGCATAATATGCTGAAGAAGAAATTCTGATGCGTACGTGAAGTCTACCAATGCGCATTGGGCACGCGCGGTGGACTAACGCCAGTACAAGGTATGCGGGTGTACCTTACCAGGGTCTATGCTATGGTGTAAGTACCTTAGAGTAAATATGTGTCCCGCAGTGGGTCGTATGATAGCTTAGACAATTTAATAGTATGGACGCGTAACGCGTGTCATTCTCCTATCAGAATTTTCTGCCACTTTTTGCGGGGGGCGAGGTAACATGAAATCCGCAACTTTGGATTTTATTCCCTATAACTTTAGATTCTAATTATGAATGTTAAAAATCATGAAAAGTATTCTCGTGTGAACCCCAAACGTTCCAAGTTCAAAATTATTGTTTCGCAATTATAGGCTGTCTCGTTTAGTGATAAGGTATAAAATAGAGTGTAAATGCGCAAGATTAATTGATCTAATACCGTGGCAGAGGGGAAATGCTACCGCAAGGCCAGTCCTTACTAAATTGTCTAAGTTTGATAGGCTGATGCTGATGAAACTTCAGTAAAACATTATTGCAAATAGTTAGCAGTGATAAGGTTCTAAGGTGGCCAACATTTCAAACTGGTTGACTGTACATTGTATAATATGAGATGAGAGATTCGAACTCTACATTTTTAGCGAGCAATTAACGAGCTAGCGCCCTCTTGATATTCCAATATGAAGTATCCGATACTCAACTCAGTACCTTTGTGTAACTTAAACTGACACTCAACCTGTCTTCACTTTGTTATTTATCTATAGCCCAGTCATTTTGCGGTTTGAGCCGGGACTAATAAAGAATTGATTTTTTTTCGGTATTTCATGTAAAAGTCAATTTGAGCCTAGAAATATACCAAAATGTAAAAAAAAATCACCTCAGCAACAGCCCCAAATTAAAATTTTGCATTTATGTCGTTCTAAAAAACCAGATTTTTTTTTTTACATTTTTAAAGCTTTACCATTATAACGCACTTCAAATACCTACGTAGTAGTAAACATTTTTGATTTCTGAGAAAGTATTGAAAAATTTACTTGTATTGTTTTAATGAATAACTCACTTTTTAAATTTCAATGGCTATTTCATAGCTCAAAAGTTAATTATTTTGTTGAATACGATTACGATTGGAGATATAATGTTGATGTCTATGTTGCGTAGCGATTTTTTTAAACATAGTTTCAGTTAGTCTTTTTGTCACTAAATGGTGCCAGTTACAGTTTAAAAGTCACATTCATAATTATTTCCCACCCCTCCTAACAAAACTTCGTAAAACGACTGGGCTATAACCGATACTTACTATGAAATAGCCTTACGAAAATAGCATTAGAGTTTGAAGATATTATCTTACGGTTAATTTAGTAAGTCGCTTTGAGATTAATACTTAAACGATGTTCAAGTATTTTATTTTTGTTTTGTTTCAAATTGAAGTCCTGAGTCAACAATCTGGGGGTCACGACCTGGTCACGACGGCAAAGAGAGCACACGTAGATAAAATAATTATGTCTGAAGATAATAGCGATTAATTATATTTTTTCGAGACAGTCTTATATTTAGAACATTGATAGAAATATATTTATCTGTCGTAAAGAAAAACGATTCCATAAATGAATTCGTATTAGCACAACAGAACGAAACGTACCCGCAAAAATGAAACAATTTTACGACATAAACAATAATATAATTTTCATGGCGCATCATAAAAGTACAAATAAAACACGTACAACTGTTACCGCGTGGGTAAAGAATAGGTAAGTATAGTTCTATACATGGAGAAAAGAAAGGAGCGGAGGTGTCGCAAGGCAATGTGGTCTGTCGCTATTAAATTAGGTCAAGACATGAAGTTACAGTGTAGGTACGTGGCCTATAGGCCACAAAGCATCATAAACATAATGCTCAATTCGAAGTGGACCGCCATTCTTATTGATCAGAGAGGTTTTGTCAATGAAATACATCCAAAACATTGACGTAAAATACCATGGATGCCAAAATAACACAAAAGACAAAATCAAAATCAATCTAGTAAAAAATTCTCGAAAAAAGTGTCCGAGCCTAAACTACACAAACCTAAGTAGGTAGGTACGTGTAGTAATATAAACCAACTAAAAACATTGAAAATGCTGAAATTATTTTCCATCCAACTCCCCCATGCATATCGCGCCGCACGGCCGGCGTGCGCGAACACGTGTAGTCGGCCGATCAAACGAAGAATGTGGCGTAATACAGGGTGTAAAAAGACTACTTCCGAAAACTGAAACTATGGATTCAGACCATGATACCTAACACTTTGGCACTGAAATTTTTTTATTTTATTTTCACAAATTTAATTTTTTTTCGGGCCTTTATTTCTACAATTATGAACATTAAAGCCTACCAGTGACATAATGCAATACAATTTTAATTGTTAAACACAAGCATTTCGAAAATAGCAAAAATCCGCAATGTAAAACGCACTCATCAAACTCGTCGCCAAGCTACGGTCGCGCGCCACACAGCTGTAAGGTCACTGCCCGCTCACCTGAGCGATGTACGCTTTACATTGCGTGGCAAGAAAATGGAAAAATCACGAATAATTTTTTTAAATTTAAAAGGTTAGCGCCATTAATTTTTATATAGGTTCAGTGATATGTTCTTAAAGTTTTCGGGAGATGTCTTTTTACACCCTGTATAACTATAACTGTTCTTTCTGCGTGGTTTTCGGTGTGGTCTCTATTTAAGTTTTGGTGCTCTTTTGGTTTGACACTTTTAAGGGCGGATCCTACGTCCAGTAGTTGGTAAGTCAATGATCTAAAACGATGAATTGCGCTGTTCCAAGATTCGGTTTTAGAGGCGAACCTGCGCACCCGTATTGTCCGCCGTCCGCCTGCATTTTGGCGATAGAAATATTGCTTTACGACATCTCAGCTCCTTTCTGCCTTCTATGGTTGTTAACTAGGTGTAAGGTAGCAGAACGTTGTGGGGTAACAGGTGCGGGTCGTCAGTGTGGTCGTGGACCTGCAGGTGGCAGCGGCGGTCGCGCGTGGGCACGGCGCGGACCGCGGCGCGCGCGCGGCACCAGCCTCCGCGCGCGCGCGCGCCCCCCGCCCCGCCCGCGCCCGCGCCCGCGCCCGCCCCGCACTGCGCGAACACGTGGACCCAGCCCTCCACCGGCGCCACGCACCACCTGTCGCGCAGTCATGCAAGTGCTGATTAATGTCACGCTGCATGCTCAGAAGCAGGCTCATCGCTAGAGAGCAATATGATACAGGCACTACACTCTCACAAGAACTTCTTGGTGAGAATTCTGGGCAAGAACTATCAAAGGAAAATTACTACGGCTCAGTAAGCCGCGAGAACAATGAAATCCACACTCTCGTTCTCGGCCCTTCTCATCCGTTCTCGGCGAGAATGTAGTGCCTGCATAAGGATTCACCCGGCAGCATGAAATAATATAATTTTGTCATGCTTTATCCTTTTGTCCCAGAGGAACGTCATTAGCAAGAGTGAGAATGAAAATGCGACCGTTTGCGATAGCTCGCGGGAGCCAATGACATTAGTAAACAAGAATGGACAGGCCTTCCGCGAACATTTCAAACCAGAAAAATGAGGCAAAACAATCGACAGTTTTACATCGAAAATGTACTGAGATGACAGACCAAGTACCCTAATTTGTATTGAAGTGCCCTAGTTTTGCGTGCTTCAACTTAAAGCGCTTTGGGCCTATCTATTCATTTTACTTTGATCTAAGGCGGGAGCACGCGGTAGCACCACGTAGCACGCTTTAACACGCGGCAGCACGTAGGGCATAAAGGCGATTCTGTGTTGTCAGATGTGGGTTATTCGGTAAAGCGTCAAGTCAAATTGTAAAGTGAAGCATTTTTAGAGAATAATGATATTATACCAAAAAGAAGCAGATATGATAGTATCGCGCAAGTAAACACTCGAAAAAGACCCAATTGGGTATTCTTTCAACAGTCCGCGTCAACCAATGCTACGAGCAAGATGGCCAGCTGTGGCGCGGCACAATTTTACGTACCTTTTTCTATGAAAGCTATCTCGTGTAAAATATCATTGAGATGGATATTTAATTAGAGCAGTATTGCATGCAAGCAGGTAGATTAAGACCAGGATTATCAAAACAGAAACATCAATGAAGCACTAAGCGCGTAGCACACTCATGTAGCAAGCAGATAGCAAAGCGAAGCCGGAACTTAACATGAGTCAAACGACCAAAGTTGTAGGTATCGTTTGTTAACAATAGAAAAGATTAAAGATTGAAGTGAATAGTGACAATTGCGTAGTTTGTCTATAGGTACTCAACAGATTTTAAATAGTAACTTTAAAAATTTAAATTCAAATTTTAACTCTAAATATTTGATAAGCAATTGTAAGAGCTGTTTCGTTTGGCGAGAGATCAACAGGGATATGCAGAGCTGACTGCCAACCTCCAGTAATGGAGAGGAACCCGAAGAAGAAGAAGAAGAATTGTAAATAGCGATGCTCATTTAAATAACCAGAGTAAAACTAAATAATCTTCAAGAGCTATCAAAAATGCTTTATAATGATGAAGGATCAAGAAGCTGATGTCATACTTGGCAGTGTACTGAACGTAGATGCGCGCGCTGTTGCCGGGCGCGACGCGCACGAGCGGCGGCCACACCTCGAACTGCTCGTCGCCCGCCCACCGCGCGCACACCGGCACCACGTCAGAACCTAGCACGTGTTTCAATCATTACATTAGTCTTCATCTATTTGTTCTGGCAGCGGTGGCGGCGCGGCGTGTTGATAATTTCTCGCATCTGGGAACCCTCCCAGAGATATCAGAGAGATCAGTTAGGCTCAATTCCCACTGGCGCAGAGTCGAAGCGACGCGACGCGAAATAATTCGCCCCATTGAACCGTGAATGTTAGCATTTCTGCGCGCGGTGACGCGCGAACCCGAGCAACCCTTGCAGGTGAAGACGCGCGCATTCGCGCTGCGACGCGCGTCGCTGAGCGTTTTCAAATTTTCGGAACACAAATTCGTACCGAATACGGTACGAATATAAATAAATAGGAGTGAAATAGAGATAAATTTAGAACGGTTGAAAAACGTGACGCTTCACGCCGCGTCGCGACGCTTCGACTATGCGCCAGTGGGAATTGAGCCTTAGAGATTTTCTAAAAAAATAGCATTTCGGAAGCGTTCAGTCGCGTCGCCGCTTTTATTGCCACAGTAGACTTTAATCAAATACATTTAAAGTTTATAAGCATACCTACATTCAAAATAATTAAAAACTATTCGCCGTCAAACTAAGTATTCTGATGAAACTCATCAGAATACTTTATTATTTATTGCTAGAGTTTTGTTTGATATAACCTAAAGCAATCAATAATAAATTCAGAGGGAAATTGCTTTGTTTCATACACAAAATACCAGACTATTGGTTGTTCGTGTTCAATCAGAGTTGTAATGTAAACAAAACAAGTAATGTGAATACATTCAGAGCGGGCCCTATACTGGAAGTTTAGATTTCGATATATCGTGACCATTTCTGTCCAAATTTCATTGAAATAGAGTTGACATTTGAACAAAAACGTTCACGCAATTGCAAAAATCAAATCTCGTGGTAGACCGCCTGAGTCAGCCGTCGCGTCGCGCCGCGGCCGCCTCGTGTCCACACATTTGGTCCACCGGGAAATATAATATTTTACTCTACTGGGAGATGGATCTTGTGTTAAAAATACAGAGAGTGTTCACGCTTTGATATATAACGCATTTTATTTTAGACCCTGTAGGTATAGTGTATAGAAACTCATTCGAATACTCTGGAGCGTTTGATGTCAAATTCCTTCATCATTACTGAATTAATCTTCAAAGCATTTATAATTATGCTACATCAAAAGAAAACAGGAATATCATTTTCTTCGTCTCCATAATTTAAGGGTGTAACAAAACACGCTAGTAATACTCAAAAGGTGCTTCAGAACATCAAACTAAACAGCTATCACTATGGAGCCAACTTCGAAATCGCGAAATAAAAATCAGCTGTCCCATACATTTTAGTAGTCCATACTGCAGTTTTATATGAAAAAGCTGATATTTTTTTCGCGTTTTCGATGTTGGCTCCATAGTGAAAGTTATGCAGTTTAGTGGTCTGAAGCACCCCCTTAAGTATCGTACCGTATCGTACTAGGGTGCTTTGTTGCACCCTGTATAACCTTATAAGGAATTAAGTTTTCTGCATGCTGTAGCTACAATTCCTGGAAAAAAAAAATGCCTTCACAAGTTCACGACTGGAGAGCAAATTTGTGCGCTAAGTAAATCGCAAATGAACCTTGGACCGCGTGCGAACCACAAATTTTAACAGATTCGGTATTGCGCTATTCATTTGACAGCCGTTGTAGCCGTTATTTGACAGATCGGTCAGACACATAGTAAAGTCAAGTTTAGCGCGATACGGAATTTAGTACAGTTGAATAGTGTTACGGCCGCTGTCAAACGTCAAACGTAAAGAAGGCATTCGAACATTCGGCCGGCTCATTAACAATCGCCGTGGTCCTACGGTCTAAGGTTCCGCCTCCCATGCTAGGGGGTGACGGTTCGAATCCGATCCGCGCCAAAAATATTTCTAGATTTTTGTGTTTTTAGAAATGTTCTAGAAGGTAGAGAGAGAAGGAATATTTAAAAAGGGACCAAAAGGTCTAGGGGTGTCTAGGAACTTCGAGAAAGGAGGCGAAATTACGAATATTTGAAAAGAATCAGAAAAGTGGGCGTGTCTTCGATCGGTTTCGAGAAAAGAAGTATGGGTTGGAAATATCTGGAGGTAAACAAACGAGTAAAGAAAAGAAGATCGGAAAAAGGGTATTCCAGAACGTTCTGCGGGATATAAAAGGCGGCGCATTCCGTCTGATGGTTCAGTCCTTGGTTAAACAGTGAACAGTGCGAAACAAAAGGAAGGAAAGTAAAAGTGGAAAAGTACTAGTGAAGAGAAAAGTGCTAAGAGCGGAACAGTGAGTAGACTAGTGTCAGTGTAGTGCGTGACGTCATAGTGTCGGTGTAGTACGTGACGTCATAGTGTCAGTGTAGTGCGTGACGTCATAGTGTCGTACGTCTTGACGTCATAGTGTCGTACGTCGTGACGTCATAGCGTGACGCGTGTCGTGTCGTCACAGTAGTGACGTAGTGGACTGTGAACAGTGACAGTAAGTGGTGCACGGGGAATCCCTGCGAGGAGGACCCGGTGAAGTGAACCGTTTAGGGGAACCTCTGCGAGGTGGACCGTTTGTAAGTGTATCCCAAATAAACTCTGTAAAATTGGACTTAGCGTTTCACTCCAATCCCGGAACCCGTCGCTCGTAACATTTGGTGTCAGAAGTGTGGGATTGGAGTAAGATGCCGCTGGTGCCAAAAGAGTTAAAGGGTGTCACCACCCGGGCCATGTCGGAAGCGCGGCAGGAAGGTGCGGCCCTTGTTACTGAGGTGCAGCGAACCCCAGAGGGAAGACCTGAGGGAGGTGAAGTGCAGCGCACTCCGGAACAAAACCCAGGAAACTTCCTCTGTCAAATCCAGCGCATGATGGAGGAACAACTGCGCGCACTGAAAGAGGAACAGGCTCGCTGTCAGGAAGATCAAGCTCGTCGTCAAGAGGAACAGGCAGCTCGCCGCCAGGAGGAACAGGTTCGCCGGCAGGAGGAACAGGCTCGCCGGCAGGAGGAACAGGCTCGCCGGCAGGAGGAACAGCTGCGCGCACTGAAAGAGGAGCAGGCTCGCCGTCAGGAGGAACAGGCTCGCCGCCAGGAAGAACAAATGCGCACGATGCAGGAGGCGCTTCATAAAGATATCACGAAAGGCTTGCGCCAGGCAGTAGAGAGAGTCGAAGCTGTAGAAGGAAGGCTGGATCGCGTGGAGGGTGAGTTTGCCAAAATCCGGCGAGAGGTTGAACAGGGCAAATCTCACAGCCGTGTCGCTGCTGTTTTTGACTCACCCATACAGCCGAAAGGCGTGAAGACTCCGGTTTACGATGGACTGACGTCATGGCCCGCCTTTAAGCTACAGTTTTTGACAGCGATGAAAGTTAATGGCTGGGGCAAGGAGGAGGCGGAGCCTGCGTTGATATTAGCACTCCAGGGACAGGCTCTCACAGTACTAGAAGCCGTGGGTGCTGGAGGAAACCTGTCGTTCGACAATCTTTTTGGAGCTCTGGAGGCTAGATTCGGCGATGGACATATGGAACACGCGTATCGGGCGCGGTTGAAGGAACGTAACCAACATGCTAACGAGAGTCTGCAACAGTGGTCCGTGGAAGTGGAGAAGCTCGTGCGGAAGGCTTTTCAGTCGTCACCGGCAGTCATCGATAACATGCTCCTGCAGGCCTTTACGGATGGGATACGGGACCCGGAGGTGCGAGCTGCAGTGCGACTTGGGCACCATGTTACACTCAGGGACGCTGTTGCTCATGCATTGGAAGTTGAAGCTGTACGTCAGGATCCTCGTTCCGGTCGACGCAGGGAGATTGTGGTGACTGGAGCGTCAGCGCCGAGAAATCGGAGTGACAATTATTTATGCTACAAGTGTGGTGAACAAGGGCATATTCGTAGCTCCTGTCCGAACCGATCAGGCCGCCGTTATGTGTGCTACAAGTGTGGTGAACGAGGGCATATTCGCAGCTCCTGCCCGGGGCGCACAGGCCGTCGTTATGTGTGCTACGAGTGTGGTGAACGGGGGCATACTCGCAGTTCCTGCCCGAAGCGTACAGGTCGTCGGGACATAGGGGTCTCGACTGATGAGCAGCAGGAGAACTGGAGGACGTTGGCCGGCTACGTTGCGAACCCAATCATTAGAGTCAGGCAAATATCAGACGGAGATAGTCTGCTAGTTGAAGGAGAGGTCAATGGTAGAATCTGTCAACTAGCTGTGGATACCGGAGCTTCGAGGACGGTGGTCAATGCTCGACTGATAAGCGAAATGGAAAGTTATCAGGAGAAACGACTTCTGCAGCGAACCAAACTACAGTTAACGACTGCGACCGGCCAGCGCATACCAGTTAAGGGGGAGTTGGGAGTTTCGATTACGATCGGTGAGACTCTTTTCAAACATGAGGTAATTGTAGCTGAGATAGTGGACGATTGCATCATTGGCTTGGATTTCTTACAAAATCACCAGTGCAACATAGACATGAAGAACGGAGTGCTACGATGTAATACAGTGGAGGTTCCGATGAAAGGTGGATCATCGGAAAAGGTCTACCATGTGAGAAGAATGGTTCTCGAGCCTGGATCACAGAACTTGGTACCTGTTGTTTTGCCCAAGGGTAACGATGGGAGCTGTGCTGTGATGGAAAAGGTTGAAGCTGGGACTTGTTGGATTCCGGTGAGGAAAGTTGTTGGACCAGTTTCTTCTGCTCCGATCCTGATACCTAACGTTGGAGATATGGACCTGACGATTGGGAAGGGGGAGGTTGTCGATCACTGTGGAGATAATCCTCCTAGGAAGCAGAAGGCTGAGGGGGATGTCGTATCGAAAGTTGTAGAAGACTCCAGCAAGGACCTGGCAAAGCCACAGGCTGTGATAGCAAAGAACTCGCTCTCTAAGAACGGCGCACATATTGGTAAAATAGACCTGGTGAAGCATGCGAACAATACAGGAGACGTAGCGCCAGTCAATCAGCAGCTTAGGCGCATTCCGTTTGCTCGTAAGAAGGAGAAGCGTCCGAAGTTACAATCAAGTTGGAAAAGGCCATATGAGGTAGTGACCAGGATGAACGTCGGCCAATACCGATTCCGGCGTCCGCCAGGGAGCCCGTTGAAGTTAGTGCACGTTGACCGGTTGGCTCGATATTTCAGCAGTAATGATGCTCGGGACGAGCAGAACTAAGGGAGGGGCAGTGTTACGGCCGCTGTCAAACGTCAAACGTAAAGAAGGCATTCGAAAATTCGGCCGGCTCATTAACAATCGCCGTGGTCCTACGGTCTAAGGTTCCGCCTCCCATGCTAGGGGGTGACGGTTCGAATCCGATCCGCGCCAAAAATATTTCTAGATTTTTGTGTTTTTAGAAATGTTCTAGAAGGTAGAGAGAGAAGGAATATTTAAAAAGGGACCAAAAGGTCTAGGGGTGTCTAGGAACTTCGAGAAAGGAGGCGAAATTACGAATATTTGAAAAGAATCAGAAAAGTGGGCGTATCTTCGATCGGTTTCGAGAAAAGAAGGCGGGGTTGGAAATATCTGGAGGTAAACAAACGAGTAAAGAAAAGAAGATCGGAAAAAGGGTATTCCAGAACGTTCTGCGGGATATAAAAGGCGGCGCATTCCGTCTGATGGTTCAGTCCTTGGTTAAACAGTGAACAGTGCGAAACAAAAGGAAGGAAAGTAAAAGTGGAAAAGTACTAGTGAAGAGAAAAGTGCTAAGAGCGGAACAGTGAGTAGACTAGTGTCAGTGTAGTGCGTGACGTCATAGTGTCGGTGTAGTACGTGACGTCATAGTGTCAGTGTAGTGCGTGACGTCATAGTGTCGTACGTCTTGACGTCATAGTGTCGTACGTCGTGACGTCATAGCGTGACGCGTGTCGTGTCGTCACAGTAGTGACGTAGTGGACTGTGAACAGTGACAGTAAGTGGTGCACGGGGAATCCCTGCGAGGAGGACCCGGTGAAGTGAACCGTTTAGGGGAACCTCTGCGAGGTGGACCGTTTGTAAGTGTATCCCAAATAAACTCTGTAAAATTGGACTTAGCGTTTCACTCCAATCCCGGAACCCGTCGCTCGTAACAATAGTAATTGGGATGGCAATGTGATTAGAACTGAAACTAGACTAGGATTGGACTTGGATGTTTTAAATTAGCGCGATCGCCCTCTTGGTGCTATCACTATTAAGAAAAAAAATATATATTGAAAAAGTCACTGGCACAGGTAAAGGGCCGAGCCCAGCGCGAGGCCGAAGGCCGAGCTACTCTTAGGAGCGAAGCTCCGAAGCGTCCCCCCTGGATGCCTGGTGGACCTGGTCTCCGGGGTTAGTCTGCGAGCGAGTGCAAGCGAGCCGCAGGCCGAGCGCGATTGATATTAATAAAACAATCATACTTACTGGGCTTCAAGATTTGTTTTTGACTTTAACTTTGACACCACACTCTAAGTACCTACGCTTTTCAAAGTTTAATTCTGATTAGTGCAAATAGTAAAATTTTTATTAGATTACTTAAATGATTACGAGTTTTATCTTCATATTAGAAGCTAAACAAAATTGAGAGTTCAAAATAGTTGCATCTCATGTTTATTGATATTGATGCGATATCAATAAACTTCCAGCGATCACAAATAAACTGCCACCTGTGTATTTTCCTAGTACAATTATTATTATACTATACCTACATCACTGGCATCTGCCCTGTCTCTGTCAAACGGCTTTGTCCAATTATTACACGCTGGTTTCGGCGAAATTCGATATTGGCCCCTGTGTACATACGTCATTCAAAGCCTGTGTGAAACATGACCATTATAATTATATTTCAAAGGACTGTGCGTTGATATGTCAGATATTCCAAACACGTTTTATCAGCAGATTATCACAAATCCAAAATAGATTATTATATTTCAGAAATTGTTTTTTTTTTGTTTTTTATTAAAATGTATGGGGGCTTTTAACTGTGAGGTTATGTCGGGCCCAGGTTTGTGCGATAATTTAGTTTAAGACATTTTGATTTAAAAAAAAAACACTTCAATCCTTACCATCTTCTTTATAGATGTACCTACTTTCTCATCTTGATGGTACGGGAAACTGCTACGATCAGAGGCGAGGTTGAATACTTACAGTGACTAAAAAGTAGCGACACCGTGTCAGCATCAGATAATGTAATGAAACATAGTAATGAAAGGTATAAGCGGCAGGAGTTTGAAATGGTGCGACAGGTCTTGTTCCACCAACACCAGGTCATTCCAACGAGCCCGTGGAAGATCTTTCCTCAGTGTCCATAGACGTCTGTTTGTAAAATAAGGTGACTACCTACTCACGGCAGGAGCGCGAGACGGTGAGGAAAGTCTTGTTCCACTATCGCCAGGTCATTTAGACGAGCCCGTGAATGACCTTCCCTCACAATCCATAGATAGTCTGTTAATAAAGGAGGTAAGTCTTGTTCCACCAACGGGTTATTTTTCTAGGAAAGAAAATTGGGCAATCTAGCAATCTTTCGTGAACTACCTAGCTACAGCCCTATAACGTGCCAGTTGGCAACACTGGGTGCTACTCACGGCTGGAGTGTGAGACAGGTGACGTAAGTCTTGTTACACCAACGCCACGTCATTCCAATGAGCGCATGGAATATCTTCCCTCACAGTCCACAGATAGCCTGTTCATAAAGTAAGGTGACTACTCACGACTGGAGTGTGAGACGGTGAGGTAAGTCTTGCGCGTGTCTCCGTCGCACACGTAGCCGAGCTCGATGGAGCGCGGCTCTATGGATAGTATCGGGTACTCCAGCTCCAGCACCAGCGACACCGTCTGCGGGAGACGTTATGTTATCATTAAGGTACAAGTTGGTAGCCGACCGCACGCAGCAGCAGCAGACGACGTGTCGCTGCGACACTACTGGTTTGTACGTAATACTATGAAATACCCTGCGTAGCTTGCGACAAATATTTGTTCATCTTACTCTATCTTCTTTGATTAAATTAGTTTACAAGAGCACGGAATATTTTAAGCCTCGTATCCACTAGACAACAATTGACGCGCAACATGTTGAGCGTCACGTGTTGAGCGTCAATTGTTGCCAAGTGGATACGAGGCTGAAACATGTTGGGCAACATGTTGTGCAGCATGTCGTGCGCCAAATGTTGCCAAGTGGATACGTGGATTAAGAGTACAAACAGGAGTTAGTGATCGGCCTATGGCTATGGCCCTTGCAGTCAGGATTGATGGTTCGGTCACGTACTAGTCATTTGCTTCGAGTTGGCCGCTCCCTCCCTTCCCGCTTCACCGTACCGCACCCCTAAGAGACCCTATGAAACGCAATTTTATAACCTTTAGCAACGCAACCACGTACGGCACGTCCGTCCCGATCACTAATATCGCTTTTAATTTTAAATTTTTATTTGCTTGTTATATTATTTTTTGTTGACGGGACCAGTTAATGTGCCTTTGACGAAATTTTGTAAAGGTCATCGACGGCCAACTCCAAACAAACGGGTAGTAGAGAGAATGAATGTGAGGAGATTTAAGATAGAGATTTGTCACCGCAATAAGATTTGACTTTTTTATCCAAAAAACCAAGTTCAGTTCAAGGAATGCGTTGCATCCTTAACCAACAGAAGGGTATGCAGAAATGTATGAATGTCGACGAGACGAAAGAAGTGTGCGACAGGAATTAGTGGTTGACATGGAGTGGTTGCTATAGTTTCATTATAAATAAAACCTGATTATAGAACGTAAATAAACGTGAATGGTTCAGATAAGCAAGGGACCGTGATAAATGGCGCATAAAGGTAGGCCTTTGCCCAAAATGCTTAGATGTGGGTCGATTTGATTGATTAATCTGAATACCTAAACGGTTTTATTTTGGTCACGTAAGAGTCGTTTACATTTCATGCTAGAAAACATGTTTGACTTAAATTGGACGTTAAGATGTATATTTTCGTACCCATATTGTCAACATGGTAGTCGCTAGCTTGAGAGAGCTTCAGAACAACACCATGTTAGTTTACACAGCGCGCCGCGACGAAACTATCATCATCATCATTATCATCATCTCAGCCGATGGACGTCCACTGCTGGACATAGGCCTCCCCAAGGAGCGCCATAACGACCGGTCCTGCGCTGCCCTCATCCAACGTGTTCCCGCCGCCTTCATCAGGTCGTCGGTCCACCGTGTGAGGGGCTTACCCACGCTGCGCTTTCCGGTACGCGGTTGCCACTCGAGAACTTTTCGGTCCCACCGGCCATCGGTTCTGCGAGCAATGTGCCCCGCCCACTGCCACTTAAGTTTAGCAATTCTTTGGGCTATGTCAGTTAACCTGGTTCTTCTGCGGATCTCTTCGACACACTATGCTAAGGACGAAGTCTACATTGTTCATTGAAATTTAGAACTTACGTGAATGTACTGGGACTATATTTATTATGGGAACGTACAGACCCCGTATGTATACAGGGTGTTACAAAAGTAAAAATAAACATTTCAGTCTTTTATGGGGCTTGTTGAGACCATCAAACTGAACAACTTTCACTATGGGACCAACATCGAACCCGCGAGAAAAATTTTTTTTTGTCCCGTACATTTAGAAGCCATTTTTTTTCCCTGGGTGAAGCCAAATTATTACGAAAAACAAAAAAACCCGACTGCATAAAAAAACTGTTAACTGAAAAGAGAAAAACAAGCTCTATAATCACTAATCAGCTATAACAACATTAATTAAATATAATTTCTAATGTTATTAGGTAGGTATTGCAGGCGAGGACAAACCAAAGGAAGGTACCTAGGTATGTATTATACTTAATTCATCTTTGTCCCTGTTTGCGATACCTACCTAATAACATTCAAATTATATTTTACTTAATGTTGTTATAGCTGATTAGTGATTATAGAGCTTGTTTTTCTCTTTTCAGTTAACAGTTTTTTTATGCAGTCGGGTTTACGTGTGAATAGGCATCTTTTGGGTAAGCTTGCTACATATTCGACCCCATCTTCGTCTTGAGGACTGGATCGAGGTCAAGAGCAAACCCATCAGTAACAAAAAAAAAAAATTCTATGTCAGAAATTTCAAAATAAAAAGATTACAGATATTTTTAATAAAATAAAGTCGTTTTTCGGTCCGACGTCATTCGTTGGACCTGTTAACTCCTAGGTAAAATAAAAATCAACTTAAAATAACTGGCCATTAAGAAAAAAATATAATTATATTCAATATGTCAGAATTTGACATTTGATGTTGCCGTTTCTGTTTCCAGTTGTAAATAAGTAAATTTAAAAATGACGTACTTTACCTATGTTTAATGACGATTTTATAAATGACTAAATACGAGTTATAAATTGTTTGCGACATCAATATGTATTAAATTAAAGATTGAAAAAGTCGGGCGGCGAGCGGGATTCGAACCCATGAAATGCCTTTCCGGGGCATGCTCCTCTCCAACAGAGCTGTCGGCGCCCCGCAGGCCACGACGAAATTAAATCAAATCAAATAAAAAAAAAAAATAATAAAAAATATAAAATAATCAAATTTCGTCGTGGCCTGCGGGGCGCCGACAGCTCTGTTGGAGAGGAGCATGCCCCGGAAAGGCATTTCGTGGGTTCGAATCCCGCTCGCCGCCCGACTTTTTCAATCTTTAATTTGATTAAGCTAACATGGCATACATGTAAAATCAATAAATTCGAATATGTATTAAATTCAACCTGATTATATTATTATCCAAATTATTGTCAAATTTTAAGGCATTATTCTAAACCTAGAAATCGATGAATGACACAAACTATTTATTTTATTTTGAAACAATCGAATGAAAATTAATTACTTAAAATTTTAATGAATTGGAATTTACATACTACATGTTTATTCTAATCGTAACTTCTTACTCATTACTTCAAATTAAAATACATTTATCCCTTACGATGTGATTTTAACGTTTTATCGTGTCGCTTGTAAGAAACAGTATTTTTGTAGGAATACCTACTCGATTCAAACGTCCCATACGTTAGATTTTTTTTTTGTACTGAAAGGTTTGCTCACATAGTAAAAGTTGTTCAGTTTGATGGGTAGAGTATGTGGTTTAGAGGTTTAATGATACTTTTCCTTACACCTCGTATACACCACTAGTTTTAATTACTAACTACATTTTAAGGGTATTTTCATTCGAATATATAAAAAACCTTTCGTAAAAACCTACGCAGAAAATTTATTTCATAATTCTGTCTTCAGCGGTTTAGGCTGTGGGTTATTTGTCGGTCAGTCAGCGGAACTGTTTATAAGTATAGATGAATAAACAACTAAACGCAAAAGACAGCAATAAAATTATATTTTGAGTGATAAATTCAGCGGGCAAAGCTCAGCTTACGATCTTCCTAAAAACGCTCGATAGAAGCGATGAATATGTTCCATACCTTCTATTGATTTTAATGTAGGTACCTAAGCGTATAGTGAATGTGTTTATTCAGAGAAAAAAATTCGGAGTTCAGTGGTATTTTCAGGGGACTTACGACAAAATGTCCCTTACGACATTTGAAATGCAACTTGAGAGTTGTGCGCGTCGTATGCTGAATTTGTCGCTTACGATAAAAACATCAACAGTGGAAATTGCAAATGTCGTAAGGGACATTTTGTCGTAAGTCCCCTGAAAATACCACTGAACTCCGATTTTTTTTCTCTATCGATCTGTATTAAATCAAGTTTTGATATCCCTTAAAATGAATGAGATACGAGGCCCATCATTTTGTAGTAAGTGACAAAAATATTAAAAATTTTATGTCGTATAAGCAAGGAAAATTTCAACCTTCTTGCATATATTTTGAATTTCTTAAGTCTTTATAGTTACCAGCTGTAATACACAAACTAATTAAAAAGAACTACCTGTAATACGTTGTAACCCACCTACAAAATAATTATATTCTTTACAACATAAATTCTGTTAAAATAATTTCAAACATTGAAAGAACATTATTAACAATTCTAATTACTTAGTGTCATCCTCAGAGTATTAGTACCTATGTCTTTTATTATTTCCTTGCACCAGTGTAAATAAGGTTGTGTCAAAGAAATCGCTTTTTAGCGATAAGACCACCTTATTTGTAATTCTTTATCTTGATTCAAATGTATATTCTGTTTTGGTGTGCAATAAAGTATAATTGAATTGAATTTAATTGAGTATTCGTTTTCCGCAAGTATCAACCCTATAGGTCACCAACGCGGGGGCTCACACGTATGAGGAGTGTCGTAGCTGTGCCTTGATGGTGGAAAAATTTCCCAACCAGTGTCAGATGCTTACTGATTGCCCAGAGTGCGCCGGACTTATCGTAGGTCCGAGTCTTCTTTTCTTTTCGTGTCAATTGTTCTACTATTGTGTTACTATACAGAATGTTACAAAAATACAAATTAACATTTTAGGGGGTGGTTAAGACCATCAAACTGAACAACTTTCTCTATGGGACCAATGTCGAAATCGCGAAAAAAAAATATTTTGTTCCATCATCATCATCATATCAGCCGATAGATGTCCACTGTTGGACATAGGCCTCCCTCAAAATGAGGAGAGTTGCCATAATCGCCAAGATGCGATGCGTTTGCGATGTTTCATACTAAACTACACATCTACTCAAGCTAATTCAATTCAATTCAAATAATTTATTTCAGACAAGATGTCCATTATAGTGTTAGCATACATGTATCTTGCAGCTAGTGTTAGTAACAAAACATTTTATTTTATTTTAAAAACCCGGTATGGAGCTTCACCCAGGGAAAAAAAATGGCTTCTAAATGTACGGGACAAAAAAAAATTTTTCTCGCGGGTTCGATGTTGGTCCCATAGTGAAAGTTGTTCAGTTTGATGGTCTTAACCACCCCCTAAAATGTTAATTTGTATTTTTGTAACATTCTGTATAGTAACACAATAGTAGAACAATTGACACGAAAAGAAAAGAAGACTCGGACCTACGATAAGTCCGGCGCACTCTGGGCAATCAGTAAGCATCTGACACTGGTTGGGAAATTTTTCCACCATCAAGGCACAGCTACGACACTCCTCATACGTGTGAGCCCCCGCGTTGGTGACCTATAGGGTTGATACTTGCGGAAAACGAATACTCAATTAAATTCAATTCAATTATACTTTATTGCACACCAAAACAGAATATACATTTGAATCAAGATAAAGAATTACAAATAAGGTGGTCTTATCGCTAAAAAGCGATTTCTTTGACACAACCTTATTTACACTGGTGCAAGGAAATAATAAAAGACATAGGTACTAATACTCTGAGGATGACACTAAGTAATTAGAATTGTTAATAATGTTCTTTCAATGTTTGAAATTATTTTAACAGAATTTATGTTGTAAAGAATATAATTATTTTGTAGGTGGGTTACAACGTATTACAGGTAGTTCTTTTTAATTAGTTTGTGTATTACAGCTGGTAACTATAAAGACTTAAGAAATTCAAAATATATGCAAGAAGGTTGAAATTTTCCTTGCTTATACGACATAAAATTTTTAATATTTTTGTCACTTACTACAAAATGATGGGCCTCGTATCTCATTCATTTTAAGGGATATCAAAACTTGATTTAATACAGATCGATAGAGAAAAAAATTCGGAGTTCAGTGGTATTTTCAGGGGACTTACGACAAAATGTCCCTTACGACATTTGCAATTTCCACTGTTGATGTTTTTATCGTAAGCGACAAATTCAGCATACGACGCGCACAACTCTCAAGTTGCATTTCAAATGTCGTAAGGGACATTTTGTCGTAAGTCCCCTGAAAATACCACTGAACTCCGAATTTTTTTCTCTGAATAAACACATTCACTATACGCTTAGGTACCTACATTAAAATCAATAGAAGGTATGGAACATATTCATCGCTTCTATCGAGCGTTTTTAGGAAGATCGTAAGCTGAGCTTTGCCCGCTGAATTTATCACTCAAAATATAATTTTATTGCTGTCTTTTGCGTTTAGTTGTTTATTCATCTATACTTATAAACAGTTCCGCTGACTGACCGACAAATAACCCACAGCCTAAACCGCTGAAGACAGAATTATGAAATAAATTTTCTGCGTAGGTTTTTACGAAAGGTTTTTTATATATTCGAATGAAAATACCCTTAAAATGTAGTTAGTAATTAAAACTAGTGGTGTATACGAGGTGTAAGGAAAAGTATCATTAAACCTCTAAACCACATACTCTACCCATCAAACTGAACAACTTTTACTATGTGAGCAAACCTTTCAGTACAAAAAAAAAATCTAACGTATGGGACGTTTGAATCGAGTAGGTATTCCTACAAAAATACTGTTTCTTACAAGCGACACGATAAAACGTTAAAATCACATCGTAAGGGATAAATGTATTTTAATTTGAAGTAATGAGTAAGAAGTTACGATTAGAATAAACATGTAGTATGTAAATTCCAATTCATTAAAATTTTAAGTAATTAATTTTCATTCGATTGTTTCAAAATAAAATAAATAGTTTGTGTCATTCATCGATTTCTAGGTTTAGAATAATGCCTTAAAATTTGACAATAATTTGGATAATAATATAATCAGGTTGAATTTAATACATATTCGAATTTATTGATTTTACATGTATGCCATGTTAGCTTAATCAAATTAAAGATTGAAAAAGTCGGGCGGCGAGCGGGATTCGAACCCACGAAATGCCTTTCCGGGGCATGCTCCTCTCCAACAGAGCTGTCGGCGCCCCGCAGGCCACGACGAAATTTGATTATTTTATATTTTTTATTATTTTTTATTTTTTATTTGATTTGATTTAATTTCGTCGTGGCCTGCGGGGCGCCGACAGCTCTGTTGGAGAGGAGCATGCCCCGGAAAGGCATTTCATGGGTTCGAATCCCGCTCGCCGCCCGACTTTTTCAATCTTTAATTTAATACATATTGATGTCGCAAACAATTTATAACTCGTATTTAGTCATTTATAAAATCGTCATTAAACATAGGTAAAGTACGTCATTTTTAAATTTACTTATTTACAACTGGAAACAGAAACGGCAACATCAAATGTCAAATTCTGACATATTGAATATAATTATATTTTTTTCTTAATGGCCAGTTATTTTAAGTTGATTTTTATTTTACCTAGGAGTTAACAGGTCCAACGAATGACGTCGGACCGAAAAACGACTTTATTTTATTAAAAATATCTGTAATCTTTTTATTTTGAAATTTCTGACATAGAATTTTTTTTTTTGTTACTGATGGGTTTGCTCTTGACCTCGATCCAGTCCTCAAGACGAAGATGGGGTCGAATATGTAGCAAGCTTACCCAAAAGATGCCTATTCACACGTAAACCCGACTGCATAAAAAAACTGTTAACTGAAAAGAGAAAAACAAGCTCTATAATCACTAATCAGCTATAACAACATTAAGTAAAATATAATTTGAATGTTATTAGGTAGGTATCGCAAACAGGGACAAAGATGAATTAAGTATAATACATACCTAGGTACCTTCCTTTGGTTTGTCCTCGCCTGCAATACCTACCTAATAACATTAGAAATTATATTTAATTAATGTTGTTATAGCTGATTAGTGATTATAGAGCTTGTTTTTCTCTTTTCAGTTAACAGTTTTTTTATGCAGTCGGGTTTTTTTGTTTTTCGTAATAGTTTGGTTTATTTCGTTTATTTCATACTTTTTCGTCCTATGTCAAAATGGTAGCATAAAAGTACTACAATATACAACGTGTTAATGAATTAATGCAAAACCTCATACACCCCAACAGATTTATAACAAAATAATTAGATTGAAACAATAATTTCATTATTTTTATAGTTAAAATTTAAAGTTATTTGCATTTTAAGTTACGAGGCGAAAATGATTTGTTGTCATTTCAGCAATAAATGAAAGCGCTACCTAACGTACTTATGGATCATAGATTTATATATTACTAGCGTAAGGATAGGCCCGTCAGAATATTTTACAAAAACCTTCTTCATAGAAACAAAAATTTGCGCCATCTGTCATAACTCGTATACGAACTATATCGTGTCATATATTTGTAGTGCTCTAAATTGACATTTTTCCTTGCATTTAGAGCCAACGAACTGGGGACAATAGTCAAGCTCATAGGCCATGTCCTTACGCTAGTAATATATATGTCTTTGTTATGGATATATTTTAATAATCTAGTTTTGGTAGTTAGCAAGGTCAGTGCGCTTTTGCGGTGGTCTGACATCGGGTTCGGTAAATTTAAAATTTTTAAAAACAAATAAATTAATATTTAGACAAAAATGTCCTATGTTGAAACTATGATAATTCGATTCTGCTCTCGATTTTAAACAAACTACTTTCTAGTTTATTCATTAACACGTTGTATACATATTTGGAATCGTCTGTTTACTAGCTTTCATTTGACACCCATATTGTAAATTTTTACAAATAAGATTTTTTTATTCCCCCTCTTTTTTTTAATTCGCAGATGCCATAATAAAATAATATAGCTTATGTCACTCTCACGATTTTTACAATTCTAACGACACATCATACGTCAAAATCCATCGAGCCGCTTGGGCTGTAGGCCGTGCCAAAGAAATAGACATACAAACATACATAAATACATACGCTCGAAAAACATAACCCTCCTTCTGGCGCAGTCGGGTAAAAAATATTCAGAAAGGCGCTTGATGCGGATATGTGGAATGTCAACCAAGAAAGTGTGATATACCGCGACAATTATTGAGACAATTATCTCGAAATAGTTTTCGATTTAGGCCTCCGAAAAATATTTTGACAAACCTAATTGGCGCCGACGCTGTAGGTACTTTTCGCAGCTGTCAAACCTCCTCCTGGGTAAGAACTAAGTTCCTCGTAAGTGACAAATATGGTTTATTCAAGTAATCTCTAGATTGTGATATCCATATTTTTACTCAGACGGCTAAGGCACAGATATTTACGATTTTATTAAATTGAGAAAATTTTATCGTAAGTTGCAAAACATGTTCATTTGTACATGTCAGTACATGTCGGTTACAATGAAATTGTTGAATATTTAATTTATCGTAAGTTGAGCGTCGGTCATACACGCCTTGTCACTTACGATAAAATGAATACCTTGTCACTTACGATAAAATGAATAATTAAAATCGTTCTTGTAACTATGTATTACAATAGTATTGAATAAAAAAAATGTATGGCTACGTATACTTGCAAATTACGATATAATTTTCTCATTTATTTATTTGAGAAAAGTAACTACCTCTTTAAGTACCTACTCCTTCTAATTGTATACCTACTCTTTTGTGCTGTGCTTTGGAATTAAACTAACCCTGAACTAACCTGTGTCCATAGATATAGTAAACAGTTTTTAATCTAAGCCTGTGTCATTATATTATTTATGTTCGGTATTATAAATCAGTTACAAAGCAAACTGAACATAATTATCCTAAAACTAAAATACTAACTATATAGTGTATGGTCTATGTATATTGGTCGGCGTCGCACGCTTCGCTCGCAGAATCAAAGAAAATATTTACCTATTTCAACGGCCGAGTCGTGCAGTCGTGCGAGCAAGAGCAACCATGTAATTCAACCGGTCAATGACATGTTTTCCCACCCGCTCGCATACTGCGCACCCCCCCTCGCTCGCCCGACCCGCACACATAGCCGCGAGCGGTTTTACGAGCACACATGCATGAGTGTCGCTTCTTTTCGCGGTAGTGTATATTTTCTTTGATCAAGGTAAGTCAAACTAAATGACAGCGTATAATATAATAGTAACCACATGTTTTTTGTTATTATTTGGCAACTGTAGTTACCCGCTAGGCCGCTACGAACTACGAATAGAAAATCGATTTTGGTAACTGGTTATATTATGTATAGTAGGAAACATTTTTTTAGTGTTCCGTACCAAAATTGGCAAAACGGAACACTTATGGAATCAGTTCGGTCTCTGTACGTCCGTCCGTCCGTCCGTCACAGGCATTTTTCTCAGAGACCGTAAGACATAGGAAGTTGAAACTCGGTACAGATATAGGAATTGCTGGTCCAATATCATAAATGAAGTAAAAAAAGCTTAATTTTTATGTTGGGGGTAATTTGGGGAGTAAGAAACACTGGGGGGTGTCCATTGAAAGCTTATGAAAATATGAGTCTTAAAATGTACTTTTCAAAAGTTTTATTAAAACTTTATTTAACAAAGTTTTTAATTAAATCCGAGAAATTGCTGTCCCAACCTCTATTACAAAAAATATGGCCGTATTTGACCACTCTGGTTGCAAAACTCCAGTTGCCATCGCGGCCGGAGTGGACTTTAGCGGAAACAGATTATGGGAATTAGATGAAAATGATAAAAAGGCTTCCACATACTGTGCTACCGGCAAAGACCAAAGGTATTTTGACAAATTGGGAATTCTAGCAAATCCATACGAAACCTTGTTCTGTTTGTGATGGTGAGATGTGACGTGTGTGGCAGGCGTAATGGTTAGGCCAGTGGCAAAGCGTGTGAGCCTTTAGCTTTGCCTCCACCAATCCGAACTAGAGCCGTATCGTGGACTAGGCTCCTCAAATACTCGTTCTCTCACATTCTTTTCCATCAGATGGCCTTTGTGTGTAAGTAAGTATATGGGTCGCAATTGGCCGATTTTGAACGATACATTTGTCTTTGCAATAATGTATACAACGTGTTAATGAATTAACGCAAAACTACAAAGTAGTTTGTTTAGAATCGAGAGCAGAATCGAATTATCATGGTTTTAACATAGGTAATTTTTTTCAAAATATTAAATAATTTGGTAGCAAAATTTAAAAATTTCTGAACCTGATGTTAACCCACCGCACGGGCACACTCACCCTACTTACTACCAAAACAAGATTATAAAAATGTATCCATGAGTACGTTAGCGCTTTCTTTCAGTGCTGAAAAGATAACAAATCATTTTTGCCTCAAAACTTAAAATGCGAATAACTTTAAATTTTAAGTATCAAAATAATGAAATTATTATTTCTATCTAATTATTTTGTTATAAATCAGTTGGGGTGTATGAGGTTTTGCGCTAATTTATTAACACGTTGTATATCTAAACCATAAAACGGAATCAGGCCAAAAAGAGAGCCATCGCCCTGAACAGTTTCCATTATTCAGCCGTACCTCCAACCTCGCAGCGCAATGATCCCTAACTAATTCTCAGGATACAAAATCCAAGCAATTCCGGAGAAAGCCATAGCAATTTGTGATTTCATAAAATGTTAACGCGTTACACATTCTGAGAGGTGGTACAGGGAGCTCTGAATGTTACGCGCGCCAGGTTATTAGATATCGTCAATCTTTCCACCGCTCGAGCAGTTTATTATCCCGACCCACTTCTACTATTTTATATAACTTTATTGTGTGTGTGAGTGAACCGACCGCGTAATGAAATAGGTTAATGTATTGTGCTCGAGATGTGACTGCCGCCCCGAGATAATGCGCCGACATATTTATCTAACGTCAACCGTTTGAATATTATGAATAGGTTTTTTGGTTCTATCTGTGTTTATTCAAACAACTTTGTTAAGTACAATTTAGGGCTTTATGTGTTTTACATTTTACTTGAAAATTCGACTAAATTGAGATCCAAAATAAATGGGATATATTCTTTTTTTAAATCGTTAAGCGATTTACGGTTGAAAGGTTAACAACAGCCAGTTTGTTCAATCTGTTACGCGAGCTCGGCGTCAGTGAATTAATTTAAACGGAGATTTTTGAATATTTTTTAGATTTTTCCCGGCAGATGTTAATGGATATCATTACATTGAGGAAAAATAAATACAGGGCGTACCGTACACCAGTACAATAGCGGGGACGAATAGAGGCTCATAATGGTCTTCAGAGGAGCTACCTCTGTGGCTGGAGGCTGGAAGTAGTTGGTCATATTGTGTGTATTACAAATCTGCATAAAATATCATTGACCCCGACCTGATTGAATTTAATTCACTTTTGTTCCCTCACCACGATTCAACAGTTTGACGAGATCGTGTAACAACGCGTGCGTTAAAACAATGCTTGTTTTCGATCAAAGAAGAACATTGTACACAGAGGGCAGCTTTGGGTATGGTTTCATACCTAAAGTTGCAGGAGGTAGAGTCGTCATCATTATTGTGTCTGTATTGGTAAGTCCCACAGTTGCAGGACACAGGCCTACTCTCAAGGAGGGTGCACGTTAGATCATAAGTCCACCATGTGGATTGGTAGACTTGACATACGCATCAGATATAATTATTTCCTCAGCGTATGGATGTATCTTCACCGTTTAGAGGAGTCAGTACAACGTACGCACTATATAGTCGGTACTTGGTATGATAATGTCACATACCTGCGAATAGCTTACTTGCTCTTAACCTCTCTTAACAAAGAAAAAATGTGCATAATAGTGAGATGTCTCAAGGGCTACTGCAAACTAAATTAACATAATTATGCACATATTGCACATCCTGAAACTAAATGACTCAACCCAGCTGCAGATTCTGCAAGGAGGAGATGGAAACTCCCTTGCATCTGCTATGCGAATGTGGCCCACTTATGTACAAACGAAGAATCCATCTAGGTAGATAGGTTTTAGCATCAGATGAGATACAAACTCTCCCTGTTGGAAATCTGCTGCAGTTCTTGACTGCAATTTATATGCATCAGTAGGGAACTAAAAAATGGGGAGTTGGAAAAAGACCAGCTATGGTCGCAGTAGCACAGGCACATGTTTGTCACAGCACAGACCCTCAACCAACCAATAATAATGAATACGTACCTGCAGCACGGCGAGTTCATCGTAGAAGTGGAGCGGGGTGACCTGCGTGACGCGCGGCGGGTACTGCGGCGGCTCGCCGGCCGGGCCCGCGCCCTCCGGCCACGAGCTCTCCGCGCTCACCGTCACCTCCACCACCATCTATCGGGAGAGAGCTTCGTTATCATCGGTACCGGTAGAAGCCTCCACTTCTTCCTCTTATCGTGTGGGCAAGCCATTGTGTCAGATTTTTCAAACCACCTTACGGCATCTGACGTGGTTTTTTAATATAACGACTACTACCACCAGAGATAGCAGCCAGGACCAACGGCTTAACATGCCATCCGAAGCACGGAATCATCTTTCTTTTCAGACAGTCACGTGATTCAGCCTGCAATATCCTAACCAACTGGGAAAAAACGCACAAAGTAACATTTCACAATTTTAGAAGCCAGAACAAAATTAAGGGTATACTGACAGGCGCGCGCGTCCAAGCAGTGAACGCATACGTTTTTTTTGTGGTATTAATAAGCAGTTATCGTAATAATTATGACATAATGGGGAGATACTTAAACTCTGGTGTCGGTGGATACAAAGTAAAGATGAAAATTAACATACACATTATTCATTAGTAAATAATTAAGTACATGAATGAAATACACATAACAAATCCTCCTCATATTTTATAAAAACAGAACATTTATTTCCACGACGCGACGTGGTTCTGAAGTGCGATTTTTGAAAATCATACGAGCGACTTGGCAGTAGAAAGATGCATAATCTCCATAGTAATTTTGACATTTTCTACTCATATGTTTCGAATCATAGGTGTTTAAATTGTACCACGATTTGTATTTGATCTGTGAAGCAATTGGAAGCAATGCTCCAATTTATAATAATTATTATTCACATGCCTGCAAGCAGGTTGCAAGCGTGTCCCTGCATTAATTAATTGATATAATTATATCGTTTTCCAATATTTCGAGATTAAAATTATTGCGTTTTAACATTTTAATTAATTGGTTTATTTTATTGAGAACTTGTATTTTGGGTCAGTCAGATAGTAAGTAAACGATGATAAAAAACATGTACATTGCAGGAAATCAATGTCCAATGTCCTAACCACGTTATCTCTACCTGGACAGAGTTAGGGCACTGCTGGTAAAATATTAATTCTAGCCCAGTCATTTTACGGTTTGAGCCGGGACTAATTACTAATTGGTATTTTTTTCGGTACAGTATTTAAGAGCCAATTTGAGCTCAGAAATGTACCAAAATTAAAAAAAAATCTCGTCAGCAACAGTTCCAAATTTAAAATTTTGGCATTATCTCGTTATAAAAAAACCTGATGGTCATTTTTTCTTGCACAAATTTACATACTTCAAACATGGTATAAATATTTTTGTCTACTAAGAAGGTTTTGAAAAATACATTCGTATTTTCTAATAAAAAACCTCTTTTTTTTATTTCAATGCTTATTTTATTGCTCAACAATAATGTATATTGTAAAATCTTATTCAAATGAGTGCATGGTATTAATATTATTAATTTAAAAGCCTTCTGGGGCTCACAATTTTGATTTCTATGTTGCGCAGCGATTTTTTTTTAAATTTGTTTCAGATAGTCTTTTTGTCACTAAATAGTAACGGTTGCAGATTAAAAGTCCAATTAATAATTACTTCCCACCTCTCCTAACAAAAGTTCGTAAAATGACTGGGCTATTCTGGATACCATACTATTATAATATCTATGACTATACCTACTCAGAAAATATATGGCCGTGAGCAATTATGTTTATGCCGAAGAGTGATGATAGTGTGGCCATATTTTAGCCCAAGAGAAAACGGATTAAAACGCACTGTCTATAGTACAAATATACCATCGTATGGGTCACTTTGGCTTGATTGATGGGAATACATCAAGGGCGGGTCATCTCCGAGCCTCGTAAGAGCCGAGATCGTAGTTAAGTGGTCACTGTCCTGTCCGAGTGCGTCGTTATTTATGGCGATATCAAAGCGCAGGCACGCTCCGGACCCGCCTCGGGCCGTATTAGTTGTCAAGCAGGGGTATGTCTTAATACAATCTGATACAACGCTATTTACTTAGGAAACTTGGTAGTTTAGTAAGTGCTTCACACTTCGTCCAATGAAATATAATATATGAAATGTTATAAAAGTAAATAACTTTTCATGGATTTCCAGGAATGTTGAATTGGGCAGTATAAAGTTAAAACAAGTAACTAGAGAAATCTTTACCAGGCACGTAAAGTTGCCTAGTCTACATATAGTCACAAACAGGAAAGAAGGAATGATAAGTTAAGCGCTTGCTATTAGGTGAGACAGACACCAAACTAAAAAAATATATTCTGTGGTAAAGAATCGTTACACACACAACATCTACAGGGTGCAACAATACACCCTACTTAAAGGGGCGCTTCAGACCATCAAACTGAACAAATTTCACTATGGAGCCAACATCGAAATCACGACCAAAAAAATCGGCTGTCCCTGTATCCCATACATTTGAGTTGATTTGGTACCTACTGCAGTTTCATTTGAAACAACAGTTTTTTTCGCGATTTCTGAGTTGGCGCCATTGAAAGTTGTTCAGTTTGATGGTCTGCAGCACCTACTGAAGTATTACTATGGTGTTTTGATACAGCCTGTTTACATATATATTTTCACGTCTGTTTTCCACTGGGGTAGGCAGAACGGAGCGCCACCTGCTACGATCCTGACAAATCTCTCTATCTTCCTCCACATTCATTAGTGCTTTCATACATATTACAAATGTTTATGTTGCCCTCGCAAGAGAGCAATCAAATTGGCATACGAATGTAGACTGTCAAGAACAGCTTGACAGCAACTGGTGTACCTATAGAGTCAACTGACTGAAGATGAACTGAAGTCAATTAGAAAAGAATGATATAGCGCTCAGACATTGTATTGCTTGATAACTAGTACGGAGGCTCAATACGCGATAAAGCGGGTGGGGTCATGTCGGTTGCGTCTCATCATGCTACTTCTTCATAACAACCACTATGTATGCAAATAGATCCTTTTACAAGATAAGCTTTCTTGAATCACGACACATCGACGACAGTGACTCGCCTTCTAAGATCACCGCATTTTCTTTTAGGAATCCGTATCAAAATGAAACATTTATGCATTGACTTCGAATCGAGAATTCCTTGTAAATAGGTACACTTTCCGCAGATATGCGGCGCAAAGGTTTTCTTGTTAAATAAACATGCCTGTTTGTTAAGAGTTCCTTTGAAGTTTATGTGTGTTGTATGTGCAGACAAACGTATGTCAAAGCTAATTGCCCTTTGTTAAAGATTTATATTTGTCCCAACATTTTTGATACAGGATGTAGAACATTAATAATTATCTTATTTTCATAGCAAAAAGAGATGATATACAGGGTGAAATTGATATCATTAGCATCCTTTTAAACTAAGAGTCTACCCATCAAACTGAACAACTTTTACTATGGGAGCAAACCCATCGGAGCAACTAAAAAATAGCTGTTCCATACTAAACTGCAATGCCTACTCGAATTAAATGTATGCAACAGCTGATTTTTTTTGCTCCTATCCGTTTGCTCCCATAGTAAAAATTGTTCAGTTTGATGGGTAGACTCTTAGTTTAAAAGGATGCCAATGACTTCAATTTCACCCTGTATACATTGAAAAATTAAATGCATAAAATAGAACAAACGTCAGATCTGAGACACGCTTCGTCAAAAAGGCAAAATGTCTGTATCTGCAACATGCTTCGTCAAAAACAAATATATAAACATTAACCCAATTAGCAACACGCTTCGTCAAAAACTTAATCCTATACATTCTAAATCTACAAGATGCTTCGTCAACATTAAGACTAAGGCCCACTCAAAGGTCCAGCTCCACGCGCCCCCGGCTATATGGTCCCCTTGACACTAGCGGCTATATTGAAAACCTTCGCGACCTCAATGTGGAAAACTAAGCAGAAGAGAAACAAAACTGATTTTGATCAATATTAGTAAAACGGCCGCATAATAGTCATAACTTATCTCAGAAATTTCCAACAAATCAGAAGTCAATTGTTATTTTAGGGTTGAGACACATTTACCGACGGCGACCAGTGGCCGGCCGACACAAAACTGTCATTTAGTATGAGAAGCCATCCGCCATCGACGCGGCGAAAATGGCAGACAGCTTCCAATACTAAATGACTGTTTTGTATGGGCCCGCCGTCGATCGCCGTCGGCAAATGTGTCTCAACCCTTAACTTGCTTTATTCTAAGAACCAAATAATAGAAGTGCTTTTTGAGCGTAAACGTAGACGTTCCGTCTATCATCGCGATATCGCCGCGACATCGCCATACTCCTGCGGCGATAGTACGCCAACCCGCGATACCGTGATATAGCGCTATCACGCCTCCACTCTTTTTCTATTTGCGCGCGAACGAACGAGATAATAGACTAAATTTGACAGATGGAAGTGTTAAATGTCGCTATCGCGGGCTGGCGTATTCGACTAGCCCCGCGAGATCAATCAGCGTCGCGGCGGAATGCTGTAGTGCGGCAGCGAAGCTCAGGATAAATAGCAGCGATTCAGTTGCGACGTCTCTGCGGTGCAGTTGAGAAATAACCAACACTCAAAAATCTCTTTTGTGATTATAGTAAATACTTTCAATAAAAATAACAACAGACGCTACAGCGCTATCTGAAAGAATAAAAAGCGCAATTGCAAAAACAGTAAAACCTTGTTAAACCAAATGCTAGCAAGACATTGTAAACTCTTGTTCAGATTGGTATCAAGTGTCTCGTGCAGAGTAGCAGCTAGAAGCTAAACGGTTCAGTTTGCAGTTCCCTGTAGAGATTGTATTTAGAAGCGCAACTTTGTTGTTTGAGCTTTGCACCTAACACTTTGGTAATCCGCGCTCCACTCACCGGTTATTACAATTTGCAAGCCTCGTGAGCTTGTATGCTACGGCTTTTGTTGCACTTGGCAAAGTGTAATTTGCTAAAAAAACTTGTTTTACTTTAAAATTTTCTGATCGATTTAACGCATACGTTGATAGTGAATGTCTATAGCAGTGATAACAATAAAAGTTCTATTCTCTCGTTTACTGCCACGCGAATATGTTATTGCAATATGAATTTTCTTATCAAGGGCGCGTTGTCGGACTATGCAAGACGAACAGATGGCAAAAGGAAATGAAGTATTGACCGAGTAGTGGCAAAATCAGGACTAGAATGATTTGTCTTTACGCGCGACGTCTATTCAAAAAGAGTTTTTATCCTTCATCCTGAGATTATAATTCTCTTTGTTTCGAAAACATAAATTCTAACGTATCAATTGTGGTTTCAATTTATGCTACTAGTAACCACCGAAATAACCAGAAGGGGTGAGGTAAAATGATTGTGGGAGGCAGGGAGTGTACATACGAACCATATAAAAACTGACATGGTCTGTCAGTCGATTTAGAAGATCAAAGGTCGGACCTTTGAACGGTTGTAACTCCTAAACCGACTGGAGACATGCACACAGACTAGTAACATCCCCATCTCAGGGAAGCTCTACACCTTATGAATACTGAATTAGCCTTGTAGCTGATGATACCAAAAAGTACGTCTATCTTCTTATACTACACGTACCTCTATGGAGCTGCGAGGCTGCAAATTTAGCTGCAGGTCTTCTGCGTGCTCGGAGGCGCGCGCCTCGCCCCGCGCGGCGGCACACCCCGCGCCGCCGGCGCAGCCCCGCGCGCGCCCCGCGCCCCCCGCGCCGCCCAGCACACGCCAGGGCGGCTCGGCGCGCGCGCGCACCGCCAGCTGACCGTCGCCGATGTTCTGCACGCGGAACCGCTTGCGCACCCTGCCGGGAGATCACATCGTCCATCATCATCAGTGGTAAATATTGTGTGTGTGATACTTATGCCAATAAGTTTTTGATTTACCTATTTCACCTACAACTTTCTACGGCTGTCTTTCCTCTAGAAATACGAGAGGAAGCGAACGCTGCTGTGAGATACAGAAAAATCTATTGATAAAATTACCTACTTAATTTTCCGTGTCTTAAAATTCTGTTTTTAACGTAACTTTCTTCTTTTTAACCCCCGTCGCAAAAAGAGGGGTGTTATAAATTTGACGCCAATGTTGGTCTATCTGTCTGTCTGTCGGCTATCTGTCTGTGGCATCGTAGCTCCCAAACGGGTAGACCGATTTTATGCGTCTTTTTTAAATAAAAAGCGAGAGTGTTCTTAGCTTTGTTTCATGAATATCGGTTCAGCCGTTTTCAAGTAACTTTAAAAATTACGAAATCACATTAAATTACAAATTTAAGAACCCCTAACGCCAAAAACAAACATTTAAAAAGTGAAAAATAATTAATACACCTATTATTTTTGATCTAAGCAAATAAATGTGTAGGGGCCCGCGCTGTAGTCTTGATGTTGAGATGTAAACCCCACAGATTCACAATAAAGTTTATTACTAGTAAAATGTTACAAAGTTAGATGTTGAATGCTCATCTGTGTCTGCTCTAAGTTTACACTAAAGTTATGTAGGTCGCTAACGCTAATTTATGTATAATTACGTATCTATCGCTAGGTGCGGAAACTAGGTTGCAACGCGGGCAAAATATTGTTCGGTTCTACCGTAACATGCTCCCGAGGGAAAAATAAAGCATAAAAAAGTTTGTTATTAAAGTACAATCATAATACAAGGGCTATCCTAATTCTAGTCAATAATCAAGCGCAAATGAGCATTCATTACAAAGCAAAAAATTACTTAAGCTAATCATAAAACGCGAACTCTCTATCTCGACTCCTCGGTACTGTCTTCGAAGGTGTGCTGTAGGTGTGTTCACGTTGAGGCCTTGGCCTACTTATCTCTTTCACCTCTATCTCCACTGTGCTCTTTTCTTTGTTCTCGGTAGGTGTAGGTATTTTTGTTTCTCTCTTGCATTTTTTCTTCAACCATATAACGAGAGCGACCACAAGTGCGCTCCCAAGCAGCAAAGATGTAACAGAATAGTGATATATGTCGTGGACGTTCAATCCTGTTGAGACAGGCAATTTTTCCTTCTCTTTCTGATAGGTGAACTGTTCTTGTATCTTAATGAAATCCTTTGAAGTTAATGTTTTCTTCTCAGTGATGTTGATCTCTTTATTTTTCCAGTTCAGATCGAAGATGTTGTTGATTGAGTTGTTAATGGTCGGTACTTCTATTTCCGAGTCCAAAGTTATTCTACTTCCTAAATGACTGTAGGTATATATGTTTGCATCATTCTTTTGTAGAATGCATTGCGGCTTGAGTGCAATGACACCTGTTCCGTCTATGACAATCGGTGTAACTTGATCGGCACAAATTATGCTCATTATATTTTTATCGCAGAATGTAAACAACCACCAATACGGCTTATGAAGTTGAGTCCAGGTGTCCTTGCACTCTATGTCATTGATGACGCAGGACAATGGAGTTTGCTGACTGAATACATTCACTTCGCACGGCGCATTCTTGTCGTGTAAGTTGTAGACAGGTTGGCGCGCCATGCATATGAACTTATCTATGCTATAGGTAGTACAATGATGCTCGTCATTATCGTTTATAATAATGTATGACTTTTGTATGAAGTTGATGGCGATTTTGTTTGACGATGGTTGTACTACTTTCAGTTGACCTTGTCTCTTGAATGGGATCGGGATCACTCTGTATATTGTGTATTCTTCCTCGTTGATCAATGGTATATGTATCTCAAATAATAGGTAATTATCGGTGATCCTTGCCTTGACGTAGAGATGTTTGTAAATTTCCTGAATATCCTCCTGTATATCTTTTACAGGTAGAGACAATCCTCGTGGAAGCTTTCCTTTTATTATTGTTAGTTGATTAATAAGTTGCGATGCTGAAAATAAGTAAACGTCTAGATGCCCCTTATAGATATCTGATAGGGCGTCTAGTAACATTCTTTGTATACGTTGCAGATTGTTTATAATTAGTGTCGCTGTAATTGAGGCCGAATGTATGTCATTTACGGTAAATAACATCTGCACTTTGTTTTCAATCTTTTCTATTTCCTTGCTTGTAATGTTCATGTAGGCATGCATGACCTCAAATTGACTATTCATGAATTCGTCGCTCCTTTTAATTATGTTATTTTCAGCCTCGGTGATGACGGTCTGATTCTTCAAGAGTTGTAGTAAGTAGTCTTCGTTTGTTTGTAAGATTTTTATGTCGTTTTCATACTTTTCGGCGAATTCTTCATCTAAGACCCCGAATAAAGTTCTTGTTAATTTCCCGACTCCATCGAAATAGCCTCGTTTTTGTCGTTGCAAATGTTGAGATAAAAGTAAGGAGTTGTACTCGTTTAACTGACGTAGTTCGTGACGTAGTTGCTTAACGAGAGCGTCACAGGGTACATAACTCATTCGCTGGCATATTTTGTCGATATGATCTATGTAGGTATGTAGTTTGTCTGTTGCTTGCCAATATGTAGTTAGATTGTAGTATATAAGCAGTGTCCATTCATCGTGAATAAGTTGTAATTGCCCTATTTCGTCAAAATATATAGGTTTGTTGTTTTCTATAGGGGTTACTTTGTAGTTTTGAGTCGGTGCTGAGCTGACGGTTCCAATCATCAGAAGCATAACTGTTAATAATGTGAATAGGCTGCCTTTTATAGTGCTCTTGTTCTTGTTATTACTTCGTATTGCTTGTATGGGCTCTTCCTCTTGCTTTGGAAGTGGAGCGAGTCTACTGATCGGTCGTTTGATGTATCCTTTCTTCGTTTTAATAGAGACCACTCGCACGTGGCCATCGCTTCCTGGATGTACTTCTGATACTTTTCCTAGTGCCCATTTTCCTGCTGGTAAGTTCTCCTCTTTTACCAGCACAACATCTCCTTTTTCTAGGTTTCTCTCAGGACGTTGCCATTTGGAACGGATCTGCATTTCGTGGAGGTATTCATTTGACCAGCGTTTCCAGAAGTGTATGTTCATTTGCTCGATTAACCTCCATCTATTCCTTAGATCATACTGGTTGATGTCTTCTTCTTCTTGGGGAAGGGATAAGAGTGGCCCGCCGACGAGAAAGTGACCAGGCGTTAAATATTCTAAGTCTTCAATATCTTCCGATAGTGGGCATAGCGGGCGTGAATTTAAACATGCTTCGATTTGGGCTAGTAGGGTAGTAAACTGCTCGAAGGTAAGTTTCTGCTCCCCGAGCACTCGCTTGAGATGGTACTTCATTGATTTTACTCCAGCCTCCCATAGGCCCCCCGCAGACGGCCAGAGTGGGGCATTAAAATGCCACTCCACTGACATATGAGCCATTTCGTCGAAGAATTCTGATGTTTCAAATGTTTTGTTGCGGCGAAACTCTTCCTGTAGGACCTTAGCTGCGCCCACAAAGTTTGTCCCGTTGTCTGAATACATATGTTTTGGTGTGCCCCGTCTTGCACACATTCGTTTGAACGCGGCGAGGAATGTTTGTGTTGATAAATCAGATACCAACTCTAGATGGATCGCCTTCGTTACCATGCATATAAATATGGCTATATAGGCTTTACAGGTTTTGACTCCTCGTCCTTTGTTTATCTTTATATCAACGTATCCTGTAAAATCCACCCCCGTGCTGCTGAACACTTTCCCCGGCGTTACTCTTACTTTTGGTAAATCTGCCATTAGTTGTTGGTTCCGGTGCGGTTTATAGCGATGACATCGTACGCATTGACGTAATTGCTTCTTTACAGTTTTGTTTCCGCCAATTATCCAAAACTTTTGCCGTAAATAGGCAAGACAGAGGCGAGCCCCTCCATGGAGAGTTTCTTGATGTGCCTCCTGGATTAGGAGCTCTGTTAACCTTCCCGCTGCCGGAATAATGATTGGTTGTTTCGCTTCTGCTGGCATCATAGAGTTAAATAAGCGCCCTCTAACTCGAAGTAAACCTTTGTCATCGATGAAAGGGGTCAATTTGGTCAGATTACTCTTTTTCGGAATGTTAGTATTTTTGTTAAGTCGCTCGATTTCTTCTCTAAAATGTTGCTTTTGAATAGTTTTGAAAATTAATTCCGACGCTCGGGTAATCTCTTGAAGATTAGTCACTTCCCTTACTTCCGAGTCGGTTCTCTTCTGCTTGTTACGTAATATTGCTGCGGCTCGCAAAATCCAAGCGACGACTCGTGTTACACGCCTTAGTTGGCTATATTTATTTAATAATGAATTTATAATTTCACTTTCTGTGGTGTCATTTTTCATAACATAACAATTCGTCTTGCTATCTTCATTTGTTGTAAATGTTTCGTTTACTTGATTATTTTCTCTGTAATTTGTTTTCAGCCATTGCGGCCCCTCCCACCAGAGCTGGAAGGGTAGAAGTTGAGAGGGTAAGAGGCCCCTGGTAGCGCAGTCCGCTGCGTTCTCGTCTGACTTTACATAGGACCAGTCGCTAGCCGGAACTATGTTTCTTATCTGGGTCACTCGGTTTGCGATGTATCTTTCCCACTTGTTTACATTGCCGCTAATCCACGCTAATGTTACTTTTGAATCACACCAGCAATGTACTTTAACTTCTTTCTGATTTAATGTGGCTTTTAGTTTTTCTAATAGCTTTGCGAGTAGTAGTGCTCCACACAGTTCTAAGCGTGGTAACGTGACCTTCTTACTCAGGGGTGTGACCTTTGTCTTTGCTGCAATCAAAGTTATAACGTACTCGTCGTTCTCGTTTAATACTCGACTATAGATAGCGCAGGCGTAGGCTTTCTCGCTTGCATCACAGAATCCGTGTATTTCAATCCTGTTATTAATGCAGCGTAGCCAACGTGGAAGTTTGATGTTGTTTATGTTCGTGAGGTCGTTTCTTAGATTTTCCCATTCCTTTAACATCTCGCTCGGAAGGGTTTCATCCCAACCTATCTTGCTTGCCCAGACTCTCTGGAATAGTATCTTCGCTTTAATTATTATAGGTGCTAGCCAGCCGAGTGGGTCGTAGAGCTTGCTTATGTCGGCTAGTACCGTTCGCTTGGTATGTTTATTTCTCTCGTTGAGCTTGCATCGGAATGAGAACGAATCTTGTGCGGGATTCCAGCTTATGCCCAACATTTTAGTTGTACTTTGATCTTGATTCTCTTGCTTGAAGTTTATAGTGTTTTTGTTGCTCTTTTGCTCATCAGTCAAGTCCTCTAGGATTTTTGGATCGTTACTAGTCCATTTTCTTAAGTTAAACCCTCCTCTTTTTAGCAGTTCGATTAATTCCTTGACCAGCTTCTTGGATTCCTCGCTATCGTCGTGACCGTATGCCAAATCGTCCATGTAGAAAAAGTGTCGTAGGACCTTCGCAGCCACCGGATAGTTGGCTTCCTCATCTCGTGCTAGTTGATGTAGTGTACGCATAGCGAGATAAGGCGCAGATTTCGTGCCATAGGTGACCGTGCATAGTTGCCATTCTTGTAAAGGATGCTGTGGGGAATCTCTCCAGTATATTGTTTGAAGGTTTTGCTGATTCTCATTTAATCCTATGTTTCTGTACATCTTCTCTACGTCCGCAGTAAAGACGTATTTATGCACTCTCCAGTTTATCAGTAGGGTTAGCATGTCTTTCTGTAGATTAGGGCCGGTGTACATCAGGTCATTGAGGCTGTACTCGTTTTTATTTTTGTATGATGCATTAAAAACGACTCTCAGCTTTGTCGTAGTTGATTCAGCCCTAAGCACGCCATGATGAGGTAGATAAACTTGACCTTTTGCTTTTGTTTCGCTAGTTACTGGTTTCATATGACCCATAGCTATATACTCGTTCATAAATCGTTTGTACTCAGTTTCAAATTCCTTATTTTTACGCATTTTTTGTTCCAGCTGAAGAAATTGGGCCTGTGCTTGCGGCTTCGTAGGACCCAAGTTCGCTTTGTAGTCAGGTTTCATGGGCATTTTTACCACGTACTTCCCGTCGGGTAGTCTTATTGTTGTTTTTTCGTAATACTTTTCACAGTAATCATTATCACTAGTTGATGTTGTATTCTCGGGAATTTCTTCAGTTTCCCAGAAACGTGACATGTTCTCCAATTCGTTGAGAGTCACAAGACAGTTAAATGTTTTCACGTTCCCGCTCAGGATCCACCCAACTCTAGTTTGCTGAGCTACGGGATGATTGTTGTCGTCGCTTTTCATTACTCCGCTAAGTATCATCTCTGAGTATATATCGGCGCCCAAAAGTATGTCAACTGGGCCCGATACGTTGAAGTGTGGATCGGCTAGTTTTAAGTTAGTTAAGTAGTGCCAGTTTTCTACAGAGAATGAAGTACTTGGTAAGTTGCTGATTAATTTGTTCATCACCAATGTTTCTGTTTTGAATGTGTAGTCTGAATGAATAGACTTGCATTCTAAGTTAATTGATCCCTTGCAGTTTCCTGAGAGACTTCCGACTCCGGAGACCACGGCGCTGACTTTACGACGCGGTAACCTCAGTCGTTGGGCCGCATCTTCCGTTATTAGACTGACTTGTGAGCCTTGGTCAAGTAAAGCTCTTAAGTTGATGTAATCGCCGTCAATAGTTTTCGCCTTTAGTTGTACAGTTGTCAATAAAACTTCTTTATCTCCACTAGTAAGGTTGTTCACATGTGGCGGGGCCATGATGGCTGGTTGCTGGACACCCCCATTGTTGTTTGGTTGTTCCATTTCTGTGCCATGCATGAGTGTATGATGTGACTTGTGACACAGTTTACATTTCTTCCGTGATAAACATTGCTTTCCAGCATGACTATACAAGCAATTTGTGCATACTTGCAGATTACGAACTGTGTCAAGGCGCGTTGCTGCGTTCATGTCTAAAAACTTCGGACACTGCATTAATGGATGCTCAGATTTGCATAGTGGGCATGTCCGCGTTGTAGTAAAGAAGGCCTTGGGCGAGTTATGTGGTTTGTAATACGTTGACCTAGATACATTATAATTGTTATAATGTTTGCGTAGTGACTGATTGTTGTTATGCGGCTTGTTCGATGTTTGATGAAAAGTTTGATGTTTGTTTGAGTTTGATGAAAAGTTTGATGTTCTATGGTTCGTGCCGCCTTGTAATGCTTCCAGTGCCATAAACTTAGACTCCAAAAATTTCGAGAATTCCTCAAGGTCAGGCAAATCTCTAGGGTCCTTGAGGTCTTTCATATACTCGTTGTAAGTTGCGCTATCCAGCTTTTGAACGAGTAAATGGACGATAATCGGATCCCAAGTAGTTATGTCGATACCAATGTTTCCTAGTCCGTTCAGACATTCTTGCACTACGTCGTGAAGTTTTCTTATCCCCACGGCGTTTGCCTGTTGTATGGTGGGCTGGTTAAGAAGTGTGTTTATGTATGATGTAAACAGTAGTCGCTTGTTATCGTAGCGATGCGTGATGATCTCCCAACATGAAGTATAGTTGTCTGCGCTTATTCCGAGATGCTGGACTAGTTTTTCAGCGTCACCCTTTAGTTTGGTTTTTAGATGTTGCATTTTCTGTGCATTCGAGAGCAGCGGGTTGTTATGCACACTCTCGATGTAAAGATCTTTAAACGTTGTCCATTGATTGTAATTACCATAGAAGTCGGGAATTACAATCTTTGGTGTCGCCTTTTCGTAATGCGCATTGTTCCAAATGTTATGATTCAACTTCTTTCTCAGATCGTCGTACACATTTTCCATGCGGGTGTATTTCTCTCTATACTCTTTTCCTTCTGTTCCGTCATCCGTTAAGATGTAGTCCAGATGCCAATGAAGCTTTTCAATTTGTCCCCACTTACTTTTCATAACGTTCAAATTATCTTCCAGCTCCCATTTCTCCGTACTGCTACTGAAGCTCACTTTCGCGATGACTCTTGCGAAAGCTTTGAAGTTACATGATTGTTGACGCAAAAGCTCTCTCGTTCTCTCCTTGCTATCCCTTGCTTCCGGAGCCGGAACATCGAATAACGCATCTTCAAAAGTAAATTCGGACTCTTCTTCACCACCTCCCATTGATGCTGCTATCAAAGCGCTTTTTCGCGCCTGCATATCTCCTATTATGTTGTCATACATGTTTTTGGCTTTCGTGTACACCTGTTCTCGGAAATATGGAATATCCACCACTCCAGTTTGCTCGATTAGTTGATGATTACGCTCGAATAAGTCCCATGTAGAGTTAAGTACGCTCGAACGCTTCTCCAGATATTGTAAGTTCTTCTTAACCGATCCATCCTTTCGGTAGTCTGAACAGATTTTCTTCAAGTCATTGAAGACAGTTACTTGCGAAGCAATTAGTTGATCGACGCTGCTCATTGCTGCTAGCTGTAGATGCTCTTTCAGTTATAATTTGAATATTCGTTGAATAAGTTTGATGTTTGCGGTGTAAGTTTTAAGTTTGATGTTTACCGCTGCTAGTTGATGTTGACCGTTGGCAGTTGAAGTAATCCGCAGGTCGCTGTTGGCTATCCAGTGCGCTTGCACCCCCAATACGATATTAATGCGACTTCTCAATTTAACCGGTGAGACCCGCTTGTGGGAGGCCGGCAACCGATCCGCTATCGTAAGAGAGATACAAACACACCAAATACCTGTTGCAGTTCGAAGGACCAAAAAGAATGTAGGGGCCCGCGCTGTAGTCTTGATGTTGAGATGTAAACCCCACAGATTCACAATAAAGTTTATTACTAGTAAAATGTTACAAAGTTAGATGTTGAATGCTCATCTGTGTCTGCTCTAAGTTTACACTAAAGTTATGTAGGTCGCTAACGCTAATTTATGTATAATTACGTATCTATCGCTAGGTGCGGAAACTAGGTTGCAACGCGGGCAAAATATTGTTCGGTTCTACCGTAACAAAATGTTTTATTCTTAACTCTCCTTAACATATTTTAGGTCAATTAACGTGTTGGGAACCGCAAGTGATTGTAAAAAAATCAATGGTCATTTCAGAGCGATCCCCTACGCATTAACTTGACCGAAAATATTGTAAGGAGAATTAAGAAGTAAAACATACATTTTGTTAACATCAAAAATAATACGAGACCAAATTGATTTTTAATTTTTAAATGTTTGTTTTTTGAATTTATTCTACAACAACAAACGAAACAAGGGTTTACTGATTCATAAACACAATAAGCGTAATTATCGAAAGACTTTAATACTTACCTATTTCAAGAAAGAGACGAACAAGCTTTATAGTTAACATAGTTTACATAAGTGTGTTACTAACAAAATTAATCATGGTTATTTGAATAAATACATTTATTTATTTATTTTATTTTATAAGAGTAACGTCTTCTTATTTGTTTTATCGGGTCAAAATAAAATAACCGATAGTTTTTATGTAACTTTTAGTTCAAATTTGAATGATTGGAATGACCATCATTCATTAGGTTTCACAATTTCATACGAAATTCTACCGTTCCAATAAATTTCTCAATTCATAAATTAACTCCTAGCAGATTTTAGCTTTGAATTTCAATATTCTCAAAAACTTTATTACCTACTAAACCAGAATAAGTAAATTTCGTGTCTCAGCAGATTTCTAAGTTAAACCAGCTTTATTCGATCCGGTGCTATGTGACCAGTTTATAAAATCTTATTTTACTCTCAGCTCTAAGTTTAAAAGCCATCGAGACCGGTTCGCTTCCGCTCCAGTCCCCGGCCACCTACATATCCTACCCACTATTGAATTACCTCCGTATCGAGTCTTGAAACTGAATCCTGCGAGTTTCAGACTGAAATCCTATTTTAAACTGGATATACTGATCCGGCACGATGCCACGAAGCGAACAATAACAATTCTAGTTCCAATCTAGTGCATAGTGAGTCTTGAGTGAGTCTATATTTTGACGGGTAAGTAATTTAATTTTCCTTCCGCTAAAGGAAGAAATGCTTTTGACGACAAGTGGCCAGAGCTTGCCTAGGATAGAGATGGTTCGAAGTTAAAGGGGAGGACTATGCCCAGTAGTGGGATGAAACAGGCTTGTAAAATGAATCGTAGGTAGGAAATTCAACGAAATGGGGGTTGGCTTTTTTTTGTTTTTTTTACTGAATTGCGTGAGGTGTCATTGGATTGCTCTTGTAATAAGGAACAAAATACCCATACAAACTACAATGCTTGTGGTAAGGTCCGTTAGAACCCTATGTAAGGAAGAGATGGCAATCAGAGTTCACTGCGCAGAAGGGAGATGCAATTCCGACTTACGCGAGTGTTTTAAGTTTTTATCCTGCATATCGAATATCGGCCAAAACGCGCCCCGACACGCAAAATTATTAAATAAACTAAGTTAGAGGACTGATTTCATGTCATATGGCATATCGTTAGAAATAAAATAGACTAGAGAAGTTTTTGAAAAATCAGAAGAACTCGAGCGCTTTTAATTTTTTTTTATTGTAATTCAAAGTTGAGTTCAAAATTTTATTTTTCCTCTTTCAAAAAAAGTTAAGGTCAATAAAAAAAAACTTGAGTCACGCAGTATTTTGTGACATAGATGGTGAAAGAATACAAAAATGCTGTACCGCGCGGAAACATGCCAACACAACGAATGAAATTAAATCACGCTATTAATTGCTTTTGAGGATTCCAAGTTATCTAAGCTACGTCAGTTTTTTATTATAATGACTAGGGAACCCTATCATGAGCGAGTCCGACACGCTCTTTACTTGTTTTTTATTTATAAATATAAGGTACTTATTACAGCTTCTGGTTTACAATAGTGCCATGAAACTAATGGTTCGACTGTAAAGCAAGAAATGCAGTCTCGCAATACAATACAATACAATACTATAGTAATGACAAGTACCTGAGCAGCTCGCCGCACGGTAGGTCGAGGGCGCAGAGCCGCACGCGCAGACAGCGCGCCGCCACGCGCAGCGCGCCGCCCCGCGCCGCCGCCACCAGCTGCACGCGCGCGCCGCGGGGCTCCGGCCGCCACCACATGCATCTAAGGGAATAACCATTACCAGCAACATATTGTGTTAGACTTCGTCTTAATTGGCCATCACTTGCTCGAGCGTGCGATGCGATCGTCGTACTGCTCGCACGACCATAATTCCAGTCATAATTTCATGAGATACTGTATGCGTGCTATATTATGGGAGCGGAGGTCATCTTGAATCTATCTACCTACCTCTACTATCTAAGTCCTCTTCAAAAGAACCTATACAAATTTATGACTAAATAACTGATCAAAAAGTCAAGGTCTTAACTATAATATCTCATTCGTGTAATGAAACGTCTCTTGCATATTTTATAGCGACACTGACACAATATTATTACACGATATTGTTCAAAACTAAAATGACAAAAAGTAGCTGACGAAGCTGTCGCGGAGTCTCGGAATACATTTGTCAAGTTAACTATGATTTATTAACTGTTGTCACTGTTTGTCATTTATTTAATGGAATTACTTCTACCTTTTTCTTTTGTGAGATTTCCAGCTTAGTATATACTCAGATGACTGAGGAACTGGTATTGTGTTTGGTTATCTAAACTAATATTATAAAGAGGAAAGATTTGTACCTATTTTTGTATGTTTGTATGTTTGTAATGAATAGGCTTAAAAAGTACTGGGCCGATTTAAAAAATTCTTTCACCATTAGAAAGCTGCATTCACCCTGAGTAACATAGGCTATATTTATTACTAGAAAAGATTAGACGTCCACCCGTGCGAAGCCGGGACGGGCTGCTAGTCTACAATATTTTTATAAACGATAGACTAACCACGTAATTATTACTAATTCTATCCTAAATATACCTTACCGAATGGCATATCACTTTTAAATGTCATAAGTATCAAAACTCGTGACCTGGCTACACTCTTAATTCCTTATTAATAAATGAAATTAAACTCGGAAAAGCTTTTAAGTAACATCAAATGCATACTAAAACGTCATCTTTAGAGACCGCCAGCGTTGGAGTTTAGTTTATTAATACGAATTACAGTTTCTACTGTGTTTGGAATTCAGATTAAAATCACAACAGTCAGCTACTTGACGAGGCATCTAATCCTCTCAGAAAGTCAACAGTTTTCATGCCAATACTGTGAGGCTACCAATTAGGGTTGAGACACATTTACCGACGGCGACCAAATGTCATTTAGTATGGGAAGCCGGCCGCCGCGCCGTCGTCGACGCGGTGACAATGGCGGACAGCTTCCCACACTAAATGTCATTTTTGTATGGGCTCGCCTTCGGTCGCCGTCGGCAAATGTGTCACAACTCTTAGGGTCATCTCATCCAACTTCTTCACAGATCAATTGAGAGACTACTGTGTTTCCACCACTTATATCATACACCCAACTTAGTCTCCTCAAGCTAGAAGGCGACCTCTGGCAAGAAAGCTTCCTGGCCCGTTTGTCCCTCTTGTGGAAGGCCTCTCTCCAGGACAGGAGCTGCCCAGGTCGATTTGGAGGAGCTTAAATAGACTTTGAACCCAGGTCTGCCGGAGCAAAGACAACCTGTTCAAGTGGGATATTGGGGTTACATAGACTGGTATGAGTGCGGTATTGCTCAGCCTATGGCCCATCTTGTATACTGCCCTTCCTGTCCGGACATTTGTACGCGAACAAAGCTTATGGACGCTGCCAGTAATGGTATCCATTATGCCAAAATACTGAGCTGCATACATTTTAAATGAAATGACACATAGATAGAAGCAGATCTACCCATCAATCCACCGTGTAGGCACAGTATTACTACACTTGATGGCGGGCGACGCCACGCCCCCCGGCGCCGCGCCGCGTGTACTTACGCTGTCATGCCCAGATACTTATGCAAGGCAATCCCAACACCTTCATCAGATCCGGTAATGCAATCCCCACCGCCCGCTTCCCCGCAAGGCCCCCGCCGTTGCACTGTGCAAGTGCATCCGTTGTCGTACTGTAAGGACTATAGTATAATTGGTGTGGTGTAGCTGTAGGTACGGAATGCTGGAGCGCACCCCTTGTTGACGGCGGGCAGGGCGCGCAGCAGCAGCGTGTGCGGCGGCGCGGGCGCGGGCGCGTGCTCGTGCTCGTGCTCGTGGTCGCGCGCGGGGTCGCGCGGCGACATCGCGACGCGCCACTCCGCGCACTCGCCCGCCGGCAGCCGCACCCCGTCCGGCGTCATCTGACACAGTACCGACGTGTTCACTTACCTACACTGTAACCCTACCAGGGGCGTTGAACAGGGGTTACAGGATACAGGGTGTGACAAAACACCCTAGTAATACTTAAGGGGATGCTTCAGACCATCAAACTGAACAACTTTCACTATGGACCCAAAGCTGAGAAAAAAAAATCTGCTGTCAAATATATTTGAGTCGTGCCGGTACTGCAGTTTTGTACGGGACAGCAGATTTTTTTATGTTTTCTCAGTGTTGGCTCCATAGTGAACGTTGTTTAGTTTGATAGTCTGAAGTTAACCCTTAAGTATTATTATGATGTTATGTTACACCCTGTAGTTGTACCACAGTATAAAAAGGAGTATCTATTACTACATAGAGGCATGGGCTTTGAGCCAACCTTATGACAAAACAGCAGCTTCTCGTAAAAGTGTATGTATTCATGCTACTGGGAATCAACCACAAAAATGCCGGGTTGCTGAACTTCTTCATGTCAAGCATAAGCCTAAAGGCCTATCATGGTGGTGGTGGTATTCATGTTTAAAGTCCATCGAGATCTGTAGATGAATCTTATCTGTCTTGGAATTAGCAACGAATTGAATCAAAGACGAGAGCAAGAGTAGTAGAAAGTTTAGGCAGTAAACAAGACTACAGTTCCAATGTTGCCGGCGCAACTCATCTCACCGAGTAGTAGGTGTCGTCCGGAACGCCGAGGTCTGCGGAGAGGTACAGCCCGATGCCGGTGCCGGGCTCCAGCTCCTGGGTCGTCGCACTCGAAGATCCCTCGCCCGGGAAACTCTCCACTGCGTGCCAACAACACAGACGTTACTTGAAGACTTTTTCACATAGCATCGCTCGTACAACTGTAGTAGGCTGTGTGTAATTTGTCGATTCGCGATTGTCGATTGTAATCTTCTGCCCTTATTAGATTTTTGTGTTCAGCGCTGTTGCGTCGGCCTATTGACCGGTTTTGACGATCATTGATTGATATTAGACCTCTAACTATACAGGAAGATTTTTTTATCACCATCCAAATTTTAATAAAATGTTTGTTTATGAAGAAAAATCAATACGTGTTTTTTCTTTTAGTATCGCTCAGTACTAAAATATTGAGATATCACTACGCAAAAATGTCTTAAGGTAAACAATTCGACTGGACACAGTACGCACCTACCTGTGCCACAGATTACTTATTAATAGTTACTACCATTCGAACCGATTTCGCGCGCTTTTTCGAATGTAGAACTTTGCTTTTCAAGAACGAAAACTAACGAACGAATCTCTGTGGTCAGTAATTTTCTTTGGGTCAGAGCCTTTTAATTTTTAGAAAAAGTTTATTATGTGTCATTGTGTTATTCAAAGATTACTTTATTATAACCGTGTCATTGAACAAAAATAAACAAAATAAGGGACTAGTATAACATTTTAACAATGTTTTGAAAGTGTTGTGTGTTCCTGTTAAGTTTACAATGCGTGGGACTCTGAAGCTAGGGCTCCGCCCCCCGGTCCTGCCGCACTACCCGGTCGGTACGAATACGAAACTCGATGACCAAGCTTTATGGAAAATTCTGTAGGATAAAATTTTTAAATGTGCAATTTTGACCTGCCCTTTTTTTTAATGAAATGGGTTCTATAAGTGATACCAAACATGTAGAAAAAATTTGGATGGTGATAAAAAAATCTTCCTGTATATTTATTGTATTTTTGACGGCCCGGTAGTACAGTCGGCAGTGAACCTGCCTGCTGTGCCGAAGGTCGCGGGTTCGAATCCCGTAAGGGACAAATATTTGTATGATGAATATGAATATTTGTACCCGAGTCATGGATGTTTGTATCTATATATTATGTATTCTATATCGTTTTCTAATCATAAGTCCAGGCTAGATTCTGGTACTTTAAATGTGACTAGATAATTTGTTTGACATTGTCCAAGATATTTATTTATGATGGGCAATTCTTAAGATGAAATTACCGACAAAATTATTTAAAGAACAAAAATATTCAATAACTGCAAAAAATATAACATGTTATACAACAGCACCCCTGATACGCGATGTAAATATTGCTTCACCAGTTCTTGGTAAATCAAACCACTCTTGGGTTTCTCGTGTCATGTATCTTATTCCTGTATCTAATAAATTGTATGGACCATATAAATGTACTAACAGTCGAACGCGTCGACGCAGGGACAGTAGTTGGGTGGTATGTCGAACATACGCAGGTACAGTCGGAACGGCAGTGGATTCACTGTTGACAAAGAACACTCGTGTTAGCTGACACTGTGATACTGTTCTATTGGAGAACTCGAGAGGGTAAGCTCAAGGATATTTTTAAGAACAACACAGTTGTTCTTGTATAAAATGGTGGAGCTTCGTGGCAAGTCATAAACCACATGATACCGTCTACAAACCGTCTTGCAACGTAACTCCCATAGCGCGTATAGAATATCCACATTTCACTAGCAGTGCCCAAAACCCTGTCATAGTGTCAGGTAGTGAGCCCGTCGCTACTTTTACTCTTCTTTTACTGGACTGTCACACCACGTGTTGAAAGTAGCTTCGCTTCGGTTACCTCTTTTTTCCTTTACAGAAAAGTCAGAGGTGGTACAAATTGTTACTTTCTAAACATACATGAAAGATACATTAGGCAAGCCTCAAAATAAATAGCAAAGAGTTGGTAAGTAAATAAATCACTCCCGACTCCGCGTGCCCACATTAAACTGTACTTTTGAGACCGCTCCCAGAACGTTGGCAGTAACAAATTGATGTGCTTTTCCAAAACTTTTCCACTATCATTATTCATTGCGGCGATCGGATGCAATCTGTGCACTCGGTCGCGAAAACTATTTTCTGTTTTCTCTCAAAATGTTATTAAACTGTCTGACTCTGCTTTTTACACTTCGCCGGTCGAAATACTTACGTTCTTAAACCCTTTTCGAACCGGCGATCTTAGTTAGTGTCCGGCGAAGCGTGAATGCAAAATGTTTAGTCTTGAGAAAGAAAGAAAGCAACTTCTTTTCGAAATTGAAGCTGATTACAGAAGGCACAGATTACTAAAGAGTTACTAGGTAACTAAGGATACATACATAAACAAAGTCACAATCACAATTATAACTCTTTTCAGGTTTATCAGAAACTATGCTACAACTATACTGATAGATAAATAATTTATTTGCATAAGTATCACACATATCATTACAGTTCACAATAAGTTTACAATACAAAAATACAACGAAACATCAATAGAAAAACATGTATGTTGTAATTTTTTGTATGCTTCAGCAGCAAATAGGTCCCGGCTCAACATAGACCTTGTCCGAAAGCAGGGTGTTGATTTTCAGATGAAATCTTTTTAGTAGTAGTCAGACGCAGCAACCAATGAAATGAGTGATATAATAAATACGGATTTTCTCTACAATGCAATGTTCAAGATGAACACTTTCACTTGCTGAAATTGTAACTAAATAAAATAAATAAATAAAAATAGATTTATTCACCAGAAAAAAGAAACTGAACTGAACTGTAAACTCCTAAATCCGTATTCATATTATAACGCCAGAAAAACGTATTTATCTTTCTCTATTAGTAACGCAACGTTTAAGGTGGACTTCCGATGCCAGCGGCCGATGCGACTAACGCGCGCGTCTGACGCCAGGTTCTGTCATATGTGACAGAACCTCGCGTCAGACGCGCGCGGCCGACGACAGACCTCACTTCCGAGGTCAGCGACTGTCGCGTGCCTATTGTACACAGTGTTATCACTTCGGGGTATTTTCCCGGAAATTTTGGGTATGTTTTTATGTTTTGGTGTTTACACAAAAACATAAAAATACAAACAAAAAAACCAATATATATTTTAATAAAGAATATTTGACTGATTGATAGGTTTAGAGAATTTTTGAATGCTATTTTTTTACCAGATTTTTTATAAAATACATTTTTAGGAGTAATTTAATTACACAGGGATGCGTTGCGTCCCCTTGGCTTTTTAACCTGTATATGGATCGCTGTCTAACTAATAATTATGAAAGCAAGAGGAATTTTCCGAAAGTCATTAAAAAAAGAAAAAGTTGTTTCAAGTGGCACGATAGATGGTGTTGAAGCGACCTTGCAGAAAATAAAATACAAATAAAATAGTAAAAAATTAAGCAAATTTTCGGTAAAAACTCGGTAATATTTCTGGCAAACATTCTTGTTCTGCGTGACGTCAGAGCATAGCCGCGCGCGGCCGCGGCCGATGCGATAGACATCGGCCGCGCGCGTCTGACGCGCGCGTCAGTCGCTGGCATCGGAAGCGGCGCCATACGTTTTCATAGTAACTAGTATGGCCGCATCGGCCGTCGGCCGCGAGCCGCGCGCGTCAGACGCGTCGGCCGCTAGCATCGGAAGTCCACCTTTAACTGGCATTTGCCGAAATTGTTTACTTAACTATACGTTGATATTGTTTACCTAACTATAATTGTAATTTCTTAAGTCTAATCTAAATTCACATTAAGTCATAAAATCGATGTTATTTACTGTATGATGCTACGTTAAAGTTGGCAACACTTTCACTTTTCAAAATTGTATAACTATACCTAACTCCTAACTGTAAATTCTATATGTTTATATTCTATATTTGTATAATGTTTTATGAAAATTAATTATAATTTAATTTATAAATAATTTTAAAATAATTTTTGGGACCTTCGAGTCTGGTATCTGTTTACTAGTTTTAGATATAATTATTGTTTTTATTAAGACTCTTAGGCCCACTTGCGCCAAATGCTGTGTTAAATTACGTAACCCCGTGTTTAGTAGCACCGACCTAAAGTGTTATCGAAGGTTGTCTTGCGCCAATGAAAACTAGTTCATAGTTAACTAACCTGACAGTTCTCTATTTTTCGCTGGCAACATCCTAAATGACCATAGAGTTTATGCAATCCGACAAAATATGAAAAGTGAATGATGAATGAACATTATATGCACGTCTCTTTCACACTGCATCTCTTTGTATTTGTCTATCTCATTTGTTTTATTTTGGCAATGACATTTCGTTTTCATCGTTTTGTTTTAAAATCATTCAGTTTTCAATCATGTCAACAAAAACAGCTGTTGCGTCAATTTTGACATTTAGCCATATTTAAAACGTAGTTTAGTGACTTAAATCTACCACATCGGCGGTTTAAAATTTAAATATAACACAAGTTTAGCCCCCTAAAACAGGATGGTGCAAGACATAATTATAATTTAATTCCAAAGTAGCGTCTAGTTCTGAGTTAATGACGATAACCCTGCCTGGCGCAAGCGGGCCTTAGTGTCCAAAGTTAAATAATAAAATAAAATAAATAAAATCGTAAGCTTCGAGTTTATTTTTATTTCTATTTGTTTATTAGGAAGCCAACATGACATATATAGTTTTACAATCACAATGGTACATGATAATTTTGAGTGTATACATGTCATACTTATAGGCTAACTCAGCATGCATAAAAAGCTTAATTTAAAAAGAAGGTGCATACATTTCTTGTTTTTTTTTTTAATTTTTTTGTTAAACAACGTGACGACTGATGGTTGTCGCGCCAATTCCGAATACTTACTGATTTACACTATAACTATTCAAAAAATACCTTTTTAACTTATTTTTAAATACAGCTAAAGAGTCGTGAAAAATGTCCACATCCATTTGTTTACTAATAGTATTATAAGTTGTATTGTAAGTTGTTGTTTAATAAAGAACAAATACACATTTTTACAAAGTTAATGTAGCTGAAAGTTATACAAGGGTTACGGGATGCGGTGCGGAGGGGAGGGAGGGGCAGACAGACACTCACTTCTCCACTTTATGAAACCTCCTCTTTCGCTTCGACAATAACAATAAAATCTGAGAGAAAGGTTGACAGCTATTATATTTGTTACTCGTATATACCAAATTACCTACTTGTTTCGCAAAATAACCTGGTCGTTTAATTTTCTGTGAAAACGACGTCGTCTTTTTCAATTTACTTCTAAATTGAAATTCTTGCAACACGAAATTTTGACATTTAATTAATAGAACGAAAAGGTAAGTAATTATTTTGTCGTTCAGTTTATATAGGAGCGATCAAGCGCTCTTAGTAATCTTAGTGTTGAATAAGGTAGATATTAATTTATTACTTAAAACAAAAATTAACATCGGATCTGATAGGTATAAATTTATTATTATCTTGGGCATTATTTCAATTAGTTACAATGTTGAATTTCTGTTTAGCTTGAATTAGTTTCAGAATTAAATATGTATAGGTAGAGATTGTTGGCAACATAAAAAAAAACAAAATGTTTGTCTACGGCAACACCGCCACTTCCTCTTTCTCTTTGGCTCTGGTCGTGGTGTATGCGACACGTAAAAGATGTCAAGTGCAACTTAAATACCAGTAAAGTAAAAGATTGTACAGTGAGTGACTAAAGTGTGCCAATAACAGCGTTTGCGTAAATTATGTGTTTCTCTTCATCCAGCATAAACAGCTAACCTAAAATACATACTACTTTATTATATCAACGCATATTTGTGAAGGGTCCTGCACGGGTCTGTCGAAGGACCATCCACGCGTCAGATCAGTGTGGGCTCACCTAGCCCTCCACAAGATAATTAATTGTACTTGCCTTATTAGCATACATTACATATACAATGTTAGTTGTTTCACACAATATGCACGATTTTGCATAACTACACTGGCCTTCAAAACTTAGTACCGCACTTTTAAAATTGCAACAATCTTTAAAGTGAACAAGATTTACCTATTTTCGAAACAAAACAATACGATTTTTTTTATTTGTTTTACATAAAAACTTCAGTCAGTCGATTATCTTCTTTTAAGGAATGCCTGAAAAAAAACTTTATTTATAAACAAAAACACTTCTTTTCAAATTGCCGTCTAAATAAAGTGTGATACTTGGTTCTGCAGGCCAGTGTATTATCAACAGAAAGGATAACGAAAAATCAATATTCAATTAACTTAAATAATTAGAGATGTATGCAGGAGAGGAGATGATCCGATATCACTTGCTCATCGCAATAATTGGGTCGTCCGGCTCCGGGCGAATGACAATAATATGAGATATCATACTCGATATTGACAATACAGTGGATTCGCCGCTGGAGCTCAATATTAAGGCCACATTGCGGCCTGCATGCTCATCGCCAACAGCATCACACAGAGCTATTATAAGCAGGTATCAGGTTAGCTAAATATTACTTACTATTAGTGGCGGCCTATTTCTTTAAGTATGCAAAGTTAACATCCAGTGTAGTTAACCAGTCATTCATTAGTGATATAGTAAGTGTGTAGGGTAGACAGGGTACACGTACCGTCGACGTCGTGGTCGCGCAGCAGGTAGGCGTGCACGCGCAGGTCCGCGCGCGACGCGTTGCGCACGCGCACCGTGCGCACCGGGTCCGACGGAGTCATCCTGCGTGGGGGCATCATCGGTCTTGTTGCAACATCTCATTATTATAGGTATAACCCTAAATGTGACCCTAGTTTTAATTTCTCAGATCCTTGGATGTTCTGAATTTTCTGACTTACCCCTCGGGGAACATAGTCTTGACCATATGCTAGCCTAGTTTTTAAGTACTAGTAACATTTTAAGGATGTGTTTAGACGCGTGTAATTTCTCTATGGCTTAAACAATAAAACAAAAAATGTATTCTCTTTCCCTAAGGAACAACGGTCGTATAAAGATAATTTTTTTTTGTCCTCCTATATACAAGATGTAACAAAACACCCTAGTAACACTTAAGGGTGCTTCAGACCATCAATCTGAACATCTTTCACTATGAAGCCAACATCGAGAAAAAAAAAATCTGCGATCTCATACATTTGAGTCGAGACGTTACTGCAGTTTTGTATGAAAGAGCGGATTTTTTTTTCGCGATTCCGATGTTGGCTTCATAGTGAAAGTTATTCAGTTTGATGGTCTGAAGAACCCCCTTAAGTATTACTAGGTAGGGTGTTTTGTTACACCCTGTAAAATCGATAGGTTGAACCACACTTTTGTATGGGAGGTTCAAAATTTTTTTTAGTTTTTCGACCATGTTCCAGTTTTTCAGTTTCATTGTCTTATTTAAGAGCTACATTCATGACGGTGGAGTATTTGCCAATCCAGTTTCTTTTCCGTATGTAAAGATAGCATAAACATACCACATGGTGGGCGCGTCCTCGCAGCGCTCGCCGCGGCCGTGGTCCGGAGCGAAGGCGAGCTGCAGCGGCGAGCCCACCGCCTCCACCCACACATCCACCACTATCGGCTCCAGGTGGTCTATCTGCAACACACAAACACACAAACCTGACACCACGTTACGCTCCTCGAATCTCTCTCCCAATATCCCATCCCACTCTTCCGACTTCTATACCTATTCCTTCACAGTGCAAGCTGCTCGACTTTAGAACTCGTTGCCAGAGTCGATCAGACATGCTCCTTCTGTGGATGGTTTTAAATTGGAAGTCAAGTCACATTTCCTGGACCTCTGTTTCTGATTTTTCCTTTCCCCTCTTCTATTTTTCTCTCTAAATCAATCCGGTACGTGTATGTGTTTATGTTTTGTTGCAGCATGTATAATATTTTTATTTTATATTGGCCTCGATTCGGACTGTGCCACGACTTAACTTAACTAAATTTATTACTGTCACTTTCTAAAATAAGATTAAGAAAAGAGACAGAAAACCAATAGCTGACTTTAGTGCTGTCAAAGTGACGTTACACGCCCAAAAACGCTTTAAATAAGATGGCGTACATTATGATGGCATCTTATTTTAGGCGTGTAACGTCACTTTGACAGCAATAAAGTCAGCTGTTGGTTTTCTGTCTCTTTTCTTAATCTTATTTTAGAAAGTAACAGGAATAAATTTAGTTAAGTTAAGTCGTAGCACAGTCCGAATCGATACCATTATTAGTTATACATAGATTTATTATTTATCTATGTATGTATTTATGTATTCTGTTGTATTCACTTCTTTTCATAATATATAGTTTTGTTTTTTATAACACTGACCCGTTTTTTTGTTATATTTCCTCTACCCTGAGGTTGTATGGAAGACATCGCTTTTTTAGCGATAAGACCTCCTTATTTGTACCATAATCAGTTTTGTTTCCTATTGTGCATCATTCATTCATTCGCGTTAACTATAAGATAGAGTATGGTCATAGCGTAATTCGTAATTATAATAATTGGTGCGCTCAGCAGTCGCTGCGGGTCTATGCTGGCGCGGTGTGCCGTAATATGCGGACACCTTTTTAAGGGGATGATCTTTCACAATACCGTAAGATTAGTTTGGGTCCCGGGACATACCGGTGTCCAGGGTAATGAGAATGCTGATGAGCTGGCGAGGGCTGGGTCAGAACGAAAGATGGTTGGCCCAGAACCAATTGTGGGAATCCCGGCATGCAGCATAAGCATGACCATTAAGGATTGGACTGATAAAACACACCGGCTGGAGTGGTCTAGCCTTGCAAGTCTATAACACTGTAAGAAATTTATCAGCAATGTCGACTCGTGTCTCAAAGCTCGTACTGAACAACAGCAGGAGCAATGCTCGTGCCATCGTCGGAGCCCTCACCGGGCACTACGCCACAGGCACGATGATGCACAAAATGAAGCTCACCCTAGATCCCACCTGCCGAGCGTGCGGAGGGGATGAAGAGACCATGGAACATATTCTTTGTGACTGTGACGTCTTGGCGGCTAAATGCATGATCCTCGGGGATGGATACCCAAAACCCGGAGATCTTAGGTTTCTTCCCCTCATTTGTATTGCCATCATGTATTTGAAGGGTGAAGAAAGCAAAAAAAAATAACATAAAAGTATTGGAGCTAACACACAAGATCCCACTGGGTCGAAGTGTTGCTGGCTTGCCAGCCCCCACAACAAGATAAGATAAGAAGGGGATGATCAGACCATCAAACTGAACAATTTTCTCTATGAAACGAACATCGAAATAGCGAAAAAAAATCAGCTCTTCCATACAAAACTGCAAACCTACTCGTACGAGCCAAATGTGTAGCACAGCAGATTTTTTTTTTAGAAATTTCAATGTGGGCTCCTAAAAAAGTTTCTCAGTTTGACTTTCTGATCATGCCCTAAAAAAAGTGTCAGCATATTAACAAGGAACCTGTATATTACTTTCTTTCTGTATATTATTTTCTATTACTTACTTTTACGTGATGTTTATGTGCACATTTAAACATGACATAAACAGTTAAATAAACTGTTTTATTTTTTATTAATTTAATTTCTATGTCCCTGTACTCAGAGTAAGTACCCGAGCTCCAACCGATGTGGGATAAGATGAGTGCTCCTCAAATAGTTGCGCAAGAACATTAATTAAAGGCCGCCACGTTACAAAGGAAACTATCAACTCGGGACATGTTGCTTTACATACTACCCGTTTGCTTAGAGTTGGCTGTCGATGACCGTTACAAAATTTCGTCACAGGCACATTAACTGGTCCCGTCGACAAAAAATAATATAAAAAGCAAATAAAAATTTAAAATTAAAAGCGATATTAGTGATCGGGACGGACGTGCCGTACGTGGTTGCGTTGCTAAAGGTTATAAAATTGCGTTTAATAGGGACTCTTAGAGGTGCGGTACGGTGAAGCGGGAAGGGAGGGAGCGGCCAACTCGAAGCAAATGACTAGTACCTAGTAGATGGTTTAGAGACAATGCGCTTTTAGCTCGTTTGAATTTTTGATCCATTTACATAGATTAACCATGACATGTTTTCACAAAACCAAAAGTCACACTATTACTGTTTTATGTGCGGCCACGTTATGGTTTCATCTAGTTACTATATCTTTGGTCTTGCTAAATTTCAATTCAATAGGTTCAATAACGAACAACTAAATAAGGCGGGGCATACAGACAGAATGGACAAAAGTATAAGGTTTCCTTGTTTGACTACGGATCCCTAAAAATGTAGTTTCTCTAGCGACCGACCAGCCCTATCTGCCTTTGAACAAGAACAAAAGCGAACAGAGGCTGTCTGTGGCGTCTGTTTTTATCAATTCCATTAACTTGAAGTACTTTTTATACAACGTCTGTTTTGAACTCTACACTGTTACAAAACTTTAACAGAATTAAAGATATATACAAAAAATATTACGTTCGAACGTAGGGATGAAAGGATATTTTGAGATTTTATTTTCACGCGGACGAAGTTGCGGGCAAAAGCAAGTTTTAACATAAAAATAATTATGAACATTATAAAGGGTACCTTTGGGAGTAACTTCAAATGAACCTCGTTCGTAGTTTGTTTAATTTAGATGTGATAACAAAAGTCATACAAAACAGAAAAGTTTCCTAGTTAAAACTAGACAATATTTCGATACTTGACATTGTTGCAATGCAATTGCATTGCATTGATTATTGCATGTGTTGTAGCACATTCATAGCGTATGTTTGTAATAATCTAAACTATTATAAAACTGTAACAGAAATGTGTCTGTACATTGAAGATATTTACAAAAAAAAATTACGACATGGTTTCTACCTGTCCCTGATTCCAAATCAAAAATTTTTGGATTTTTTGTCTGTCTGTTTGTTTGTTTGTTTGTTTGTTTATTTGTTTGTTTGTTTGGGTGTTTGTTTGTTCGAGTATCACGCAAAAACTACTGAACCGATTTTGATGAAACTTTTTTGTTTGATAGCTTGTCATCTGACTTAAAATCTGGTATATAATTTATGCGGACGAAGTCGCGGGTAAAAGCTCGTAAACTATATTTTTAACAACCAAACATAGTTGTTATAGTTGGAATGTCAGACGTTAGTTCAAAAAATAATTATTTAGATGCTTTTATAAAGGTAGGAAGGTAGATAAAACTACCTACAACAATGTCCAAGTAGTAAAGATATTAAAGATAAAGTTAATTATTTAACCTGGTTTTTACCGCGTTTTTTATTATTTTAGGGGTTCCCGATAATTCAGCAGTGTTACAACTGGCCATGATCACGGGGTCTTTGTTTAAACGAAGAAGAATGATCGTAAACAGATTTGTCTGCTCTTGAAAATCTACCTACGGTTCTACAGTTATCCCGTGATAATGACAGTTGTAGGTAACACTTTCAAGATTATCGGAAACTCTAAAAACAATATAAACCGCGGTAAGAACCCGTTAAGATGATTACCTGTAGTTTAACTAATAACCGCTTTACTCTCAAGATATTTATTTGTAATTTTCCTTTGTTTGTGTAGTACAGCTTCCACGCACGCACGGCACGCAAACCGTGCGTTTGTGTACCGTGCGTGTGTTGCGTCCGCTGGGAACCAATAATGGACATGCAGCTTCATAGCAATATTTATTAATTATTAGTGTGATGGACGACTAGGGTCAGACGCGCGCGCGGGTCTAATTCAGCCGGGCCAGCTCCGACAAGTTCGGCCGTTAGACGCCACTAATAGCCGCGATCATGGCGCATAAACATCTCATTATTACTGTTACGACCTCCGCTCCGTGCGTAGCCCGGACTAGTGTTGTGATTGTGACCAAACAGATAGTACGCTCAACTATGTATCTGTCAGAGAGTTCAGAATGCTTGCATGTGATTCTGTTTGTCTGTAACTTTCTAAATAAATTATCTGATATTATACCCGTTCTAGTAACTTTATTGCTAGCTTTAGGTAAGTATATATAGAGTTGACCCCTCCCCGCACACTGGACAGAGGCCACGGTCCGATTCACGCCAAAATCGATTTTAACGCTCTCAAGCGCGTCCCGATTTGGTGAAAGCGCGATCACGTTAGACGGCGTGACGTCATTGATGACATCATTATCAGCGCCATCTTGGAATTTCTGAGCCCATCCTCCACAGCGATATCACCGTGAGCCTTATGTCAAACCCAAAGAGTAATGTCAAACCACTGTCACTGTCAATGTCAAACTGATGTTTTATGTCGGTTTTTGGTACAATATAACGTGAATACAACTGTCAGTGGTTTGAGACCGGAAAAAGCGGTCCGATTCAAATAGAGCCGTAAGTTGTGAAATCGCGCTTTTTTTTTTCGGACCAGCGATTATGGACGTTAGCACTGTGAGCCATAAAATGGTGAATCGGACCGCGGCCAGAGTTTCGGTACTAGTAAGTGAAACGTGGATATTCCGAGGTTTCAGAATATCTCTGACTACCCCCTCGGGAAATACAGTCGTGAGCATAATTAAGCTATGTTAACTTCAATTTGAATTTCGCTGAAGTTCATTGACTTTCTCTTATGTTGTAGAGATTTGCGCTATCGATATTAATCAAGGGTGAACTATCGACTGTGCCGCGTCACTAGCACGTGGTCCGTAGAGTTGTTGATGTTGTGTGATACTTTGATAATTACGTGTTGCTTTATTATAAGTTGTACTGAGTTATACGTGTTGTAATGTTAACTCTGGCCGGGATGATAGCTGTGTTTATACATTTAGTTTCCTCCTTTTTTGAGAGTTTGTGCGTTAACTACTGCATTTCCGCCATTATCAAGTAGTTCATGAGCGTATCTATTAAAATCTTGAGGATTGTTTTTTGCAAAAAACAGTTGAGAAGAAATGGTGGAGCATCAAGGAAAGCTGAAACGCGAACCACGCGAATACCATGCAATAGACAGAACCGCTCACAGCAAAACTTGCAATTTGACTCCAGTTTAAAACTATTTTTTTTAGTTAAATTTGTATTCTGCTCTAGATGCGACTGCCCGCGACCTCATACGAGCAGACAAAGTAACTGCATTTATTTGGTATTTAGTTTCGTGTGCACCATCTAGTCTACATATATCTATACAACGTGTTAATAAATTAGCGCAAAACCTCATACACCCCAACTGATTTATAACAAAATAATTAGATTGAAACAATAATTTCATTATTTTTATAGTTAAAATTTAAAGTTATTCGCATTTTAAGTTTTAAGGCAAAAATGGTTCGTTATCATTTCAGCACTGAAAGAAAACGCTAACGTACTCATGGATACATTTTTATAATCTCTTTTTGGTAGTAAGTAGGGTGAGTGTGCCCGTGCGGTGGATCGACATCGGGTTCAGAAAATTTTAAATTTTGCAAACGAATTATTAAGAGAATTCTACTCGGATCGCGCTCCATACAAAACGTAGTCTGGTCCTAGTTTAAACATATCGTAATTAAAGTAAAAACAAATGCTTTTAACACAATCTAGAAACAAATATCTGTGTCTCTATGAAGTCAGATTTTTATTTAAATATTTAGTTCTTAAGCTATGTTGGCTCAAAGATTCGTAATTTTTGATCAAAAAAGGCCCAACTTCGTCCTTGTTTTTTAGGACAATGCATACATTTTAGAAAAATTTGGATACCATAGAGACATCGCAAATATAATGAATATTCAGAACAAAAAAAATTATCCACATATCTAGCATCTTATTCGAATAATCACCCGACAACAAAATGTAAAAATTACGCGCGGATTCGTTGTGAATTGAGTGTTGTTTCGACGGTATGCGGGCGGGGTGCGGTGCGCGCGGGGTGATTTTCACCTCGGGGGGCCCGGCTGTCGCGGCGCACGGCCGGCGATTTAGTTTCCTACTTTTTACCGTACCGAACGTAAGCAAATATTAAAATTTTATTTAAAGTATTATAAAAACAGGTATTGGTGGTACTTTTTCAAGTTACTTAGATATACTAGAACTGATAGAAACATGAGTATGGGTGGATCAGGTCAGTTACGTCCTTTTCCCCGAACGTCCACTTCCCGGTTTCCTCCATTTCCCCGAACGGCCTTTTCCCCGAACGGACATTTACCCGAACGACTATTTCCCCGAACGGGCATATTCCCGAACTTTTCCCCGTACGTAGGTACTTAGACGAATTTTCGGGTGAAATTTGTATGGGGGCTGGACTTTTTTTTATTTTTGCATGCGGAAGGGTGGGTATATTCGTGCCCCAGGGGTTCGAAAAATTCGCTATTTTTTCGCTAGGTTTCACCGTTATCTAGATATTTTATAAATTATGTTTTATTACTCGGTTAGGTTAGCGAGGAGCGAGGCGACGAGCATGTTAGGTATCTTGTGATCCACAGCGCACGAGCCGAGCGAGCGGAGCGAGCGTGCCGCGGCAGCGGTCGGCGAGTGCCAGAACCGAATTACTACTATTTACCCAGTCTACCCAAAAACATTCCCTTTAATTAAACCCTCCATTTCATGTTCAAGGTCAAGGTCTTTGACCTTGAAGGTCACCAGAGGTGGTGTTCCCCCACCCTAATACTCCCACGGATCCCGAATGTTACATTTGGCGATTGTTTTTTGTTGAAAATTTTCTAAGTCCTATGTACTAAGAGGAAATGTCTATACAAGGAAAGAGGGGAAATGTCCGTACAAGGAAATGGACGTCCTAGGCAATGTCCGATCGGGGAAAAGGTCGTACAAAGAATTCGGGCGATGGACGTTCGGGGAAAAGGACGTAACTGACCAGAGGGTCTACCCGCACATTCGATTCGAACTTTTGCGTGAATGTTTTCGTTCCAATTTCAACTCTATTACAATGAAGTGCGGACCGAAACAGTGGCGATATAGTGAAGATCGAAAGTGCGGGTAAGGGGGCTGATCCGTATAGGTAAGTATTTTACTATGTATAAGTAGGTACCTATAATTTTCTTAGATTCCTGCTAGGCCTAATTTTTGTTTTCCGTACCCATAGGGTGAAAACAGGATTACAGGACCATATTTTTAAGCAAACGCTGTCAGTCTGTCCGTCCGTCCGTCCGTCCTACCTGCAGAGGGCTGTATCTTCTGAATCGTAATAGGTAGCCAGTTGAAATTTTAAGAGTATATTGTATGGTTTTATTGTGTTTAATGACAAAATGTACACTAGGCTATCTGCGAACTACGTACGAAACTATTCTTAGTAACGTACCTAACTACCTACAAAAAGTTTCGTAGGTAGGTACGGACTTCGCAGGTAGCCTAGTGTACGTACGTACCTAGGCTAGCACGTGTCTACCTACACTACCCTAATACCTACTACCTAATTACCTACCTGTTTTGTATCGTGCTTCAGACCATCAAAGTGAACAACTTCCACTATGGAGCCAACTTCTAAATCGCAAAAAAAAACCAGTTTAATTAGAGCCTATTTTTTTCCGATTTCAAAGTTGGCTCCATAGTGAAAGTTCTTCAGTTTGATGGTCTGAAGCACCACCTTACGTATTACTAGGGTGTTTTGTTACACCACGTAGAATATCCGTTTGAAGAAATGGCCGTACGGGGAAAAGTTCGGGAATATGCCTGTTCTGGGAAATGGTCGTTCGGGGAAATGGCCGTTCGGGGAAAAGGACGAATCCGGGAAAAGGACGTTCGGGTGAAGAGTGGACGTTCGGGGAAAAGGACGTAACCGACCTGATCCTTTTTTTTGTATGTGTATGGGTTAGGGTGTCGCAAAGAGGACAATTAGAAAAATTTTACGCAAATTTTATATGGAGCTGGGACTTAAAAAAAAATTTGATCGAAATTGTATGCACCATCGACTTAGTCGAATTTTCGGGTGAAATGAGTTTACAAGTAGGTCAATTTGCGTGTCTCGTTAATGCGATATGCGATATGTAATTATGCGAGTAATCCGAAATTAGTATGGGGGCTAGACTTGTAAAATTTTCAAAACTTGTCGTCTATGTAGTCAATTCGGGCGATGGACGTTCAGGCAAAAGGATGTAACCGACAGAAGGGTAGAAAAATTTTGAACGATTTCGTATGAGCCATCGATTTGTATGGGGGCGTAAAATTTTCAATAATGAGTTATTTTTTATTTTTGCATGCGGAAGGGTGGGTTTATGGGTGCCCCAGGGGTTCGAAAAATTTGCTATTTTTTCGCTAGGATGCACCGTTATCTAGACATTTTATAAATTATGTTTTTTTATAATTTAAGGAATTTATTTAATTTTAATCAAGGTCAGGTCATTGACCTTGTACCAGAACCGAAATAGGGCGTCCCACTTCATTACTCGGTTAAGTTAGCGAGGAGCGAAGCGGTGAGCATGTTAGAAATCTTGCAACCCACAGCGCACGAGCCGAGCGAGCGGAGCGAGCGTGCCGCGGCAGCGGTCGGCGAGTGCCAGAACCGAATTGCTACTATTTACCCAGTTTACCCAATAACATTCCCTTTAATTAAACCCTCCATTTCATGTTCGAGGTTCACCAGAGGTGGTGTTCCCCACCCTAATACTCTCCCACATCCCCCGGATCCCAAATGTTACATTTGACGATTGTTTTTTGTTGAACATTTTCTAAGTCCTAATTTTAAACCGTAAAAATAAACAGAATGTAAGGAAAAGTACAATTTAACCTATAAACCACATAACCCATCAAACTGAACAACTTTTACTATGGGCGCAAACTGATCGGAGAAAAAAAGCCAGCTGTCCCATACTAAACTCCAGTCCTACCTACTCGACTCAAATGTATGCAACAGCCGATTTTTTTTTGCTCCGATCGGTTTGCTCCTATAGTAAAAGTTGTTCAGTTTGATGGGTAGAGAATGTGGTTTAAAGGTTAATGATACCGTTTCCTTTCACCCTGTATAGTGTAACTGTGTAGAGAATGAGGGTAGTAATATTTGTAGCTACCTACCGACTACTGACTCGACTGGTCTAATCTAAACCTAAAGGCATAAGGGTAATTTTTTACCGAGGATGGCGTCTTTTTTTTTTGGCGGCCAGTCACCAAATGTTGTGGATATTTTAGAGCTAATATTATTACTTTACATTATTAGGCAAAAAGTATTGTTTTGCATTGTAACGTTTATGCGATATTTAATTTCAATGTTTAAAAAACATTAAAAATTTCCCGGCGAAGCTTATTTTAAGTCAGTCGTTTTAGTTCTTTACTAAATTATTTGTTTTTTCAGCTCAGAATTAGTCGTTCTAACTATTGGTGATATCATCATCATCGCACATGTTTTGTACAAGAACGGACCGCAATCCTCGCTAGTTTACGGTTGTTCTTTTGAGTTAACATGAGTTTCTACGCTGATTCTTACTTGTTACGACATGCTATCTAGATCAAAGCTCGGCTACCTATATTTATCTTCTCATGATTTTGGATGAGAGTACTGGATGAAAGAGAGGTGCACTTGGCCAGTGATCTGCCCCTGTAACATGACAGGGGTGAATTGAAATACAAAATACATTGAACAGACTCGAATAAAAACGTAAAGTTTTTAAAACTAAAATAACGATCGCAGCGCGCCGTCAAACATATTAATATAAGGTAATAGCAACCCTAAAATTCCCAAAAATTACGTGACTGGCTGCCAAATTGCGAATTTTACATTTTTCTTTAACTAACTATTTTGGTAATTTTATGTGACTTATATGACTGATAATAATTGAATAAATTAATTATAAATATTTTTCTTATTTGGTTGTTTCAATTCTATTTTTTTCGATATAGTGAAAGTTATTCAGTTTAATGGTCTAATCAGCCCCTTTAAATATTACTAGGGTGTTTTGTTACACTTTTGATATGTATTGTATATCAGTGTCTAGTCATCATCGGGTTAAATTCTGGTACTTTTCAAGACAATCAATAATAATAATACAATATGATAATGACTCTTATATTTATTAATGTTCATGAAATTAATAATTCTAAATCATCAAAAAATCGACCAGGTATTGGTACAATCGAGAAAATAAGTTTGTTACATTTGTTTAAATGCTGTTATAATATTTGGTATAGGTATCCAACTAGATTCCTAAAGAGTAAACGCGGTCTATAAGACATTTGAAGAATCTGTTTATTACAGATCGATTGCTGTCGCGCTGAAACATAGGGACAATGCGTGGTAGAGGTAACACAAGACTAAGTACAAGTTCTTATGATCATTGTTTCTGGATATTGGTATTAGGAGATTTAGGAGTACAGGTACACAATATTCCTCTTGTTGGTCAATATTCCTCCTTTGGTTGATCGTTGAACCTATATCCAGTTGATTACTAAAACTCGCGTATTGCACTCTCCCGTGATGTCAAAGTGTTTAAATAAAAAACTAAAAAACTACATTTAAATAGAAAATTTCAATGTAGTTATTGAGTTTTTATATTTAAATACTACTCCTAATGAAAAAATTTTGAGTGCGACTATACCAATAACCGGACGGACTATTTAGTTTCCAGAATTTTATGGTAAGAACTATCTCAAAAAGTAATGACATGACAATGTGTATCGGTGAATTGAAATAATTTGCCCATTCTCCTTTATTGTTGTAATTGTAAGATGTATGAACCAAAGAAAACTGTATTCGCAAAAAAAAATATTTTTCAACACATTTGGATTAACTTAAATAGACATGGCAAAAATGTCCGCCAATAAAATCAGTTGTTCCATACAAAATATTTCTCGTTTGCTCCCATAGTGTTACCTGCTACCTTTGTCTCGTTCTTATTTGTCTATCTATCTACCTAGGTATTCTATCGGATTAGGTCGATTACGTCCTTTTCCCCGAACGTCCACTTTAGCCCCGAACGTCCATTTCCCGGAAACGTCCTTTTCCCCAAACGGTCATTTCCCCGAACGGCCATTTACCCGAACGGCCATTTCCCCGAACGGGCATAATTTCAAACTTCCGTTTACCATTATTCTTTCCCCAAACAGTCATTACCTCGAACAGGTATTCTACAGGCTGTAACAAAACACTCCAGTGAAACTTAAGGGGGTGCTTCAGACCATCAAACTCTATCTGTATAGTAAAAGTTGTTCAGTCTGATGTGTCTCAGTGTTTGAGAAGATAAAGATACGTTTTTTAATACAGTTTTTAAGGTATGCCGTTATTATTAGAGATCGGATATTCGGATGCATATTTACCTAAACTTCATTTTTGGGTAAGTATGAAATTATGGAAGCGGCTTCTTAAAATTATCTTTTTTAAATATTTTTCGAAACGCCAGAAAATCCGGGAATGCATTACTAATCTGTTGCATAGTATGGAAGCAACTTTCTTAAAACTACATAAATTAAAAAGTAAAAAAAATTTTTTTTTTCTAAAATCAGCCCGGGTTATCAGGAAGTCCGGGAATACATAACTAATCGGATGCATAGTATAAAAGTAACGTCTTAAAATTATTAAATTAAACAAAAAAACATTAGTTTTCGATACAAAAGTGCACTCTATAATAGCCAACACCTCAACTTTAGGTAAATATGCATCCGATTATCCGATCTCTAGGTATTATATAAGCTAAAATAATAATTTTTAAAGTGTTTTAGTTCGTACCTACTCCCATACCTATGACAAAATCCATTAATTTTATTTAAACGTAGACTTAAACCACAGTATAAGAAAGAGTATCTATTACCTTAAACGTAACCTTAATTTTAATGTATACCAATGATTTTAATTTCACCCTGAAATATAAACTGTGTGAAAATATGTGAATGTATCTGTCATCTGACCATCAAAACATACAAACTAAAGTCTAAACTAAAGGTTCGAAAACATTATTGTTTTCATTACTCTGAATACGGACGGCCGGCACCTAGAATCAGACGCGGGCGCGCGGGGCGGGGCTCGAGCCGGCTCCCGCGCTCGATAGAGACAGCAACAATAATATCAAATACCTAACGCGGCCGCGCGTGCCGTGAGTAGAATACCCTTAAATATTTCGAAAAAAATTACCTATGTTGAAACCATGATAATTCGACTCGGCTCTCGATTCTAAACAAACTACTTTCTAGTTTTGCGTTAATTCATTAACACGTTGTATAGGGTCCGGTATCCTCGAAAGCGTATTGGGCGGAGAGGAGAGGGAGATATGCCGATGTCGCGATAATAACGTTCATCTCAGCATGCCTGACCTGGGTACGAACGGGCCTTGAAACTATCTTGCGACCTATTTATAAACCAGTTCTGCAATAAATGTTTTGATTTCGTCGCTCTGTGCTAGCGCGTGAACTCGCCCATCTAGCACGGCTACGGAGCATACCCCCAAGCTTCTCTTCTCACCGCCCGTGCTTTTGTGGACACCGGACCTAACGGTTCCTTTACATACCTGTATAAGTATCTGGTCGTGGTAGACTCCCCAGCAGTCGGCGTACACGCGCAGGGTGAGGCCCGCCTCCGCGCCCCCCGCGAGCACCCCCCGCGCCGGCGACGCCTGCAGCGCCACGCCGCTCGGGCCCACGCCCATCGCCCACGCATCTGTACAGCGTTATACCATACGTTCATATAACAAAATATTGTGTGGAATCTATCAGATAGGAAAGATACGAGATTATGGCGGCCAATCTATGGACTATCAGATTACCGGACTGAGAAGTAATTGACTGGTAGGTATGGTAGCCCTACCACCGACCGAAAAGATGTTTATAAACGTAATAATTTTCTTAAATATTCAAAGCATAGTCCCAATATTAAAAAATCACTCGATTCCTAATAGGCGTTTTAAAATTCAATCGTTTAAAAATAACGTTCCAGTCGAATTGAAGTATAAGCGGACATATTGAACCCTGGAGAACGTAATAATTCTCATCGATAACATAGAATGTAAACGATGCGTTTAAGGCGTGATGAGTTTAGGGACTCTTAAAAAATCGCTTTTTTGATTACATTTTTTCCATTCAAAATGTAATAATTTTGATTTGATTGAAATATATATTATAGTTGGGGATATTTCCTAGGCAGGAAGGTTATTCAGTACACGATTGGAACAATTTGGCTCGATAGAAAAACATTCCGAAGTTACCCCTCTTTCTTACTTTTAATATCATTTTATATCTAGAAGAAACTGTATTTACGCAAATAAAATATACTATTATCTTGGCCATAACATAAGCTTGGCAGCTAGGTATATTTCGTTTACTTTACTTTATATACTTCAACACAATTCCAAAATATCTACGAAATTTCGAGCGTCTCGCCATTTTGCCGATGCGATACGCCATTTTAGAAGCGCGACAGCGCTTGTAGAGGTAAGACCTATGTCAAACTTTTCTTCAAATTTCACGTCTTATTTTACAACATTTCCGGCTTTTTTCTGTATTAATATCTATATAAATATTTCTAATATTGCTCAAATTGTAAATAATAGCTGTGATTATTGTAGATATAACTAATTTGTAAATATTTTTTTGAATTGTAAATTATGTAGGCAAAATGACAGTTCCATCATAGTGCCACAGTTCACGAATATAGCTTTCAGTAGGACAACACCAAAATGACTCGTGGTGCTACGAATTGCTAAACTGATGTAGGTAAAGTTGTTTTTGTAGCGCATAGCGAGGCATCCTAAGAGGTAAGCGGTTCCCAAAGTGTATCTTAGGGTTTCGTGGAAAATAGTAGGGTTCCTTGAATCCAAGAGCGGATACTTACATTTTCTGAAAAGGGATCGTCTTGCGAGTTTAGCTTAGGTATTTTCTCATTTTATACTTTTATTTCCCACTGTACAAAGAAAGTAGGTACACTACAATTAAAAAAAAATACTGTAATAAAAATTGTTTTAATATTTACAATTTAGACTATTTTATTTAAAATATACCAACAGATTTTGTACTGAATAAAAATTTTTTAACAAAAAATTAAAACCGACTTCAAATTTCAAAAAGTACCTAAAAATAATAAATATTGCAGCCGATGAATTTTACGTTAGCATCTATTTGTTTTATCGAAGTCGCTGTCAAGCCTGTACGATTCGAGACTGAGCTTGCAATAATTTTTTGGCTAGGCTTGACACCGACTACAATAAAACAAAATGATATTCTTAATAGATGCTAACGTAAAATTCATCGGTTGTAATATTTATTATTTTTTACTTTTTGAGTTTTGAAGTCGGTATTCATACTTTGTAAAAAAAAAAATTTAAAAATTTTCAGCGTTGGTGTTATATTGGGTTAACATATATCCGTTGGAAATGTAAAGGGAACATGAACACGAATCTTTTATTTCAATCGTCGATGATATGCTATAGATCTTTGAGGAGTCTATTGTCTATCTCCGAAGCCCTTTACCAAATCTTCATCAAATTAAAATGGGACCACTTTTGAAGTATGACCTAAAAGAAAACTTGAACACGAATTATTTATTTCAATCGTCGATGATAGGCTATAGATCTTTGAGGAGTTCTATGATGAGCATTATTTTGACAACCTTCTTCGAGATAAATCGAAATTGCTGTACTGGCCAAATACATGCGCGCAGCGGCCGGCAATGTTGTATGAAAATCCATATCTGTCGTGTTTTGCGGCCAAATAAATTACATAGTAAACTCATATCTGTAACTACCGCCCTATCGCCATTACTTCCATTCTCTGTAAAGTCATGGAAAGAGTACTTAACAGTAAGTTGCTGTCATACCTAGAAGACAATGATCTACTCAGTGATCGCCAATATGGCTTCCGCCGGGGGCGATCGACTGGGGATCTTCTTGTGTATGTCACGCACTGCTGGGGCGAGGCCATCGAGAAGCACGGTGAAGCACTGGCTGTATCACTTGACATCTCGAAGGCCTTTGACAGGATATGGCACGCTAGTTTGCTGAACAAGCTTCGCGCTTATGGCATCCCCGCTGATCTTTGCAGCTGGATATCTGATTTCTTGAGAGAACGGTCGATTAGAGTTGTCATTGACAGCTGCTCTTCTGACCTTATGGCAATTGATGCTGGAGTTCCTCAAGGGTCTGTTCTCTCCGCGACACTTTTCCTGCTGCACATCAATGACCTCCTTGTGTCAGGTATTGTTGGGTATGCAGATGACAGTACTATCATGGAGAGATATGTATCTGGCGCAGGGGCCAGCGGGGATAAAATACGCTCGCAGAGGGAGGCCATGGTTGAGCGGACAAACTTGACTTTAAGTCTTGTCTCCCAGTGGGGTGACAATAATTTAGTCAACTTCAACGCCACCAAAACACAGGCTTGTCTGTTCACCGCAAAAAGGAGTCCGTTTAATCTGACTCCTACTTTCCGGGGTACATCGGTCCCTGTTTCCGACAGTCTTGGGCTTCTGGGTATAAGCTTGACCACGAAACTCAACTTCGGCGCTGACATCGAGTCTAAGGCTCAAACTGCGGCCAAAAAGCTGGGCATCTTAAACAAGGTGAAGCGGTACTTCACTCCTGGACAGCTCTTAGTATTGTATAAAGCTCAGGTCCGATCATGTATGGAGTACTGCTGCCACCTGTGGGATGGCTCAGCCAAGTATCAACTTGCCGCACTCGACTCGGTTGAACGCAGAGCCAGGAGGCTCATTGGCGATAGTAAGCTGGTGGAGGCCAAGCTTCATAGCCTAGCCCACCGCCGCAGAGTGGCCTGCTTGTCGGTCTTCTACAGATTGTACTTCGGTGAGTGTGCCCTTGAGCTGCATGAGCTCATCCCACCTTCCCCTTTCTACTATCGGACTTCCAGACGCACCGCGGGATATCACCCCTTCTTGGTTGACATCCCACATATCCGCACCAAGCGCCTTTCTGAATCTTTTATAATGCGCACAGCCAAGGAGTGGAATGCCTTACCTGCGTCAGTATTTCCGAGTACTTACAACCCGAATTCCTTTAAAGTACGAGTGAATAGGCATCTTCTGGGTAAGCTCGCTACATCTACGACCCCATCTTCGTCCTGAGGACTGGATTGAGGTGAAGAGCAAACCCATAGTTAATAAAAAAAAAAAATGTCTTCCCGTATAATTTTATGAATATGCACCATAGCTGCGTAGTAAAAATTTAGGACGTGTATTATGGACTGAGGACCTGGATGACAGCGTAGACATTGAGAGGGAGCGCCGGGCGTTGTCTGTTCGATGCAATATGCTGGCCCGCAGGTTTGCGCGTTGTACAAGGCAAGTAAAAGTTACACTTTTTAAAGCTTACTGCCAGTCATTTTACACGTGCGGTCTGTGGTTTGGCTACACGCGGAGGACATACAACGCTCTGCGCGTGCAGTATAACAACGCGTTCAGGGTGCTGATGGGGCTGCCAAGGTTTTGTCGTTTTCGTCGTTCGTGTCGTTGTTCGTTTTCTAATATGTTTGCGGAGGCGCACACTGATGGGTTCCACGCGATAATGCGAAAGCGGTGTGCGTCTCTGCTGGGCCGTATGCGCTGCAGCCCTAACACCATCCTGCGCGCGTTGGGAGACAGATGGGACTCCCCAATGCTGCAACGTTGGGTACGCTTGCATGCCATCTTGTAGCTGCCCACATCTTTGTCGGATAGATTATTATAACTAACATAGTTTGTAAGATCATTGTTACTAACACTAGAATGGATCTGAGTTATCTGAGAAATAAATTATTTAATTTAATTTAATTTAATTAGTGAAGGCTGTAGATTCCAAACATGGAATAAAAGTGAAAAGGGTGTTATGGCACTTTACACCTTTATTCGTTCGGGGGTGCGTTATATCCATTAAAGACTCTGCAGGTGCATGTGATTCTGATGACAATACAATAATATGGTATTATCCAGCTGATCTGGTGATGGAGCTGGAAGGTGGCTATTGGAACTCTTGGATGGCTAATAGTATACTCATCGAATTTCAGCTCGTTAAAATCATCTCGATGAGTGCTTTTCTTTACAGTTTTGTAACAAGAACCTATTTAATGATGAAGCTGAATAACTGTTACAAAAACTGCTCACTGGTATTTTCAATTTGTGTTTCTCAACCGATTCCTTCCAAAATCAATATCTGAGGGTCCGCGTGGACCCTGAACACGAATCCGATGTCAGATTGAAGAAAAGTGTCCACTTTAGAGTCAGTATGACTCATCCTAAGCGTCTGTAAAGCGTAGTTGTGGCAAGGCATGCCTTTTTTTGCCGAGTCCAGCGCAGCACCAGTTGGTCGAGTGGTCTCGGTACTCGCCTCCAGAGCAGAGCGGCGGTTTGGTGCGGTTGGCGCGAGTTCGATTCCGGTCGCTAGCAAGGTGGCAAAGAGCTCGTAGCGAATCTTCCTAGGAGTTCGTTGGGACTTTATTATTTAATATATATATTTTTTTGTTTTTTATTTTTTGCCGGCGAATTGTCACCTAACCCCAACTATTAACCATCTTTTGAAGCGTGTAGTTTTAGCAAGGCTCACTTATAGCATATAATTGATGATTTCAAACAACTTATTCAATTGCCAATGATTTGTTTTCAACTGTTGAGGAGTTCCATTTACCTGTTTCCAAAGCCATTCATCAGATCTTCATCAAAGAATTACTTATGCCAATAGCCTACAATAATACCTATAAATAACTTTAACTTTAATTTTTAATTTAAATTTAATTGGTGTTGTTCAACTGGTATCAATTATATGACATGTTGGTATACTGTGGCATCTTGAAGAATTATTGAACACTCTAATATTTAAATTCAAAATTCGAACGAATTGCTCGCGATCTCCCCTCAGACCCCGCACCTCACCCCCTTTATCGGAGCTTAGCCCTGCCTTCACGTTGCCTTAAGTCACAGACATAGAGAAAATAAATACCGCAATCTTATAAAGAAGAAGTAGAATTAGACATTATATTGTATACCTACTATAAATCAAAAGAAATATATTCTTTCACAAGGCTTTTAGGAATCTTTGTGTTTTCTTCTATGGTCACATAATATACCTAACTAAAGAAACTGACCGGAAAAATAAGAAACTTCGCCATGTTGCGAAAAATCATTGCAACTAATTTTTGTACCTGGAACACTGACATTAATACGTAGTATATACATAGTCTAAGCGTTTAATGGTTAAAGTAGATTGCAGCACCCCCAAACCAGGTTTTTTATATTTCTGGGTAGGCATTACATCAATCAGTACACAACTCACCCTATAGCCATTAATCTATACAAATAAGAGAGTTCCGTGACTGATTGACTGGCTGACTGAACGACAGACAACGCACAGCATAAACCGCTGAAGATAGAAACATGCAATGCGATGCGAACAGGCGATGAGGTACTGGGCAGAATTTTGGCTAATAAAGAATACATGTGCAAAAGCTTCATCCCACTAAGCCTGGAGGTGTGACGAGGCTGGACAAAGTTCGACATGAACATATTCGTGGCAGTTTCAATGTTGCCCCCATAGCAGAGAATTTCACCGAAAGCCGCCTCAGGTGGAACAGCCACGTGATGCGAAGAGACGCATGTGGTCCAAAAGGCTCTATGTCTGCGTGAACATTAAAGAGGTGGAGGAGGGAGGGAGCTCCTTGCACCTGGTGGACCAGCATGCCTAAGCTAACACTAGCGGAGAAACGGCCCGACCCGACAACCCAGGACAGATCGTCCTGGCGCCGGCCGCATAATTAAAAGATCATAATCCTGCATAAAGTGGGAAGATGTTAAGAAGAAGAACAAGAAGAGTCCTTGAGCGTTTTTTCATGATTCATCAATCGTCTGTAACTCTGTGACTCGAGCTCGACCGGGTCGTATGTAATAGTTCCAGCGCTCAGTGCTTGCGAGCGGAGCGGAGCGAGTTGCGGCCAAATTGAAAACGAACGTGCTTGGTGCGGGTAGGACTACTGATGGCAATCATTGCAACAGTAGTCCCGCCCGTATTAGTGTTATGGATGTTATGATACGAACGCATATTATGCAGTACTGCCGTTGCTAGTGTCAAATGCAGAACATGAATGTTAACTTGTCTTATAACCCCCGACGCAAAAAGAGGGATGTTACAAGTTTTTAACGACTAACTAACGCAAAAAAGAGGAGGACGCCTATGTCGGTCTGTCTGTCTGTCTGTGGCATCGTACCTCCCAAACGGGTGGACCGATTTCGATGCGTTTTTTTTTTATAGAAAGCTATTTTTTGCGAAATTGTTTTTAGCTTTCATGAAATTCGTAAAATTCGATTCAGAAGTTTTCAAGATGAAGATTTAGGTTTCAATCACACAAGCGATTTTTGAGCGCAGGCAATGTTTTAGCGACATTGCAACTGCACGGCCAGCATATCGCAACTGAATTGTCACATTTTTTTTTAATTAGTGTTATTGCCGCGATTCCGCCGCGACACTGATAAAATATCAAAAATATCGCTGCGATAACGGGGCGATATCCTGGCAATACGGGAACCATAACGCGCCGATATCGAGGCCTACCTACGCTCAAAAATCGCTTGTGTGATATTATTTTAAGAACCTGCTTCACCATTTCTGAATCAGTTCCTAATTGTTTATCTGACAGTTCGTTTGACATATTTTTCATACAAAATATGAAAACTTTCTGATAATATAAACTGCCGACTCGGCTCCCAGTAAATTTCTTCTACTATTTATTCTTAACAATAGACGTTTAAATATCGACAGGGCTTTATGTTTAAACACAAAGGACAAATTGTGCTTCGAAATAATATTTTATATTAAAACTTGAACGTTTTGACGTAAAATAAAACTTAAATTATTAATGAAATTGTAAGTTAATTGAACTGTAATGTAAGTTTACTTTGAAGGACAACGTTATTATACAACAAACAACAAACAAACAAACAAATATACTTTATTTTACACCAAGACATAAGAGTAAAATACAGAGAAAAAAATACAAAAAGGCACAAAATAAGGCGGTCTTATCGCTAAGAAGCGATTTCTTCCAGACAACCTTAGGGTAGAGGAAACGGTGTACGAAGAAAGGTAGGCGGTGTTTTCAGATAAATGACCAGAAATATCAGTAAATAAAAAAACAAGAATAAACCTATTATAAATACATCTAAATGCAATACATAGATAAGTATATATAATATATATTCCTATAATATATATATATATATATATATATACATACACACATCATATATAAATACGCGTACTACTCAACTAAACACGATAGGAAAACATGAACTATTGACATAGGAAAAGATTTAAGTACCTACTTACATTCGGAGAAAAAATCGGAGAGGGTCAGTGATCAAGGAAATGCGACTTAACTTTCGACTTAAAAACATTCAAGGAAGGTGCACGTCGGATTGCCTCTGGCAACAAGTTCCAAAGCCGAACGGCATGAACGGAGAAGGAATGGGTGTAGAAGTTAGTGGAGTGGATGGGCATATGGAGGGAGAGGTTTTCAGAGGAACGCAGATGACGGCCAGTGGTGGAGGAAGAGAAAACAAAGCGTTCCTTGAGGTAATTAGGAGTAATGGGATTGAAGAGGATGGAGTAGAGAAGGTTAAGGATATGAGCTTCCCTACGACGTTTGACTGGGAGCCACTTAAGTCGAGCGCGGAATTCTGACACATGGTCGTACTTACGCAGACCAAAAATAAAACGAATGCACAGGTTTTGAAGTCGCTCGAGTTTATTAAGTAGCTCCACAGTCAGGTCAAGGTAGCAGGAGTCAGCGTAGTCTAGGATGGGTAATAGGAGGGATTGTGCAAGCGCGATTTATACTACACAAACACAAGGGACCTCTGTTTAAATATTTGCGTTCCAATAAACTGTAATAGTAGCTTCGTTAAACTGAGCTTGTTATACAAATAACATTTTCAGATGAAGTACACATATTATAAATGTTAACTTAAATCCATTACAAGTACATACTTCAGGAGACCATCAAACCGTGTCTAGTCAGTTCCATACATTTTAGATTTAGTATAGTCTTGGCGCAAACAGATGTCGCTACAAGTATTATCTGGCCTGAATGAGAGATAAATCTTAATTAAACGTTATTATATCACTATACCTTGAGTTTTGTTCCACGGAAATAAATTATAATAGATTAATTTTCTTAAAAATTTTAATAACAAATATGTTTAACACGTATTTAAAACGTAATTAAATTAAACATTGCTGTAGTACCGTTACTCACCACCGTCGCTGTACTTGCGCGAGTTGGCAACTAAGAAGATGGCAACTTTCTTAGTATGGGCATTGACCCTCTGTTGTGTATAATTTATTTACTCTATGATCAAACTGAACAACTTTTAACAGGACCAAAATTGGAATCGCGAGAAAAAACATACTGTTATATAGAGAACGTCCGTTCCTATAGGATGGGTCGAGTCGCAAGTCAAGCTACATGTACGGAGTAGCCGATATATTGTTTCCTCAATTTCAATGTCAGTTCCATAGAAAAAGTTGACCAGTTTGGTGGTCTGAAGTACCCCGTTTGATATGAAACGTATTTGATTTTGTACCCTCATCATCATCATAATCGTATGAAATTTTTTGTCTTCCTGCTTAGCTCCGGGGAGGTTTAAATGTCATCAATGTTAAGCAATGGAGTTCTTCAATTCCACCAGGGAAACGGCGCAGTGTGCACTCATTTACCACATGAGTGAGGGTTTGCTCAGGTGCCCCGCCGGTTGAGATCGGCTTTACACTCTGTATTATTACTATCTCTGGGTGCAGGAAAAGAGACTCCCAGAGTGACAAACTGAATCCCCTATACGTCCGCACCCTGGGTCGATAATCAAATCAGAAAGTCTCTATGCTAGTTGACGAAATATCTTCCCCACGATATGAGACACCAACGACTCGAAACAAGAAGAAGTAGGTATTATAAAAAAAATGCTCTCGGCTGTAAAATTACCCCAGATAGAGATATTTCAAAGCATCAGATCAAAAATATAAATATCAGATTTCGTAAATTATTTCGTAGAAGCAATTTATTTACAAAAAGCTTTAGTGAAATGAGAGCGCAATGAAATCGTATTAATCGGTTCAAATATCTCAAAAATTTACATCAGTTTTTGTTGAAATATATTTTTGTTGTAGCGGAGATTGTGTGCGCGCTGGTAGCTTAAAAAACTTGATACTTTATAAGTAAGTAGGCTTAAAGTCCTCCCCTTTTTAGGGTTCCGTACCCAAAGGGTGAAAACGGGACACTATTAATAAGCCTACGTTGTCCGTCCGTCCGTCTGTCCTACCTATTTAGGGCTGTAACTTTTGAACCGTAATAGCTACATAGTTGACATTTTCTCAGATTATGCGTTATTGCGGCGGATTTGTTAACAAATAATAAAAATGCATGCCGGCATGTTCGCGGAGGCGCGAACGGACGGGTTCCACGCGATCATTCGCAAAAAAGTTGCCTCGCTACTGCAGCGCCTGCGTACCAGTAACAACAGCATCCTGAAATGCATTGCTGCCAGATTTGACTGTCCCATACAAAAGCACTGGGTGGAGCTGGTGATTGGGACAGTCAAATAAAAGACATGCCTACCTACCTTGTCGATATTTAATTAACATACACTAACATAATTTTAAGTAAACATTGTTACTAATCATCCTACTAACAAAATTATGGATTGTCTTTTTTGGTCCGAAATAAATGAGTATTTAATTTTAATTTAAAAAAAATGGCAGAATGTTAAAAATTAAGGGGGGTTTTCAACAAGAAACTAGTTTTTATTAAAGTTTTTTCTTCACGCTTTATAGTAAAAACGGTAATACATACAAGCGTCAAACTTAGTGTGATTATAGAGCAAACTCTACAAAATAACGACAAATACTAAAAACCGGCCAAGTGTGAGTCGGACTCGCGCTAAAGGTCCCGGACAAAAAAAGTTTTTTTTTCAAAGTTAATAATGTTGTGTTCTGTAATGGTGTGGTACGGAGCGCGAGTAGCCCGACTCGCACTTGACCGATTTTTTACTATTGGCCTTTTCTAGTCCTCTGCTGAGCAAAGGCCTCCTCCTTACTCTTCCACTCTTTACAGTTTTGGCCATTTTGGTCATCAAATTTATCCAAGTCAACCCGTCGTCTCTTCCTGGGTCGACCCGGAAGCAGACGACCGTTTCGGGGATCCAGGGCATTAAAGATTTTGACCATCTTCCAAAATGCATTCGACATACAAACATAAAAGCCCCTATATTCAATACATTAATTTTGATTTTGAAAAGATGACAAGCCGTAATTCCGATTGTGGTAATTTACTACAAGTACAATAATCTCTCTGCAGACGAACTTTAAGAAACGATTTATAGGTTACGAGCTTTTACCCGCGACTTCATCCGCATAAATTATATACCAGATTTTAAGTCAGATAATAAGCTATCAAACAAAAAAAGTTTCATCAAAATCGGTTCAGTAGTTTTTGCGTGATACTCGAACAAACAAACACCCAAACAAACAAACAAACAGACAGACAAAAAATCCAAAAATTTGTGATTTGGAATCAGGGACAGGTAAAAACTATGACGTAATTTTTTTTTTGTAAGTATCTTCCATGTACAGACACTTCTGTCACAGTTTTATAATAGTTTAGATTATATAAATGTTTCTGACTACTCCAAAAACGAAAGCTTTCGAGGAGTATAAAAGTTACAGTAGGCAAGCGTTCATTTAATTGTGGAGCGTCGCACTCAACTAATAACGTATTTTTAACCCAACACAGAGTGCTGTGTGAGTGTTTTCTCTGTAGAGCAAATACGGCCAGAAACTCTACAATAACAAAAAGTAAGTTTGTATATTTATGTAATTAGCTTACAGAGGTTTGTAATTAGCTTACAGCTATTTAAGGTTGTGTTTAGTATGTAATCAAAGCTGTAAATCTTCCTAAGAATAATAAAAAAAAATAAAAAAAAAATGAACATTATTAGTTCATACCCACAAAACAAAGTAAAGCACGTATTACATTAGTTGAAGTAATTTGTAAATCAAACGTGTAATAAACGCGTTGCCTTCAATCAGTGTGACTGAGTGAAGGCAACGCTCACACCTGTGACTGTGAGCCGCGGCCTGATGGTGTCATAACGACCGACTTATGTTATATTTCACTAATGTAATTAGTCGTTATTTTGTGCGTTATATTTTAATATTAATTAATATATTAATTAACTTTTCTTTTTCTTTTAAATTCGCTTCTATAATAACAAACATTTTATATTCATTTGACTTCATTAAATAAATATACAGGGGGTAATGTCGAGTAAAGTCATGATCTCCTTACACGGGAATAGGTAAAAAAAACAAGGAATTGATTAATTTGACATTAATTACTTTTTTATTCAAAAAACTAGTGCCCCCCATTCCACTCACGCTCATTAAACATTTTTATGTTTAATGCACACAGGGTGAGTGTGCATTAAAAATAAAAATGTTTAATGAGCGTGAGTGGAAATGTTTTTAAAATTATAATGTGCAAATGTGTGCAAACCACATTAATAAACAATTTTTGCATGCTAGAGGTACCTGCGACTGGATGAGGAAGGCCGAGGATAGAGTTTTGTGGCGCGCCTTGGGAGAGGCCTATGTTCAGCAGTGGACGATGATAGGCTGATGATGATGATGATGATGATGAGGTACCTAAATATGAGAGGCTTTCCGATTATTACTGAACTCTACCTGATTATGACCTGTATACCGGATAATTTTATTTATTACATTTTCGAAATTTTCAGGGTGGATCAGACTATCAAACTGAACAACTTTTACTATGGGAGCAAACTAAAACAAAAAAAAACTTCCCAAACTGCAATGCCTACTCGATGCAAATGTATGATACAGACGATTTTATTTTTAAGAATTCAAGGAAAGAAGGTTTGCTTCCATAATAAAAGTTGTTCAGTTTGATGGTCTGAACTATCCCAGAAAATATTGAAATGGTAAAAATAATCATAGCCCAGTCATTTTACGGTTTGAGCCGGGACTAATTAATAATTGATATTTTATTTCGGTATAGTATTTAAGAGCCAACATAAAATTTTAAATGGACCAAAATAAACAAAATATACATCAGCAACAGCAGCAAATTTAAAATTTAGCAAATGCTAAATTTTAAATTTCGTGACCATGGTTTGGTACCATCTCGTTTTTTAGAACGAGATATATATCTCATTCTAAAAAACGAGATGGTACTTTTTTTTTTGCAAATTTTTTAGGCTTTACCATTATATATACTTTAAACATGGTGTTAGTATTTTTTTCTACTTAGATAGCTTTGAAAAATATATTAGTATTTTCTAACAATTACCTCATTTTAAAAATGTCAATGCCTATTTCATTGCTCAAAAATAATGTATATTGTTAAATCTAATTAAAATTAGTGCATATTAATTAGTTAAAAGCCGTCTGGGAGATACAATTTTGATTTCTATGTTGCGTAGTGAATTTTTGTTTAATATGTTCTCAGATAGTCTTTTTGTCACTAAATGGTGCCGGTTACAGTTTAAAAGTCCCATTGATAATTACTCCCCATCCCTCCTAACAAAAATCCGTAAAATGACTGGGCTATCACACAGTATACCGCATTTAAAGCAAATAAATGATTGATTCACTAGGTTCTTAATATGATTAATTGATAATGGAATGTTTAAGTGGACGCAAACAACAGAATGATATTCTACAAAATGAAATGTAGTTAAGACAAAGTTTAACGTTTGTTGATTCTATTTACATCTCAAAACGGACTCAGATATCTGTTACAAATTTCATAATTCCGTAACTCAATTCAGCGGAACGACTTGCTCACCTAACTCGGAACAAAGCCGTAACAGACGATACGACTGAACACTGAAGCGACGCGCAAACTCAATAACGTAGCGAAAGGTTTCCGCTGAAAAGTTAGTTCATCTCTGCCTCGACGTAAAAACGTGAATAATCCCCACTCCCTCCCCCCCACCCCCCCCCCGCGATCGTAACAGACAATTTATTTGCATAAATTTTCCCCCCTCCCCGGTCTTTCGCTTCATTAGGTTCTATACTATGGAACTGGATCGTTAATTATTTGACGAGGTTCTGATTGCGTTCTACGCCCCGAGTGCTAACTCTAACTGATTCCTCTTATCTCGTTTACATAAAGTTCAAATTAAAGCTACTGCCGCTATCATGCTTTACGAGTCGTAACGTGCTTTACGGCTTTGTTCATTGAAGTCATTATTGTACAATAAACTGTGATGGAAGCAGAATTGTTTAAAAGCATGACGTTAAAAACTTTTTAAGATAAGATACCAAATTACAAATTGTTTGTAGGCGTGTTAAGTTTAAATCAATACACAGTAGATACGCTCTACAAATAGCATTATTATAATAAGTATTTAAAAAAAATGACTCAATTAATATAAATATAGTATTTATATATTTTTATTTCGTTGTCATTATTCTGATGCTAAAATAACCCTTGTGAATTTCAACCTAAAAGTGCTTATGGTCGTGGGTCGTCGAACTAACTATGTCAAGTTGCACTGGGCCTACCAGTACTATACAGGGTGTAACAAAACACCTTAGTAATACTTAAACGGGTATTAAAACTGAACAACTTTCACTATGGAACCAATTTGGGCATCGCGAAAAAACAATCAGCTGTTTCATACAAAACAGCAGTACCAAATCGACCCTAATGTATGGGAGAGCTGATTTGTTTTTCGCGATATCGAAGTTGGCTCCATTTGTATTTTAAAAAACTCAATAATGTACAGGGTGTCAGGTTAGACAGTTGCATTACTTTATACTCATGATACTAACATCTTTCCCTAAAAATAAATGGAAATTAAGAAAAAAAAATTGTTTTCATACAAAAGTTGGATCAACTGATTGCATCTAGTATGGAAAGTTAAAGATTTTTGGTAAGTTTCTTAGAGAAAGTTACTCAGTATCATGGGTACAATCACCCCTTAAAGTAATGCAACTGTTTACCCTAACACATTATATTATATGTATTGATGAAGTAAGTAGGTCCTGTAGCGTTACCTTTGTGTATGTGTGAGCAGCGCACGCGCTGGTGGTGGCGCACGAGCACGCGCCAGCGCGCCGTCAGCGCGCACACGTTGCGCAGCGTGAGCCGCCGCGACGACACTGCGCGGGCAAGCGACCCTCGTCAACATCACCCTACATCGCAATCACCCATAGATGGGTATTATACGCTCAGTCGGGTCACGTCAGACTGACGAAAATTATTATAGGTCGACCAGAATCTCATGAAAAATGAGGAAATCAAATTTTAGAGTAGGCAACAGTAGGGTAATTGGATTAGGGCCCTTAAAACACTGCGACTTTTTGCAGCACTTCTGAAAAGCTGTGCAGCCACGAAGAAAAATGTTCGTAATAAAATTGTATGCCTTATAAACGAGATGAATATGTTCAGCCAGATAATTTGGGCGTTCAAATGATCTCAATTATGCACCCATTAACAAACGCGCGTTTTTATCGCCGCAAAAAGTTGCAGTTTGTAGAAGGATTATTGACCACACTAGACTGGCGGTTGTCAAGTTATTTTCCCTATTGCCTATTTAATTATCGCCACTCTGACGCTAAAGATTGAGAAAGGCGCTTAGCGTTTACGAGTATCCGCGGAACTCATAATTATACACAATTGGCTAACATTTGTATACATTTAGAATCTGGGACAAGCGGAGGTGGCCTTTCAAATGGACACAAAAAAAATTGCTGTCATTTATACGGGAGAGACTGTCCTGTGGTAATAATACAGGTAAGTGTAATTACGAGATTAATTAAAAAAGGACAACGTACCTGTCCGTAGAGGCACTGTACCTGTGCGTAGAGGCAACATACCTGTGTATAGAGGCAACGCCATATGCGTTGAGGCACCGTACCTGTGCGTAGAGGCAACATACCTGTGTATAGAGGCAACGCCATATGCGTAGAGGCACCGTACCTGTGCGTAGAGGCACTGTACCTGTGAGAAGAGGCACCGTACCTGTGCGTAGAGGCACTGTACCTGTGCGTAGAGGCACTGTACCTGTACGTAGAGGCAACATACCTGTGTGTAGAGGCGACAAAATATGCGTAGAGGCACCGTACCTGTGCGTAGAGGCACTGTACCTGTGCGTAGAGGCACTGTACCTGTACGTAGAGGCAACATACCTGTGCGTAGAGGCACTGTACCTGTGCGTAGAGGCACCGTACCTGTGCGTAGAGGCAGGGCCCAGAACTGCAGACAGCAGGGCTGCGTCTCAAACGGCAAGTTCGGCCGCGGGTGGTCATAGCACGCACACACGCGCGTCAACTGCGGCGGCTTCCACACTGTACGTGGGGATACACACACTTGCATGAACCAGAGGCATAATGAGATTGAAAAGTTTTCATTTTTAATTGCACAACAAGTTACAACTTTGCTCGGGAGAATATATCGACCACGTCATTAAGGTAATGTAAAGGTTCCTAATTATAATAATTATAAATTATAAATGTGCTTGATTATTTTAGTATTGTAATAAGGATAATATCACAACAAGCTATAACATAACTAGCACATCTGTACGACAGAACAAATACAGAGACTTAACTATAATAATTGGAGATTTGTAATTAGCTTACAGTTATTTAAGGTTATGTTTAGTATGTAATCAAAGCTGTAAATCATCCTAAGAATAAAAAGATAAATAAAAAGTAAGTAACGCAAAACAACTTTCTGAAATAATATTTATGCAAATGAAATATTTAATTTTTATTAAAATTAAATTTCTTACGAAAAGGCATCAGAATTTGCATTCATAATATATTAACACAAGAAGGTAATTATGTCAGATGTTCAAAACATTGCAACGTTACTTTAAATATTAATTTTATATTTCCAAGAACGTACTTTCATTCTGACTGCTTCACTACATAGTATAAAACAAAGTCGCTTCCCGCTGTCTGTCTGTCCCTATGTATGCTTAGATCTTTAAAATTACGCAACGGATTTTGATGCGGTTTTTAATTAAATAGAGTGATTTAAGAGGAAAGGTTATATATCAGCCTTGCACCCGTGCGAAGCCGGGGCGGGTCGCTAGTTAATAATAAATTATTCTAACGTTCTACCCGGCACGGCATAGCAAGTAGACCAAATGCTACATCTCGTAGACACGTGCTACGAAGCGTAGCACCCTCGTATTATTATTTTATTATTTTGGTTGTAAGGGCTTGGTCAATGACCAATAGCTACTGCGACCTGAATAGATCTATTGTAGCTGTCACCCTAGACCTAAAGGTCGTTTCCTAGGCCCATGGACTTCATGAACCGTGTTATGCTCTTGGAGGGGAGGTCCCTAATGTCATTAGGTGTTATTACGTATCCACCTAGATGGCGACTCCTGCTGTGAATGAGCACTTCGCATTCGCAGAGGAGGTGTATGGGCGTTTCCTCTACTTCACAGCAGAATCTGCAGGTGGGTGAATCTACAAGCCCCATTCTGTGTAGATGCTTGTTTAACTTGCAGTGTCCTGTTAAGGCTCGCACTAAGAGCCTTAAGTCGTTGCGGTTTGAATTGATGGCCTCTGAGGTAAGTCTGTTTGAAAAGCCGGTCACGAGTTCTTTTGCGTGCCTCAGTCCTGGTGTATCCGACCAGAGCTTACGGCTTTGGTTCACGGCCCATTCCTTCAGCACACGTCTAGAGGTGTTGCGAGAGATTCCGCAGTAAGGCTCGGGGCCTATGGCGTCCTCTTCCGCCCCTCTTCGTGCTAGCTCGTCAGCAGCCTCATTTCCATCAATACCGCAGTGTCCAGGCACCCAGCCTAGGGTGACAGAATTTGTCGAACCTAGCTGGTTTAGGGCTTGGACACATTCTAGTGTTAGTTTCGACTCTATTTCATCAGATCCTAGCGCCTTCAGAGCAGCCTGGCTATCTGATAAAATAACAATGTGTTTCCCCTTTGGGTATCTTTGTAGATTCTCATGTACGCAATCTATGATAGCGTACATTTCTGTCTGGAATACCGTGGCATGCTGGCCAAGATGAATCGCCTTTTTAATCTTGGGATTGCCACCACATACTCCAGCTCCAGCACGGTTGTCCTTCCTGGAGCCATCTGTAAACCAGACGACGTCTCCAGCACCGAAGGATTGTGGGGTATTCCCGTTCCAGTCCTCTCTTTGGGGTAGGATTACCCTGTATAACCTGTTAAAGTTATACTCTTTGTTCATGGTGTCTTTAGGCATACACATGATCGGAATTGTTATGAGAGTTTCGTGTAACCTTCTCATAACAGAGGACTTCCATTTGGGGTCTCCTCGTTCCAAGGCTCGGAGCATTGCAATTTTTGCCTCTTTCTGCACATGGATGTGTAGTGGAGGCAAGCCTAATATTGCCTCCATAGCAGCCGTGGGTGTAGATTTCATTGCCCCCGTTGCTATTCTGCAAACTAATCCTTGTAGGCTGTTTAGGGTGCTTACACACTTCGCTTGTTCGGTTTTTTTATGCCAAGCTACACTGCAGTAGGATACCATAGGCCTCACTATCGCAGTGTAGATCCACATAACCGAACTCGGTTTCAGGCCCCATCTGGAGCCCGTTAAGCGACAGCATGTCCCTAGTCCTATTTTTGCCTTTCGCACAATGTGGTCCAGGTGTTGGTTCCAAGTGAGTTTTTGGTCCAGAATTACTCCTAGATATTTAACCTCTTTGGAAAACGGTATAGATTTGTTGAGGAGTATAGGTGGTTTGAGACGCTCTAATTTTCGCCTTCTTGTGAAGGGTACTATAACCGTTTTATCGGCATTGACTGAAAGACCGAAGTCTTTGCACCACCTTTCTATCTTGTGTAGCGCTGTTTGCATGAGACTGGATATAGTGCTGGGACCCTCGTAGCACAATTCGTAGCAGGTGCAACAACTTTAAAAATATAGTTCTTACAGCGCGCTCCGTACAATAAACAATTTTTGAAACACGATCTAGAAACGAATATCTATATCTGTAGATTGTCAGATTTTTGTTAAAATGTGTTTTCAAAGATACAGTGGCTCAAAGGCTTCCATAAAAAAATTCAGTATCATGGGTACAATCACCCCTTAAAGTAATGCAACTGTTTACCCTAACACCCTGTATACCTAATGTAGTATTATTGGGATTCGTACTCACCGATCTCAATGGGGGGGTTCTCCTCGGGGCAGGAGGGGGGAGCGCGGGGCAGCTTGGGCGGGGGTCTGTACTGTATCTCGAATTTGCAGCGGCAAATGTTCTCTGCACAAATGTCATAGTTAATCTATAGATAACGTACCTATATGTCTTCTAGATCATTGACTTATAACTTAAAATTTTTAGGAAAACATGAGCAGCTTAATCCATGCGTACTAAATTCAATTACAATACAATACAATACTCTTTATTTGCACACCAAAAACATAAAATAACAATAATAAAAGCAAACAAAAGGGTACAAATGGCGGTCTTATCACTAAAAGCGATTTCTTCCAGACAACTATAGGATGGAATGGAACTCTGTAAAAAAAAAATGTGGTAAGGCAATTCTCAATATTTTCAAATACTATCTTCTACTTTAAATATTATTTATAATAATCTGCAGTTTCGAAATAGCTGGAATGGTTTCAACAAGTATTGTATGAAAGATAATATTGACAAAAGCAAAATGGACCAACCATTTATAGTTCAAAAACTAAAGTTAAACGTTTGAACTGATTTTTGCTGGCCACTTGCCACCGGTAGCTCGTGTGCGCCGAGCCTTATTGTTAAAACCTTTTAGATCAAAGCAACTTTGTCCCTACACTCGATAAAACGTGTGAATTGAAGTATGCTCTGTGAAGGGAAGTTGAAATAATTTGGCGGCGGCGGCGGCGGGTCACGTCTCTGATTTATATGACTTATGGCCGCAGTTAACTTGATAAATGTCTCGCGGTGCGGTGAGAGCGGGGGGCGCGGGGTAGAACAGCGGGGGGAGGTGTTGAAGTTAACGAGAAACCTATACAGGGAGCGTGCAGCCCCTGAACCTGATCAACTCAGATGCCTAAATAAAATCTACGCATTCTAATTTACCATTATAGGTACATCGATCCAACCAAAAGCCAATGCCTGATACTGGCGCCTTTTTTCTTTTCTCCAAATTTTTTAGGGCGGCCATCAATCAAGCTTCAATATTATGGTTTAGAATAAAGTTACAAACAAAATTTGTGTGACAAGTATCAAGTATCTGTAAACTCAGTCCGCACGGAGACATCAAGGCTTGAAGTACCTATTATCAACTTCAAGCCTTTACATCTCTGTTCGGACTGAGTTTACGGATATACATGATTGTGGTAACAAATTTTGTTTGTACTAGAACTGAAATACCTATCCAAGTTTGGTTGATGGCCATGCCAAAAACAGCGGCAAAAAATAAGGTGCCAACACGTTCCATACAAAACCGGCATTGTCTTTTTCGAAATAACGATGAACATCCTACGCATCAAAATTATCTACACAATCTAACGCTGGCCGCGCGCGTCAGTCGCATTGGCCGTAAGCCTCGGAAGTCCATCTTTATGCTCACATTATTGTTTTGTTTTTATAATTTCATATTCTTGGCGTAAAAATAAGGATTATGTTACGTTACGAAGATATGTTACGATGGAATTATGTAACGTTATGTAATGTATAACTAGCTAACAAGTAGTGACTCGTACTTTGCCGCTCGGCGCGCTTGAGGTCCTCCCCCGCGAACATGTCGGCGGGCTCGGTGGCGGCGGTGGGCGCCGGCGCCGCGCCCGGCTGCAGCGACTCCTGTTCCTGCAATCAGGTACCGGGGTTATTGTACACCTAATTCATAGATACCACAGTTTATACCATGACACGTGTGTGACATGTCACATGTACATTTGCCATATTGGGGCATTATTATTGTATACAGTCTTCTTATCGTGTGGGCAGAGCCCTGGTGTCAGAGTTTTTTCAGACCGCCTTCCGGCCTCTGACGTGGTTTTTTTATGAAACGACTACTACCGCCAGAGATAGTAGCCGGGACCAACGGCTTAACGTGCCATCCGAAGCACGCAATCATTTTTCTTTTCAGACAATCAGGTGATTCAGCCTGCAATGTCCTAACCAACTGGGGAAAATGCACAAAGTGACATATCACTAAAGGTGTCCCCCGTGGGAATCGAACCCACGACCTCCATATCGAGAGCCCAATGCTCTTAACCATTAGACCACGGATGCAGTTATTGTATACAGTAATACCAGGTTGGTTCCATGTACCAGCGTAGTAGACAAATCTTTTCGAGGAAATTATATTCACCAAATTAGAATGCATCACCTTCAATCCGTTTATGCTATTGGCTAATTTGTTTTCGAGCCTTTTTTGCTACTATCCAACTTTGAACCCTTTGATTACTAAATGATTTCAGGTTCTGTCGGGCACTCGAACCTGCTCTGCGTAAATGAAGATTGTCGAGTGGAATTATTTTCCTGGTCGTAATGTAACGTGATTTGTTCATTGTGTATAGAGGGTTATTGATGACAACCTATCTTCTTCTATCGAGTCGATGGCAAGTCATTATTAATTTTTCCAGCCCAGTATTTCGCCGCACGGATAGCACTGCAGCGTCCATAAGCTCCGTTCTCGTGCAGGTGTCAGGGCAGGAAGAGCAGGATATGAGGTGGGCCATAGTCTGTGGGGAAACACCACATTCACATTGGAGGTCAGACCCGCTTATGTAACCCCACTTGAACAGGTTGTCTTTACTCTGGCCGACCTGACTTCGGAGACAACCTATGTACAATAAATTATCCGCCATTTTTACCATTACCTCCACACGGTGGAACGACAACCCGGTGAAGGCGGCGGGAACCCGTTGGATAAGGGCGGCGCAGGACCAGTCGTTATGGCGATCCTTGGGGGAGGCCTATATCCAGCAGTGGACGTCCATCGGCTGAGATGATCATTACCATTACCGCCTCAATGGCGTCGCTCAACTTCAGAACAGATTATTAAATCTCTCTGCTCGAATGAAGTTTAACTACATTTTAATTAAAACCAAGCGACGTTAGTTTGTTCTTGAACTCGGCGAGGGATTTCTTTTGTACATTTAAAGTGAACTTAATTACTAAGTTGGTTTGTAAAGTGCCGCTCTAAGGAGAAGGTCGCAAGTGAATACAATTTATGTCAAGTTTACGTTATTATGTTTTTTTTAAAGTTTAATGCAGAAATAAGATTAATGACGAGACGACATAAAATGTTCGGAAAGAACAAAATACAGGGTTACTTCGGAGACAGTGCGCAGATTTTAAGTATATGAAGCTCATTCAAAATAAAAGACCCGTATTTTTTTTATTTTACCATGTCTCATACAAAAATATTAAAAGTCGAACTTAAACAAGACGCGTGCGCACTCTGCGGAGGGGTTGCGATCAGTGACTCACCCTCGAGAGAGGCCACGGGGCGCGTACGCCGGTTGCCCCCGCGCTACCCTCGCACCTACCTACCCATTTGACTCACGAGTGTAGTGTAGCAACGCTATATTAATTTTCAGGTGGAAAAATTGAAAAAAATGACCAACAAAAAAAAATGTTTCCCTTAGTTATGTTCTATTAACGATACTGAATGTATTTACCTAAACCCAAGGACCCGTGGTTACTTTACCCGTGGATGTTGTGAAGTTTCAAAATATCTCTGACTTCCCCTCGGGGAATATAGTCGTGAGCATATTCTATGCTATTTAACTAAATAACATTTAAAATATCTTATTCAGAACATATTCAATCTGTTTGTTGTGTGAGCTAAATATCATCCAAATCCGTTAAGCTGTTTATGCGTGATTGATTCACAAACATCCCAACATCACCATACACGTTCACGTTTATAGGATGAATCGATTGAAATCAAACTGACTACAAAATAATAGGCATTGACCGTTTCTACAGTGAACGAATTTCGAACGAGATCGTTTCTACATTCAATCCGACTCAACGAGTTGACACCGGACCTGCTAGCTGAAAGTCATCCACGGTGCGGAGGCGGGGGGTCAATCGCAATGAATTATTTACCAGCACATACATATACATGCGACCCTTTGTAACTCACGATACCGTCCGACAAGACCTGCAGTTTCACTTAACGCCTCCCGCTCCTTGGTACGAGGCGAGCGATGCCTCAGCGATAGAGTTCCGACACGGTGTCTCGTGGTACAGGCCGAGTCGTTTCTTTATATTCACTGTGAATACATTCAAAGGCCCGCACCTAATGCTCCTACTACATAAATCAGTCGACTCATGGTAAACTTAATGTGAATATGCGAGAGAGATGTAGTGTGCGGTTTTTATATGATACCTACTACCATCACAAGCGCCTTAATATAAAATGCGGTAAAACTACAATACACTTTATTACGTCGGTGTTGTATTCAAATGAGTTTTATGAGGTCGTATATAAAGTTAGTACCGTCCTAGAGTGATAGGGAGTGCTTATAAATGATGTATGGAGACGAGAGGGTCGAGCTCTCCATAAATAATGCAAGTTCGTTAAATTGTCTCACACATGGTGTACCTACCACATCTTTTGTTTTAACCTACAAGTACTAAGATGACATAAAATTAAAACGTCTGCTGTGTCAAGCCTAATATGTAAGTTTGGGAATTTTGAAGCTAGTAGTCTCCATACAATAAGAGAAAACTTTACTACGCCTACATCCATACAAAAATCTATGGTTTTGGCAAAAGCAACATTAGCATATTATGCTCACGACTATATTCCCCGAGGGCATTTCATATTAGATACAGGTTCCGATTCTTTTTTTCAAGACATGATAATTGAAAATAATGAGAAAAAAGATTATGAGATGGGTATTACATTTTTTCATGTGACGGAAATGTCAGTCGGGTACGTCCACTGCATAACATGGTGCAGCGGACCCGGCTTAAAAGATATCATTGGCAGAGTTTGCCCAAAATGCTGACATGCGTCCCGGATTTGCCGCGCTAATGGACGCAGTTCCATAGGAATCAAAACGTAGCGAGACTTCCGGCCGATCCTTTCGCAGCGAGCAATACCAGTCCAGTGGATAATATGATATCTAAGTGGAGGTAGCTGGACGGCGCGATGGCAATGAATTACATACAGATAATAAAAGGCGAGAGGTAAGGGCGTAAAGATGCGATTTACGATCGAGCGACACCTGCTCCTGTACCCGGACTTTCGATCTTCGATATATCGCGACCGTTTCGGTCTAAACTTCCTTGTAATAGAGTTGACATTGAGACGAAAAAGTTCACGCAATTTCAAAGTTCGAATATCCGGGTAGACCCGCTGTTGTGTCCCCAAAGTAACTGCGCGGTTCTGTGACACTAGCGGCGAGTGCAGACACGTGTCGCGTGCGCTTTACGAGCGTTACAATACATGTTGGTAAGGTTGAATCACATCGAACACCGCTACATAAACTGTAAACAAGCAGTGATAAAGTAGAAAAGCCAATGCCTGAAAATGGCTCCTCTTTTTTAACGACTTCAAAAAAGGAGGAGGTTTCTCAATTCGACCGTATATATATTTTTTTTATGTGTGTTCGCGGATAACTTCGTCCTTTATGAACCGATTTTGATGATTCTGAAAATAAAGCTCCAACCTTCCATACAAAACCCGCATCGTCTTTTAAAGACAGTGGTTCTGTTTGAATTACGCTCGAACTCGATCAGGTGCGTGAGAGCCTTCAAATAGTGTTTTACGACGCGACGCGACCACTAATGTATATAAAGCGGTTTTCTCTCCCGCGGGAATACTAACCGAATTTTACCTGTCTGTACAGTCACGTACATAGATACTATACAGATTGTTAGGGTAAAGAGTTGCATTACTTTAAGGCAGGGTTTCTTAACCTGTGGTCCATGGATCCCTAAGGAGTCCGTGTAATGAAAGATGGGGGTCCATGGCAAGCCTACTTACGTTGTGAGTAAATATACGCTTTCGAAGGATAGTGGATAGAAGTATAGAGAAGGACGTTAGAAGTGAAATGAAATGCGCCTTGCGTTATCAAAAACGGCTCGTTTATGTGCAATAAACGTGCAATAAAGTACTTTTATAATTTAATTGAATTGAATTATCTCCTCAATGTGACGTTCTACTCCAGCATAAGCAGCAGCAACCGTCACACTAACTAATTATTCACATGTAAAAGTTTAATTGCAAACAATACAAGCTGATTGAAGTTAAACATCGTTTTTGTTTTTTGGAAAGGGTCCGTGGGCTCTTTGAAATTTTGTGAGGGGTCCATGATTTGAAAAAGGTTAAGAATCCCTGCTTTAAGGGGTGGCGGCGGTTCGATTCCTTTGTGTACCCTGTACTACTAAGTTGTTTGGAATTTATGTACGGTTTATTTATCATTTACTAGCTCGGCGGTGAAGGAAAACATCGTGAGGAAACCTGCATTCCGTGAAAATAAAATACCATAAGTTCGGAGGTATGCGTAAAATATGGGTGAGCTTGGGGCGAACACAAAGGAGCAGCGATATGGTCTCAGTGTTACATAACGACCCTTGCTTGCAATAGCCTAAAAACAAATCAATCAATAGGTCTCTTAGGGAAAGTTGTTTAGTATGGGTACAATAACCAGTACTGCCAATGTAAATTTCTTGATTCCCCGCTTAAGTAGGCTCAATTCCCCGAATTTCCCCGATTTCCAATCATGAATTCCCCGAAAATTCCCCGACACTGTAATATGCAAGAAATAAAGCATTTTTTCTTGCAAAATGTAGTTAAATGTTTCAAAAATTAACTTATCAACTTCTTTGTCTTCTAATTTTTATCAAAAAATCGACTTAAATATTTAGAATACAATGAGTTTTAAACTATTATAAAACTGTAACAGAAGTGTGTCTGTACATTGATGTTATTTACAAAAAAAAAAGATTACGATATGGTTTTTAGATGTCCCTGATTTTTTGTCTGTCTGTTTGTTTGTTTGTTTGCTTGTTTGTGTGTTTATTTGTTCGAGCATCATACAAAAACTACTGAACCGATTTTGATGAAACTTTTTTTGATTGATAGCTTATGATCTGACTTAAAACTGGTATATAATTTATGCGGACGAAGTCACGGGTAAATGCTCATTTTTTAATAAAAACAAATACTCTTATTTTTTAACCGACTTCATTGTCTCCTATTCCCTTACCAGAAAAGTTTGAAAACTGCAATGCAGCAAGCATCACGGGAATAGACAACAAGTTGGCCTAACTGACCTCACTCCCCGCGCCCTTTCCCCGCTCGTTTTAACAAGCAGCTGCAATAATAATGCGGTAAACAGATTGAGCGCTGACGACACGCGAGGGACTTACTACTCTGTCGCCAACACTTAAAGTATAAACTTGAGAAACTGCTGCTGTAGTTCATAATCTGTTCAAATCCCACCGCACTCACTACGTAACGGTTAGGTATTGCCATCTTGCAACGATCCTGCCAACTTCATCTACGTCAGCTCAAAACTTGCCTTACGGCATTGTATATGAAAGAGTATCTATTACCACATACAGTACGGACACTTTACCTCACTCCCTCTGGTATCTTCGTGGTTACCTCTTAAGCAAATGCGTATTCCTGTCTCGCTCGCACGCAACTGTATCGCATATTTTTACCATTTGTATGAAGTGACAGCTATCAGCTGACAATGTCCAAGATAGAACTACCTATTCTGTGTTTACAGACTGTTGGCACAGAATAGGTAATGGTATAGTATAGTTCTACATTCAGAAAGGCCACTCCCCGTCCCCCTCTGACTTCAGATACACCCCACCTTACCTCACACTTTCTAGGGAAACATGAGGGGAGCCGACACAGGAATGCAGTCAGACGCGCACACTCGTTTGATTTGACTGTATAAAAAATTAAAACCGCCTTCAAAAAACCTTAAAACTAAAAAGTTAAAAAATAATATTGCAGCCTATGACTTTTTCGTTCGCATCATAAGAACATTAATTTGTTTTATTGAAGTCGCTGTCAAGCCGGTACGATTCGCGACAGGGCTTGCATTTTTTGGTTTGGCTTGACAGCGACTTCTATAAATCAAATTAATGTTCTTATGATGCGAACAAAAAAGTCATAGGCTGCAATATTATTTTTTAACTTTTTAGTTTTGTTTAAGGCGGTTAAAATTTTTTGTTAAAATTTAGTTTATTTCACAATTTTCAGTGGTGGATTCATTAGTTCGATTGAATAGGAGTGCTTTAAATTAACAAACGCACTAGTCGGCACTACAATTTCCGAAGGTTCCCCTCGATTTCTCTGGGATGCCATCATCAGATCCTGGTTACCTTATGATGGTACCACTCTCAGGACATCTCCTTTCCAACAAAAAAAAAGAATCATCAAAATCGGTTCATAAACGATGAAGTTATCCGCGAACACACATAAAAAAAAAATATATATACGGTCGAACTGAGAAACCTCCTTTTTTGAAGTCGGTTAAAAATATATTTTATTTTGGTCCTCTCAATAAAAATAAACCTTGGAAAATAACGCTAAATTAACATTTTCAGTAATTAATTAGCTTAAAATACCTACTATTTTTAATAACAGAATGAACTATAAAAAGTTACGAAATGTATTCTTCTTATCGTGTGGGCAGAGCCCTGGTGTCAGAGTTTTTTCAGACCGCCTTTCGGCCTCTGACGTGGTTTTTATGTAACGACTACTACCACTAGAGATAGTAGCCGGGACCAACGGCTTAACGTGCCATCCGAAGCACGGAATCACTTTTCTTTTCAGACAATCAGGTGATTCAGCCTGCAATGTCCTAACCAACTGGGGAAAAACGCACAAAGTGACATATCACTAGGTGTCCCCCGTGGAAATCGAACCCACGACCACGAAATGTATTATGATCATACGATGCGTGGAAAGTCAACCCTACACATAATTATTATGTCATGCACAATTTGCGCGAAGTGCGAATGTGCGAACGTATCATGTCAAATCTAAAACATTTTTTGAAGTGCCGGATTTGTGCCACTGCTTTGGACCACTAGTCGGTCTAGCAGGATTTTATTTGAACAAACATGTTCATCGACTACCTTTATGAGCTGCTAATGGCGTAAGTTCGATGAGTAATATTATAGAGGCCAGAGGGAGGGTAAAGTAATTTCATAGCTCGCCCGATGGCACAGGAAACATCGTCCATTGAGTCGACGCCATTATAAAAACAATTAAAAACTTTTGCGAAAAAAAACTTGAAGAATATTGTATAGAAAAAAAATTCAATGTAAAGGTTTCCGCAAACAAAGGGATCACAAAGTTTGTATAAAAATTAAAAAGGTAAAACTTTGACGCGAACCCGACAACCCGTTTATTTGTATGAAAAGAGTTTTACAGCATCGTGGCGTGGGAGTTATTCACGGTACATTATACACGTTAGTATACAGATAAAACCTAGGTACCTCTTGTTTTTCATGTTTTGTAATTTGTGATCTCTGATTACGAGATGCCTTTAGTTTGATGTTTGGATTAAAAAGCGGAGATACTTCTCCGAATAGAAACCGTTCGTCTTGCTCCGGCGAATTCTGCTCAATCGTAATTCTAAGACGGAGATCTTAGAATTACGATTCTAAACAAACTTCAATGTAAAATTATTGCTTGATATCCGCTTCGGTGATTTTCTTTCCCTATCCATAATTCATTACAAATATATCCCTGTATTTTATTCAAGAAATTTACTTTTAGATTTTATTTAATCCAGGTAATATATTTCGCTTTATTCCACGGCATTTTCCACTTATACAACGTGTTAATGAATTAACGCAAAACCCCAACTGATTTATATCAAAATAATAAGATTGACACAATAATTTCATTATTTTTGTAGTTAAAATTTAAAGTTATTCGCATTTTAAGTTTTGAGGCAAAAATGATTTTTCAAAATTTCAGCAATGAATGAAAGCGCTAACGTTCTCGTGGATACATTCTAATAATCTTGTTTTGGTAGTAAGTAGGGTGGGTGTGCCCGTGGGGTCGGTTGACATCGGGTTCAGTAAATTTCAAATTTTACAAAAAAAAATATTTAATATTTAGAAAAAAATTACCCATGTTGAAACCATGATAATTTGATTCGGCTCTCGATTCTAAACAAACTGTTTTCTAGTTTTGCGTTAATTCATTAACACGTTGTTTTTATAAGGCTTAAAGGGAAGAGATAAAAAATAGACGCCGAGATAAGCGCTGATATGGATTTTGATGAAATCGGCTCAACGTGCGAGCTCAATGGTTAACATTTAATATAGATACGACCACACATGCTTACACAGTCATACAAATCTATATACACCAATGACGTTTTACAAATAGACGCGTCATACGCTAACATCACTGCACTTTAAAATGGCGCGATAAAGTGACGTGTAGCCCGTACACTAGACGGCGCGTGACTATGTGAAAGCCGGGCAGTTACCATGCTTTTTTGTTGCCATTTTGGTGCGCGGGCAACGCATCTACATATAAAAACATCTTAGATGTACACAAACGAAATATCAATTCACATAGTAAAGTCAGAAACCTGCTTTGGAGGCGCTACGATCAATTAAAACATTTCAAGTACAATAATTAGTTTCAATAATTATCCGCAACAATATGGCGAGGTGTTTTTTTTGGTCAGGCTTTACAATTACAATATTGTATTACATAGTGAAACCAGACATTTTTACAGAGGACTTGCTTAGCATGGGAATTAAACTTTTTGTATGGCAAGTTTAGAATATCCTACTTATGATAATTAATTCGTTTCGTTTTTTCAGTGTGTGTACGGTTATTGGTTTGCATGTTTTGCCCCACAAGAGGGCACATCTGACTGACTTATTAATAGCGTATACAGGATGTAAAATTAAATGGGATACTTATTTAAAGGGGTGCTTCAGACCACCAAATTGAACAACTTTTACGATGGGACCAACACTGTAATCACGAAAAAAAAATCCGCTGTCCCATACAAAACTGCAAACATAATTCGACTGAAATGTATGAGATATTTTTTTTCGCGTTATCGATATTGGCCCCAAAGAGAAAGTTTTTCAATTTGATGGTCTGAAGCACCCCTTTAAGTAAGTTTTCCATTTAATTTTACACTCTGTATAGTGCCCCATGAAAAATGTGTTGACCTTACTGAATCGAAAATGTGGAAATACTACTAATATGAACGTTTCAGTTTAATTTGAATGGAATTAGCCGAAGTAAAACTTGGCAGGGGTATCTAATCTCTTCGGGAGAGAGGATTCTAACTTTGTTTCTAAGTTAGAATAAAGTTAAGTGGAAAGAGTTGCCGGCCTCACGGTGGGGTTGCCTGGCTTTACTGTCATGTCTGGAATTTTATAGGCCTTTTTTCTCAGGAATTTTCAAGAAAAATGTAAACAAGCATTTTTAAAGTCATTTTTGCAGTTATTTACAATTTTAATTCTGCTTACGACCTACACATAACAGCTGTATACCATGATATTACCCGTCGAATGTTACTATAACATCAAACTTTCAAGTAGAGTGGAAAAAAACCTTGATGAAACCAAAAACAAAATCTCCTTTTCGTATTACTACAATAACAGTGGACACAAAACACGCACCATAATTGGATCATGTAGTTTTCCTCATCCTTGAACCAAAAACTAATTAATTAATTAATTACTTGTGTTGTTCTTTTAAATTGAAAGTTATTCAACCAGTGCTGGTAGCATGCACACCCGCGATAGCCGTGATACGGCTTTATAACGTCTTTTATCTCGTTCTTTTGCGCGCGAACGAACGAGATAAAAGTCGTGATAAAGCCGTATCACGGCTATCGCGGGTGTGCATGCTACCAGTGCAGAAAGACCATTAGCACATTATTTTGGAGGAAAAAGTCTGTCTGTTTAGGATTCAAATCCATCCATCTATCTCGGCCCTTTGTCTGTCCGTCTTCAGTCATAAATATTCATCAATGATGTTCCGTCCTTCATTCTGTAAGCAGATCTGGTAAGCGACCTGTACGTCGCGTGGTTTCTGTGGGCCATCCATCCATTCATACATCTGTCTCCATCTACTCCAGTGCTCTTCTCTTATAAGTGCAGTATGCCCTGCTATCTATCTCCACTTCCAGCGTTCTATATTGTCTATCACATCTACGACCTTTCTTTCTCTCCGACTCCACTTATGTTGGCTAATATAATTATCTGCTATTAATCCCTTAATAAAGATCTCACGTTCATTTCTACCCTCGATTGTAATTCAGAGCAGAACTCTTAAAAGTAAGAGTGGCCCGCTACAGTCCGCTCCTAACTTATTAAGCTAAACAAATTAAACTCGAAATCATTCGGCTTTTTGTCCACCGGGGCGCCGTCACCGGGACGTCACCGAGAAACGAGATTATGTTATATTGAATGGAATCACGTCGACGGCGGTCGTCCGCGGTGGACACGCAGCCATAGTAAATGTATCGCTACTTCTTCGGCACCGTCATCTATTCTCGGTGACGTCCCGGTGACGGGCTGCGGTGGACAAAAAGCCGAATGATTTCGAGTTTAATTTGTTTAGCTTAATAAGTTAGGAGCGGACTGTAGCGGGCCACTCTTACTTTTAAGAGTTCTGCTCTGAATTACAATCGAGGGTAGAAATGAACGTGAGATCTTTATTAAGGGATTAATAGCAGATAATTATATTAGCCAACATAAGTGGAGTCGGAGAGAAAGAAAGGTCGTAGATGACAGGTTGAGACATATTTGCTGATACAAAAATGTAATTTAGTATGGGCCGGCCGTCAGTCGCCATCGGTAGATGTGTCTCAATCCTTAAAGTATGTACTTGGAAAGGTAATTATACTTTATCTCAATCGGTATCGTAACAGTACCGACATAATAGCCCGGGCGGCGGTAATACCCAAAGAGAATGGAATCACTACGTTTTAGTAATACATATAAAATATACAAATACAAACATAAATAAACTCATTACCACAATCTAGGGGTAGTCAGAAACATTGCAACAACTGCAAGCTTTCTTGTTTGCAGTTGTAGCAAGGCTCACGTTTATAATATTGAAGGTTTCAAGATGGAATGACGAGCAAAGTAATGGTAGGTGGCAAGCATTTCGCCCACACATTATTACTTATTTTAGTACCCACCTGTGACCGGCGCACGAGGATGAAGGCGTCGGTCTTATCAGCGCCTCCGATCGGTATCTCACACACCACCTCCAGGCCCTGCGCATAAAATAGGTAGGTACTATACAGGGTGTTACAAAAGTAAAAATAAACATTTCAAACTTTTATGGGGGTTGTTGAGACCTTAGATCAAAGTAAAATGAATGGATAGGCCCAAAACGCTTTAAGTTGAAGCACGCAAAACTAGGGCACTTCAATACAAATTAGGGTACTTGGTCTGTCATCTCAGTACATTTTCGAAGTAAAACTGTCAATTGTTTTGCCTCATTTTTCTAGTTTGAAATGTTCGCGTAAGGCCTGTCCATTCTTTTACTAATGTCATTGGTTGAGACCATCAAACTAAACAACTTTGTAACACCTTGTCTACAAGGTCAAAATTTTTACGTTTTTCTCTATTTTATTTATTCAAGTAAAGCCAGACATTTGCTTTCTGTTCAAAAACTAATCTTCAATTGAATAGATAATAAAAGAAACGCGCGCCGGGGTTCTTCGACGTTTCAAATTCATTTCAAATCAAAAACAGAAAATTTATCCATTGGAAACACTACCAATTTCAATCATAAGTCAGATGATGATGATAAAACAAACCACAGACAAACAATACTTATTTTACCGTTAAATGTGACAGATATTTCTATTTTTTTTTATATTGTCATCGACTGACTTTCCGTTTTACTGGTATTTAAAAACACCTCATTGCTCCCTCAATTGGGGAATCTAGAAGAACACGAACCAGTATCAATCTGACAGCTACATTTTATAGATTGGAACACCTCCTTCCACTCAAATTGTTTGTCATATTTTTTCTTCCTTAAAACATCATCATCCCTGTTTTGGATTTCCTGTACCCTAAGGTTGTCTGTAAGAAATCGCTTTTTAGCGATAAGACCGCCTTATTTGTACCTACTTGTAATTCTTTGTCTTTATTCAAATGTATGTTTTGTTTTGGTTGGATTTGTAAAGCATCCACGTCATCTCACATGGATTTACCTAAATTGAAGATTTATATTGTATTTCTAGATCCCCTCCGCGCCCCCTTGGGAATACAATACTAAAGCTCCTAAAAGAAACTCAATTTTATGTCGAGTAATTCTATACTAACTCTATTACAGAGCTCTTCCCAAGAATAAATAAAATTTAATGTGTAATTATTATTCATCTGGTTTCTTCATCTCGCTAACAAGATTATCACCGTAGTGAAGGGACGAGGGAAGGTTTCCAAATTGTCAGATTTATTCGTGTCGTTTAGAGGAGATCAAATAATCAAATGATGGAATCAAATCTCTGCGTCGCGTCCCGGACGGAGTACAAATCGAATCATTGTCTGATATTTTTTTCAACAGATCTAATTTTGTCCGTGATTTTATCCGCGTGGATTTCGGATACAAACGTTGATTGATTTTAAATGGGAATATCCTAAGTTTCAATCGCTTCGTAAACTTCCAAAGGGAGACGAAGGGAAGGTTAGGGTAGTTTATTCTACTACTACGTAAATGTAAGATTACTTTTACAGAAAAAAAAAAGATATTTAAAATGAGATTAGCTACGAGATTTACGTGTGCTACGCCGTAGCAAGATAATAGCACAGTATTACTATAAGCCTCACAGTACGGCAATGCTCTTGATGGCGGGCGATGCCACCGCCCCCCGCCTCCCAGTGCCGCGCCCGTGTACTTACGCTGTCATACGCTGATATGCAAGGCACCGACACCTTCATACAGATCCGGTAAAAAGACCCCCGCCACCCGCTTCCCCGCAAGGCCCCTTCCGTTGCTCTGCCCAAGTACATCCGTTGCCGTACTGTAAGGACTATAATAGTTATGCTGTGATAATGCGTAGTGAGTGTAGGTACATAGTATAGGGAAGTCTTTCGCAAAAAATAGGTCCTTCAAGCCGGATTCTTATATTAAGGCAAAGCCGGGTTCTGTGGTGTGAACCCAGCTAGCTAAACGTAGATGTGTATTTAAGTATTGATGATAAGATAATACTCACGGCTACGGCGGCGTCTATGAGCAGATACATGTGTGTGGAGGCGTGGGGCACGCGCGCGCGCCGCACGCTCACGCGCCGCGCGCTCACCGCACGCGCCTCCAGCACCACCTGCCGGCGCCGGCGCGGGCGCGGGGGAGAGGAGTATTATTGTGAGTATTATTTTATAGTTAAGTACTACCCTACAGTTAAGTAATAAATGGTTTAAAAATCTTACAGATGTACCTGCGCTGTTGACAAATTTTAATAGCGCGTGAAATTATAATTATTGACCAACCAGTGTGTGTCAATTTCAATCCCTTGCCTTTTTTTTGTAATTGTTTTCGCAACCTTTTTACTATTCGACTCTGCAGCCTTTGATTACTTCGCGTTTTTACACACTCACACTCAGCCGGTATGTATGCACCTGTTCGTATGTCCTCTTATGCGCGCTATGTGTGAGTGCACTTAGACTAATTATATCAATTAGTCTAAGTGAGTGCATCGATAGTGTCCGATCTATAGGGATATTTAATCATATTATGGAACAGTAGTGCTATAGTCACGCCGATAAAAATGCAAAGTTTAGGTCATAATTTTTTTTAAATATTTTATTTTATTTGCTCTTGACCTCAATCCAGTCCTTAGGACAAAGATGGGGTCGAAGATGTAGCGAGCTTACCCAGAACAAGCCTATTCACTCGTACTTTAAAGGAATTCAGGTTGTAAGCGCTCGGAAATACTGACGCAGGCAGAGCATTCCACTCCTTGGCTGTGCGCATTATAAAACAATCAGAAAGGTGCTTGATGCGGACATGTGGGATGTCAACCACGAAGGGGTGACATCCCGCGGTGCCTCTGGAAGTCCGATAGTAGAAAGGTGAAGGCGGGATGAGCTCATGTAGCTCTTGGGCACACTCGGTACAATCGAAGTACAATCTGTAGAAGACAGCTGGCAGGTACCTACATTTTAAAACGTGGTGATAAATTAAGTGTAAATCTGTAAAGCCCATAAGTGTGAGCAAGGTTTGATGATATTGACGGACTATTTATACGAAAAATTTCGTATCATTTAAAAAAGTTTGTAGTGGTAAATTGTAACAGTATGACAACTCACTTTGATCTCTATGTGTGCGTAGCATCCAACGTCAAAATCGTTCGGACAGAATATCACTTTAATCGGCTCATCATTTTCTGTCAAGTAGAAAAACATATGATATTATGGTTATGAAATTTTAAATAGGTAATTTCGGATCAACGGATCAATTCATGAGTAAAACTGACAATCAAGATGATTCCAAAACAAAGACAATGAATTGCTGCAGAATTATTGACCAATAAATGTAATTTTCGCTAGTAGACAGAATGTCAGTGTAATCGCTTATAAGATAGGTAGGTAGCGATAGTCATACAATTCATATGAAGTGACATTTTTGCGTTAGAGGCTGTAGTACAAAGACATGGTGATGTCGATAAGGATAGCAATAAGGTAGCGATCTCCTTTTCTAACCAGCCTGCGTAACATGAAACAGGTGAGAGCGACATAGGTCACTACTAAACGTCAAATTTGAGTGAGATACTACTATGGAGATAATCGCCAATTCTACATTTAGTAGTGACCTGTGTCACTCTCACCTCTGTCATGTTACGCAGGCAGATCGAATTTGCTATACAACTACTTGTCAGTTTCAAACGCCACGGGGAGGTGGGCAGGGGGGTCAGGTTGCGCACGAGCAGGCGGTAGCAGTGCGCTATGTATGTAGGTATGTACGCACCGCCGGGCGTGGCCTGCCAGTGCACGGAGGTGGGCAGGGGGGTCAGGTTGCGCACGAGCAGGCGGTAGCAGTGCGCTATGTATGTAGGTATGTACGCACCGCCGGGCGTGGCCTGCCAGTGCACGGAGGTGGGCAGGGGGGTCAGGTTGCGCACGAGCAGGCGGTAGCAGTGCGCTATGTATGTAGGTATGTACGCACCGCCGGGCGTGGCCTGCCAGTGCACGGAGGTGGGCAGGGGGGTCAGGTTGCGCACGAGCAGGCGGTAGCAGTGCGCTATGTATGTAGGTATGTACGCACCGCCGGGCGTGGCCTGCCAGTGCACGGAGGTGGGCAGGGGGGTCAGGTTGCGCACGAGCAGGCGGTAGCAGTGCGCTATGTATGTAGGTATGTACGCACCGCCGAGCGTGGCCTGCCAGTGCACGGAGGTGGGCAGGGGGGTCAGGTTGCGCACGAGCAGGCGGTAGCAGTGCGCTATGTATGTAGGTATGTACGCACCGCCGGGCGTGGCCTGCCAGTGCACGGAGGTGGGCAGGGGGGTCAGGTTGCGCACGAGCAGGCGGTAGCAGTGCGCTATGTATGTAGGTATGTACGCACCGCCGGGCGTGGCCTGCCAGTGCACGGAGGTGGGCAGGGGGGTCAGGTTGCGCACGAGCAGGCGGTAGCAGTGCGCTATGTATGTAGGTATGTACGCACCGCCGGGCGTGGCCTGCCAGTGCACGGAGGTGGGCAGGGGGGTCAGGTTGCGCACGAGCAGGCGGTAGCAGTGCGCTATGTATGTAGGTATGTACGCACCGCCGGGCGTGGCTTGCCAGTGCACGGAGGTGGGCAGGGGGGTCAGGTTGCGCACGAGCAGGCGGTAGCAGTGCGCTATGTATGTAGGTATGTACGCACCGCCGGGCGTGGCTTGCCAGTGCACGGAGGTGGGCAGGGGGGTCAGGTTGCGCACGAGCAGGCGGTAGCAGTGCGCTATGTATGTAGGTATGTACGCACCGCCGGGTGTGGCCTGCCAGTGCACGGAGGTGGGCAGGGGGGTCAGGTTGCGCACGAGCAGGCGGTAGCAGTGCGCTATGTATGTAGGTATGTACGCACCGCCGGGCGTGGCCTGCCAGTGCACGGAGGTGGGCAGGGGGGTCAGGTTGCGCACGAGCAGGCGGTAGCAGTGCGCTATGTATGTAGGTATGTACGCACCGCCGGGCGTGGCCTGCCAGTGCACGGAGGTGGGCAGGGGGGTCAGGTTGCGCACGAGCAGGCGGTAGCAGTGCGCTATGTATGTAGGTATGTACGCACCGCCGAGCGTGGCCTGCCAGTGCACGGAGGTGGGCAGGGGGGTCAGGTTGCGCACGAGCAGGCGGTAGCAGTGCGCTATGTATGTAGGTATGTACGCACCGCCGGGCGTGGCCTGCCAGTGCACGGAGGTGGGCAGGGGGGTCAGGTTGCGCACGAGCAGGCGGTAGCAGTGCGCTATGTATGTAGGTATGTACGCACCGCCGGGCGTGGCCTGCCAGTGCACGGAGGTGGGCAGGGGGGTCAGGTTGCGCACGAGCAGGCGGTAGCAGTGCGCTATGTATGTAGGTATGTACGCACCGCCGGGCGTGGCTTGCCAGTGCACGGAGGTGGGCAGGGGGGTCAGGTTGCGCACGAGCAGGCGGTAGCAGTGCGCTATGTATGTAGGTATGTACGCACCGCCGGGCGTGGCTTGCCAGTGCACGGAGGTGGGCAGGGGGGTCAGGTTGCGCACGAGCAGGCGGTAGCAGTGCGCTATGTATGTAGGTATGTACGCACCGCCGGGCGTGGCCTGCCAGTGCACGGAGGTGGGCAGGGGGGTCAGGTTGCGCACGAGCAGGCGGTAGCAGTGCGCTATGTATGTAGGTATGTACGCACCGCCGGGCGTGGCCTGCCAGTGCACGGAGGTGGGCAGGGGGGTCAGGTTGCGCACGAGCAGGCGGTAGCAGTGCGCTATGTATGTAGGTATGTACGCACCGCCGGGCGTGGCTTGCCAGTGCACGGAGGTGGGCAGGGGGGTCAGGTTGCGCACGAGCAGGCGGTAGCAGTGCGCTATGTATGTAGGTATGTACGCACCGCCGGGCGTGGCTTGCCAGTGCACGGAGGTGGGCAGGGGGGTCAGGTTGCGCACGAGCAGGCGGTAGCAGTGCGCTATGTATGTAGGTATGTACGCACCGCCGGGCGTGGCCTGCCAGTGCACGGAGGTGGGCAGGGGGGTCAGGTTGCGCACGAGCAGGCGGTAGCAGTGCGCTATGTATGTAGGTATGTACGCACCGCCGGGCGTGGCCTGCCAGTGCACGGAGGTGGGCAGGGGGGTCAGGTTGCGCACGAGCAGGCGGTAGCAGGTCCTGCGCCCCGCCGCCAGCGCGCGCGCCGGCCGCAGCACCGCCGCGCCGCCCGCGTCCACGCAGCAGCACGAGCCTGCGCGCACAGCACACACTATACACTACACACTACACACACTACACAAGGCACTGTATACTGCGGTGTGGCACACCCGTCGCACTATCCTCATAGAACATTGTGATCAAAATTCGATAAACGATTTATTTTATAATATGATTTATTACACCTATTATACATATACTCGTATGCTGGTGTCACCGTTTAATTGGTATTTCATATTCCACATCTGATTTTGTGAGAAAACCTGCATACGCTGAAGAAGAAATACTGATGCGTATGTGAATTTTACTGATCCGCATTGGGCACGCGTGGTAGACTTTCGCCCATAAACCCTTCTTGAGGGTAAACCTTTGACTTGCAGTAGGACATTTCGCCGTGTGTACATAAATTCAGAAAAACTCATTGATCAGCTTGGGCAGTGATCAAATCATCGCCCTCTGCACGGCAGGTATGGGTACACACACACCACTGGACACCACGGCTTACTCAGAATCTAAATAAGAAGCAAGGTGTCTCACACTCCTGGTGTTTGTCTCCGTGGCAGGGTATGACGCGCAGCAGCAGGCGCGGCGCGAGCACGCGGAACGCGACTAGCGCCGCGCGCGCCTCCGTGGTGGCGCCGCTCGCTCCCCCCGCCCCTCGCGCACTGCGGTGCTCCTCTGCCTCCCCCTCCTCCTCGTCGTCGCTCGAGTGTGACACGCGTATTAGATTCGCTACACATTTGTCCGTCTGTGTACAAATAAGATTAGTCGATACTACTGTTGCAGCTATACAGGGTCTTTCTGAATATTATTATATTATAATATGTCGCTGTCCCATTGTTGGGCAAAGGCCTCCCCCTGTTCTCTCCGTGTGCCCTGGTTTTGCGCTTCGATAGGCCAGTTCTTTAAAAAGCCACTTTTTCTTGGTCTGCCCCGACGCCGATTTAATATTGCTGGGGATCAGTTGGTACTAGTTTTGGCCCACAGTTCAACTGGAATGCGGCAGACATGTCCAGCCTAATCCTACTTTAGACCAGCAGCGGTCACTTGGGTTCTGGAAAAATAATCTCATGATCTCATCTAAATGATCTCACCTAAAAAATAAAAAAAAAATAACAAAATAAAAAATTCTGACCCGGTCGATCAGTTTCAAGCCAAGGATGCTGCGCTTCATAGCCCTTTGAATAACCTTGAGGCTTTCTTAATATGCTGATGGTTTTTTCATAGAATGATCAGACTATCAAATTGAACAACTTTCTCTTTGGGACTAACTTTAAAAATGATAATAAATAATCTGCTGTTCAGAGCTAAACAGCAAAACCTACTCGACCCATATGCACCGCAGATTTTTTTTGCGGTTTCGAATTTGGTCCCATAGAAAAAGTTGTGTAGTTTGATGGTCTGATTATCCTCTCAAAAAACCATCAGCGCAATAAGAAAGACCCTATACTTACAGAAAGTAACAAAAAACCTCAGTAATATTTATAGGGGTGGTTTAGACCACCTAACAGTGACAACAGCACAGTAGCAGGGGGTGTAACTCACATCGGGCGCCTCGACCTCGAAGTGAATGAGCGCGGAGGCGGCTCTCGGCAGCGCGCCGGCCGCGGGGCGCAGCGCGCGGCACTCGCACGCGCGGCGACGGCACGCGGCGCAGGGCTCGCGCGCGCACGCGCCCGCCGCCCCGCGCGCGCCCACCCACGGCCACGCCGACGCGCTCCACCGCATCTGCGTCACCACGCACACACTGATACTGTCATGTTGCTAACATCATAGATAATACCTTCGTTTTTGCGCTCAATCTGATTCGCATCGATTCAAAAAAGCTCGTGCGCGATTCAGTGTGCAAGATTGTTAAAGGTGTCACACTAAATAGGTCATCAACTAAGTACGCGGCACGCCCCAAGGGTTCAGACGTAGGCTTTACAAATGACTAGAAAATGCTTAAAGAAGCTACATACTGACGAGGGTCTCCGTAGGTCACGCTTTATTCGACTGTCGTTGTAAATTTAAAAAGAGGGTCAAAACGTGTTTCATCCACTAGAAAGACATATTTGGGATACCTTCTCTAATATATTTAGAAAAAGTTAAATTTGATCAGTTATCTCAAATAACAATCTCGCTTCAAATTTTTAAGGGCTTGTCCGTACCGCGATGTTTATTAGCGCGTTTTATTTTCCTACGCCAGAAAGAAGCCACCCTCCAGATTTTTTTTTCGTTATATGTATATGCGAATACTTTCAAATGTGTCCATAGGTTATAGAATTGCGAAAAAAAAAATCGCGCGATTGAAATCGCTGTGCGGACAAGCCGAGTTTTTCATTCTCACTGTGAAAAAATAATTAAGTAGGGACTACATTCTCGCAAGGAAATCTGGTCAAGTATTCACGGTTAGAACACCCACAACGCCATGAGAGCAATGAAGCGCTGTCACTCTCTCGTCCTCGGCCTCTCTCCTGTTATTCTTAGCGAGAGTAAGTGCTCCTGTTAATAATAAAGCCACCGTATTACATAAGCCTTACAGTATGGTAACACTCTTGATGGCGGGCGATGCCGCCACCCCCCGCTGTCATGCGCAGATATGCAAGGCACCGACACCTTCATACAGATCTTGTAATGCTACCTCCGCCGCCCGCTTCCCCGCAAGGCTCTCCGCTATTGCTCTGCGCAAGTACATCCGTTGACATAATAAGGACTATTATAGTTATGGTGTGATATAGCTCACGGGTAGGTAGGTGTCGTTAGTAAGACTGAAGACGGCGCGGAGGCGCGCGCCGGGCGGCACCACGCCGAGCCACGCGCGCGCCGGCACGGGCCGCGCCGCGCGCCGCGCGCCGTACAGTCGCACGTGACAGCACGCGCGCGCCCCGTCCTGCTGCGCCACCAGCCTGCCCGCACAGTTTCACTAGTTACTGACTAACTGATTTTATTTTAATTTATTTATTTTAGGAAAACTTACGGTCTAATTACAGGATAGGATATCACAATTTTTATAAAACAACGGAGGCCTGACTGCCAGCGTGTATGGAAGTGTGTCGTCGAAAGGGATACGGAAACGTCTCCACGGACACTCCGACAGACCGTGGAAGATGTCCCGTAGCCGTCTCGTAGCGTCATCTGATGATAACCTATCTTTGTCCACTGCCGAACGTACGCCGCTCCCAGGGCGCACCACAACACTTTATCCTCCGCATTCCTCATGCAGCATTTGTAGTACCAGAACAATAGTTATCGATACGACGTGTAACTCTCGACTTAGCTGCATCACCAAATATTAGCCTAGCGCGATGAGGTGCGGCATCGGCACTCACTCGATGAGGTCGGTGGGCGCGCGGCGCGAGGGTCGGGGCGGCAGCGGCAGGTGCAGGGTGACGGGCACGGAGGCGGAGGGGCAGAGGTGCGGCGCGGGGGGCGGCGCGCCGGCGCGGGCGGGCAGTGCACTCCACTGCAGCTCCGCGCCCTGCACCCCGCGCGTCTGCGTCGCCAGCACGGTCACCGGGATAGATTGCACCCTGCGCGTGACAAGTCATACACTGTAACATGCCCCTGTAGAGTAAAAGCCTCATCTCACGAATAAAGGTAGGAGTAGGGCTATACTCCGTTATCTGGTGCCGGTACAGATTGGAGGAGGCAAAGCTAAAGTCATCAGTCTATACCAAATGATTTCTTTTTCCGTTATGAAACTTTCAGGGGTGGTTTAGACCATCAAATTGAACAGCTTTTACTATGTAGAGTATCTGTAGATTTTCTGGCGGCATCTTCTCTTAACGGAACACCTTCCGACGCGGTGGTAGAATCAAAAAATGAAGTCAAAAAGATATCTATGTGATATAATTTTGAATGAAAATTGTGAAATTTTTGAAATTTATGGAAGTAAAACCTGAAATATACCTGAATAAACCGGAAATCTATAAAAATCTGATGTTCCATACTAAAACTGCAATGCCTGCCTACTCGACTAAAATGTATGAGACAGTCATAGATATAGATTATACTACCGAACGAGACAGTTGATTTCTTTTTTACGATTTGCTTCTATCGTAAAAGTTGTTTAGTTTGATGGTTTGAACCACCCCTGAAAGTTTCGGAACGGTAAAAAAAACATCCGGTATACGTCCCACTACTGGGCACAGGGCTACCCTCAGGGAGGGTGTATGGGCGTAAGTCCACAATGCGTGCTCATTGCAGATCATTCATAATTGGCAGGAGAATTTCTTTCAGCGTATGCAGTTTACGCTGAAGAAAAAATTATCGTGCTGATCCTTACGATGTTTTTTTTACCGTTTGATAGCAGTCGGTATTACGTACAATACCTAAGTTATAAAAACTACATAAATAGATAGGTAGGTACATGGCATATCGTCCATGCGGAATACAAACCGGACGCTTGCATGATTCAGTGAATTACTTGCTATCAGATATTTCGTACCTACTTTATTTGGCATCTGACCAAATAGGAACACCGCTATCCGACAGATCTAACGGAAACCGAGTAAATAACAGGTATTTTGACAAAAGAACCCATAGTCCATTAAAATGGGCAGAATGAAACTCTAGGAGGTAACGCACTCGGTGGACAAAAAGTCCGTCTTCAGCTCCTTACTGGGGCTTAAAGGTAATTTCTAACTAGTTGACAGGAAATTCATCGTCTACTTAGCACCTGACAAGTATATTGATACCCCAAAACCATAGATAATTAGTATCTCGTAGTGGTCCGGTCACCTGCGCGAGTGTGGCAGGCTCAGCGCGGGCGGGTCGAGCACGAAGCGCAGCGGCGCCACCTCCCACCACACCTCCATCTGCGCCGCCACCACCGAGCACACCGACCGCGTCCAGCTCTGAGGGGCCACGTTACACCAGTATTAGGGTTGAACGTCATCTGGCAGCACTGAATCAAATTTTTTCACACCCCATCCTATTCTGTTGCTTAGAAATGTAATTTGCTACAGCGAGAAGGACGGTGGAAATGTGACAGCACACAGCTGCTTCAACAGTGCTGCAACCTTTCAACTCTAGTCAATGCAATTCCTGCGCGACAGGAAAGAATAGAGCGTGAAAAAACTCGTTTTCGTTACGATCCCTGTCCTGATGCAAGATGTTTTACATTATTATTAAATTTAGTGTTACCTCCTCGCCAGGTATATCCTCGCCCAAGATCGTCTCCGTTTTGACGATCATCGGGTCGTAGTCGGGAGGGAAACTCTCCATCGGGATGTCAGTCAGTATCAACCTGTGGAATTTGTCGCATTAGGATTGGACCTGACGTTTGACTTGCACGTTGGACGTGTTTCTCGCTCTAATGAAAAATATTACTAATCCGAGCGGATAAGTCAGTTCCAATAAACTCTTATTATTATTGGGTGAATGAGGCCTTGACATACTTACGCCTGTGCCACTTCGACCATCACTGATCTTTTGTGAACGCACCTTCTACAATTCCCTATTAACCCCTATAGCAGTTAGATATCGCAGTAGGTTTTTAACAGGGAGGTCTTGTATCTCATATGGAGTCAGTACCTGTCTGCCAAGATGAATAGTTCGTTTATACATTAGTGAACCACAATCACAGACTATGTGCAGGGGAGTTTCCATTTCCTCCCCGCAGAACCTGCAGCAGGTGGAGTCGCTTAGTTTTAAGGTGTGCATTGTGTTTTAATAAACCCTTAGAGGGATCAAGGCAGACGACAGTTCAATCCAGCAGGGCACAGTTATGTGATATGGCAAAGAGTTGGTATAGTTATAAGCATACGTTAAAGACAAAGATGGCCTTCTGAAAATAAAAAGCAATCATCAGCCGATGGAGGTCCACTGCTGGACATAGGCTCCCCCAAGGATCGCCACAACGACCGGTCCTGCGCAATGTTTGAAGGAAAAGAGCAGGCGCTACAAAATGTTAACGTGCACCATAATAGCCCAGTCATTTTTACGGAGTTTTGTTAGAAGGGGTGGGGAGTAATTATCAATGGGACTTTTAAACTGTAACCGGCACCATTTAGTGACAAAATTTTAAGAAAAAAGTTTTTATTTTTCTCTTAAAATTTTATTTACCTACTTCACAATTTTTATTGGTGAATAATACATTAGTTTGACTAAAATATCGTTATACACGCAAAGGGTACATCAATACGAAGCAAATGTTTCAATCGCCGATGATTTTCTGACGACTTTTGAGGAGTTCTATTGGGTAGCTCTGAAGCGCGTCATCAGATCTTCACCAAATTAAAATGGAACCATCTCGAGGTTAAATCCTTTAGAACTAAAATAGAATCAATCAAATCGGTCAAGAAATGCCGAAGCCATCGCGTAAATACATACAAACCAGGCAATCACACTTACTCGTATTAGACCATAATTATCTTGAAAACTACTGAATCGATTTTGATGAAACTTGCACTGTACCTTAAATTGCAATAAGAAGAATAGCCACAATCTGATTAAAAGTTAGAATAAAAATTGAAATTTTTAAAATTAGGTATTCATTAGAAAATACTAATGTATTTTTCAAAGACTTCTAAGTAGACAAAAATATTACAAGACAGACAGACAATTTACAGACAGACAATTTACAGACAAAACAACTTTATTATCCGGTTTTATAGAACGAGATAAATGCGTAATTTTAAATTTGGAGCTGTTGTTGACAATTTTATTTTTAATTTGATACATTACTAGGCACAAATTGACTCTTAAATAACGAAAAAAATATATTTATTATTCCCGGCTCAAACCGTAAAATAACTGGGCTAATAAGGAATCAAAATACTTCAGGCACTCGGCGACGACGTATACAGACATGAGCACTGCGCGCTGCAGGGCGGGGCGCGGCGCCACGCGCGGCACACACACGCGCAGCTCGGCCGCGCCGCGCGCACACACCGAGCCGCTCCTCCCCTCCACCTCCACCTGCGACGTCGCTCCACTCTCCCCTTCCATCTGCAACATCGTGCCGTGACTTCACGGGCCGCATCTCTCCCCCTCCCTCCTCCCCGCGCAGTACCACAGCATAACTATATAGTCCTTGCCGTGCGACAACGGATGTACTTGCGCAGAGCAACGGAGGTGGCTTTGCGGGGAAGCGGGCGCCGGGGGTCGCATCACGAGATCTGTATGAAGGTGTAGGTATTGCCTAGCATATCTGCGCATGACAGAGCGTAAGTACAAGGGCGCGGCGGAATCGCCCGCCATCAAGAGCATTGCCGTACTGTGAGGCTTATTAGTAATACTGTGGCAGTGCTCACCGGCTCCCCCTTCGCTTGCGCCTCGAGCGCGCCGATGCAGAGGCTGAGCCGGTCGTCCTCGGCGCCGAGCGGCTCTTCGCGCAGCTCGTCCTGCAGGCACGTGCACTCGCCCCACGCGCGCACCTTCCAGTGGTACGTGTATGTCACCGGGCTGTGGGGATATCCCAGTCAAAGGTGCTTTTCGAGAGTGCTTCTAGAGTCCACCCAGATGGACCACAATCTTACCCGTAGTTCACCTCAAATTTAGCCGTCGACTAAACAGGATAAATTCTGTTTGTGCAAACACAAATTAAAGTTCTTCCGACAACATGAACAACTTGGAAATAATAGTCCAATCGAACAACATGGACATCTTGGAATGTCTGATGTCAACGATGTCCGCTCAGGCTCAGGGTTGTATTTGGTGATAACATGAACAACTAGGTCATGGACAATCCTATCAACATGAATAACCTGAAAAACATGACCATATCCACTCAGTTGTCCAATTTGACTGATTGGTCCAAGTTGACCGAGTTGACCATGTCGTCCGATTTGTTTAAGCTAACCATGTTGTCTGATTTGTTCATTTTGTCCGAGTAGTTCACGTTGGCCAAGTTATTCATTTTGTTCGAATTGACTATGTTGACCGAGTCGTGTAAATGGACATGGGTATGCTGTGGAACAAATCATGTCCATGCCGTGGTGCAGGACTCAAGTGAGCTACGAGAAAAACAATATTATCTGCAGTCAGCCTGGGTAGAGCAGCCAGGTAGATCGCGGGAAAGGCACCACTTTCGAAACCATTTAGTCGACTGCCCGTGCACGAATTAAATAAAACGTTAAGGGCATCATCGGGACGATCATAATCCGGCTCGTCGGTCGTACCTATGGTTCACGAGCCTCACGATCCTTGAGAGGGAGCCGTTCGGGAAGCCGGTGCCGAGGTGCACGTAGTACTCGCACGCCGGGTCGTCGTCGCTGCAGATGTCGTAGTCCTTCTCCTGCGCCTGCGCCCCGAAACGACAGTGAGACAACGACACGGATCAGAGGGACGCGGGAGATTCACACGAGAGTCAGGCGGGAAACGACCTCGATCGTGATGTGGTCGGGGCGGAAGTACAGCGCGTCGGCGAGCAGCTGCAACGGGCGCACGATGGCGGTGCTGCACAACACGCGCAGCGCCTCCTCGTGCAGGCCGGCGCGCGCCGCGCGGCACCACAGCGCGCCGCGCACCGCGCCGCCGCCGCGCCAGCACGCGGGCCACAGCGTGAACGCGCCCGCGCGCACCGCGCCGCTCCGCGTGACGGCGCCGCGCCCCGTGCGCGTCCACGCCTCCTCCGCCAGCACGAAGAACATCGCGTGTCGCGCCGCGCAGCGCAGCGTCACGCGCGCCGAGTGCACCGCGCCCACCAGCCGCGCGCCCAGGTCCACCACCGCGCCCGCCGACACACCGCCCACGCCCGCCCCCGCCTCCACGCACATCTCCCATGACGGCGGCGACACGCTCGGCACCAGCACTGCAACACGCCAGGTACATCAGACTTCGCACTTCGCGCTTCGTTAGAGTAGCATAGCGAGAAGCATGCAAACGGCATCATGCCGCTGCCCTACTAATAAAAGACGAGCAGAACCCAAAACGGCGTTTGAATAAACGAACGTCATCATCATCGCCGCATGTATACGTTCCACGGCACAGGCCCTGTCCTCAGGGAAGATGTATGACTATTATCCACTATATCCACTACACGTGCCCAGTGCGAATAGACTTCACTCTACAGTACTAGACTTCACATACGCATCGAAATATCTTCTTCTGCGTGTAAAGGTTTCCTCACGATATTCTTCACCATTTGAAATCAATCATTAAATATTACGTACTCCGTACGTACTTAAATTAGAAGAACTCATGACATATTATCATCTGTGCTGATTTGAACATGAATCTCAAGATTGAGTTTCCATAGCTCTCCGCAACGCGCCACCGACGCTCTCTCGAACTCTGTCGAACCTCGTAAGTTTTATTTGATGTCCTACGAGGGTGTTATAATAATAACCGTAGAGCACGGGCGGCTGCATGTAGCAGGCGATGGGCAGGCGCACGGCGCGGCCGAGCGAGGCGCGCACGAGCAGCTCGTCGCGGAGCGCGCGCACGTCGCTCGGCACGAAGCGCACGCGCAGCTCTGTCGCGGCGCCCGCCGTCACGCGCAGCCTGTCGCTCAGCTCCACGCGCAGCTCGCGCCGCGCCGGCGGCCGCAGCGACACGCGCACCTCCACGCACGACACGTTCACCAGCCGCACCACCCGCTGCGCCGACATGAAGCTACCGTTACCCGTCACACGAGGGTCATACTCTAACCACGATGTAGACCGGTGTCAGTGCAGTCACACGAGCGAGGTATTGCTGTACGTACGAACAGGTGCACCACATACCCTGGCTATCCCTGGCTTAGTGTGTACATCTGTTTGTACGTTCCGCAACGCGCGCTTTGTCTGAGTCGGCGACCGTTCGGTTAAAACTTCCGATCTGTAGGGATATCTAATATTGTGCTCTTACTACCCTAGTACTTGCTCGCTTCCGCGAAGCAGTCGTGAGGAGAATCGCAAGGAGCAACGGATGAAGTCATGACTCAACCGATCCCCTTTTACTCAAATCCCTTTTCAAAATTCAATTCCAAAAATTCAAAATTCAAAACTACGATGAATCCATACATGTGTCACTCTTAGCGATCGCGATAGATCAATCGCACAGGGGGTAATGCCATACTGCGATGAGGTTAGGTTAGATAGACAACCCGTACGTATGTAGCCATAACATCCACAATACTAAAGGTTCGTCAGCATCACGCGCAACTTCTTACTATGTTTTATGCAGACTCCTACTAATTAATGGTGCAAAAAAACATAAGCATTTCTGTAGAATTCGAAAGAAGCCAAGACTAACTTCTTGATTCACCATACTACGATAACAATACGACCAATAGTACTCACCGTCTGAGACTCCCCGACAGTGAAGTTGACGAAGTCGAGTTGCGAAGGAATACAAATAATGTACTCGGGAGGCAAAGACTCGGAGGGCATCGACACGGCTGTGGGAGTCGTGTAATAATGCGGCACTCCGAAGCTGGGAACACAAAATGTGGTTTAAGACTCCATTTCACGTTAGCTGCATGCGTCTGCATCTGGTCGAAGATAATGATCATCGTATATAGGAGATTATTGGTTGCCTTAGTAAGTTGATTAGCCTTTTTTTCACATTGCACATTTACCTATACCAATTTTAGCACATTGACTTAGCATTGGGTAAGTAAGTATACAATCTGAATAACCCTCCAACGTGTCGACTGACAACAAAAATACCAAAATTCGTACTGAACAACAGCAGGAGAAAAGCTCGTGCCATCATCGGAGCGTCCTCACCGGGCACTACGCCACAGGCACGATGATGCACAAAATCAATCTTACCCTGGATCCCAGCTGCAGAGCTTGCGAAGAGCAATATGAAACCATCCATCCAAACATGACTTGGCGGCTAAATGCATGTGCTTCCTGACCATTTTGTCAAAATGTTGCTGGCTTGCCAGCCCCTATAATAAGATAAGATAACGTGTTGACTGAACCACAATTTCCCTGTTCATACGTGCGCTAGCCAATTTATTGGCAAGCATGAAGTGGGGCTATTACGGAGCGCTCGAAGTGAACATTTTGGGGGAGGGTGTCACCTGAGCGACAGGTCGGAGTAAAGAGGGGGCGGGCCGAGGCGCGGGGGCAGCCCCGCACCCTTCACTTCCAGGTCCCAGCCGCTCGCCTCGCACGAGCTGCCCTGCAACGTGTTCTTCACCCACAGGGTCTCCTCACCTGAATATTATTAGGATAATTCAATGGTGTTGAGATCAAAGCGTAAGATGAACAGCTAAAAGGTGTTAATAAAGCGAAAGGCATACTTCCAATGATCTGTTTATAGCTGATACAATAAAATTAATGCCGGTACTTTTCTACTCTTGAGAAAGTAGGTCATGACCAGGGAGCGAAATGACATAGAGATGGGACATTGTTTTTATCGAGTATTCAAGCTATCGATAGTTTTTAGTTAGACTTAACACAGTTTATTTTTCATTGCCATACAGTACGGTAATCAGAAGTTAAAGAGAGTAAAGAGTAAGAGAGAGAGAGAGGTGTCAAATATAGGGATTTTAGGGTAAACTTACCAAGTCACGGTAGTTATCAGAATTTTATTGATAAGAAAAAGAGGTTTGTTTTATTTGTGTGTCATCTCATGATAAATAATTAAAATTAAATATACGTGTAAGTTGATTAAGCAATGAAGATCAAAACTAAAAAGTACCGACAGCCTGAAAACACGATAAAAAACAATGTCCCATCTCTATGACATTTCAATTGTTTTGACATGAGATTCCGCTCTATGGTCATAAGTTCATAACTGTGTCTATTCGTCTGCTGCGCATAGTAAATCAATATCCTAATATTATACGCCATTGCGATCCAGTCCCTTTCATCTAGTCTCGGTCAGTTACGAGACTGTTTTAAGACTTGTAGAAGCTTACCACAGAAAGATGGCATCACCCATAACAGTGCAAATTATAGCATAGAAGCCAACAGATGGTGTTACCTGTCGCACCCCTAAATATGCACATAAGACAACTTGCGAAGTCACACTGATAACTCAAAAACTGCTACACATAAGGTTCACAATCGTGTGCAAGACGTAAATCGCGTAAGAGAAATAATTACAGAGATTCTACAGGATGTTAGGGTAAACAGCTGCATTACTTTAAGGGGTGATTGTACCCATCATATTGAACAACTTTCTAAGAAACCTATAGGAAATTATAAAAAAAAAAATTTTACTTCCCATAAGAAATGCAATCAGATCGAAGTTTTGTATGAAAAGTAAAAAATTTTTTTGCCACTTTCCTATATTTTTCTTAGGGAAAGTTGTTCAGTATCATGGGTATAATCACCCCTTAAAGTAATGCATGCTGTTTTCCCTAACACTCTGTATGAATGCATAATATACAAGGTCCATGCAGGCCATGGCCGGCTTCAAACCTCTTCATTTAAGGAACCTTCCACTCAGTTTCTCCACAGTCTATAGCAGGGTTTCCCAACCTTTTTTGCGTCTCGCCTCCCCTGGTATAATAAGCAATATTTGCATGCTCCCCCACTATAGAAATTTTAACGACTAGCGCGGCTGGAATGGTGTATCTGAGACCTGCTGAGCCTGAACATTTCAGTAACAACGAAAAAAGAATGGGTGAATTAGTAACTAAATGAATGAATGAATTATTAAAATGAATTAATAAGTGGAATTTACGTATTTAACTGGATTTTTCTTTTCAAAATGTAAACGCATTGTGCCCCTTTACGATATCACTACGCCCCCAAGGGGGGCGCGCCCCACTGATTGGGAAGTCCTGGTCTATAGGATAATGAACAAACAGATCGTAATATGATAGTTACGCGCAGCATTCTGCTCGATGGTGGGGAACAGGTCAGAGCGTTGTATGAACATGCGCTCGGAGCGGCAGAGCGCGGCGGCGGGGCGGCAGGGCAGCGCGCAGGACTGCAGGCAGGGCAGCGCGGGGGCGGGGGCCGGGGCCGCGTGCAGGCGGTACTTGTTGCGCGCGGGGGGCCGCGCCGCGCGCCGCGCGTACTGCCGCCGCAGCTCTGTCTCGCGCCGCCACAGCTCCTCGCGCTCGCGCTCGTGGAACACCTTCGACTGATCACATTAATAAATATCCCTACAGATTTAAAATGAATACAAGCGGCCGTTGTCGATCCACTAACACAGAGCGCGTTAGAAGACGTATGCAAAGAACATTATCTCGGTACATGTGATGCGGAGATACGAGCGTTATATGACGATTAGAGTGCTAAAGTATGAAATTGAATGTAGGTATGGATATGGGAGGAGAGGAAGGTCAAAGAAAAGATAGATCTTTGTATGGAGGGTGATAATGTATACGAAAGGAGTACTGAACTACTGATTGAACGATGGCTAAGAGAAATGAATTGAAGAAAATTACATATTGCGCCGACCCCAAATAATGAGAGAAGGGCAACAGAATGATTATGATTTCTGTCATTTATTAGATAAAGTGATGATTGCCGGACTTCCGATATACGAGTTGGCATTGCAAAAAGGTCATATCACAAAGCCGATTTTAGAGCATAGGCGTTGACGGAACGATATCGCCGCGATACAACCGCGACATCCATCGCCACGACTGTAGTGTAATAAGTATGTATCCTAGATCTAAGACTATTTAATCCATTGTTATTACTAATAAATTCAGTATCAATCATGCACTCGGTCGTTTCACTCCTCTCCAAATAGGCATATCCTTACATGGCGACCTTGCCATATTTGGCAAACCTATGGACGCGTTGCGGTTGATAACAAAGACTTTGGCTCCTGCCCGTATTTTAATTATCATGTGAGTGAGGACAATATAAAACATCTAAAATGTGTCAGTCAAGAGTTGAAAAAGAGGACGTTTTCATAACTCAAACTGCAATTGGGGACAATAACAGTTCAGTGACGGAATTACATCAGCATATTTCGGTGATCAAGATCGTTTTGATAATTATCTGCTCATTGATGGCTGTGGCAGTACTCTATGGGTTCTACAGAATGTACCAAAAGTGCCACCAGGGTTGGATGAACAATCAGATAGCAGTATATGGTCTTCGGCGTTCTTTCCGTGGAGGAGATCAACGTGCTATATGTGGAGGATGCGGCCAGCAGCCGAGAGATGCGAGAATCCCGATGAAATAGAAGAGGAGCAGAGAACGCGTTAAGTGAAAGTGAGTGAAAGTGCGGAAAAATTGTGAGTACTTTTGATAAATAATAGTTCGCGAGAATTCGTACGTAACGTATTAAAACGAAGTTAATTATCTTTTATTTATAGTTTAATTGTATATCTTTATGGTTACTTTTAAAACTGTCTCTGGACACATGTTTATCTACTTAAATTTGATAAAAAAATATAAATGTTGACATTTTAAGACAGCAAATACAAGCAAACCAGCTTAGTAGTGAAGTTTTATATGAAATTAAGGATTTAAGTAGAAATATTTATGTGATCAATTAATGTCGTGGCGGAAACGCTCAGTAAAAATCGCGGCGATTCAGTTGCAACGTCATCGCGGCGGTACAGTGGCGATATCGTATAAAGACATAATATGATAACAGAGAAGAGAAAAGAGAAGACAGGAGACGATGTGTACTTACAGGGCGATCGACGAGAGGCACCCGGGGCCCCGCGCGCAGCACCTCGCGTAGCACACGCCGCACGTCGCCGCACTGCGCGCTGCAAGTGAGAGGCTACGTGAGGCAGAGCCATGCTAACACCATACACAAAAAAGAGATGTACAGTGAGTACAGCAACACCATTTCAGCGCTCGAACCGACGCAGGCACACGACCGCCACGTACACGGCCCGCTAAGGTACTTCTTCTTTTTTTTTCTAACCATCATATTATAAAGCATACCTCAGGGAGCGCTTACTGCTTACTACTGTAGACTATGGGATGGGGGGACCACACCAGTGACGGCGAAGCGCCCTGGTAGTTCAACCGAACCTGCCCAAGCGGGGTACGGACCTCGGAAATAGACATTGTTGGAACTACGCGGCGGAATGAGTAGTGAGAATCAGTGAGAACCTCTAAAGTACGTACCTACCTTGGCAGGCCGCCTACGCTGTCGTCTAACTGCGCTTCAATTCCATATATGTGTGTGGCGGTCCTTACACAGTCCTTGCACATTATACGTAGTACTTTTAATTTACTTGTAGGTAGGTACTCCAAAGCCGTACGCCGTCGTAGCTGCGTCGACGGAGGACGGCTTCCCATTATAAACGTGCTTTTTGTATGGGCCAGCTGTCGTTCGTCGTCGGTCAATATGTCGCATCTCAACCCTAAGAAGATTGTCTATGTTAGCCACGTGAGAGCTCACCAACGCCAACAACGGAGTTGAAGAAGTTGTCGCCGTGGGCGAAATCGGTCATGAGTAATACATAATACAAAGACACACGACATAGTATTTATTCGGTGATTATAATACTGCTACTGCAATACCTCCAAGCTTTCCGAAGTTACGTTGAGCAGTTTGTCGTTGGATGGAGGTACCTATTCGTTTAGGCAAATCAAAGGCTTTATTAAGACAGTTAAAAACATTCGAACAGCAGTTTCACCATTTTGTCTTCATTTACCTGCACGGCTAGCATGCCACCCACGACAAAGCATTTAAACGAGAAAAACGAAAGATGGAGGCACATCTCGATTTTTATCGTTTTCTCGGGGGTGGCATGCTAGCCCTATTGCACTAGACCAGCAGCTTGACGATTTTTTTTAAAAAGTGATCTTTCTGCATTTTTACTGATCTCTAAGGGGCTGTTTAAGCAGAAGTGACGTGGCACGGACATTTCGCGGGTGGGGGGCAATATAAACCTTTAGTACGTAGAGTTAGTTGGAGAATTACGCCCGCGCCTCCAGGTGACGTCGCCCGGTGGCGGGGGCGCGATTTTTCTTTACGTCAAAAAACGACGCTATGCTACGTAACATAAGGTTTATATTGGTGTTACTTTGACTACCCGCCGCCGCCACGTGTCTCTCCTGTTTAAATCCTACCTAAGACCGATGTACACATGGACCTTTTCCACCAGGATAGAGATCAACGCCTACTAGTAATTATCCACGACAGTAATTTCCGCTAGTAATTTCCAGCACATTCCCTGTCAGATTTAATCATCTCATTTATGTTTCAGTATTCCTGTGTCTTATGAAATAAATGGAATACTCCCAACCCTGCTATCTATTCAATTTAACCTGGAGCTCATATATAATTTACCGTAGCATCGAGTCATAACTTGTTAGTGCCCGGGGAGACCCGGGGGCACAGTAGACATAAGAAATAGTATTGCGACTGCGCACGAGCATACAAGCGCATACAAGCCCACGAATAGACACGTACAATCGCCACGTCACAGATTATTCATCCCAACTGATTTATAAAAATTAATTAGATTGAAATAATAATTTCATTATTTTGATAGTTAAAATTTAAACTTATTCGCATTTTAAGTTTTGAGGTAAAAATGATTTTTTCTCATTTCAGCACTGAAAGAAAGTGTTAACGTACTCATGGATACATTTTTATAATCTTGTTTTGGTAGTAAGTAGGTTAGTGTGCCAGTGCGGTGGGTTGACATCGGGTTCAGAAAATTATAAATTTTGCTAAAAAATTATTTAATATTAAAAAAAAATTACCTAAGTATGTTGAAACCATGGTAATTCGATTCTAGCTCTCGATTCTAAACAAACTACTTTCTAGTGTTGCGTTAATTCATTAACACGTTGTATTTTGACTTTAGATATTCGATTGAAGTTCAACTTTAGATACATAATTGAATTAATCATGTAACATCATGCCGTGACGATCTTAAATTAATTAAAATTAAATTATAATTTATTTCGGATAGAATAATAATTCAGTTAGTAGTTTGATTAGTAGCAAAGTGTACTTGAAATTATGTTAGTTTGTGTTAATTAGGTATCCGAGTATAAAACCCGCCAGTGGCATCCTCTCTGTCCATGAGCAAATATATTGATTTCATAGGACATAACCTGGTTGTCTTACTGTTTCCCTATCTCTACTGTGCCGGGTTGCGGGCCGGTCTCATTCATTTTCATGAACTAGCGCCCCGGCCCTCCCCATCCCGCGGGGCTACTGGACGTCTGTAGCCGTAAGGTTCATGTCCACAAGACCAGAACAGAAATCATGTCTATACAGGCTGTTAGGGTAAACCGTTGCATTACTTTAAGGGGTGATTGTACCCATGATACTGAACAACTTTCCTAAAGGAGCAAAGAGAAATTCGCAAGAAATAATTTCAACTTTTCATACAAATTTTCGATCAGCTGATTGAATGTAGTATGGAAAGTCCATTATTTTTTTGTATATTTCCTATAGGTTTGTTAGGGAAAGTTGTTCAGTATCATTGGTTCAATCTAAGACAAAAATCGAGATATCCCTCCATCCTTATTATTTTACGTATGCTAAAAAAGAGCGCGCATGACGTTTTACTCGTTTAAACGCTTTGTCGTGGGTGGTATGCTAGCCGTGCAGTAGTATTCTATATAAAATAATATAATATAAATAATATAATATAATATAAAGTTTATTTTCTTCAATACAATGTGTGTGAGTCGAGTCGGTCTCGCGCTAAAGGTCCCGGAGAAAACAATATTTTTTTGTGAGTTAACATAATGTATTTGTGGCTGCCTATTTTTTTATCAAACATTACACATAACGCTCAGTTAATAAATATGTTGTGATGTGGTGTGGTATAGAACTCTCGGTGCGCGAGTAGCCCGACTTACACTTGTTTTATTACTTTCTCTTCTCATTTTATCTTTACTCCTGTAACGTGTTCCACCTTTCTACCAGAAACTGGTGTCATCATCATCATCATCAGCCCTTAAGGCTGGTTTATGGCTGGGTTGAGAGTCACGATTACGGTCAGCGCGGGAGGTAAGCGCGCGGTTCGAACTATGAAATTGTCTGTCGCGGGTCAGTTTTCACCTATGAAACGATACAAGGCCACACCCAGCTCGTGGCTCGGTCAGTGGGTCATTTTCAGGGCTCGCCTCGCTTACCACCCGCGCCGGTGTAAGCGTGACTCTGAAACTAGCGGTATATCCCACTTCAGGGGTCTATCTGGTCAGTGGGTCATTTTCATCTTCAGAAAGGGAGTACCACTATTTAACGACTTACTCTTTCTCCGGAATCAGCGGGAGACTGTCCGCCATCACTTATTTATAATACACATACAATTAGTACAAAACTTAATATAATATTACAATAAACACAGTTTTATAAACTATATAATTATCCTAAACAGCTTTCATAAACTTGTTACTATTTTATTTTTACAACCAGTTGCTTTGCACAATTCTGCTAATATCAATAAGTCTGTGGGAGAATCCCAAGGAATTTTTAAATAAATCAAAATGTTATTTTCTTGTACCAATTTTGTTTACGTTTGTTGCGAACGTTGCGAAGTTTGATGCACAGACTATTATATGTGATTATATGCAAGGAATATAATACTCCCTTCATGGTTTGATGAAAAGGATGACTTAAGACTAAGTGACTTATGTCAAGATGACGAAGTAGTTTTCAATAAATAGGTGTTTATTAAATCTTTCCTATCTCTTTTAAAAGGCTCATTTATTAAAAGGACACTGGGCAGAAATGTATGCCACTGGTCCAAGAGCCCCCCGCTATGACGCCGGTAGGGATAGTTAGAGGATACCCAAACGTACATGGCACCCAAGCGGCATAAAAATATTTTTGAGGAAAAAAAAGATACCTACAGGCTGTTTTATTTTGACGAAGTCGTTTTAGGGGGTAAACGGGTTTTACGGGGTTTGACGGCCCGGTAGCACAGTCGGTAGTGAACCTGCCTGCTGTGCCAAGGGTCGCGGGTTCGAATCCCGTAAGGGACAAATATTTGTATGATGAATACGAATATTTGTACCCGAGTCATGGATGTTTGTATCTATATATGTATTCTATATCGTTGTCTAGTCATCATAATACAAGTCCAGGCTAGATTCTGGTACTTTAAATGTGACTAGATAATTTGTGTGACAATGTCCAAGATATTTATATATTTATTTTATTTAAACGTTTTGATATTATAGCCCCGACAGGTGTAATGTCTTTAGGGGTGATCAGACACTTAGCTAAAACTAATAAAGGTTATTATTAAGCGTGAAAAAGTAATAAGGCTCAGGTTTACTATACCGGCAATTTCAAAATGAGATAACGATTTTCTCGTTTTAAAGGTGCGTTTTGAGGGCTTAAGATTCTTTTACATTATTCTATTCTATTTTTGTTTAATGGTGTTTCCTTGGTGGATTTTGCCAATATCTAGTTTAAAAAGAGCAATTAGTGCTTGACGTTGTACGGTAATGGATATGGCGATCTCAAAGCCGTTTTTATACAAAAACACACTCGAAACCGCCATAAAATGGCGGAGCCGCATAGCTACCTAAATCGCGAGCCGAACGACAGACGTCCACTCGAGAGCCCTCCAGCCACGCGACTCTTCTTTTACATTAATAATAATGAAAAACAATAATACTATCCACATTACACAAGGAATTCAAGCAACAGATATAAATAGTGGCTAAATGCTAACATTAGTATGAAAAACCGCTAAACAAAACACCCTGTATCTTTTTTTCTCTCGAAAAGATATTGATGCCACATATAAAAGAATTATCTACATTAAACCCCCTTTCAAACGTAGTATGTTACTTAGGTGGGGGCTCTTGGACCACTTCTGCCGAGTATCCTTTAAAAGTCGTTCTGGCTTGAAATAACCACACTTTTTTCTCAAGAGCGTCGTCGTCCGAGTCGACATAATGATAAAGGAGTCAACCAAGGTTTCTATGCAAAAACAATGTAGCCAAATTCTAACTACCGATCATATACTCTTTTTGATGATTGATTGATGTGATTCCCACTAGATAAGTCATCCCAGCCTGAAAACTTTATATTGGGGTAGGCAGTAGGCAGAGACAACGGAACGCCACCTGCTGCGATCCTGAAAGAACTCGCTAGCTTCCTACACATTCATTAGTCTCTTCATGCATGCTCGTCGGTTTCATGCTAAATGTTAGTCAGTTGTTACGACTATTGGCTATGTGCGAAGTGGGTTATGGAAACTGTCAAATTGATCGCAGCGCCCGGGGTGGCAGAAATTTGTACTTTGTAGTTTGTCAATTTGAGCACTTTTTTAATTTAGGCTTTCTTTATTGAGAAATCTTTAGTAATGTGATGAGGGCGCCACTGGACTCCGATAGCCCTCTTAAGCACCGTTGTGATTTGAACCTCGATGAAACAAAAAAACGGGCACATAGTTTTTGTAGCTTTCACTTTTACCGTATGTGAACTGTACACATTTTTTAAATGTAAAAATGGCACATGTAGCATTATAAGAGACCACTTTTGGTGTACACGGAAACTAAAGGCTGTATAAGATAGTGTTACAGTGGTGTTAACAGTGCTGTTAACACCGATATAAGGGGGAGCGTGTGAATTCTCTATGGATATAACTCTTATTTGGGCACAAGTTATACAGCCTAAGGTTCTAATTTAGTTCACATTTCTCCATAAAGGCATTATAGTAGCATTATATTGGAATTATAATGGGCCACAAGGCATTATATCAGCTGCTTAACAGAATACAAGTATCCTGTTATACAGACTAAGCCCTAGGATTGGGGTTACTGCTATACTTAAATACCGCTTGAGGTTCTACATTATTCTTCTAGCATCAGAGTGGGTACAATAAAAACCTGAATTTATTTTATTAGTGAGTTAATTCTTCGGTTTCTATAAAATAGCGGTGCACAAATAAATTCCGTGAGTGTTGGTTAATGGCGTGAAGTGAAGTTTTATTGAGAATTTGTGATAACTTAGGTAAGTACACTTTTATAATGTTTTAGCCTGTGAAAACATTTGGGAATGCAAGTTCATTGTGAATGTTTATATGGTTTGATAGCAAAATTTTTATGCGCCTCGGAAATATTTCGTTTTTAATCAGAAATATTGTGAAAAAAGTAACCCGTCATAATATATGATACATTTTTTGTGTCAGATTTACATTAAATCATACAAAGTTTTATTTTATAGTATAATAAATATTTGTTTTACGTGTAAATAAAAGCAGAAATCATTAGTAAAACATAAACAACACCATAACTTATCATACGGTTTAGGTTATAAAGTTATAACAAAATGGCGCTTTCTTAAGAAACCCATGTGAACTCTTATAATCCTGAATTAACGACAATGGCTGTACAGTCGCCATCAGATATATCGTAGCATACAAGGTGTCCAAATATTTCTGAGCAGTGCTAATTTTCATTAAATTATTTACAGTAAATGTTACCAATTATATCTAAACGTGTATTTTGTCATAAATATGTGAACAGCGAATTTTCAATAATTTCTTTACAATGTTATTTAAAATTAACATGTAAAACAACGGAGTAAGGTTTTTATCCGAAACTGTTCAGATGTTTATGGCCACCATGACTGCGTAGATATATTTGATGTTCTCGGCATTCCTATATTTTTGATTGACTATGAGTAAAGAAATTATTGAAAATTAGAACTGCTTAGAAATATTTGACCACCTTGTTTGCTACGATATATCTGCTGGTGACTGTACAAGAGTACACACCGGTACCTCTATTACGCTTATTGCAGTAAATAAGAGTTCAAGTAAACTAATATGCAGCCTGTCGGCTTATATTAGTGTTATTATGGTTCACATTGTGAACTACTTAAACGCCATTACGCAGACTAAAGCAATATAGTGGTATTTCCTGTTGCCATTTTACTGCCAAATGCTGTATATCTGAGTTACAAGAGTATCTCGAAATACCTTTGGTGTTCACTAGTGCAAATATAACACCTTTAAGCAGCTTTGAAAAAGAGGCTAATAACAGAGTCGGGGTGAACCAATATAGAACTTTAAGCGTTAAATCACTCTACGTGTACACCACTTTACTGCCAAATGCTGTATTTCTGAGTTACAAGAGTATCTCGAAATACCTTTGGTGTTCACGAATGCTAATATAACACCTTTAAGCAGTTTGAAAAAGAAGCTAATAACAGAGTTGAGGTGAACCAATATAGAGCTTTAAGCGTTAAATCACTCTACGTGTACACCACTTTAACTCTGTTGGCTGTACAGTAGTTCACATTGACTCTTTTAAGATGCTAGCATTACAGTGGTATAATTCTACACCTTTATACAGCAATAATCATATTTTACTGCCACTAAAATGCTCTTAAGCAGCCAATGCGATATAGGCTGTAAGAAGGCATTTTTGACAGCTGCTCTAACTCTGATCACGCACGGACGCACCACATGTTTTTATTTTACAAAAAAAATGCATTAGGATCCTCGCAAATATAGATAATATGACAAGCTGTAAGCCGTATTTTATAAAACTAAACATTTTAACCCTAATTTCCTTATATATATTAGAAATATGCAAATTCGTAAATAAAAATATCTCCTTGTTCTCGCAAGCTAAAGACCATTACACACGACCTCTTAACCTACGATATAAAAATAAACTTGCGCTGCTAACTTGCAACTTGGAAATGTTTCGATCGGGACCATACGTAATGGCAGTAAAAATTTATAACAAGTTGCCCCTTAAGTTGGCTAACGATGTCAAAAAATTAAAGGCTTACTTATTGGAAAACTGTTTTTATACCTTGCAGGAATTTTTCGATTATAAATGCTAGTGAGAGTACCTATTCCAAATTTATAATTAAGTAAATATGTACTGGACTGTAATCGAATTTTGAATAAATTAATTAAAACTGACATTATCCCCTAAAATCTATGTGAAATTGTATTACATTCATTTAATATTATTTATAATCTTATTGTTACTTGATAGTCCGACATAATACCTATAATCTAATTTAATGTGCTATTGCAAAATTGACATTATAATTATTGTACCTAATGCTTTATAAATTGTTATCCATTCTAAAATTCTTCTTTTGTGTCAGCATAATAATTGTTATACGTATTTACACCTAATTGTTTACCTAGTGCGTTTGTATTTTGATGTTGAACACCGTTTGTAAAATTATTTTGATTCCATATAGGCATGTCTAACACAAAATAAAAATTGTAATTCTAGATTTAAGTTTTGCTGTGCCCTAGCAGGGTCCATGTGTGCTGTAATCACTATGTAACACCTTTTAAAACCATGGTTGCAATAAATGATTTGTATTTGTATTTGATCCCGTTACAATAGTATCCGTTCCTGCTTTTATAATGCTATTATAAAGACTAAAGCGTCAGCTCTAAGTTCTCGGTTGAACCCTATTAAGTGTTAATTAATGCAATAAGTTCCGAGTTACACCAAAAGTGGTCTCTTATAATGCTACATGTGCCATTTTTAAGTACTTACTTACTGTAATAATTACTACAAACTATAGAAACCCCAAAACAAATCGAAAGCTACAAACCTAGTTATTATCATACCAATTTGTCTTATCAAAATCCTCTTCTATTAATCCGCGAATTTCCTACTAGTCAAATTAACAACTCTTTATCGAACGTCAAAACGCGTGCTTTGTATGAAATATTGTAGGTACTAAAATTTGCAGAGTGACATCATTGTTTTTCGTCGTTTTGATACTTTTATAGTTTATCCAGTTATTAAAAATAGTATTCAAGCTACAGAATTACTGAAAATGTGAGTTTAGCCTTATTTTCAAACGGTTTATTTACTGAGCAGCTAAAACTAAAATATATTTTATGTAGTCAACTCCCCAATTTACCTACAGACAGCTTTATAACATTTTTATAATAGTCGAGATAAAATTTAAAGTAGACCTCGGAGATTCCGCAGCCAAATTAAATATCCCCAGGCCCTCGTCCGTGAACAAAATGAAACCCTCGAAAAAGAAGTGACGAATAAAGTACTTTAAGTTGTTTCAATTAAGTTTAATTATTCTTTCTCAGTTAGAGGTTAATGAGATAATTATTCTCTCAATTAGAGTAATGGAAAAACCACAAAGGTCTGACTGTTAAGTAAAACGAACAAAATAAAAAGAAAAGTTTTTATTTTGATAGCATAAGCATCTCACAGTAGTCCGAAATATTTACGGGCAGTTAATTATATGGGTTACATATTATCGTTTTATTATCAATGGTATTCCTTTGATTATCAAAGGAATACCTTTGATATGAAACGCATTTAAGATTTAATGGTTTTCCTTTCATTTAAATTACCTAATTTTTTAGAGAGATTTGATCCTTATGATTGACCATATCGATCGATATCACAAAAGTACAGGACGTCATTTTTTTTTTAATTTTGGCCGGTTCGATTTCCGGGTGTGGCAAGCGAATTTTCGAAAATCTTTGAATGTAAGTTTGTTTCTTTTAAAAAATTAAGGAATTTTTATTTGAGTAAAATTTTCTATTTTTTTGAGTACTTTCCCTCCAGGTGGCGTTAAAAAAATCCACCCTATATATTATAGGTTTATATTACACTCTGTATTCAAAGCCTGTATTACATTTATTACGACAGCATTTCAGGAAATAAATCTCAGGGGGCATAAGTGGCATGTCAGAAGCCGCTAACTGGCTGCTATATGGTCCCTGGTAATTAGTTCTGTCGGGAAAACTATTGCCACTTTCTGGCTTATCCGAATTAAGCGGGGCTTAACTCGGTCGCCCAATATATTTTGTTGACGTTATTCAGCTGCAGAGTAGTGGCGATGGTAGAAAGTGTGAGTTCGATGTATGCTCACGACTTTATGGGGATAGGCAGAGATAACTACTTAAACTAAACAATCATTGTTGTGATGTATAAGTTCGGATAATTCTTTATGTAGGCTAGCTTCGCGTTAGAAACTTTTTTTTTTTTCAAAGCGTGAAATTCACGTTTGCAAAAAATTTGCGAAGCTCTCTTTTTAGGGTTCCGAAGTCAACAAGGAACCCTTATAGTTTCGCCATGTCCGTCTGTCCGTCTGTCCGTCTGTCCGTCTGTCCGTCTGTCCGTCTGTCCGTCTGTCCGTCTGTCCGTCTGTCCGTCTGTCCGTCTGTCCGTCTGTCCGTCTGTCCGTCTGTCCGTCTGTCCGTCTGTCCGTCTGTCCGTCTGTCCGTCTGTCCGTCTGTCCGTCTGTCCGTCTGTCCGTCTGTCCGTCTGTCCGTCTGTCCGTCTGTCCGTCTGTCCGTCTGTCCATCTGTCCGTCTGTCCGCGGCTTAGCTCAGAGACGCTTAGTACTAGAAAGCTGTAATTTGGCATGGGTATACATATTAATCAAGCCGACAAAGTGTTGAAATAAAATCATGAAAAATTTTCATTTTTAGGGTACCTCCTAAGGTACCTCCCCTACACGCGAAGTGGGAATGGAATTTTTTTTCTCGTTAACCCCATGGTGTGGGGTATCGTTGAATATGCAGTTTAAAAATATTATGGGTGTGGGCAAACCATTTTTCGATTTCCCTAAATCGAAAAATGGTTTGCCCACACCCATAATATTTCGCTAACGGATCCCTATCCGTTAGCGAAATATTAAGCTATGATGTGAAAATTTTTGTTAGAGTCAAGTGTCCCCCCCCCCCCTTGCCAGCTAAACTGTTGTTTCTGGATATGTGAAAAAATTCATGACAGTAGTATATACGAGTATAACGAAATTAAAAAGAAAACTATCACCGCTAAGTAGGCTTTACAAGTTTACGAGTAATAGTCCATCAACTTATAAAAAGTACTTTTTAGACTTTATTAGCCGTTAAACCGTAGTATAAAACAAAAAGCCGCCTTCTAAGTCTATATTATACAGGGTGTACAATAAAATGGGACAGCTACTCAAAGGGGTGCTTCAGACCATCAAACTGAACAACTTTCTCTATGGGACCAATACCGAAATCGCGAAAAAAAAATCCGCTCTCCCATACAAAACTGCAAACATAACTCGACTGAAATGTATGGGACAGCAGATTTTTTTTTCGCGATTTCGATATTGGTCCCATAGAGAAAGTTGTTCAGTTTGATGGTCTGAAGCACCCCTTTAAGTAGCTGTCCCATTTTATTGTACACCCTGTATTGTGACGGGCAACTACGGAACCCTATCCTGCGCGTGGTCCGACACGCACTTGGCCAGTTATTTATTCCTATTTAAGAATGAAATGACGTTTCAAATGGTAACCTACACCTACAAAAATACTGCAAATAAAGCCATATCTCTTTCGCCTCTTGACAAGAATTATGCTGATCCGTTCAAAGTTCAAACCACACAGCTAAAATCAAATTAATGTGCAAAATATTCAATCTCAAGAGGTACTTAGCATGTTAGAGTAATAAATCATGTTTACGCTTAGGTACGTGAACGAAATAGGGCGAGGAAGTGAGAGCGGAAATCGTTCGTTGAATTTAGCACATTTGGTATTTGATGGAAGAGTGATGTGTTAAGGTTGGCGTGATTTAGCGGCTATGGTTTCCGAGACTCGAGATGGGGAGCTACGTTTTTTATACTTTTACGTATAAGTTAGAACCTACCTTATACGTAAAAGTATTAATCATAAAAGACAAAAATACAAAATCTCGAAAACTATTGTCACGGATGCTGACAGAAGTCAAACTTAAAAAGGCATTAAAAAATTCAGGCGGTTTGTTGACAACTCAACAACTTTCTCAATTGGACAAATATCGAAATCGCGAAAAAAAAATCAGCTGTTCCATACATTGGAGTCAAGTTAATGGCAGTTTTGCATGTGACAGCTGATTTTTTATCGCGACTTCGATATTGGTCCCATAGAGATAGTTGTTCAATTTGATGGTCTGATCATCCCCTTAAAAAAGTTTCAGCAAATTTTTTTTAGCCCGTATATTTATACCTATTTTTTGTCAATGATCCCACTCAACGATACACTAAGGTACGAGTACATAATGTACATTCTAATCTTTTATCTCTGTTACAGTATCTCCAAAACATTTTCTACTAAAGTCTTTATTCCAACAGGTATTTAGGGAATGTTGTTCAAAGGGGAGCATTCAAGTGTTCATTCAGCCTTACTTGGGTATTTTAGCTCTATATTTTATTAACAGGTCGAATATATGAAGCTGTGTATGGGAACGAGCTGCTGCTCGACTTACCGGGATAATTAGAGTAGAAAATATCGCAGTTCGTACCACCACATCACTGATACCATCACAGAGTTCTTTGTCATATCACGTACTATACTGATACCAATCTGCTACAATGTCTTTACCTCTCTTTTATCTCTATACTAATATTTTACTATCGCTTTATTACTATCTGCACTATTATAAAATCAGAAGTGTGACGGTACACTGAAGATTTTTTTAGTTTCAATACCTAAGGGCTCTTACAGACCAGCGACAGTACTCTGTGACAGCTCGCGACAGGGTCGCGCGACAGTTGAAGACCGTGACGTAGTGTTGTATAGTCTGAGAGATAGACCTCCATATCCAATAGTTTGTAACATCCTATATACAGGGTCCTTCTTAATATGCTGACACTTTTTTAAGGCGATGACTAGACTATAAAACTGAACAACTTTCTCTATGGAATCAACATCGAAATCGCGAAAAAAATAACAGATGATACGTTTGGCTCCGAGTAGGTTTGCAGTTTTGTATGGAAGTGATGATTTTTTTTTCGCGATTTCGATGTTGGTCCCATAGAGGAAGTTGTTCAGTTTGACGGTCTGATCATCCCCTTAAAAAAGTGTCAGCATATTAAGAAGGACCCTATACAGGATGTAACAAAACACCCTAGTAATACTTAAGGGGGTGCTTCAGACCATCAATCTGAACAACTTTCACTATGGAGCCAATGTCGAGAAAAAATAAAAAAAATCTGCCGTCCCGTATGAAAGAGCTGATTTTTTTCCGCGATTTCTTCAAGTGGATGATCAGACCGTCAAACTGAACAACTTGCTCTATGGGACCAACATCGAAATCGTGAAAAAAATCAGCACTTCCATACAAAACTGCAAACCTACTCGAAAATGTATGAAAACGCTGATATTTTTTTCGCGATTTTGATGTTGGAACCATAGAGAAAGTTGTTCAGTTTGATGGTCTGATTATCCCTTTTAAAAGTGTCAGCATATTAAGAAGGACCCTGTATTTTATCTCGCTACGATGACGGGAGATTTGTGTGGACGAAGTCACGGGCAGAACAAAGTGAGTTATTCATCATCATCATCATCTCAGCCGATGGACGTCCACTGCTGGACATAGGCCTCCCCCAAGGATCGCCATAATGACCGGCCCACACAGCATAGAATATCTACTAGATATCTAGTACATATTTTGTAGACACTTTGATATTTTGTATATATCTATTAGACATCTTGTAGACATTTTGGGCTGTTGGGGGGTCCTGCGCTGCCCTCATCCATCGGGTTCCCGCCGCCTTCACCAGTACAGCTAGCATGCCATCCACGACAAAGCGTTTAAACGAGAAAAAAGTCATGCGCCCTTTCTGGCATACGTAAAATAATAAAGATGGGGGCACATCTCGGTTTTTATCGTTTTCTCGCAGGTTGCATGCGAGGCTGGTCGTCGGTCCACCGTGTGGGGGGCCAAAGTGAATTTGAAATCATCTTTTTATGAAGACAAATTGAGAAGTTGTGTTTTCGTAAGCATTCCTATAGATCCAGATAAGTACTGTTCAGAACTTAATAGACAACAAGTAAATAATTAACAGCGAAGCACTTACTCGTTAAGCTCTGGTATTGATTCTGGATGAGATCGGCTCCATTGTTGCGAAGTAATTAACTTTATTAACGTGTCTATACAATATCGTCAATGTACTGCTGGAGATAGATACATAAATAAACTAGAGGCATTTATGGTGGTAAGGAAAATTTAATTACTAGAATTTACTAAATATTAAAGCAGAGCAAAGCGTCGGTCGGTGGCGCGTTGCGGAGAGGTACGGGAACTCAATCTTTAGGTCCGGGTTCGAATCCACACAGACGACATGCCATGTAACCATGAGGTTTTCTAACTTACGTACATAATACCGACTGCTCTCAAACGGTAATGGAAAACATCGTGAGGAATCCTGCATACTTTAATTTAATTTATCTTTATTTGGATACCAAACTGCAAATCTATTCAAGTCAAATGTATGGGACAGCTGATATTTTTTTTGCGATTTCGATGTTGGTCCCATAGAGAAAGTTGTTCAGTTTGATGGTCTGATCATCCCCTTAAAATAGTTTCAGTTAATTTTTTTAGACCGTATTATGTTATACAGGGTGTAACAAAACACCCTAGTAATACTTAAGGGGGTGCTTCTGACCATCAATCTGAACAACTTTCACTATGGAGCCAACGACGAGAAAAAATAAAAAAATGTGCTCTCCCATTACATTTGAGTCGAGACGGTACTGCAGTTTTGTATGAAAGAGCGAATTATATGTAGGTATATTATAGTCTGATGACGAAAAAAGCGGTTGACATAGCTCAAAAAATTAGCATGCTGAAGTTAGTGGCAATGGTCATAGTCATACTAATTAATAATTATGAAATCAAAGCTGCACTTTTAGATGGAAGCAAGCCGCTTTGCACAGTGATAGTAGGGACCAAAATAAGCGATTTGACCCGCAGCAGCGCAACTTTCATCCCTTAGGATACTAGATGGCGCCACTTCATTAAAAAAAACTTTGAAAAATTCTACAAGCCAAACGGCTTCACCGATTTCTATTATTAATGTGTCAATAAAGAATATTTATGAGTTTATGACAAAAAAAAATAAAAAATAAAAATATCTATAATGGCTGCAAAAAGCCATGCATTTTTGTAAAAAAAATTATGTTATTTTTCAGTTTTTTTTTTTAATAACATTAAAAAAATGTATGAATTGGGTATATTTTTAATTATTCACATTGTTAATAAATCAATAACAAGTTTAATAAAAAAAACTGCATGTCAATATCTTTAATAGTTTGGAAAATATTTAAGATTACATAAGCAGGTAAGGCGCGCCCCAGTCTTAGTAATTATGCAAAAATTACTCAATTTGGTACTGGAAGCAAGCCGCTTTGCACAGTGATAGAAGGGACTAAAATAAGCAATTTTACCCGCAGTAGCGAAACATTAATCGTTTAGGATCACAGATGGCGCCACATATTTTAACAAACTTCAAAAAATTATAGAAACTAAACGGCTACACCGATTTTAATTATTTAGGTGTCAAACGGTTCGTCTTTTTATGTTTCAATTTAAAAAAATTAAATAGTCAATTATTTGTAGAAATTGAAAGTGCAAAAATAATAAAATATAAACAAAAAAATTTAAAATGTCATGTTTTCACTAAACTACGTTGAAAAATGTATGAAGTGTGTATTTTTATTTTAGACAGATTTATTTCGAATCTAAAGATGAAAACTGCATCGAAATCGGTTTAGTAGTTTTGTAAATATTTCTAATTTCTGCTGATAAAAGTCCACAAATCAAGGATCGCCACAACAGGACCGGCCCTGTACTATCTTCATCCAACGAGTGCCCGCTACCTTCACCGGATCGTCGGTCCACCTTGTGGACTACCCACGATACGCTTTCGGGTACGCGACTGCGCGGTCGCCACTCGAGAACTCTTCAGCCCCATCGCCCATCCGTACGTTGAGCAATGTGCTAAGCCCATTCCTACTTTAGTTAGAAATTCTCCGGGTTGTGTCGGGCTGTCGGCTACCCTGGTTTTCTTGCGGACGGACCTCTTCATTTCTTAATCGATCTCGTAGGGACAATCTATATAGCCATCTCCATTGCCTTTGGGTGACTTACAACATTTTTGCTTGCAACTTTTTTTTTTTTTTTTTTTACTTTTTTTATCATGGTTTGGGGGAGGGCTATGATTTTCTGCCATTCGCAGTGGAGACTTTAGGCTGTTGGGGTCCCGCTGCGAAGCTTTTTTTAAAGTGTCTCTCGAGGCGCCTGTTTGAGGCCACGGGGGACAGGAGGGCTGGCAGCTATTTTGCCCAAAGGGTTAGTTTGGCCATTCAGAGAGGCAATGCGGCCAGCCTCCTTGGAACTCTGCCTCAGGTGGGCGCTTTGGAGGATATCTTTTATTTGTAGGTTATTGGTGTTTTAGTTTAGTGTGCTTTTTATTTCTATTCAATTGTATTTTTAATGTGTATTTGTGCTTAATAAATAAATATTTACTTGGCTTTAATTTAGTGAGCGACCATGTAATAGCATAATTTATTATATTATATTTGTATATCATTTCAAATCATATCTATTTACTTACGTATGATTTCCACAGCCGCCCTTGCAGAATTTTTATTACACTGCAGAGGACAGGGTGCAAGCTAGGTCGACGTGTCGGCAACCACAGCGCATTGTGTCCGTCACAGCCTGATTTCTAAGCGAATTGGTTGAAGAATATTTTCTGTTTAATAGTTCCCATCCCATGCCCATCTTTTTAGGGATGTAACAAGAGCTCCTAAGGTGGATGGACTTCACAGTAGTTAAAATATACAATGGTCAGTGCATTGTGCGCAGCCTGATTTACAAGCGTATTATTCGAAGAGGGATAATTCTGACAAATTGCAACTTTTGACCATTGTGGAGTCCATCTTACCTTAGGAGGTCTTGTTACATCATCATAAAAAGATAAGCATGGGATGGGAACTATTAAATTGAAAACATTCTCCGACCAATGTACTTATAAATGAGGCTGCAAAGGACACAATACGCTGTAGTTGCCGACACGTCGACCAACCTTGCACCTTGCAGTGTAAAATATTCTGCAAAAGCGTCTGTGGGAATCAAACGTAAGTAAAAAGTACCTACCTATAAAATTTTGAAATGCTATAAATAAATATCTTGGACATTGTCACACAAATTATCTAGTCACATTTAAAGTACCGGAATCTAAACTCATACACCACAACTACAATACCAATCACCAACTACGATACCTGGCTATACTAATATTATTATTATAATACTAAATGAAGGCATAGTTTGAAGGCTGCAAGTCAACCAAGAGGGCTAAGCTCGGAGTTTCCCTTTCTAAATCAAATCAGAAATGTATTCGACACAACCCGAATAATTGCTAACTAAAGTGGCAATGGGCTGGGCATATTTCTCGCAGAACAGCTGGCCGATGCTGATGGGGCAGAAAAGTTCTCGACCGGCGACCGCGAGGTCGCGTACCGGAAAACGTACCGTGGGTAGGCCTCCGCTAGGTGAACCGACGATCCGGTGATGATAGTGGGTACCTTTTGGATGAGAGTAGTGCAGAACCAGTTGTTTTGGTGATCCTTGAGGGGGCCTACGTCTAGCAGTGGACGTTTATCGGCAGAAATTAGAAATATCTACATAACTACTAAACCGATTTCGATGCAGTTTTGACTTTTAGATTCGAAATAGATCTGTCTAATTTTAGACAAAGAAAAAAACACACTTCATACATTGTTCAACGTAGGTAGTTTAGTGAAAACATGACATTTTTTATTTTTTTTATATATTTTATTATTTTTACACTTTCTATTTCTACAAATAATTGATTATTATTATTTTTTTAATTTAAACATAAAAAGTCGAACCGTTTGACACCTAAATAATTAAAATCGGTGTAGCCGTTTAGTTTCTAGAATTTTTTGAAGTTTATTGAAATATGTGGCGCCATCTGTTATCCTAAACGATTAATGTTTCGCTGCTGCGGGTAAAATTGCTTATTTTAGTCCCTTCTATCACTGTGCAAAGCGGCTTGCTTCCAGTACCAAATTGAGTAATTTTTGCATAATTACTAAGACTGGGGCGCGCCTTACCTGCTTATGTAATCTTAAATATTTTCCTAACTATTAAAGATATTGACATGCAGTTTTTTTATTAAACTTGTTATTGATGTATTAACAATGTGAATAATTAAAAATATACCCAATTCATACATTTTTTTAATGTTATTAAAAAAAAAAATTCCTTTGTGAAAAGCCAACACGTGTCCAAAAAGGCACGGATGGCAGTTCATAATGGAGTGTTAGTCCCGACATTGATGTATGGAAGTGAATCTTGGGTATGGCAGAAGACGCATGAAAGTAGAATTAACGCAGTGGAAATGCGCTCATTGAGAAGTATGTGTGGTGTAAATGTGATGGATAAATTGAAAAATAGTTTTATTAGAGAACGCTGTGGTCTGAAAGAGGATGTAGTGACAAAAATAGAGAAAGGTATGTTGCGATGGTTTGGTCATGTGGAAAGAATGGATGAGAGCAGATTGACGAGAGCAATTTATAAGGCAAGCGTTAGTGGAAATGTTGGAAGGGGACGGCCTAGACGTACATATACGGACCAAATTGGCGACGTGCTTAAGAAGGGCCAGGTCAGATCTACCCGAAACCGACGAGCATGCATGAAAGGTCTTATGAATGTGGAGGAAGCTAGAGAGGTATGTCAGGATCGTAGCAGGTGGCGTTCCGTTGTCTCTGCCTACCCCAGTGGGAGACAGGCGTGAGAATATGTATGTATGTATGTATGTATTAAAAAAAAAACTGAAAAATAACATAAATTTTTTTACAAAAATGCATGGCTTTTTGCAGCCATTATAGATATTTTTATTTTTTATTTTTTTTATCATAAATTAATAAATGTTCTTTCGATTGACATATTAATAATAGAAATCGGTGAAACCGTTCGGCTTGTAGAATTTTTTAAAGTTTTTTTTAATGAAGTGGCGCCATCTATTATCCTAAGGGATGAAAGTTGCGCTGCTGCGGGTCAAATCGCTTATTTTGGTCCCAACTATCACTGTGCAAAGCGGCTTGCTTCCATCCCAAAGTGCAGCTTTTCCTTAAAATATCTCCATAACGACTAAGACTATCATATCTATCGGAGAACATCCAACAAGGATAAAAGTAGGTACAGTCGGCCGCTATAAGTTGTATACACTTTTGTTCTACGTCGTAGTACTGAAGTGTATATAACTTATTGCGGCCGACGGTACAATGTAGGTCAGTACATAACAGTCATTAATTCCAAGCTAACTTATTTTGAAAAGAGCTATTTATGATTGAATATTGCTACAATTAAAACCTTAAAAAATGTTTAATAAGGTCCATATCAAACAAGCAATTTTTGAATGCAGGTGATGTGAACTGCACCGCCGCGTCATCGGAACTTTAACTGCGCGAATGATATTATCACTTATCAACTTATCAGTTATCTTATCACTACATCGTTCTATCAACGCCTACGCTCAAGAATCATTTGTGGCTCTAATCGTACCAAAGATTCTGAATACCGGAAATTGAATACATCCTTAAGTTTATGGAGATAAAATTCACAAATTTTTCGCACGCCAATGAGCTACCCAACCATATAAATGAGATCGTTAACAAAAAAGATAATTAAATCCCGCACGGATGAAAGCTACTATATATTTTATTTGGTGGCGGATATTGTTGCCCCGTCCTCAACCATCGCGATAACTAAACACAATCATAAGTTTATGAACAGATCTGTTCGTAAAAACATATTTAAGTGCATCGTAAAGCGTACTCCGAGATAATGAAGAGTTTTGTTTACGAGGTTTGGCTGTTTCTTTTCGTTTTAGGCTTCGCATACGGACGACTATATTCAAGACCTTGGAAATCCCTTTTGAAGTACACGTCATCATCAGCGAATATACGTTGCACTACAGGACTCAGGAGGAAGGGTTTATGAGCATTAGTCAACCACGCGTCAAAGCGTGCCCAATGTGGAATGGTAGACATCATAATAAGCACTAACATTTCCTCTTCAGCGTATGCAGATTTCCTCACGATGTTTTCCTCCACCGTAAGAGAGCAGTCGGTAATACCATAGAGTAAATACATTATACACAAGCATTACTTACAAAAGTTAGAAAACTCATTGGAACATAGCATGCCCTTTGTGGATTGACAATTTTTTCGATGTTAACATGAATCGAGCCCGGTTACACGTTCAGTCCAACTAGCAGAATGGTGATAAAAGAAAGTCTTATATCACAAACTAGTGATATTTAAGGCATATATAAGTAACGGTTGCGACTGCTGGTCATATATATGTGCTAAGTAGAGCTTCTTAGCTGTATAGTGATATATGACTGAATAGTTGCATTAACCTGTTACAGAAACGTTTATTCCACCTTTTTATACAACGCATATAACAACGCTGTATATCGGTACTTACAACAGCTACACTAGAGCAAATGTGCTCTATATCAGCTTTTCATCACACTCATAAAAAGCAAAAATGTACTAATGCGGCTCTCAAATCACAGATATAGCACTTATGTTATAAAGGATACTATTGCAGCTGTTCGGTGATATAGATGTAGGCCGTTACAGCTGATTTACATCAAATATGCTTTATAAAGGCTTTCGTTAACACCAGCACTAAATAACATCTAATTTGAACTTCATTAACACTGAACAGTTGTTAATACGCGTTATGCAAGACTCATATATCACCAGTTACATATTGGCTATCCTTATCGTTTATTTAGTGCAAAAACGCTGAATAAACGTGTCGCAAACACACCCATATACAAACATTTAGCTCCATATACGTTTTTCTAGCAGCTATTTTATCATTCGACAATTACGTTCGTAATTTCATTAAATTTCTGAGTTAAATTTAACGGAGAAATGGACTGTAAGGCTTGGAATAAGTTTAGGAAAAGTGGTGCATATAAACGGAGGAAAATACTGTTTTACTGTTGACTTAAGGAACCCTTAAATGTGTCATGGTCACGAGCTGGTGATATATCGGTTCTATATCAGGAACCGGAACACTAACTAGTTGTATATTTGTGTCTTAATTTTGTTGTTGAAAATATCATTAATTTTATTTATTTAAAGACTGTAATTCCAAAGGGGGCATTAAAAAAACGGTGAAAATATACTAGTATTATATCAATAAAATTGCAAGCCCAAGTGAATCGGAACTATTTATGACGATACACTCTAATCACAAATTGCAGAACACAATGAATGACAATTGAATAACAAAATAAACTCATTAATACTTACGAATATATATTTTATGATTCCAATTTCAACACAAACACAACAAGATGCGACGAATTTAAAATTGTGATATAAAACATTCACAATCACTGATATATCATTAAACTGTTGTATATCAGTGTCGCTTGTGATACCTATATCACTTTATTGTGATATAAGTGGTTTAAAATTGCTGATATGTCACCATAAAGCTACAAGGGACACCGATATATCATAAATATATAACAGTTTAGTCATAAGCGGAGCTTAAATACAATCATTGTATCACTGAAACGTTCTAAACCAGGGGCCCTTTCCGCGTTGTAGAAACGTTTCTATCACACATATAGGACCAATCATGAACACTAATCAGCATCTTGGAAACGTTTCTGTGACTGATATACAGCTATGATTTGCTGCTTGGGATATTTCGTCATTCTGGTCCATCAGTCTGGTCATGTTTATTTGATTTGAAGGGAAACTGATATACTGAAGCACTATGTTAGTCGGGTCAATCTCGAGTCAGTTTCCCTTCAAATCAAATATACATGACCAGACTGATGGACCAGACTGATGAAATACTGACCGTGTAACCTCCCTATTGCGTACAATATTATAATGTAAAATGTAAGCAATAGATCAATTCAATTTACCTCCAGCTCGAAGGTATCGAATTCCAATCGGTCCAACCCTGTTTCTGATATATATAGACAACCTTTGTTCACTCACTCTTACTCACGCCAAAATATTTGCTTTCGCTGATGATACTGCAATTATCTTTCATGGTAATACATGGAAGCTTGCAAGTGATGCAGCTCAGGACGGTATGCGCGTAGTAACAGAATGGCTACAACAAAATCTGCTAACTCTAAATACAGGCAAAACAAAAGTGATCAGCTTCAGCATCTCTAAGCGCACTGCACCAGTGCGCCCTCTACATATCCAGCTGCACACGTGCGATAATGGAAATGAAGATTGCCAATGCCCCATACTCGAACAGGTTGACAATACTAAATATTTGGGAGTACTCTTGGATGAACACTTAACCTGGAAAAAGCAAGTCAATAATATCAGCGGGCGCGTTCGAAAGCTTTTATACATTTTCAAGCGCTTAGGATCAATAGCTAATGATAAAGTATTGAAAACAGTGTATTTTGCACTGTGCCAATCACTTGTTACTTACTGCATAGTAGCTTGGGGCTCCGCATGTAAAACGATTCTTTTAAAGGCGGAGAGAGCACAACGTGCTATACTCAAAGTTGCATACGGAAAGCCATTTCGTCATCCAACAAACTTACTGTACCAGGAAACCAAGGTCTGTAGCGTAAGACAATTATATATTGCAAAAGTTGTTTTAAGGTATCACAAAATTGCAGCAAACAGTATTATCGAAACTAATCGATCAGAACGCCATGTAAAATGGAAAAATAAAGTCTGTCGTACATCATTTGGACAAAGATCATTTCTCTTCATGGGTCCTCATTTATATGGTCGGCTACATAGCTTACAAAACCTCCTCACGCTAACAAAACACCATTGCAAAAAACGCATCCGCGAATGGCTCTTCCAACAGACCTATGACACTACAGAAAAGTTTCTCGCCATAGATGCCTAAACTAGAACACAAAGAAAATATTGTAGACATGTAAGTATATGATATATTGTAGAATCGTAGACAAGCACGAACATGCAAGCACACATTTACATGAAAACATAAAGTCACACGCGCACACACACACACACACACACATGCATACATACACACACCCCCCCCACACACACACACATACACACATCTCCACCCACACATACGCACACACGAAAACTGACATACACTGTAAATCCTTTGTAAAACCTACAAATAGTTACCTTGTTTATGTTCCTTTATAACATATTTCTTCAGATTTTTGTAAACATTTCATTTTGTTTAATATATTTCATAAGCAGATTATGTATCACGTGTACTCACGAAAGAGCCTAGCCTTCACACACCAGGGAATCCTCGTGTGAAGTCTAGTGTACACCCATTATGTAACAAACTTTTTTGATACAATAAATGATTATTATTATTATTGTATGTCTTACGTTCCGTAATCACGGGCAATTAAGTCCCGGACCTTTGGAAGGCGTGCATGGGGCCGAAGCCTACATGTAGAGGCCCGTTCAAAAGACAAGTTAATCTAAATGTAAGGGATACACAAATGGCGGATACCATCTCCGAGCGTACAACATGATACCCACGGGGATGGTCCCCGCCATTTGTGTAAAGACTATTGGAGTACGGCGCTATGGCCGCGATGGAAAAATAAGGTCTTGGGCTATGGAGGTGAAAGTTGGGTGGATGGATACTGGGCTATGGGAGGAGACTAACGGACGCCTGCCATGACAACTAGTCTCAAAATTGTAAATAGGGCAGGCGGTGACTCGCCGACTCGTCGAGTGGGCCCCATAAAACGGCCGCACGCACAAAGTGCGACAATGGGGCAACATCTCATTGAGCGGCTGAAGGTTGTCGAGAGGTGCGGCTCCGGTTTCACCATCGCGGGGTTTACCCCCGTGAGCGGGTTTCCCCGTTATTACGCCATTACGTGCAATACACTTCCAACCTGGAGCATAGGTTCTGCTCTTGCGATTCCACTCTGGACGGCCAATTAAGGCAAGCCAGAGGTAGGGGGGTGTGTTACTGTGTGTGTGGGTGTGGGGGTGTGTGTGTGTGGGTGTGTGTGTGTGTGAGCGCATGTCTGTATGGTCCCCCTGGATAGGGGTACGCGGTGTCGCCACTCACCGTCAGCTCGCCACAAGCTGCCCCCGCGGGGTTATTATTATTATTATTAATGAAACTTTGATAACGTACTGAAACCTTGACAGTTTGAACCAACGACTATAATGTGAAAAGTAAACATTTAGAATCTTAATTCACCAGTCTTTGGATAGGTTCCAAATAGCTAGTCCGACAGATCTTTCGTTCGACCAGAAGTGGTGAAATAGGCCCTTTTTACCCGACTGCGCCAGAAGGAGGGTTATGTTTTATCTTCTTGCTTGCTGATTTCCCAGGATTGCTAAGTAGAATATATTTTCCCACAGATGTCTATGTTAACTTTTTTGGGCATAAAATGATTACAATCCAACAAGATATGAATCCCAAATACCGCTTATTAATAATAATTTTATATATTTTTAAAGCTAAAAACACAATTTGTTCTGAAAAAAATTACGTAAACTATTTGAATTTTACCGAAAATTACGTAAAATATCGAATTTTACCGTATTTTTTTATGGCAATTTTATTTTATTTTATTTTATTTTTCAATTTTGGACACAAACAGTCTTAATAAAAACAATATATCTAAAACTAGTAAACAGATACCAGACTCGGAGGTCCCAAAAACGATGTTTTACAATTTTTTATGGGTTTACATTCCTAATTGCCAGTGATACAGAGACGTAGTCGCTTACTCAAGGCTTCATAGAAAGGCAGAAATTCACCGAAAGGGCAATGAAGAGTGCTGTACTCGGAGTTTCCCTACGAGATCGAAACAAAAATGAAGGGATCCGCAGGATAACCAAAGTAGCTGACATAGCCCAAAGAACTGATAAGCTAAAGTAGCTATGGGCGCACATTGCTCGCAGAACCGATCGCCGATGGGGACGAAAGGTTCTCAAGTGGCGACTGCGTACCGTAAAGCGCAGCGTGTGTAGGTACCCCACAAGGTGGACCGACGACCTGGTGAAGGCGGAGGGAACCCGTTGGATGAGGGCAGCGCAGGAAAGGTCGTTGTGGCGATGCTTGGGAGTGGGCTATGTCCTGCAGTGGACGTCCATCGGCTGAGATGATGATGATAATGATATAGTACATTACTGCAGCGGCCAGCAACAGAGGCATTGATGGACGAACGTGTAAATGTGGGCCGAGGCGAAGCCGAGGCACACATACGTAAGTCCATCAATGCCTAGTTGTGGCCAAGGCTTGTATAGTACTTTTCTTAAACAATGCGCGGAAATTAAAACAGTAAATTTTCTAAAATAATTCGCGGAAATTAAAACTCTTTTCAAAATCAATGACGAACAACGAACAACAATTTGTTATTTTTTTCAATAAACAGCTTTAAAAAGAAAACATTCAAAATTTTGCAATCCAGTTCGAAATTTAAATAAAACCTTTGATGAGTTACCTCCTTGGTCGCCATGTTTCGGAATAAAAGATCGTTCCATTTTTAAATTACACGACAGATATGAGTTTACTATGTAATTTATTTGGCCGCTAAACACGACAGATATGGATTTTCATACAACATTGCCGGCCGCTGCGCGCATGTATTTGGCCAGTACAGCAATTTCGATTTATCTCGAAGAAGGTTGTCAAAATAATGCTCACATTTCCAAGCATGTTTGAGAAAAATATCTTGCCTAGTACAATTACATACGTTGTTATTTTTTCGGTGTATTTACCATTTGTCTATAAAACCAGTGACCAACTCTACCTACGTGACAGGGTCACACTTAGGAGCTGACGACTGCGGGACGGGGCGGGGCAACAGTATTAATAATAATAATATTTATTCAAATTCAGATTACAAATGATCCATTTGTTAGTAACAGGGTTTGACTTAAGAGCTATGTTAGTAGATACACAAAAAATAAAAAAATAAAAAAACAACATAAAACAGTAAGGTAGGGATTATATCATTACTTGCACACAGTGTGTGATGATGGGGCAGTCAAACCTGCCAGCAATCATCTCCAGAATGCTGTTGTGGCTTGCACGCAATCGGCTGACGAGCGAGGCGGCTTTTTTCCGCATTATGGCATGGTATCCGTCCGTTCTCGCCTCTGCGAACATGGCGGACGCGCTACAATAGCGTGGTAGCCCCAACAGCATCCTGAAGATGTTATTGTATTGGACGCGCAGGGCATTGAGCGAGCTGAGTGTGCAATTGACCCACAGGCTGCAAGAGTAAAATGACTGACAGTATGCCTTGAACAGTGTCACTTTTACTGACCTTGTACAGCCATTGAACCTGCGGACCAGCATGTTGCCCCTGACTGCCAACGCCCTGCGCTCCCTTTCTACGTCGAGGTCGTCCTTATGGTCCTCAGAGACAATGTGGCCGAGGTATTTAAATTGAGGAACTCTCTTTAACGCTACACCATTCAGTTTGACTGGCGGCACATCTCTGCACTTACCTGCTGCTCTGAAAACCATAAACTCGCTCTTCTTGACGTTATACAACAATCCATGACTGCTAGCAAAATCCTCACACACCAATAGCAAATGTCTGATACTATTGACTGACGGGCCCAGCAGTACCATGTCGTCCGCGTAGCTTATGTTGTTGACGCATATATTGTCAATATGACAACCGACACGTGTACTACTGAGCCTATCAATCAATTCGTTCACGTAGAGGTTAAACAGCTTGGGAGACGAAAGCCCCCCCGCTGCCTCACCCCGCTTTTCAACCTGTACGCATCCGATAAAGCATCAGCCCATCTGACATGGTTCGATTGATTTGCGTACCAATATTCAAAAACAAAACGCAGCTCAGAAGGGAAACTAGTTTTCTTAAGTTTGCTCCATAAAACATCATACGACACCAAATCAAAGGCCCTGGAAAGATCTAAGAAACAGGCATACACAGGTGTATGTCTGTCCGTATAGTAGCGCACGGTGTGCTTCATGCTCAGGATTGCTGTTTCAGTAGAAAGCCCGGCCCGGAAACCGAACTGAGCATCGTGCAGCTGCAGGTGTTCCTCTAACTGAGCATCAAGCAAACCGTCCAAAACCTTTGCTACTATAGTGGCCAGTGAAATAGGTCTATAGTTCTGTTTGTCTGAGATGTCCCCAGTTTTGTTTTTGACTATTGGTACCACAATCGTTTTCATTAAGTCCTGTGGCAGATAGGAGTGAGCTATACAGAATGTGTAGAACATTGACAGCACCCTGGGGAGATGCACTCCAGCATGCCGTAAGTGCTCGACGCTGAGGCCGTCATGACCTGGTGATTTAGGTATTACCATACGAAATTTTGTTTTATTTATTTACTCGCTTCTTGTGTCCTTCGTCCCGGAGGTTCCCTTCGGTCCCGGTGAGGACGATTTGTTTTGTATCATCTCGTATTTAAGAAAAACAAAGGAGAATGGTCATCTGTGACCCAGGCCCGACAACAAAGTGACCTATCCCAGTTTTTTTATGACATTAAGTATAACTAAAATATATAATTTATTTTTTCAATTTGTGTGGCTAACACCTAAATATTGCCTGGTGAATTTCTCCAGGCGCAATACGAAAAAACAATACTTTTCACACACTTCTAGCGATTATATCTATTAAAGACTCTGCAGATGCATGTGATTCTGATGACAATATAATAATATGGTATTATCCAGCTGATCTGATGATGGAGCTGGAAGGTGGCTAGTGGAACTCTTGTTTGACTACTAGCATACCCATCGAGTTTGGGCTCATTGGAATTGTCTTGATGAGTCCTATGCATTGCAGTTGGTATCGAGGGTCTGATGATGGAGCGGGAAGGTGGCTAGTGGAACTCTTGGGTGGCTACTAGCATACGAGTTTGGGCTCATTGGAATTGTCTTGATGAGTCCTATGCATTGCAGTTGGTATCGAGGGTCTGATGATGGAGCTGGAAGGTGGCTAGTGGAACTCTTGGGTGGCTACTAGCATACCCATCGAGTTTAGACTCATTGGAATCGTCTTGATGAGTCCTATGCATTGCAGCTGGTATCGAGGGTCTGATGATGGAGCTGGAAGGTGGCTAGTGGAACTCTTGGGTGGCTACTAGCATACTCATCGACTTTGGACTCATTGCAGTTGATAGCGAAGGTCTGACAGTTATTTTGTTAAATAAAATTAAAATCAACCTGTGTTTTTACACAAAGTCATGTTGATTTTATTCGATACCTACTATAGTATTTTCATTAAAATTTTTAAGTTTGGACTGAAAGTAGAAAATTCTTAATAACCTAATTCTCAATATCCTTTAATACATACATAGTGTGGGATGATCAAAATAATTTTGATATATCCATGCCAGTCCACGCCCACCCCAGGTAAAACATTATACTAATTAATACACAAGTACAATCTTCGTCACTTATTTCATCTATGTTTTCGTTCAAGGATGACCTTTGTTCGAAAGCCAGGGTATCATCATCATCATCATTATCATCATCATCATCAGCCTATCATCGTCCACTGCTGAACATAGGCCTCTCCTAAGGCGCGCCACAAAACTCTGTCCTCGGCCTTCCTCATCCAGTCGCTCCCCGCTACTTTTTTTAGGTCGTTTGTCCAGCGGGCAGCAGGGCATCCCACACTACGCCTGCCAGTTCTTGGTCTCCACTCTAGAACTCTGACACCCCATCGGTTGTCAGTTCTTTGGCAGATATGAACAGCCCATTGCCACTTCAGCTTGCTAATGCTGACCAGCCAGTGTATTCTGCATACTAATAATGTCACCTACATGACCTCTATTCAAACCAGTTAGATGGTTCGTTATGTGCTGAGGAATATCTTGTAACGGCTTGTGCAGCAAGTGATGTTGGCAAGTGTAGGCAAGATTGGATACAAAGAACTGGTAGCAGCTGCGAAGATTCACGTTTATCGAATTAGGCACTTGTCAAAGTTGGGTGCTGTTGCAATTATCAAAGACCCACCTAAAACCTAACCACCTGCTCGCCTAACATCTTGGACATTTACCATTTTGGAATGGTAACAGGGACAGGGGCAGGGGCAGCAGCCAGGAGCTTGCTGGTCTTGATAAGTTGCAGCATTAATTATATGCCTATAAAAAACGTTCCAGCTCTATCATTAGATACCTACTTGTTACAAAATGCAGAGAATAGGACTCATCAAGACGATTCCAATGAGTTCCACTAGCCGCCTTCCCGCTCCATCATCAGACCCTCGATACCAACTGCAATGCATAGGACTCATCAAGACGATTCCAATGAGCCCAAACTCGATGGGAATGCTAGTAGCCGCCCAAGAGTTCCACTAGCCACCTTCCCGCTCCATCATCAGACCCTCGATACCAACTGCAATGCATAGGACTCATCAAGACGATTCCAATGAGTCTAAACTCGATGGGTATGCTAGTAGCCACCCAAGAGTTCCACTAGCCACCTTCCCGCTCCATCATCAGACCCTCGATACCAACTGCAATGCATAGGACTCATCAAGACGATTCCAATGAGCCCAAACTCAATGGGTGTGCTAGTAGCCACCTAAGAGTTCCACTAGCCACCTTCCAGCTCCATCATCAGATCAGCCGGATAGTACCATATTATCGTATTGTCATCAAAATCACATCCATATGCAAAGTTCTTGATAGATAGAATCGCTAGAGGTATGTGAAAAGTATTGGTTTAGTATTGCGCCTGGAGAAGTACACAAGGCAATATTTAGGTGTTAGCCATACAAATTGAAAATAAAAATTATATATTTTAGTCATACTAAATATATATAAAAAACTGGGATAGGTCACGTTGTTGTCGGACCTGGGTAAATTTTGTATGGGCCGTGACCCTTCTCCTTTCAAATACAAAACTGCTTACTCGAATAGCCCGCCCCGGGTCGTGTTTGTACCGAACGTACCCATTACGCTGGCGGCATTGCCACGTTGGATGGCTAACGAGATGCGTTGGGTAAGAAGACCTGGGCCTCGATTGCGCTGTTTTATACGGTTTTACCGTTCGGACGGAACGTTTATGGCTTTGGTTTAGTTTTGGTTTAGATTTGGTTTAGCTGATGTAAAAATGCTATCGCGCTATTTTTTTTTTGAACGGTTGAATCGTTGATATCACCAAAGCAAAACCAAAACGATCGATTGTGCGTGCACCTCCATACACCTCGATACACCACTCCATACCTCCATACACCCCTCCATACACCTCCATATACCTCTCCATACACCTCCATACACCTCTCCAATACACATCCATACACCTCTCCATACACCTCTCCATACACCTCTCCATACACCTCTCCATACACCTCTCCATACACCTCTCCATACACCTCTCCATACACCTCTCCATACAACTCCATACACCTCTCCATACACCTCCATACACCTCCATACACCTCCATACACCTCTCCATACACCTCCATACACCTCTCCATACACCTCCATACACCTCTCCATACACCTCTCCATACACCTCTCCATACACCTCTCCATACACCTCTCCATACACCTCTCCATACACCTCTCCATACACCTCTCCATACACCTCTCCATACACCTCTCCATACACCTCTCCATACACCTCTCCATACACCTCTCCATACAACTCCATACACCTCTCCATACACCTCTCCATACACCTCTCCATACACCTCTCCATACACCTCTCCATACAACTCCATACACCTCTCCATACACCTCTCCATACACCTCCATACACCTCTATACACCTCTCCATACACCTCCATACACCTCTCCATACACCTCCATACACCTCTCCATACACCTCCATACACCTCTCCATACAACTCCATACACCTCTCCATACAACTCCATACACCTCTCCATACAACTCCATACACCTCTCCATACACCTCCATATACACCTCCATACACCTCTCCATACACCTCTCCATACACCTCTCCATACACCTCTCCATACACCTCTCCATACACCTCTCCATACACCTCTCCATACACCTCTCCATACACCTCTCCATACACCTCTCCATACACCTCTCCATACACCTCTCCATACACCTCTCCATACACCTCTCCATACACCTCTCCCGACACCAACTAAATCAAAAACGTTCGTTGGACAGCGGTCGAACGTTACGCCAACGTATCTTCCGAAAAAAAGCTAAATCGTTACCGTTAATATAATTTGCGCGATACGAATTGTGCATAACGTAACGTTTTTGGTTGTGGTTTTGTTTTGGTAGTATCGTTGAAACTTAGGGCGATTGAGGCCCTGGTACCAAGACTTAGAGCGCACATATCTGTTCGTGCCTGTGGCAGTTGAAACCGCAGGGCCTTGGAAGCTGAGGCCAAGAAGTTTATAAAAGACCTGGGCAGCAGATTACGGGAGAGGGGTAATGACCCTCGCTCTGGGGCGTTTCTTACCCAATGCATCTCGTATTTTATTTATTTATATTTCTTTTAAAGAAAGGCCAGAACTTTATTGCACGCTAAGCGAATAAGCGCATATTACGACGGATCTCATCGGGGCAGAGTTTGCCGCATCGCAGTGGAAAGGGGGCGTCCATTAATTACGTAAGGTGATATTGGCCATTTTTGGAGATTCCTCCTTCTTAGTGAGATGTCGTGAGACTTGATTCGACTCCCTCACCCCTCCAATTCTTACGCGAGATTTTTCAAAATACGTATTTTTAGTGTTTATAAGTAAAGCAGACATGTTTGCAGGATAGCATCATGCACTCTCTCATTCCTACCCTCCTGAATCTGATAGAACAACAAACCGATGCTTACAGAGATGGGGTCAGATGCTGAAAGTCTCTGGCCACCCCGAAAGGGAATACGATCATGAATTTTACGTATGTAGGTATTTAGTTTACGTAGGTAGGCTTTGTATTTTTGTAACACCTTTCATAGAAAAAAGAAAGACAAATTTATTTATGACGGCTTAATAAATAAAACCTCTCCGTGGGATGAGCTTGGAGTCCGCAGATATTTTGTTTTTCCTTAAGAAAACTTAAAGGTTTACTTACCTACTGAATAAGTCATAACTTTGGCAAATCCCTTAGTAATTATTATGCAAACTTCACCTTGAGGATGTTTTGTAATAAGAATTTTAAAGCCTTGGATAAAACTACGAAGGAAACAGCTAAATAATCATTACAAAATCAAATAATAAAATTGAATTGTTTATTGTGTAATATTGCAATAAGCACTATTATGACTGAGCAATGTCTAAGATTTAGGTCTTTACTCGTATACATGTCACTAGAGGAGCGTATAATTTATCTGTGGTCTCTGTCTTGCATCTCGCTCTAAGTGAAAGAGAACTACCTACAACGCAACCTTAACGCAACAGCATTACCACAGCATTACTGTATGGACGCCGGACTAAAATAAATTAGTTTTATTTTATGTTATCTCTGATTCGATAAGCTTCAAAAGAGCAAGATAATTTTACCAGTAAGCATGGCTGCAACATTTCCATCATCATCTGAATATAATTAAATAGTGGAAAAATATGAAATGACATGCATTCACTTGTTGAGATTTGTGCTGAGTGTCAATACACTACAAGCATGGTAAGATCATCTTGGAGAACGTTGCTGGTTCTGACCCGAGCACTTGTTTCGCGTTATTTTCGCACGTCGCGTTTTATCCTGCCACGAGGCTCCGCAATCCTCAATCTCTTCTTGTTCTTGACCAAAAACAATCCCTGAGATTGGGATAGATTCTCCCATAAACTACTTGACACTGGTGGAAATGCAGTGCTAACGCACAAGTAAGAGTCCATTAATTATAAATAATAAAAAAATCATGTTCCTCTTTTAGTTTCATCTAAGGTAATATGAAAATTTTTCGAACATATTCAGAATTTTTCCCTTCTCTCCCATGTGAACGACACCGAAGAAAAAAGTTAAACAACGTTATGTAAATTATAAAGAAGATAACGTACTCGTATTACTATATCGGTGTCACAGTGCCGCCATTTTATACACGTAAGTCACACGTGTCACCTCTTTATTTCAGTTTATGGCCTCTCGGGGCATCACTGGGCCTCACTCCAATCTCCATTTGTTCCCGATACTGTGTAGTAAAATGTTTTATGAACTATTTAGTACGTTACGTTAGTATGGTTGGTAAAAGTGGTCTTGCCTTCTTTGAAGTGAAATTTGAATCATTTTTAATACTCTTTAAATTGAAAATCATCATCATCATCCTGCAGATGATTGACAAATCTTAGGGTGAATCCATATTGCCGAATGCGCTAAATATGTGCAATTAAAATGCAGTTGCGGTATTAACTGTTATATGCTGTGCGGTGAGTAGGTACGGCGAAAAGTGAATTTTTATAAAATACTAGCGTTAACTCGCGACTTCGTCCGCACAAATTATATACCAGATTTTAAGTCAGATCATAAGCTATCAAACAAAAAAAGTTTCATCAAAATTGGAACAGTAGTTTTCGCGTGATGCTCGTTCTAACACACAAAGCAAAAACATTATTTTTTCAATTTACAGTTTTATAATAGTAGAGACAAGTAAGTTTATCATAACTTCATAAGGTACAGGAAATTCGCAATTTCTTTTTCGATTTTTCATCCAAACGTTCGATCAGCTGATTGCATTTAGTATGAATACTGAAAAAATGTATTTGTTAAATTTCCTATAGGTTATAGGTTATATTATATTTCCTATAAAGTTATTCAGTATGATGTTCAATCAACTCTTAAAACAATGCAACTGTTTACCCTAACATCCTGTACATCCACTAAAAGGAGCGGATGATCAGAAGCTTTGCTACGACCTAACAGCTATACCTAACGCTCGCCGGATACCTGGCCGGTTAAATACAAAAACACCACTGAAAAGCCATTGATACAAAAAAGAAGAAGTGGTTTAAATCGCGGGTAGCCTACTCGTAGATAATTAAAGGATATAATATGTGCGGGTCTGATCTCAAGTACCAAAGCTTCCAACACAAAAACAAGGCGCCGAACGCGACCCTCCTCACTGACAGCGTGTGATTTACTCTCTTTGTTCTAACTACTGCTTCTTACGGACCATCCAGGTCCTCTAACCCAACTCCTATGACAATGTAGTAAGCGTCACAATAGCGTGATCCGTGGCACTTTGTGGTAAGTATATAAATTGTCGATACTCCATATTGTTGGCGAGTCGTTGAGTTATGGATGCTTGTTCATTATTTCATTAAAGGCCAGGCCATACAGAGGCGGGATTAAAACACCCTAGTAATACTTAAGGGGGTGCTTCAGACCATCAATCTGAACAATTTTCACTACAAAGCCATGAGATGGAGCCAAAGTCGAGAAAAAATAAAAAAAATCTGACATCCCATACATTTCAGTCGATACTGTACTGCAGTTTTCTGTGAAAGAGCGGATATTTTTTTCGCGATATCGATGTTGGCTCCATAGTAAAAGTTGTTCAGTTTGATGGTCTGAAGCACCCCCTTAATTATTACTAGGGTGTTTTGTTACACCCTGTATAGGAAATAGTTTCTTGTATGTAGTACGGATACTCCCTGCTTCCCGCCAATTTCTTACCTCACTGGCTCGCTTGCACTCACTCAGAATCGCACATGCTTACCTCTCAATAACAAACGGATAAAAAGGATTTCTTCGATCAAGAAAGAAAACATATATTCTTGAAATATTTCTTAAGTCTAAGAGAATGTGTTTTTCTCTGTGAATCCGAGCAATATTTATTTATTTCCAGATTATGATTTTTTTTTATAGTATAAAAAACAAAAATTAATAAAAAAATCTAAGCTATTCCATTGAGGTACTTAGTATACATAATTATTCAAAGAGCTATTCAGAGAATCCGCCGCGGTTCGTTTCTGGCCTAAATGAGCCTTTGACGCTTGCGGCGTTACCCCGTTGGATGGTTAAGGCAATAATTATGTTGGACCAGAAATGAACCAGACTGGGGATCGCAATCCCTATCCCACATCCGACGACCCAACTCTCGAGCCAGGTTCTTTGCCTCATTTATGTTTTTTATACCATTACTATTAACCATTACTGTCTTTCTCTTCAATAAATATATTTCCATTTTTTTTTAATACTATACAATATTTTACTTGACTTATTTGTTAGAAGTATTCCCTTCTCAAAGGTCCACCCCAGACCGCTTTCCCGCAGTCCCGCCTGTATGGCCTGGCCTTAAGGATTTGGGACACAATTGGGGTTTTCTATTGTTTCTGCTATTGGCGTTTACATTAATTATTGAGGACACAATATTATATCAGAGGTGGACAAACATGTGGTCTACATAATATTTTCTTGTTATATTCAATTCACAGCACTGGTGCATGTATGGGACTGCATATTCTCAATGTGTGTGAAAAAATGTGATGCATACCAGTAAGCTGAGTTTTTACCTCGTCGAGACCAGTCCATTATCATTATGTAAATCCTTTGCAATGTACGTTGCAAATAATTTTTTTTTTTTTATTAATAAATAATTACTTCGTAATGCTAATGCTATGCTAATGACTATATTCCCCAAGGGGGTAGTCAGAGATATTCTGAAACCTCAAAACATCCATGTTAGTGTCATTACATACATACATATACTCACGCCACTATCCCACAGGGGTAGGCAGCGACTGTGGCTCGCCACACACTACGATTCTGACATACTTCTCTCGCCTCATTCACATTCATACTTCCACACTTCATGCACTTCCGTCGGTTGAGGGTTCCACGCACTTGTAATTTCTCCTAGGACGCCTTCTCTCGACTGTTCCACTCACATTGGATCGATAAATCTCACTAGTAAGTCTACTCTCATTCATTTTCTGTATGGAACTGAACCACCTAAGCATACCTCTTGAAAGAGGTAAAAAGGAGGATTGAAATCCTGGAGCCCGATTGCGCTATGTTAAAACATCGATGTTCTATTCTTATCCAATTTCCACATTGCAATCCAATTACTACTATTCAATTGTACTGAATTCCGCATCGCGCTAAACTTTATGTAACTGACAGCCAATAATGTCTGAGCGATTTGTCAATACGGCTCAAACGGGTGTCAAGAGCAGTACCGCGATTAGCGCAATACCAAAAAGTTATGGTTCGTAATAGCCCAATAACATTTTACCGCGATTGCAGCTCTGATTACCACATCATCCTTCAACTTATCCGATCCCTTATCACACTGTTCATGATTCTGCCGGTAACTGTAACACCACACATATACTTCGTATAGAGAGCTGTTAAGTGTCATTAGTAAGCATAAGCATATGCTCAAGACTTTTTTCCCCTAGGGGGTATTCAGAGATATTCCGAAACCTCAGAACATCCAGTGTCATAAGTGTCGTTAGTAAATTTAACTGTATCTTAAGATATTTTTATATTGTAGATTAGATGCGTTGCCCGCCCTCCAAAGTGGCAATAAATAAAAATATACGGTCGAACTGAGAAACCTCTTTTTTTTAAGTCGGTTAAAAAGTAAGGTAATTGCCCAGCATTTACATAGTTACGCGCCGTCTAGTGTACGGGCTACACGTCACTATATCGCGCCATTTTAAAGTGCAGTGATGTTAGCGTATGACGCGTATATTTATAAAACGTCATTGACTGTATCACATTTGCCCGACCAGAAAGAGTAGAAATTAAATGAGGGCGCCACTGTCGCTTTACACGGCAACACTACACTACGACCTAAACTATTTTGATACTTGCTGTATTTACTCCGAAAGTTTATGCAAAACGTTATCTATGTTTAGCTAAATTTGGCTCTGACAGCAGCTAAATTTTACACCCAATATACATTTTAAATTTCGGCAACTACATGGCTAGCATAGCAGCGTGATATAGTGCTATCACACCTTCGCTCTCTTTCTATTTGCGCGCGAACGAACAAAATAAAAGGCATGATATAGCCATATCACGTGTAACATGCTACGTACGCCTCCCGTATTCTAGTTCTAGAAGAAAATAATGAAAACGCATATTACTTTATATTGTACTTTCAAATTATTTGTTTTTGAATACTATGTTTACTATTTTCGTAGATCTGATATTTACATTCCTTCTATTTAAGATTTCTATTTCTAGGCATGGCAGTTTTTTTATCGATGCATTCCGGACAGAAAAATTTTGCGATATAAATGTTTTCCTGAAAACGATAAAAAAAAAGTAGGTAATCGATAAAATATTAACTAGTCGCAGTGAAGATAAACTAAACATGCAGGAATGACATGCAAGGATCAAAATTATGCGGTCCACGCATACAATAACGTCAGTTTTATCAACAAACGATCATAACCCCAAACGAACCAAACTCGAAAGAAAATGCCCTAAATGATTATTTTTCAGATGATAACTGACGATAATTGATATAATTACGCTGAAAACTATTGTTAAAAAGCAACATGAGAGTAAATAAATACCAACCATATCAGCAAATCGCTTGTAAACAACATCCAATCTATTCCAATTTTCCCCGCTTGATATACCTCCAAACATAACAGAAAATAACGTAGTAAATTACTAAACTTGCACCACTTTTTGTTACTTTATCCATTAGTAATAATAATTAGGACAAATTCAAATATTATACGGTAAAAATTTATTTGAAATGCATAAAACTGCATTTGAAATTTTGGTGATTGACAGTTTGACATTTACCATAATGTTGTCATGATAATGAAAAAGTTTAGTTCCGATTTATTTAATTTCTAGACTTTACGGTCGTACCATAGTATAATAATGTCTATGGGTCGTACTGTATATGTAGGTATCATAGAGAATTGAATTGACTTCACACGCTCCCCCTGTAGGTATACTCAAATGCCAATGGTATCTACCAATGGATTAGGTATTACACCAAGGTTTCCCCTTGCTGAAACACTCGCTTCTTTAACATTTATTTTCATAAATCATTATTCATTCTACTTCACAGTTATGAATAAAATAAAGTTACTGAAGAATTCGAGACTCAAATATTCACAGTATTCAACAACGGTATTAGTAACATTGTACGCAGTACTCGGTTATGTTCCCAAGGGATTAACTTTACATAATATTACGTTCGATACTCAGTCAGGTATAGAAGGCTTCCAGTCTACCTCTTGTCAATATTCAAGAAATGTTTCTCTCAAGCTTTTCGATTTTAGGCTTAAATTCGTAGGTATTTTAACTTTTGATACAGAAGGAAGTTACAGTATTATTTGTTGTAATAAAGTCTTATTCAAATAACGAACATTATATTACTTCGTCGTCATCATGCTAGGATGAAACATAATACCCTAGCAATATTTAAGAGTGCTATCGGAGTCCAGTGGCGCCCTCACCACAATAATAAAGATTTCTCAATAAAGAAAGCCTAAATTAAAAAAGTTCTCAACAGATAGACTACAAAAGCCTTCAAGCTATTTTCATAGAACACTTTTATAGGTTTTTGTTACATACAAATTTTGAAAAAATAAAAAAAACGGCCGCTTTTGTTTTTATTCGAAATTTTCTAAAAGTGGAATGTTTAGAACCTATAAAAGTATTGTATAACAATGGCTTGAAGGCTTTTGTAGTTTTTGTGTTGAGTACTTTTTTAATTTAGGCTTTCTTTATTGAGGATTTATTTAAGGTCTTATGAATGTGGCGTGTGTGTCGTATGTGTGTGTGTGTGGGAAGCTAGAGAGGTATGTTAGGATCGTAGCAGGTGGCGTTCCGTCGTCCCAGCCTACCCCAGTGGGAGACAGGCGTGAGAATATGTATGTATGTATTCTTTATTGAGAAATCTTTATTATTGTGACGAGGGCGCCACTGGACTCCGATAGCCCTCTTAAAGTTGGTTTAGATTAGACCATCAAAATGAATAACTTTCACTATGGAGACTAAATGGAGACAAAAGAAATCTGCTGTTTTATTACAACCTACTCGACTCAAATTTATGATTGAGTTAGCTGTTTCGTTTTACCTTTTTGTCCACGTTGTCTCCATTGTGAAAAATTACTAATATAATTTACTAATATAATTTTGTTGCTCTACATTTAAATATTAGGCTAGGCATATTGGTAGGTACAGCTGATGCCATGAAAGGCAGGGACTACCTGCCTGAGATATTGACATCAGCTATAACTGTCATATAAAATGACCAGTTTGAAGGCCTAAAGTCGGAACCACCACTTTAAATGCTTATACGAGGGTGTTTTGATGCCTGAAGACGTTTAAGCAACTTTTGATCTCTTAGGCGCGGTTTATACAGAAAGAAGTGTTGCGGTGGCGGATAGTCAAAGTAACACAATATAAACGACATCGCTTGGAGGTGCGGGCGCAATTCTCCAAATGACCATATGCTACGTACTAAAAGGTTTATAATTATAAATAAATAATAAATAAGTAACGCTCACAGGCACATACATTGTAATGATCCCAAGTTAAGCACTGTAGGCTTTTTAATATGGTAACCATACAACAACGGCACGAACATATAACATCCATGACCGAACCGGGATTCGAATCGAACCCAGGTCCCTGGTTTGGCATGGTTAATGGTTTTACTTTGACCATAAAGTAAATAAATTATACACAACAGAGGGTCAATGCCCATACTAAGAAAGTTGCCACCTTCTTAGTTGCAAACTCGCGCAAGTAAAGCGACGATGGTGAGTAACGGTACTACAGCAATGTTCAATTACGTTAAAATACGTGTTAAACATATTTGTTATTAAAAATTTTAAGAAAATTAATCTATATAATTTATTTCCGTGGAACAAAACTCAAAGAATAGTGATCTAATAACGTTTAATTAAGATTTATCTCTCGTTCAGGCTAGATGATACTTGTAGCGACATCTGTTTGCGCCAAGACTATACTAAATCGAAAATGTATGGAACTGACCAAACATGCTTTGACTATCCGCCACCGCACCGCCACACGTCTCTTCTGTATAAACCGTTAAGCGTCGCCTTTTTGTTAACTCTTAAGTTAACAAAAAGACGACGCCGACGCACTAATTCATGGTCAGTACGTAGCTTTTATAATTTGGCTGTCGCACTGCCACTGCGTCAAATCAAAAACAATTCCATGCGGGCAAAGCAACGGGTGAAATGAAAATCTCAAGCAAGTAGAATACCTCACATTGCACCTTCCTCTAAGCACTTCAATAATGCTTTGAGAAGCAAAATGATGTTTACTGTACCTTGTTTACCTACTCGACCTACTCTATAGCAGTATAGCTGTAACTTACATCAGTTGAAACTAAATCTTACCTTATAAAGCACAGTCAAGGTTCAATCTGGCTTGGAAGTGACTTTCGGTTGAATCCACATTAACCCGGCGACAATTCAGGCAAATTCAAGTTATATTGAATATCGTGAAATTCGAATTAAATCGAACGTTTACTTTCGGAACCATATGTTTTGATCTGTTCTGGTCTTCAGACCCTGAAGATTGAGGATATAGAATCGCAACAAAGCTACAAAAAACTAGAGCCCAAACTCAAACCCAATTTTCATTTTTTCTACGATCCCTTTGATACAATTGTTACGAAGCTGGTCATCATTAGGCTCTGAAGATCATTCATATAGAATTTCCGTAATGGTACTAAACATTTAAACCCTAACCCCTTTAATTTTCTAGGTCTTTTTATTGGATTACAGTCCTTCAAAACTCATGTTATGAAGCAGGTCATCATCAGATCTTGATGATAAAGAAACCCCGCTATAATATTAAACATTTGAACCCAATTTCAATGTTCCTAGTTGTAATATTGGCTGAGATTCCTTAAAAGTTCTTAAAGTTGTTCTCAAAATCGGCTAAACCGATTTCTAAGAAACGTTTTAAAAAGAACACTCGCAAAAATTTGCTTTTGATAAAAAAAATCGGCATTGAAATTGGTCCACCAGCAGACACATCCAGAGCGAACAATATTACATTCGCAAAATACCACATTCACATAACGTCACATTCTCAAAAAGATTGGTTTTTAGAACGTGACATTTGCAAAATTTCAAACTCTATAAATGTGTGTGTCTGTGTCTGAGTTAATGAATGTGAGACAGGTCAAACTAATAAATAACACCCTTCTTTTTGTATTGGGGGTTAAAAACAATCTGTCATAACCAGAATTTGTCCATAACGCCATAACCGAATAAGAGACAGATAAATGTAATTATTATCATCCAGACATCGCAGTATTAGGATCAAAGTAATCTTGATTACACTCGGTGAAGTCTGTGCGTATCTATGCCTATCTCTCCAGTGCCAGTGTGATGTGACCTTTAGCACGGAATGCTCAAATTAAACGTCACTTCATGTAATGAATGTATGCTTAGTTAAGAAAGCTGTGCCTATAACTGTCACGTTTTATCTTACTTTAAATATTTGCTCGACTGCGGCATTTTGTAATGTAGAGATATTCTGTTCTGAAAATTTAAATGCCATTTAGCGAAATTAAGAGGCATCATTCGGGATAATTTTATCGAATTCTGTAAAAAATACAATTATCGGAAGACAAAAAAATGTTAATGCCCAAAACTAGGCTATAGATGCGTCATTCATAATGTCCTCTGCCTCTTTTATTTTCGGCAGACGTAGAACCTTTCTACTCGCATCATCATTGATCATTTCAGCCTCTTTTATACGTCCACTGCTGGACAAAGGCCTCCCCAAAAAGGGAAGTTTTGCCATAATCGCCACGCATAGTGGTATAATTATAGTACAACTTATACTTGATAAAACGCATTATCAAAACGACGCGTTTATCACTTCTAAGTTTAAACAGTTTATATTAAAGCGGTACAAAGTGTAACCGCATAATCTGTCTCAGTATTGTATACCTTATCATTATGACAATAGTGTTCTGAATAGTTCTGCAACTACCGTCTGACAACAACACCATTATAGAGCTCGGCATTGTGTGCTCTATGATTATAACGATAGTGGTCATAGTTTAGCAAATTTCAACGGCGACTAGTGTTGCAAAAAATGCTGGTCTTTGCTGTTATTTTGTAGACTCAACTCGGTTTTGTAGGACAGTACACTCTGCGGTCACTTGGCAGAGTTGGAGGTGGAATCAAGTTGAACACTAGTCCTTATAAATAACAATCAATGAAACCAATCAAATATACTTTATTTTACACTAAAACATAAACATACAAAGAATTACAAAAAAATAAAACCGCCTTCAAAAAAACTAAAAAGTTAAAAAATAATATTGAAGCCTATGACTTTTTCGTTCGCATCATAAGAACATTAATTTGTTTTATTGAAGTCGCTGTCAAGCCGGTACGATTCGCGACAGGGCTTGCATTTTTCGGCTTGGCTTGACACCGACTTCTATAAAACAAATTAATGTTCTTATGATGCGAACGAAAAAGTCATAGGCTTCAATATTATTTTTTAACTTTTTAGTTTTTTTGAAGGCGGTTTTATTTTTTTGTAAAAATTTTGTTTATTTCACAATTTTCAGTGGTGAATTCATTAGTTCGATTTAATAGGAGTGCTTTAAACTAACAAACGCACTAGTCGGCACTACAATTTTCGAAGGTTTCTCTCGATTTCTCTGGGATGCCATCATCAGATCCTGGTTTCCTTATCATGGTACCACCCTCGAAACATCTCCTTTCCAACAAAAAAAGAATCATCAAAATCGGTTCATAAACGACGAAGTTATCCGCGAACACACATAAAAAAAAAATATATATACGGTCGAACTGAGAAACCTCCTCCTTTTTTGAAGTCGGTTAAAAATACAAGAGGCACAAAAATGGCGGTCTTATTGCTACGAAGGGATTTATTCCAGTCAACCTTACAATCAAACCAACCCAACCTTTATAAAATAACACGCTAGAAAATGAGTTTATACAAGGCGAGGGAGGGTGAGAGGGTTATGGCGCTATATAATACATACAGGAAGGACCTGAGAGGGGATGTCCTATTTTTCAAATTACCGAATAACCGACCAAATTAACGAAAAGAAAAAATACACAGTATTATAAGGTAGTTTAAAAAAAAAATCATAAATTGAATACACGATTGGATTGAGCGTTTTTCTTATCTTTTTTTTAATTTATTATAGACTAGCGGCCCGTCCCGGCTTCGCACGGGTGGACGTCTAATCTTTTCTAGCAATAAATATAGCCTATGTTACTCAGGGTGAATGCAGCTTTCTAATGGTGAAAGAATTTTTTAAATCGGCCCAGTACTTTTTGAGCCTATTCATTACAAACATACAAACATACAAAAATAGGTACAAATCTTTCCTCTTTATAATATTAGTGTAGAAAACTCGACAGATGGCATGTTTATCGCTCCATAAAGACGTTCGCGAGATCTTTTCAAAATCATGTCAAGTCTGTGCCTGCCTTTTTTATAAAGGCCAGCGGAAAGAGCGAAAATTTTGATTAATTCTTAAATAATAATCATATTCTATTAAAAGATGTGTTGCATCTTTTTGATCGTATTTTCCCTCTTTATTATTTTAAAGATAAACTTTTTGAATTGACCGTTACTCGCGCAGACCGCAGTGCCATCTATCGATTCGCTAGAAAACCAAAAAAAAACACGCTCCGTGCGAATTAACTTGGCACCTGGCTCGCACGTGGCTCGGAATTAGACACCCCTCCTGCTACCCCTCGCGGGACCCCACCATCGCCGTGCGAGGCCGTAGCATAGCATTTCAGTTACCGTTGCACGTGTCCCTGCGCTTTAACATTTTCGAGTTATTCTTTCCGAGTTTTCCGAGTTTTTTATTCCGAGCCACGTGCAAGCCAGGTACCAAGTTAATTCGCCCGGGTTGTATGTGTTTTGCGTTCAAATATGCATGTCAATACATTCGGCGTACCAAATAAATAGGACAGTCTCTCGCAGCACTATTTGCAATCGCATTATAGAGCTCTGTTTGCGAGTCCGTGTCACTTTGTGCTCGTTGTGTGTAAACATGCACTGCATTGTTTATACGCTGCGTTTGTGCATCCCAAATTGAGGACAACATGATACTTGCGTAAATAGAGCTTTTAGATATTTTAGCAAAAATGAAGAATATATATTTTCTGTATTTCGTTTCTGTACATTTTCAGTAATGACTTACGATTCGGATACGTTACGGCTACTTGTTCAATTTAAAGTGATTCAACATGGAGAACGTTACGAAGCATAGGGCTCTCCCAAAGCGCGATACAAAACTCTATCCTTGGTTTTCTTTATCCAGTTGCTTCTAGTAACTTGTCTCAGGTCATCGGTTCAGTTTCAGAGTTTCAGATTTCACCTGAAAATTCGTGGTCTGCATTTTAGAACTCGGCCTCGCCATCAATCGTCTGTGTTACGGCAGAATTTTGGAAATTTTTCGGAGCTCTGTCGGTATTGGTGGGTAAGTACATGCATATTTTCTATATGCTGAATGATATAGGTCGCCTGAAGGACCAACTGTATAAAAACTTAAACTACACGAACTTTAGATACTACCACAATACATAATTATTATAATTCCTACTGAGTACAGATTAACCACTCATTACTTCTCATTGTCTTCAACAAATCACACTTCACCCGCACTTGTTGAAGAATTTGAGTAGCATATTTATGTTAGTTCGACTCAGATATCAGTTATATACGCAAAGGGTACATTGAAACGAAAAAAAAAGGTTCAATTGCAGACGATTTGCTGTCAACTTTTGAGGAGTTCTATTGTATACGTAATATTGTTATACTCCCGAGGTGGTCCCACCTCGGGAGTATAACCTTTCAAACAAAATAAGATTTTTTTTGTATTGGTTCACAATTGACGAAAATATCGGTGAATATATACATAAAAAAATACATACAGCCGAACATAGAACCTCCTCCTTTAAATCGGTTGACAAAAGCACACAAACAGGTGCGTTATTCTAGTCATGAAGGGTGAGCATACGCAATCTTGTTTATGTAGTAGTAATAGGCAAACATAAACTAGTGTAAAAGTAATATTAAGTTTATGTATGTAACTATCCTGTGACCTGAGATTGTTCCGTGACATGCCTGGGGCATGCTGATACCACGCTAATGGTTACTCTTCAAACGACGTGCATCGACCGACGTTGTGGCAAAACTTAGACGATAGTTTCCAACATCCAACCTCCATTATACCACGAGCTCACGTGCATTTTGCTCGATCGTAATAAAGTTTTCCTTTTAAACCAACTTGAGTAGTTAAAGTATTACGCCAGTGTCTTGGGCACGGTGCCACGTAGACAAAAGCGTAGGCTTGCGTTTGTCTTTACACAATTTCAGGCGATTTGTTTGTATGTTATTGTACGTAACTCAGCGATTTGAGTGTTATGTATTGGAATAATGTTCATCGTCCGTTATAAATATGTTTTGGCCTACTACGGCGAAGCTAAATGGAGTGTAATGATTTTTTTATTAGCTCGGGTATGAGTGTGTATAAATGTAATGTGTGTCCACAATTTATATGTTATTGTATCTCGGAAGGCATTTCACGGGCCGTATCCCGGATCTTTGGAAGGAATGCGTGTAGATACAGATCCAAGATGCAGAGGTCCCTTTGAGACACCTCTTTTATTGGTATACATTTAGTGATTAATCAATTTCACGTACAATTTCTGGCAAGATTCTAACAATTCTTGGGATGAGCGCATACGTTAGATTTTGTTACAACGAGGCAGTGAAGAAGACGAAATTGAAGATAATTTGATTGAAGGCAGTCAAGATAGTGATTCCGACCTCGCAATCCAAATAGCGGTATCAGCATCCTAGCTGTCATATTCGCTGCTTACGTTCTGCTCAGTATCACTATCTTGACTGCGTTCACTCAAATGATCTTCAATTTTGCTACCATCAGACAACAAGTCGTCTTCACTGTCTGGTTGTAACAAAATCTATCATATACGCTCATCCCGACGCTCCTGATTACTCATTAGGTCCAGAAACACCTGAAAACATAATTATATTCAGTAATAAGTAGTTCCAAAACATTGCAAAAAACTGTTACGTCGCGGTTGTGGCAGAGCTACTGAGACGTTAAAAATCCATCGGCGGCGGGAAAAAAACTACACTCGATTCAAAATTGAGAGGGTTAAATTGACCCCTCCACATCCTCGCCGGGTTAAGAATAAGCACAATTGTTCTAGAAGCACAGATTACTTCTAGATGTATCTAATAATTCTCCAGTTTGTTATAAAATATTAATCTCTATAAGAGATAATGTGGAAGAGTTTAGTAACATGAAGGAGGTTCAAAAAAAGAAAAAGTTACCAGTTGTATTTTGTGAAGGACAAAAACATTTTACTAATTATGAAAGGTGGAGGGAGGAGCGGCTGAAACTCAAATCACAAGCATTTTACTAAACGAAAAATTCGGTTTTGTGTATGGTGCTCAATAAACTAAATAATAATGTTGTATGGTTTTTACTATACTTTCTTTTGATCGTTAAGAAATATCTGTGTAATGCTTGTTGGAATAAACAAATTATTAGGAAACGAGCGCATCTCAACTCATAGTAAGGTCGGTACTCAAATCCTAACATTTATAGCCCGTAAAAGCAAACAAAGTAGAACTGGTTGCAAACAGTTCCAACACCCTCGTATATTTACTGCCCTTACAATTTATCGGAAAACTTTGTAAAGCTCTACCATAACAATCATAACATTGTTCTGTTCATGTTTTCCTATTAACCAGACGTACGTTTTCCTGATAGCAGTAATAATATAAATATCAGATAATAGGAAAAGTATGGCATTTAAGTAAGTATTAAATAAGTCAACTCCAGAGATAATTTATGGCTAGTCGTAAGAGTCCGTGCACCAAGAATTAACAAATAAATGTCATACACAAACCATTTAATTTTGTATTTGTCTAATTGTTGATGTATACCAAAGCTGTGTATCCCTTTATATTCATAAGACCTGATGCTCGTGTATTTTTTATTTAAACCTTTAAGTCAAAGGGGTTTGTGTAACTTTATACGGACCAATGGCATCAAATTGTTTTGTTGCGGCCACAGATAATTTTATTATCGTTTTGTAACATTACCTCGATTAAACACGTATGACTAATAAAATTGGTTGAAAAGTATATCGGAGCCGAGTTATACATGGTGAATGTTTTTAGACGGGGCAGCAGGGTAGGTACCTTAACCGTTGTAACTACAGGAAAACGATCTTAGAAGACTATCCGTAACTTTTTGCAACTTTTTGATCTATAAGTATAACTGTCAGCAAAAAAATTTACAATTTACACAAAAACATTCCTGTTTCTTATAGGGATCAAAAAACTCTATTAGACCAACCGAGGTTACAGTACGAAAATGTCCGATTCCTTACGTCCTTCTGTGAGGCTCGCTTCGGACGCATGCGCATGTGAGGGGATGCTACACTCGCTTAGCATAAAAGTAGATATGTTGGAGTCTCATTTTCTACAAAATGTATGAAAAAAGATTTTTTGTGATTTCTGACATTTCGAGTACTCTAACCTCAGTTGGTTCATTTGAGTTTTTGATCTTTATAAGAAACAGGATCGATAGGCATAAAAAAAGTGTTTGTGCAAAGTGACTATTTTCTTGCTGACAGTACATTTTTTCAAAATCTTTTAATGCAAGTTAAGGTTAAGGATAGTCTTCTGAGAACATTTTCCTGTATCTACAACGGTTAAGGTACCTACCGTACTGCCCTGCCTAAAATATTCTAACCTGTATATCTCAGTCCCGCTATTATTTAGCTATATGTGTGCCATAGTAAGTTTGTTTCCTTTAGTATCCTATCCTAAATTGCAGTACCTCCATCAGTGGCCACAAAAGTATAAACCGACTCCAACTTTACACATACCCCTTTGTGAATATGTCGTTGGTGTGCCTAATAAACTATTAAACTCTAAGATGTTTTTATATGTAGATGCGTTGCCCGCGCTCCAAAATGACAACAAAAAAGCAAGGTAGGTAATTGCCCGGCTTTTACAAAGTCACGCGCCGTCTAGTGTACGGGCTACACGTCACTGTATCGCGCCATCTTAAAGTGCGGTGATGTTAGCGTATGACGCGCCTATTTGTAAAACGTCATTGATTAAACTATTATGCACGAGAACCTAATATTGCTTGGATCTATTCTTCACTGAAACGATAAGGTTGTGATCCTTTAGCGAAGAGCGGCAGAGTAAGTAATATGATTAATGACCGGGTCAGTACACAAGAAGGGGTGGGGAGGGGGACAAACTAACATGGACGTCGATGGTCCTTCGAGACGGATCTCCGAGGGTAGCTTGCTTCGAGATGTTGTAGTAAAAAAACTGAAGTAGGATGACTCGAAGTATTTAGAAGTACTATGTCTGTGAAATGAATGTGTGCCGTGTGGCTCCAGCTTAGAACACACAACCCCATTTCTTGTCATAGCTACCGTACAAGGCGACTAAGGAATAAGGAGTCCGTATGCACTATTTTCTAAGGCAACAGGCTAGCCACCTTATACCACTTGACACGTCGAAACCTTCATAATGGAACGACATGACACAATATTATGCCACTTGTAGCATATTGTGTCTTTTAACCAAAATAAAAACGCAGAATGTTTTATAAAGACTGATGAAAAGTATTTCGACAAGTCATTCTACTTGCCCCACTCTACCATGGCAACAATAAACGGTCTATGTGAGACATATCTCAAGAACGCCAATATTTACTCAAGCCACCTCCTGAGTGCTGATGTATTTATACCTATTTGTTATTCCCAACTATGTATAACTTTCACCCGTTTATTTGTATAGGTAATACAAACATCACTTGTTTATTTTGACAGATATACAGAATATAATAACAATATACCTACAAGGTATACAGGATAATTGTATACTCAATTCTTAGAAAAATTATAGAATGAGTCTCATGCTTCTACCGTATAAAACAAAAGGGACCAACTTTCTTAGGTTGGTGTGCGTGCGCTATACAAATTATGTCTGTGTGCGTGTATATTGATAGGGTTTATAGGACAGTACTGGTTGCAATTTTTTTCTACGTGTTCGTAGCTTCGACTGTCTATCTTGATTATTATAACTTATCCAAGACTCAATTTTATTATACAAAAATCTGGAAAATGGTAGAAATTGAGAAATAAAGATTATTTCTAGGTATTTTTAGAAAATGGTCGTGATTTAAACATCATAATACAGGGTGTAAAAAACAGCCTGGCAAATACTGAAACGTAGTAATTATAGTACCTACTCTGTGCTGAAACGGTGAATTCTGACCATTTTTTTTTTCGCTCTTCCTGATGAAAGTCGTTCAATTTGATGAGTTACATCTATGTCAAGATTAACGGTCGTCACAGACACGCGCTATAATATGTTGCTGTACTCTTCTTACGCACGCCAAATTACATAAGCGCGTCTCTTTCCTACGTGTGAGTGAGAGGAACCGATATCAATTTGCGTGCGTTAGAAGAGTACAGCAACATATTATAGCGGCCGTGTGTGTTGACCTTAACAGTTGAAGCTACGAACGCGCCGAAAACAATATCAGTGAACTCTTAGTAGATAAACCGTGTCTATACAGGGTGTAACAAAACACCCTAGTAATACTTAAGGGGCTATGTAAAAAAAATAGGTTTCTTCAAAGCTCCATATATCATGAAGTACTAACAGTAGGAGTATGATTTGCGGATATGTGTAAATTGCACATATAATTGAAATTTTGATTAGAGCCAAAACACGATTAAGACAAATTTTCTCGATAGAAAAACAAGCCAAAGTAGCCTCCGTTTTTGTCTTTAAACGCTTGTAACTGCTAAACGGTGAATAATAGAAACATCAACTTGATTTAAAAAAAAGAGATTGCTATTATCTAAGTTTTGATTAGAGCAGAATTGAACTAACATAAATAGTACAATCTCAATTAAATAAAGTTTGTTTTTTCGCTTGATTCGTTCCAGGCGCGCGCGCCGCTCCATCTCTATCTCTCGCATCTGGCAGTAATATAAGCTATCACACGTCCGTTTCGCTAAAATTATTTTTCGACATAGGCTCTTAAGGGAGTGCTTCAGACCATCAAACTGAACAACTTTCACTTTCAATATGTCCCATACAAAACTGCAGAACCGACTCGACTAAAATGTATGCGGCTGATTTTTTGATTTTTTCTCGATGCCGGCCCCATAGTGAAAGTTGTTCAGTTTGATGGTCTGAAGCACCCCCTTAAGTATTACTAGGGTGTTTTGTTACACCCTGTATACACGCACACAGATATAAGTTGTATAACCCCTCACGCACACAAAGCTAAGAAAGTTAGCCACTTTTGTTTTATACCGTAGAGGCGTGAGACTCCATCTAGACATAATATTTTATCTAAGATATTTACTTATGCCTGGCTTGCCATCCTTTTGGTCTACCGTTTACTGTACTACCCGGGTGAATTAACTAGGCACCTGGCTCGCACGTGGCTCGGAATTTGACACCCCACCTACTACCCCCCGCGGAACCCCGCCGTCGTCGCCGTGCGAGGCCGTGATAATGTTGCACGTGTTCCTGCGCTTTAGCATTTTCAAGTTATTCTTTCCGAGTTTTCTGATTTTATTATTCCGAGCCACGTGCGAGTCAGGTGCCAAGCTAATCCGCCTTGTTGTAATAGTTTTAAGCATCAGTTAAAAATTATTATTTATCTAATTATCAATGAAACTTATAATAATAAAAAGCATATTATACTAAAAATACAGCAAGTCAATTTAAAAATCGTTTGTAGAATTGACCGTGTTTTATTTATGTGTAAATCTTTTAAATTACCCACTTTGTTTTGGAATGAATCAATTAAAAAGGGACGAGTTAAATGTATTTGAAACCGGGAGGTACGCATTTTAGTTTGATGATGTAAAAAAGAAGCTAATAGAATAAACGTAAGGTTCAAAGTGGAAAAAGGTAATGGAGCGAAAAATCCTCTTACAAAGCAGTCTAGCAAATTGAAAAGAGCCACAAATAGGGTTTTCGTCCCGGGACTCTCGAGTCTCGAAATCCTGGGAGTCTCGGTACTTTTTACGTCGAGACTGAGACCGAGACTTTGTCATTTTGGTCCCGGGATTTCGAGACTCGTTTTCATATTAAAAATAATTAAATATGACTCACATTTTATACAATATAAACAATATTTCCAGTTTATTATTGTGTTTAAATACCGATTTCAAAACTATATTTTTTTTAACGTAGATAATGCATGATATTGAATTATTTATTGCTTTTATCTAAGCATTTCGGTATCGAGTTTAAGAATTGTCTTGTCTCGGTAAAGATCTACTGCGACTTGTCTCACTTGTTCCGCATGATATCGAATTTTTGATACTTTTTTTATTTGAATAGTTCGGGACCGAACTGGCACAGGCACGACACTGCCTAAGACTGTCTAAAGCCAGAAAACACCGATAATTCATTGTATTTTTAAATTAAACCACACAGTCTCGAATTTCCCGGGAATCCCGGGACTGGGATTTGAGAATCCGAGACTGGTCCCGGGACCAAAAATGCTACCGAGACCGAAATCCCTAGCCACAAAGCTAAATTCGTGTTGTGGATTTCGTGATATTCGACCAGTATAAAAGCTGGCAAAAAAAAAAGAAATCTTTTCAGCACGGTAAATTGGAGTAGCGAACACAAAAAATGAAAATAGAAATTCAAGCCATTTTCTGCAATTCTATTAGGTACCTACTCGAGAAATAAAGAATGAGATTTGCAGAAACCGCAAGAATAGAATAACCAGGTACGTCTCGTACTAGAAGTAACATTAAGCAAGACTAGAAGGAAAGAAAATGGTTAAAGATCTAGGTAGGTAAGAGTTATATACAGGGTGGAAAGTTGAAATGGGGCACAATGGGCAGCTACCAGAAGCTACAAGAAAACGTTCTCAATCCTAACTTTTGGCGCATTTTTCTACACAGATAAAAAAACAGTTATCGAGAAAACTGAAGTTAGGGTGGTTCAGGCCATTAAACTGAACAACTGTTACTATGGGAGCATTTATCTGATATAGCAAAAAAAAATCTGTTATTCCATAGTACGAGTAAACTGCAAGGCTTACTAGACTCAAAATTATCAAACCACAGTTTAGTTAATACACCGGTAAGAAGAGCGTGGCTGCTGACTAAAAATTTTGCAAATTAGGTAATTAGTAAAAATAATAAAAAATAATACTAGGTACCTACATCAATATAATTAAGAAATACGATTACAAAAATCCTTTGTTCTTATACGGATTGTTAGGGTATGATACAGAACAATTTCTCTCCCAAAAAATATTTGTCATCAACTCTCAACTCTATTAAAAGGTATTAAAAAGACATATTAGATAGATATTTCTCAAACGGCCGACGAGTGTGTCTGATAGCCACAGTCATCCACGCGACAGATAGATGAGGTCTGAATGAGTTACACTTGGCTACAAAGGAACAAAGCTGTCTGTGAAATAAATGCAGGGAGGCCACGAGACCGACGAGTTATGACCAGAGTTTTTATCTGAAACTGTTTTCTAATTATGGGGGAGTCCCCTATAGAGTGATCGATTCTGAAGGAGCCCCTTTTTCGCGCTATTGCGACTGTTGCAACGATGTTTCGTCGCGTTATGCTGACCGACTCAGATTTTGCAAAGAGGAGATGGAAATCCATTATGTACCCTCTATAACTGTGGCCCCCTGATGTACAAACGTAGTACTCGCTTAGGTAGACAAGTAGTGACACCAGATAAGATACAATCGTCACTACCAAAGACATACTATTACGATTCTTGAATGCAGTAGGGAGCTAGTAGTAGGAAACTATAAAAGAATTCACGAAAGACCAGATAATATGTTCGCAGTGGTATAGTTAAAAGCGTGTCAAGGCCCCCAATCCCAAAGTAAACAAAATAATTAAAAAAAACATGTGTGCAGTTTAGAAGTGAAACATTCAGAAAATATTTGAAGTCGCTTTTTCGTTTCATCGAGTTTCAAATAACAACGGTGCTAAAGAAGTTTTCACTTGAAAAATGTTTACAATATTTTATATACGATAGCTGTGACGATAGATACAAGTACTTGTAGCCATGTTTCGAATCCTACCCTCCCCTGCTTGCCGTTATACTTAGTTACATATTCAGGTTTGCATCATACCGTCTCGCACCAAAACTTCATGCCGATTAAGTACACTTATTGTCAGTTGCAGAAACGCTCATTACAGTTAATCCTCCATTAAATCTCTTGCTAGCTTTTACTAAGTCAACAAGACAAAAAGTGACGGCAAGAGATTTAATGGAGGATTAATTTTAATGAGCGTTTCTGAAACTGAGTGTTAGAGGCAAGCCGACGCCGCTGTAGATCGACTCGTCTCTATACCTAGTATGTTACTAGTTTTATTTTCCGAAAATACTTAGATGCGAATGGCACGAGACTGGGAAGAGTGTCATAGTTAGAGGAAAAGGAATATACCCTACAGTGGATGGAGAGAGGCTAAGATTGATTATTTTTAAATTAGTGGGGTTTCATTTTTGTGTCTATCTGTTTGTCAAAGTGGATTGACTCGATATCTATTGAAACTATTGGTAAATAAAATACCGCCAATCTTATAGCCCCAAATGTTATAATTATAATAAACAGAGAGGAGTCACCTGCCATTAATCAGACTCCCCTCCGGGGCGGGAAATTAAATCGATTAGAAGTTGAAAGGCTTTCAGCGTCTCGTTAGTTAATGGCTATGAGCAAGAATCTCCTTTATTCTACAGAATAGAGACCGTATCAATTTACGATTGTAGTTAGTCTCTTTTGTCTTATGACGTACCTTTAATAATAGAAGGAGACGGAACTACAACGTGTTAATGAATTAACGCAAAACTAGAAAATAGTTTGTTTAGAATCGAGAGCAGAATCGACTTATCATGGTTTCAACATAGGTAATTTTTTTCAAAATATTAAATAATTTTTTTTCCAAATTTAAGATTTACTGAACCCGATGACAACCCACCGCACGGGCACACTCACCCTACTAACTACCATAACAAGATTATAAAAATGTATTCCTGAGTACGTTAGCGCTTTCTTTTAGTGCTGAAATGATAACAAATCATTTTTGCCTCAAAACTTAAAATGCGAATAACTTTAAATGTTAACTATCAAAATAATGAAATTATTGTTGCAATCTAATTATTTTATTATAAATCAGTTGGGGTGTATGAGGTTTTGCGTTAATTTATTAACACGTTGTATAGATCTTTGTTTATGCGGCTGTCCACTTTTCAGTTGTCACTTTTATGCTAGTGTGTGTGAAAGTGACTGTAAACATTAGCGTAGTTGTCGCTTTGGTCTAATTTGTCTCTTTTGTCCATACTACTTCACACCACACACTCAAACACAAACGTCAATAAAGTGGACATTCTTGCAATGGTATGGCGCCCTCTATGCCTTTAGAATAAAAGAGATCCTTGCTCTTAGTGGGCTGGCCTGAGGGGCGCAGGAGAGAGGGGGTATGATCTCATAAGAGCACAGAGCAACGGACAAGAAAATAAGTATAGTATCGCTTGTAAATATTTTTCGAACAATAAACATTTTCGTATTTTGTACCATGTATAAATCGTATTGAACAAAATTGTGTTACTGAATTATAAAAGTACATTAAAAGATTAGCGTTTAAACTTCGGCCGCGTAATTTATTCAATGCGCGGTGTTATTAAAAGACCCTCTGGTAAAATAAAGTGCTGTGAAAGCGTCTGACTTATAATGAGAGGTGACTATGGACTGTATCAATAGAACCTTTTTAGCAAGATTAACAAAAACTGCCTCCTCACTGAAGCTTATTTAAGTTAGGAAAAACTTTGACAGTCAAGACTGATAGTTGTTGAGATGTGTGGAGTAGGGCATACCCAAAGAAGAAGATTTTTTTGCTATGAAGTGAAATTTTTGATTCAAGTGGCCGTAGTAACTATTAGGTGTACAAAAAAGTGGTTACTCTGATAAGGACAGCAATAAGGTAGCGACCTCCTTTGTTTGCTAGAGCGAATTTGCTATATATGCATCTCGTATTGAGTGAATATGACAAGATATGTGCTTCCGTCTAATACCTTCTCTTTCTACGGGTGTACGGATGTGTAAGGTAAGGATGTGCTCCCACACATAACTGCGAATTCGCATCAGGACTGCAATTTTTGAACATCACACGTTCAAACGAGTAGTAGAAAGATGCATAATCTCCATAGTAATTTTGTAATTTTCTACTACTCGTTTGAATGTATGACGTTCAAAAATTGCACTCCAGATCGCAAATACGATGACTTATTGTATGATTTTCAATCGTAGCGCTCGCAGATGTTTGCCATGCGATGCGAATTCGCAGTTATGTATGGGAGCCCTATTACCTAAGATCAAGGAAATCTTTATTCTAAAGCATAGATTCCTCTTCAATTTACTTGTGCAGTTAGTCTCTTTTGTCTTATGACGTACCTTTAATAGTAGAAAGAGATGGAACTATAGATATTTGTTGCCGCTATCCACTTTTTAATGTATTTTGACGTGCTAGTGTGTGTTTTTTAACCGACTTCAAAAAAGGAGGAGGTTTCTCAATTCGACCGTATATTTTTTTCTTAGACAAACTAGGCCAACTATGAACACTTTACACAACTTTAAACACACTAGCACGTCCAAATATGTCAATAGGTGGTCTCCCTCTATGCCTTTAGGTATGATCTCTTAGGATTATACTCTGGAATCGGGGTCGCTGGGCACTTCAGACCATCAAACTGAACAACTTTTACTACAGAGTTAATAACGAAATCTAAAAAAAGTGCTGTTTCAAAATGCCCATAGTTTCTCGACAAAAACTTACGAAGCAGCAGATTTGTTTTCGCGATTTCATAGTTGGTCCCATAGTAAACGTTCAGACGTTCAGTTTGGTGGTCGCACCCTGTTTCGTTTCGAAATAACCATCATGCCACGGTATATATATATTTTTTTTAATATCCACGTACGCACGGCAACACATTAAGCTATACAAAGCTAAAATAAGCCGGCCATACAACGTATAACGTCGGGCGGCCAGCTTATGGTTTTGTGTGTCGCCGTGTGTACATGACACTAGCTAGCAGAGCTTAAGCTCTGACCTGTGTTATAGATAGAGAACTTAGTAGTTCTCGAAATCGAATCATGTAGGTATCGCAGGTATACTTCCGATGATGTCTAAGCAGTGAGGTTATAACAAACTGACAGACAGAAAAACTATCACTTTCGCATGTGTAATACTAAAAATAAACAAACTGTTTATAATTTCGACCTTTATGCAAAATACAGTAGGTATTACACATGCGTAAGTGATAGTTTGTCTGTTATCCACAGCACGGCAAATACGTTGAATACGCCAGCAGAGGTCAATTTGAGAATAACAGTTTTTGAGTTAATTGTGTACTTAGTGCGCCGGAAAAATTTACAAAATATATTTTCTAAACAAATTAATGTTCATTTTACGTTCTTTGACAGACTAGACTTTGTACCAAAGCAAATCCAAAAGATGCCATCAAAAGATGTACCTGCTGATTATTAAAATTACGCTTAACGTAACCTTAGGCTGCCTGTCCATTGGCGTGAGCTGGCTGGCGGAGCGGAGTAGCGAGGAAAATATTAACCAATCAGGAGCCGACTCTCGGCCGAGAATTTATGCAATCCTGATTGGTTGATAAAACTCCGTTTCTCCGCTCCGCCAGCCAGCTCGCGTCAATGGACAGGCAGCCAGCCTTATGCTAGAAGAAAGGTCTACACACCAAACCTGCCAACAATTACTTATATCTAAACCGACAAGCCGCAAAGTTGATTGTTCATGAAAACCTTACCTATCTAAATAAAGTCGTAGTAGTTATAATATGTATGTATGAATATAATATATGTCATATTATTATATTTAATATTATTATATATGTAGGTATATTCATGTTTATTTATTTGTTTGAATAGGTGTATCTTATATTATATTGTTTCTTATTAACTTATTATAGGATTCATTTTACTATCTCTCATAAGTAATTAAGTAGATTTTTATTTGTGTGCACACTGATTTTTACCCAAACATATTAGTTTTCCTCTCACTCAACGGTTTGCTGGAAGAAAACTCTTTTAGAGTAAAAGCTCGCTTTTGTACATCACGACTTATTGTAATTTTTTTCATAACTATGTTTTTGTGTACAATAAAGAATCTATGAATCTATGAAAACCTTAGAAAAGAAACTTTATCTGATAGTCGTTTCGTGCGACATCCATGGGAAGAATTGGGATGAAACATAACCTTTAACCTAGTTCCAAACGAAAAAAGTGACTTCTCTTTAGAAACATTGTGTCAATAGGTTCCTCAGAAGTATCGAATTACAAAAGAGTAGAGAAAGTTCAAAGCAAGCTTATCTCTGAAGAGATTCCTAGCAGATCCAACACTGAGACATAAAGTGAAGCGGGCGTGGTAATTCTTTTAAACTCCTTTAAGTTATTTTTTGAACGGTTCAAAAGTGACAAAAGGTGCGCTCACAAAGAGAGCAGTCCTCCCCGCCCCGCTTCCACCCCCTCAGCCCCCCTAGAGACCTGCGCTTGGAATTTGCGACAAATATTATTAAACTTCCTTTGAGCTGCAAGCTATGTTGTTATAGAATTATGGATATAACTATTAAATGAATTTTATAGGGTTACCAAAAGAACTGGTAAAAGCCGAGTTTGGGATTTGATTATCTAGCTAGATTATACGTTAGTCCGTAGATAAGTCACTCACTCAGTCAGTCTGTCCGTCAGTCCGTATTTCAGTCTATGCAAGTCTAAAGAAGTCAAGTAATTTTGTCACTTGCACTCAATTAGTTAGTGCGAGCTGGTTTGTTTGAAATGTTCAGTGTACCAGGAATGAACAGAGGCTAATACTAATACAGGGTGTAACAAAAAACCCTTATTATATTAAGGGGTACTTCAGACCGTCAAACTGAACAACTTTCACTATGGAGCCGTTATAAAAAAAATCTGATGTCTAATACAAAACTGCAGTACCGACTCGACTAAAATGTACGGGACAGAAGATTTTTTTATGTTTTCTCGATGTTGGCTCCATAGTGAAAGTTGTTCAGTTTGATGGTCTAAATAGCTACCCCTTCAGTATTACTATGGTGTTTTTTTACACCCTGTAGATGATGATAAAACCCCATATAGGTTCAAAAGTAATCTTTACAGCCACCCCCAACTCCACATTTAGCAGTACGGAACCCCTGACTAGCAAGCTCTCGCTCTTGGCAGGTTTTCAATAATATCTGGCGGATTGAGTTACGGAAATATCATTTAACTTGTGCAGTTCGGATTTAGTTTATATCTGTCATCGGAGATGGAGGTTCTCAGTTGAGCTTCCTAATTAAGATTGGAGAGTATCTGTCAACAATTATGACGTTTTGAAAGTCAATCTCATATAATAAGAGAGGGATATACGTCCGATCCAAATCCGATCGATAAATGTCCTCTAATAGTCCGAGATCCGACCGTAAAATTATGCACCTATTTGATAGGCGAACGAAATGTGATTGGTGTATGTTTACACAGGGGTTAATTCAACGCCGCCAAGTTGCCTAGAAAAATCTTGCCGCAAGTACCTTTTCCATTATGATTTTTGGTATAACATTTTCCGGAAGGAGACTGATCCAAATGAACTGGATAGACTTGGGTTGCCAATTCTCAGTCTGCCGTAACTAACTAAAGGGTTGCCAGGTTCAAAAATGACTTCTTGGAACCTGGCAACCCTATAGTTGCAGCAGATTGAGAAGACCAACCCAACCAGTGGCAACCCTAGTTTTTCCAGTTCTTTAGATCAGTTTCCTTAGCAGCCTTCCAGCAACCTAGGGTCTCCACGGCAAAGGGCAGGAAGATGTAGCTGTCACCCAATCCCTGGTACGTCCTTTTTTTTCCGTCTCCGCTAAGGCTGCAGCCACGCCAGCGCGGCAAGAAGACGCACGGACATTGTGAGGGTGCCAGAGTGTCGACGCAGGTGGCTTCTCAACACTTTCCACGGTACCTGCAGGATATGAGGGACAAGCCGTCCGGTCTGAAAGGATTAAACCCGGAGGCTCCAGTACAGAGGGTACGTTTACTGAAGCTAGGGCTAATTAAATGATACAGACGCGTGCGTATAACACATATTGGCCCTGATTCGGACTGTGCCACGACTTAACTAAATTTATTCCTGCCACTTTCTAAAATAAGATTAAGAAAAGAGACAGAAAACCAGTTCGAAATTTAAATAAAACCTTTGATGAGTTACCTCCTTGGTCGCCATGTTTCGGAGAAAAAGATCGTTCCATTTTTAAATTACACAGATATAAGTTTACTATGTAATTTATTTGGCCGCTAAACACGACAGATATGGATTTTCATACAAACATTGCCGGCCGCTGCGCGCATGTATTTGGACAGTACAGCAATTTCGATTTATCTCGAGAAATGCTCACATTTCCGAGCATGTTTGAGAAAATATTATAAAAACAAATCAGTAGTAGTGACCCGATAAATTTAAAATCAGCAATGGCCTCGATTCGGACTGTGCCACGACTTAACTTAACTAAATTTATTCTTGTCACTTTCTGAAATAAGATTAAGAAAAGAGACACAAAACCAACAGCTGACTTTAGTGCTGTCAAAGTGACGTTACACGCCCAAAAATTCCTTAAATAAGATTAGAGGCGTACATTATGATGGCATCTTATTTTGGGCGTGTAACGTCACTTTGACAGCACTAAAGTCAGCTGTTGGTTTTCTGTCTCTTTTCTTAATCTTATTTTAGAAAGTGACAGGAATAAATTTAGTTAAGTTAAGTCGTGGCTCAGTCCGAATCGGGGCCATTATAATACGCACACACACAGAGAGCAGCTTGGACCATAGCCTTTTAACGCGGTAAAACTTACATAAACAGCACCAACCAAGAACGTAACTAAACTATAAAGCTATGAATAGAGCTTACTACACTTGTTCCTTTCAATCCCTAAGGAAAACACAGTTCCAGCGCTCGTAGCGGCGTAGCCTCGTAGCCGCATAGTCGTAGCGCTCGCGTAGCATACATTCCCGGTCCGAGTACCACATAAAATGTTGAGTTACTTTGATAATAACATTTTCAAATTATTTAAGACTTTATGGAGAAGGCGAAACGGGCGATATTTGTTTGCTGAATAGTTAGAAATATGGACAATGTGTTTATTCAGGCCCATGTTTATTTTGAAAATACGTTAAGTACGGTTTTGTGTCTACTTGTAAAGCTTATTTCGTATCATAATCATACCTTTAATGTGAATGCTATTGAATAATAGAAATTCTCATTTGTATCGATTTTATTGAGTGGCCCTGTTATAAATGCTTTCATACTAATTTATTTGAAAAACTATTTATTCAATTCAATTCAATTGTGAAATAAAATAATAATAAAGGTATACGTGCTACTTTTAGCCGTAGTAGCTGGATGGATCGAGCTTTGCCCGGTGTCTTCCAAGTTAACTTTTTCGCGGACACTGACCGGTATGCAGTGATAACAATAAAAGTTCTATTGTGTCTCGTTCAGTGTCCGCGAATGTGTTAATCTAGATAGGTCTATGGAGGTGCTACTTGGGAATGTTCCTCCATTGAAAAGGGAAATACTTCCGCCAGGCTAGGTGTGATGCCTGGGGACCGGCTGTGGTCCAACAGTTCTTAGTTGGAACCTTCTATATCATATCGAATCTCTGTGATTATTTCTCTTGCGCGATTTATGTCTCGCATTCGATTGTGAACCTTATGTGTAGTAGGTTACGAGTTACGTATTTACGATGAACGTTGTCTTTGTATGGAGCATATTTCCGTGAGCGACGGTATCGCCATCTGTTGGCATGTTTGCTATAACTTGTGGGTGCTGGACATCTGTAGTAGTTCCCCACAGGTCTCATCCCGGAGAAAATCCATTTTCAATTTGTTTTCCAGCGCCTTTCATAGGTATTGGGATTGCAGTAGGCACTAGATTTCGCAGGAAACCTATCTAATAACTAATCTCTTAATTATCTAAACTATTATAAAACTGTAACAGAATTGTGTCTGTGCATTGAAGATATTTACAAAAAAAAGATTACGATATGGTTTTTAGGCTTCCCTGATTCTAAATCACAAATTTTTGGACTTTTTATCTGTCTGTTTGTTTGTTTGTTTGTTTGTTTGTTTGTGTGTTTGTTTGTTCGAGTATCACGCAAAAACTACTGAACCGATTAGAAAGAAACTTTTTTGTTTGATAGCTAATGATCTGACTTAAAATCTGGTATATAATTTATGCGGACAAAGTCGCGGGTAAAAGCTTGTACTTAAAAACTTACCATTAATTTGAAAATTAAAACACTATCCAAATACATAATTTCATTCAGTCCAGCGGTTTTCTAGTTGACGTTTAGATAGATAAATTATGTATGCTGGCCTCCGCTTCTTTTTCAAATAATATTTATCTTTATCTTATCTTATTAATTTCAAGGAATGAAATAAGCATAATATTAAAAAAATATGGCAATATGTTGCTTGCCACTGAGTCAGAAGGCAGCGTGGCGATTCCTAGCTTGTATCAATAAGTTATACGGAAATGCCGTCGTATTCTTCATCATAGGTAGCTCGCCGGAGAAGGAAACATTGTGAAACCTCTGTGAGAGAACTAAAATAAAATCTTAGTATCACCACAGCCCGGACACTGCATACAAAAAATGGAATTTGACAAGATAACGTCAGCACATGCGAAACCAAATAAATTGAAATGTCTGGTCTTGACAATTTTACAATCAGTCCCCATATGGCATACTGCATTATAAAATTTTGTTTATTCGTACCTAAATTAACGTATGTATTACGCTGTTCAACCCTCTGGAAACACACTACACTTTTGCTTCTTTTCGATAACGCCATGAAAATCACCCTATCAGAAATCCTAAATTGCCCCCTGTCTGATAATGACCGTAGTTGGTGCCAAGCCACCCTGCCTATCAGGTTTGGCGGTCTTGGTATCCGAAAAGTGTCTGATGTAGCGCTACCGGCGTTTCTGTCTTCAGTTCACAGCACGCTTGACCTCTTCGGTAGAATTATAAACCCATCACTTGGTGATGCGGAGGTCACGTACTTGACTGAAGCCAAAAACTCCTGGACAATTGCTGCCGGTCCGAACTGCAATGTCCCCGTAAACCCGGCCTCGCAGAGGTTATGGGACGAGCCACTCTGCATTCAGCGTCAACAAATCCTTAGGGACAACGCTCTCAATCTTGCAGAGAAAGCCCGCCTCCTAGCCTCAAACGAGCCAGAGTCTGGCTATTGGTTGAACGCGTTGCCATCATCGCACGTGGGAACACTCCTCGACAGGACTTCTTTTTCGTTAGCAGTAAGCCTGAGACTCGGCATAAAGACAAATGAGCCTCACCGGTGCCGCTGCGGCGCCAGCGTCGATCCACTCGGCCACCATGGCCTCTACTGTCGCCACAGTGCCGGCCGCCTCGCTCGCCACGCCACCTTAAACGACGTCATCCGTCGGGCCCTTGTCAGCATCAACGTGCCAGCCATTCGCGAGCCCAATGGCATTTCCCGGGACGATGGCAGGAGGCCCGATGGTATGACCCTCATCCCCTGGAGGAATGGCAGAACCCTGGTGTGGGATGCTACCTGCGTCGACACCGTAGCGCCCTCACACCTCTCTGCCACTTCTCGAAGGGCCGGCTCGGCGGCGGCTGCTGCAGAGAGCGAGAAGCGGCGCAAATATGTAACCCTCGGCGAGGGTTACTTATTGGCGCCGTTCGGTGTGGAGACTCTGGGGCCATGGGGACCAGACGCCCGACAACTATTCAAAGAGCTGTCGTCGCGATTGGTCGAAGTGTCCGGCGACCGAAGGGCTGGCGCGTACCTCGGGCAACGGATATCAATCGCCATCCAAAGAGGTAATGCTGCCAGCGTCGTCGGCACACTCCCACAAGACGGCAGCCTCGAGCACATCTTCTATTTAGCATCAGCCGAGTAGAAGATGTGCCCGACGAAGACCCTCCCGGGACCCTGTGCTCCTTTGCCTTTATGTCTTATTTTTTCTATTTTATAATTATTATTTTTTTTAAAGTTTTTTCTCAGTTTGACTAGGCTAGGCTATTGTTAAGATTATTGTTAATGTACCTACACTGTAAATATTGTAAATAAATAAATTTTACACTATGTAATGCAATATTGTATTTTAATTGTACTTTGTACATTTTGTTTTGTTTAAAAGATGTGTGTTGTAGAGTTTCCGGCCTCATCTTCTCTCAATTGAACACCTTTCGACGCGGTGGTAGAGTCAAAAAATGACGTCAAATAGCTATCTATATGATATTATTTTGAATAAAAAAATTTGAATTTTGAATTGAATTGAACCTTATGTCTTCTTTTTAGGCACGGCCTGGACACTGCAAACAAAAATTTGAAATTGATAAGATGACGTCAGCACATGCGAAACCAATGAAATTGAACCTTAAGTCTTCATCGTAAGTAACGAGTAACCAGTGCGCGGTAACCAGAGGGCGATAGAGGGGGTGAGGTAAAAAGTTGGTGGGAGGAAGGGAGTGTCCGTACTGTATCTAATAATAGATACTCTTTCACTGTGGTATTACCTTGTTTATAATGTCATTGAGTATTACCGATGTAAAATATGAGCGAGCACAATACATCAGAAATTGGTCTCAGTATTTCAAGTTACGGCTTACCCTGATAATAAATAAGCTCATACCGCTGGAAATATGTGAAAATGTTAATGAAAGGAACACGCTAAGATAAAATTGTCAGTTGCTACAAAGACCCAGACTACCCTAAAAGGAATTAAGTAGGGACAGTTAAGTAGGTCCGACTTCGCGAAAGAGGTCAACCGTCGAATCCAACTCGGCTGGGCAGTGTTCGGGAAGCTACGTATACTACACGTCCCAACGTCTCAAGACGAACGTCTTTTGTTTGATAGTGTGTACTGCCGTAAAAATATGAAATGAAAATGAAATGAAAAATAAAAATGTATTTATTGTGGATCCTAGGTAAATAAATAGATGTTGTACATCTAAACTATTATAAAACTGTAACAAAAGTGTGTCTGTACATTGAAGATATTTCGAAAAAAAAAAAAAAATGTTGTTTGTTTGTCCAATTTGTTTTGTTGTTTGCAAATAAAAATATTTTCTTTCTTTCTTTCTTTCAAAAAAAAATTACGATATGGTTTTTACCTGTCCCTGAAATCACAAATTTTTGGATTTTTTGTCTGTCTGTTTGTTTGTTTGTTTGTTTGTTTATTTGTTTGTTTGTTTGTTTGGGTGTTTATTTGTTCGAGTATCACGCTAAAACTACTGTACCGATTTTGATGAAACTTTTTTTGTTTGATAGCTTATCATCTGACTTAAAATCTGGTATATAATTTATGCGGACGAAGTTGCGGGTAAAAGCTCGTAGATAATAAAACAATTTGACTATGTCCTACCACATGGGTACACAATATTATAAAAAAATGTGGAAAAAAGAAAAAAAATTAAACAAGCACTAAAAATTACTATTAATAAAAACAAATATAACAATTATAGAATTTGGTGAATTTCAAATACAAAATTAATAAGTTCACAATTTGGTACATTAGATGGATTCGTCAGCAAGGAATTCGTCAAGACTATAGTAACATTTCGTAATTAATAAGTCATTCAGGTTGTTTTTAAATAAACTAAGCTCATCTGTGTCACGTATGATCTTAGGGATTTTATTGTAGATGTGAGGTATCCTACAGAATAAGCTTTTATGCAACAAAGCCGAGTTTGATGGTAACACCATCATTTTACCTACATATATGCCGCTGACGAGTGTGAAATCTAAATAAGTGCAAGTTTGATTTTGCAAATGCAGCGCATTCGTAAATGTACAAACTTGAAAGAGTTAAAATTAGCATTTTTATGAAATGCGGCCTACACGAATCTGTTTGTTTCAAGTTATAGATAGCTCGAATACACCTTTTTTGAGCTTTAAATGCAGTCTTTATTTGTTGAGTTGCTCCAAAATATGATGCCGTCTCTCAGGATGGACGCAGCACTACCGTGGTATGCGGTCAATAGTGCTGAATTATTTACATTCTGAACTAAGACGTAGTCGCTTACTCAATTCCTCATAAGGTGTCATATTCTGGCCTCCGGGTTATGCTCGGAGTTGCTCTACGAGATCGAATCAGAAATGACGAGATTCGCAGAAGAACCAGAGTAGCTAAACTAAAGTGGCAATGGGCGGGGCACAAGGTGGACCGACGACCTGGTGAAGGTGGCGGACACTAGGGGTGGTTATTTGACTGAGCTGGTTCGGACTTTAACTAGGATTTTTAAGTTTTACGCCAATTTTACTGAAAATACCAGTAATAAATATTTATTTATTCACCATCATCAGACTATATACGTCCCACTGTCGGGCCTACCCTCAGGGAGGGTGTATGAGCGTTAGTCCACCACGCATGTCCAATTTGGATTGGTTTACTAGACTATACGTATCTGAATACCAATCGGAATTTTTTCTTCAGCGTATAGCGTATGCAGTCTGTTATACGGTAGAACCGAACAATATTTTGCCCGCGTTGCAACCTAGTTTTCGCACCTAGCGATAAATTCGTAATTATACATAAATTAGCGTTAGCGACCTACATAACTTTAGTGTAAACTTAGACCAGACACAGATGAGCATTCAACATCTAACTTTGTAACATTTTACTAGTAATAAACTTTATTGTGAATCTGTGTGGTTTACATCTCAACATCAAGACTACAGCGCGGGCCCCTACACAGTCTATGCAGGTTTCCTCACGATGTCTTCCTTCACCGTTTGTAGTGTATATTTGTTCTCTATATCTCTATATCTATCTTGTTCATAGTAGATTATATTTGTCTAAAAACGTTAGAACAACATCATACGTTAAAACTCTTTTACCTCATATTTGCAACGACACCTATGCTATGCTCATACATTTCCCAGCACACTTCGCTTTCATACAAATGTAATAAATACGGACAAAGTAAATAAGTGGAGAAACGGAGCACTTTAAAAGGTACTAGCTTATTCCGGTGGCTTCGCACGTGGATAATTTTTTTTTCGTAAGATGCCATGTCCTTTTTTGCACTACTGAGTAACTCTGCATGGTAGAAATACGTGAGTGTACGTGTGCATACAGGGTGTTATATTAAATACGTAACATTATCTAAATACAATCTACTACACCACAATGATGAACCCGAAATCGCGAGAAGAAAATCAGCTTTTGCCATTCTTTGTTTCGAGTAGAAGTTGACATTTTCTATGTCAGAGAAAAGATTAATTTTGCTGAAAAACCCCCTTTAATCGTTTTCTCAGTTAATTGCATTGCCAACTTTGAATTTTTGTCCGAATCCTTGCATTTTTGATCAAATTTTCAAACACCGAATTTCTACAAAAATCTACAAAAAAAATTCCCACTACTAAATTATCGTTCTCTTTGACCTAATTCTACACTGTCCCATAGTGAAACTATTTAACTCGTTCTCCCACAAATAGTCATACTCATTAAATATTCACACTCACCTCCCTCCCCGAATTTGAGTAAAAAGGAAGGGAAAGTTAAAGGGAACAAACACACATTATCTCACACCGGGTATGATTATGACAGGTGGGTCGTACTAGATGCACTCTGCAAGGCACATAGCCGCTCCCCGAGGTATTATACGAGTGTAATATAATATTGACATTTCCTAGGTTTGCACAAGTGTTTGCGGACAGTGGGCGACGACGTGAAGAGACTTGTTACAATTGTACGACTTGGGACTGGAACGGTTCGATGCATTTATTTTTAAGCGGGATAAACGTAACATGACATAAAATATTGTTTATTTGCACATTAAAAATTGTTCAGAATTTATATGTATGTAGGGGACAGATTTGCGCAGGAGAGTCGTTCCGCCGAAATAATCTTGAAGGTTGCGTGTTCTTTGTCGGGGTCTCCACTGTGGGGGTGACGTATGTTGTAATGTTGTTGGGATGATGTAAAAGAGTTCTTGATTTACATATTTATTGAAGTGCACTTATTCTGAGTTACATTTGACCTAGCGGGACGGTGGTATGGGAACGACTGGCGAACATTTCAGTCGCTCCGTAGGACTAATGTAAAACTGCATAATTGACAGATTACGAAATACAATGTGTCCCCTACAATATACAATTTGTAATTTGTAATAAATACCACTGGCTTTTCGGTGACGGAAAACATCGCGAGGAAAACTCCATACTCCAATTTTGAGGCATGTATTGTACCCAATGTCCATTACAACGGTGACGGGCACACTCCCCGTTACACTGGACAGAATTTCGTGGATGTTCTGAGATTTCAGAATATCTGTGACCGCCCCCTCGGGGAATATAGTCGTAACTCGTGAGCATTTATGCTTATATGCTAAAAGCCTAGTAATATTAAGTACTAGCTGACCCGGCAGACGTTGTCCTGCCATTCGTCCTTTCAATTTGAGGGGATTCGAGTCTACCGACACGGGACGAACATCAAATGTTTGACAGGTAGGAATAGGTTCGACTGTGCGGCGGCTCCCTGTAAATCTGTATATATTATACTTACGCGTACTATTAAGATTGTAAATTTGTATATATACTGTAGTGTACAGCAATAAAGAGTAGTTAATGTGGAAAGCGCCGGTAGCGCCGTCTATCGGCGGACGCGGTCTGTGGTGAATATCTATCGTGCATTCGCTCGGTATTCGTGCACCGACCGCCGTGCTGCGCGGACGTGTGCTTGTCACATTCACTAGTGAAGACTATATCTGTGTTTCATTATATACATCAACCTCAACCAACCCTTAGTAGAAAGGTGTATTCTACATTGGCGACGCCGGGATTCGAAATTCACGTGAGTAAAGTGCTTATCAGTTTGTTGAGAGTTGAAAATTTAAAAATGCAAACGGTGCCTACGAAATAAAATTACACTGTTCCTTTAAGGAAGCTAAGCGATTTATTTAAACACAATCGAAGACGGTTTCTACTAGCGTTGCTTTGTTTGTTGCCTATAAAGTTACACAGTGTTAAAATATATTTCAAAAGAAAAGTAAAAATAGTTTTGTCCCGATTTTAAATCGTTTATTGGGAATTATCTTAATTATCTGGTGTCTGCTAGCGTTGCTTTATTTTTGCCTAAAGTTCACAGTGATAAAAATATATTTCAAAAGAAAAGGAAAAATAGTTTTTTGTCCCGATTTTAAATCGTTTATTTGGAATTATCTACATACTGTATTTCTTTTCCCACATGTCGACCATCGAATGCTGATGCTGGAGGAAAGAGGGTAGACCAGACAGGAGTAAGGTGTGGGACAACACGTGACGGCTCGGCGCGGCGCCTAGGATGGACAAATGTACGCCAGCTGCGGACATCAATCTTTAAGGTCACGTAATCATTCTGTATTACTTTACACGATTAAAAGAATTTATTCAAAGCATTCCGCAAATATAAAAGGGCCTCGTAGTCCGTAGCTCCAGTTTCACTGCCCGTTACACGTGACTGGACGGAGTTTCGGTGCTGGTGGGGCAAGGGTGTCCTGGGGCTTTGGAGTCTCTGACTGCTCCTCGGGGAGTGTAGTCGTGAGCATATACTAATGCATGCTTGTAGTCCGTCATTATGGCCTAATAGGTATCCAAAATACGCCCATTAACCTCTCGTATGCCGGAAAAACCAGACACAATAGAAATAAATGGTTTTCATCATGCTGATCCGCGTTCTGGCATACCAAAGGTTAAGAATAGTGTCTTGATTCGAGACGAACAGGATTAGGTAACCAAGATATGCCAAGTGAGTTTATTCCAATTGTTTTTTATACTTATATTGACGCATTGTCATTTTTAAGTAATTGTCGTACTTCGTAGTTGTAATGGTCTCTAATAAAAGTTACTTGTTACCATTATGCGTACCGAACATTCTACGGATATAGAACATTCGGCGTAACGGATGTTCGGCGTAACGAACATTCAGCATAACGAACATTCGGCGTAACGAACATTCGGCGTAACGAACATTCGGCGTAACGAACATTCGACGTAACGAACATTCGGCGTAACGAACATTCTGATGTCACAAAAACTTTAAGTTGAAATCCAAAGTTTTACGTTTTAAACGTTTTACTTATTGGACATTCTCAGTGTAGGTATGCGAGAACAATAATAATATACAACAGTAGTGAGTTGTTACGGTAGAACCGAACAATATTTTGCCCGCGTTGCAACCTAGTTTCCGCACCTAGCGATAGATTCGTAATTATACATAAATTAGCGTTAGCGACCTACATAACTTTAGTGTAAACTTAGAGCAGACACAGATGAGCATTCAACATCTAACTTTGTAACATTTTACTAGTAATAAACTTTATTGTGAATCTGTGTGGTTTACATCTCAACATCAAGACTACAGCGCGGGCCCCTACATTCTTTTTGGTCCTTCGAACTGCAACAGGTATTTGGTGTGTTTGTATCTCTCTTACGATAGCGGATCGGTTGCCGGCCTCCCACAAGCGGGTCTCACCGGTTAAATTGAGAAGTCGCATTAATATCGTATTGGGGGTGCAAGCGCACTGGATAGCCAACAGCGACCTGCGGATTACTTCAACTGCCAACGGTCAACATCAACTAACAGCGGTAAACATCAAACTTAAAACTTACACCGCAAACATCAAACTTATTCAACGAATATTCAAATTATAACTGAAAGAGCATCTACAACTAGCAGCAATGAGCAGCGTCGATCAACTAATTGCTTCGCAAGTAACTGTCTTCAATGACTTGAAGAAAATCTGTTCAGACTACCGAAAGGACGGATCGGTTAAGAAGAACTTACAATATCTGGAGAAGCGTTCGAGCGTACTTAACTCTACATGGGACTTATTCGAGCGTAATCATCAACTAATCGAGCAAACTGGAGTGGTGGATATTCCATATTTCCGAGAACAGGTGTACACGAAAGCCAAAAACATGTATGACAACATAATAGGAGATATGCAGGCGCGAAAAAGCGCTTTGATAGCAGCATCAATGGGAGGTGGTGAAGAAGAGTCCGAATTTACTTTTGAAGATGCGTTATTCGATGTTCCGGCTCCGGAAGCAAGGGATAGCAAGGAGAGAACGAGAGAGCTGTTGCGTCAACAATCATGTAACTTCAAAGCTTTCGCAAGAGTCATCGCGAAAGTGAGCTTCAGTAGCAGTACGGAGAAATGGGAGCTGGAAGATAATTTGAACGTTATGAAAAGTAAGTGGGGACAAATTGAAAAGCTTCGTTGGCATCTGGACTACATCTTAACGGATGACGGAACAGAAGGAAAAGAGTATAGAGAGAAATACACCTGCATGGAAAATGTGTACGACGATCTGAGAAAGAAGTTGAATCATAACATTTGGAACAATGCGCATTACGAAAAGGCGACACCAAAGATTGTAATTCCCGACTTCTATGGTAATTACAATCAATGGACAACGTTTAAAGATCTTTACATCGAGAGTGTGCATAACAACCCGCTGCTCTCGAATGCACAGAAAATGCAACATCTAAAAACCAAGCTAAAGGGTGACGCTGAAAAACTAGTCCAGCATCTCGGAATAAGCGCAGACAACTATACTTCATGTTGGGAGATCATCACGCATCGCTACGATAACAAGCGACTACTGTTTACATCGTACATAAACACACTTCTTAACCAGCCCACCATACAACAGGCAAACGCCGTGGGGATAAGAAAACTTCACGACGTAATGCAAGAATGTCTGAACGGACTAGGAAACATTGGTATCGACATAACTACTTGGGATCCGATTATCGTCCATTTACTCGTTCAAAAGCTGGATAGCGCAACTTACAACGAGTATATGAAAGACCTCAAGGACCCTAGAGATTTGCCTGACCTTGAGGAATTCTCGACATTTTTGGAGTCTAAGTTTATGGCACTGGAAGCATTACAAGGCGGCACGAACCATAGAACATCAAACTTTTCATCAAACTCAAACAAACATCAAACTTTTCATCAAACATCGAACAAGCCGCATAACAACAATCAGTCACTACGCAAACATTATAACAATTATAATGTATCTAGGTCAACGTATTACAAACCACATAACTCGCCCAAGGCCTTCTTTACTACAACGCGGACATGCCCACTATGCAAATCTGAGCATCCATTAATGCAGTGTCCGATGTTTTTAGACATGAACGCAGCAACGCGCCTTGACACAGTTCGTAATCTGCAAGTATGCACAAATTGCTTGTATAGTCATGCTGGAAAGCAATGTTTATCACGGAAGAAATGTAAACTGTGTCACAAGTCACATCATACACTCATGCATGGCACAGAAATGGAACAACCAAACAACAATGGGGGTGTCCAGCAACCAGCCATCATGGCCCCGCCACATGTGAACAACCTTACTAGTGGAGAGAAAGAAGTTTTATTGACAACTGTACAACTAAAGGCGAAAACTATTGACGGCGATTACATCAACTTAAGAGCTTTACTTGACCAAGGCTCACAAGTCAGTCTAATAACGGAAGATGCGGCCCAACGACTGAGGTTACCGCGTCGTAAAGTCAGCGCCGTGGTCTCTGGAATCGGAAGTCTCTCAGGAAACTGCAAGGGATCAATTAACTTAGAATGCAAGTCTATTCATTCAGACTACACATTCAAAACAGAAACATTGGTGATGAACAAATTAATCAGCAACTTACCAAGTACTTCATTCTCTATAGAAAACTGGCACTACTTAACTAACTTAAAACTAGCCGATCCACACTTCAACGTATCGGGCCCAGTTGACGTACTTTTGGGCGCCGATATATACTCAGAGATGATACTTAGCGGAGTAATGAAAAGCGACGACATCAATCATCCCGTAGCTCAGCAAACTAGAGTTGGGTGGATCCTGAGCGGGAACGTGAAAACATTTAACTGTCTTGTGACTCTCAACGAATTGGAGAACATGTCACGTTTCTGGGAAACTGAAGAAATTCCCGAGAATACAACATCAACTAGTGATAATGATTACTGTGAAAAGTATTACGAAAAAACAACAATGAGACTACCCGACGGGAAGTACGTGGTAAAAATGCCCATGAAACCTGACTACAAAGCGAACTTGGGTCCTACGAAGCCGCAAGCACAGGCCCAATTTCTTCAGCTGGAACAAAAAATGCGTAAAAATAAGGAATTTGAAACTGAGTACAAACGATTTATGAACGAGTATATAGCTATGGGTCATATGAAACCAGTAACTAGCGAAACAAAAGCAAAAGGTCAAGTTTATCTACCTCATCATGGCGTGCTTAGGGCTGAATCAACTACGACAAAGCTGAGAGTCGTTTTTAATGCATCATACAAAAATAAAAACGAGTACAGCCTCAATGACCTGATGTACACCGGCCCTAATCTACAGAAAGACATGCTAACCCTACTGATAAACTGGAGAGTGCATAAATACGTCTTTACTGCGGACGTAGAGAAGATGTACAGATACATAGGATTAAATGAGAATCAGCAAAACCTTCAAACAATATACTGGAGAGATTCCCCACAGCATCCTTTACAAGAATGGCAACTATGCACGGTCACCTATGGCACGAAATCTGCGCCTTATCTCGCTATGCGTACACTACATCAACTAGCACGAGATGAGGAAGCCAACTATCCGGTGGCTGCGAAGGTCCTACGACACTTTTTCTACATGGACGATTTGGCATACGGTCACGACGATAGCGAGGAATCCAAGAAGCTGGTCAAGGAATTAATCGAACTGCTAAAAAGAGGAGGGTTTAACTTAAGAAAATGGACTAGTAACGATCCAAAAATCCTAGAGGACTTGACTGATGAGCAAAAGAGCAACAAAAACACTATAAACTTCAAGCAAGAGAATCAAGATCAAAGTACAACTAAAATGTTGGGCATAAGCTGGAATCCCGCACAAGATTCGTTCTCATTCCGATACAAGCTCAACGAGAGAAATAAACATACCAAGCGAACGGTACTAGCCGACATAAGCAAGCTCTACGACCCACTCGGCTGGCTAGCACCTATAATAATTAAAGCGAAGATACTATTCCAGAGAGTCTGGGCAAGCAAGATAGGTTGGGATGAAACCCTTCCGAGCGAGATATTAAAGGAATGGGAAAATCTAAGAAATGACCTCACGAACATAAACAACATCAAACTTCCACGTTGGCTACGCTGCATTAATAACAAGATTGAAATACACGGATTCTGTGATGCAAGCGAGAAAGCCTACGCCTGCGCTATCTATAGTCGAGTATTAAACGAGAACGACGAGTACGTTATAACTTTGATTGCAGCAAAGACAAAGGTCACACCCCTGAGTAAGGAGGTCACGTTACCACGCTTAGAACTGTGTGGAGCACTACTACTCGCTAAGCTATTAGAAAAACTAAAAGCCACATTAAATCAGAAAGAAGTTAAAGTACATTGCTGGTGTGATTCAAAAGTAACATTAGCGTGGATTAGCGGCAATGTAAACAAGTGGGAAAGATACATCGCAAACCGAGTGACCCAGATAATAAACATAGTTCCGGCTAGCGACTGGTCCTATGTAAAGTCAGACGAGAACGCAGCGGACTGCGCTACCAGGGGCCTCTTTCCCTCTCAACTTCTACCCTTCCAGCTCTGGTGGGAGAGGCCGCAATGGCTAAAAACAAATTACAGAAAAAATAATCAAGTAAACGAAACATTTACAACAAATGAAGATAGCAAAACGAATTGTTATGTTATGAAAAATGACACCACAGAAAGTGAAATTATAAATTCATTATTAAATAAATATAGCCAACTGAGGCGTGTAACACGAGTCGTCGCTTGGATTTTGCGAGCCGCAGTAATATTACGTAACAAGCAGAAGAGAACCGACTCGGAAGTAAGGGAAGTGACTAATCTAGCACTTCAAGAGATTACCCGAGCGTCGGAATTAATTTTCAAAACTATTCAAAAGCAACATTTTAGAGAAGAAATCAAGCGACTTAACAAAAATACGAACAGTACAAAAAAGAGGAATCCGACCAAATTGACCCCATTCAATGATTATAAAGGTTTACTTCGAGTTAGAGGGCGATTAATTAACTCGAATACGAGGTCACAAGAAGAAGAAGACATTAACCAGTATGATCTAAGGAAAAGATGGAGGTTAATTGAGCAAATAAACAAACATTTCTGGAAACGCTGGTCAAATGAATACCTCCACGAAATGCAGATCCGTTCCAAATGGCAACGTCCTGAGAGAAACCTAGAAAAAGGAGATGTTGTGATGGTAAAAGAGGAGAACTTACCAGCAGGAAAATGGGCACTAGGAAAAGTATCAGAAGTACATCCAGGAAGCGATGGCCACGTGCGAGTGGTCTCTATTAGAACGAAGAAAGGATACATCAAACGACCAATCAGTAGATTCGCTCCACTTCCAAAGCAAGAGGAAGAGCCCGTACAAGCAATACGAAGTAATAACAAGAACAAGAGCACTATAAAAGGCAGCCTATTCACATTATTAACAGTTATGCTTCTGATGATTGGAACCGTCAGCTCAGCACCGACTCAAAACTACAAAGTAACCCCTATAGAAAACAACAAACCTATATATTTTGACGAAATAGGGCAATTACAACTTATTCACGATGAATGGACACTGCTTATATACTACAATCTAACTACATATTGGCAAGCAACAGACAAACTACATACCTACATAGATCATATCGACAAAATATGCCAGCGAATGAGTTATGTACCCTGTGACGCTCTCGTTAAGCAACTACGTCACGAACTACGTCAGTTAAACGAGTACAACTCCTTACTTTTATCTCAACATTTGCAACGACAAAAACGAGGCTATTTCGATGGAGTCGGGAAATTAACAAGAACTTTATTCGGGGTCTTAGATGAAGAATTCGCCGAAAAGTATGAAAACGACATAAAAATCTTACAAACAAACGAAGACTACTTACTTCAACTCTTGAAGAATCAGACCGTCATCACCGAGGCTGAAAATAACATAATTAAAAGGAGCGACGAATTCAGGAATAGTCAATTTGAGGTCATGCATGCCTACATGAACATTACAAGCAAGGAAATAGAAAAGATTGAAAACAAAGTGCAGATGTTATTTACCGTAAATGACATACATTCGGCCTCAATTACAGCGACACTAATTATAAACAATCTGCAACGTATACAAAGAATGTTACTAGACGCCCTATCAGATATATATAAGGGGCATCTAGACGTTTACTTATTTTCATCATCGCAACTTATTAATCAACTAACAATAATAAAAGGAAAGCTTCCAAGAGGATTGTCTCTACCTGTAAAAGATATACAGGAGGATATTCAGGAAATTTACAAACATCTCTACGTCAAGGCAAGGATCACCGATAATTACCTATTATTTGAGATACATATACCATTGATCAACGAGGAAGAATACACAATATACAGAGTGATCCCGATCCCATTCAAGAGACAAGGTCAACTGAAAGTAGTACAACCATCGTCAAACAAAATCGCCATCAACTTCATCCAAAAGTCATACATTATTATAAACGATAATGACGAGCATCATTGTACTACCTATAGCATAGATAAGTTCATATGCATGGCGCGCCAACCTGTCTACAACTTACACGACAAGAATGCGCCGTGCGAAGTGAATGTATTCAGTCAGCAAACTCCATTGTCCTGCGTCATCAATGACATAGAGTGCAAGGACACCTGGACTCAACTTCATAAGCCGTATTGGTGGTTGTTTACATTCTGCGATAAAAATATAATGAGCATAATTTGTGCCGATCAAGTTACACCGATTGTCATAGACGGAACAGGTGTCATTGCACTCAAGCCGCAATGCATTCTACAAAAGAATGATGCAACCATATATACCTACAGTCATTTAGGAAGTAGAATAACTTTGGACTCGGAAATAGAAGTACCGACCATTAACAACTCAATCAACAACATCTTCGATCTGAACTGGAAAAATAAAGAGATCAACATCACTGAGAAGAAAACGTTTACTTCAAAGGATTTCATTAAGATACAAGAACAGTTAACCTATCAGAAAGAGAAGGAAAAATTGCCTGTCTCAACAGGATTGAACGTCCACGACATATATCACTATTCTGTTACATCTTTGCTGCTTGGGAGCGCACTTGTGGTCGCTCTCGTTATATGGTTGAAGAAAAAATGCAAGAGAGAAACAAAAATACCTACACCTACCGAGAACAAAGAAAAGAGCACAGTGGAGATAGAGGTGAAAGAGATAAGTAGGCCAAGGCCTCAACGTGAACACACCTACAGCACACCTTCGAAGACAGTACCGAGGAGTCGAGATAGAGAGTTCGCGTTTTATGATTAGCTTAAGTAATTTTTTGCTTTGCGATGAATGCTCATTTGCGCTTGATTATTGACTAGAATTAGGATAGCCCTTGTATTATGATTGTACTTTAATAACAAACTTTTTTATGCTTTATTTTTCCCTCGGGAGCATGTTACGGTAGAACCGAACAATATTTTGCCCGCGTTGCAACCTAGTTTCCGCACCTAGCGATAGATTCGTAATTATACATAAATTAGCGTTAGCGACCTACATAACTTTAGTGTAAACTTAGAGTAGACACAGATGAGCATTCAACATCTAACTTTGTAACATTTTACTAGTAATAAACTTTATTGTGAATCTGTGTGGTTTACATCTCAACATCAAGACTACAGCGCGGGCCCCTACATGAGTTATTGAGAGTTCTAACTCACGGCGTTCGGTCGCAGACGCGACCTCACTGGTTAGTTAGAGCTCTCAATAACTCGTTTGATTTTCTGTTTTTTCCAACGACATTCGTTGACCGTTTTAATGCTATCGTTGATTCACTGTTTAGTTAGCACCTCTCGATAACTCGATTGAGAGTTCTAACTCACGGCGCGTTCGGTCGCAGACGCGACCTCACTGTTTAGTTAACTCGTTTGATTTTCTGTTTTTCTAACAAGAAAATTCGTTTTATTTGATTCAAAAATGTTCGCCTTTGCTTTGCGTTCTAAGTTAGCAAAAACCTTGATGCTTTGAGCTTTCAGGTACCTTGAGCGGTCTCATTTCGAAGTTGTCGAAGGTACCTTACTTGCTCATCGCACTAAGGAAACCCCTAAGGGTTTTTTAGGTTTTAATTTTCATGTAGACAGGATGTTACTGTAACAATTTTCAGATTGGCCAGGTCTTACTTATTGTTAGGTCACACCAGGCGTGGTTGCAAGTTACTAGGTATGGTAAAGTTGATCAATCCTTACGATACTGTTTGCCTCAACCAGCCCACAAGAAATAGCGTCAATTTGCTATATATACCTAACGTTGTTAAAAACTTCAATAGCGCGATTTAGAACATTTGCATTTTACTCCTAAAATAATCAATATTTTTAATATTAAATTCGTTTTAATGTTGACAACTTAAACTAGAATTATAATATAAAATGTTACTTTTGTAAATGTTACCTAAATTAAGGAATACAAAATTTAAACTAATTTATCCATGCATTATTTCGATACCTACATATTTATATTCGTTTTAATAATGACAACTTAAACTAGAATAAAATTAGAATCTAAAATGTTAGTACTTTTGTAAATATTACAATTAACTAATTTATCCAAACATTATTTCGATACGGTGTTACTTTTTGTATTTATTGTAGAGCGGATTTATTTTGAACTATTATGTTAGTACAATGCACAGTCGATATTTGAAACTTCATTCATGTTATAGGTACGTAGATTGCATGATAGTGTAATAGTATTTTGCACAGATGGCGTTCCACTTCATCCTATCAGAACTAAAGCATTTTTATTCAAATATACATTTCGAGTGGGTCAACATCTAGCGGATGTATCGAAACTAATATACGAACTTTAATATAATATACGAACAACGTACTCATTCGATGTTTGAACATTTTATAAATTATCCATTGAATGCTTGGTATCAGGTATTGCATAAGTGTACTAGATGGCGTAACTAGCGGATGTATCGAAACTAATACATTCGACGTTTGAACATTTTATAAATTATCAATAGAATGGTTGGTATCAGGTATTGCAAAAGTTTACTAGATGGCGTACGTACGCGTTAGTTAATTTTTTGTGTTCGGATTTGATATATTTTTTTTAAAGTTCGAATAGTGTTAATAAAGCGCATTTTACCATGCGATATATTTTAGAAATTAGATTTTATACAAGGTGTTACAAAAATACAAATAAACAACTTTCACTATGGGACCAATATCGAAATCGCAAAAACTGATGTTCCATAGTGAAAGTTGCTTATTTTTACCATTGTGACACCTTGTATAGGTACGTAATACAAAAAATATATAAAATAAATAAATAAATAAATAACGCACACAGGCACATACATTGTAATGATCCCAAGTAAGCCTCAGGCTTTTTGTTATGGGAATCATACAACAACGGCACAAACATATAACATCCATGACCGAACCGGGATTCGAACCCAGGACCCTGGTTTGGCAGTCCGGCGTGGTAACCATTACACCAACCGGGTCGTCGATATGATGCTTATTTGCCTGACTTTACGATTACATAGGTATACAACGTGTTAAACAGCTCTTAAACGAAACATGAAAATAATTCAACGTATACTCTCGATAAATGATCAACATTGAGGTATTATATGTAAGGTACTAGTTCCATACATAAACTATGAAACATACTGGGATTTCGGGGGGAATAGACACTTTATTGCAACTATGCCATTGATTTATCATCTCTATAATGTAGTTTCCAAAATCGTTAATAATTAAATGTTACAAAGTGTAATTACATTAAGATTCTTCAGAATCGATAACAGATCAATTTGAAAATCATGATTTTTGTTTTTCAAATTTTAGGTTTGTAATCAATCCTAACACGTTGTATAATATTTGATAATGTTAGGTTTCATACTATGTTGTAATACCTTATTAAAAATCACAACAATGTTACTATTGCTGAGTGTGTTAAACGTACTCTAACTTTTTCATTATAAACAATTCATTTGTAAATAATTGTACGACTGTTTGCCTTTCGTGGTGAACAGATTAATTGCTAAATAAAATAGGTATAACATATTTATCAAAATTAACTTACATACAAATGCAACAAACTGATCTGTATTAGCCTTCAGTAAACAGTACACAGGCCCTTTGGGATGGATAGACTAGGTAGTTTATCACCAAAAAACAATGTATAGGGATCTATATTTCATGTAATTTGAAAACTATGATTGAAAGTAAGTACCTACTTAAGAAAAAATTATTTTTGTTTTCGAGTAACGCCAGCTCGGAAACCTAGTGTTGCTAAGATATCAAATTACAAATTGTCGTTTACCGAAATGCATTTTCGTTCAATGAATTATTTATTCACTGCGTAGGCAAAAATATTATTGATCAATAAATTGTTAATTCTGAAATGAAGTAAGTCAAGTTGAAATATCTAGCACATATGACTTTTTTATTTTGATAAGCATTTTAATGACGAAATGAACGTCTAAATCGATGTTTGACCATGATTGAGTTGGAAAGCACAGTCGAGTCAAACTCCTAAGAAGCCATTGTTGAACATTGCTGTTCCGCGCGGTCCGGTTTTTTTGAAATTTAGTTCGGTCAGCCCTACACCCTCTACAGACGTCACATCGTTTTGTAGCAAGTGTATTCCAGTTGTCTTCCGGAATTTAAAGATAAAATGTTAGTAAGTACCTAACTAAGTACATAGATTTTTTTATTTCGCAAGATTGTGGTGTTTATTGCTAATAAGATTAGGAACCAATTTGATTTCAACTGTTTTCTTTATTTCCAGGTCTGATTCGGAGTGTGATTATACCTCGTCGGGACCGTGTGAGCTGGTTAAAACCAAACCTAATAAAGTATCATCAAAACGTAAGATTGTTGCCAAGAATAGCAAGAAAGTGACCACAGAGTCCTTAAGGTAAATAAGAATGTCCTGAATTCCTTGCTATTTTTTGAGGTTTTATTCGAAAGATAATGGTATTTATTGCTAATAAGATTAAGAACCAATTTGATTTCAACTGTTTTCTTTATTTCTAGGTCTGATTCGGAGTGTGATTATTCCTCCTCGGTACCATGTGAGCTGGTAAAGACCAAGCGGACTAAAGTAGCGTCGAAACGTAAGATTGTTGCCGCAAATAGCAAGAAAGCGTCCACGGAGTCCTTAAGGTAAATAAGAATGTACTTAACTACTCTTTCAGGTGTTTGGAAAAATATTGTTTACTTAACATACTTATTATATGTACATAATTATTATATTTTGTGAATATGAGTAATATCAGGAATTAAGTATGTTACTAATAGGTAACAAATTGTATTCTGTTCTTCATATTCCTCCATTTTATCAAGCAACTGAATAAGTAGGTATCACTTAGGTTAATTTCGTTTAATAGTTCAAAAATTACAAATTAAATCAATGTTTTAATTACGTATCAGATATAACCCAAGCCTGCCAGCCGTTACCATAATAATAATTATATAGCGATGTCGAACGTCTTACAATTAGAAATCTCCTTACCATAAGAAATCCTATTATTATTTGTGTATAATATTGTTATTGTTTCTTTCCAGAACAAGCAAGAAGAAGACTTCATTCGACGTGTTCAATCTTCAACAAGGGGAAGAAGTGGTGAAGAAGAAGATTCCAGCGTCGGTATTTTACAACCGTGTGGCCAACGGACAAACGCGACGTGTGCTCGACACTGACGGCGAGTTCTACGTGGAGCTGAAGGTATTCCATTCATCGGATGTGACCGAGGGCGGTGACGATTTGTGGAAGAAATCGTTGCTTTGGTTGAAGCTACGCACCGATACTGATACTCAACAATGGAACAACTTGCAGGAGTTTGTGGAGCAAGCTCATGTAATATTTGAAAAGGCAGAGCCAACCTTTTTTTCTGACAATATAAAATTTAAATAAATCTGATAACTAAGTTACCTATAATTGTGTAATTTTATGTTCCTTATAATTATAATGTTCGCAAAGAAATTTACGTAATTGTATCATTATTAATTTTTCCTACAATTACACTCAGAATCACTTATTACTCTAGTAAGATTTTGTAAGAAGTTTAGCTTTAGACTCATAAATACCTAAATAATATCATTGAATTTTCCAAGTAGTTCTTTTTAGAGTAAACATCGTACATTTACAGATTTTTCTAGTTTTTTCAATCACATTATTATCATGCCTTTTTGTTCAGTTTGTAGTATGACTGTAGGTAATAGACAGTGGGTTGGTCATTTAAGGAGTAAAGCACATAAACAAAAGACGAATGATATAGTAAGTCTAGGGAATGGGGTTGAGAAAGTAAGTAGCGCTTTTAGAAATAGATTAGCTACCTATAGAATAACAGCTACTAATCAAAAAGAGCAACAACATCTTGATTATTTTTTCAATAACATTCGAAATCGGATAAAGACACTGATAGACCAATCACTTACAGTCCACACAAGTATCAAAGTAAATTTTGACATCTACCTTGTATTTTTAATGATGAAAAATAATACCCAAGAGATGAAGTCTTTTGGTACAAAAAACATTATGCTTCATCTAAATTATAATGTTGATTCAATTTTTTCCGATGTCATAAATAAATTGATGAAAAAAATTTCTGAGTTTGAAGAAAAAGATAGTGGTTGGACTCTATTAAGTAATAGTCACTTGGAAATAAACATAAATAGATATCACCCCCTACGTGGTTCTAATTTTATTGATTTGCCTCCATACATAAAGAGGAAAAAAGCATGTATAAATATTCAAAATGAAGATGAGTTTTGTTTTTTGTGGTCTATCACTGCCGCTCTCAACCCTGTTAGTAAAAATTGTCAAAGGGTGTCGATGTATCCTAGTTTTCACGATTTTCTTAACACTGAAGGAATGTCATTCCCAGTAACATTCACCGACATAGCTATTTTTGAAAGAAATAACCCAAATATACGAATAAATGTATATGGTTTAGAAAACGAGAAAAGTATAACAGGTCCATTATACAGATCAAAGTACGCCAAACACAGTAGGAAAACTATTAATTTATTATTATTAGAGCAAGGCGATTCTGCTCATTACTGTTATATAAAAAATTTGTCGCGTTTAGTGAGGAAGCAAATCACTAAACATAACGGTAGACTATACTTTTGCGATGACTGTCTTTTATTTTTTAGAACAAATCAAGAAATAGATTCTCACGTGTGTGCAGGCGTGGTCACAAAATTACCTCAAAAAGGCTCTGTGATCCAATTTAAAAATTATGAACGTAAACAAAATATCCCGTTCATAATTTATGCAGATTTTGAGACTATGTTAGTACCTGTGCATGGGTGTGACGCAGATCCAGAAGCTGCTAGCACGACTAACCGTCAGATACATGTCCCTATTGCGTTCGCTTACCATATCGTTTGTTCTTTTGATGATAGTAAGAATAATATAATATCGTATCGCGGAACAGATTGTGTTGATAAATTTATTCGTTATTTGTATCGTGATATTGATTTGATCAGTAAAAAGTTGAACACTACTGCCCCAATTCTTTTTACTAAAACTGATGACGTTAATTATAAGTCGTCAATTTATTGTCATATTTGTAATAATTTATTATTTCATGATAGAGTGAGGGACCATTGTCATATCACTGGGAAATACCGCGGAGCTGCGCATAATATTTGCAATCTTCAGTATAAACTTCCGAAGTTTATCCCTATTTTCTTTCACAATCTTTCTGGGTATGACTGTCATCTTTTTATAAAAAAATTAGGAGAAGCTCCCGGAGCCTTAAAAATAATTGCAAAAAATAAAGAAAATTATGTTACGTTTACTAAATTTATTCAGGTCAGTAAAGATGAGTGTGTACAAATTAGATTCCTAGACTCTTTTAAGTTTTTAGGTGCGAGTTTAGACAAATTGACAAATACATTGAAACCATCTCAGTTCAAAAACTTAAAGGATTATTTTCCAGAAAAAAAACAATTTGATCTGTTGTCGCGTAAAGGAGTTTACCCATACGAGTACATGTCCAACTTGAAACGATATGATGAGACATCTCTCCCGAGTAAAGATAGATTTTTTAGTTCCTTGAATAATGAAAATATATCTGATGAAGATTACAGTCATGCGCAGTCAGTTTGGTCAGAGTTCAATATACAAAATCTGGGGGAATACACAGATCTATATCTTAAAACAGACGTTCTTTTGTTAACAGACGTTTTCGAAAATTTTAAGAGAACATCAAAACTCCACTATCAGCTCGATCCCGCATTTTATGTAACGGCTCCAAGTTTATCTTTCGATGCTATGTTATTAAAAACAGGAGTAAAAATAGAACTAATTGATGACTTAGCCATTATTCGAATGATCCAGAGCGGAATTAGAGGAGGTATTTGTATGTGTTCACATCGTTATGCTAAAAGTAATAACAAATACACGACTGACTACGATCCTATGCAGGAAAGTGAGTTTATTGTGTACGTTGATTGTAACAATTTATATGGCTATGCCATGTCTCAAACCCTACCTTTGTCTGGTTTTAGGTTTTTAGATCAAAACGAAATAAACGTTTTAGATATAATTAATGTAAAAAACGATGCAGAGTACGGTTTTATTTTAGAGGTGGATTTACATTACCCTAAACACTTGCATAACCTACATAACGATCTACCTTTTTGCCCTGAGAAATGTGTGCCACCTGGAGGTAAAACCTCAAAACTTGTACCTAATATGTATGATAAATATTATTATGTTATACATTATGTATATCTCAAAAACTGTTTAAAGCATGGACTTATTTTAAAAAAAGTGCATCGCGTCATCACTTTCAGACAAAGCACGTTTTTAAAAAAATATATTGACCTCAATACAGAATTGAGACAGAAGTCAACCTCTACATTCGAACAGGATTTTTTCAAACTTTTGAACAATAGTATTTTCGGAAAAACTCTAGAAAATAGTGAAAATAGAGTAAATATTCAGTTAGTAAATCAATGGAGTGATGAAAACAATCAAACTAAGAAAAAGTCATGTGCAGAGTCATTAATTTCTAGACCGAATTTTCATAGCGCAGTCATATTTTCAGAAAATCTAGTAGCTATTCAAATGAAACCTGAGAAAATAATCTTAGACAAACCGATCCAAATTGGTTTTTCCGTCTTAGAATTATCAAAAAGTCATATGTACGAATTCCACTACTCTGTAATTAAACCGTACTATGGGGATCGTGTTAAATTATGCTATACGGATACCGATAGCTTTATCTACAAAATACGCACTCAAGATTTTTATAAAGACCTGAAACACCAATTTTTAGAGTTTTTTGATACTAGCAACTATGATTTTTACAATAAATTCAACCTATCTCTTTTGAATAAAAAAGTTCCAGGTCTTTTCAAAGATGAAATGGGTGGGGAAATAATAAGTGAATTTGTTGGTTTGCGACCAAAACTGTATTGCATTGAATCTATGAATTCCACCATTAAAAAGGCGAAAGGTATAAAAAAATGTGTAGTACGTGATATACGTACATCTGATTACAAATCTACTTTATTCACAGGAGACATAATACGAAGAAAAAATATTCTATTTAAATCTTTAAAACATGCAGTATTTACGCGTTGTGTGAATAAAGTTGTTTTGTCATCTAATGACGACAAGCGATTAGTGTTATCTGACCAAATTTCTACAATGGCTTGGGGTAATTACTCCATGCTATGTAGTAATAGTGAGTGAAATTTACTGGAATACATCTAGTATTGTTAGTAGCAAATAATTATAAATATTAATTCTTATATTGCAATGTAAAATAGCTGTAAGAGAGCAGATTTTGATTGTTATGGATACGTAAATAACATGTATTTTACTGGAGTGGACAATAACAGTTTGTTTTATATACCTATTATATTAAATAAAATATATTTTTAAAACAGTCATTCGTTTCATTTCATTTACCTGCAACATAAAATTAAAAAGTACCTAGGTACACACGGCGACAGATCAACCTACCCATAGTTGAACTCTATGTTCATAGACATAAGGTCGAACTATGGGTAGGTTGATCTGTCGCCGTGCGTACCTACCTACCTAGTTTAAAATGTGAACAATTGCATGAAACTCTAAAGTGCTACACTGCAAATTACTGGCGGTCACTGAACTCAATCCAATGCGATTTTGTTTTAAATCAATTCATTTTACAACAGACAATCGAGCACATTATATCGCTGGTACCACCCTGGGTTCTTATTTACAAAACGTAAGTTAGTTTCGATTAAATATTTATGAAAATGTTTCGATTGTTTTCAGATAGATTGTTAGTATTAATCCATAACTGAGTTTTTATTGTTACATGTTGTTTCAGAATAATGGATCCTTCAGATTTATGGTTTCCGCATGCGCAACCTTTGGACGAGTTTGACAGCGATGTCACTGAAGTGCCTGTTAGCTCTGATATACACAAGGATAATTGTGGTAGTAATAAAAAGAATATTCCACGGATAAAGAAGCACCAACCAAAGGCGCATTCTTCATATGTTATATCAAAGCCTCCAAGAAGACCACTTCGCTTAATTAAGATAGAAATCTATGATTTGTTGGGGACAACTGCTTCGGGACCTTCATCAAAAACAGACGACCGTGTTGTTAGTGCTCAGTACTTGGTTTCAGAAGCAGTAGATGAAATTCTGGATTTGACCGAAAACGTTGTAAAAAAAATTTGTAAAAAAATATGTAATGAACACATTTAGCAATAAGTTTTGAAAAAATAAACGTAATAAAAAATGTTTCCTTGTTTTATATTGAAATCATTAGTTAAACTTGACTAAAAATAATACATTAGGTAATTAATAAGTCATAATTTTCCTCCTTGATAATTTATCATAGCAATTATTTTGACTGTGGTTACATATTCCTTTAAATAGTTAGGAGCTTTTTTGTTATGTATGATAATGAATTATAATAGAATAAAACAAATAGCTTTAGCTTTCCAATTATTTATTAAAACTTAATTACAATAATTAAACCTTTATCATTAAATAAATAAATTAAATACAGTCATATTGTTATCATAATACCACTTGTAAATACACAAAACATTGTTTAACGCACAGTGTTTATTATGATAAACACAGTTAAAAGCCTTATTTTCTTTACAAAAATCTTGTCGAAGTTTCATCAAAGTAGGACAGCCTTTCTCACTTAAATCTATTACTTCACAATTTAAGCACAAATTTTTAATCCATTGTACCTTTTCAAAACCTTTTGTTAAAATCCTCTTATTCTGTAGGTATGAGATAATAAGTCGGTGGAACTCTTGATAATCAATATAACCTTCACTCCAATAAATTCCATAATGTTTTTCTAACCATTTGACTTGCTTTCTTTCTTCATTCGATAAATAATTAAATTTATATGGAGGTTTAACTAAAAATGATTGTGTATAGTTCGGGGTTGCCAAAGCTAATTCTTTAATGATAAATGTATTAGTTATATCTTTAAAACCTTGGACATCAACAAAAATTATCTCTTTATTCATGATATCTTCTTCACAATATTACTCAGTGGTTTGTATTCGATTATACAATCGTTCAGTATAAGACAGTAAGCTGAAGTCTGGTCTGGTATTTCTGATTCACTTTCTATTTCTACCCGTACATCAACAACAGCACCTGTTTTTAAATTATCTATTTGCCTCGAGCAATCGATTACAAAAAGTGGAGCTAAATCTTTAAATTGCTTAGCGCTTAACAACGGCTCGCTTCGCACTCCATAATACGAATGGTGGAATCGGGAATACTGTTCGTATAATAAAGCAATTCTATCGTTAGAAAAACTCACATTTAAGTTTTCATATGGAAAATAAGTAGAATTGAGATAAACTTTAACATCACGCAAATTGCAATGATCAAATTGAGACATGTCACCACCTGCATTATTTTTTCTATTTGTTTGCAATCCTAAAATAACATACCTCGGTTTTTCTATTTGGGATGACGTCTTAATAGACCAAGTGTGCTTTGTAGTTTTTGGTAGTAAAGGATACTCATAAAGATCCCAATTTCTAAAAACCATTTGAACTGGGCGATCTTTTTCTAATAGCCGAAGCAAGGTCAATTTTTCCTTGTCGGATACCTTTACATGTGGCACACGCCATATTATTTTATTAATTTGTATATCGTTTACTACTTCACCGGTATTAAGTTTCACAGCGTTCAAATCCGTATTACTTCGTAAAAGTACAAGTTCATGTCTACAATTAATTACAACCTTTTTATAATCCTCTGCGAAACCGAGAATACTGCCAAGTGGTATAGAGGCTGAAAAGTTACCATTGTTCACATTTTTTGTGCCTTCAATATCCCAGCCCCAAGCCTTCGACATTTTTGATTCACTTTCATTCATTGATAGTAAAGACTTCATTGTAGTAGTGATGCCTGCATTTTTTATTTTATCTATTTCGACCCCATTCAATTCATATCGAATATCTTGGAATAAGTAAAGTAAAGGATTATTTATAAATTGAACACTTGTAATTTTAGCTTGCGTTTCCCTATTGTGCACATTCACAGTTCCTTCCAAATATAAAGTGCTTCCTGATGGTAGTATGTATAAATCTTGTTGATTGATTGGAATCCGAATTTCATCATTTCTGTTGAAGCTCGTTATGTAAGGTTTGTACGAATGATATTCAATTCCGTCAATGGTGTTGTCATAAGACGGAGTCGATAAAATGTCTAAAATATTCATTTCAGTAGTCCTATTTGCTTGAGAAAAATTGTGTTTTCCCTAGATAATTTTATTTTACTTCTTGATTTTGGTGTTGCTTTGCAGATAGCTCGTTTAGAACTAATGTTAGTTGATTGAGGAGTCTCGTATTTATTATAATTAATCATTTTTTCTTCAGATGTAAATACAACTGCACTTCTTCACCTCTTAAATTTAATAGGTTATTATTTATATCTAATAACCGTATATTTAAATTGCTTATATTTTTTTGATTTACTGGAAAATATATAGCGTGTTTAGGAATTTCTATAATTCTGTATCCAGGTGGAACATTCGGTGCAAACTCATGAATTATGTGACTCCGCTTTCCGTTAATGTATGACCCGCTAACAATATCACATTCGATCCGTACCACAGTCGTTGATAAAATGTTGACTGGCACTTGTGACATATGCTTTATATTCGATCTATAGATCTGCCTATCAAATCCAAGTAGACTTCCAAGAGAACCTTCTTTTTTAAAATCAACATCCTTTGAACATATTATAGAGGTTTTTAATGTATTGTTGTTGCACTCTAAATAAAAAGTAGCTTCTTTTATGTTCCCCTTTATATAGTCATTTATATCCTGAAGTTCATATGCTCCTTCAGGTATTTCAATGACTTCGTTGTGACCATAAAAAAACTTATTATTGGAAATATCAATATTTGGAATAGAATTGAATGTAGATAAATATAATAAAGCACACTCATATTCATCATCAAGTTGTAAAGTAGGTGAATAATAACTTGATAAAACTGATGTGTTACCAGTTATCGATAGTGTGAACGACATGGTGTTAATGATAGAAAGAAAAATCGTTTAATCATTTTATACATTTATTCCAAAAATTACATAAAAACAATAAACACAGATGTCCACAGTTCACAGTATTAAAATGTTGGTATCTAGTAAAGTTATAAAATATTTCACATTTTTTAAAATAGTTTAAAAGTTCTAATGGTGGTTTTAAATCACCATAGCTATCAAAATATTCACAATAGTTATTTACTTTAATATATGCGACCCAATGCGTTCCTTCGTTGACTGAATCATCTAAATTAACAACACCACATTCGACACGTTTTGGTTTCTTTGGTAACTGATCTTTCATATAAACTCCCCGAAAGTATGGTATAGTATTTGCATATTTTAAAATATCAATATTGGTAAGAGCGCGTTTCATTAGGTTTCTACTTAGTTTTTTATACATTTTACAACTAATCCGCAACCTTTCTTATATGGTTTAATGTATAAGCCTTTGCCCAGGGCGACCGATTCCATAACCTTATTATGTCGTTCTGATTCTCGTAAATTATGTTGAGCTGATTTATAGTCATTAACTGTCTTCGCGATGCCTGCCGCACCTCCTGCTAGAGTACCTAATGCTGATAATCCCGCAAAAATTGGAATTAATGGTAAAATTCCACCAGTCTTAGGTAGGGGAATTATACGTGGCAAACGTATTCTATTATTTTTTGGAAACAATTTTTTCCCTGCTGAATAAGCACATTTAATAAGGGAGCTATCACTCTTATTCTTCGATTTCTTCATCTGTGATCGAATTTTAGAAACCAAAGTTTTAAAAGTCTTAACGCCAGAACCTGTTTTCAATTTAGTTTTCATAACTTTACTAACTAACCATGAAGCTAATTTTTCCCCCTTCCTAGAATTTTTTGCGCTGAGTCGTTGTTTTGCCATGTTAAGTAGTTCAACATCAGCCTTGTGTCGGTTCGCTAAATCAGGATAGTTGGAATATGCGATATCGTGGTTCATACAAGCTTCATCCAGTTTATTGATTCCCTTATCTCCTCTCAGTAATCGTTCTCGCAGTTTCGTGCCGGGTCCACAATAATTATATCCAGGTAAGTGTAACTCAAACGGTAAATTATTTATAATGTTATTTACAAGTCCTCCTCCGCGCATTGCATGAGATGTAATGTTAATTATAAATATTGCTTTTTAATATATAATAATACAAAATTTAGTGTACAATAGCGCGTCTGTCAATCCAACTATTTTCACTATTATTCAAACCCAACCATTTCACATATAGTTTATTCCCCCTTTTTTTAATCACCTTTTCAATGAGATACACATCAGGATATTTTGTTTTTTGAAGTTCTTGCTCATAGAAAGCACCTAGCACTTGTTGTTTCCGCTGATCTTCTAAGTAATATGTAAATGGCTTAGTATTGTTTACTTTTTTAACTGTAAATATTTCGGTTGACCAATTTGGAGTATACCCCTTTTGAAAACTAGTTTTGTACTTACTAACTCGTACATGATCACCTAATTGGAACTTACTTTTCAACGATTTCAAATTTTTCTTTTGTGATTTTTGAATGTTTTCCCTTATTATTTCTTCGTTTAGTTGACTAACCTCAACTGGTTTGTATTTAATAATTCGATGTTTTGTTTTATTATACGCATCAACAACATCAGGTAAAATATTTCCAATCCATTTGTAATTGCCTTTTAAACTAAACTTCTTGTATAGTTGCTGTTTCAAAGTTTTAATCAACCTCTCTACTATTGAAGCTTTTTTAGTTGAGAATGTAGAGTAATGGTTTATTTTTAAAGAGGTCATAAGTGCTTGAAAAATATTATTATAAAACTCGGTTCCACGGTCAGTTTGTAAATTAACCGGTGTGCGATGACTTTTAAAGATTACACTTTCAAAAGCATTAGAGACTTCGGATTTAGTTTTTTTTTTCAACGGTACCGCCCAAGCGTACTTAGAGAAACAATCTATAACTACTAAAATAAAGCTAAAGCTATTATTACAATGTTTCAAATTTTTAAAATCGATCAAATCAGCTTGCCATAAATCATCAATTCCTCTAAGAATAACAGGACAACGATTAAAATTTTTTCTCGCAGCTTTATGTATCTCATTTACCACTTGCTCTTTTTTCATTTTGTAATGATTTAATAATATTATCAACGTCAACCTTGGTATAGTATTTTGTTTCAAACTGATCAAAAAGTGAAAATATCTTTGTTTTTAAAGCGTTATTGATCATATTCATAAAAGTTGCTTCAAATTCCTCCCGCATAAAGTCAACGCGATTTTGAACATCTTTTTTAGTACAAAAATCGGAACACTTTTTATCAACGTATTGTTTGTTAACAGCATCATGAACACTTTCAGGATTTTTAACGTTTGTTAATTTCATAAAATTGGCACTAAAGTCTCCATTGTCTAGTTTTGATAAATATTTCTCACTAAGATCGAATATATCCGATAAACGCATTCTTTTGTGAATATGATGACCAAATTTATCTATGTTCATAGTGAAGCCTGTTTCGTAGAAGAGTTTGATGTGAAATGAATAAATTTGTGAAGTTATCAGTATTTATCAATTTAATACCCCACTTTCACGTAACTCTTCTACAATAGAAATAATTTCATTACTAACTCCAGTATTACCAGCATCTTTAGATGCTAATAATAATTTTAACCTCTCAACTAGTTCGTTAGGATCATCCCAATAAACAAAATCTACATTTTTCTTCCATCTTTTCAATAACGGCAAACCTTCCCCTGTTCGATGATTTCTATTAATACCGGTAGAATCTTTTTGCAAACTAAACAGTGGTTTGATAATGTTCAAATACTTTAGTCCTTTATTGCTTTTTATTGGCTTATGTGGCTCATAATCTCGTCGATGAGCGTTTGTGTCTAGCAATATAACTTTGTAGACCTTTAAGTCGTCTTTGGTTATTAAACTTAAATCGGGTACTTTCTTGAACATTAGTTCTTTCAAACCAACAGTATTGTTATAATTTCGACCTGCTACTGATATATGATTGTAAGTAACAGTTACAACAGCTGATCCCATCATCAGTTTCCCATGTTCTCTTCGGACTCCAAATGGAACATTATCGAATGCCTCAGATGATAGTGACCAGGAAGAGGTGTCTTTATTTGGACTTGCATTCGATTCAACCGATTGGAACGAATTATTGCTGTTTTCGTTTTCTAACTCACTTTCTCTGTCTTCACCTGTATTCTTAGTAATATCGTTAAATTTATCTTCATCTTCACCTTCACCGTTATTATCTTCCGCATCATCAGTATTATCTTGTCTAAGCACATTTTTCGTATTGATTCCGAAGTTTGACTTATTACATAAAGTTCCCTCCGAATACGTATCGTGAAATAAATTAATTTTATTGCTTTCATTAATATGATCTTGATTTTGTTTTTTATCTATTAAGTATTTATTATGATTAGTTTTAACTAAACAATTAAGAGGTTCGGTTAGTGGTTTGAACGCAGTTTCAAACACATTTTTAGTATCAAACTCATTGTCTCTCATTTTGCGTATCTTCTTTTTTACAGCTTCCGCAGCATCAATAATCTGACGTTTTAGTATCTTCTCCATTTTGCGATTGATTAATGATGTGGTAAGAGGTTATCTAAAGACTGATTCATAATTGAATGTGACTTGCTTATATATTAATATAAATCAGTCGAACACTACGAACGAATCAAATTTATTTCGATAGCATCCTTCATTTTTCTTACAATCTTTATTGATTACCAAATAGTCATACGGTTCATTCCATATTTTAGAACACATGTTACGGAACTGATTCCAGCTCATATCCGTATTAACGTGTTCTTCATATACATGCTTCATATTAATTTCATCTTGTTTAAAAAGGATTATTAAATTTGTGTTGTCTCTAACAAGCTGTTTTGGAATCTTACTATATGTTTGATTCAAATAAAAACAGTCTACATACTTATGTCTCCCCATAGCGAAATAATTCCGTATGTTGTTTTGATTTTCGCATGCTACATCATCAAACATTATGATAGAATTAGGCTTGATTTCTTGCGGAGAAATCACTTCTTGATTATCATGATATTTAGCAAACGAAATCCCCGGCACCAAATTCAAAACTTTTTCTAAAAAGACGTACTTAGGTTGATGTAAAGTTTTAGAGTATACGTACACATTTTTATAACATAGACCGTGTTCATGCAAAAGAAGACCTATAACCAAATTAGTTTTTCCACAATTTGAAGGTCCACAAACAATGCACCTAATTGTATTAGGCAACAGTTTCCCGTGGCGTAATCTTGATCTAGGTGAATCTACACAAATATTATCAACTTGAAGTGAAGGATGTTGTTTCATAAATTGCATGATGATGTTTATCACTTCAGAGACCGTATTACACTGATTGAACATCTAAGCTTTATGATATTTTATAACAAAGAATGTTTCGTTTTATGGGAATTAATCGATACGTTCACGACGGTGTCACGCACGAGCGGTTGATCGTGTTCGATATTGAACAACAGCCACACAACTGTACCGATATCCGCAAACGATCCAACAAATTTAATTGGAAACGAGTGTCACTCGTTGATGAACGTTTGTCGTCTGATCATGAATCGGTATTAAATCAAGCGAGTTATTGAGAGCTCTAACTAACCAGTGAGGTCGCGTCTGCGACCGAACGCCGTGAGTTAGAACTCTCAATAACTCACTACTTACAACACATTCGGAGCTTATTTGGTGGTACTAGTTCATGAAAATATTTCAATACAAACATCAATAGTACCAACATAATTGCCAATCATCATCATCATCCTATTTGTTACCGGAACTTGTTTGACGTAATCTATACTTTATAGAACTTCAATTCGGTAACATTACGTTGATCTTATCGTTGCAACATTGTTGTTAATGTCATAATTATGGATGTAATCACTCCAGGCGAAACTAATTAGTTTCTTTGGCTATTTGAGCAAGGAATTTTATATTTTAAGGATCAATGTTAATTCAGACAATTATTTACAAAAAGTATCAAAAAGGATCAGAAAATGATCAGGTGATTTCATATTAAATTTAGTATTTCTTGAAATACCTACTCACATTTTAACAAGAAACACTTCATCTCAGTTGAGAGAAGATTAATAACTATATCATATTCAAGCATCATAACATTCATGACCAAACCGATAATACTGGTTAACAATTGTGTTCGCAGATTGTATGTTCCTAGATGTCACAGAAAAACCAGCCTTCAACAGGACGACTGCTAAGGCGCCAATTGAACCTTACCTCCTTGCTTTAGTGCTTAATAAAGAGAAAATGTCTCCAATTAATAGCTAAGAGGTTTGAAATGGTCAGGGTGATTACTCTCATATTGTCAGCTTGTAATGTTAATGGTTAGTGCTTTGCCATGTACAACAAACAGTTATTAGCAACGTACAGTTGGTCATTCAATTGACATTGGCAGCTTTTAGCTGGTCATTCAAATGACATTAGAAACTTGTAGCAGGTCATTCAATTGACATTAGCATCTTTCAGCTGGTCATTCAATTGACATAGGCAGCTTTTAGCTGATCATTCAATTGACATTAGAAACTTTTAGCTGGTAATTCAATTGAAATTAGCATCTTTCAGCTGGTAATTTAATTGACATTAGCAACTTGTAGCTGGTTATTCAGTCATTCAATTGACATAGGTCGTTTTTAGCTGGTTATTCAATTGACATTAGAAACTTGTAGTTGGTCATTCAATTGACATTGGCAGCTTTTAGCTGGTCATTCAATTGACATTAGAAACTAGTAGCAGGTCATTCAATTGACATTAGCATCTTTCAGCTGGTCATTCAATTGACATAGGCAGCTTTTAGCTGATCATTCAATTGACATTAGAAACTTTTAGCTGGTAATTCAATTGACATCAGCATCTTTCAGCTGGTCATTTAATTGACATTAGCAACTTGTAGCTGGTTATTCAGTCATTCAATTGACATAGGCCGTTTTTAGCTGGTTATTCAATTGACATTAGAAACTTGTAGTTGGTCATTCAATTGACATTGGCAGCTTTTAGCTGGTCATTCAATTGACATTAGAAACTAGTAGCAGGTCATTCAATTGACATTAGCATCTTTCAGCTGGTCATTCAATTGACATAGGCAGCTTTTAGCTGATCATTCAATTGACATTAGAAACTTTTAGCTGGTAATTCAATTGACATCAGCATCTTTCAGCTGGTCATTTAATTGACATTAGCAACTTGTAGCTGGTTATTCAGTCATTCAATTGACATAGGCCGCTTTTAGCTGGTTATTCAATTGACATTAGAAACTTGTAGCTGGTCATTCAATTGACATTAGCATCTTTCAGCTGGTCATTCAATTGACATTGGCATCTTTCAGCTGGTCATTTAATTGACATAGTAACTTGTAGCTGGTCATTCAGTCATTCAATTGACATGGGCAGCTTTTAGCTGGTTATTCAATTGACATTAGAAACTTGTAGCTGGTCATTCAATTGACATTAGCATCTTTCAGCTGATCATTTAATTGACATTGGCATCTTTCAGCTGGTCATTTAATTGACATTAGCAATTTGTAGCTGGTTATTCAATTGACATTAGCATCTTTCAGCTGGTCATTCTATTGACATTGACAGCTTTTAGCTGGTCATTCAACTGACATTAGAAACTTGTAGCTGGTCATTTAATTGACATTGGCATCTTTCAGCTGGTCATTTAATTGACATTAGCAATTTGTGGCTGGTTATTCAATTGACATTAGCAACTTTCAGCTGTTCATTTAATTGACATTAGCAACTTGTAGCTGGTCATTCAATTGACATTTGCAACTTTTAGCTGGGCATCAAATGCTATCAAATTTACTATCAGCAGCTTGTAGTTGGTCATTCAGATGACAAGTCAAATAAATAAAATAATTATTAGCAACTTGCAGCTGGTCATTCAATTGAAAAAAAAAAACTGTTATTTCATTATCAGCAGCTTGTAGTTGGTCATTCAAATGACAAGTCAAATAAATAATTATAAGCAGCTCGTAGTTGGTCATTCAGATGACAAGTCAAATAAGTAATTATTAGCAGCTTGTAGTTCGTCATTCCATTGACATTAGCATCTTTCAGCTGGTCATTCAATTGATATTAGAAACTTGTAGCTGGTAATTCAATTGACATTGGCATCTTTCAGCTGGTCATTTAATTGACATAGTAACTTGTAGCTGGTCATTCAGTAATTCAATTGACATAGGCAGCTTTTAGCCGGTTATTCAATTGACATTAGAAACTTGTAGCTGGTCATTCAATTGACATTAGCATCTTTCAACTGGTCATTTAATTGACATTGGCATCTTTCAGCTGGTCATTCAATTGACATTAGCATCTTTCAACTGGTCATTTAATTGACATTGGCATCTTTCAGCTGGTCATTTAATTGACATTAGCAATTTGTAGCTGGTTATTCAATTGACATTAGCAACTTTCAGCTGTTCATTTAATTGACATTAGCAACTTGTAGCTGGTCATTCAATTGACATTTGCAACTTTTAGCTGGGCATCAAATGCTATCAAATTTACTATCAGAAGCTTCAAATGACAAGTCAAATAAATAATTATAAGCAGCTCGTAGTTGGTCATTCAGATGACAAGTCAAATAAGTAATTATTAGCAGCTTGTAGTTGGTCATTCCATTGACATTAATTATTGTGAGTAGCTACGCTATGAATAACTCTAAAGGTGGACTTCCGATGCCAGCGGCCGATGCGACTAACGCGCGCGTCTGACGCCAGGTTCTGTCATATGTGACAGAACCTCGCGTCAGACGCGCGCGGCCGACGACAGACCTCACTTCCGAGGTCAGCGACTGACGCGTGCCTATTGTACACAGTGTTATCACTTCGGGGTATTTTCCCGGAAATTTTGGGTATGTTTTTATGTTTTGGTGTTTACACAAAAACATAAAAATACAAACAAAAAAACCAATATATATTTTAATAAAGAATATTTGACTGATTGATAGATTTAGAGAATTTTTGAATGCTATTTTTTACCAGATTTTTTATAAAATACATTTTTAGGAGTAATTTAATTACACAGGGATGCGTTGCGTCCCCTTGGCTTTTTAACCTGTATATGGATCGCTGTCTAACTAATAATTATGAAGGCAAGAGGAATTTTCCGAAAGTCATTAAAAAAAGAAAAAGTTGTTTCAAGTGGCACGATATATGGTGTTGAAGCGACCTTGCAGATAATAAAATACAAATAAAATAGTAAAAAATTAAGCAAATTTTCGGTAAAAACTCGGTAATATTTCTGGCAAACATTCTTGTTCTGCGTGACGTCATAGCATAGCCGCGCGCGGCCGCGGCCGATGCGATAGACATCGGCCGCGCGCGTCTGACGCGCGCGTCAGTCGCTGGCATCGGAAGCGGCGCCATACGTTTTCATAGTAACTAGTACTGTCGCATCGGCCGTCGGCCGCGAGCCGCGCGCGTCAGACGCGTCGGCCGCTAGCATCGGAAGTCCACCTTAAAGGAATTAATGACTTACTGCACTTTCTTCTTTGTATAGATAAAATCTGTATCTTACCTAATCACTGCAGGCACTGCACTGTTAATTTAATCATTTGTATGTGATAAAGTATACTATACTGTACTTGAACCAAATCGGTTAATCATAAATTCATAATATTTTAAATAAAGAACATAATTTCAGTGCAAGCAAGTCAAAAAACAAAATGATTTGCAGTTCTGTAATAATATGACGCCAGGCAATTAAGTTTAAACAACAGTTGCACTTAATTCATGTAAATTGTAATTAAAAATAGCATTATTTTTTTAAAGCCTACCAAATGATATAACTGTATGGTTCGTAAAATAGTATCTACATATTAAACGGGTCCATTAAATTGAAACTGCTGATTTCTCAAAACTAGTCTAGTCGACTAACTAAAGGTAACTACTGAACATAGCTGGTAACGAAAGCGACCTAGTGTACCTTACTTAATATTGTTGTCAGTCAGCGTTATATCAGCATTCATGAAACTGTAAAATTATATGGGTTATAAGACCATGCAACTATGAAGTTGTTAGCGAAAGCTAAAATATCATGCAACAATAAAATGATATGGGTTACAGAGCCATGCAACTATCAAATTGTTAGCAAAAGCTAAAGGGTCATGCAAATAAAATAGCTGTGAGTGCTTTATTGCAATGGCTGGCACCCGCCAGAATATTTTGAATGCATAAGTGTATGTGCTTATTACAGATTCACTCTTTTGTCCTTACCTCCTTAATTTGATAAAACGGAAATGGATACGATCTTGAAGCAGTGACTTTGGCTAGTAGTTAGCCAAAATAAATAAATAAGAGATAATAAAGATCTATGGAACGTTATTTTTGTAGGTTTACTTACCTACCTATCAATAGAAAAATATTTTTAGAGGGAAGGGATAGTATAGAACAGAAGTAACAATAACTCAAATGTGTTAATATAATGAGATTGTAATTTCCATAAACATTGTTTATCGTTGAATTTGGTGTTTGACAATTTCAGATCAATATTTGATAAATATCTATTTTCTGTAAACAAATTAGTCTCAATAAGTAATTCGTAATTTGTTTGATGTAATAGCTTTGATAACAGTCAACACTGTATTGTAATAAGATTTAAGAGATTAGCTAAACTGTGGAGTTTCTTGCGCCGCTTCTTCTCCACGGGCTATACATTCCGAAGCGGTGGTAGATTCGAGTAAAGGTAAAAAATAAATTAAAACAAGAAAGAGATGTAGTGTACAGCAATAAAGAGTAGTTAATGTGGAAAGCGCCGGTAGCGCCGTCTATCGGCGGACGCGGTCTGTGGTGAATATCTATCGTGCATTCGCTCGGTATTCGTGCACCGACCGCCGTGCTGCGCGGACGTGTGCTTGTCACATTCACTAGTGAAGACTATATCTGTGTTTCATTATATACATCAACCTCAACCAACCCTTAGTAGAAAGGTGTATTCTACATATACCCTCTTTTTAGCCTCATTTCTTATACTTGTATATATTTTTTAAATTACAATCGAATACTGTTAGATTTAGTTTAGTTAATAGTATATTTAGATTAATAATATTATGTCTATGTTAACACACTTATGTTCAAGGAATATAATACTCCCTAGGCGCTTATGTTGTTGTGCAAATAAATACAATAGTACAAGGAATACCCAACGGACACAAAATTGCTGCATACAGGCTTTAGAGCCAATGCAATTATTCCTTTAAGCTGCTAGGCGTAAGCTATAGAGCGTGCTCAGCAGGCCTTATGCAGCAGCACTATAGCCAAATAGGCACAATTTTATGCGGCCTTAAGCTTCAGAAGAGCTATAATAGTAGCTGCTTAAGAGCGCCATAGTAGCTGCAATGGAAGATTAAGTAATAAGATTCACTCATATAGCACTACATTCGTGAACGAATGACCGATTGAAATGAATGAATCTTGTTTTGACAGCACACCGTTCAGTTCAGTTGTTCCTATATTTGTGTAGGCGAACCATCAAAATATCGAAATCTTTTATTTAAAATGTGAAATTGAAGTGCGGTGGCGGCCATCATCAAATTAAATAAGTAAGTAATTAATTCATGGTTTCTTGTTATTCAGTACAGTACATGCAATTAAAAACGCATATTAGTTTACTGATAATGTAAATATCACTTATTGGAGTAATTTTGATGCGCTCTTGATATAATCCAAATAAGCAATTAATTATGTGTATTAGAATACAGTCTTTTCAACTTTTTATGTAATAAAATCATTTGAGGTCGATTTAATGATACACTGGTTTGGAGACAACGTCCCAATCCTTAAAAATTAAGTTCTGTTTACGTTATTTGTTGACAAATATTTGCTTGGATAACCTAAAAAGATCATAAACATGGCGCTTGGTCGTGGGCAGCCTATAGCCGTAGTATCTTCCTCAATGCTTCCCTTAAGCGGCTTTAGGCGCTTATTTTAACTTTTGTAGACCTCAGAGTGATTTTTATTACTGTAATTGCAGTTCATAACTGCTAATAGGCTCCAATTTCATTCTTTATGCAGGCATAAGTTCAAGGTTACAATATGTCGAATTGTTTGGATTTCATAGGGATTTCATAGTGCAGATTAATCTGATCTGATCCCGATCCTCGGGGGATGCCTATGTCCAGCAGTGGACGTGAATCGGCTGAGATGATGATGATGATGATGATGATGATGATGATGTTTTCTCTAGTTAAAATTTTTACTCTTTGAATATTTTTTTTTAGATATTCATATGTAACCAGTGATCGGAACGATGGGATTGTTAGAGTTGTTAAAACCACAAAATTTATTGTTTTATTTAATTTGAATCCCGTGATCCCGGGAACTGTCGTATTAGTCAGCAGTACATTGGATCGAATTAGTTATATCAATTTTAATGATCTGAAACAAAATTACAGTAATATATTTTTTTTCCGAATCCCGGGATTTTTTTTTCATCCCCAATTTTCATAGGTGGTTCAGACCATCAAATTGGACAACTTATGAAAATTTGGCACCGTCCAGTTCAGTTCCCGGGAATCCCGGGATTCGGAAAAAAATTATACTGCCGTAATTTTGTTTAAGATCATTTAAATTGATAATAACTACTTCGATCCAATGTACTGCTGACTAATACGACAGTTCCGGGGATCACGGGATTCAAATAAAATAAAATACCAAATTTTGTGGTTTTAACAACCCTAACAATCCCATCGTTCCGATCACTGGTTACATATGAATATCTAAAAAAAATTATTCAAAGAGTAAAATTATAACTACAGAAAACATCATCATCATCATCATCATCTCAGCCAATGGACGTCCACTGCTGGACATAGGCCTCCCCCGAGGATCGCCATAACGACCGTTCCTGCGCCGCCCTCATCCAACGTTTTTCCGCCGCCTTCACCAGGACATCGGTCCACCGTGTGAGGGGCCTACCCCCAGAGAGAGATCAAATATCGTTTATGTAAAATCAATAACAATGATTTTGACGCACAATAAAATAGAATAGGATAAGATTATGTAGTAACACAATCTTTGTGAATATGAATAATAATTAAATTAAACTTTTATCGATGGATTATCAATGATTCAAGTCTTTGCTGTATTTATAGAAATTCTTTTCCACGCCCTGTCCTATATATATGACTACCCCCTCGGGACTATAGTCGTGAGCATATGCTATGTATTTCCACGCCGTTTATTTTTTTCATGTACTGTACTGAATAACAAGAAACCATGAATTAATTACTTACTTATTTAATTTGATGATGTCCGCCTGCGCATTTCACATTTTAAAAAGATTTCGATGGTTCGCCTACACAAATATAGTAACAACTGAACTGAACGGTGCCAAATTTTCATAAGTTGTCCAATTTGATGGTCTGAACCACCTATGAAAATTTGGAAAGAAAAAATCCCGGGATTCGAAAAAAAAATTATATTACTGTAATTTTGTTTCAGATCATTAAAATTGATATAACTATTTCGATCCAATGTACACACAGCGACACATCAAGCTATACAAAACCAACATAAGCTGGCCTCGCGTAGGTGCGACCAGCAGCGCACCCGCCTCCCGCGACCGTCTGTGTCGCGCCCACACACCGCTTCGGAGCCCGCCCACGTCCTCGACTCCTCAGCGAGTCGTCAGGACCGTGGGCCCCTCCTCAAGCACCCCGGATAACCACACTGCCGGCGTGTAGGTCGCTCACCGGGCCTCCCCCAACAGGGTCCCACTCGGTGAGCTTGACCTCACCGGCAGCACCTCAAGAAATACCACCGCATTGGAGCCTGCACACACCCTGGCATGCCGCCAGGTTCGTGTGCTCTCCGCAGCACCCCCCGGACTGACGTCACTGCCGAACTGACCTCGGCAGCTGCACCCTCGCTATGGAGCTCTCCACAGACGATCCCCTCCCGGAAATTGACCCCCTGATGCCTGAGCCCTTTTAAGGACTCACCCCGCTGCGGAAACTGCTAACGGCTGTAGATCCCCTTGGACCGTGGGGCGGACCGAGGGTGAACCGCCGGACTGTAGGCTACTCCGCAGCACAAAACCCCCCTGATTGGCCACACTGCCGACCGCAGTTCGCTCACCGGGCCTCCCCCAACGGGGTCCCACTCGGTGGGCTAGACCGCGCCGGCAGACACCTGGACAACTACGAGGCACCACCAGGTGCCAACCCTGATGACCCGGCTGCTTCAGCAGCTGGCGCTAGAAACCATAGTAAAGAGGCCGTTGCCGCGAGACTGATTGATTGATTAGGCCGGGACTCGATAGTTGGCGTCCGAGAGTGGAAGCACGGTGGCTTGAGGTATCAGGCGGCTGGGAAGAAGCTCAACCACAGAGGTCTACTATCGGGTGTCCCCCCTCTCCTCCTCTCCCCAACCTCCCCTCACTTTTGAACACCTCGTACTGAGGGGTCGTGGATGCAGCTGTGTCCTAGATCAACCAGGACGCAGGTAGCTCCTGAAAATCTGACCAGGCGTGGCTCTTGGTTCCTCGGGCAGTGTTGTCAGGTCTTACAGTTTGAGCCAATTCTCCTGAAGGAAATAACCCTTCACGATACGGCCCCTCTCGTGCCGGGTCCTTATTCCCTCTTTTCAGCTTAGCTAGGGTTGTAAGTAAAAAGCGGTAGTGAATAGGAATTAAGTTAGCTAGGGAAACCTGTAAACGAGATTAGGTTATTCAGTAATAAAACTTGTATCTTTGTTTATAATTCTATCTTTTTATTAGCAACCTCAGAACTACAGACATCCTACCTAAAGATAGGTCAACCCTTCTAAAGGGATTTATATATTTTTACAATGAGGCCCTCTGGCCATCCCGCCACAGGGGCACTTCGTTACACAATACATTTTGTGGTTTTAACAACTCTGTTATGCCCACACGGCAAGTTTAGGTATTTACAATCCCATCGTTCCGATCACTGGTTATAAGATATGAATATCTAAAATAACTTATTCAAAGAGTAAAATTATAACTAGTTCAAACATCGTTTATGTAAAATCAATAACAATGGTTTTGACGCACAGTAAAATAGAATAGGATAAGATTATGTCAATCATTGAAAATATCAATAATAATTAAATTAAACTTTTATCACTGGATTATCAATGATTCAAGTCTTTGCTGTATTTAATTATTTATAGAAATTCTTTTCCACGCCCTGTCCTATACCTCTGACTACCCCCTCGGGGACTATAGTCGTGAGCATATGCTATGTATTTCCACGCCGATTATTTTTTTCAATATTTATATTTATATTGAAATAAATCAAATATAAATATTGAAAAAATCCAATATAAATATTGAAAAAATAATCGGCGTGGAAATACAGTATAGTATATGCTCACAACTATAGTCCCCGAGGTGGTAGTCAGAGATATAGGACAGGGCGAGGACAAGAATTTCTATAAATACAGCAAAGACTTGAATAATTGATAATCATCGATTAAAGTTTAATTTAATTATTATTCATATTTTCATAGATTGTGTTACTATACAGTGTGTAACATAAAATGGGACAGTTACTTAAAGGGGTGCTTCAGACCATCAAACTGAACAACTTTCACTATGGCACCAATATTGAAATCGCGAAAAAAAAATCGGCTATCCCATACAAAACTGCAAACTTAACTCGACTGAAATGTATGTTACAGCCGATTTTTTTTCGCGATTTCAATATTGGTCCCATAGAAAAAGTTGTTCAGTTTGATGGTCTGAAGCACCCCTTTAAGTGACTGTCCTATTTTATATTACACCCTGTATAATCTTATCCTATTCTATTTTACTGTGCGTTAAAATCATTGTTATTGATTTAACATAAACGATGTTTGATCTAGTTATAATTTTACACTTTGAATTATTTTTTTTAGATATTCATATCTTATAATTATAACCAGTGATCGGAACAATGGGATTGCAAATACCTAAACTTGCCGTAGTTGTTAAAACCACAAATTTTTTTGTTTTATTTAATTTGAATCCCGTGATCCCGGGAACTGTCGTATTAGTCAGCAGTATATTGGATCGAAGAAGCTATTTATATCAATTTTAATGATCTCAAAAAAATTATGGTAAAATAATTTTTTTCCGAATCCCGGGATTTCTTTATCTTGAACCCTTATAGCGTTGCTATGCAACTTAAAGTTGCAAGACAGGCTGCAATTTTCACTCTGGTGCTCGTTGGGAAATCCATCGATAAAAGTTTAATTTAATTATTATTCATATTACGGTAATATAATTTTTTTCCGAATCCCGGTATTTTTTTTTTTCAAATTTCCATAGTTGGTTCAGACCATCAAACTAGACAACTTATGAAAATTTGGAAAGAAAAAAAAATCCCGGGATTCGGAAAAAAAATTATATTACCTTAATTTTGATTTAGATCATTAAAATTGATATAACTACTTCGATACAATGTACTGCTGACTAATGCGACAGTTCCCGGTATCACGGGATTCAAATTTTGTGGTTTTACCAACTCCATGATAAACCCCCACACGACAAGTTTAAATCCCATCGTTCCGATCACTGATTATAACTCATAAGGAACTAAAGGCTGCACTGATTATTTTATTATCTCTTTAATGCAACTGCTAGTAACAAAGTAGTGCCTATTTGAACTCTTAAGCAACTGCTTTAAATTGTCTAAAAATATATCCTCTTTACAGGTATAAGGCGCTTTAGAGTTCCAAGTATATACCATACACAGCTATTAGTGTCAAAATGCACTTTCTGGTTCTCACTATAGGCTTAAGTGGTAAATAGGTTCAAGAATGAACTTATATGTAGGCATAAGCTGTACTCTATTTCCTTACTGCAACTATAAGCTCCCCGTGCAGCTATAGGAGTTTGCGGAAGATGTTATAGCTCTTAAAACTTTATCTTGAACCCTTATGGCGTTGCTATGCATCTTGAAGTTGCAATGACAGGCTGCAATTTCCACTCTGGTGTTCGTTGGGTAGGTTCCGAACAAAGAGATTTAACATAATACTACTTACTTATTCGTAGACTACTTACGAAACTCATGAACATTTTGTATGGGAAAATGTTTTTACTTTTATTTAATTTTTTCGTCCATTTTCCAATGTTTTTAATAGTTATTCTGCTATTCTGGACGGAGACAAATACAACAAACCAAAAATTATGAAAATCGGTCCAGCCGTTCTCGAGTTATAAGTGTTCGAACAAACCCGACTTTCTTTTATATATATAGAGATATAGATATATAGATATGCTTAAAACAGATAAATACAATTTGAAACAAGAATAAGAAGAGGACAAAAGAAAAGGAACGAGGTGGAAGTTTCTTCTTTCGATAAGGGATGATCTTCCGCCAGGCTATGTGTAAAACCTGGGGAACATCCGTGGTCCAACGGTTCTTAGTTGGACCTAGGGGTGAAAGTACCCATCAATATGAACAGCTTTTGCTATGGGACCAACTGGTCTCAAAAAAAATCTATTGACATTTTCTATGGAGAAGCTGTATTTTAACGCGATTTCAAATATGGTTCCATTGTGGAAGTTGTTCAATTTGATGGTCTGAAGTACCCCCTTAATTTTGTAACGCGTAAAATTTTACACCTTGTATTGCTGCCGTCTGTTATCTCTACATTATTTCTTTATCGAATACTATTGAAATATTATGTTATTTCAGGTGATTTAAAGACATAAAAACACTTTCTGAAGAACTTATACACTTGATTTTATTAGTACCTACGAGTAAGTATGGATGTTTGATATATGATATAACTGCCTACTATTGACTTTAGATACAGATGTATTATTTTATTAGTGAAATTAATTACCTATATAAAATTTTATTTTATTTTGTTATCGAAAAAGTAAAATCAAAAGTATCTATTTTCTGAAGAAAGGACAGTGGGCAAAAGTGGTCCCAGAGCCTAGAGGCGTAAAAGCAGTCGACACGCGTTTCTGCAAACATTCCTGATGAACTAAGCGGGGCAGCTCCACCAACACCCGGAACAAGTTGTTGTATTGGACCTGAGGGGCCTTATAGGCACGGTGCGTGTACTGTCCCCACATGCTGCAGGTGTAGAGGGAAGTACAGTAGGCTCAGAACAATGTTTTGGTTTTGTACCTATTCATAATATTTGGAACTGTGATGCTGGTAGTGGTGTAACGGTCACTCAATATTTTTATGTGTAAGTGTAAAAATCCAGCAATTGCATTTTTTATATCACGAACATCATTTTTTTAATTTGATAGTATATATTGTGAGTGTACCGGAAAGCGCAGCTTGGGTAGGCCCCCTTCACGGTGGACCGACAACCTGGTGAAGGCGGCTGGAACCCGTTGGATGAGGGCAGCGCAGGACCGGTCGTTATGGCGATCCTTGGGGGAGGCCTATGTCCAGCAGTGGACGTCCATAGGCTGAGATGATGATGATGATATGTGAGTGTGGGTGTAGGTCTGTCTTACCCAATTTAGAAAGTAAATACGCAGTTGCTTTACGATTGCTACTAGAAACATTGAGTTCACGTTTTAACGTTCAAAGCGGCGAAATATGAACGCAAATATTTGAAAAGAAAAAAATGTATTCAAATTGAAAACAATATACCAAAAAAATCGAATCCGCAGGCTTCATCAAACGTGGTCAAACCTAATCTCATATTTTTTTATTAGCCTACTTCATCCCACTCCCAATCACATTAATCGATAAAAATAAATTTTTGATGTATTTTAGACACGGGCCCCTAATTAGCCGAATATTTAGGTACCTACTTGCGTCATGGTGCGCAATTGACCAAATATTTGGCTAATAAATTATAGTGACTCTAATGTTTTTTTAATACATTAATGTATCAGTATCGACGATAAAGTAAGTACAATCCTGTACGACTCCACTAGACTTCTTTCGTCCAAAGAGGGTCGAGAGCAAGTTGATGGTCAGCTTCATAATATTTTTGATCAAGTTTAAAAGACTGAAAAAAATCATACAAGGTGTAAAATTAAATGTATTGTATACTTAAGAGGTGCTTCCAACCTTAGATCAAAGTAAAATGGATGGATAGGATTGGATGGGCTTTAAATTGAAGCACGCAAAACTAGGGCACCTCAATACAAACTAGGGTACTTGGTCTGTCATCTCGGTACAAATTCGAAGTAAAACTGTCAATTGTTTTGCCTCATTTTTCTGGTTTGAAATGTTTTGCTAAGGCCTGTCCATACATTTTACTTTCGTCTAAGCTTCCAACCATCAAACTGAACAACTTACACTATAAATAAAAAAATTAAAATCATTTATTTCAGACTTTCGTCCATATAAGTTAGAGGTAGGACATAGTTAAAATTAATAGAATTACCTACATTAAAAATATTATAAATTATCCAATACAATTATATTAACTTAAAAAATTCAGAATAAAATTACATAAAAAAAAATGACAATTATTACTACTATAGAAATATAGTACCTGTTCACCTGTTCACGAGTTTGAACCAGTGAGCCAGAATGGGACAGTCAAATTTATCAACAATATGATGTTGGTGCTATGGACGCGATCCACGAGGGACCAATCTGAAATCGCCAAAAATCTGCTGTTCGATAGAAAACGTCAAATCGCTGCTCGACCTGAATGTATGAACACATCTTTTTTTTGCGATAAAATTTTTGGTCCCATAGTGAAAGTTGTTCTGTTTGGTAGTATAACTCTATAGCACCCTGTTTAATATGTATCGCATTTAATTCTACACCATAAATAGGCGCTGTAATTAACTGCTAAATGTGGAGGAACTCAAGATGAAATGGTCACCCATCCAAAAACATGCACCGGGCTATGTTGCTCCTCTGTGCTCGTATAAAACACTGTAACTGAATATTTTATTCTTATATCCGATTCAGACTACGGCGACTATTTTATTGGTAAAGCAGGATATCTTTTAAATATGTAGTAATGTATGAAATAAAATAAAGCATTTTTATTTTATTTAGCGCATGTCGTGCGTTAAACATTCTTTTATCATGCTCAAAAAACTTTTAACATCTATCGATCTAAACTACATTATAAAAACTGTAACAGACGTGTGTCTGAACATTGAAGATATTTACAAAAAAAAGATTACGATATGGTTTTTAGGTGTCCCTGATTCCAAATCAAAAACTTTTTGGGTTTTTGTCTGTCTGTTTGTTTGTTTGTTTGTGTGTTTGTTTGATCGAGCATCACGCAAAAACTACTGAACCGATTTTGTTGATTTTTTTTGATAGCTTATGATCAGACTTAAAATCTGGTATATAATTTATGCGGACGAAATCGCGGGTAAATGCTCGTACTGTTATAAAACTGTAAAAAAAATGTTTTTTTTTTGCTTTGTGTGTTTGTTCGTGCATCACGCGAAAACTACCGAACAGATTTTGATTTTTTTTGTTTGATAGCTTATAATCTGACTTAAAATCTGGTATATAACTTGTGTGGACAGAGTTGCGGGTTACGCTAGTACATAATTTAATAGCGATAAAACTGCCAAACGCTACGAGTTATTAAGAAGCGCTTCATTTTGCCCGATTTGCTACTGCTTGATCACTATAATTATTGAAGTATAATAAAGCAAATAAAAAAATATATAAAATTCGAATACTGGGTTATCGATACTTAAAATAAAATAGTATTTTGAAGAGGCTATGTTTTCTTTGATATATTTATTGATATTTTGCGGTGTATCAGCTGAGAAGTATGTTCACGACACGTATACGGGCGACATTTTGAATGATACTGAATACCAACGCTACGTGAAGGAAGGAGCTGAACAGTAAGATATTTTTAACCTAATAAAAATAAGACATTCTTTTGTGTTATACATTCTCCATATGCTACGCAATTAATTTATAATTGATTTGTATCCTGGATTTCAATATTTATGTGAAGGTTTTGGTATACAAACAAATAGGAAAGCGCAGCGTGGGTAGACCGACGACCTGGAGCACGATTGCGCTAATTTAAAACATCGAAGTTCTATTCTTATCCAATTTCAGTTCTAATCACATTGCAATCGAATTACTAATCAACTATTCTGGATTCTGCATCACGCTAAACTCTATGTAAATGACAGCCTTTAACGTGTGAGCGATGTTTCAAAACGGCTCTAACGGCTGTCATGAGCTGTACCACGATTAGCGCAATACTAATTGAGTCAAAAGTTATGGTTCGTACGTAATCCAATCACGGTCCCATCACCGAATATTTACCGCGATTGCAGCCCAGGTGAAGGCGGCTGGAACTCGTTGGATGAGGGCAGCGCAGGACCGGTCATTATGGCGATCCTTGAGGGAGACCTATGTCCAGCAGTGAATGTCCATTGACTGAGATGATGACGATGATTATATAGCTATTGATAATGGCAAATAAAGCCGTAGGTACATAAAGTGGTACAGGTCTGGAACCGAACCGCGCCGCCGCGTGTTCGAGTTGCTTTTACTTGCACATTATCCTATAAATTATCTAGACTTCTAGATCATTTTTCTCTGAGTACACCTCATTTCTTTAGATTCGTGCCGTAACGTAGGTGAATGGTGACTAAAGGATTCTGAAGCTATATAATTAAAAATCCACCTAATTCACCTTTACATCAGTTAGATTGTAACTTATTCGGAGACAAATGGCTGTCAATAGCATTATTTGTATTTATTTAATACATCCGATTTTTTAATTATTCATCATCATCGTCATCATCTCAGCCGATGGACGTCCCTGACATAGGACTGCTGGACATAGGCCTCCCCCAAGGATCGCCATAACGACCGGTCCTGCGCTGCCCTCATCCAACGTTTTCCCGCCGCCTTCACCAGGTCGTCGGTCCACCGTGTGAGGGGCCTACCCACGCTGCGCTTTCCAGTACGCGGTCACCACTCGAGAACTTTTCGGCCCCGCCGGCCTCGGATCATATGATCGAATTCGATTCGGATTACAGGGTTATTAATTATTATTCTCTAATAATACTGAATGTATGAAATACCTAAATATAAATTTTCAAATTTTTATTTAAACATAAAAAACTTAGAACTGATTTCAAATTTGAGAAATAACGGTTTCTCTCTTTACCAGATGGTGCACGATAGAAATAGAAGAATGCGATGAGACAGAAGTAAGAAGGCTGGACGGTTCTTGCAACAACCTGAAGAGACCAAACATGGGAGCAGCACGCACGCCGCCACGTCGAATGCTGCCTGCAGACTATGACGACGGATGTATGTTTTTTTTTTGCTACACATATCAAGCAGATAGGCAACTGACCGATGCGATTATAACGTGTGACTTTAAAAAATACCAATCTTTTGTATTCATATTCATATTCATTTATTGGTTGCTTTGATTATTCTTCATATTAATATTCCATATTTTTCATCATCCGCAGACAAAACTCATAGAAAGTCGCAGTCTGGTGAGCCATTGCCGAACGGTCGCGCGGCGCGCATGAAGATGCTCTTCGACGGTCGCATATCTGACCGCACCATGACGCACCTCGTGCCGATGCTGTGGCTGTACTTCACTACCGATACCAATGTCCCTTTGGACACAAGTTAGTAAAATATATCATAATTACTTCAATAAAAATAATCATTTAATTATTAGATAATATACAATCATGATACCGTTTTTAATTTTGTATAAAAAGATGAAGTTCTTACTAGGACTGGACGATGTTTTAACCAAACCGGTCACGTAAAGGTAATAAACGAAGTTGAAGAGCAGGAGAGTTGGGTCACAATAGGAACGAGGAAAGTTTCTTGTGATCAGATTACTGAAGTGACAAGCCCTTAGGACCTTCAGTCGACAGATATGCATAAAAAATATTTTAAAAAGATGTGTCGGCGTCTTCTTGGATCTTGCCAAAGCCTTTGACACGGTATCTCGGCCCATGCTTTTGAAAAATATGGAGTTACTTGGGATACGGGGAATGGCTTTAAAATGGTTCTATTCTTACCTAACTGACCGAAAACAGAGGGTGAAGTTAGATTAACATACCAGTGAGTTCTCTGTTTCAAATTTTGGGGTCCCTCAGGGGAGCGTTTTAGGTCCTACCTTATTCCTCATATACGTGAATGATTTGTGTTCACAGAAACTCAAAAAAGCAAAAATATATGCTTTTGCAGACGACACTGTAATTGTCTTTTACTCGCGTCCAAAATGTGGCGCGGGACGGACTCCGGAAAGAGTCTAGTTGGCTGCAAAACAACTTACTGACCCTGAACGCAGACAAGACAAAATATCTATGTTTTTGTATTTCGCAGAGAACAGCGCCACCCGAATCACTACATATTGGGATCCACTCTTGCAACAATGACGCACTAGACTCATGTAACTGTCCATTTTTGAAGCAGGTTTCCCATATAAAATACCTTGGGGTTCATATTGACAATAAGCTGTGCAGGAATATACAAATCGAATCAATAACCAGTCGCATGCGCAAATTATTATTAATTTTCAAGCGATTAAGATCTGCAGCAAATGAAATTATGATTAAAATGTTATATATTGCCCTATGTCAATCAGTGTTGTACTGGGGCTCACCAAGCAGTACTCATCTCTTAAAACTGGAACGCGCACAGCGGGCAGTACTAAATCATATCAAAAACCGTATCGCTACCCTACTGATTCTCTGTACCGTGACCTTCAAATACTTACTGTCAGGCAGCTTTTCCTACTGGCCTCTGTGCTAAGATTCCACAAAAATGCTCTCAATAACATGTCTGCTACACGATCGACTCGATACCTATAAAATGGCGAAATCCTATCTTATCTGTAGAACTTCGTTTGGGCAGAAATCGTTTGCTTTCCTTGGTCTAAAACTACAAAATACGCAGGAAATACTGCCGCTGACAAGACGGGTATGCCGAAAAGTTATCCATAAGCTTCTTATAGAAATGAACTACAGAGAAACTGAAGCATTTCTTCGAATACCGGAGTAATGCGCTTTATCCATGATTGTATCTATTTACCTACTGCCAAGTGGTGTTTCATGTATCGACTAATAATAACCCCGATTCCAAGATCTAAAAGTCGCAGGGCTAGGCATACACCTGAAAACACTAACATACACACATAAATAACAAACGCGCACACACACTCACACACACACAAACACCCCCCCCCCCCCCCCCCCACACACACACACACATACACACACACTCATACTGAGATACAAATAACAAAACATACTTACAAGATTTTCCTTGTTGTTCTTTTGTTAAAGACAGTTATATAAATTGTTATTATTGGTCCCATTTTTAAAACTATTTGTGGTTTTCAGAAAACAACTTGATATCCACTGTCTCATGTTGTGACGACCCCCCCGAGGTAGTTAAACTGAAAAACCCTAAATGTCTCAAGATGGATATTCCTGCCGACGATCCCGTTCATAGATTTTCTGGTATTCGCTGCATGAACTTGACAATACCAATCTCTTACCAAAACACTGGTTGTGTTCTAAATAACACTTTGCCAGAGACCAGAGTAAGTTCGTAATTATAATCTATTTCAGACATTTCAGAATTCAGGTGGTCAAAATTGGAATATCATTGTGATCACTGCTGCAATGCTTAGTTTTCGCAAGCAAACTAAATTACATCTTTTATAGACTCTATTTTGTGAGAAGAGATACAACTTGTTTTCTTCATTTCAGATAAGCTCATCTACACCCTTGATTGACCATTCGTTCATATACGGAAATACAGATAAACTAGCTTTAGAAAGGAAAAATCAAGCTAAAGATGGACAACTCAAGTATGAGATGTATGCTGGTAACCAATGGCCTCCAACGGCTCCAAATTCATGTCGTCTGAACGTAGCACCACATGAGACACGATGCCACAACATTTGTGAGTATAATGTGACAAACATGAAAACGATGCCCCAACGAGCAAATTATTCAATAAGATTGAGCTTATTCCACCTTTAAGTCATATAATAAAAGTCATCGAAAGAGGTTTGTCAGGATCGTAGAAGGAGTTGCGGAATCAAATGATGAATGAATTCATTTTTGTTTTTATTTATTTAAATATTGTTGATGATAATTTCTGTTCATTTAAATGTTCTTGATCATATTAAATTTGACTAATGTTAGCCATAAGAATAAAAAATATTGATTGAACTATTTTTTTGAACAACATTTTTTCTTAGCGGATTTTTCACCTAAATAACTTTGGAAGCCGATTCCAGCGTAAAATGGCCTATTAAGAACCAATTTTTGTTTCTTATTTAGTAATTTGAATAATCAATGAAGTATTTAAAATTAGTTTCAACCCATGGAACATCCATTTTGTATTTTTAACAGAATTTTGAATATTTTGCTCCGTCCAACTCAAACAAAAAATTTTGACCTTTTTTTCAGACGATCATGTTTCAAAAACAAAACATACAAAATTCTCACTATGAAAAAAGTTATGACATTTTTAAGCCGCTCCGGTAGAAAATTCTCAAATACACCTTTAAAAAAAATCACTATTAAAAATCTTGGAACATACATAGGGTATATTTGTGTGTGTGTTGTGGGCGGGGTGGCGTCCATATAATCTTAATATTGAAGAAAAACGAGCGGAGAAAAAAACATACTGTTTTAATTTTTCAGCTGACACAACGATAAATTCCTTACTAGGAATAAGTTTAGGGTACATGTGGTACTTCAGACAACATAACCTTCTCGCCAAACAATTGAAGGAATTAAATCCTTGTTGGGACGATGACACAATATATTATACTGCTAGAGAAATCAACATTGGTCTAGAAACTCAAGTTTTTTACTACGAGTTTATGGCTCTTTTGATGGGTAAGTACTTCAAATTTTTTGATCTAATGAGGATCATTCAGACATTGAAATATTGGACTTCCATGAACTAACGCGGATAGAGCGTAAACATTTAAGCATTTTACTTTTTGCATGACTCAAATCTGTAAAAAATTACAAAGTTAGAGATTAGGGGCGTCCGCCCGGTTTTGAGTAACTTTGTAACCATTTTATACATTAACTATGGCACATTTTAAGCAGAAAACAAAACTGAACAATCTACAGGATATGAGAAGTGATGTGGTTTTTCTCGAAATCTATTTTAATTAAAAAAACTGAAGAAAATCAGCTCCAAAGTCACCTCTTTTTTTCCAGTTGTAACCGTTTTACTCTTACATTGTTGATCAGAAGAATATGAAAATTTACAATATTCTTCACAATACAATATAAAATGATGTGGTTTTCTTATTTTTTGAAAATTCATATAAAATCATACAGGTTTTCAAAGAAAACGGAAAATTCTGACCGGAGCCGCGCAATTGAAGCGGGATGGCTAATTGCAAAAGTTTGCTTGTCAGAAAGAGAGCCTTGCAGATGGGAGGAGTAGCCTTAAAGCTGATTTAAAACGTCATGCGATCTCACCGGGCGGCCAGTTGGCTGGCGCGGCTAGCGGCTCTCGCGTACTTTCGCGTTGTTTCGTTGCGATAAGTTTGTTTATGGGCTGAATTTTAGTGCTTTTCATTTATTTTCAAAGTGTGTTGGTTCATTATTTTATTAATTTTGGAGAACAGTCTTAAAGTATGGACATCGGTTATGTTAAAGCGCAGTCGGATAATTTACCAAAGATAGACTCTTTTATGGTGGCTGACAATACAATATTAGTATGACGAAATTATCACCTACCAACATAACGTTATATTAAAACGATATGCGTAGTCGCGCACACATCAGTTCACAGACACACTGCGGCAATCAAGCAAGCGCACGGGGTCGTCGTCGGATCGCGTGACGTATCAAGCGTATGGCGCCAACTCGCGCCCGTTTTTAAAACTTGAGCACTAAAATCGTTGTAACTTCGTCATTTGGTATCCGATTTCGATTTTGTTTCACAAAATATATTGTTGTATAGTTTTCTATAAAACTGCATACTTAATTCAAAACGTAAATGATCCTCACTGGTTTATTGACTATTGTATACAGTACCAATGCTATGATATCAACCAACCGAAGCAAAGCAATATGATATAATTATCTGCAACGCTATGCGTATAACGCTAAAACGAATTTTCAGGAAAAGCAAATTTGTTGAAGGACAACATAATATCTGCCTATACTGGATACAGAGATGTATATGACGAAAATGTATTGCCACAAGTAAGCCCAGAATTCACTTATGGCATTCGATGGGCACACACTATTGTTGATGGAGTATTGAAGTAAGTATTATTTGTATTACAATAAAAAACAAATTTTTTATTTGTTTATTTATATCAGGTAACAGTACAATATTGTAACAGACCCATAGAACACAAACTTTAATATAAAATACGGGTCTATAATAGAATCCATAATTGAAAATGCTTATATTGAAAACTCCACACCTAAAACACATAATTATTAAAATCCATAAAGTTGAAATGTATAGACTAAAAAAGAATATCTTTAATATGAATATCGTAAATATAAATAACGTTAAAAAAACGTGAAATAGGTACACATAATTTAAATAATCAGAAATTAAAGTTAAAGCTACACGGTTACATACATATCAAACATCAACTTAACAACTTTAGGTATTTCAAGACCAATATTGAAAATGCCAAAAAATCTGGTATTTTGAAGTTGGCTCCATAGTGAAAGTTGTTCAGTTTGATGGTATGAAGCACCCTGATATGCCTGATATCCTGCGATTTTGATACCTATACAGGGTGTAAACTTAAGTGTGTTACATACATAGAGATCTATGTGATCTGTGGTTACATACTTAAAATAAAAATTATTTATTTCAGACTTTCGTCCATATAAGTTAGAAGTAGGACATAGTTAAAATTAAAAGAATTACATTAACAATATTATAAATTATCCAATACAATTATATTAACTTAAAAACATCAAATAGAAAAATTCAGAATAAAATTATATAAAAACAATGTCAATTATTACTACTATATAAATATAGTACCCACTCTGTTCACCAGTTTGACCCAGTGAGTCAGAATGGGACAGTCAAATTTATCAACAATAGTCTTCAGAATGGTGTTGGTGCTCCCCCGCGTCCTGCTCAACAGAGAGGCCGTCTTCTTCCGCATGATCGTGTGGAAGCCATCAGTACGCATTTCAGCGAACATGGTCGACGCGCTGCAGAAGCGTGGGAGCCTCAACAGCATCCTGAAGGCGTTGTTATATTGGACACGCAAAGCATTTTAGGCTCGTTGCGTATACTTAACCCATAGGCTGCTAGAGTAAAAGGATTGGCAGTATGCTTTAAAAAGCGTAACCTTTACCTCGGTCGAGCTTATGGTTACTTTAGATTGGAGCATCAATCTGAACAACTTTTACTATGGGACCAACATTGAAACCGGAAAAAAGTTGCTATTTCATACATTTACATCGAGTAGCTATTTAAATTTGAAAAAATGTTGATTTAACCATTTTTTTATTCATTCATACCAGTTATACATATATATATATAAATATATATATAAAAATATAGCTATATATATAAAAATATAGCTAAATTAATTTTAAATAATACAATACACTCCTACTAAGGTTTCTTTGTTTTCGCTACCCTGTAGCGTCGAAAGACGACTCCGTCGTTAATCTCCAGGTTAGCGGCACGAACATGAATTTTGAAGGCCTTGAAGTCTGATGACCTACTTTCCAGCTCGTAACGCTCGCGGGGAGAGGCCTGTTATCCTGACCCAGGCAAGCAGGCAGGCGGCAAGGTGACGTGCGATGTCGCTCATAGTCGTCAACTTGTCCAGGCGGGAGATATACACAAAAGTCGTCGGCGTTGCAGCTTTATACCACCACGCATATTGCGGCTACGATGATTAAGATGTTTCCTTTTTACTAAAGTGAAACCGTACTCATCGGCGCCTTTATTAGGCGTATTCAGGGCGTCCGATGCTTGATGTTGCGATGTCGCCTGGGGCGCGCGGGGTAGCGGCGCGAGTGGCTGCACAACACCTCCTTGAACGTATCCTGTGGGGGCCGGGGTGGAGCTGGCTTCACGGGGGTCAAAGGAGGATGCTGTTTTGTTCGGCTCGGCGCAGGATTGGCGCGAGCGTGCGGTGTGGCCCCGGGCATTGGTCCGCGGGCTAACTATGTGAGTTGCTGGTGACGTCGCGTTGGGCGTCGGTGAGGTGTCGTGTGGCGTGGTCACGTTTGCAATGCGGTCACCTCATGACGTAACTCGGCGCAGGTTCGTTCCGAGGCCTCCAATTTGCCCCGAATGTCGGTGTCAGTGATGTCGGCTCTCAACAGCTAAAAATTGTATTTATTACATAAAAACACGTAAGGTTACATTGTGACTCGTTGGACCTCAACACGGCACTGGGCCAGTTCTAGAGATACGCTACAGCTGGATGTCCTTTAGCAGTGACGTCGACGTGATCGAAAGTCACCGGCGGCAGCTTGTTGCCGCACCCGTCCTTCTTCCTGGTGACGAGGCGCACGGGTCCGGTCGCGGCGGTCTCGTGCAGCACCTCCTTGGCGGCGTGGATCTCGTTCTCTGTGAAGCTCGACGTGCAGATCTGCTCCAGACTAAGCTCGACCACCACGTGGAGCTTGTTCTGCACGGAGGCGAGTAGCTCGCACAACACAGTGGTGTCGCTTCGCTTGGAGGGATTTGCCATTACTTTTGAACTAGGTCAACGTTGCAATGGCGACGATCCGGTCGCTATTTAAGCGTTTCAGCTTGAAAAATAAATAATAACAAAAAGGAAAACACTACTTTATACTTTATTATTGTTACTACTTACTACACTTTATGTTATTTGTTATGTTATATTTCATTCATGTTGATACAACATAAATATAATAGTGATAGGGATTCGGTAACACTGTGTCGACACTAGGGTTTTCTTGTAAATACAGGATACATTTTTATAGTAGGACAACGTTAAACATACATTCTAATCGTCAACCTGTACAGCATTCTTCATGAAACATTTTATTATTTTAAAATATTTAGTAAAAAAAATATACAGGGTGTAAGGTAAAAATATCATTAACCTTTAAACTACATACTCTACCCATCAAACTGAACAACTTTTACTGTGGGAGCAAACTTGTCAGATCAAAAAATATCAGCTGTTCCATACTAAACTGCAATACCTACTTGACTCTAATGTATGAGACAGCAGATTGACAGGTTTGCTCCCAAGGTTGTTCAGTTTGATGGGTATTTAATGGTTAATGATACTTTTACAATCCTTACACCCTTGTATATCTTCTATTGAAATTAATTATGCTACCAGTAAGAGTATTTGTAAAGTATTTACGTCTAATCTATGGTAGAAAAGCAATAGACCATACAAAAAATTGTAATTGACAAGATGACGTCAGCACATGCGAAACCAATGAAATTGAACCTTAAGTCTCTCTTTTGTAACCAGAGGGCGATAGAGGGGGTGAGGTAAAAAGTTGGTGGAAGAAAGGGAGTGCCCGTACTGTATCTAGTAATAGTAATAGATACTTTTTCTTATATTGTGCCTGTAGTTTGCGAAGCATACATACAAAGATCTTGTAAATTTTGTTGCAATTAATAAAATCAACTTGACATTACTTTAATTTCAGGTTGTACGACGAAGACGGTAACCACTACAAGAGCTTTCCGACCCTCAACACCACCTATAGGACTGGATGGTTGGCCATCGATGACAACATCGTAGGTGTAACTAGAGGTCTGTTCAGACAACCCGCTGCCAAGGCCAATGACCTTGTTATTGATCCAGACGTAAGTCCAACAAATATTTTATAGGCCACCAACAAGACAAAATTAAGATGATATAATTTGGGGGGCGCTTAAATATGCATTTTCAATGCTAAGATTAATTTAATATTTGTATGAAATCTTTGAGGCACTGTAACTTAACATTTGAACGAAGATATAACACATTAAAAACAAAGAGATTAGTTCTAGATTGATTCCGAAAAATTTCGTTGACTTTAATTGGTAAGTATTGAAAATATAACCAGACTTCGTTTGTATGGAACGCGCTCCGAATAATATAATCTGAATACTACAGAATACTAAAGAAATATAGCTGATTATCTTGAGAACTTCTTATGAAACACAATTCTGAGAAATCAACTCATCAGAGATCATCTCTCTCTCTCTTCGCGTTCATCTGAGAACGCTTTTGCAAAAGTTAACTTTCAATTACAAAAAACTGGACTGACATAGTCCCTCTATAAGAGATACTTCTTAAACGTTGTTTACTTTTTAAACCTTGTCGATACAAAGTTATCTCAAAGAATAGACTTTGCGATCGACATGCATATCTAATTTTTGTATGTTTCTTAACAGATGGGCAACCAAGCCTACCCTTCCATATTTCGTATGCACGACGTATTGATGGCAGATAACATCAAAAGCAGATTCTTCGGCTTCAAACCCTACGTTGACTACAGGAAGCATTGCTCTGGGAAAACTTACAAAACATTTGAGGACCTGCGTGATGTAATTGACGAAGAGGTAATCATTGATTTTTAAAACAAATACTTCATTACCATTGGCATATGAATAGTTAATAATAGTACACTATAGAAACGAAACTCCCGCATTAAATGTCAAGATTCGCCTACAAATTGTCAAGATACGCTTACGATTCGATTGCATGTTGGTTTAACCATCGTTTCGCTTCTATAGGTACTATTATTATTTATTCATATGCCATTGTTCCTATCTTTGCTTCGTCCAACTTATCTACTATAATATCATTATTTTATCTTGTTGTAAACTCATCCATCTAGGAATCTATTACAGCTGTTTGGTCATCCATAAGATAAATATTTTTTTATATAGGTACACTAAAATTGTACACTGTATTTCTAAATCCTAACCTGTCCAGATATCACCCAAAAAACGGGTAGCTTTTTTACTATTAATCATATCACATTATCACCCCATCTGGCTCCACGAAAATTTTAAGACAAATAGAAGATACTAACATAACAATATAATAATGTTGCCAATTTCAGAGGATAGAACTGCTACAATCGACATATAAGCACGTGCGAGACGTAGAACTCATGGCGGGAATCTGGATGGAAAGGGCTATTGTCGGTGGAATTGTACCACCAACTTTGTACTGTATATTCGCTGATCAGTTGAAGAGAATCATGATTAGTGACCGACATTGGTACGAGAGGAAGGACAGACCTTATGCTTTCACTGAAGGTATTTTGGAAGAATATACGCTTTCCCATTCTTTATAATTTTATAGCCTTATAAATTTAATGGAATAAGGATCGCGATCCAAAAATTACTCTTCCTTAGTACAAATAACTTCTTCAAAACTCACTAGGATTATTATTTCCTATTAAGATATTTTATCAAGTAAATTGAATTCATGTTAAATTAGTTAGAAACAGAACCAACTAAACATCATAATATAACGATTCCCTTTACTTTCCAGAACAACTGCAGGAGATAAGAAAAGCGTCCGTTGCTGGACTTTTATGCTCTGTCGGGGACAATGTCACCAAGATTCAACCTAGACCCTTGGAGAGACCTGGTCCTGGGTAAGTTACAATCTGTCTTCTCCTTCATTATCATCATCGTAGGTCTCTACCACGCCACAGCGCGCCATAAAAGATACTGCTGGGCTGTTTATACAGGGTGTAACAAAACACCCTAGTAATACTTAAGGGGGTGCTTCAGACCATCAAACTGAACAACTTCAAAACTAAAAAGTTGATCTACCCTAATACAGGGTGTAACAAAACACCCTAGTAATACTTATGGGGGTAGTTCAGACCATCAAACTGAACAACTTTCACTAAGGAGCCAACGTCGAGAAAAATAAAAAGAATCAGCTGTCCCATACAAAACTTCGTACCGACTCGACTAAAATGTATGGCTGATTTTTTTTTTTTTCGATGTTGGCTCCTTAGTTAAAGTTGTTCAGTTTGATGGTCTGAACTACCCCCATAAGTATTACTAGGGTGTTTTGTTACACCCTGTATTAGGGTAGATCAACTTTTTTAGTTTTGAAGTTGTTCAGTTTGATGGTCTGAAGCACCCCCTTAAGTATTACTAGGGTGTTTTGTTACACCCTGTATTAGGGTAGATCAACTTTTTTAGTATTTATCTAAATTTTATTTTTATATTACAGGAATGAAATTGACGACTGCGAGAAAATTGTTAAACCAATCAGTTTGGAGCCGTGGAGGGACGAATCTTGTTTCTACTAACGTGAAAACATGTCAATAAATAAACTAGCAGTGAAATTAAAAAAACTGAAAACAGTTAAAATTTGATTTTTTTTGTCTAATAAGATCCAAGATGTTCAACTCTGTCTTTATCGTAGTAGTATCCTCTCTTTTTTTTTTCCTCCTGTGTCATGTTTATGAATTTTCTAATATTTATGTTTACGGTGGTCATACTAATAACAGGGATGTAGAAACCTGCAAGCACCCTTGGGCAAATATATTTGGCCGCCCCCCAGAACTGCAGTTTGACAGCGGTGGGCCTGTAGCCAAGATTTTTGCCAGCAAAAGTTCTAAGGTTTTGAGACATTTAAGAATTGACCGACAATAGCGGACACAAGCTACATCCAAATTGTATTTTGCGAAAATAGTAGAAAGATTTAAAATAATTATGGAGCGAGCGAAGCAAGCTCGACTTTTTTCCGTTATACGACTTGGCTGTGCTAGAACTCGTATCAGTCTGTGTATGCAGTGAAATACTAAAAATAGAGACCAGAGCGAGCGAAGCGAGCAAAACAATTTGGCCATTGAAGGGGGAAAACCAGCCAGTCAGCTCATCCACAGCCACCGCCCCAGTGACAAGACCTTAATTTGAATAGGTCGGCACGCAATAAAACGATTTAAAACCTAGAGCGAGCGAAGTGAGATAGAGATTATACTGTAGAAAAAGATAATAAGGTCGTCGTCGTCATATGATCTAAAACCTGGTACGAGCGAAGCGAGCTCGAGATTTTACTAAAATATGAATAGGTCGGCACGGGAAAACACGATCCAAAACCTGGAGCGAGCTTAAGATATTACTAATGAATAGATCGGCTCAAGTTAACACGATCCAGAACTTACAGCGAACGAAGCGAGCTCGAGATTTTATTAAAATATGAATAGATCGGCACGGGAAAACACGATCCAAAACCTGGAGCGAGCTTAAGATATTACTAATGAATAGAGTGGCTCGTGTTAACACGATCCAGAACTTACAGCGAACGAAGCGAGCTCGAGATTTTAGGTACTACAATTCGATAAGGTCATCGCCATACGATTAGTATGGGAGCTCCAAAAAAATCTCGTTTTTCGACCCTGTGTTGTTTTTTCTGTTCCTTATGTTCCTTATCCTATATTATAATGTTCCCTAGGGAAAGTTGTTTAGTTTCATTGTCTGAATACTTACATCCTTTAATTTTGTTAGTAATAAAAATCTAGTGGTGTATTATCAGGATACACAGACGGTAGCGATAAATATAGCAATTTGCATGCATTCAAAAGTAAAACCTCAATTTTACTATTTATAACTTAAATAAATTTCATACTTAATGTGGTGCTTAAGACCATTAAACTGAACAACATTCACTACGTGACCAACTTCCATAATAATATCGCGAAAAAGAAATCTTCTGTTTCATACATTTTTGTATGGTAGCTATTGACATTTAGATAGATAGATAGATAGATAAACAATTTATTTGCAAAAGTAACACACACATAATATTACAGTTCACAACAATTTTAAAAACAAGAATACAACGAGACATAGAATAGAAATTAGAACAACATGTAATTTATTGTATGCTACAGCAGCAAGCAGGTCCCAGCTCAACATAGACCTTGCCCGAGAGCAGGGTGTTGGTTTTCAGATGAAACCTTTTGGTGGCAGTCAGACGCAGCAACCAAAGAAGTGAAGTGAAAGAATAAAATAATTAAATGTAAGTTGAAATGAAATACAGTTACGGAACATAGTGTAAAAAAGAATCTGAAAAATACTATAATATACTATAATATAAGTAACTATGAATAGCCTAAAATTGGTTACCCAGTGAGACAAACTATGACACAAAAGGTGCGTTAGCGTAGCTATCAGGCAAGCCAATAATTTGTTTTTTCAGGATAAATTCCCTCAATTTTCTCTTGAACGTGAAACCTGACTTGAGTGATCGCAGTGGTGGGGGAATATTGTTCCAGCACTTGGTTGCCTGATAGCGAAAGCTGCCCTCAAACGCTACCGTTTTGTGTATTTGGCACGATAATAAAAACCTTGTCGGCCTTGTGGGGTATCTGTTATGGAAGGGTGATCGTTTGAACTTTGAGAATAGATAATCCGGTTTCTGACTCTTTAGCGTACTGAAAACCAAATTTCCCAGATGCAGATGCCTGCGTGACGTTTACATTTACTATGGAAAAGCAAGTTTTCTTTTTTTTCGATTTCAAATATGGTTCCATAGCGGAAGTTTTCAGTTTGATTGTGATGGTCTGAAAAAAGTTAAGTGTGTAAAGTGTTAAATTTTACACCCTGTATTGCTGCCGTATGTTGTCTTGATATATTTAAGCAGACTACAATAATTATTTCTTTATCGAATACTACTACGGCCGGTCCCCAGGCTTCACACATAGCCTGGTGGAAGATCTTTCCTTTTCAATGGAGGAACATTCCCAGTAGCAACTTCATAATATTAGAGACTATATTACAATGCGTATATAAAAGCTGTTACATGGTAGGTTACATGCATATCACAATTTGGCCGAACTCCCTGTAGGTACATCTTGCATGATGTCATTTCCATTTGCTGAAGAAATATGTTACTTTATTATATTTTATACAAAAGTAATTTATGTAGGTAAAACAATTGTTTAATACTCAACGATAGTAACAAATAAAAGCTGAAATTAATTCTGTTCGTGTTTCTGATGCACTTGGGTTCCACACGAAAAAAAATACGATGCGGGTTTTGTATGTAAGGTTGGCGCCTTATTTTTCGCCGTTGTTTCTGGCGCATCCAGCAACCAAACTTGAATACTTTATTTCAGAATAAAGTAACAAACAAAATTTATTAACATGTATATCCCTAAACTCAGTCCGGACGGAGATATAAAGTCTTGAAGTTGAAAATATTACCATTACGTGCACTTCAAGCCTTTATATCTCAGTTCGGACTGAGTTCTGAGATATTTGTAATAACAAGTGTTGTTTTTAACTTTATAATGAACTATAATATTCAAGTTTAAGTTTGATTGATGGCCGCGGTAAAAAAAGAAAAAACCGGCCAAGTACGAGTCGGGACTCGGGCAATTAGTGTTCCGTACACTGGTCTCTCTGGTGTTCGTTTTTTGGGTAAAGAAAAAAAACCATCCAAGTTAGAGCCACCCTGATAATTTTCCCACCATCTACACGTTATTTCTGATGTTCATGATTTTTTTCTGATCTTTTACGGATATATTTTTGTAATAGAGGTGGGGACAGTATTTTATCGGATTTAATTGAAAAATTTGTCAATCAAAGATCTTTTCCGAAAAGGACAAGTGCGTAGCACCCTCAATCGACGGAAGTGCATGAAAAGATGTATGAATGTCAATGAGGCTAGAGAAGTGTCAGAGTCGTAGCGTGTGGCGATCTGTGGTCTCTGCTTACCCCCTTGGGACAATGGCGTGAGCTTATGTATGTATGTATGTATGTCTTACGGTCCTTGAGAAAAATGCCTGTGACAGACGGACGGACAGATACCGAGCTGATTCCATAAGTGTTCCGTTTTGCCAATTTTGGTACGGAACACTAAAAAGGCGCCATTTTTAGGCATAGGCTTTTATTTGAGTCACTGACCCCTAAATAGCCGATTATTCGATTCTTCTGATAATTTACAGTGAGTTCAATGCCTACCTGCAATACATTAATGTATCAGTATCGATTTTAATGTAAGTACCTAAAAGTCTAAGTAAAGGTGATACCAAAATAATTTTTTTTTTTTAAATACCCAAGTCTAATGTAAACTATGTAGTTAATCGAAAAAAGATTAAATAAAATTTTTGATAGGTATATAGTATTTAATCCTTTTTCTTTTAGTAGATGGGTTCATCTACTAAAAGAAAGTAGGTAAGTAACGAAAGACAATAAACCAAACCCAAGAAAATCGGTCAGGGCCTCTTTTTCATGCCCAAATGCCAAACACTTTTACAATGTTACTGTTTGATGACTATATTGATGTTTAATTAAATAAATAACAATCTACAAATTTTGCATTTGCTTTGTAATTATTATAAAGCAAATAAAAAAATTCTATATAAAATTCGACTGGTGCATATCGATAATTAAAATAAAATAGTGGTCTGTGCGAAGCAGCCATTTTGAAAAAGCCATGTTTTCTTTGATATATTTATTAATATTTGGTGGTGTATCAGCTGAGAAGTATGTTCACGATACTTATACGGGCGACATTTTGAATAATACTGAATACCAACGCTACAAGAAGGAAGGAGTTGAACAGTAAGTCAATCTTTTGTTTTATGGCTTTGTGATGAAGGAAAACATCGTGATGAAACCTGCATGCTTCAGTTTTGAGGTATTGTGTTTACACACTGTCCATTATTTATAACTGGCGTTCTCACTCCCCGTCACACTGGACAGAGTGTCGGTACTAAACGTTGATGTTCTGAGGTTTCAGAATATCTCTGGTTACCCCCTCGGGAACCACAGGGTATAAGTGACAGCCTAGCAAATACGGAAACTGTGAAGAAATATGGCATACTAAATGGATTCCAAAATAAATTATTAATTTACACTGATTTCAAAGAGAAATAACATTTTCTCCTTATACCAGATGGTGCACGATAGAAATAGAAGAATGCGATGAGACAGAAGTAAGAAGACTGGACGGTTCATGCAACAACCTGGAGAAACCAACTATGGGAGCGTCGCGCACGCCACCACGTCGGATGCTGCCTGCAGACTATGACGACGGATGTATGCTTTTTTTTTGCTAAATATTAAGACAGATAGGCGGCTGACCGACGACCGTGAAAGAACTGGGAACCCGTTGCATGAGGGCACCGCAGCATCGCAGATTCTCTATCAGAAAATTGATCACTAAATTACCTCCACCAATCTGCTTGAGCCCGCATGGTGGAGTATAATCTCTCATGATTATTTATGGCCAGACGGGCTATCATTGAAGCTTACACTTTCAAAATCATGATCGAGTGATGCGTATTTAATCTCCATAGTAATTCCATATTTTCTTCTGCTGCTGCTCTTTTCGACGTGTGACTTTCAAAAATACCACTCTTCTGTCCTTTATCATCCGCAGACAAGACTCATAGGAAGTCGCAGTCTGGTGAGCCATTGCCGAACGGTCGCGCGGCGCGCATGAAGATGCTCTTCGACGGTCGCATATCTGACCGCACCATGACGCACCTCGTGCCGATGTTGTGGCTGTACTTCACTACCGACACCAACTACCCTTTGGACACGAGTAAGTAAAATAAAACATAATTAAAAAGTACTATGGATAATAATAATTATAAGAATAACCGAATCTGAGAGAAAAATTTATTCAGAATCGAGAGTAGTATCAATTTCACACGGGTACGAGAAAGGGGAGGTAAATACGAATATCTCAATGATTTTTTTAATTTTTTTTTATAATTATTTACTTCAATAATTTGTGGCGGTGTCTGAGGGTTTCAAATATTCCGTTATCACGTTCGTTATATAAATAAAATATAAGTAATTTCAAAGCGAAGTAATTTCAGCCGACATAAATTAATGAAAAGATTTAAACCGTAACTTGTGGGCTTGTGGCCTGCTTTGATTACCGTATTTGTATAATGTTATAGTTAAACGTTTAAATGTTTCAAGACTTACGTATGTGCGTTTTAAAACATTGTTATCCATTTGTTTTTTCTCAACTATACTTTATCTACCAGTGAAAACCTGTTATTGGCTTTCTGTTTTATGTAGGTAATCATGTAACTACTGTATTTAATTGCTGTTGGTTTTCCAAAAAAATAAAAAACAAATAAAATAATAAATAAAAAAAAAAAATTAATAAAATAATAAAAATAAAAATAAACCAGATGCACTGATTATAATGGTCCAATTTTTTTAACTATTTTTGGTGTTGCAGGAAACAACTTGTTATCCTCTGTCTCATGTTGTGACGACCCCCCTGAGGTCATTAAACAGAAAAACCCAAAATGCCTCAAGATGGATATTCCTGCCGACGATCCCGTTCATAGATTCTCTGGTATGCGCTGCATGAACCTGTCACTACCAATGTCTTTCCAAAACAATGGTTGTGTTCCAAATAACACTTTGCCAGAGATTAGAGTAAGTTCGTAATCATACTCTAGCAGATTAATAATTTAGGTGGGCCTCATAATTCGAATACGTCAAAATCTGAGATCATAAATTATGATAAATGCTGCGGTATCTAATGTGAGTGGAACAGTCGAGAGAGGGCATCCGAGGAGAACTTACCACGACCAAATAAAGAGTCTTCTCTGAAAATGACAAGTGCGTAGCACCCTCAACCGACGGAAGTGCATGAAGAGATGTATGAAAGTGGATGAGGCGAGAGAAGTATGTCAAAATCGTAGTGTGAAGCGAGCCGTAGTCCCTATCTACCCCTGTGGGATAGTGGCGTGAGTATAATATGTATGTACTGCTGCAGTAGGTACTTCGATTTCACAAACAAAAAATTTACTTCTTTTTTTACATAATTTACTCCTTTACCCTATTTTGTGGGAAAAGATACAAGTTGTTCTTTTCATTTCAGATAACCACATCTACCCCATTGATAGACCATTCGTTCATTTACGGAAGTACTGATAAACTAGCTTTAGAAAGGAAAAATCAAGGTAAAGATGGACAACTTAATTACGAGATGTATGCTGGTAACCAATGGCCTCCGACGGGGTCCAATGATGTATGTCGTCTGAACGTCGCACCATATGAGACACGATGCCACAACATTTGTGAGTATAAGTATGTGAGAAACATGAATATAATGCGGCCTAGAATATAACCTTGCGGAACTCCATCAGAATGCTGGTTACAATGCCAAATTGTAAAATATTTTAGTCAAACGTTTGCTCTTATTAACTGTATAAGTAGTTGTAAGTGGTATCTTATAATTTTTGAAACATAAATGAGATCTACATTATGAGCCAAGACAAAACATGCCGTTTAAATTTAGTTAAACTCGTCAAATGCATGCCTAATGACGAAATTTTTTATCTTTCAGCTGACACAACGATAAATTCCTTACTTGGGATAACGTTAGGGTACATGTGGTACTTCAGACAACATAACTATCTCGCCAAACAATTGAAGGAATTAAATCCTTGTTGGGACGATGACACAATATATTATACTGCTAGAGAAATCAACATTGGTCTAGAAACTCAAGTTTTTTACTACGAGTTTATGACTCTCTTGATGGGTAAGTACTTCAAAACTTTTGATTTTCTACGATATCAACTATTGCGAAGTGGAGGTAACCGCGAGTCGGGGGGTGTGAACCAAGTAAACAAGCGCTCAATGGCTTACTAAAAGTTTTGGGCGTACAATTCATAAGGAATATGAAACGCAGGGCCTGTGCCCTGCAGTGTGATGACATTTATCTGTAAAGTAGTATGAAGTCTATATTAACTTCTTCAGTAGGTACTCCATATGCCCACTTTTGCCTAACTTTGCCTTTTAGTGTATCTACAAGATATCTTGAGGGACGATATGGTATTACCCAAGACAATGACCAGGAATTTGGTTATTCAATGAAAAACATCTACAAAAAAGATTTTGCTACTTGGGCCTCCATACCTGCCAATACGGTTTCCTGCGCACGCTGGAAAATTGCTGGTGCACTATATCCAGATACCAGACGTGTTTTAAATAGTCCCTTGTATGTTCATACAAGTAAGCATTTGGGATGATTCTTCTTTTGATTTTTTTTAACCGACTTCAAAAAAAGGAAGAGGTTTCTCAATTCATCCGTATATATATACATTTTTTTTTTCAAATCGTACCGGCTTGACAGCGACTTCGATAAAACAAATTAATGTTCTTATGATGCTTACAAAAAAGACATCGGCTGCAATATTATTTTTTAGCTATTTAGTTCTTTATGTTTGGCATTTCACATTTATCTGCAACGCTCGGCTATGCTGAGCAAAACGATGCACACAATATTAAATAAACTAATATTATAAAGAGGAAAGATTTGTACCTATTTTTGTATGTTTGTATGTTTGTAATGAATAGGCTCAAAAAGTACTGGGCCGATTTAAAAAATTCTTTCACCATTAGAAAGCTGCATTCACCCTGAGTAACATAGGCTATATTTATTGCTAGAAAAGATTAGATGTCCACCCGTGCGAAGCCGGGACGGGCCGCTAGTATTAAATAAAACGAATTTTCAGGTAAAGCTAATTTGTTGAAGGACAACATAATATCTGCATATACTGGATATAGAGATGTATATGACGAAAATGTATTGCCACAAGTTAGTCCAGAATTCACTTATGGCATACGATGGGCACACACTATAGTTGATGGAGTAGTGAAGTAAGTACATAATATTATATGTATAACAATAAAATTGCTGTAACTAAACTGACTGCCGTGTATATTATAGTACTCTTTGACTGACTGTACTAATTGAAAATAATAGTTTTGTCTGTACTGAAACATGGAGATTCGTATTAAAGAGTATTCCAAAATTACAAAAAAATATTTAGGTATATATATTTTAATTTTGCTTTGACAGCAGCAAATATCAGTATTCAAGTTCTACAATAAAATAATAAGAACGAATATCTGGAAGTAATAAAAACACTTTATATTGTACTTTCAAATTATTTTTTACAAAAGTTTTTCTTCCAAATAAACTAATTAAGGGAACAAAAAACCTGTATGGGTTCAAATAACAACGGCTGAAGCACCACGTACTTGATGAGTATATTGCATAGTTCAGAGACTCTTACTTCTTCTTTCAGTCATGATCAGGGTAAAATCAACATAACATTAACAACAATTTCAGGCTATACGACGAAGACGGTAACCACTACAAGAGCTTTCCGACCCTCAACATCACCTATAGGACTGGATGGTTGGCCATCGATGACAACATCGTAGGTGTAACCAGGGGTCTGTTTAGACAACCCGCTGCCAAGGCCAATGACCTTGCTATTGATCCTGACGTAAGTCCATGACATTTAAGAACAAAATAATTGTAAGCAACTAACAAGATACAATTAACACGTCGGGGTTACCAATGTGGAGGAACTACTATGGAAGGTTCCTACAGCGAAAAGGGAAGATCTTCCGCCAGGCTAGGACCGGTTGTGGTCCAACAGTTCTTAGTTGGACCTTGTATAAATATAATACATCGAATCTCTGTGATTATTTCTTTTGCGTGATTCATGTCTTGTATGCGATTGTGAACCTTATGTGTAGCGGTTAACGGGTGCCTCCGTGGTCTAATGGCTCTCGATACGGAGGTCGTGGGTTCGATTCCCACGGGGGACACCTAGTGATATGCCACTTTGTGCGTTTTTACCACAGTTGGTTAGGACATTGCAGGCTGAATCACCTGATTGTCCGAAAAGAAAAATGATTGCGTGCTTCGGATGGCACATTAAGCCGTTGGTCTCTCTGGTGGTAGTAGTCGTTACATAAAACCACGTCAGTGGCCGTAAGGCGGTCTGAAAAAACTCTGACACCAGAGCTCTGCCCACACGATAAGAAGAAGCGGTTAACGGGTTACCAATGTGTTGTCGCAAGTTTTATTTCGTGCACATTTGCGAGTGCTACCGTAGCGCCATCTGTTAGCTTCGTTGCTATAACTTGTGAATGTTGACAACTGTTGGCACCACACATGTTTACTAAAGGAATAATTGATTATCTTGAAACCGATTTCTATGAAACATTATTATCTGCAAACGCTTTAAAAAAATATAACTTTCGGTTACAAAAAACCGCACTGATATCATAAAGTCCCTCTATTAGAGACATATCACTTTAGAAACTCTCTTCCTAAAGCTTGTTTACTTTTTGAACTTTGTCGATATAATGTTATCTCAAAGAATTATAGACTTTGCGATACACATGCATATCTAATTATTGTATGTTTCTTTACAGATGGGCAACCTAGCCTACCCTCTCAGATTTAAAATGCACGACATATTGATGGCAGATAATATCAAAAGTAGATTCTTCGGCTTCAAACCCTACGTTGACTACAGGAAGCATTGCTCTGGCAAAACTTACAAAACATTTGAAGACCTGCGTGATGTAATTGACGAAGAGGTAATCATAGATTTTTAAAACAACTAACTATTTTATAACCTTTCCTGGTCCTACCTTTGTTTTCTCCAATTTATCTACCAAATATATCTTTCTCTTATCCTGTTGTAAATTCATCCATCTAGTAATCTATTACAGCTACATTTTGTTCAACCATAATAGAAATATTTTTTATAAACATTAAAATTGTAACTAACCTAACCTAACCTGTCCAATGCAAATATCATTCAAAAAACTAGTTGCTCTTTTTGTGTACTTAATCTTATCACCCCATCTACCTCCACAATACAATTTTAAGAGAAGTACGTACTATTCGTTATGAATAACGCAAAATAAAATAACTATTATGTGTGTGTTACTTATGCAAATAAATTGTTTATCTGTCTATCATTAAACTACCATTTAATTCGTATAAAGGATGCTAACACAACAATATAATAATTTTGCAAATTTCAGAGGATAGAACTTTTACAATCGACATATAAACACGTGAGGGACATAGAACTCATGGCGGGAATCTGGATGGAAAGGGCTATTGTCGGTGGTATTGTACCACCAACTTTGTACTGTATATTCGCTGATCAATTGAAGAGATTCATGACCAGCGACCGGCACTGGTACGAGAGAAAAGACAGACCTTATGCTTTCACTGAAGGTGACGTATTTTAGAAGAATATGCTATTTTTATTTTGCATAAGCTAAATGAATGGTGCGCGTTGCTTATGGGTTTATCATTTTTATGGAATAAAGCACAAACTTCAAAAAGTATTATCCTTTCTTAAGCGGGCTATTCGAGTTCAGTGGCGCCTCGTCACAATAATAAAGATTTCTCAATAAAGAAAGCCTAAATTAAAAAAGTGCCCACTTGAAAAACTACAAAAGCCTTCAAGCCTTTGTTTTACAATACTTTTATAGGTTCTAAACATTCCACTTTTAGACAATTTCGAACAAAAACAAAAGCTACCGTCTTTGGTATCCCAGAGATGTTCCTACCCCTTTGTATGTTTAGACCTTTAAAAAACCTATAAAAGTATTATATGAAAATAGCTTGAAGGCTTTTGCAGTTTGCAAGTGGGCACTTTTTTAAATTAGGCTTTCTTTATTGAGAAATCTTTATTATTGTGACGAGGGCGCCACTGAACTCAAATAGCCCTCTTAAGAGTACAACTTCAAAATGTTGCGGCCTTTTTATTATAATTAAGTTTTATAAAGATTATGATTTCTTTTGAAGAGTTTTTGTCTAAAACATAAGCAAATTGGATTCGTGTAAAACAGAACGAACTAAATAGTATATTTATAAAGATTCCTTTTAAATTACAGAACAACTACAGGAGATTCGAAAAGCGTCAGTTGCCGGACTTTTATGCTCCTTTGGGGACAATGTCACCAAGATTCAACCGAGACCCTTGGAGAGACCTGGTCCTGGGTAAGATGCTGGACTGTTTGCACTAGTATAGATCAACGTTTTTTTTAGAATAGTCTGAATGTTTTTTTTATATTACAGGAATGAAATTGACGACTGTGAGAAAATAGTTAAACCAATCAATTTGGAGCCATGGAGGGACGACTCTTGTTCATACTAACGTCAAAATATCTTGTGTCAAGCTAGCAACCAAATTAAAAAAAAATGCATTATTATCAAATTGATTTTTTTGTGCGAACCAATCCAAGATATGATATGATATGATATTCAACTCTGTCTTTATCCTAGTAGTATTTCTTATAACAATTATTTTCTACTGTGTCATTCTAATGACTTTCCTAATATTTACGTTTACTTAACGAGGGTCATACTGATAACGGTAAATTTCCTTTCGGTCCTCGCTAGCAATAACGTTTTAATCTAAGAGATAAAAGGAATTTTGGTAACCATCAGCTGCAAGGCTGATTTAGTATTCATAGGGTGTAGAGCATCTCTGTGATGGGGATGGACCAGGTCCAGACCTCTGAACGGCTGTAACTCCTAAACCGACTAGAGTTATGCAGGCAGACCTGGTCCATCCCCATCACAGAGATGCTCTACACCCTATGAATACTAAATCAGCCTTGCAGCTGATAGTTACTAAAATTCCTCTAATCTATTATACTATTTTATTGACACAAATGTAAAATTATATGTGAAAATTGTGACAGCAACCTTATTTTATCCCTTTCCTACTAATTATCTTATTTTATCTTATCTTCTTACTAATATTATAAATGTGAAGATTGTTTAGATGTTTGTCACTCAATCATGCATAAACCACTGAACGCATTTGGATGATATTTGAAATAGTAAATCATATCACATCGTGTATCATTGCTTCCATATTTCATTGGAGGAAGTTGTTCGGTATCATGCGTATAATTATAATCAATCAATCAAAATTATTTATTTGTATATCACAGGTAATACAGAGGTAGAATAAACTTTGACAATAGTCGGATTTCCGCTGTGATCCGCCAACAGGCATACAAAACGAAGAACAGTTCAGTAATTAACATTAATAAAACAAAGTTCTGATTTGAATTACATACAATCAATTTTAAAATGTCAACGGTTTATAACCAATAAAAGATCGTAATCATGCATAAAATTAATAACTAAAAGATTAAATATGTCAAAACAAATTACATTAAATATTGATCAGTGTCATCTAAAAATTCCTTAATTGTGTAAAAAGTCTTGTGAATGAGGTAGTCAAAAAGTTGATTCTTAAACTCCACGTAGTTATTACAGTTCCGTATATACTTAGGTAATTTATTGTATATTTTGGGGGCCATTGCAAATACACTATTTTTAAACAGAGCCGTTTTGCTAGATGTGGTACATAGTTGTTCGCAGCGACGTGCGCTCGTTACTTTGTTAAACATGTTGGGGTACCTTTTGACAAATAGTACAATCACATATATGTACAGTGACGGTACAGTTAATATCTTAAGTTTCTTAAAATATGGTCTGCAGCTATCTATCATTTTCAGGCCACAGATTGCCCGTATACATCGTTTCTGTGCTAAGAATGTACGCTCTTTATTCGTGGCATTACCCCAGAAGATAATTCCGTATCTTAGTATCGATGCAACGTAACCATGATATGCTGTTAGGAGAGCTTTTTGATGCACAACCTTTGTTAACATTCGTAATGCATATGCAAACTGAACAACCTTATTTGCTACAAACTCTATGTGTGTCTGCCATTTCATGTCATTGTCGATATATAGACTTAAGAATTTTGCGGTAGTTGTTTCACAGACTTCCTTATCCTCATAAACTATCCCAGCGTTAACCAAGTTATATTGTAACCAAGTTATGTGTATTGTGTAGCGTTAACCAAGTTATACTGTAATGCAACTGTCTATCTTCAAAATATGTTAAATTTCCATGTTGAACCTAGTCCTGTTATAATCGGAAACTCTGCGCTCGAAGTTGTTGACGATTATGTTTACCTGGGACAAACTATCCAGTTAGGTAGGTCCAACTTCGAGAACGAGATCAACCGTCGAATTCAACTCGGCTCTCGGCACTCAATCATAGTCCTGAGCATATGCTTGAATGATAAAGACCTTCTCATATTAAGTTTGTGGTAAAAACAGACAAATATATACAATTTAAAACAAGAATGAGAAGGGTAAAAAAGACTGTCTACTTAATTAGACAGATGCTATGGCGAAGCATACATTTGTGGAGGAACGGTGGAAGGTGGCCAAGCGTGCCGATTATGGCAAAATCTCCTTTTTTGGGGCTTTTTTGTCCAGCAGTGGACGTATAAAAAGGCTGAGATAATGATCAAATTTAAGATTGAAAAACACAACAACACACACACAGCACAACATGGCTGTAACATGTTCAAAATCAATAATATTTGAAAATGAGATAATGATGATGATGATGAGGTGGATGGACCTTGTATACAGGGTGTTTTTTTTTTTATACAAAATGGGTTTGCGCTTGGCTTCAGCTCACCTGATGGAAAGTGTAGATGAAGCCGAGGATGTTTTTTTTTTTTTTTAGCAGTGCACGTTGTATCTTTGCACACTGGAGTGGTCGAGTTATCCAATATTCATGTCGTCGATGTTCAATATATAATAATTATAGTATGGTAATAATTTTATAGTCCCCTAATATCTACAACATATTTAAATCTATCTATTATATTATTTATTATTGTTAATAGTTTCCTGTGTAGTATGTTATTCTGTTATAAACATGTATACCAAGTCAACCCACCTCTAAAAAGCGGTCAGAATCAAAGTGTAGTCCGAAAGCACTGCGATTCTGATTATGACGTTTAAAACATAAATTGAATGTATATAAATTACTTACTAAAAAAAAAAAAAAAGCCGAGGATGTAGCGCGCTCGCCCAGAAAAAGCCTATTTACTCTTCTTTTAAAAATATCCTGATTGTATTTGCTTGGGAAAACAGACGCAGGGAGAGAGTATCAAACCTTACCGGTTCTCATTATAAAACAGGATGCGAACCTAAGGTGTAAGGGAATTGCTTCCGAAAACGCTTTTATAATAAGATACCAGAGGATATTATAAACTTACCAGACTTAAAGTTTAAGTCCCATGTTAAACAAGTCCTCTGTAATAAAAAGTTAAAAAATAATATTGCAGCCGATGACTTTTTCGTTCGCATCATAAGAACATTAATTTGTTTTATTGAAGTCGCTGTCAAGCCGGTACGATTCGCGATAGGGCTTGCATTTTTTGGCTTGGCTTGACACCGACTTCTATAAAACAAATTAATGTTCTTATGATGCGAACGAAAAAGTCATCGGCTGCAATATTATTTTTTAACTTTTTAGTTTTTATGAAGGCGGTTTTAATTTTTCTGTTAAAATTTTGTTTATTTCACAATTTTCAGTGGTGAATTCATTAGTTCGATTTAATAGTAGTGCTTTAAATTAACAAACGCACTAGTCGGCACTACAATTTTCGAAGGTTCCCCTCGATTTATCTGGGATCCATCATCAGATCCTGGTTTCCTTATCATGGTACCACACCTGGGATATCTCCTTTCCAACAAAAAAAGAATCATCAAAATCGGTTCATAAACGACGAAGTTATCCGCGAACAAACATAAAAAAAATATATATATACAACGTGTTAATAAATTAGCGCAAAACCTCATACATCCCAACTGATTTATAACAAAATGATTAGATTGCAACAATAATTTAATTATTTTGATAGTTAAAATTTAAAGTTATTCGCATTTTAAGTTTTGAGTCAAAAATGATTGGTATCATTTCAGAACTAAAAGAAAGCGCTAACGTACTCATGGATACATTTGTATAATCTTGTTTTGGTAGTAAGTAAGGTGAGTGTGCCCGTGCGGTGGGTTGTCATCGGGTTCAGTAAATTTTACATTTTGCAAAAAAAATATTTAATATTTTGAAAAAAATTACCTATGTTGAAACCATGATATTTCGATTCTGCTCTCGATTCTAAACAAACTACTTTCTAGTTTTGCGTTAATTCATTAACACGTTGTATACAACGTGTTAATAAATTAACGCAAAACCTCATACACCCCAACTGATTTATAACAAAATAATTAGATTGAAACAATAATTGAATTATTTTGATAGTTAAAATTTAAAGTTATTCGCATTTTAAGTTTTGAGGCAAAAATGATTTGTTATCAGTTCAGCAATGAATGAAAGCTCTAACGTACTCATGGATACATTTTAATAACCTTGTTTTGGGATTAAGTAGGGTGAGTATGCCCGTGCGGTGGGTTGACATCGGGTTCAGTAAATTTAAAATTTTACAAAAAAAATATTTAATATTTTGAAAAAAAATTACCTATGTTGAAACCATGATAATTCGATTCTGCTCTCGATTCTAAACAAACTACTTTCTAGTTTTGCGTTAATTCATTAACACGTTGTATATACGGACGAATCGAGAAACCTCCTTTTTTTGAAGTCGGTTCAAAAAGGTTACTCGAGATACGTGACGCGAGGTAATAGAACCGTTTTTGGGAACTTATCAGCACAATCGACTGGGTAAATATTCGTGCTCTGTGAATAATTAGTAAATCTAAAGTGAAGTCGTAGATTATTTTGTGAAATATACTAACACTATTTCATTAAATTACCTACGATTTCACGTTAGATTCACAATTATACACAGAACTCGAAGTTTTAGGGTGCCGATAAGTGCCGACAAATATGCACAAAAAACGGTTTCATTTGACAACACATGTCAGTTACTCTATTCCGACAGGTATAATAAGTATAATAACTTTATGTAAATTATACGTTTAAATTCTACCTCCATTATATAAATGTATCAGTATCGACGCTAAAGTAAGTACCTTAAATCCTGTATGACCTAGACTTCTTCTCTGCAAAGAGTTGAGTGCAAGTTGATGGTCAACTTACCATCAGTGTATTTACAATCCGCCCCAAAAAGACTGAACATAATAATATCTTCTATCTTCTTATTTCCCACTAACATTTTTGCTACTTACTAGGCAAACAATTTTAGGTTATTTACCCTTACGTTCTTTTATTCTGTTTTTGTTGCGGTATGCTTTTGGTGTGCAATTATAGAAAATAAAATAAATATACTTAAATAAATTTTATGAATATTTATGTTACGTTATTTTATGTTTCGCGAAAAAGAAATCTTCTTTTCATACAAAGGAACGTTCGATCAGTTGAATGCATGAAGTATGAAAATTCCATCTTTTTTTTTGCGAATATCCTATAGGTTTCTTATGGAAAGTTGTTTTAAAGTTAAAAGTAACTGTTTACCCTAACACCCTGTATAATACTAAATATATTATTCCATTTAATACTTATATCATATTATTAGCAAAAAAATATTATTTTATTCTATTGTATTCATAATCAAGTTTGTATGGAACCCCGAGTGCGCTAGCCCGACTCTCACTTGATCGGTTTTTTCTTCTATTCAGCTAGTTTGCATTTCTAGTTAGGTACCAGCATAGAGTAAATAAATTATAAACGTATCAGTGATCAGCAGTGATCCTATAATCTATAATGGCGATCAAAATACCAAACACTTGAGCTGCAAAGATGCGCGTGATTTTGCCCGGTTTGCTACTGTTTGATGTATATATTGAAAAGTAATTAAGCAAACAAAAAATTTTTGTATAAAATTCGACTGCTGCATATCGATAATTAAAATAAAATAGTTGTCTGTGGTTAACAGCCATTTTGAAGAGGCCATGTTTCTTTTGATATATTTATTGATATTTTGCGGTGTATCCGCGGAGAAACTTGTTCACGACACGTATACGGGCGACATTTTGAATGAAACTGAACACCAACGCTACGTGAAGGAAGGAGTTGAACAGTAAGATATTTTTAACCGAATAATAATAATTCATTCTGTTTGTACGCTCGCCATTTGCTACGCAATTAATTTAGATGACGCTTGTGTGCTGGATTCCAAAATGTTTGGGATGGTTTCACTGCTAGTGATAATGGTAAATACAACCTTACATAAATTCCGTAGAACTTAGTGGTAGAGGCCAGGAAACAAACCGCCACCTCGTGATTGAATTGCTAGCGCTCTTCCGTATGGTATCACCGCTCTTTTACTTGCACATTATGCAAGTAAAGTTCCTAACGTATCAATTACATACATTGTCACGGATGCTGTCAAACGTAAGACGTAAAAAGGCAGTCAAAAATTCGGAGGGTTTATTAACAATCGCCATGGTCCTACGGTCAAAGGTTCGGACTCCCATGCCAGGGGTGATGGTTCAAATCTACAAACCGAGGCACATCTACAGAAGCGGCGTCATGGGAAGCGACGTAATGGGAATGATTCACCAAAAATATTTCAAGATTTTAATTTTAAGTTTAATAATGTTTTTAGAAATGTTCTAGAAGGAAGAGAGAGAAGGAATATTAGAAAAGAAACAAAAGTGGGCGTGTTTAGGAAAGTTCGAGAAAGAAGGAGGGGTTAGAGGTATCTGCAAGGGAAACAAAGGAATAAAGAAAAGACGAGCGAAAATGCAGTACTAGATCATTCTTAGGGGCATATAAGCCAGCGAGCTTGTGGCCAGAGGTCAGTGTTGGTATAACTGTGAAAAGTTCGAAACCAAAAGGAAGTAAAAGTAATAGTGGAAAGTAAAGTGCAAAGTGTCAGTGTAGTGCGTGACGTCATAGTTTTGTCTTGCATCGTGACATCATAGCCATGTCGCATGTCGAGACGTCACAATAGTGACGTAGTGGACATCGAATGTAAGTGGCGTACGGGAAATTCTTGCGAGGAGGACTCGGTGAAGTAAACCATGCTGGGGGAACCTCTGCAAGGTGGACCGTGTGTAAGTCTAACCCAATAAACTCTGTAAAATTCCAATCCCGTAACCCGTCCCTCGTAACAATATATTGGTTGTCGGGAAGAATTCGCTTTTAGCAAAAAAACCGCCATTTGTACCCTTTTTGTTTGCTTTTAATATTGTTATTTTATGTTTTTGGTGAGAAAATAAAGTGTATTTATATCATAAATATATTTTTCCGATTACATCAGATTTTTATTTAACCAAGAAATGATTTCATTGAGAAATACTAGTTTCTCTTTTTACCAGATGGTGCACAATAGAAATAGAAGAATGCGACGAGACAGAAATAAGAAGGCTGGACGGTTCTTGTAACAACCTGAAGAGACCAACCTTGGGAACAGCGCGCACACCACCACGTCGGATGCTGCCGGCCGATTATGACGACGGATGTAAGCTTTATTTTGCTACACATAATTAAGCGGATAGTAGGTAGACCGGTGACCTGGTGAAAGTACCGGGAACTCGTTGAATGAGGGCACCGCAGGATGGGGCCAGGATAGCATCGAAGATTCTCTATCACAAACTTGAACACTAAATTACCTCCACCAATCTATCTGGGCCCGCATGGTGTATTATAACCGCCCCTCTCAAGTTTGTTTATGGCCAGACGGGCTATAATTGAATCTCACAGTTTATTTATTTATTTATTCAGATTTAGGATTCCTAACAAGGTTAACATAGATCAGGTCAGGTCAGGTCAATTTCAAAATGTGATCGAATGATGCGTATGTAATCTCCATAGTAACAAATATCTTTAAGTACAGACACACTTTTGTTACACATTTTTCTTGCAGTAGGTAGGTACCCAAACTTGTCCAATGTCAGTGTTGATGTAGCGAGCCCATTGCCACTTCTTTGTGCATGGTCACAATACATAATGGTATTTATAGTTTAAAAATGTAATATTAAAATTTTATTGTCATGACATAATTTCTTTATTATATCGTTGCACTTTTTTTTTACGTTGTGCTCGCTACATTACTTTGCACCTTCCGAATAACGGCGGTTTTTGTACACAAATATTTATTTTAAAATATAAATCAAGTGGCCATTTCGCGAAATGGCAACTGATGGCACAGGTTAGGGAAGGCTGGAAAAGCTTGGGGGAGACCTTTGCCCGAAAATTTTCATCTCTTCTTACGGTTACATTAAGTCTGGAACCCTCTATTTACGAGTACACACTTCGCTCTTGGCCAGTTATTTACTGCTGATTTGAACATATTGTTACGGCCGCTGTCAAACGTCAAACGTAAAGAAGGCATTCGAAAATTCGGCCGGCTCATTAACAATCGCCGTGGTCCTACGGTCTAAGGTTCCGCCTCCCATGCTGGGGGGTGACGGTTCGAATCCGATCCGCGCCAAAAATATTTCTAGATTTTAGTGTTTTTAGAAATGTTCTAGAAGGAAGAGAGAGAAGGAATATTTAAAAAGGGACAAAAAGGTGAACGTGTCTAGGAACTTCGAGAAAGGAGGCGAAATTACGAATATTTGAAAAGAACCAGAAAAGTGGGCGTGTCTTCGATCGGTTTCGAAAAAGGAACGCGGGGTTAGAACTATCTGGAGGAAAACAATCGAGTAAAGAAAAGAAGATCGAAAAAAGGGTATTCCGGAATGTTCTGCGGGATATAAAAAGGCGGCGAATTTCGACTGGCGGCAGTCCTTGGTTAAACAGTGAACAGTGCGAAACAAAAGGAAGAAAAGTAAAAGTGGAAAAGTACTAGTGAAGAGAAAAGTGCTAAGAGTGGAACAGTGAGTAGACTAGTGTCAGTGTAGTGCGTGACGTCATAGTGTCGGTGTAGTACGTGACGTCATAGTGTCAGTGTAGTGCGTGACGTCATAGTGTCGTACGTCCTGACGTCATAGTGTCGTACGTCGTGACGTCATAGCCGTGACGCGTGTCGTGTCGTCACAGTAGTGACGTAGTGGACTGTGAACAGTGACAGTAAGTGGTGCACGGGGAATCCCTGCGAGGAGGACCCGGTGAAGTGAACCGTTTGGGGGGACCTCGGCGAGGTGGACCGTTTGTAAGTGTATCCCAAATAAACTCTGTAAAATTGGACTTAGCGTTTCACTCCAATCCCGGAACCCGTAGCTCGTAACAATATTTTGTGACTTTCAAAAACACCACTCTTTTGTGTCCTTCATCCTACCAATATTATAAACGTGAAAATTTGTAAGTTTAGATGTTTGTTCCGCTTTCACGCAAAAACTGCTGAACGGATTTTGATGAAATTTGTCATACAGATAGATCATGGCCTGGATTAACACATAGAGTACTTTTTATCCGAGTAACGCAGACGAAGTCGCGGGCAACAGCTAGTATTCCATATTTTTTATCATCGGCAGACAAAACTCATAGAAAATCGCAGAGCGGTGAGCCATTGCCGAACGGTCGCGCGGCGCGCATGAAGATGCTCTTCGACGGTCGCATATCTGACCGCACCATGACGCACCTCGTGCCGATGTTGTGGGCGTACTTCACTTCCGACACCAATTTCCCTTTGGACACAAGTTAGTAAAATATAACATAGTTATTTAAATGAGAATAATAGTTTCTTTATTAGGTTATAATAAACAATTTATGATACCGTTTTATAATGTTCTATATATTATATTATTATATTTTATATTATATATTATTATTGTATGTCTTACGTTCCGTAATTAAGTCCCGGACCTTTGGAAGGCGTGCATGGGGCCGAAGCCAACATGTAGAGGCCCGTTCAAAAGACAAGTTAATCTAAATGTAAGGGATACACAAATGGCGGATACCATCTCCGAGCGTACAACATGATACCCCGCCATTTGTGTAAAGACTATTGGAGTACGGCGCTATGGCCGCGATGGAAAAATAAGGTCTTGGGCTATGGAGGTGAAAGTTGGATGGATGGATACTGGGCTATGGGAGGAGACTAACGGACGCCTGCCATGACAACTAGTCTCAAAATTGTAAATAGGGCAGGCGGTGACTCGCCTACTCGTCGAGTGGGCCCCATAAAACGGCCGCACGCACAAAGTGCGACAATGGGGCAACATCTCATTTAGCGGCTGAAGGTTGTCGAGAGGTGCGGCTCCGGTTTCACCATCGCGGGGTTTACCCCCGTGAGCGGGTTTCCCCGTTATTACGCCATTACGTGCAATACACTTCCAACCTGGAGCATAGGTTCTGCTCTTGCGATTCCACTCTGGACGGCCAATGAAGGCAAGCCAGAGGTAGGGGGGGTGTGTTACTGTGTGTGTGGGTGTGGGGGTGTGTATGGGGGGGTGTGTGTGTGTGTGTGAGCGCATGTCTGTATGGTCCCCTGGATAGGGGTCCGCGGTGTCGCCACTCACCGTCAGCTCGCCACAAGCTGCCCCCGCGGATTTATTATTTTATTTATATATACATAAAAGAAAGTCGGGTTTGTTCAAACACTTATAACTCGAGAATGGCTGGACCGATTTTCATGATTTTTGGTTTGTTGTATTTGTCTCCGTCCCGAATAGCAGAATAACTATTAAATGATATGATATATGAGACATACTTAGGTACCTATTATTATATAAATTATTATTTTCAGATACTTTCTACTTTATCTATCCACACACTTGTCTTATATATATATATATTATTTCTATCATATCTTTTTTTTTAAAACCAGTTTGTTACTTTTAATTTGTTACGTAACTTAGACATAGCGAGTTCTTATACTATTATCCTTTTGTTATTTTATATTGTCGCATCTTTTGCATATATTATTTGTTAAATTGTCAACAACATTATTGGCTGTGTACCATTTATTTACTCAATTGTATGTGTTAATTTTAGTAGCTGTAGTTGTTGGAAATAAATAAATAAATAAATAAATAAAAACATTGGAAAATGGACGAAGAAATTAAATAAAAGTAAAAACATTTTCCCATACAAAATGTTCATGAGTTTTGTAAGTAGTATTCACTTATGTTAAATCTCTTTGTTCGTAACCACTTCATAACCTATTCCTACCTGTCAAACATTTGATGATCGTCCCGTGTCGGTAGACTCGAATCCCCTCAAAGTGAAGAACGAATTAAAATATGGGTTTCGAATCGACAACATATACCCAAAATATTCGGATTATCGCGTAATTTAAATATTACCAATGCTAAAATTAGTGTTACTGTCACAAACGATCGACATTTTGTTGGTTGTCAAATATTTATGGAAAGGAGATCTCAAAGGAGACTTTATTTAACGATGAGTCTTTTACCTATACGGAAACGGATAGGTACAGGATAGGTAGATAACGTTTTGATCCAAGAAGCTTGAAATTTTTTCCGTTTTGATCCGTTAACATTTTGAACTGTCAAACAACAGAGCTGTTCAAGAAGCTTATATAGCTACAGAGATGGAGATTGCATTACAATCATTTCATCATTGAATGATCTTCATTTGATCTCCATGTAAAGAGGAAATGAGATGGGAAACATCAGTGACGTCATAAAGGTCAAAGATTCTGGCTTCAAAAAAATGATTGTAATGCAATCTCCATCTCTGTAGGTATAAGCTCCTTGGAGATGTCAAACAACAATTTCCGCTTCCTGAAATGTAGAGACCACTTGATAGCTGAACGAGGCAGCATTGGCAAAATAGCGAACTGTTAATGTTGACTATTGGTGTATTGTGTGGCATCAGGAAGCTAGCATAGGTATTTGCGGCACCAAACAATACCTATGCCAGCATCCTGTGCGGCACCATAGAGATAGGAAGTACTGGTTGTGCGGCACATATAGAGAAGCCTGTCAACGAAAATCATTAATTTAGAATTAACGAAGAGTAGTAGTGTGCGCTGGAACTACATAACCTTATTCCGCCCGCACTGTTCCACCCCGGCTCGCGCAACTCTCTAACAAAAAAATTTTATATGAAACGTGCACCGCCGCCATTAAATTGCTTTGAACGCTTGCACACATTTCATATATGGGATTCGTTCGGTCACGAACAGTTTTTAGTATGGAAGTCTCGACTTTTATAACGTAGTGAGTTCCATTCTCATTGGTTCCACCACCGGTCAACCAGCGGCGCTGAAATGGTTTCCACCACAGAAAATACTGTGATCTGAGGTTTCCACCCTTATAGGAACTTAGTCTTTATTCTTAGGCAAACACAGGGATTCACAAATGTTACAGCAGTGAAAGCTTTATATTATGACGCTTTAGTGAGAAACCATCTAGAGTAGGTAGGTACAACACAGTCATTTGGTCTCCACACAAAACAAAATATTTACAATGCAATATGTAACGCATTCAAAATAAATTCACTCGCCACCTCTATTTGCTGTTGTACCTACGTGGTGTATCCCTTCTTTCCGTTGATGTATCCTACACTATTCGGGCATGGTGGGATACAACAAGCTGGGGGCGCGGCGGTGCTTGAGGAGGTTGACTTACAACCCGAAGCTGCTGCGACGCGTGGGACTGTGCGGGCCTTAACCAGCAGATCGCTGCTAAGGCCGGTTTTACACGGTTTTACCGGCAAGGTTTAACCAGGTGACGGACAGAATAAATATATATTTGCATGCTCCAGGAGTGAATTCGTTAACTGTTATGTATCTCATGTGTTATGTTATGTGTGTAGTTTTAGAAATTAACATTTAAGCATAATTTAAGACTTGATCTAAGTGTGTAATTTGCATAACTACTCTGTCGCATTAGGGAATCCTGTAATGATAGCTGTAACACAGAATAAGGTAATGTATAAAAATGAATCCCTATTTCCCTTGGTTACGACATCACTCGAGAACAGCTGGACCGATTGCAATGAAATGTTGGTGAGTTATTTTTCACATGCCAGGGTAGGCTTATAAACAAAAAATAGCGGATCGCACCCAGGGAGTACCGGCAGAAGTGAAAACTAAGCCCAAAAGTGCACAACGCCACCGCTTAAGAAGTGTTCACTTCAAAAACAAAAACATCGAAACTGACCCCGGAGACCAGGTCCACCAGGCTTCCAGGGGGAACGCTTAGGAGCTTCGCTCCTACGCGTAGCTCGGCCTTCGGCCTCGCGCTCGCTAGCGATGTTTTTGTACACTTTAAAAACAAAAACATCGAAACCCCGCTCGGCCTGCGGCCTCGCTTGGCAGGCAGACTGACCCCGGAACCCAGGTCCACCAGGCTTCCATGGGGGACGCTTCGGAGCTTCGCTCCTAAGCGTAGTTCGGCCTTCGGCCTCGCGCTCAGCTTGAACTGCGGCCTCGCAAAGCCGAATTTCACGGGGGACGTTTAGCGACATCTATTGAATATACCTATGATTCACAATAAAGAATATTTTTATTTCTATTTCAAAAATATTTTCAGTACTTTCACTGACGGTGGTTGATTGTTGGTAGTTGATGTTGATGGTAGTTGGTGTAGTGTCTGTGCGAACGCGTAGTGGGGGCAGTTGCCTGCCAGCCTTTGTCGGGTGCGGACGTGCGCGCTCCGCATATACTACCTGCCTAGTGAGCAACAGTAAATGTGTACTTATTTAGCAAACCCTACATGTGGCGACGAGGATGGGATCTTATTTTACGTAAGTGCACACTGTATTTTATCTGGTTTTGAAATAAAAACAAAATACAACGTCGGAATTTTGAAATTAAAGCGACGTTGTAAAGTATTATTTCACGCAGCAGAGTAGCGTGTGTTCACGACTATGTTCCCCGAGGGGGTGGTCAGTGATATTCCGAAAACTACGAACAAAGCGAATATCTATTATCTAAAATAACGTTCTATTTTGATTTAAAAGGACAATAACGATAATTCATTATAATTTTATCCACGAGGGCTATCATGGTACTTTCATTTATTTACTATGCCTATTTCATTAGTTTTAATGTCAAAAAACATTGGATTCTTAGTTTGTGCGGTGGTTGACAATCTATAACAGTGATTATTTTTCTTTTCATGAACTATGACCATCAAACGCTGGAGGAAAAAGAGGAAAGGGGACACATCAGGACGATAGACGCTATGCTGGGGTCGAGGTCATAAGAATATACATACCACAAATCAAGCACCTGTTCGAACGATTGCTGCGACTAGACTCCAATCCTAAAGGTCATGTACAATACATTACCATACATGTTTTTATAATAGACTTACGCTCAAGCCATAATCCTACGGAGTAGGCAGAGACTACGACAATGACTATCTCATAATATGAAGTTATTCAGCTAGATTGAGGAGTATGTATATCTATGCAAGCCGTTTGATTAGGACCTCGACTTAACAGTCGACGCCGTCTGAGGATCTTACAAAATCCTTTCTTACGAAATCCCAGAATACATAAAATCGTAAGAGTGTCGTAATCGTGACTCTGTCTATGTTACCTACCTACACATAACTCGACGGAGTAGCGATAGGTGCCCTATGGCACTCGCGTACCGTTAAAGGTTAAGCTGAAGGTCAGATACGGTCGGTCGGTCCGTCTGTCAGTCGATCGATCGGTCGGTCAGTCGGTCGGTCAGTCGGTCGGTCGGTCGGTCGGTCGGTCGGTTGGTCGGTCGGTTACAGTTGCCGTTAAGGTTAAGGTTAAACAGACAGATACATATTTACGAAGACTACTAATTGTCTGGTTACAATGATTAATACTATAAATTGTAGAAAACAGGCGTATAATAACATCTTGAATATTATAGTGTTATTTATTATAAATATTATGTAACGCTGCGTACGTATAGATACGAGTGAGTAAATCGGTGCAAAACAGTAGCCAATGCTCATAAAATTTAACACAAATACCTACCGGATTACATAAGGTTTCTGCATAGGTATGTCAGTGTAAAACTATTTTGATTATTATTATTATTTATTTTCTCACAAAACACAGTACATTACACAGATACATTTTATGCCAAACTGCATAACAGTTTGTCGGCATTCAATCACAATCAATATTGTTTGTACCTTGTTATCCCTAAGGACTTGTGATAAGGGAATGACTTGCAAAGTTGCAACTATTTAACAAGGGGGCAAAAAGGGATTTCTTGCAAATTTCCGTTACATCTATACCATACGTCTAACTTAGCGATTCAAGATGAATTCAATTCTAAATACACTGTTGAATATGCTATATCGTTTGCACCGATAGTTACTGACTTGACTACGTATCAGTATAATACACTTTATACATACCTACCGAATATTAGGTTCCAAGCGCGAGTCACGCGAACTAAAAGGCGATAAGTATAAAGTGCGAAGTAGGTAAAACTACAGTAGTTAAAGGACCATGCAGTGATTAAACTGTTAGTAAAAACTAAAAGGTCAAGCAGATGCATCATACATGCAGGGATATGCAGGGCCATGCAAAGTCATGCAAAAATATGAAACTGCAATAGTAAAAGGACTATTCAATAACTAAGTTGTTAGTAAAATCGGGAAAGTCATGCAGTTACATACAATGCCATGCAAGGCCATGCAGAGCCATGCAAATATATGCAACTACAATAGTTAAAGGACTATTCAGTAACTAAGTTGTTAGTAAAAACAAAAAGGTCATGCAGTTACATACAAGGCCATGCAAGGCCATGCAAACCCATGCAAATGCAATGGTGACAGGATCATGCAGTTATTAAACTGTTAGCAAAAGCTAAAGGGTCATGCAATTATAAAATGATATTGGTTAGAGAACCATGCAACTATCAGGTCATTAGCGAAAGCTAAAGTATCATGCAACTATTAAATGATAATAATTATGTGTTATAGAACCATGCAACTATCAAGTTGTTAGCGAAAGCTAAAGGGTCATGCAAATATACAATGATATGGGTTACAGAACCATGCAACTATCAAGTTGTTAGCGAAAGCTAAATATCATGCAACTATAAAATGATATGGGTTAAAGAACCATGCAACTATAAAGTTGTTAGCGAAAGCTAAAGTATCATGCAACTATAAAATGATATCATCATCTTATTATCATCGTGTTATAAAACCATGCAACTATCAAGTTGTTAGCAAAAGCTAAAGTATCATGCAACTATAAAATGATATGGGTTACAGAACCAAGCAACTATCAAGTTGTTAGCGAAAGCTAAAGTGTCATACAACTTTACTATAAAATCATATGGGTTATAACCTATAGAATCATGCAACTATCAAGTTGTTAGCAAAAGCTAAAGGGTCATGAAAATAAAATAGTTACTGCACTCATATTATATTATTGTACATGAACTATAACAGCAGTTAAATTAAAAGTCCTTAATTGCAGTGGCTGGCGGTTACGCTGAATATTTTAAGTGCCTAAGTGTATGTGCTTATCACAGACTTACTCTCTTGTCCTTACTTCCTTAATATTATAAATCGTAAATTGATACGATCCTGAAGCAGGTAACTCTGACCAGTAGTTATCTGAATGAAATGAATAAAAAATAGGAATGGAAAGGATAGGAAAGGAATGAGATGAGATGAGAGGAGATCAAATAGAATCAAATAAATTCGAGTGAAATTAAATGCAATCAAATCAATTCGAGTTAAATCAAATGAAATGTTAAAATCTTTTCATTGAAAGAATAATGGTCAATTTATAGTCCAAAAGTAATTTTGGGTCGTCATATTGCGTGCATATATTAATGTGACATTAAAACATTATTCGAGCATCCGGTGCACATCCGAGATATTGACAAAGCCTGAGGGGATTGCTTAGTCTCCTTTTACGACATTAATATTATGTTTGGTGCTATTCTAAGCCGGAAATTACACGACCATTCATACCTACTTAAAAGTGTCATCATGATACACGAAATGCAAAGGACCAAATAAAAATAAAAAAATGTTTATAGTATCGAAACTAATACAGGCCATGAAAATTAGTCAAAACTGGACAATTAACAAGCAGAAACTTTCGGGTTCAAATAATCCTAAATGAGCCATAGGCAAAAAACTCAATGTAAAACTAAAACTATGGGCTATTAAATGTCTAGAATAAATATATATTGGACATAAATATAAAATAAATAAATAAGAAATGATAAAGATCTATGGAATGTTAGCAAATACTAGAGCTATATTTTATGCTGTCAAATGGAACATATGTACCAATTTAAGTAACGTGACCCAATAGTCACAGTCTTTATGTACTAAAATGCAATGATAAACAGCGAAAACATAGACTAAACACTTAATTCTAAATTTGCAAAGAAATTGAACACACAAGACATACAATTATATGCAATAGTCCTGTACCTATACTAGGTTTCTTTTGAACACCTTTTGTTTATTATTCCATAAAGTTCATTGCAGAAACTGGAAACATGAGGCAAGCATTATAGCTATCTAGCCAATAATAATATACTACTCGAAATCTGTCCACAGGTACAAGGAGCGTATCACACTGAAATTGATTTTGACGCTAAGTGCCATGGACAACGATATTTTACGAAGACATAATCAAAGTTTGTTTGAGTAACAAATTATTTTCGAATGGCCACTCTTTTCAATTTAAGAGCACCACCAATATTGTCCAAAAGAAAATGTTTATATTTTAGCCAGAGAGTAAATCAAGGTATAAGTGATACTTAATGAAAATGTTTTGTGATCAAATCCAATTACCTATTGAAGTAAAAATTGAATAAGGCATATGCCTAATAAGAAATTACGAGTAGTCTTGCTAATACTTTTGTAGTTCAACAGTACACCTTTTCTAGTAACAATGTGCAATCTCACGTTGGTTTAATAAAACCTAAAAAATTATATTTTTAAATTGTTCTACGTACGGTTAAACTTAGTTGGATTTTATATAAGTACCTAACAAAAGTAAACTTAAATCCAAACTTAACAAACGTGACAAAAGTATATAAACTGTACTATCCTACCACAAAGTTTTACAATTACTTGGAATGGAAGTTGATCGCGATTTGTCAATCTTATCTTGCTGTTTGCTTAACCAACCCTCACTCCTGAAATAACGATCACAGTTCACAGGTCAAGAGGAAAAATAAATTAAGGTTTATTAATTTAATGTAATTAGGTTACAAAATTAATAGTGTGTCATATAAAGTGGGACTAGACTTTAAATTTTACACAATAAAACTAAATGTTGTACAAATAATACAAATTGTAGTTAAAATCTTGAAATATTATAAAAAGGAAAGGGATAGTCTAGACTCTAGAGTAGTAAGCTAAAGTTGAATGTAAATGCTTACTGGGCTCAGTATTGGCACAGAGTACTATGGGTACTGGAAAGCTTTTATTAACTATTAATGAAATGAAATTAAGCAGTAAGAAACGTAACCTTTAATAATCAAAGATTATCAATCATAACACATTATATTGTTATGTTATAGCGATGTGCATAGTGGAGTTTCTTGCGCCGTTTCTTCTCCCAAGCGAAGCACCTTCCGAAGCGGTGGTAGATTCATATAGAAATATATAAAATATTAAGAAAATATAAAATAAATGCAAGCTGTAGTACTACTGACTTTATAATAATAATTATATTCATATGTACCTGTATTGCTTATAGTTTTGATATTAAGTGTACTGTTACAAAATACATCTTAAATTAAATTAAAATAAAGAGGGGATGTAGTGTCTGTGCGAACGCGTAGTGGGGGCAGTTGCCTGCCAGCCTTTGTCGGGTGCGGACGTGCGCGCTCCGCATATACTACCTGCCTAGTGAGCAACAGTAAATGTGTACTTATTTAGCAAACCCTACAGTTGGCAACGTTTGTTACAGAGGGCGCTTTACAAACAAGATTTTAAGTCTTACGTCACGTGACGTCATCGATCAGCTCAGGTTACGTCATCGATCCGTGACGCCACGGTCCTGACGCAAGTTTAACATTTTTTACCCATATCAAAAAACTGCACAACGCCAAGATGTTTTCACTTCAAAAAAACGGCCAAGTGTGGGAAGGTGTGGGGTAGGTGAAGGGAAGGATAAATGGCAGGACAACGTCTGCCGAGTCAGCTAGTCTTGTATAAAAAGATAAAGTTGTTGCTAGGACTGAACGATGTTTTTACCGAACCGGTCACGTAAAGGAAAAGATCGAAGTTACGAAATCGATTGAATGTAAGCCGGAGAGCTGGGTCACAATACGAACGAGGAGAATTTCTCGTGACCAGTGTATGGAAGTGACAAGCGCGAAGTACCTTCAGCAGAAGGATATAAATGAAAAAATATATTTTTTAAAGAATATTTCAAAATCGTTACTTTTGGCCAGCATTGCTTACTTTTCTTTCTTTGTATCATGGCCGGCAGATAATCTAATGGTTCAATTTTTAAAATCAATCTGTGTTATTGCAGAAAACAATGTGTTATCCCCTGTCTCATGTTGTGACGATCCTCCTGAGGTCATTAAACAGAAAAACCCAAAATGTATTAAGATGGATATTCCTGCCGACGATCCCGTTCACAGATTCTCTGGTATTCGCTGCATGAACCTGTCACTACCAATCTCTTACCAAAACACAGGTTGTGTTCCAAATAACACTTTGCCAGAGATCAGAGTAAGTTCATAATCATAATCTATTCCAGACATTCCAGAATTCAGGTGGTAAAAATCTGCGTTCCTATCATTTATAAAGAACACAATAAAGAATATTTCTATTTCTATTTATTTTTAACCGACTTCAAAAAAAGGAGTAGGTTCTCAGTTCGACCGTATATTTTTTTTTTTTTAATGTGTGTTCGCGGATAACTTCGTCGTTTATGAACCGATTTTAATGATTCTTTTTTTGTTGGAGAGGAGATATCCCAAAGGTGGTCCCATGATAAGGAAACCAGGATCTGATGATGGATCCCAGAGAAATCGAGGGGAACCTTCGAAAATCGTAGTGCCGCCTAGTGCGTTTGTTAATTTGAAGCACTACTGTTAAATCGAACTAATGAATTCACCACTGAAAATTGTGAAATAAACAAAATTTTAACAAAAAATTAAAACCGCCTTCGAAAAAACTAAAAAGTTAAAAAATAATATTGCAGCCGATGACTTTTTCGTTCGCATCATAAGAACATTAATTTGTTTTATAGAAGTCGGTGTCAAGCCAAGCCAAAAAACGAATGCAAGCTCTGTCGCGAATCGGCTTGACAGCGACTTCGATAAAACAAATTAATGTTCTTATGATGCGAACGAAAAAGTCATCGGCTGCAATATTATTTTTTAACTTTTTAGTTTTTTTGAAGGCGGTTTTAATTTTTTTATGATCACAGCTTAGATCTCTCAAACGAAAAAAAAATCATCTTTTATTGACACTATTTTGTAGGAAGAGATACAACTTGTTTTCTTCATTTCAGATAAGTACATCGACACCCTTGATTGACCATTCGTTCATTTACGGAAATACAGATAAACTAGCTTTAGAAAAGAAAAATCAAGGTCAAGATGGACAACTCAAGTACGAGATGCATGCTGGTAATCAATGGCCTCCGACGGCGATCAGTGATGAATGTCGTCTGAACGTAGCACCACATGAGACACGATGCCACAACGTTTGTGAGTGTAATTATGACAAACATGAATATAATGCGGCCTAGAATATAACCTTGCGGAACTCCATCGGAATGCTTGTTATAATGCTAAATTGAGAAATATTTTAATAAAATGTTTGCTCTTTTTACGTATGAGAAGTTGTTATTATTATGATTTATGAAAGACAAAATGAAGTCTACATCATGAGCTGAGACAAATCATGGCGTTTTAATTTAGTTCACCTCGTCAAATGCATGCCTAATGACGAAATTTTTCATCTTTCAGCTGACGTATCGGTAAATTCCTTACTAGGGATGAATTTAGGGTACATGTGGTACTTTAGACAGCATAACCTTCTCGCCAAAAAACTGAAAGAATTAAATCCTTGCTGGGACCATGATACAATATATTATACTGCTAGAGAAATCAACATTGGTCTAGAAACGCAAGTTTTTTACTACGAGTTTATGACTCTTTTGATGGGTATGTACTTCAAAACTTTTGATCTAACTGGTTTATCGTGAAATTCTTATGAAATCAACCAACCTATTAAAGAAGGGGATGATGTATAATGACATGATACAACAACGCTATACCAAACAAAACGATGAACAAAATATTAAATAAAACGAATTTTCAGGTAAAGCAAATTTGTTGAAAGACAAAATAATATCTGCCTATACTGGATACAGAGATGTATATGACGAAAATGTATTGCCACAATTAAGTCCAGAATTCACTTATGGAATACGATGGGCACACACTATAGTAGACGGAGTATTGAAGTAAGAATAATTTGTATCACAATAATTATAGAAAACTAATCAAAAGTAATAAGATATAATAATGTTGGAATAAAAACCGCCAAAATAGAACTTTTAGATTTTTAAATTATTGTTAAGTAATAGTAGTATATTTAATACAATCATGTCTTATCGGGGCGATAGGGGATTGGTAACACTCTGCCTCGGTCGTCAGTTGGGTTGTCCTTGTAAAGGGACTAGTTACGCGTTTCATTCTACTAACAAACATTTCTGCCAGTTTTTGCGGGGGCGAGGTAACATGAAATCCGCAACTTTAGATTTTATCCCCCATAATTTTAGATTCTAATTTTGAAGGCTAAAAATTATAAAAAGTAGTCTCGTGTGAACCCCAAACGTTCTAAGTTCGAAATTTTTGTTTCGCAGTTTTAGGCTGTCTCGTTTAGTGATAAGGTATAAAATTGAGTGTAAATGCACATGATCAATTTGTTCTTATACCGTGGCAGAGGGAAAATGCTACCGCAGGGCCAGTCCTTATATTAAATGGTCAAGGTTGTAAATACAAGATACTTTTTTAGTCAGTGCAAAAACTTTGAACATGCATTCTTCTTAAACTGAACAACTTTTGCCATGGAGTATATAATTATATCATTTTATGAAATGCATCCAATTATGGTACTAGTAAGAGTTTTAGTTTGTGAAACATGTCCATCCAAACTGTGAGAGAATGTATAAGAATATCTTGCAAATGTTGCAAATACTAAAATCAACATAACATTACACTAATTTCAGGTTATACGACAAAGACGGTAACCACTACAAGAGCTTTCCGACCGTCAACTCCACCTTTAGGACTGGATGGCTGGCCATCGATGCCAATATCGGAGGTGTGACCAGGGGTCTGTTCAGACAGCCCGCTGCCAAGGCCAATGACCTTGCTATTGATCCTGACGTAAGTCCATGATATTTAAGAACAAAAATATTTATAAGCAACACAATACATTTTTACTAAAGAAATTAAAGCTGATTATCTTGAAAACTGTTTAATCGATTTTAAATGAAACAGCAAAAAACCACACTGATAATATGACTCCTTCTTTATAGAGTCAAAAAGCATAGTATAGCATATACTCATGTAGTCATGAGTATATGCTATACTATGCTTTTTGACTCGGGAATATAGTTATTCCCCGAGGAAGTAGTCAGAGATATAAAGATATTCAAATTTGAGGAGCATCTTTAAAAAAAAAAAAAAAAAAATTTTTAAACCCTGTCGATACAAAGTTATCCCAAAGAACAGATTTGCGATAAGACATGCATAGTTATACCTAATATTATTGTATGTTTCTTTACAGATGGGCAACCTAGCCTTCCCTTCCATGTTTCGTATGCACGACATATTGATGGCAGATAATATCAAAAGTAGATTCTACGGCTTCAAGCCTTACGTTGACTACAGGAAGCATTGCTCTGGCAAAACTTACAAAACGTTTGAGGACTTACGTGATGTAATTGACCAAGAGGTAATCAAAGATTTTTAAAACAACCATTTTATTATCTTTCATGGTTCTACTTTTATTTTGTCTAATTTATCTACTAAATATATCTTTCTTTTATCCTGTTGTAAATTCATCCATCTAGGAATCTATTACAGCTGTTTGTTCACCCATATGATACTAGAAATATAAAATTGTACATTGCATTTCCGAATCCTTTTTGTACCTGTTCAATGCAAATATCACCCAAATAACTGATAGCTCTTCCCATCTGGCTCCACGAAAATTTTTGATAAGTACAATTCGTTATGAATTGTATCAACATAAAATCACAATACAACAATAATTTAATTGAAATAAAGGATTCTAATATGATAATGATTTTAATTCTAGAGGATAGAACTGTTACAATCGACATATAAGCACGTGCGAGACGTAGAACTCATGGCGGGAATCTGGATGGAAAGGGCTATTGTCGGTGGTATTGTACCACCAACTTTGTACTGTATATTCGCTGATCAGTTGAAGAGAATCATGATAAGTGACCGGCATTGGTACGAGAGAAAGGACAGACCTTATGCTTTCACTGAAGGTGACGTATTTTAGAAGAATACACTATTTTTATTTTTCATAAGCTATTTTATGGTGCTCATTGGCACACAGGGCATAAGCCCTTTTTAAATTTAACGAAATAAATCAAAAGTTCCAAAAAGTATTATCTTTTCTTAAGAGTACAATGTATTACAACTTCAAGTGGTGCGGCCTTTTTATCATAATTAAGTTTTATTAATCTCAATAGGATTTTTATTTCTTTTGACGAGTTTGAAGCATAAGCAAATAGGATTAGTGTAGAAACAGAACAAGCTAAATAATATAACATAAAGATTCCTTTTAAATTACAGAACAACTGCAGGAGATTAGAAAAGCGTCAGTTGCTGGCCTTTTATGCTCTGTCGGGGACAATGTCACCAAGATTCAACCTAGACCCTTGGAGAGACCTGGTCTTGGGTATGCTGCTGGACTGTTTAGTATTTGAGTAGATCAATGTTTTTTTTAGTATTTCCTAAATGTTGTTTTAATGTAATAAAATTTTAATACAGGAATGAAATTGAAGACTGCGAGAAAATAGTTAAACCAATCAGTTTGGAGCCGTGGAGGGATGACTCTTGTTCATGCTAACGTCAAAATATCTTGTGACAAACTAGCAACCAAATTAAAAAAAATTGCATCTTTCACAAATTGATTTTTTTGTGCGAACATATCCAATATCCAATTCATCTTTGTCTTTATCCTAGTAGTATTCCTTATAACATACAACTGACTGGTGTTATGCAGGCAGACCTTGACACAAAATGTAAAATTATAAATTTGAATATTGTGACAGCAACCTTATCTTATACCTTTCCTACTAATTATCTTATTACTATCTTATCTATCTTATCTACTAACTAGCATATTGATTTAACACTTAGGCCTCGTTCAAGGAGACGATGCACTTCACGCGTCACTTCACGCGGCGCGGCCAGCCGGAAAAACAAACATATGAAGATGTATGAGAGCGTTCACGGAGAAGCGTTTTTGCATGCTTTTGTTTGATTTGAGGCGTCGCATGTGGCGGCAGCCGCGGCAGGTGACGCGGCGGCTGACGCGGCGGCTGACGCGGCAGCTGACGCGGCGGCTGACGCGGCAGCTGACGCGGCGGGTGCAGCGGCGGGCAACACGGCTATAGTTGTAAACGGGCGGTTTTAAACCGGTTTAAAACGAAACGGGCGGTTTAAAACGAATTCCTACGGATAAGACCATGTAGCTTATACAACGTGTTAATTAATTAACGCAAAACTAGAAAATAGTTTGTTTAGAATCGAGAGCAGAATCGAATTATCATGGTTTCAACATAGGTAATTTTTTTCAAAATATTAATTCATATGTGTCTAAAATTTTAAAAATGAACCCAACGCCAACCCTCCGCACAGGCACACTCACCCGACTTACTACCAAAACAAGATTATTAAAATGTATCCATGAGTACGTTAGCGCTTTCATTCATTGCTGAAATGATAACAAATCATTTTTGCCTCAAAACTTAAAATGCGAATAACTTTTAATTTTACTATCAAAATAATGAAATTATTGTTTCTATCTAATTATTTTGTTATAAATCAGTTGGGGTGTATGAGGTTTTGCGTTAATTCATTAACACGTTGTATAAAGACTGACAGGATGCAAATAAAAGCTGCGGTAGCCGCGGCGGGCGACGCGGCGGGTGTAGCGGCGGCTGCCGCGGCGTGTGTAGCGGCAGCTGTCGCGGCGTGTGTAGCGGCAGCTGCCGCGGCGCGTGTAGCGGCAGCTGCCGCGGACGGAACCATGAACGGAGAATACGCTTGAAGTGCCGCGTGACGTGCCGCGTGAAGTGTCGCGTGAAGTGCATCGTCTCCTTGAACGAGGCCTTAGGTATACCTAAATGTTGCTGTGCCCTTACAGGGTTCATGTTTGATACTTACTAACCTAGCATAAGACCAAAATATGTTACAACATGAGTGCAATAAATGATTCTATTCTATTCTATTCTATTCTATTCTATTCTTATTTTATCTTATATCTTCTTACTAATATTATTAAAGTGAATAAATTCAGATGTTTGTCACTCAATCATTAATAAACCACTGAACGGATTTGGATGACATTTGAGATAGTAAATCATATCATATAGTGTATCATTGCTTCCATGTTTTATTGAAAGAAGTTGTATGGTATCATGAGTATAATCACCCATTTATGTAATGCAACTGTATACCCTCAAAATATGTTAAATGTCCATGTTGTACCTAGTCCTGTTATAATCGGAAACTCTGCGCTCGAAGTTGTTGACGATTATGTTTACCTGGGACAAACTATCCAGTTAGGTAGGTCTTACTTCGAGAACGAGATCAACCGTCGAATCGCTCACTCACTCAATGATAGTCGTGAAAGTCGTAAGCATAATGCTTGTATGATAAAGACCTTCACCATATTAAGTTTATGGTAAAGACAGATAAATACATACAATTTAAAAACAGAATGAGAAGGGTAAAAAAAGACTGTCTACTTAAGACCCTATGGTAGGACAAAACGAATTGGAGGCATCTTTTATTTTTCACGTTTTGACTAGATTTATACAATTTACCGAAACCAAAATCATACCTCAGTATTCTTGGATAGTTTATCTAGTGAAATTATAATTATACTGAATACACGATTGGAATTACTTCGCTCGATAGAAAATCGTCACATAGATGACGTATTTTCATGTATTTTTAACCATTTTTCTCTCCTGAGAAGTACTTTAAATAGTTTCACATTTTTGGCATTTATACTCACCATCATTAGTTTATCTAGTTTTGTTAACTCTGTTTAATCGAAAATACGGCACGCGCACGCACTTTTCGGAGGGTTGGGCAATCGCTTTTCTCATAGAAAATATTATTCGTCTGAACCTATAGCCCCTATTGAGATAAATGCTATGGTGGAGCATCCAGTTTGTGGAGGAACGAGGTGGAAGGTTCTTCTTTTGAACAGGAAAGATCTTTCGCCAAGCTATATATATGGGAATCCTGGGGACAGGCCGTAGTCCAACGATTCTTAGACGGACCTTGTATACAGGGTGTAAAGGAATTGCTTCCGAAAACTCAAAGGGGTGAAAGTACCCATCAATATGAACAACTTTTACTATGGGACTAACTATGAGTTCTAAAAACACAATTGAAATTTTCCATGGAAAGGCTTATTTTTTTATCGCGATTTCAAATATAGTTTCATCGTGGAAGTTGTTCAGTTTTATGGTCTGAAGTACCTACCCCCTTGAGTTTTGAATGCATAAAATTTTACACCCTGTATAGCTACCGTCCGTCAGGGGTATAGCATACTGAAGGAGTCGAGGCGGCGTCGAGGCGCGGGCGCGCGCCTTAAAGACCTTGACATAAGGTCGGTAATTGTATATCATACCAATCCGAGCGACGCGCTCGGATTCTTGGTATACTATAAAACCATGCAGAGTGAACCTCCTCGTATACCCTGGTTCAGTGGTACCGGTCTTAGTAGGAAGGTAGTTAAAATAGCCTTTAGGCTGAGATCCGGACACATTCCACTAAACAAATTTATGTTTTTAATGAAAAAGGCACCCTCACCTAATTGCGAGGTGTGCGGTACTGTGGAGGATGTCCAGCATTTGTTGGTGGAATGTGTCCGGTATCAGTCGCAGAGGCGATTACTCTATAATAGTATAAATCTAAATATTGTAAATGTAGGCCCTTTCGCCACCATTTTAGCTGCCCCTTCGTCGGGAGAGGCTAAAATGGTGTACCTTTTTATTTATAGTACTAGTGTTTAGTTGTGTTTTCGGTAGGAAGTGTTGGGTTTTCATTTTATTGTTTTGTAGAGTCAAGGTTAAGGCACGATGGGGCTGACATAACCTCAGGGTTAAAAGCTCCAATTAAAATAAAATGAAAAACAGAACAAAAAACAAAAAAAAATTATCGACCATATGTCAAGGTCGCCAAGGCGCGCCCGCACCTCGACGCCGCCTCGACTCCTTCTGTATGCGATACCCCTTAGACATCAGCTGCAAGGCTGAAAGTCTTCGACCAGTGTGTGTTGCCAGTGATGACAAACGGAAGAGACGTGGTCGTTCACTCACTCAATCACAGTCGTGAGCATGTGCTTTATTATGCTAAAAACCTAGTCGTATTAAGTATATTCTAAAAACAGACAAATACCTACAATTTAAAACAAGAATGAGAACTTAATTAGATAGATGCTATGGCGAAGCATACATTTGTGGAGGAACGAGGTGGAAGAAAGCCAAGCGTGGGGATTATGGCAAAACCTCCTTTTTAGGGCATTTTTGTCCAGCAGTGGACGTATAAAAAGGCTCAATTGATGATGATGATGATGAGGTGGAAGGTTCTTCTTTTGAAAAGAGAAGATCTTTTGCCAGGCTAGGTGTGAAAACTAGGGTCCGGCCGTGGTACAACGGTTCTTAGATAGACCTTGTATACAGGGTGTAAGGGAATTGCTTCCGAAAACTCAAAGGGGTGAAAATACCCATCAATATGAACAACTTTTACTACGGGACCAACTATGAGATCTATGAAAAACTATTGACATTTTCTTTGGAATGGCTGTTTTTTTTTCGCGATTTCAAATTCACTTCACTTCGAGTTGGCCGTCGATGACCGTTACAAAATTTTGTCACAGGCACAGTGACTGGTCCCGTCTACAAAAAATAATATAACAAGCAACTAAAAATTTCAAATTAAAAGCGATATTAGCGACCGGGATGGACGTGCCGGACGTGGTTGCGTTGCTAAAGGTTATAATAGGGTCTCATAGGGGTGAGGTGTGGGGAAGCGGGAATGGAGGGAGCAGCCAACTCGAAGTGAACGCCTAGTAGTTCCATTGTGGAAGTTTTTCAGTATGATGGTCTGATGGTCTGAAGTACCCCCTTAAGTTTATAACACGTAAAACTTACACCTTGTATGTTGTCTAGACACCATAACACAGACTACATAATCATTTCTTTACCAAATACTATTGAAATATTATGTTATTTCAGGTGATAAAGACGTAAGTAAACACTTTCTGAAGAATTATACACGAGATATTATTACTACCTACGAGTATGTGTGGATGTATTGATATACTTACTTACTATTTACTTTAGATACAGATGTATTATTTAATTAGCGACATAAATCACCTAAATAAAATTAAATTTTATTATACTATCGTAAAAGTAAAATATAAATTTTCTGAAGAAATGTGTTACTTTATATATTTCATACAAAAGCAATTTATGTATTTCAAAAATAATAAAAGCTGAATGCTGCTCTTCCTGATGCATTTGCATGATATTTTTAAGGCTTTTCAATGCGTTTTATGAAAGAAATTGATCTTTATCGATAACACCACCTTTCGATATTAAATACAGGGTGTAGGTACAATAAAATGGGACAGCTACTAAAAGGGGTGCTTCAGACCATCAAACTGAACAACTTTCTCTACGGGACCAATATCGAAATCGCGAAAAAAAAATCTGCTGTCCCATACATTTCAGTCGAGTTATGTTTGCAGTTTTGTATGGGAGAGCGGATTTTTTTTTCGCGATTTCGATATTGGTCCCATAGAGAAAGTTGTTCAGTTTGATGGTCTGAAGCACCCCTTTGAGTAGCTGTCCCATTTTATTGTACACCCTATATATCGCTACTGTTTCGGTCCGCTCTTCATTGTAATGGAGTTGATATTGGAACGAAAACGTTCACGCAATTGCGAAGATCGAATGTGCGGATAGAGGCCCTGGGCCTGCGCGAAAATGATGAAGAGCGCACCGAAACAGTGGCGATATATCGAACATCGAAAGTCCGGGTACATGGCCTGTTTTCAATCAATGTCTGTCTTATTCAATGTAGAAAGTAAATACGTAGTTGTTTTACGATCGTCTCTAGAAGCTTCGAGTTCAAGTTTGAACGTTAAAAGCGGCCAAGTAAGAACACATATGCTCACGACTATATTCCCAGAGGGGGTAGTCAGAGATATTCTGAAACCTCAGAACATCCATATTTCACTAGTACCGATACTCTGTCCAGTGTGACGGGGAGTGAGCCCGTCGCCACTTGTAATGGACAAGTAGGTACAATACATGCCTCGAAATAGAAGCATGCATGTTTCCTCACGATGTTTTCCTTCACCGAAAAGCCAGTGGTGTTACAAATCGTACATAATTTCTGAAAAACTCATTGGTACGATTCGGCCTGGACGGGGATTGAACCATCGCCTCCTGAAGGCAAGGTTACTCGCCACTGGACTGCCACGGCTTTTTTGGACCACCACGGAGTTTTTTTTTTGTTAATGTAGGTAATGGTAAGGTTTAAAAAAATATTTGTTTCAAATATTTGAGATACTGGCCATTAATTACCAGAATATTTGAATACCTACGTGCGTCATGGTGCGCAATTATCCAAATTTTCGTCTTATAAATTACCAATACATTAATGTATCAGTATCGACGCTAAAGTAAGTACCTAAAATCCTGTATGACTCCACTAGACTTCTTCCCTCCAAGGAGTCAAGTGCAAGTTGATGGTCAACTCACCATCAGAAGTTTTACTACAATCCGCTCAAAAATCTGAACACGTAATTATTATCTTCTATCTTTTTATTTCCGACTGAAATTTTTACTACTAGGCAAACAATTTTGGTTAATTTATCAATACAGACAGTCTATATTTAAAATACATAGGCTGTTAAGCACATTCACAAACTAATATTTTGAGTTGGAGCACCATCCGTAATGTATCGACCGTGGCCAATGTGTAGGAAATGATTTTTGTCCGCTGCAAAGTTAAGTTTCTCCGTTATGAATATAAAGCAAAAAAAACACGTCAGAGGCCGTAAGGCGGTCTGAAAAAACTCTGACACCAGGGCTCTGCCCACACTATAAGAAAGAAAGAAGCAAACAAATACTGTAAAATTTTCCCTTAGAAAGTTATAGAAAATTGGCAATTTTTTTTTCGACTTTTCATATAAACGTTCGATCACCTGATTGTATTTAGTATTCAGAATCAAGTTTGTACGGAACTCTCAGTACGCGATCCCGACTCGCACTTGGTCGATTTTATTCTATTCAGCTATAATTTAGCTATGTAGCAGTGTTCCTAAATATAATCTATAATGGCGATCAAAATACCAAACACTTTAAGCTGCAAAGATGCGAGTGATTTTGCTACCGCTTGATCACTATATTGAAGTTTAATTATTATGTAAATAAAAAATTCTATATAAAATTCGACTGCTGTATATCGATAATTAAAATAAAACAGTTATATATGTTAAGTGGCCATTTTGAAAAGGCCATGTTTCTTTTCATATATTTATTGATTTTATGCGGTGTATCCGCGGATAAGTATGTTCACGATACGTATACGGGCCACATTTTGAATGATACTGAACGCCAACGCTACGAGAAGGAAGGAGCTGAACAGTAAGATAATTTTAATCGAATAATAATAATTCATTCTTTTGTACATACTCGCCATTTCCTACGCAATAAATTTATATGATTTGTTCCTGGATTTCAAAATTTCTGGGAAGGTTTTGGTAAACAAATACACTAGGTAGTATTAGAAAGGTAGACCGCGTACCAGAAAGCGCAGCGGCAGCGTGGCAGCCATAAATAAATGTTATTATTTGACGTTGAGTGGGCGCAGATTCCTCGCAGAACCAATGGCCGATGGGGCCGGAAAGTTCTCGAGTGGCGACCGCGTACCGGAAAGCGCAGTGTGGGTAGGCCCGACAAGGTGGACCGACGCGACTACCTGGTGAAGGCGGCTGGAACTCGTTGGATGAAGGCAGCGCAGGACCGGTCATTATGGCGATCCTTGAGGGAGGCCTATGTCCAGCAGAGGCCGTCTAGTAATAATTAGTAGACGGCAACATGATACCAGGATTAGAGCACCAATATATGCTTGCTAGCATGCTGCATGTTTGCTTTGAACGGAGGGAGCGAAGCGAGCGGAGCATTAACATGCTTGCTGCTTGCTTGCTTGCTGCATACTTGCTTGCTTGCTGCATGCTTGCTTGCTTGAATTACTCACCGATTACAAACGGAGATGTTTCGGATTCATTGACAACATCTCTATCATAGAATTCCCAAAATATACCACCTAATAAACATTCTATTCTAATAATCACGAATTTATATTAAAAAAATGAATGAATTTATAACATGAAATGAAAAAACTTTAACACGCAGGATACAGTATCAAAAAACGAAAAGGATAGTGGTACATATAAGGCGGTCTTTATTATTATCACCGAATGAATTTTATTGCCTTTTATCTATTTACAAACATACATTCTTCTTCTTATCGTGTGGGCAGAGCCCTGGTGTCAGAGTACCCACAACATACATTACACTCACGCCACTATACCACAGGGGTAGGCTGAGACTACGGCTCGCTACACGCTACGATTCTGACATACTTCTCTCGCCGCATTCACTTTCATAACTCTCCCTCTCTCTCTTTCTTCTCTTTTCATCTCTTCATGCACATCCGTCGGTTGAGGGTGCTACGCACTTTATTCTTTTCGGAGAAGGAAGACTATTTATTTGGTCGTGGTAAGTTCTCGACTGTTCCACTGACATTTGACTAGTGAGTCTACTCTCATCCATCTTCTGTAAGTAACCGAACCTGTCTATTTCTTTAACACCTCCATTAACCTTATTTATTTCATTCCACAAATTATTATTTTATAGTATAAAGTTTAGTCCACTTTAGATCATTCTGTACGTACACGTAGCTTGTGAACTGCATCTTTAGTGAAACTTGTGTATCAACCTCATGAACTATGTTGTGAGTGTAGTCTGTTTATGAGTCAATAAATAATAAAATAATTAAAAACAACGCTCCATGTACCATTTTATTTCATCATAAAATTTGATGGTGAAGTCTTTATTGCCACGAGTAAATCGTTATATAAATTTTAATGTTTTTTCTTGTGATATAGTGCAGTACTGGGACTAAACTCAAGGATAGTCTGTCAGGATTCCTAGTGTTCCTGGGGTACATTTCACGAGCAGTAAAATTAAATTAATTAATTAAACTCTTGTCGATAACATTTAGCAAAAAATGCTTCAATAATGTAATTGTAAATGTTCTAGCTGCTAAGAGTGTGATTTTTCCAAGTTGCTACTGCTTCATCACTATAATATTATTGAAGTTTAACTAAGCAATTAAAATTAGTAATATAAAATTCGACTGATTGTATCGATACTTAAGTTCCGTAGCACGCTTGCTTTTTAAGTACCTAGTTTTCTGTGTCTAGCAGCCATTTTGAAGAGGCCATGATTCCTTTGATATATTTATTAATATTTTGTGGTGTATCAGCTGAGAGGCATGTTTACTATACTCATACAGGCAAAATTATGAATGAAACTGAATACAAACGCTACGTGAAGGAAGGAGTTGAACAGTAAGATATTTTTCAATCGACTTAGGTTCTTTGCAAAACCTGTGTTAAATGTATTTTCGTTTACGATTTGCTCCAAAATTTAATATCATAGACTGATTTGACACTCTTTCTACAATTTTGGAAACAAAATCTACTGATGATAATCTTTCACCACATTGAGATCAGTTCACTTAATTTTATTCGGAGAAAATGGCGGTCAGATAGACGGGCATCGAACGGATTCCAATTTAAGAAATAAAAATTTCTCTTTCGAAAAGATGGTGCACAATAGAGATAGAAGAATGTAATCAGACAGAAATAAGAAGACTGGACGGTTCGTGCAACAACCTGAAGAAACCAACCTTAGGGGCATCGCGCACGCCGCCGCTTCGGATGCTCCCTGCAGACTATGACGACGGATGTATGCTAATTTTTTTGCTACACATAAAAGTTTTTATTGATAAAGGTTAATTTACTAATGATACATTATGGTGATGGTCTCATATCCTCTGCCTCCGTATTTCAGAAGCCACGATAAACAAAAAAAGAAATAATCGTACCCAAAACCAACTAAAAAAACCCTTCTCAAAAACTAAAATTATTTACATCTGGCAATTAAAATATTTAACGCTATCCCTAATGAAATTAAAAAAATTGAGACAAAGAATTCTTTTGCACAAAAACTAAAAAGCTTCCTCATTTCAAAAAGTTACTACAACCTTAATGATTTTTTCCAGGACAACAATGTTCTAATATTTTAGGCTCTTGACGTTAACGTCGACATCTCTATTACTTAAATTAATAATTAGGTAGATAATTTTAATGTAATAAAACTTTCAGGCCCTCTCCAATTATATTGCCATGCCCTAACAGGGCGTCACAATAATTAAATAAGATCTTGTGTTACACGTAAGTATGTACATCATTATTGTGATACTGCAAATAAATACTGAATACTGAATTAGTACCATTAAATGTCAGTGTCTCTCATCATCTTCTATGCCAGGTCATAGGGCTTAAAGATGCACTGGTAGCCAGTTGACCACTAATTTAACTCCACCGATCCACCCTAGGCCCACATGGTGGAGTATCACCCGCTCCCTCTTAGGCTTATTCGAGTCCTGTGCCCTGTAGTCCACATTTTTATCATCCGCAGACAAAACTCATAGAAAGTCGCAGTCTGGTGAGCCATTGCCGAACGGTCGCGCGGCGCGCATGAAGATGCTCTTCGACGGTCGCATATCTGACCGCACCATGACGCACCTCGTGCCGATGCTGTGGCTGTACTTCACTGCCGACACCAATTTCCCTATGGACACGAGTTAGTAAAATAAAATATAGTTACACATATACAAAGCAGGAAGGTAAATAACGAGTTGATGAAATAGCCGAAACTGAGAAAATACTTTACTCAGAAACGAGAGTAGTATCGATTCCACACCTTTTTGGTATATCAGGGTATGATGTTTTGTTGTATCGATATCCTATTTTTCTTTCTGCCGCTTTTAAATGTTTCTGTAGCTACGCGCACGACTCGTGATCATTGTTAATACCTAAGCACAGTCATTACTTCACATTTAGAAAAATATGGTGGCAAAGGACGGGTGTGAGCAAATAAGAATATCTCAAAATTCAGGGATAAATTAATAACAATTAAATTTTTTTTTTACTTAGTTACGTTTAAGTTATTTAGTTATATTTTAGTTAGTTATATAGATATAATATGTTTTTTATTAATTATTGATTTCAATAAAATTTAGTTGGATCTAAGAGTTTTCGGTAACATGTTGTGTAACTATGATTGTGTAAAGTGAAGCACCTGCAACTGACAGAAATGAAAGAAAAGATAACTTGTGGCCAGCTTTGCTTACCATCTTTAGAGGACATTTTTTCAGAGATGATAAATTCTTTCACAGACTATAATGACATCAATTTAAAAAATATATTTATTTCAGAAAACAACTTGTTATCCACTGTTTCATGTTGTGACGATCCCCCCGAGGTTATAAAACAGAAAAACCCAAAATGTCTTAAGATGGATATTCCTGCCGACGATCCCGTTCATAGATTCTCTGGTATTCGCTGCATGAACCTGTCACTACCAATCTCTTACCAAAATACTGGTTGTGTTCCAAATAACACTTTGCCAGAGATCAGAGTAAGTTCATAATCACTATCTAGCAGCTCTTATTCTATAGTTTAGGTGGGTGCCATTACGTCAAATTCTGAGATCTCAGATTTTTGTGACCACTGCTGTGACTTTTTTGTGCAGTGCTTGGTTTCCACAAACAAACAAAAATATATGTTTTATTTACTCTATTAAGTGGGAAGAGATAAAACTTGCTGTCTAATATTTTAGATAAGCTCATCAACGCCCTTGATGGATCATTCATTTATTTACGGAAATACTGCTGAACTGGCTGCGGAAAGGAAAAATAAAGGTAAAGATGGACAACTCATGTATGAGATGTATGCTGGTAACCAATGGCCTCCGACGGCTACCAGTGATGAATGTCGTCTGAACGTCGCACCACATGAGACACGATGCCACAACGTTTGTGAGTATATGTGACAAACATGAATATAATATGGCCTAGAATATAACCTTGTGGAATTCCATTAGAATGCTTATTACACTGAGACGCTAAATTGTAAAATATTATTTGCTATTTTAATGTATAAATAGTTTTTACTGTTATCTTATAAAAGACAAATGAGATCTACATAGGTAATAAGCGGAGATAAAACATCCTGTTTTAATTTAGTTCACGTCGTCAAATGCATGCCTAAGAAAGAAATTTTTCATCTTTCAGCTGACATAACGGTAAATTCCTTACTAGGCATGAATTTAGGGTACATGTGGTACTTCAGACAGCATAACCTTCTCGCTAAAAAGCTGAAGGAATTAAATCCTTGCTGGGACGATGAAAAAATATATTATACTGCTAGAGAAATCAACATTGGTCTAGAAACTCAAGTTTTTTACTACGAGTTTATGACTCTCTTGATGGGTAAGTACTTCAAAAATTTTTATCTAATTGGTTTGGCGTATAAAATACCTCTGATAACAACAACACATGATTTAATTACCTGCAACGTTCGGCTATGCCAGCCAAAACGATGAACAAAATATTAAATAAAACCAATTTTCAGGTAAAACAAATTTGTTGAAGGACAAAATAATATCCGCCTATACTGGATACAGAGATATATATGACGAAAATGTATTGCCACAATTAAGTCCAGAATTCACTTATGGCATACGATGGGCACACACTATAGTTCAAGGAGTATTGAAGTAAGTATAAGGTAAAAATGTATAAAGATAAAGACCATTTATCTGTAGAGCATAAGTGTATATTGCGTATCCGCTATAGAAATTATACTACCATCATGAGTATAAGTTTGTGAAGTATTTACGTCCTAAGTATGGGACGATTACAATAAATTGACCTGTAGCTTGCGAAGCATATAAAAATATCTTGCAATTGTTGTTGCAAAAAATAAAAACAACTTAACATTAATTTAATTTCAGGTTATACGACGAAGACGGTAACCATTACAAGAGTTTCCCAACCCTCAACACCACCTTGAGGACTGGATGGTTGGCCGTCGATGACAACATCGTAGGTGTGACCAGAGGATTGTTCAGACAACCCGCTGCCAAGGCCAATGACCTTGCTATTGATCCTGACGTTAGTCCTTAATATTTAAGAATAATTAATATATTGATAAGCAACCAACAAGACACAATTAATATTTTTTGGATGTTTGTATCTATATTATGTATTCTATATCGTTGTCTAGTCATCATAATACAAGTCCAGGCTAGATTCTGGTACTTTAAATAGACTAGATAATTTGTGTGACAATGTCCAAGATATTTATTTTATATGGGGGAGGGGGATCCTCTACCCCCCCCCCCCCCCAAGAGCAAAAAGACACCCCTCCCCCTTCTCCCTCTCACGCCCTCTACCACCTATTTTTGGACTGCAGGATACAAAAAATTTAACTTTTTCGCTACTTAAGATAAGAAATAAATATTCTTTATTTGCACACCAAAATAAACAAAAAATTATAACAATATTATACAACAACAAGAAAGGTACAAAAGGCGGCCTTATCACTAAAAGTGATTTCATCCAGACAACCAGTAATAGCTAATTACAACCTTAAACTTCAAATATTTAAAAAAGGGGGGGTCCATTTTGAGTCACACTACAATATGGTCCGTTTAGTGCAACACGATGGAGTAGGGCAAATTTTGAGACTAAATATGTCTGATGCGTGCGAGCGGGTATGTGGGTACCCCCCCTCACCCCCATCCTGGTAGGGGCCCAAATTCTAATGATACTACAGCTGATCCATTTTCTTCTCCAGTGTACCAGTTTATTATTAAAACATCTAAAGTCGGGTGCAGTTGGAATTTTTTTTTGATACGGTATTTAATTACATTTATTGTAGGGCAATAAAATCAGGGTCAGTTGGGACGGAGGCAGCTGGGAATTGGGACGGATAAGGAGGAGATTTCTCAATTCGACCGTACATTTGTTTTTTTTTAGAGCCATAACATTTCAAAAACTCTATTGTAAAAGAGGTTTACTTTTACAACCTTGTCAATACAAAGTTATCTATGAAAATACATTCACGATGGACGGACAGATGCATATATAATTATTGTATGTTTCTTTCCAGATGGGTAACTTAGCCTTCCCTTCCATATTTCGAATGCACGACATATTGATGGCAGATAATATCAAAAGTAGATTCTTCGGCTTCAAGCCCTACGTTGACTACAGGAAGCATTGCTCTGGGAAAACTTACAAAACATTTGAGGACTTACGTGATGTAATTGACGAAGAGGTAATCATAGATTTTCAAAACAACCATCTATTTCATTACCTTTCCTGATCCTAACTTTATTTTGTGCAATTTATCTACCAAATACATCTTTATCTTATCCTGTTGTAAATTCATCCATCTAGGAATCTATTACAGATGTTTGTTCATCTATAACAGAAATATTTTTTATGTACACCAAAATTGTACATTGCATTTTTAAATCCTAACCTGTCCGATTCAAATATCACCCAAAAACCTGGTTGCTCTTTTTGTGTAAATTAATGTTATCACCCCATCTGGCTAACCGAAAATTTCAAGGTCAGTAAAATTCGTCATAAATTTAATTCAAATAAAAGATTTAGCATCTAAAAATAATAATGTTTCAAATTTTAGAGAATAGAACTGCTACAATCGACATATAAACACGTGCGGGACGTAGAACTCATGGCGGGAATCTGGATGGAAAGGGCTATTGTCGGTGGTATTGTACCACCAACTTTGTACTGTATATTCGCTGATCAGTTGAAGAGAATCATGATCAGTGACCGGCATTGGTATGAGAGGAAGACCAGACCTAATGCTTTCACTAAAGGTGACGTATTTTATAGAAGAATAATAATATACTATTTTAATGGAACAAAGCACAAGCTTCAACAAAAAGTAATGTAGGTACAAAACTTCAAGTGGTGCGGCGTCACGGAATATAAGGCGTTTTCATCGTAATTAAGTTTTATAAATCTCACATAGATCGTAATTTCTTTATAGAGTTTTTGCCTAAAACATAAGCAAATAGGATTCGTGTAGAAACAGAATAAACTAAACAATAATATACTATTCATCATCATTCTCTTGCCCATTTCCCATTATTTGGGGTCGGCGCAATATGTCATCCTCTTCCATTCATCTCTTTTAGCCGTCGTCTCAACACTCACCCCTTTTAAACAATAATATACTATTAAGATTCCTTTTAATTTACAGAACAACTACAGGAGATTAGAAAAGCGTCAGTTGCCGGGCTTTTATGCTCTGTTGGGGACAATGTCACCAAGATTCAGCCGAGACCCTTGGAGAGACCTGGCCCTGGGTAAGCTGCTGGGCTGTTTATTAGGATAGATCAGCGTTTTTTTTAGAATTGTCTAAATGTTGTTTTTATATTACAGGAATGAAATTGACGACTGCGAGAAAATAGCTAAACCAATCAGTTTAGAGCCATGGAGGGACGACTCTTGTTCATGCTAATTTCAACATGTTTTATGTTAACATTGCAAACAAATTAAAATTTTGGAAACGTTTGTAAATTGAATTTTTTATCCTATACTCTCAAAAAATTTCTCCTGTGTTACTAACGAATTTACTTATATTTACTTTTACGAGGGTCATACTTATTTTACAAATGCATTATTTCAGTATCATTCTATTACTCATACCATACACTCAAACAATGTTTGCTATACACCGTTTAAATAATTGATCTTTACTACATTCTATTACATCCTAAATATAACAAAATTCTGTCACCTATTTTACAAAAGTGAGATACATACTTGTAACTGTTATTATAATATTGAGTCAGCAACTTCGATAAAGTATAGGGTAGATTTTGAAACGTCGCTCGGAAAATGGCACCATCAAAACAAAGCACAATCTGGCAGTGTGCATTGTTTCGCTCTCAGTCGCTAACATAGATAAGCTACTATTTTACAGTCGCTAATCGACCGTGCCTGCAAAAACAACTCACGAAAAAAGCAAAAAAAAAAAATTTGGATTGTCATACTTTCAGTAAATATCGCTTTGTAATCACATTATCTTCAATATTTGTCATATATCATGGCATTTAATCACATTATTTCGATATTTTTGTTCATTTACAACCACGCGGCAAGCACGCAGCTATCCCTTTCACTCTCGCCTACGCGAGTATAAGCGAAAAAGAACCGAGGATTATGTCGCCGTACTATTCTAACGCACACCAAATTAAATGAGCACGTCTCGTTCCGCGTGTGCCGTTCTCGGCGATGACCTTGATTCCGCAGTTCCAAAATGGCACTGGCTTTTCGGTGAAGGAAAACATCGTGGGGAAGCCTGCATGCTTCAATTTCGAGGCATATATTGTACCTACTGTCCATTACAAGTGGCGACGGGCTCACTCCCCGTCACACTGGACAGAGTTTCGGTACTACTAGTGAAATGTGGATGTTCTGAAGTTTCAGAATATCTCTGACTACCCCCTCGAGGAATATAGTCGTGATATGCTTATGCCTAAATATTTTTAGGCATTTTTCAGGTTTTGGCTTATTACTTCTAAACGGTGCATCCTACGCAAAAGTTCGTTTCGTTTTCTGCAATACAAAATGCAATCGTATCTCTGTAAAACCCGAGATATAGCACTTCAAACATAGACAATTTTTCCCAAAAAGTTCAAAAATGTAGAGTTGTCTTACAAAACCTACCACCAGTGGCAGATGTGGTCGGGTGTAGAGAAAGAGCCCACCAACTGTGGGTGGATATGGAGCCAGCAGGGGCTGACACAGGTCACTTCAACCAAGGAACCAGTGTCGCTAACCCTGCTGAAATTCCTGTCATGCAGGTGCCAGAAAGGATGAGGTGGAGGGAGATCAGATCTGAAACGGATCTAGCGGTAAAGAGTCGTTGACGTCGTTTTCCAAACTTGTAGGTAGTCGAAAAAGTAAATATATTTTTTTGAAAAACCCCCGTCTAAAAGAGAATAGGTAAGTAACGATAGATAATAAATCAAACCCAAGAAAATCCGTCGAGGGCTTTCATTACCATCTCAGTAACGCAACTGTTTAGCCTAACACCCTGTATAGATGCCTTCCGTTGTTACCTTTACACAGACTGCATAATTATTTCTTTGTTGAATACTGTTGAAATATCATGTTATTTAGACCCAACAACATTAAAGTAAGCACTTTCTGAATAATTATACACTCGATTTTATTACCTACTAGCTTTTGCCCGCGACTTCGTCCGCGTGGAGTTTGGAAAACCCATGTTACTTTACTTCTAATACCTCTAAGAATAATAAAGTTTCATGATGATCGGTTACGTAGTTTTCGCGTGAAAGCCTAACAAACAAACTTACTTTCACATTTATAATATTAAATATAGGGATGGAAAAAGTGAAAAGACATTGCCCAATCCCGTTTCCCATACAAAACTAAAAATTTTTAACGTAAATTTGAATTTGAATTTTATAAGAAATCCCACTGCAGAAAAGGATAATTTCAATTTCATTGGGAAGCACGATATTCCTCCTATCCTGTGTATAATTTCAGCTATCATTCGATTTGTATCTGTTCTTTAACATTACATATATTCGCCAGCTGCGAAACGACCCGAAACGAATACACTATGTCACGTGGGCAATGTCTTTTCCATTGTGCTACATATTCATATTCAAATCAAAATCAAAATCAAATATACTTTATTCATATGCATTTCATATTATTATTATTTGTTTTGTCATTTATTAAGGAAGTTATGTAAAATAGTTCTAGAACACTAAAACAAAAACTACTAAGATTAAATTGTTGATTACGCTTTCGTGTGGATTTGAAATTTCGTTCGAAATGATGAGGGGGAAAATGCATACAAAATCGTAATGCCATTCGAAATAATTCCGCAGTTATGTGTTAGTCCTTAAAGTTCAAGTTCCAACGTTCAAAGCGGCCAAGTATGAACGTGTTTTAAAAAAAAAATAGTCGAAATTGTTTGTTACACTGGCGTCTGGCCCCTATCCTACAACCATGACGCAATTAACCAAATATTCGGCTAATATACTGAATCCAATGTTTTCCTCCAATACATTAATATATCAGTATCGATGCTAAAGTCCGTGTGGTGTCGGCTAAGAATAGCACCATCCCATTTCCTCCCGTGGCGCCCACGCCACGCCAAGTGTGTATCAGAGAATGCTGCTGCCCATCCTCCATTAGATCCCTTAGTCACCTTTTATTGCAACCGGTGTAATAAAAGGTGACTAAGGCACTAAAGTAATTAAGTTCACACTTTCAATCCAACTGCGATCGCCAACCAGCCTGCCAAGCGTGGTCATTATGGCAAATCCCCTCGTTTTGGTAGAGGTCTATGTTCAGCAGTGGACGTCTATCGGCTGATAATATGATGATGATGATGCTAAAGTACCTAAAATCCTGTAGGATCCCACTAGACTTCTTCCCTCCAAGGAGTCGAGTGCAAGTTGATGGTCAACTTACCATCAGTGTATTTACAATCCGCCCCAAAACACTGAACATAAAATAATCGACAAAAAATAATCGAATAATCGATATCTTCTTTCCGAGTGGAAATTTTACTACTAGGCAAACATTTTTGGGTAAGTGAAACCATAGAGAATTCACACGCTCAGTGAAACTAAGATCATATTTTAAAAAAGTCGATTACAAACTATATAGATTTTTGAGTTGGAGCATTGATACTGATAATAAATAACGCTCACAGGCACATACATTGTAATGATTCCAAGTTAAGCACTATAGACTTTTTAAATATGGAAACCATACAACAACGGCACGAACATATAACATCCATGACCGTACCGGGATTCGAACCCAGGACCCTGGTTTGGCAGTCCGGCGTGGTAACCATTACACCAACCGGGTCGTCAAAAGATGTATACAGATCGTGATCAATGTGTGGGAAATAATTTTTTTCCACTGCAAAGTTATGATTTTTCCTTCACAATTAAGTTTGAACGGAGGCCTCAAGGCGCATGCCCAACTCGCGCTTGGTCGGTTTTTTTTTCTATACATCTAGTTGCAAACAGCATGCAAATTTTTCTAGCTTTGTAGTAGTAAACCTATAATGGCGATCAAAATACCAAACACTTTGAGCTGCAAAGATGCGCGTGATTTTTTTGCCACGATTTGCTACTGCTTGATAACTATATTGAAGTTTAAAACTAAGCAAATAATAAAAATATATAAAATTCGACTGCTGCATATCGATACTTAAAATAAAATAGTTGTCTGATGTTAGCAGCCATTTTGAAGAGGCCATGTTTCTTTTGATATATTTATTGATATTTTGTGGTGTATCCGTGGAGAAGTATGTTCACGACACGTATACGGGCGACATTTTGAATGAAACTGAACACAAACGCTACGAGAAGGAAGGACTTGAACAGTAAGACATTTTTAACCTAATAAAAATAAGACATTTTTTTTTCTGGCTTTTCGGTGAAGGAAAATATAGTATGGAAACCTGCATGCTTCAATTTCGAGCCATGTATTGTACACACTGTCCATTATAAGTGGCGACGGGCTCACTACCCGTCACCACCCCGTCACACTGGACAGACTTTCGAAACTACGAGTACTAGTGAAATGTGGATGTTCTGAGGTTTTAGAATATCTCAGACTACCCTGGGGATATAGTAATGAGCATAAATTATGCATGCATTCTTTTGTATTGTTTCTCGATTTGCTCCAAAACGACCCTATTCATTTCAAATCAATTCAAACATTTATGGGAAAGATTTAATATACAAAAAAACCCGCTCAAGAGACCGCGGTTTTCTCCGTGACTCCACGTCAAGTCATTAGGACTTAAGAGATCTTCGAAAAAAAAAAGATTTTCATATTTTATTTAAGTTTCGGTGCTACTTTGGACCTTATTTCAGAACTTTCAATGTTGGTGGCACACCAGAACTTTAAGTTCAAATATCTCGAAAACTAATAAATGCTCTTGTGTCTCTCTTATGTAATATGTATACTTTTAAAGCTTGTATTTTAAACCCCGATTATATCCCGATATTTTTTTATCAAAATCTCGAAAAAAAAATTGCTCCTCCAAAACATCCAAAAAAACACGGTTGTTGCGAATTACTCCTTAACTGATTTCTTTGAGAAATAATAGTTTTTCTCTTTACCAGATGGTGCACGATAGAAATAGAAGAATGCGATGAGACAGAAGTAAGAAGGCTGGACGGTTCTTGCAACAACCTGAAGAAACCAAGCATAGGAGCAGCGCGCACGCCGCCACGTCGCATGCTGCCGGCCGAGTATGACGACGGATGTATGTATTTTTAAACGACTTCAAAAAAGCAAGTTATTAATTCGATAGTATGTATAAGTAATATTATTGGAATTAGTAATAACGCTTCCAAACAAATATACATTTTTTATTTGTGTATGTATGTAATTATGTATGTCTGTATGTTCGTCCAGGCCTTTCTCCTAAACTTAGAATGTGATTTTATGCATAAGCATAGCATATGATCACGACTATATTCCCCGAGGGGATAGTCAGACATATTCTGAAACCTCAGAATATCCATGTTTCACTAATCTGATTGTGATCATTTTTTTTTTATTGGCTGCATTTACTCCAACTTAGGGAACGGAGCAAGATTAATCAAAATCGGTTTCGTAATCTTCAAGACTAATACGTATAAGTGTGACGGCCTGGTTTGTATGTATTTATGCGATAACCTCGGCAATTTTTTGACAGTTTTTAGTGGTTATTTTTTAGTTCTGAAGGAATTACCTCCGAAATGGTTCCATTTTAATTTGGTTAAGATCTGATGATTCACTTTGGAACTAAGTACACAAAAGAACCCGAGGTAACTTTTGCGTGTATAAATAAAAATACATAAGTAAATAACTAAACGCTCACAGGCACATACATTATAATGATCCCAAGTAAGCACTACAGGCTATTTGTTATGGAAACCAAACAACAACAGCACGAACATATTATAACATCCAAGACCGAACCGGGATTCGAACCCAGGACCCTGGTTTAGCAGTTCGGTGTGGTAACCATTACACCAAACGGGTCGTCACCTGATATCTGATGTATAACTGATATCTGAGTCGAACTAAATGTATTTCAACACTGAAAGTTGTGAAGAAAGCAAAATTTTAACAAAAAATTAAAACCGCCTTCGATATTGCAGCCAATGACTTTTTCGTTCGCATCCAGTTCGCATCTATAAAAGAACATTAATTTGTTTTATTGTAGTCAGTGTCACAACTAATACAAGCCCTGTCGCAAAGTCGCGAAACATACCGGCTTGACAGCGACTTCGATAAAAAATTATTTTCTTACAGATGAGAACGAAAAAGTCATTGACTGCAATATAATTTTTTACTTTTTAAATTTTTTTGAAGATGGTTTAAATTTTTTGTTAGTTTTTTTTTCTTGCTACACATTTTTTTGTGTCGGTTGGCGAGAGTAAGACAAGCAGAGCTGACTGCCAACCTCAAGTAATTAGCTCAGCCTTTAGCCGTAAGACACTGCAGTGAGTGTGTTACGGCTAAAGGCTGAGCTAATCATGAATTAATAATGTATTTATGATAATATACGTATGGCGCTTATGTTAGTGTAGTGTTGTGTCACCAATTACTTTACTAAATAGTTGTGTCTCACTCGGATGTGCGCAGAATAAAAGCGGAGAACCTTTTCGTAAGCCAGCCAGCTCATGGGGTCTAAACAGGATTGAAGATGATCTAATGGCAAAGCAAAATTGATCACCAAATTACCTCCACCAATTTGTAATGGCTCTTACGTTTGGTCGAGGCCTGTTTCCAGCAATGGAACTTTCAGCTGAAGCTGATGATGAATACGTAGTGTGAAAATGCCGGTAGTAATTATTTATCATCCGCAGACAAAACTCATAGAAAATCGCAGAGTGGTGAGCCATTGCCGAACGGTCGCGCGGCTCGCATGAAGATGCTCTTCGACGGTCGCATATCTGACCGCACCATGACGCACCTCGTGCCGACGTTGTGGCTGTACTTCACTGCTGACACCAATTTTGCTTCGGACACAGGTTTGTAAAATATTACATAGTTACGTCAATGAGGTAATCATTTCATTATTAGGTTATATGTTGGACTCCTGATGTTGCGCTAATGGACTGTTTTTACTGGTAGCTGGATGCGGAAGAAAGGAAACTGCTGGATCTTCTTTTATATGGTTTTAATTCGGCACAGACACACCATAGCAGCCGGTGAGGCGAGGGTTGAAGAGAGAGAGGGGGGCGCAGCCCTTGACATTGACATTTGACACTGACAGATCAGATCAGGTGTTTACATAGATAAAAAATTAATGTTGAATTGCCAACATATTATACAGGGTGTACAATAAAATGGGACAGCTACTTAAAGGTGTGCTTCAGACCATCAAACTGAACAACTTTCTCTATGGGACCAGTATCGAAATCGCGAAAAAAAAATCTGCTGTCCCATACATTTCAGTCGAGTTATGTTTGCAGTTTTGTATGGGAGAGCGGATTTTTTTTTCACGATTTCGATATTGGTCCCATAGAGAAAGTTGTTCAGTTTGATGGTCTGAAGCACCCCTTTAAGTAGCTGTCCCATTTTATTGTACACCCTGTATACAATTTTATTATGATATTTCGTTTTGCAATGTTGTATAAAAAGATGAAGTTGTGACTAGGACGTAACAATGCGATGTTTTGACCAAATCACCAAGTCCCGTAATGGTAATGAACGAAGTTGCGCAATGGATTGTATGTGAGCGGGAGAGTTGGGTCACAATAGGAACGAGGAGAATTTCTTGTGATTAGATTACGGAGAAGTGAAAAGCGTTTAGCACTTTCTGCCGACGGATATGCATACAAACAATATTTTGTAAAGAACATTTCAAAATCGCTACTATTGTGGCCAGCTTTGCTTACCGTCTCCGTATCATAGTTAGGGCATATTATGCACCGACATTATTGGTCCCATTTCTAAAATTGTTTGTGGTTTTACAGAAAACAGCTTATTATCCTCTGTCTCATGTTGTGACGATCCCCCCGAGGTCATTAAACAGAAAAACCCAAAATGTCTCAAGATTGATATTCCTGCTGACGATCCCGTTCATAGATTCTCTGGTGTTCGCTGCATGAACCTGACAGTACCAATCTCTTACCAAAACACTGGTTGTGTTCCAAATAACACTTTGCCAGAGACAAGAGTAAGTTCATAATCAAAATCTATATCAGACATTTCCGAATTCAGGTGGTTTTTGTGTTCACTGCTGCAGTGCTTAGTTTTAAAAATATTACATCTTTTATTGACTCTATTTTGTGGATACAGACAAAACTTGTTATCTTCATTTCAGATAAGCTCAACTACGCCATTGATAGACCATTCGTACATATACGGAAATACAGAAAAATTGGCTTTAGAAAGGAAAAATCAATTTAAAGATGGACAACTCAAGTACGAGATGTATGCTGGTAACCAATGGCCTCCAACGGCTCCAAGTTTTGCATGTCGTCTGAACGTAGCACCACATGAGACACGATGCCACAACGTTTGTGAGTATAATGTGACAAACATAAATATAATGCCCCAACGAACATACATTTATTCATATAAGATTAAGCTTATATTCAGGTTTCTAGTCATATAAAAGTAAAAGTAACGTGAATTATACAGCACATGTTATATAAAACCAGCTTATTCAGCATTTTTATTTCTCAGCATTACAGTCATTATAATAAACGTTTACTCAGCATTTCATACATATAAGAAGCGTTTCCTCAGCTTCTTTTTATGACTTTAGTGTCACATAAGAAGCTGCGGAATAAGTCACGTCTATACGACGCGTATATGACTGTTTGGTCAATTAATAGCATCTTATATAACTTCTTGCGACATGCCAGATGCAGTCGAGTAAAAGTAACTTCTTTGCTATTATACGATTATTATTTTGTATAATTATGATGCATTTAAATCCTACTAATACTATAAACGCGAAAGTTTGTAAGTATGGATGGATGTTTGTTCCGCTTTCACGCAAAAACTGCTGAACGGATCTTGATGAAATTTGGCATGATAGACCATGGCCTGGATTAACACATAAGGTACTTTTTATTCAGGTAACGCAGACGAAGTCACGGGCAACAGCTAGTATAGAAATAAAAATCATTTATTAATCATTTTTATGACTATTACAGCGCTAAAACCCTAAATAAATCTTCGTTTTACCCCGAAATATTACAAATATTTCATATAAAAGTAATAAAAGCTGCGCCGGTGATAGTCATGTGACTAATTAGCAACTCTCGTAATGCTTATTATATGACTTTTATATCACATTATTAGTAATATGACTGAAACACTGAATAAAATGGGCCCAAATTGCGTTATATAAACGTTCTAATAACGTTTCTGTGACTTCTGTCAGGAGCCAAAATGCTAACGCAACTTGCGTTGCCGCGACAATTATACATGACAATCTTTTGCTAGCTGGGGCGGCCTACAATAATTTATAACCTTGCGGAACTCCATCGGAATGCTTTTTGCAAAATATTTTAGTCAAACGTTTGCTCTTATAATATATTAGTAGTTGTTGTTGTAAAATTAGTCCACACCGTGAGCGGGGAAAAAACTGTTTTAATTTAGTTCAACTCGTCAAATGCATGCCTAAGGACTTTTTCATCTTTCAGCTGACGCGGCGCCAAATGCCCTGCTAGGGATGAATTTAGGGTACATGTGGTACTTTAGACAGCATAACCTTCTTGCCAAAAAACTGAAAGAATTAAATCCTTGCTGGGACCATGACACAATATATTATACTGCTAGAGAAATCAACATTGGTCTAGAAGCTCAAGTTTTTTTCTACGAGTTTATGGCTCTTTTGATGGGTAAGTACTTCAAAACTTCTGATCAAACTGGTTTATCGTGAAATACTAATGAAATAAACCAACCTATTAAAGAATGGAAAGATTTATAGTGACATGATACAACAACGCCATAAATATATATATATAAATAATATATATACCAAACACGATGAACAAAATATTAAATAAAACGAATTTTCAGGTAAAGCAAATTTGTTAAAGGACAATATTATATCTGCCTATACTGGATACAGAGATGTATATGACGAAAATGTATTGCCACAAGTAAGTCCAGAATTCACTTATGGCATACGATGGGCACACACTATAGTTCCAGGAGTATTGAAGCAAGTATTATTTGTATTAAAATAATTAACTAATTGAATAATAATAAAAACGAAAACACTACTTTAATACTATAATTATTATACTTACGTTACTTTATTTTTAGTTACTTATTAGAAAACGAATCAAAATTAATAAGGTAATAATATAAAAGTTAAAAACGTCCAAAATATCTTAAATTATTGTTTTTTTTTTTTTTTTTTTATGTTCGATAGGTAAACATTTGACCCCAATCTCACCTGACGTTGAGTGATGATGAGGCCGAAGATGTAGCATGCTTACCTAGAAAGATGCCTATTCATTCTTGCCTTGAAGAGGCCCAGGTTGTATTGCTCAGGGAACAGGTCCGCAGGCAGTGCGTTCCACTCCTTAGCCGTGCGCATTATAAAAGAAGAAGCAAACTTCTTCGTGCGAATTGCTGGTAGGTCAACGACATAAGGGTGGAAACCCAGCCTGCGTCTCGTCCCCCGCAGATGAAAGGGAGACGGAGGTATTAAATCGTGTAATTCCGTCGCACACTCTCCGAAATGTATCCTATAAAAAACAGATAGACAGGCTACCTTGCGACGATGCTCAAGACTTTGTAGCTTCGCCACAGCATATTTTATGTTATGTTATGTTTTATTTCATTCATGTTGTATTAATAGTGGTAGGATACTAAAAAACACGGCCGATTACCTTGTTAATACAAGATACATTTTTTGAGTGGGAAATCTTTAAACACGCATTCTAATCGTCAACCTTCAGCTTTCAACTTTCAACCTGGAACTTTTTATTATTTTGAAACATAAAATGTATTTAATATTTAAAAATATATATCTTCTATTGAAATTAATTATCCTACCAGAAAGAGTACTGGTTTGTAAAATATTTACGACCAAACTATGGTAGAAAAGCAGTAGACCTCAGTAGTTTGCAAAGCGTATATACAAAGATCTTGCAAATTTTGTAGCAATTAATAAAATCAACTTAACATTACTTTAATTTCAGGTTGTACGACGAAGACGGTAACCACTACAAGAGCTTTCCAACTGTCAACTCCACCTTTAGGACTGGATGGTTGGCCATCGATGACAATATCGTAGGTGTGACCAGGGGTCTGTTCAGACAACCCGCTGCCAAGGCCAATGACCTTGTTATTGATCCAGACGTAAGTCCAACAAATATTTTATAGGCAACCAACAAGACAAAATTAAGAGAATATAATTCGGAGCCCGTTTCATATAAACGAACTTGGGTTATATTTTCAATACTAACCTATTAAAGTGAATGATATTTTTCATACAAATACCGATTGGTTAAGTATCTCCAGAGGTATCAGAAAAGGTTGTGTAGTGTAGCGTCACCGTGGCTGTTCAACCTATTCATGGACAGTTGTTTGAGTGATTTGAAAGAAAGAGAGTGTGGTCTAAGGATGAATGGGTTATTTATCAAGTTTTTGTTGTATGCCGATGACCAAGTCCTGATTGCGTCATCGATAAATGACTTGCAGAAGATGGTAACATGTATGAATGAATCATTTAAGAAGAAGGGAATGAATGTTAATGTGAATAAGACGAAAGTTTTTTTTTTTTAAATCTTTATTTAAAGAGCTTAGTCAATAAATGACTATGCCGCTCTGTAAGTAACACAATTATTATACATCTACTATCTACGACTAAGACCCCTTTTTACCAGTTTGTATAGTGCTTTTGCCAGATCCGACAGAGGAAATGCCAAAGCACTATTACATCCACCTACATCCCACAAACAATAATTATTGTAGAATAGCTCACGCCTATGAGCCCCGTTCCGGACACATTCCATTACTATATGGTATACGTCTTCAACGACATCACATTCAGAGCAGTTTGGTGATTGAACTTTGCCCATCAAAAATGCAAATTTATTTAATGGGATGTGTCCCGAACGCAATCTCACCGCCGTGATTATATCCTGTCTACTCATAGAGCAATCATTAATCCAAGGGGTGTTCATTGGTTCGGCTTGAACCGTCTTGTACCATATGCCTTTGAATTTTGCCCTCTCATCGAAACACTCCTTCCACAAGTCCAAACAATTATTTTTAACAATACCAATACAGTCTGTGTAGAAAGGTGATACGACAGAAGGAATGCCACTAGCAGATGCTTCTTTTGCTAAGCTATCGGCCTTTTCATTACATGTAATACCGACATGGGATGGAATCCACTGAAGAAATATATTTTTAGATTTGGACTTACATTCCAAAATAAGAGCTAAAATTTTGTAGGCTATCGGAGTTCCTCGAAACGTCGAGGTACACCGAGCCAAGTGGTGAAGCGAGCTTTTAGAATCAGTTAAAATGACAATAGTATTGGCCTCCAACGTTTCAACATATACCAAAGCTTTGTAAATTGCAAAAAGTTCAATGTACATAATAGAAATTTCCGAGTTGATTTTAAATGTTGAGCTACTTTCTGTTTGAGGATCATAAAAGGCCGCTCCGATTCCATCCCTGTCCTTGGATCCATCGGTAAAAATTTTATAACAATCTTTGTAATGATTCTCCAGCATCTTACTATAGGCTTCCCGAAGACAATTGGTGTCGTAGAATCTTTTAGCTTTGTTTACGGAGTCAATTTCTATTTGAATAATGTCCGAAATATTTATATTGCTAACCCATGTACATAGGGAATACATATCTAACTGTCTACTTTTGTCCATGGGAACATTCTTAAGGAGTTCATTTAACAGAGTTAATACCGGTTTCTTTTTTCTTCGCCAGCAGTTAGATAGACAGAGACTTGATAGATCCTTTATAAGATCAATAATTGTGTTGTTCTCAAAGGAGTTTGACTTGAGCCAGAACTTACCCGCTAGAAATCGCCTACGAATCTGGAGGGGTGATAAGGCCAACTCACATTCCATAACATGGATAGGAGTGCTTTTAATAAATCCACCAATTACCCGCATGGCTTGGTTCTGAACTATATCAAGTTTATGTATATGAGTTCGACAGCAATCGTCGTATAGGAAACAAGCATAATCCATGCGACTTCGAATAATAGAAATATATAAGCGCCTTAAATGCTTAGGGTGTATTCCCCAACCAGGACCTGCTAGTACTTTAAAAATATTTAAAAATTTCAGACACTTTTCTCTTACTTCGTTTACATGTTTCCCCCACCTAAGCGAGTAGTCTAGCCAGATACCTAGATATTTAATAGTATTGACTAACTCTAAGTTAACACCATTAATTTGAAGAACTATATGTTGTCTATAAGGTCTTTTTTTAAAAACACAAACCTTACTCTTATTGGGGGAAAGATCCAAACCCAGATCTGCCAACATTTTAGACAGTAGATCTAAAGATTCTTGCATTTTATCCACAGCATTATCGATATTATGACTAGAGAAATATAGCACGAAATCGTCGGCATATTGTGAGATAAATACATTTTCCAACCGTTTGCAAATATCTATTGTGGCTACGTTAAAAAGTAATGGAGATAACGGGTCACCCTGTGCCAATCCAAGACCAGTGTTCCGACTAACAGATGAATCACTAAGCTGTATTTTTAAGTGACGTTCCTTGAGATATTCCCACAGATAATTACAAACTAAAGCGCCCACGCCAAGATGGTCTAAAGTTGATAGAAGGCTGCGAACATCTACGTTGTTATAGGCGTTTTCAATATCTACAAAACAGCTAAGTACAACATGATTGTGACAAAAGGCAGATTGGATTCTGGTGACAAGCTGACCCAGGCTATCTACATACGACCTAGATATACGAAAACCCACAGTTTCTTCTGCGAATAAGTTATTTTTTTCTAAGTACCATTCTAATCTTTTATTTAATACTGAGTGAAATATTTTACAGAGGCAAGATATCAGGGAGATAGGTCTAAGAGACGAGATAGAGTCGGGATCTCTTCCAGGTTTAGGGATGGGTACAATACGAATGTCACGCCATTGTGTAGGGACGAAACCTGTTGACAATGACTTATTGTACAATTCAACTAATATTTGCTTGCCAATGATGGGCAGATTTTTGATCATCGAAAAGGATATATCGTCCCAACCTGGGGAGGTATCCTTACGTTTGATAGATTTTTCTACTTCGTGGATCGTAACTGGAATTTGAAGTTCATGATTGGATGAGAAAAATTTGGTTTAAGAGGCGAAACATAATCAGGAGCTAACTTATGTAATAATTCATAGCTCTTATCGCTTCCAATAACAGTCTTTGGCGCTCTATAGCCCTTAAGCCATCTCATCCGCCGCCACATATCGCTAGTTGAGGATGTCTCGTCGAGAGATGTACAAAATGTATGCCATGCTTCGTTTTGAACAGTTCGAAGTAGTTTTTGAGATTCCTTAATTTTTTCTTTCAGTGTATCGTAATTTTGGGGTGTTGGATTACGTCTGAAATTTCTCAATGCTAAGCGACGTTTGGCTACGGACTCGGCTAGCTTAGGGGTCCAATACGGCTTAGGTTTGAATTTGGTTTGTGGATTCAGACTAATTTTGATGTACGGTATAGATTTGTTAGCAGCGTCACAAATAGCGGATATAAACGTGTCGTAAATGCATTGCGGGTCTTCAGGAATAGTCCAATTGCTAAAAAAGGTATCAAGATGCGCTCTGTACAAACGCCAATCCGCCAGTTTAAAATTTCTCAATTTACGTTGCTTAGCTTCGGCATCGAATATAGTCGATATTTTAATAACGCGATGGTCACTACCGAGCGATTCGTTCGTAACGCTCCAATTAAAATGCAAGCAAATATCATTCGAAACAAGCGAGATGTCTGGACTTGACTCCCGAAGGACACCCTCTACCAACTGAAATCGAGTGACACTCCCATCATTGAGCAAGACACAAGTATTTTCTAATAAGGCATCGAATATTTTTTTTCCCCTATTGTCCGTTTTGTACGACCAATTTGTGTGATGGCCGTTAAAATCTCAGAGTAAAACAGTTTTTGAGTTTGCAAGAGAAAATATATGGTCCCAATCCGCCTGAGAAGTGCTAACTTCTGATGGACAGTACACCAAAATTATATTTTCGAGAGATTCACAGTTAAAAATTTTAACATGTATAATCTCTATACCCGGGTTACGAATCTGTACTTGATACCTTTGACACTCTATAGATTTATGTGTAAGTATAGCCACGCCTCCATAAGCTTCATTTCTGTCACATCTGAAAATATTATAATCGCTTACCTTTACGAACTGATCCGGATCTAACCAAGTCTCTGACACTGCGGCGATATGAACCCTTTCTTGAATTAATAACTGCTCAAAAGATTTTAATTTTGGTTTCAGACTCCGTGCATTCCACTGTAACATATTTAGGCGTATACTCTTTTTTTGGGTGTACTATTTTGAGAGGCAAGGAAACTTTTTATGATAGACAGATCTGATATGGAGTTAACAACAAAAGATATACACCAGTCAATTATAGTTTGGATTACACACTTAACCTTAGATCGTAAATTATCTGTTTTAATAAAAATTATATCCTTAAGAGTCTGTAATAAAGTGTGGAAGGATGGTAGCCTGTCGCCTGGAGGGTCTTGCTTCTCCTTATTCTTAGGATGGACTGGAGGAACATAATGTTGATAAGAATTTCCTGGGAAATCATTTTCTGTTTCTGATTCACTAGTTACTTCAAAGTCTGCCAATAGATTATTCGTTTTACGTTTCTTTTTCTTTTCTTTTTGTAGTTTCGAGCGAGAATCCAACTGTTTCTGACTATTATCGTTAGGACATGGCATGGTGGTCTTTTGTGATGTGATCTCTGCATACGTTTGGCCCAAAGGAGGTACATATACTGGTGTATTTACTGACACTGACTGATGCTTTTGTACGACTACATACTCCTCGCGGTCCTCATAATATAAGGGTGAAGGAGGTACATATATAGTTTGAGCTTTACGGTAGGTACAGTTGAACTCAGACATTATCTCTCTGATTCTCTTTTCTTTTTCATAAATCGGACAGGTTTTAGATAAAGCCATGTGGGAGCCTGAGCAATTAACACATCTAAAATCTTTTGTCTCACAGTTTGCATGGTGCCCACCACATTTTGGGCAAATAATTTTATTGGATGGGCACATCTTCACCAGATGACCAAATCTCCAGCACCTCGAACACTGGGTGACAGGAAATACGTACGATTCAACATGAATTCTCACATCTAACAGATATACATACTGGGGCAGGGTGGGTCCGGTAAAAGCAATTCTCACGGTCTCGCTCGGAGTCCATCCGTTTTCATTCCTTTGGCTTAGTCTCTTTACAGAATATATTTCAACAGAGCTTGACAGGTATTTCATTAACTCCGAGTCTGTTTCATCCACCTCAATACCCCTGATAATTCCATATGATAAACCTACTTCAGATGTTCTTTGAAACTTCCACCCTAGTTCTTTCCAGGCTTGACAGGCAATAAATTTATCAGCACTTTCATCTTTTCCAAAGTTTATAAGCATTTTGTATGGATTTATGTATTTAATACGGTCTATATCCGTAATTTCCTGCTTTTTTAGTAATTTTGCTAAGGTGAATTGTTTTGGAATGATGGAATTACTTGTTACGCAAATCTGTATTTTTTCTTCGGTGTTATAAAGATTATTTCCAATGTGTTTTGCTTTCTTCTTCGAGTTTCTGATGACCTGATGCCATGTTTCCTCATTTGTCTGCTCTCTTCCCCTTTTACTCGCACTTGTGTTTATTACTTCCATATTTTCCTCATTAAGTTGTGTTCCGTCTTCAAAGTTATTAATATCTCCTTCCATTGTAACTATCTCTTCACTGTCACTAAGAAATGGACTGTTATCCATTACTAATAAAGTTCATTATTCTACAATCGCACCCGATACGCTTATCAGTGCCCGAGCGCCCGGTAACCGGTAACCGGTTCAGGTAAAGAGAGAATAGGTGCAAAGAAATATTCGCACAATTCGCGTCCTATGCACTCGAGAGGCGATTTAGAACTGAAGACGAAAGTTATGGTTATCGAGCGCGATGAAACAGTGACTGAATGTAAGATTATGAATAGAGTAAGTCAGTGAGTTTGTGTACTTGGGTTGTATGTATACAAGAGACTTAAAGTGCGGCGGAGATGTAGAGAGAAGAGTGAAAGCAGGAAATATGGTTAATGGAGCCTTGCACACCGTCATGAAGAATCAAACTATGTCTAAAAAGGCTCGTTTGGCGGTTCACGACGGTGTGTTGGCACCAACTTTAATGTATGGCTGTGAGAGTTAGGTATGGCAGAAGAAGCATGAATCTAGAATAAATGCTGTTGAAATGCGGTCCCTGCGTAGTATGTGTGGTGTAACTTTGAAGGACCGGATACGGAATAGTGTGATTAGAGAAAGATGTGGTCTGAAAGAAGATGTAGTGACCAGGATTGAAAAAGGCATGTTGAGGTGGTTTTGCCACGTAGAAAGAATGAGTGAAAGTAGGTTGACGTATGACATTTACAAGGCAAGGACATTTGAAAGCGGTCGCCCTAGGCGCACGTACGCTGACCAAATCGGATGCGTACTGAAGAAGGGCCAAATAAAATGCACCCAGAACCGATGAGCTTGTCTTAAGAAACTTATGGATGTTGAGGAAGCGAAATATGTGTGTCAGAATCGTAGCATGTGGCAGTCTGTTGTCTCTGCCTATCCCAGTAGTGGGACATAGACGTGAGCATTCGTATGTATGTACGTTTATTTTTCAGAAACAATCTAGAAACTTATTTTTATGCTAGTAATGTGACAGATTTTTGTCAAAATATACAGTTTCAATGCTTGGATTAATTAAAGAATTGTATGGAAATCTTTGAGGCACTGTAACATTAAAACTAACTGCCTCCGTGGTCTAATGATTAGGAGCATTGGCTCTCGATACGGAGGTCGTGGGTTCGATTCCCACGGGGGACACCTAGTGATATGTCACTTTGTGCGTTTTTCCCCAGTTGGTTAGGATATTGCAGGCTGAATCACCTGATTGTCCGAAATGAAAAATGATTCCGTGCTTCGGATGGCACGTTAAGCAGTTGGTTTTGGCTACTATCTCTGGTGGTAGTAGTCTTTACATAAAAACCACGTCAGAGGCCGTATTGAATTTTTTTTGAATTTTGAATTTTATACATTTTAACGAAGATCTGAGACATTACTAGCGTAGAGTTTAGTTTCTAGATTGTTTCTGAGAGATTTCATTGACTTTAATAGATAAGTATTGAAAATATATAACCAGACTTCGTTTGTATGGTGCGCGCTCCGAATAATATCCCCATGTTTACTAAAGAAATAAAGCTAATTATCTTGAGAACTTTCTATGAAACATAATTATCTGAGAACGCGTTTGCAAAAGCTAACTTTCGATTACTAAAAACTGCAGTCCCTCTATACTGGTTGATTTTTTTAATCGTTTCGAAACTTTCAGGGGTGGTTCAGACCTCATGGTTGTTCAGTTTCATAACTGAACAACTTTTACTATGGAAGCAAACGTGAATTCGTAAAAAAAAATCGGCTGTCATTTGAGTCTACTAAGCATGCAGTTTAGTATGGAACAGCAGATTTTTTTTTGTGATTTCAGGTTTGGTCCCGTAATAAAAGATGTTCAGTTTGATGGTCTGAACCACCCCTGAAAGTTTCGGAACGGTAAAAAAAATCTTCTGGTATACAGGGTGTACAATAAAATGGGACAGCTACTCAAAGGGGTGCTTCAGACCATCAAACTGAACAACTTTCTCTATGGGACCAATACCGAAATCGCGAAAAAATAATCCGCTCTCCCATACAAAACTGCAAACATAACTCGACTTAAATGTATGGGACAGCAGATTTTCTTTTCGCGATTTCGATATTGGTCCCATACAGAAAGTTGTTCAGTTTGATGGTCTGAAGCACACCTTTAAGTAGCTGTCCCATTTTATTGTACACCCTGCATATACCATTTTTTTTTTTATTTTACCAACTCTCTTCTTATACCTTGTTTACTTTTTAAACCTTATCGATACAAAGTTATCTCAAAGAATATAGATTTTGTAATCGTCATGTATATCTAATTTTTTAACAGACTTCAAAAAAGGAGGAGGTTTCTCAATTCAACCGTATATATATATTTTTTTAAATATAAATAATATTGCAGCCGATGACTTTTTCGTTCGCATCATAAGAACATTAATTTGTTTTAAAGAAGTTGGTGTCAGGCCAAGCCAAAAGATTCAAGCCCTGTCGCGAATCGTACCGGCTTGACAGCGACTTCAATAAAACAATTAATTAATGTTCTTATGATGCAAACGAAAAAGTCATCGACTGCAATATTTTTTAACTTTTTAGTTTTTGTATGTTTCTTAACAGTTGGGCAACCAAGCCTACCCTTCCATATTTCGATCGCACGACATATTGATGGCAGATAATATCAAAGGTAGATTCTTCGGCTTCAAGCCCTACGTTGACTACAGGAAGCATTGCTCTGGCAAAACTTACAAAACATTTGAGGACTTACGTGATGTAATTGACGAAGAGGTAATCATAGATTTTTAAAACAACCATCTAGTTCATTAACTTTCCTGGTCCTACCTTTGTCCAATTTATCTACCAAATACAACTTTCTTATAATTATCTTGTTGTTTATTCATCCATCTAGGAATCTATCAAAGCTCTTTGTTCATCCGTAATAGAAATATTTTCTAATTATGATGTACATTAAAAAAATGTTTCTAAATCCTGTTCAATGCAAATATATCTCCCAAAAAAGGAATATTTTTTTATACCAAATCTTATCACCTCATCAGGTTCTACGAAAATTTTAAGATATAAGTACAATTCGTCATGGATTGTATCAGTATAAAATTGCCTTAAAAATAATTTAATTAAAATAAAGAATGCTAATTACGATAATGATCTTAATTTCAGAGGATAGAATTGCTACAATCGACATATAAACATGTGCGGGACGTAGAACTCATGGCGGGAATCTGGATGGAAAGGGCTATTGTCGGTGGAATTGTACCACCAACTTTGTACTGTATATTCGCTGATCAGTTGAAAAGAATCATGATTAGTGACCGGCATTGGTATGAGAGGAAGGACAGACCTTATGCTTTCACTGAAGGTATGATTGACGATTTTTGGAAGAATTATAAGCTTTCACATTCTACATAAGCTTCATCATTCATCGTTATTACCTTCTAGAAATCTCACTTGGTAGGATTATTATTTCATTTTAACATGTTTGTCAAAAAACATGAGCAAATTGGATTTTGTTGTAGAAACAGTGGAGGTTATTATAACAATACATATATTGAAATCTCCTTTAAACAGAACAACTACAGGAGATAAGAAAAGCATCAGTTGCTGGACTTTTGTGCTCTGTCGGGGACAACGTCACCAAGATTCAACCGAGACCCTTGGAGAGACCTGGTCCTGGGTAAGTTACAACCTGTCTTCTCCTCCTTCATCATCATCACTGTAGGTTCTCATCCCTCATCATCATTACTCTGCCACGCACGGCGCGCCTTAAAATTTGATTCCTGGTCCTGTTGCTCCCCACTACAGTTGCTTTAGGAAATTGTGGTCCAGTGCCGGCGGGCGTCCCCACTACACCTACCAGTTAATCTATCATGTAGACGTAGATAATAGAACCTGGACTCCACATCTTCTTAATTTTTTCTGTATTAATATTGTTCATTATCAATGTGACCGGTGTGTACTATCTTATCACCATTAGTGCGTCTGTGACCATAATGCGCCAACAGCAATGACAAAGCAGCGGTGTTCTAGTAACTAGTATCCTCACTACACGTTCAGCAGGCCTCGCATGCCACCCCCGAGAAAACTATAAAAATCGAGATGTGCCTCCATCTTTATTATTTTACGTAGGCCAGAAAGAGCGCGGATGACGTTTTTCTCGTTTAAACGCTTTGTCGTGAGTGGCATGCTAGCCGTGCAGGAGGCGATGGTTTGATCTCAGCGTGGGCACGCCTTGGATCCTTATCTGTCATTTACAAATTGGCAAAATTTACAAGAAGACATAAGCATGTGCGACACAGAGAGTCCGAGTAAGACAGGAATACACCATTGCCTATATTTTCAGCTACGCTGACCTACCGGCGTGCGGAAGCATGGCAGAAAAAGTAGGCAATGGCGTAGTTAAAATTGGTCGCGGGCAGAGATTGTCCGTACTATATGTAGTACTAGATACTGTTTCTTATACTGTGTCGCGTCCACTGCCCATCAAAAATGGCAAGGTCACTACAATCTCACAGGACAGAGTTTAGTTAAATATGGATATTCAATATATGCGATCGGGAGTAAATATTAATGCTGTTTATAAAATGGCAGTGTAAAGTATTAATTTTTCTCAAAACTAATTAAATTTTGTTCTTATGTTACAGGAATGAAATTGACGACTGCGAGAAAGTAGTAGAGCCGATCAGTTTGGAGCCATGGAAGGACGACTCGTGCTGAAATAGAAATATTTTGTACCAATAATTAAAAAAAAATGATTTTGAATTACAAATTATATTAATTTTCTATGTGAAAATATTCAACACATGCATTGTTTCACTTTATCCTAGTACCCAAACCGCAATATCTCACTAATATTATAAATGCGAAAGTTTGTGACGATGTTTGGATGTTTGGATGTTTGTGTGTTTGTGGCTCAATCACGCCTAAACGGCTGAACAGATTTAGATGAAATTTGGCATGCAGATAGAATGTGTTCTGGATTAACACATAGGATACTTTTTATCCCAGCAATGGGTTACTGTGGGAGTCTGTGGGATAATTTCCAATATTTTATCATGCTCACTAGCGCCGACTTGACGCTGACAGATGTATTTGGGTAGATTCCAGTAGTAAATAGTGGTTGCTTTTTTCAACACTTCTCTCAAGAGCTGTGTAGCGTAGTTGGGAAATGGTCAGATTTTCGCGCAAGAGGTTGGAGGTTCGATTCTTGGGTGAGATTTTTTTTTTTTAAACTTTTATCAATTTTTCAACGGATTTGACAGAAGCAATTTGCTGACCTTAATAATATCCTGAGATCAGATCAGATCCAATTTTAGGAAAGTACGTTTTCTTTGGCTTTTTTCTTATTTTAATACATACGTTGTAGTGATCCCAAGCAAGCACGGCTTTTTATTATGGAAACATTACAACAACGGCACAAACATAATAATGTCCATGACCGAACCGGGATTCGAGCGCAGGACCCTGGTTTGGCAGTCCGGAGTGGTAACTATTGCACAAAACGGGTCGTCAAATATAAAAAAATACTCTTTCTATTAACCTTTTTTAAAGTTATTGTAGTACGTTTTCATGTTAATAGATGGCGTGAGGCGTTTTTTAAATGCAAGTGTGCAACAATAAAATTATTTATTCCAAAACCTAGCTAGCAGCAAAGGCTAGCAGGAGCTTAATTTAGTTGATAAATCCCTGATCTCAAAGTTCATACATTTCGACCATACTTGCACTTACTCGTAACTCACGCTCAAGGCGTCTCAGAAATTAGGTCTTACAGATTTGATTGTAAAGTAACTTACCGGGTGAATTGAAAAATAATTAAATAAATAATGCTCACAGTCACATACATTGTAATGATCCGAAGCAAGCAGTATAGGCTTTTTATTATAGAAACCATACAACAACGGCACAAACATATTACATCCATGACCGAACCGGGATTCCCTGGTTTGGCAGTCCGGCGTGGTAACCATTACACCAAACGGGTCGTCAAATATTTTTCTTTCTTTTAACCTTTTCTAAAGTTATTGTAGTATCGTTTTAATCTTCATAGATATCGTTAGGCGTATTTTTAACTCTAGCAGGAGCTTACAAATTGATTGAATACATCTTTGTATGTAAGTAACGAGGACGAGACGCAGGCTGGGTTTCCACCCTTATGTCGTTGACCTACTAGCAATTCGCACGAAGAAGTTTGCTTCTTCTTTTATAATGCGCACGGCTAAGGAGTGGAACGCACTGCCTGCGGACCTGTTCCCTGAGCAATACAACCTGGGCCTCTTCAAGGCAAGAGTGAATAGGCATCTTTCTAGGTAAGCATGCTACATCTTCGGCCTCATCATCACTCAACATCAGGTGAGATTGGGGTCAAATGTTTACCTATAGAACATAAAAAAAAAAAAAAAAGTATAATGGTGGTAGTTTGAGCCCAATCTGAGCCAATTCTACGGTATAATGATTTTGTTGCAGAAAATTTTGCCAAATGTTCGTTTTGTTTGATTTTCGGTTCTATTATGATTTCTTGAGGATTTGTGTAGCTTAACTATAGAACATCAATCGACCACAATCTATGAAAAGATAGGTACCTACTTATCTAAAAAGTCCTTATAACACCACAGTTTGGTATTGTGCCTAAGTACTTTCATAATAGCTAAGTAAGGTTAGAGATTTACAAATGTGGCTTGAAAATAATTCTTTTAACAAGTTGACCATTTTGCTTGCTAGAATATTATCATTCTAGCTCTTGCCTACACCATTGTATACTAGCCCGCGTGGTGGAGTATCCTCTATCATCATCATCATCTCAGCCGATGGACGTCCACTGCTGGACATAGGCCTCCCCCAAGGATCGCCATAACGACCGGTCCTGCGCTGCCCTCATCCAACGTTTTCCCGCCGCCTTCACCAGGTCGTCGGTCCACCGTGTGAGGGGCCTACCCACGCTGCGCTTTCCGCTTATCCTCTATCCTCTAACGTTTATTTGTGAGTGGAAGTCTGTGATCCGCAGTGGGTCGTAAGATGATTATTATGCTGCTCGACATAAATAAAACACTAATAACCGACGAACAGTAGAAAAATTCAAGTGAAGGATCTGTGAATGCCTTTTTTTTATACCTACATACTTACTTAATGTAGGTACTTTCTGATTTTGATTCAGCTCAATTTCATGACTATTATCCTATTCTTATCCTATTATGGGGGCTGGCAAGCCAGCAACACATCAACCCAATGGTACCTATCTTTTGTGTTGACTCCTACTTAATATTTATTTTTTTCCATTGAAAAACGTGGAAAATGAGAGAGGCAATAGTGTTCAGGGGAAGAAACCTGTAATCTCCCAGTTTTGAATAACCATCTCTCAGTCTCAAGACACATACGTTTAGCCACCAAGACATCGCAGTCACACAGTATAAATGTTCCATGGTTTCCTCCTCCTCTCCGCACGCTCGGCAACTGGGATCTAGGGTGAGCTTTATCATGCCTGTGAGGCGTAGTACCCGGTGAGAGCTCCGACGATAGCACGAGCTTTGTTCCTGCTGTTGTTCAGTATGAACTCTGGGATTCGTGGTGTTATATTGCTGATGAATTTCCTGCAATGTTGCAGACCCAAGAAGCCAGAGCATTCTAGCATGTGTATTTTATCAGCCCATTCCTTAATGGCCATTTTAATGTTACATGCCAGGGTTTCTAGACTTGGTTCTGACCATGACCTTCATGACCCTTAGACGAGACATGAGACAAAATCACATGTCCACGCAGACGAAGTCGCGGGCAACAGCTAGTTATATTATAAAACAAACAGCGACAGCAAAGTGTCGCTAAAACGACTAAGGGCTCTTACAGACGAGCGACACTTTGCTGTCGCGGTGGGTCGCAGAGCGTCGCGCTCATACATTTTACGGTCGCGCGACCCTCCGCCACACCCGGTGACCGCTATGTGTCGCTTGTCTGTGAGAGCGCTAAGGCCCAAACCGAACGCGAGTAAAGTTTATTCTTAGATTAAGTCGCCGGCTACTCTACAGTAATCTGATTAGGCGTTTTACCAACCCTAAGCTTACACCGAAACTGATGAAATGTCAATCTCACATAATTAAAAAAAAATTAATAAAAAGAAACCTAACAAATTAAAACTGAATAGCCTCACATTGCAGTAAGTACGGATACAACGACCTCTTTCTTTGAGTACGACGTTTTTTTAAACGTCGCTATGAACACCACTGTATAACTGTCGTATAAAATATTACGTCGACAGAACATCTGTATGACATTGTTATATAACCAGATGTAAAAAGCACCAGTACATGATGAAGAGTAACAAAAATTCCTGTAATATAACTTTTATAGAAACGAAAAGTCTTATAAATGTTTGACTATACGACCAAATTGTTTGTTGGGTAGCAGCCGTCTGTTTACACAGACTGCATAATTATTTCCTTCTCAAATACTATTGAAATATCATGTTATTTCAGGTGATAGACATAACTAAGTTAAACACTTTCTGAATAATTTTATGCACTAGATTATAATTACCTATTGAAAAATAAATTTTCCATGTCCTTACATATTCATATGCATTTCATAATAATTATTAATTTTGTCATATTTTGATATAAAAGTAATTTATGTAAAACAGTTGTAGAATACTAGAACAAAAGCTGCTAACATTAAATTACCTCTGATACAGTTGGGTTTCACACATGATATTTTAATAAAGGTGGACTTCCGAGGCCAGTGGCCGATGCAGCAGACGCGCGCGGCCAGCGGCCGAGACGTGTCGAAAAATCAAGGGGTACTTTACACCATCAAACTGAATGGTCAAATTAATCCATCATCAAACGAATATAAATCTCAACTTCGGCGCTGACATCAAGTCTCAGGCTCAAACTGCGGCCAAAAACCAAGCGGTACTTCACTGCTGGACAGCTCTATTGTATAAAGCTCAGGTCCGATCATGTAGGAGTACTGCTGCCACCTGTATCAACTTGTCGCACTCGACTCGGTTGAACGCAGAGCCAGGAGGCTCATTGGCGACAGTAAGCTGGCGGAGACCTAGCTTCATAACATAGCCCACCACCGCAGAGTGGCCTGCTTGTCAATCTTCTACAGATTGTACTTCGGTGAGTGTGCCCAAGAGCTGCATGAGCTCATCCCACCTTCCCCTTTCTACTATCGGACTTCCAGACGCACCGCGAGATATCACCCCTTCTTGGTTGACATCCCACATATCCGCACCAAGCGCCTTTCTAAATCTTTTATAATGCGCACAGCCAAGGAGTGGAATGCCTTGCCTGCGTCAGTATTTCCGAGTACTTACAACCCGAATTTCTTTGAAGTACGAGTGAATAGGCATCTTCTGTGTAAACTCGCTACATCTACGATCCCATCTTCGTCCTGAGGACTGGATTGAGGTCAAGAGCAAACCCATAGTTAATAAAAAAAAAACTGAAATCCAAAATCATTAAAAATCAGCCTAACTACCACTGTACCAAACGGCTTGCCTTTAACAGATTTTAGGTTTACTCCTACACTATAGTAAAAGTTGAGCCGATGTCATAGCTGACCAATTGTTGATCTATATAGGTAGGTACTAGATGATTTTTTTTTCATAGTTGGTCCAGACCAACCAAAAAAGTCAGAACCAAACAACCTGCTTTGGTTGATCAAGCTGAACAACTTTTACTACAGGAGCAAACATGAATTCACAAAAAAAATGCTGTTCCATTCTATACTGCAATGTCTACTCGACTCAAATGTATGAGACAGCTGATTTAAAAAAAGAACTAGTTTGCTTCCATGGTAAAAGTTGTTAATAAAAGGGTCAATCAACTATTTTTATCCTGATGGTACTGTTTTAAAATAAAATTTTGGTTCTTTTTAACCGACTTCAAAAATGGAGGAGGTTTCTCAATTCGACCGTATATATATATTTTTTTTATGTGTGTTCGCGGATAACTTCGTCGTTTATGAACCGATTTCGATAATTCTTTTTTTGTTGGAAAGGAGATATCCCAAGAAAGGTCCCATGATAAGGAAACCAGGATCTGATGATGGATCCCAGAGATATCGAGGGGAACCTTCGAGAATCGTAGTGCCGACTAGTGCGTTTGTTAATTTAAAGCACTACTATTAAATCGAACTAATGAATTTACCACTGAAAATTGTGAAATAAACAAAATTTTAACAAAAAAATTAAAACCGCCTTCAAAAAACTAAAAAGTTTAAAAATAATATTGCAGCCAATGACTTTTTCGTTCGCATCATAAGAAAATTAATTTGTTTTATAGAAGTCGGTGTCAAGCCAAGCCAAAAAAAGCAAGCCCTGTCGCGAATTGTACCGGCTTGACAGCGACTTCAATAAAACAAATTAATGTTCTTATGATGCGAACGAAAAAGTCATTGCCTGCAATATTATTTTTAAACTTTTTAGTTTTTTGAAGGCGGTTTTAATTTTTTTTTCTTGAAATTAATTCATTTTGAAAGTTAGATAATTCATCAAATATTATGATTTTTCTACCCGCATACACATTACACCATCTGTCTTGAACTACTAGAAGTTTTTAGCGATTGTCCGATAGACCAACAAGCTTGGGGACAAATGTAAATAAGTCTGAAATTATCCGATAGGGAGAGAATAAAAAAAATTTTGCGCGTGTTTGAGAACTAAACAATTAAGGTAAAATATTATGTAAGTATAGTAAAATTCGTTTTTGAGTGGCAATAGTAATTTTATTCACTGGATAAAGTTTTGTTAACTAGTATTGCTTGGGGACCGACAGTTGTAATATGAAAAGAAACTTTACATCCATCGGAAAATTCTAGTAGAATTCAAGTAATTTTGCAAAACCGTGTAATAATGTATGTATTTAATAAATGCAATCCTTAGTTATTCAACAAACATAAATTCATGGGGCAAGCAAAACCTGAGCTTGAGCCTGAGCCTGAACATTGAGTTTATACAAATTAATGGGTATATAGGAACTCTGAATAACAGGAGATCGTGATTGAATAATGGTTCATAGTAGATGGCTAGATGCGTGAATGTTAGTCTTCTTCTTCTTCTTATCGTGTGGGCAGAGCCCTGTGTCAGAGTTTTTCAGATCGCCTTACGGCCTCTGACGTGGTTTTGATGTAACGACTACTACCTCCAGAGATAGTAGCCGGGACCAACGGCTTAACGTGCCATCCGAAGCACGGAATCATTTTTCTTTTCGAACAATCAGGTGATTCAGCCTGCAATGTCCTAACCAACTGGGAAAAACGCACAAAGTGACATATCACTAGGTGACCCCTGTGGGAATCGAACCCAAGACCTCCGGGTCGAGAGCCAATTCGCTAAACAATTACACCACGGAGGCAGTTTGAATGTTAGTTACGATGAAAGGGTCATAGTCAGTCGCGTAGCGTGGGTTTCCGCCGCCCGGGGCACAGATTTTGCCGCCCCCTTATCTTTAGACGAAAACCTACGAAAAAACTAATGGAGCGAGCAAAGCGAGCTTTAAAATGTTTTGCACAACTATTCGTGATGTGGTCAGACATTTGCGATTTATAAATGTAGATAAAATAAAAATATAAACTTAGAGCTAGCGAAGCGAGCTCGACTTTTCCCCTAAATACGAACCAGTTGGAGCCAGAGCTTTTTTACGTGCAATATGTGCAAATTAAGCGCTGTGGATCTAGCAAAGCAAACTCGAAATTTTTAGCACCACGTCTCAGTCAGAACTCTTTAGGATTATGTGCAGGCAGGTACAATGATTAAAACAGAAACTTGAGCGAGCGAAGCGAGCTCGACTTTTCTCTGTTCTACGAATTGGTTATAGACAGAACTCAACAATCTATATTTTTCCCGAATTTGCCGCCCCTAGTAAAGTGCCGCCTGGGGCATTTGCACCCCCTGCAATTCCACCCCTCGCTACGCTTCTGGTCATAGTCAAGAACTGCTGCGTCTAGAAAGTATTTAGCTACGGCCTCGGGGCTTATAAATGACTGGTTAGCGCCCGTGTCTATTAAAATCTTGAGGGGTGGGTTATGTATCTGCATAAAAGGAAGTTGTCGTTTATTTCGAATATTTAACTCTATTCGGGGGCACTGTTCTCCAAACCATTTTTACCTAGTCTTTCGTCTGATTATAATACATTAAATTATGTTTGTAGAGTGTAATAACGTCAATAAACGTTCCTGTTTGTGGGCCTAAAAGAAATTGACTACTTTGTAAAGAATTTTTTAAAAGACTAAGCTAATTTTAGTACAAATCGGTAATAATATTTTTATAAACCCTTTTATCCGCTTTTGATAAACGAGGCTTCACCTCATTCATCTCTGTCGGGGGATAATGTTGTACGAAATTATATTTTGACATGCTTATAATACGGTTTGGTAGACAGGTACGTTTATTAGGTTTCTATTTATAATTCACTTAAGCTGACTTTAACTTAATTGATTAAATTATGAAATTCTTGCTTGTCCAGCTGCTATTTCCCATGATTTTAAAATTATGCTATGAATAAGACCTACCTATTATAATTACCTTTGGCTGCCTGTCCATTGAAGCTGTGCGAGCTGTGTAGCTGTGTTTTTTTTAACCAATCAGGAGCTGGGGCGAGGCGCGGAGGCCTGCTTTTCTTTGTTTTCGTTCGAATCTAGAAATTAATCTCTGTGTCTGTGGTTTGTCAGATTTTCGTTAAAATGTATGATTTCAATGTAACAGTGGCTTTAAGATTTCAAATTAATCCTAGAACTGAAACTTTATATGTAAACAGAAATGCCATAGGCCTGTGCCTTTTAGTATACAGGGGTAGTATAGTTACCGCTTTAAAATTTTTTTTTTCATTAGTTAGTATTTACAATAGGATCTTACTTCGTTTGTACACAGAGAGCTTGAGCGCTACCAGAAATACCTACCAGACTTGGCTTAACAAAATCTAGCAATTAATCAATGATATTGGACATTGAGACATATTTTCCCGTATCGATGAACATGACAAAGTATCACAAACATTATTTACCATGCGATGTATTAGACATCATCAATATTCATTGATTTATTTTACCCAATAATTTAGGGGCTATTCTCATCGGAGGCATTTTGTCTCTGAAAGTTCTAATTTGGAATTGAAGTGAAAAGGATAAATGTTTATTAATCACTATCAAATATTTAGCCACAGATTACTTAATAGTTAATTTAGCTATAACCACATGAATAAATATCCTTATAGAACGAAAGCTTCATTTAAGCGGCCTTAGTCATATTCGGAGAAATCTACGGATTTTTGTATGCCGTTGTGATAATTTGAAATATTAGTAGATACATAGCTGAAAAACATAAATTCTCAATAATCCTCGATTTCTTATTGTGTATTATGGAATAATTAAGACATTTACAAAACATTAAATTAAGGTATGAACAAAAAATGGAAAACTGGTGATTTTGTAAAGAAAGGCTTCGTTCAACGCGCTTAACTTATAATAATATTAATAATAGCATAGCATATGCTCACGACTATATTCAACAACAATAAACAACAACACTGACAATAATAATAATCCTCGGTTAAGAGGGGGTGATGGTGATACTATTCTGTCGATTTTCGAACCGATTTTTGATAACCAAATTATTACATTTAATATATAAGGTCCTTCTTAATATGCTGACACTTTTTTAAGGGGATGATCTTGATCGAAGGGATGATCAGACCATCAAACTGAACAACTTTCTCTTTGGGACCAACACCAAAATCGCAAAAAAAAATCAGCTCCTCCATACAAAACGGCAAACCTACTCGAGCCAAATGTATGGGACAGCAGATTTCTTTTCGCGATTTCGATGTTGGTCCCATAGAGAAAGTTGTTCAGTTTCCATGGTCTGATCATCCCCTTAAAAATGTGTCAGCATATTAAGAAGGACCCTGTAGATAGTTCACATAACAGTGTAGATACGTTCTTTCTGCAGTGAATCTAACTGTTGAAAACACGATTCTATTAAATTTTCTCGATAGAAAAGAGGAGCAAAGTAAGTTCGATTTCAGGTTTATAACAAGTTTTACAAGAATCACCCTACACCATTTCTACTGAATATACCATAATTTGAAAGGTTATTTATTATTTATTTATTTTGAAAGGAATATTATAGCAGTGAATCTACCCGATAGATTTTACCCCAAACACCCAAGAGAAAAGATCCACAATTATCTCAAAAGGTACCTAAGTTAAACATTTTATATGTCAGGATGTTTATTCACATTTTAAAACAAGCTTGAAATCCAATATGGCATCTTTGGTTTTCAGGTCCGAAAAGTAATAAATCAAGTCTTTCTTCACAATAACGTCAAATAACAGCATTCCAACCCCCGGACGATCTTTAGTGGAATAGTTTCAAACGTAGAGAGCGTTTTGTTGCTCTGTGTGGGATTACAATAGATACATCTATATAATTGTATACCACAAAACGACACATTCTTCCTCATATTGTTTCGTCTGAGGCGTATTTCCCATTCCTTGTTCAAAAGAAAACATCGAATCCTTAAATAAGAAAGGTTTTGTAGTTTTCACGGTTCCATACCCAAAGTACCCAACACACTCAACTAGATTAACTTACTAAGCCTACGGCGTCGTACGTCTATCTGTCCGTCCGTTTGTCTCTCCTACCTTGAAAGGGCTGTATCTTTTAAACGGTAGTTGATTGAAATTTTCACAGAATAATATGTGTTAGTGCTAACAAATTATCATCATAATCATCAGTCTATATTCGTCGCACTGCAGAGCACAGGCCTACCACAAAGGAGTACGGGCGTTAGTTCATCACACGAGTCCAATGCGGATTGGTATCGACTACACCGTACCCATCAGAATCTTTCTTCAGCGTATGCAGATTTCCTCACAATGTTTTCTTTCCCCGTTCGAGAGCAGTAGAAACCATACAGTACATGGCATGAAGTCCGTGCGGATTTGAACCCGGCCCCTCATAATATTAGCTACACCTCTCCGCAACGTGCCACCGACGTTCTCAAGCTAAGAAATAATAAAAAAAACCGGCCAAGTGCGAGTCGGGCTTCTCGCGCACCGCACCGAGGGTTCCGTACCACACCACCACAGAACACAACATTATTAACTCAGAAAAAAACTTTTTTTGTCCGGGACCTTTAGCGCGAGACCGACTCACACTAGGCCGGTTTTAAGTATTTGTTGTTATTCTGTAGAGTTTGCTCTATAATCACACTAAGTTTGATGCTTGTATGTATTACCGTTTTTACCATAGAGCGTGAAGAAAAAACGTTAATAAAAACTAGTTTCTGGTGTGAACCCCCCTTAATTTTTAACTTTTTGATATTTTTATTATTTGTTAACAAATCCACCGTAATAACGCATAATCTGAGAAAATTTCATCTATCTAGCTATTATGGTTCAAAAGTTACAGCCCTAAATAGGTAGGACAGACGGACGGACGGACAGACAGACAGACAGACGGACAGACGGACAGACGGACAGACGGACAGACGGACGGACGGACGGACAACGTAGGCTTAGTAATAGGGTCCCGTTTTCACCCTTTGGGTACGGAACCCTAAAAATACGCGCCTACTGTCGCGCCCTCTCCGTGTCGCTAGACAAAATGACCTCTCCTCGCGCATAAAGCATATGCTCACGACTATATTCCTCGTCCGTGTGGTGTCGGCTAAGAATAGCACCACCCCATTTCCTCCCGTGGGTGTCGTAGAAGGCGACTAAGGGATCTACTGGAAGATGGGCAGCAGCATCCTCTGAGTACACACATTCAATCAAACTGCGATCGCCAACCCGCCTGCCAAGCGTGGCGATTATGGCAAATACCCCCCCCCCCCCCCTTTTGGGGGAGGCCTATGTCCAGCAGTGGACGTCTATCGGCTGATATGATGATGATGATGATGATGATATTCCCCGAGGGGGTAGTCAGAGATATTCTCGCGCATAAACACCGCGAGAATCTTAATTGTATACAGGGTATTAGGGTAAACAGTTGCATTACTTTAAGGGTTGATTGTACCCATGATACTGGACAACTTTCCCTAAGAAAGCTATAGGAAAGTCGCAAAAAAAATTTTGGACTTTCCATACAAAATTCAATCAGTTGATCCAAAGTTTGTATGAAAAGTCGAAAAAAGCTGTTGCGAATTTCCTATAAGTTTTTTAGGGAATGTTGTTCAGTTTAACGCACGTTGGTTGGGCGTTAAAGGCCGACAGGATCAGGAGTTTCGGAGATGGTGAATAATACGCCAGCAGAGTTGTTGTAGAAATGGAACGTCTTTATTAGGGGCAGTGCAGTTTATATAGTGCTAGCTACGTGCTATAATTACATGACATATGCTACCTGAGACCCGTAGGAGACGTGACTATAGGAAACTGCACTGCTTGCATAAATATCCCTTACAGTACTTCCCCCCTTTGAAAAAAAAAGGAATACATTTATATAACAATTGTAAAACTAAAAATCAACAAAAATCTATAAGTTAGGAGTGTAAAATTTAAAAAGTGTAGAACAGAAGGGAATAAAAACAAAGACATAAGAAACATTTTGAACTTATGAGCTAAACCGTAAAATTGGTCGTACGGCGCGTCCGGAGCGTGTGACTGTCGGTCCGTTTGTTGTGCTCGAGGTGGGGTCCGGGGAAGGTCGTCTCGTGTGCTGCTTCGACGGCTGGCAATGAGAACGTTCGCTTCAATCGGTCCACGGAGACACTTGTAGTGCGGCCTGGTAGATGGATGGCTATTCATTTACCATCTCGCTTCAGGACTTCGAACGGGCAATCGTAAGGAGCTGTAAAGGACTTCTTAAACATGTCTCTTCTGAGGAATACATGAATGCAATTCTGAAGGTCCTTGTGAACGAAATGCGATCTCGTAGCTACTCGATCCCTGGAACACTTCGTGAAGATGCTTTTTGTGCTGTTCTCCATCTGTGTCTGCCATATGAGGATATCGTAGACGTAGCAAAGTTGTGCTCCGACCCGTATAATAGTTGTGAAGACCCGAACGTCATTTTGACGAATTCAAATAAATCGAAGGTCATGTTTACATAATTCGCACAAATTGATGACTCATTAAGTCTCGGAATGTGTCATGCTTGCAATGATGGACAGCTCCGTAACCTTGTCGGTCAGCTCTCTTGTATGTAGATCAACAAGTAGGTAGGTAATTTGTTTTGTTTTAACAAAATTAGCGCCGAGAATTAAAGTTGAACATCGGCTGCGATGAGGTTCCATTTGACGACACGGCGCGATCCCTGATTCAAATGCATGGTTTTCTCCCCATACGCGCGATGGGCGTACCGTTAGCGGCGAGAAGATTGAATGCATTGCGGTCGTGTTGCGAGGCTTCTGTTTAAAACAGCTAATACAGATACGTCTGCGCCTGTATCGATTAAAAATCGTGTTCCACTTTTGAGGTAGGTAACAAAAGGCGGCAGCTACTTGTATTTTTGATGCCTTGTGACCCACAAGCGTGGCTGCGCGACCGGGAATAATCTGGAAACCGTCACAGGACGGTTAGCGCCTCAATGGTCCTCTCTGGTGCTGGCGACTGTGGTAATGCGGTTCCGGGTTGCGGGGAGACTCCGTACATCGTGGGAAGAATGCTGTGCTCGCTTTGGTGAATATATTGCCTCTTGAAATTCCAATCGGTGAGACCCGCTTGTGGGAGGCCGAAAGGAATTGTGCAAATCACCAAAGCGAGAAATCTTCCGAACGATGCAGCTGTTTCCTTGGCGGGGCCATCACGTCGCCGGCTGGGACGGATCACGTCGGGTGTGATGGTTCACGTCGGGGATGATGGATCACGTCGGGGTCACCAGTTTAACGCATGTTGTAGGGGCGTTGAATGCCGACTGGATCGGGAGCCTCGGAGAGATGGTGAATAATACGCCAGCAGTGTTGTTGTAGAAATGGAACGTCTTTATTAGGGGCAGTGCAGTTTATATAGTGCTAGCTACGTGCTATAATTACATGACATATGCTACCTGAGACCCGTAGGAGACGTGACTATAGGAAACTGCACTGCTTGCATAAATATCCCTTACTTGAAATATCCTGGGTTGCAGGGGCGCAATTGAAAGGCACTTTGGTTGGACATCTTTACTCCATCTTTATTCGACCCATCTATCTAGCTAACCTCAGCTTATATACTAACTCGTACGTGGTATTAGTGCTGAGCTAGCAGGAGATTACCCATGATTATAACCTCGTTTTATCTCTCTTCCGCTATCTCAGCACCTTACGTGCGGGAATGTGATTACTATATCACACCTCCCCCGAAAAGTAGGGCCTTCCCTTCCCCTTAAAAAAAAAATGTTAACTATAAGTACATAACATTGAAATAAAAATAAATAAAACATTTTCCTTCTCTACATCAAATTTACATCTATTAACAACGAATTAAAAATTATTTTCTTTATGAACTTTGTTATTTCTGTCTATAATAAAAAAATGCATTGCATTTATACCTGTTACATCTTATTCTTTTTCTGAATTTTGTTTCTTACTATTACAAATGTTATAAGTTTTGAATAATCTCTAAGAAAACGTGGACTGCTCTTTTTTACAGTATTTACATTTGGTTACATAGTCAGCAATATCCTTAAACATTCCTTTCCAAAAATATTTTTGCTTTATACAGTTTACCATTTTTGGTATTCCAACATGTTCTTTTGTATGTAGCGAATGGCAGTTACGTAATATTATCTTAATCATATCTGCGTTATAAACCTTTTTAACATCTTGCCTTATACACAATCGCGGTAACTTACAATATTTCCACATAATTTGTCGGTTTGAGCCTTGTTCCTATCATATTTATAAATTACAATTTCTACAATATTATGCTCTTTACAAATTTTTCCTAGTTCTTTTAACGACTCGTCTATGCGTCTGTTTTCTAATAGAGAATCTTGATTGAAATATATCGTATGTCCTGACATAAGTACATTGTTTATCTGGTTGGAATGATTCCCTATTGAATTACGTATTTCGTTAAATTCTCTCTCACTACAGAAATTCAATTCAACACAATCCTGTGGTTTCTTCACAATTTTTCCCACCTTTGGTTGATCAAAATTAGACTGTGATTTATTTCTCTGTCTCCAACTAGAAGTGTTATCCAACGATTTGTATTTTAAATTATTTACTATACCTACAATTTCTGAATTCCCTATCTTCATTTTGTCCGACGATCTAGACACTGCATGACCAGTGGTACTATCAGTGACATTGATATATTTAATTCTTATCCTGTCACCATTACTATTGTGTTTTAACCTTAAGCTCATTGACCCATAATCTATAACACCCTTATACTTCCTCAGAAAATCGTCTCCTAAAATTCCGTCTGACACACATTGCAACCCCTTGAAAACATAAAACTTGTGCCTGAAACTCAAATCATTATATTTAATACTAGCGGCCCGTCCCGGCTTCGCACGAGTGGACGTCTAATCTTTTCTAGCAATAAATATAGCCTATGTTACTCAGGGTGAATGCAGCTTTCTAATGGTGAAAGAATTTTTTAAATCGGCCCAGTACTTTTTGAGCCTAATCATTACAAACATACAAAAATAGGTACAAATCTTTCCTCTTTATAATATTATTAGTGTAGATCTAAATACACGTAGCCTAGCGAACGTAGAGAGCCACTAACGCCTTTAATAGCTAGATTATCGTTATGGATTTTAATTTCGGGAAACTGTTCTATCCAATTATATTTCACAATTGAAATAGATGCTCCTGTGTCCGCTATTAACTTAATGTTTTTACTTAAACAGGCGAACTGTACAAAACTGTTATTATTATAATTTAATACTTCAATACTTTGATTTACGTTTGCGGGACAATAAAATGAATTAACCGATTCACCCGTACTCCCATACTCAGCTTTATTTTTTACATAACATAGATTTTGCTTGCTATGAGCAAACGCTCGTATCATGGGTACAATCACCCCTTAAAGTAATGCAACAGTTTACCCTAAGACCCTGTAGAATATCTACCTGTGACTATACAAAGGAACGTAAACACGCATCTCGTGGTATGTCAGAACCGCAAATGTAGCGGAAGTGGAGCTACAAAACTTGATACGACTCAATAGGTCGCGTAATGCTGGTGCCGGGACTTATTGCTCTGCTGAAAGATTTATCTGAGCATTTATCTTCGGATTTGTCGCCTTGTTGATAGTTGGACGTACTTGTGAGAATTGGGGAGGCGGGATCTGATTATAGATGGGTGTTTGTTGAAAGAATCCAGGCACTCGGCTCGTTAGAGTCTATGTAATATTGAATACATTACCTAAGCTTAAGAATTTTATTATAATAGTTATTAGGCCGTTTTATGTTGTAGAGTTTCTGGCCACAGCGACAGCGAGCTTCTCTACCGCGACAACACGTTCCAACGCGGTGGTAGCTTCTACAAAGAATTAAATCTCTTGCTGTCACTTTTTTTCTTGTCGACGTAGTAAAAGCTAGCAAGAGATTTAATGTAGGATTAACTCCAATGAGCGTTTCTGCAACTGAGTGTTAGAGCAGTATAGAGTTTCGTAATTCAAAATGATCACTCGAGATAGTTACACCACAGCCCGCCACTGCATACTAAAATTTGAAATTAACAAGATGACGTCAGCAAAATCGTACCTACATAAGTTCTAAAACTTATTTTTAGCAGACGGGCTTTTAACAGTTGTGAATAAATAACGTTACATCCCGCTCTTCCACATTTCAAACGGAACAGAATACATTTTCGTATTCTCAGCCGATAGTAAGCTCCTATTTAAGCTACAAAACGATATAGAAGCTTACCGTTTCGTACATACCTAGTATATTATGTACGTGTTTGAATACATAGTGTGAATTCAAATAGGAAATCCGTGACGCTTAGAAATGCTCGTATTTGTACGTCGACTCGAAGCTCTGCATTCCCTACGTGTTGCCAGAAGCTTATTTCATTTTCCTGAAACCTCGGGAGCGAATGGTATTGAACTATACACAGAGCAAGAAATACTACACACGACAATCACCCTCATTATCATCGTCTGAGGTTAGGCACCCTCAACATCTCTGATGAGGTCATCATCACCGTATGTCAGATCGTAGAGATTTCTGGTGACATCAGATTTAGGGAGGTAAACTATCATTGTTTGAATAAACATCTCATGATAATCTTGTGTCAATATCCTAGATATCTATTTATTACATGTATTTACCGCTCTGACAGGAAATTGAACCTAACTTGCCTGCTAACGGGTCCGCGTGGTGGAGAACGACCCATTCCCTCTCACCCTTATTCGTGAGGGAGGCCTTTGCCCTGCTGTGGGATCCTAAACAACTTATTTAATTTATGTGTCTTATAGTCAACTAGTAAAGTGATAATATAATTAGAAAAACCATGCTAGGTTGATCAATGTTCATCTCAGATAAATTCTGTTAACCCAGTTCTACGTTCATTTTCTATGAAGTTCTGATGTAGGTTTTTTATGATTTCTTCATTCGCTACTAAAGATCAAGCGTGTTTATTTTTTACAGCTCCGTGGTAATCCAAATCGTTTTATTTTCATCGTTACTAGGTTTTCCAATTTACAGACACGTATTGACACAGTTTGATGAAATGCCGGGAGGCAATTAAAAGCAATGGATAGCAGTTTTATGGCGTCGTACTGCCGGAATTTTCATGCAAATACGGGTTGCTATGGATTACATCATAACTAGAGATCGGATAATTGGATGCATATTTACCTAAACTTTACTTTTTTCGCCACGAAAACAGGCTATGGATATGCCTTTCTGAATAAAGTTCTTTAAAAAAATCGGGCCACCAGCACTGTTTTGTCACACTGATCCTCGTAGGTAGTCACACCACTATGATATATTGACGACCCGGTTGGTGTAATGGTTGCCACGCCGGACTGCCAAACCAGGGTCCTGGGTTCGAATCCCGGTTTGGTCATGGATGTTGTATGTTTGTGCCATTGTTGTATGATTCCCATAACAAAAAGCCTAAGGCTTACCTTGGGATCATTACAATGTATGTGCCTGTGAGCGTTATTTATTTATTTTATATATAACCTACTTCCGACAACATGAACAACTTGGACAATATGAACAACTCTAACAACATGAAAAACTCTGACAACGTTGTTCAAATGTCCAAGTTCTACGATATTCTGTATGTCGATAAACCTTTTAGCAATCCCGGGACTTCAGAACGATCCTGGGATTATTTCATAAAATAAACGAACTAACACGTGTCCACATTATTCTTGTCAAAATTTAGTTTAGGTAAATATGCATCTGAATATCCGATCTCTATTATTTTAACATTGTTAACTTAACGTGTGTTAAACATAAAAAAAAAAAATTTTTGTCAGGTAAAATCTGTTATATTCGTATAAAGATATAAGATTGCGGCATACATTAGTTGTAACAGTTGTAATATTTTCACAATCGTGGTAAAAAGTTTATGTAGAGCAGTAGAAAGAATAATATTATATTCGCGTGTCCCAACAATAACCCAAGCTTACCTAAGACCCGAATCCTATTCTAAGTGCTCACAAATTGTAATTCTTGATCGTTATGAAAGCAAAACATTTCATAAATGTTTACGTAAAAGAATATCAACTCGCCTGACTGCATTTATAGATTCAATCACTTATACAACGTGTTAATAAATTAGCGCAAAACCTCATACACCCTAACAGATTTATAACAAAATAATTAGATTGAAACAATAATTTCATTATTTTTATAGTTAAAATTTAAAGTTATTCGCCTTTTAAGTTTTGAGGTTAAATTGATTTGTTATCATTTCAGCAATGAGTGAAAGCGCTAACATGTATACTCATGTATACATTTTAAGAATCTTGTTTTGGTAGTAAGTAGGGTGAGTGTGCCCGTGCGGTGGGTTGACATCGGGTTCAGAAAATTTAAAATTTTTATACAAAATTAAATAATATTTTGGAAAAAAATTCCTATGTTAAAATCATGATATTTCGATTCTGCTCTCGATTCTCAACAAACTACTTTCTAGTTTTGCGTTATTTCATTAACACGTTGTATAATTGGACATACTGACAGTTGCTCATCAATTTCAAACAAAGTTTTGGAAGCTATTATAACTTTTGAATGGAGACACGTTGCAAGTTTTGCCATGAGCGGTTGCGTTATTCGCATTGTGCTCGCGCGGTTCGCGTTTGAGTTTGCTACGATACTCCACCATCTCTTCTCAATTATGTGTTTGCTCAAAAACCAATCGTTGAGATTGGTAACGCACATTCTGTGCGCATTCTTTACTGTACTTGACATAAATGCACTGGTCACAAGCAAAATTCCATTGATTGCTTCATTGATTTGTGGTTGGGCTATTTCAAGCCAGGGTCGTTATGTATCCTCGTGGCTTGAAACTCTAGAGCTCAAATTAGTGAATTTAGACGAAAATAGTGCATAGTGTCTTGTACATACGGTCAGCGCATTCAAGGTCAGCGCTAGAGGTTCGTGCCGCGACTTAATATAGAGACAATCGCTGGTACTTTTTGTGTTCGCCCCAAGCTCATCCATATTAGACGTATACCATATGAATAGGTAAAAATACTATTATTACCTATTCATATGCATATGCTGCATGTGAGAGGTGTGGATCGGTGAATCGATCCAATTAATAATTCTTTGTTTTATGTGATTATACTAATATTAGATGTAAGCTTGTGCTACTAACAAAATATGGGCAATTTTTAGTCTGAAATAAAACATTTTTTTTTTTTTCTTATGCGCATACCTCCGAACTTATGGTATTTTCTTTCATTCTCGGGAATGCAGATTTCCTCACGATGTTTTACTTTACCGCCGAGCTAGTGAATGATAAATACAATCGTACATAAATTCCAAAGAACTTAGTGGTACAGGCCAGGAATCGAACCACCGCCTCATGATTGAGACGCCAGCTCTCTTCCGTATGCGCTGTTATCGCTTTAAATTCCATTAATTCAAAAAAGTCTGGTCAAATCCTTAATAAAAAATTCCTTGCATTTTCAAATCATTTTTCTACAACAAAATGGGTCTTCAATTTGAATTCGCATCAAATGTTCAACAAAAAAGGCTTATGTTTGCATAATACTGGAGGACTTCTCTCCGCATACAATACACGAATCCGTAGAGAGTTGTGGGTTTAGTGCGGACGCAGCCGAGCGTTTCTTTGTTATGTTGTGGGCACGTCACTGTCGTTACTGATTAGGCTCTGACGCCTGCCACACAAATACGAAATTCCCGACCAGGATAAAGATTTTGTGTGGATTTTCCTCCTCCACAATTCCGAATTTAAGAGGCTATAAAATAATTCTGAATTCTTTGTCTAAATGGGAGACCTGAATATACAGGGTGAAATTGATATCATTAGCATCCTTTTAAACTAAGAGTCTACCCATCAAACTGAACAACTTTTACTATGGGAGCAAACCGATCGGAGCAATTAAAAAATCAGCTGTCCCATACTAAACTGCAATACCTACTCGACTCAAATGTATGCAACAGCTGATTTTTTTTTTGCTCCGATTGGTTTGCTCCCATAGTAAAAGTTGTTTAGTTTGATGGATAAATTCTTAGTTTAAAAGGATGCCAATGATATCAATTTCACCCTGTAGATGGACTGATCTTTGGGTACCTTTTAGATTCACTCTTCCCACCATATACTTACTACACTCAGCACTGCAGACAGATTTTTATGAGAGTCAAAAATACTACTGCTAAAAAATTTTTGCTTAATATCGCAATTTTTAAGTTTAGCTTTATGTATTTGGCAGACAAAAAAAAAGCTAAATTCAACACCTATATTTTAAAGTCGTGCTGCATCTCTGCTACTGGTTGGTCGCAACTCGAAAACATACTTTCGGACTAGCCACGATACACCACCATTTTATTTTTTGCTCAAATGGGTTTTGCACAAATATTCTTGAGATTACTATACTCCCAAAACTCGTTAACATAAGCAGAAATGGAGTGCGATACATAACCAAAACGCAATTAAAGTAAAATAATAAAAAACCATTTTTATTCAAAATAATAATAACCACTTGTTGACGTAATTTCTTTGCCTCTACCAGCGCTTCATAAGGTGTTTCGTTTGGAGAAGAAACGATCAGAAACTCTATAATATATTTTTCCTTCTCATAACGTGAAATTGGTACGAGATAACACAAATCAATAGAAGTATTATAAAGCGTCATACATCAGAAAGCTAACCAACTCAGTCGACTATCATTCAGAGCCTTACCGTCGTGACTGATGCACGCAACAGTGGAGATTGTTTCAATATAAAAACATAGTTTTGTTTCCTCTCCACCACAACTATGCAGAGCTGTGCAATATCAGAGATAATATAACATACAGTCATGTTGTTTTTAGTTATATAAAGATAGTTATATAATATATCTTTGTCTTTATACAACGTGTTAATGAATTAACGCAAAACTAGAAAGTAGTTTGTTTAGAATCGAGAGCAGAGTCAAATTATCATGGTTTCAACATAGGTAATTTTTTTCAAAATATTAAATAATTTGTTTGCAAAATTTTAAATTTTCTGAACTTGATGTCAATCCACCGCACGGGCACACTCACCCTACTTACTATCAAAACAAGATTATAAAAATGTATCCATGAGTACGTTAGCGCTTTCTTTCAGTGTTGAAATGATAACAAATCATTTTTGCCTCAAAACTTAAAATGCGAATAACTTTAAATTTTAAGTATCAAAATAATGAAATTATTGTTTCAATCTAATTATTTTGTTATAAATCAGTTGGGGTGTATGAGGTTTTGCGCTAATTCATTAACACGTTGTATAGGCGGCGGCTCGATAGCACAGTCGGTAGTGAACCTGCCTGCTGTGCCGAGGGTCGCGGGTTCAAATTCCGTAAGGGACAACAATTTTTATAATGTATATTTGTATTATATTTGCAAACAAAATTCTATGAGAAGACTACTTTCTTCTTTTCAGTTTACTTTTTTTCACGCAGACAGTTACTTTTATAATGATTGACGCACCGTACATTGTAACACATATGGCGTGACGAAAGTTATGGAATGTGATTACCGATGACTGTCTCACACTCAGTTGCAGAAACGCTCATTAGAGTTAATCCTCCATTAAATCTCTTGCTAGCTTTTATTACGTCAACATTGAAACAAAAAGTGACAGCAAGAGATTTAATGGAGGTTTAACTTTAATGAGCATTTCTGCAACTGAGTGTAAGAAATAAAAACATTTATTATTGAACCATGTCTGGTCAGTTCAATACATTTTAGATTTAGCATAGTCTTGACGCAAACAGATGTCGCTAAAAATATCATCTAGCCTGAACGAGAGATAAATCTTAATTAATTGTTATTAGATCACTATTATTTGAGTTTTGTTCCACGGAAATAAATTATAATAGATTAATTTTCATAAAATTTTTAATAACAAAACTTTCTTAGTATGGGCATTAACCCTCTGTTGTGTTGTGTATAATTTATTTCCTCTATGATTGAACCTATCGCGCCAGTCTGTTACAAAAGGTTCAAGGTCTTATTGAGCCGCTACAAGAAATTCGTAACACAATTTCGCTGAAATTGTTCCGACATCTTAAGACCCTACTTACTTAATTCAGGAAAATTTACCTAAAATTAGATTTACTTTACATTCACCGTCAGTTACTTGCGAGGTTTATAAAGAACTTGGAAAGAAGTAAATTTAATAAAAAAGTTTAGCGAGTGAAGACAAAATTGAAACTTTGGTGAAATAGAACCGAGCGAGCGGGGTCCCGTACCTTTATTGATTATTCTGTTTTTATTCGTTTGATAAAGGCTCGTTTTCACTAAACCAGTACTAGGGGTACTATACCGGATGTTATCTTTCTCGTTCCGGGGTGGTTCAGAACATCAAACTGAACAACTTTGACCGTGAAAACAAACCTGAATTCGTTAAAAAAAACAGCTGTCCCATACATTTGAGTCGAGTAGGCATTGGAGTGTAGTATGGAACAGCAATTTTTTTTTTCTTTTTGGTTTGCTCTTAGTATATTAACTATATATAGCTATGTCATCGCATCAGCTCAACATTAACTATAGGAGCAAACCTGTTATCACAAAAAAGAAATTAATTAACTGCAATGCCCACTCCACTGAAATGTATGAAACAATTGTTTTTACGATTCCAGGTTTGCTCATTTCTTTATTCGTAGGTTTGCTCCCATTGTAAAAGTTGTTCAGTTTGATGAGTCGCTCCTGAAAATTTTGAAAGAGATTCTTAAACTAAATCAGGCTTTTGATAAAAATCCTAGGCACTTGATTTTATTATTAGCATCGATTTAATATTACTATATTCAAATGATGTTATTAGTATCACTACACAGAATAAAACAAAGTCGCTTTCCGCTGTCTGTCTGTCTCTATGTATGCTTAGATCTTTAAAACTTAGGTACGCAACGGATTTTGATGCGGCTTTTTTTACTAGATAGAGTTAATTCAAGAGTTAGGTTTATATCAGCATTGCACCCGTGCGAAGCCGGGGCGGGTCGCTAGTATTAATTTAAAACGTTAAGAATTAGTTTTATAATAATATTGCAGTTTGGGTACTAGGATAAAGTGTTATTGAAACTGAAACAATGCACATCTTGAATATTTTCACATAGAAAATTATTATAATTTGTAAGTTACCATAATCACATTTTCTTTTAATGATTGGTACAAAATATTTATATTTCAGCACGAGTCGTCCTTCCATGGCTCCAAACTGATCGGCTCAACTACTTTCTCGCAGTCTTCAATTTCATTCCTGTAACATAATAACAACATTCATTTAGTTTTGATAAAAATAAATACTTTAAACTGCCATTATGACGACCCGGTTGGTGTAATGGTTACCACGCCGGACTGCCAAACCAGGGTCCTGGGTTCGAATCCCGGTGCGGTCATGGATGTTTACATGTTTGTGCCGTTGTTGTATGGTTTCCATATAGTGCTTTCTTGGGATCATTACAATGTATGTGCCTGTGAGCGTTATTTATTATTTTATTATTATTTATTATTTTATAAAAAGCATTTACTCCCGACCGCATGTACTGATTATCCATATTAAACTAAACTCGGTCCTGTGACAAGGTAGTGACCTTGCCACTTTTGATGGGCAGTGGACGCGACACAGTATAAGAAAGAGTATCTAGATATAGTATGGATACTCTCTGCCCGCGACCAATTTTAACTACGCCATTGGCTACATTTTCTACCACGCTTCTGCACGCCGGTAGGTCAGCGTAGCTGAAAATGTAGGCAATGGTATATTCCTGTCTTGCTCGGACTCACTCAGTGTCGCACATGCTTATATCTTCTTGTAAATTTTCCCATTTGTAATTGATAGATATAAGGGTCCTATTATAGGCGTGCCCACGCTGAGATCAAATTATCGCCTCCTGAACGTGTGGTGAGGACAGACGTACTATGGCGATAAGGTAGCTCACACCAGCCTAGGAACGAATAAATATGAAGATGTGGAGTCCAGGTTCTATTATCCATGTCCGCATAATAAACCACGAACTGGGAGGCATAGTTGGGATGCCCACCGGCACTGGACCAATTTCCTAAAGCAACTGTAGTGGGGAACGACAGGACGAAGAATCAAATTTTATGGCGCGCCGTGCGTGGTAGAGACCTACGATGATGATGAAGGAGAAGACAAATTGTAACTTACCCAGGACCAGGTCTCTCCAAGGGTCTAGGTTGAATCTTGGTGACATTGTCCCCGACAGAGCATAAAAGTCCAGCAACGGACGCTTTTCTTATCACCTGTAGTTGTTCTGTAATTTAAAGAGAATCGCAATATATTGTTGTAATAATCTCCACTATTTCAACAAAAAAAATCCAATTTGCTCATGCTTTAGGCAAAAATGAAATAATTATCCTACCTAGTGAGATTTCCAGAAGTTAATTAGGTACGGTGAATAGGCCGCACTAATTTTTGGAGTTTGAACTTAATTAAATTAAAAAGATGCACCAGCAATGAGTAACATAAAATAGCTTCTGTAGAATATATAAACTTATAATTCTTTCAAAAAACGTCAATCACACCTTCAGTGAAAGGATTAGGTCTTTCCTTCCTCTCGTACCAATGTCGGTCGCTTGTCATGGTTCTCTTCATCTGATCAGCGAATATACAGTACAAAGTTGGTGGTACAATTCCACCAAAAATAGCCCCTTCCATCCACATTCCCGCCATGAGGTCGACGTCCCGCACGTGTTTATATGTCGATTGTAGCAGTTCTATTCTCTGAAAGGAGTCCATTTCTTTTAGGCCCACAAAAGGTAACTTTTAATGATGTTATTACACTCTAAAAACATAATTTAATTTATTATAGTAATCGGACGAAAGATTAGGTAAAAATGCAACCGGAATTATTAAAACCCACATTTTAAAAAATTCACCGTTTTGTCTTTTTTGTTAAGATTCTTTTTTCCTGTTAAAACGGCACATTTAAAACAATGCGTAGGAACGTCTTGTATGTTCGTTCATACGAAAATAAAAATATGTAATAATAAAAAACCAACATATTTTACCAAGACAAGACACTCCGTTTAGATAAGGTACAGCTAATATTATCACTATAATCTAGAGATTATGACAAAGAAATTGACATGAGTTCCATAACTATACGCCAACTATAAGCTAACATTTACTGGTGGCCTTGTTGTCATAGTTGGAGAAATTGGCTTAACTAAATTTATTCCTGTCACTTTCTAAAATAAGATTAAGAAAAGGGACAGAAAACCAACAGCTGACTTTAGTGCTGTCAAAGTGACGTTACACGCCCAAAAACGCTTTAAATAAGATGGCGTACATTATGATGGCATCTTATTTTGGGTGTGTAACGTCGCTTTGACAGCACTAAAGTCAGCTGTTGGTTTTCTGTCTCTTTTCTTAATCTTATTTTAGAAAGTGACAGGAATATATTTAGTTAAGTCGTGGCACAGTCCGAATCGGTACAATTGTCTCTTTTGCAACATTATAATATTGTTATGTTAGCATCTTTTATTTGAATTAAATTTTCGTGGAGCCAGATGGAATGATAACTTGATAAGATTGAGTACACAAAAAGAGCAACGAGTTTTTTGAGTGATATTTGCATTGGACAGGTTAGGATTGAAAAAGCATGGGTATAATTTTAAGTGCATCTACAATAAAAAATATTTTTAATATGGATGAACCAATAGCTGTTATAGATTTCTAGATGGATGAAATTACAACATTATAATAAAAAGATATATTTGGTAGATAAATTGGACAAAACAAAGGTAGGAATAGGAAAGGTAATGAACAATTGTTTTAAAAATTTATGATTACCTCTTCGCTGATTACATCACGTAAGTCCTCAAATGTTTTGTAACTTTTCCCAGAGCAATGCTTCCTGTAGTCAACGTAGGGCTTGAAGCCGAAGAATCTACTTTTAATATTATCTGCCATCAATATGTCATGCATTCGAAACATGTTAGGATAGATTAAAGATTGAAAAATTCAGTCTCGGGCGGGACTTGAACCCGCACCCTTCCAAACCGGGGAAGTGCGTTATCCAATGTCGCTACCGAGCCCACTAGCCAGAGAACGAATTTTTCAATCTGTTGCGTCTTGAGGGGACGTGAGCGACATCTACTGGCAGCTATTACAAACTAGCCAACCCGCAAGTTCAGAATTGCAACTGAAATTCATACGGTATAGATGACACACCCTGTTCCAACTTCAAATATTATTGATTTTGAACATGTTACAGCCATGTTGTGCTATTTCGAATCAAATTAAAGATTGAAAAATTCAGTCTCGGGCGGGACTTGAACCCGCACCCTTCCAAACCGGGGAAGTGCGTTATCCAATGTCGCTACCGAGCCCACTAGCCAGAGAACGAATTTTTCAATCTGTTGCGTCTTGAGGGGACGTGAGCGACATCTACTGGCAGCTATTACAAACTAGCCAACCCGCAAGTTCAGAATTGCAACTGAAATTCATACGGTATAGATGACACACCCTGTTCCAACTTCAAATATTATTGATTTTGAACATGTTACAGCCATGTTGTGCTATTTCGAATCAAATTAAAGATTGAAAAATTCAGTCTCGGGCGGGACTTGAACCCGCACCCTTCCAAACCGGGGAAGTGCGTTATCCAATGTCGCTACCGAGCCCACTAGCCAGAGAACGAATTTTTCAATCTGTTGCGTCTTGAGGGGACGTGAGCGACATCTACTGGCAGCTATTACAAACTAGCCAACCCGCAAGTTCAGAATTGCAACTGAAATTCATACGGTATAGATGACACACCCTGTTCCAACTTCAAATATTATTGATTTTGAACATGTTACAGCCATGTTGTGCTATTTCGAATCAAATTAAAGATTGAAAAATTCAGTCTCGGGCGGGACTTGAACCCGCACCCTTCCAAACCGGGGAAGTGCGTTATCCAATGTCGCTACCGAGCCCACTAGCCAGAGAACGAATTTTTCAATCTGTTGCGTCTTGAGGGGACGTGAGCGACATCTACTGGCAGCTATTACAAACTAGCCAACCCGCAAGTTCAGAATTGCAACTGAAATTCATACGGTATAGATGACACACCCTGTTCCAACTTCAAATATTATTGATTTTGAACATGTTACAGCCATGTTGTGCTATTTCGAATCAAATTAAAGATTGAAAAATTCAGTCTCGGGCGGGACTTGAACCCGCACCCTTCCAAACCGGGGAAGTGCGTTATCCAATGTCGCTACCGAGCCCACTAGCCAGAGAACGAATTTTTCAATCTGTTGCGTCTTGAGGGGACGTGAGCGACATCTACTGGCAGCTATTACAAACTAGCCAACCCGCAAGTTCAGAATTGCAACTGAAATTCATACGGTATAGATGACACACCCTGTTCCAACTTCAAATATTATTGATTTTGAACATGTTACAGCCATGTTGTGCTATTTCGAATCAAATTAAAGATTGAAAAATTCAGTCTCGGGCGGGACTTGAACCCGCACCCTTCCAAACCGGGGAAGTGCGTTATCCAATGTCGCTACCGAGCCCACTAGCCAGAGAACGAATTTTTCAATCTGTTGCGTCTTGAGGGGACGTGAGCGACATCTACTGGCAGCTATTACAAACTAGCCAACCCGCAAGTTCAGAATTGCAACTGAAATTCATACGGTATAGATGACACACCCTGTTCCAACTTCAAATATTATTGATTTTGAACATGTTACAGCCATGTTGTGCTATTTCGAATCAAATTAAAGATTGAAAAATTCAGTCTCGGGCGGGACTTGAACCCGCACCCTTCCAAACCGGGGAAGTGCGTTATCCAATGTCGCTACCGAGCCCACTAGCCAGAGAACGAATTTTTCAATCTGTTGCGTCTTGAGGGGACGTGAGCGACATCTACTGGCAGCTATTACAAACTAGCCAACCCGCAAGTTCAGAATTGCAACTGAAATTCATACGGTATAGATGACACACCCTGTTCCAACTTCAAATATTATTGATTTTGAACATGTTACAGCCATGTTGTGCTATTTCGAATCAAATTAAAGATTGAAAAATTCAGTCTCGGGCGGGACTTGAACCCGCACCCTTCCAAACCGGGGAAGTGCGTTATCCAATGTCGCTACCGAGCCCACTAGCCAGAGAACGAATTTTTCAATCTGTTGCGTCTTGAGGGGACGTGAGCGACATCTACTGGCAGCTATTACAAACTAGCCAACCCGCAAGTTCAGAATTGCAACTGAAATTCATACGGTATAGATGACACACCCTGTTCCAACTTCAAATATTATTGATTTTGAACATGTTACAGCCATGTTGTGCTATTTCGAATCAAATTAAAGATTGAAAAATTCAGTCTCGGGCGGGACTTGAACCCGCACCCTTCCAAACCGGGGAAGTGCGTTATCCAATGTCGCTACCGAGCCCACTAGCCAGAGAACGAATTTTTCAATCTGTTGCGTCTTGAGGGGACGTGAGCGACATCTACTGGCAGCTATTACAAACTAGCCAACCCGCAAGTTCAGAATTGCAACTGAAATTCATACGGTATAGATGACACACCCTGTTCCAACTTCAAATATTATTGATTTTGAACATGTTACAGCCATGTTGTGCTATTTCGAATCAAATTAAAGATTGAAAAATTCAGTCTCGGGCGGGACTTGAACCCGCACCCTTCCAAACCGGGGAAGTGCGTTATCCAATGTCGCTACCGAGCCCACTAGCCAGAGAACGAATTTTTCAATCTGTTGCGTCTTGAGGGGACGTGAGCGACATCTACTGGCAGCTATTACAAACTAGCCAACCCGCAAGTTCAGAATTGCAACTGAAATTCATACGGTATAGATGACACACCCTGTTCCAACTTCAAATATTATTGATTTTGAACATGTTACAGCCATGTTGTGCTATTTCGAATCAAATTAAAGATTGAAAAATTCAGTCTCGGGCGGGACTTGAACCCGCACCCTTCCAAACCGGGGAAGTGCGTTATCCAATGAATTTTTCAATCTTTAATTTGATTCGAAATAGCACAACATGGCTGTAACATGTTCAAAATCAATAATATTTGAAGTTGGAACAGGGTGTGTCATCTATACCGTATGAATTTCAGTTGCAATTCTGAACTTGCGGGTTGGCTAGTTTGTAATAGCTGCCAGTAGATGTCGCTCACGTCCCCTCAAGACGCAACAGATTGAAAAATTCGTTCTCTGGCTAGTGGGCTCGGTAGCGACATTGGATAACGCACTTCCCCGGTTTGGAAGGGTGCGGGTTCAAGCCCCGCCCGAGACTGAATTTTACAATCTTTAATTTTATTCGAAATACCACAACATGGCTGTAACATGTTCAAAATCAATAATATTTGAAGTTGGAACAGGGTGTGTCATCTATACCGTATGAATTTCAGTTGCAATTCTGAACTTGCGGGTTGGCTAGTTTGTAATAGCTGCCAGTAGATGTCGCTCACGTCCCCTCAAGACGCAACAGATTGAAAAATTCGTTCTCTGGCTAGTGGGCTCGGTAGCGACATTGGATAACGCACTTCCCCGGTTTGGAAGGGTGCGGGTTCAAGTCCCGCCCGAGACTGAATTTTTCAATCTTTAATTTGATTCGAAATAGCACAACATGGCTGTAACATGTTCAAAATCAATAATATTTGAAGTTGGAACAGGGTGTGTCATCTATACCGTATGAATTTCAGTTGCAATTCTGAACTTGCGGGTTGGCTAGTTTGTAATAGCTGCCAGTAGATGTCGCTCACGTCCCCTCAAGACGCAACAGATTGAAAAATTCGTTCTCTGGCTAGTGGGCTCGGTAGCGACATTGGATAACGCACTTCCCCGGTTTGGAAGGGTGCGGGTTCAAGTCCCGCCCGAGACTGAATTTTTCAATCTTTAATTTGATTCGAAATAGCACAACATGGCTGTAACATGTTCAAAATCAATAATATTTGAAGTTGGAACAGGGTGTGTCATCTATACCGTATGAATTTCAGTTGCAATTCTGAACTTGCGGGTTGGCTAGTTTGTAATAGCTGCCAGTAGATGTCGCTCACGTCCCCTCAAGACGCAACAGATTGAAAAATTCGTTCTCTGGCTAGTGGGCTCGGTAGCGACATTGGATAACGCACTTCCCCGGTTTGGAAGGGTGCGGGTTCAAGTCCCGCCCGAGACTGAATTTTTCAATCTTTAATTTGATTCGAAATAGCACAACATGGCTGTAACATGTTCAAAATCAATAATATTTGAAGTTGGAACAGGGTGTGTCATCTATACCGTATGAATTTCAGTTGCAATTCTGAACTTGCGGGTTGGCTAGTTTGTAATAGCTGCCAGTAGATGTCGCTCACGTCCCCTCAAGACGCAACAGATTGAAAAATTCGTTCTCTGGCTAGTGGGCTCGGTAGCGACATTGGATAACGCACTTCCCCGGTTTGGAAGGGTGCGGGTTCAAGTCCCGCCCGAGACTGAATTTTTCAATCTTTAATTTGATTCGAAATAGCACAACATGGCTGTAACATGTTCAAAATCAATAATATTTGAAGTTGGAACAGGGTGTGTCATCTATACCGTATGAATTTCAGTTGCAATTCTGAACTTGCGGGTTGGCTAGTTTGTAATAGCTGCCAGTAGATGTCGCTCACGTCCCCTCAAGACGCAACAGATTGAAAAATTCGTTCTCTGGCTAGTGGGCTCGGTAGCGACATTGGATAACGCACTTCCCCGGTTTGGAAGGGTGCGGGTTCAAGTCCCGCCCGAGACTGAATTTTTCAATCTTTAATTTGATTCGAAATAGCACAACATGGCTGTAACATGTTCAAAATCAATAATATTTGAAGTTGGAACAGGGTGTGTCATCTATACCGTATGAATTTCAGTTGCAATTCTGAACTTGCGGGTTGGCTAGTTTGTAATAGCTGCCAGTAGATGTCGCTCACGTCCCCTCAAGACGCAACAGATTGAAAAATTCGTTCTCTGGCTAGTGGGCTCGGTAGCGACATTGGATAACGCACTTCCCCGGTTTGGAAGGGTGCGGGTTCAAGTCCCGCCCGAGACTGAATTTTTCAATCTTTAATTTGATTCGAAATAGCACAACATGGCTGTAACATGTTCAAAATCAATAATATTTGAAGTTGGAACAGGGTGTGTCATCTATACCGTATGAATTTCAGTTGCAATTCTGAACTTGCGGGTTGGCTAGTTTGTAATAGCTGCCAGTAGATGTCGCTCACGTCCCCTCAAGACGCAACAGATTGAAAAATTCGTTCTCTGGCTAGTGGGCTCGGTAGCGACATTGGATAACGCACTTCCCCGGTTTGGAAGGGTGCGGGTTCAAGTCCCGCCCGAGACTGAATTTTTCAATCTTTAATTTGATTCGAAATAGCACAACATGGCTGTAACATGTTCAAAATCAATAATATTTGAAGTTGGAACAGGGTGTGTCATCTATACCGTATGAATTTCAGTTGCAATTCTGAACTTGCGGGTTGGCTAGTTTGTAATAGCTGCCAGTAGATGTCGCTCACGTCCCCTCAAGACGCAACAGATTGAAAAATTCGTTATCTGGCTAGTGGGCTCGGTAGCGACATTGGATAACGCACTTCCCCGGTTTGGAAGGGTGCGGGTTCAAGTCCCGCCCGAGACTGAATTTTTCAATCTTTAATTTGATTCGAAATAGCACAACATGGCTGTAACATGTTCAAAATCAATAATATTTGAAGTTGGAACAGGGTGTGTCATCTATACCGTATGAATTTCAGTTGCAATTCTGAACTTGCGGGTTGGCTAGTTTGTAATAGCTGCCAGTAGATGTCGCTCACGTCCCCTCAAGACGCAACAGATTGAAAAAAATTCGTTCTCTGGCTAGTGGGCTCGGTAGCGACATTGGATAACGCACTTCCCCGGTTTGGAAGGGTGCGGGTTCAAGTCCCGCCCGAGACTGAATTTTTCAATCTTTAATTTGATTCGAAATAGCACAACATGGCTGTAACATGTTCAAAATCAATAATATTTGAAGTTGGAACAGGGTGTGTCATCTATACCGTATGAATTTCAGTTGCAATTCTGAACTTGCGGGTTGGCTAGTTTGTAATAGCTGCCAGTAGATGTCGCTCACGTCCCCTCAAGACGCAACAGATTGAAAAATTCGTTCTCTGGCTAGTGGGCTCGGTAGCGACATTGGATAACGCACTTCCCCGGTTTGGAAGGGTGCGGGTTCAAGTCCCGCCCGAGACTGAATTTTTCAATCTTTAATTTGATTCGAAATAGCACAACATGGCTGTAACATGTTCAAAATCAATAATATTTGAAAATGTTAGGATAGCCTTGATTGCCCATCTGTAAAGAATATTAGGTATACAATATTAGGTATGACTATGCATGTCTTAGCACAAATCTGTTCTTTGAGAAACTTTGTATCGGCAGGGTTTAAAAAGAAGTATTTTAAATATCTTAATATCTCTGACTTCCTGGGGAAAATTAGTAATGAGCAAATGCAATGCTATGCTTATTGACTCTAAAAAGAGGGACTGATATCAGTGGAGTTTTTGCGAAAGTTGCTATGTTTCATTTGAAATCGGTTAAGCAGTTTTCAGAATAATCAGTTTTTTTCTGTAGTGTAACAATTTTAATTGTGTCTTGTTGGTTACGTATCATATTTTGTTCTTAGATTATCATGGACTTACGTCGGGATCAATAACAAGGTCATTGGCTCTCGCAGCGGGTTGTCTGAACAGACCCCTGGTTACACCTACGATGTTGTTATCGATGGCCAACCATCCAGTCCTAAAGGTGGTGTTGAGGGTTGGGAAGCTCTTGTAGTGGTTACCGTCTTCATCGTACAACCTGAAATTAAAGAAATGTTAAGTTGATTTTATTATTTTCAACAACATTTGCTAGATCTTTGTATACCGTACGCTTCGCAAACTACGGGTCAATTGCTTTCAAAACTATGGGATAGTTTGGACGTATTTACGTCTAAGAGTTTTTTGGCAAAGTACGACCAAAAAAAATCTTTGAGTTTTGGTTTGTCAAGTATTTACTTTACAAAGCAAAACTCTACCTGTTAACTAGCTTCATTAATTTCAATAGTCGATATAATTTATTAATAAATCATACATTTCATAAATAGATACATTTCATAAATAATATTGATAATACTTAATTTATTCCATGCCGAAAGTTTTTCAGTTTAAGTAGAATGCATGTTTAAAGTTTTCGCACTGACTAAAAGTCTATCTTTTTCAAATTCAAATTCAAATTAGTTTATTAATATATGAATAACATAACAGCAAATGCCAAGCGTTATACACATTACTTATAAAACAAACAATAAAAAATATTACAATAACACATCTAGAAAAACATTACCACGTAAGTGATAAGATAAACAATTTAAAACAAATAAAAAATACTTAACTTAAAACCTTTCACAAAATTCCATGCATTCTCTTTCAATCTTCTTCCATCCATCCGCAAACAAGTCACATTCCGGGCGCGACACAAGTAGCTCGTTGAGCGCGTGCACGGCGCGACACACGGGCGAGGCCTGCAGTGCCACCGTGCGCGTGCGACCCTCCCACAGCAACCGCACGCTGCCAGGTCGGAACCTGGTGCGGTTTTCTGGCACATACAGCCTGCATGAAACCTCGACCAGTTCGGGACAATCGAGCTCACCTCTCAGCATGCGACACACTGAGCTCATCTGTGATTGTAGCCTACGTGTTTGTAAGAGGGAGGTTACACATTCAGTATTTCGTCATTCTCGTCCATCAGTCTGGTCATGTTTATTTGATTTGAAGGGAAACTGATATACTGAAGCACCATGTTAGTCGGGTCAATCTCGAGTCAGTTTCCCTTCAAATCAAATATTACATGACCAGACTGATGGACCAGACTGATGAAATACTGACCGTGTAACCTCTCTCTAACGAATTAAATCCCAGCGCGCCCAACAAATACAGAGTGGGATACATAAATGGATAGAAACCGTTAGTTTTCTTGTATAAAAATCGAAATCGAAATCTTGTATTTACAAGGACAACGTTACCAAAACCCTATTACCCCTACGGTAAACTATCTTACTTTCGAAATTTTGCTGACCGAATTTCAGTTATTCGAAAACGGTTTATAGAATTTTCTAGTGACAGATGTTTTCTTACACATTTTGTTACTCCTTATAAAGACTTGACAGAAGTATCATTTTCCAGAAAATTTTAAATCTGAATTTAATAATCAGCGCTAATCAGCGTGATAAAACATTGTAAATTATCCCACAGGAACGCATTACTGGAATAAAAAGTAATCTGGACGCCGCCGACCCAGGAAGAGGTGGCGTGATGACCTGGACAAATTTGATAACCAATGGCCATAGATTGCCCAAAACAGGAACGAGTGGAAGAGCAGAGGAGAGGCCTTTGCCCAGCAGTGGGATGAAATAGGCTAATAAAAAAAAAACTATCTGCATGCTAAACATCTAAATTCGTTCAGCAGTTTCTGCGTGATTGAGCCACAAACATCAAAATATAGTCACAAACTTTCGCATTTATAATATTAGTCAGATGAGATGAGATTATTATGAGAGGATGATTTAGATTCCTTTTACTTACTTTTCAATTAATAGTTAATTATTTAAATACAAATTATACTTACTTCAATATTCCTTGAACTATAGTGTGTGCCCATCGTATGCCATAAGTGTATTCAACATTTACTTGTGGCAATACATTTTCGTCATATACATCTCTGTATCCAGTATAGGCAGATATTACTTTGTCCTCCAACAAATTTGCTTTACCTGAAAATTAGTTTTATTTTATACTAGAGTTTACCCGTGACTTCATCTGCACAAATTTTATTCTGGATTTTTTGTCAAATTATAAGTTCTCAAATAAAATTAAAAAAAGTTTCATTAAAATCGGTTTTTATGTAACGACTACTACCACCAGAGATATAGTAGCCGGAAAAATTGTATAGTGTCACTATAGATCTTTCCCTTCTTTTATAAGTTGTTTGATATTATAGGTATTTAACGATAAAGGTAGATCAAAAGTTTTGAAGTACCTTACCCATCAAAAAAGGCATGAACTCGTAGTACAAAACTTGTGCTTCCAGAGCAATGTTGATTTCTCTAGCAGTAAAATATATTTTTTCATGGTCCCAGCAAGGATTTAATTCCTTCAGTTTTTTAGCGAGAAGGTTATGCTGTCTGAAGTACCACATGTACCCTAAATTCATCCCTATTAAACTATTTGCCGCCGCGTCAGCTGAAAAAACAAAACATTTCGTCATTAGACATTAATTTGACGAGGTTGTAGATCTCATTTGTCTTTCATAAATCATAAGATAACAATAACAACTACTATACATATAATAAGAGTAAACGTTCGACTAAAATATTTTACAATTCTGCTCATTGTAACGAGCATTCTAATGGAGTTCCGCAAGGTTTTATTCTAGGCTGCATTATATTCATGTTTGTCACATATACTCACAAACGTTGTGGCATCGTGTCTCGTGTGGTAATACGTTCAGACGACATACATCACTGATCGCCGTCGGTGGCCATTGATGACCAGCATACATCTCGTACTTGAGTTGTCCATCTTTACCTTGCTTTTTCCTTTCTAAAGCTAGTTTTTCTGTATTTCCGTAAATGAACGAATGGTCTATCAAGGGTGTAGATGTGCTTATCTGAAATGAAGAAAACGAGTTGTATTGACCACCTGAATTCTGGAATGTCTGGAATAGACTATGAATATGAACTTACTCTTGTCTCTGGCAAAGTGTTATTTGGAACACAACCAGTGTTTTGGTAAGAGATTGGTAGTGTCAGGTTCATGCAGCGAATACCAGAGAATCTATGAACGGGATCGTCGGCAGGAATATCCATCTTGAGACATTTTGGGTTTTTCTGTTTAACGACCTCAGGGGGATCGTCACAACATGAGACAGGGGATCCCAAGCCGTTTACTGCAACAACACAGATTGGTTTTAAAAATGTAAAATTGGACCATACGAATCAGTGCTCTGGCCATGATACAAAGACAAGGCCACAAGTAACGTTTTTAAATATTCTTTAAAAATATAGCTTCAGCCAAACCTGCGAAGCGGGAGCCTCGACGACGCGAAACTAGGCCTCCAAACCTGCGGGACTGCGACGCGAACTGCGAACATTTGTTGATGAACCAGCACTTCTTTAACAGCTATTGTTGTGGTTATGTAATTTTCGTATTTAACATCGAAGTCTCACTAAATTTAACATCTAGAGTATTTTGGTATTATTTGGTAGTTTTTAGAACTTACTGTTTGTTTGGTAGTTTCTTTTGTTTTTTTAGGTTTTTTGTTTTTGTTAGATTTTTCATTATTGATGTTTTTGGTAAAAAAATATTTTTGCTGCTGGGCAAAGGCTTTCATCTTCTAACCATCTCTGTCCTAGGCATGCTCTAGCCACGCGTCATCGAAAGCATCCAGATCGTCCCGCCACCTCTTCCTAGGACAACCTGGACCGACCGTTTTTTGGGATCCAGGGCGTTACAATTCGAAGGTAAGAATAAAATCTATCAAAACTAAAAAAAAATACTAAAGGAATCAAAATTTAACAAAAATATTCAAAAATAACAAAAACTAGGTACTGAAAAGTATCAAAAACTACCAAAGGTAACAAGAAATGGTTAAATTAATTCCATTGATTAAAATCTCGTTACATTATACACACGTCTGATTACATATCCTTATGGTTCTGCTTCGCTGACGCGGTCGTGCTGCGTCGCGCAGGTTTGCATGGCGCCATAAGATAACATGGGCAGCTCCCCCTTAGCAGTCGCTTTGGTCTTTCAGGTTTGGCCGAAGCTTGTATCGTTGCATGCATATCCGTCGGCAAAAGGTGCTTTGCGTTTGTCACTTCCGTAATCTGGTTACGAGATATTCTCCTCGCTTATCTTGCCACCAAACTCTCCCGCTCACATTCAATCGATTGCGCAACTTCGTTTATTACTTTATTGACCGATTCGGTCAAAACATCGTTCAGTCTTAGCAACAACTTTATCTTTTTATACCAAATTACAAAACAGTATCATAAATTATATACCTAGAATTAGGTTCTAGGTATATAATTTATGATACTGTTAATTTATGGTACAACGAAATTATTATTCTCATTAAAGTAACGATGTTATATTTTACTAACTCGTATCCATTGGGAAATTGATGTCGGCAGCAAAGTACAGCCACAACATCGGCACGAGGTGCGTCATGGTGCGGTCAGATATGCGACCGTCGAACAGCATGTTCGTACGCGCCGCGCGACCGTTGGGCAATGGTTCACCAGACTGCGATTTCCTATGAGTTTTATCTGCGAATGATAAATGATGTGGATTACCTACACATTTACACTACAAATTCGTCGTCATTATCGTCATCAGTCGAAAGTTCCACTGCAGGAAACAGGTCTCAAATAAGCGTGAGTGCCAGTGCGAATTGGTGGAGGTAATTAAGTGGTAAATTTTACTTTGCTATCAATACAGCTTCTAGCTTCTTTAGACCCTGTGAGCTGGCCTAACTTTCGAAAAGTTTCTTTCAGTATGCGTACATCCGAGCGAAACACAAGACTACGCCAACATGAGCGCCATAATGTATATCGTAGATCATCATCATCTTATTTAAGAGCTCGCTCTTGTCGGTGGAGTATTCGCCAATCCTGTATATTTTCCGCTAGTGTCTTGAGTTCTTGATACGACACGACATCAACCTTTTCCTTCACTTGGGCTAGATAACTCTGTCTAGGTCTTCCTCTGCCTCTCTTCCCCTCTATCTTCCCCTCCAGTACGGTTTAAAAGAAGTTGTCGTTTCGTATCAAGTGTCCTATCATTTTTTCCCTCCGGTTTTCAATTGTTTTTAGAATGTTTCTCCTTTCATTAAACATTCTTAATAGGTACCCCTTAATTTGCTATATCGTAGATACATATGAAGTAATGGCTAGCCTAGCGTAACATTATACCAAAAAAATCCGAGCGTGCTTCGCTTGCCCCAGGTTTTTCAGTTATTTAAAAGAAGCATTACTAAAAATTGCAAACCCGCATCGCTTACCTTAATTTATTTTTATTGTAGCATTGCTTGCAAAGGTACAGTTAAATTCACAACCAAGTTGTAATGCTGATAAATTTCTAGCTCGCTCTGGTTTCTGTTTCTTCTGATTATAGGCAAGTTGTAATGAGCGTTTTTCTTTTCTTTTTAAATTTTAGTTCCTAAAAAAGTCGACAGATGACATGCTCCATAGAGACGTAGGCGAGATCCTGTCAAAATCATGTCAAGACTGTGCCTGACCTTTTTTTAAAGGCCAAGGGATCGAGCCCATACAAACATGTCAGACGTAAACAGTTTCATATTTTAGATCAAAGTAGCATAGCATATGCTCACGACTATATTCCCGAGGGGGTAGTCAGAGATATTCTGAATCCTCAGAACATCCACGTTTCACTAGTACCGTAACTCTGTCCAGTGATCAAAGTGATTCGTAAATAATGAAATATTCAATCAAAAGATGCGTTGGCATCTTTTTGATCATCTTCTACCTCTTTATTATTTTAAAGAAACACTTTTTGATATGTTGACTTTTATTCGCACAGACCGTAACGCCATCTATTGATCCACTAGAAAACCAAAAGAAAAACGCTCATTGACAAATTGCGTCCTGTCATTGTGGTTATAAAGTCGCTCAAGCTGCAATTTTGTGGGTCGGCCAAATATATTTACCCAGGGGGCGCAATATTTGAATATATGACCGTGTTTTTAGCCATAAAAGACTGATTATGTATAGCAAAAAACATAAAATCATACATCCGTCGTCATAGTCCGCAGGCAGCATCCGACGTGGCGGCGTGCGCGCTGCCCCTAAAGTTGGTTTCCTCAGATTGTTGCACGAACCGTCCAGTCTTCTTACTTCTGTCTCATCGCATTCTTCTATTTCTATCGTGCACCATCTAGAAAAAGAGAAATTATTATTTCTCAAAGAAATCAGCAATCTTCTGACGGCTCGGTAGCACAGTCGGTAGTGAACCTGCCTACGGTTTTTATGTAATGACTACTACCACCAGAGATAGTAGCTGGGACCAACGGCTTGACGTGCCATCCGAAGTACGGAATCATTTTTCTTCTGAGACAATCAGGTGATTCAGCCTGAAATGTCCTAACCAACTAGGAAGAAATCACAAAGTGACGTATCACTAGGTGTCCCCCGTGGGAATCGAACCCACGACCTCCGTGTCGAGAGCCCAAAGAACACGGAGGCAGTTGCCACTCGTAATGATAGATAACTACACCTTGCCGCCAAAACTCATACAAAATGTCATTTTTCAAAGGGTGCCAAAAATTATGTTGCTTTTGTTTAGAGTTATTCTTCCATGATAGATAGATAAACAAAGATAGATTAATAATGGACAGTGGGTACAATAAGCATGCATGTTTCCTCACGATGTTTTCCTTCACCGAAAAGCCAGAAAACAAAAGAATGTCTTATTTTTATTAGGTTTAAAATATCTTACTGTTCAGCTCCTTCCCTCCGGTAGCGTTGGTATTCAGTTTCATTCAATATGTCGCCCGTATACGTATCGTGAACAAGTTTCTCCGCGGATACACCGCAAAATATCAATAAATATATCAAAAGAAACATAGCTTCTTCAAGATGTCTGTTAAACACAGACAACTATTTTATTTTAAGTATCGATATAAAGCAGTCGTATTTTATACATTTTTATTATTTGCTTAGTATTAAACTTCAATATAGTGATCAAGCAGTAACAAATCGTGGAAAATCGGGCGCATCTTTGCAGCTCAAAGTGTTTGGTATTTTGATCGCCATTATAGATTATGATGTCCTCCTTGACGTATCCGTCACCGGCGACACCCTGGGCATATGAATAAGTAATAATAGTTACACATTATTACCTATTCATATGCCCTGGGCTTCACCTAGTAGAGTGGGCTCGGATGTGACTAGAGAACCCAAATTTCGACCTAAAGGCCGGTTCACACAGAAAGCGGTTCCGGAGGCGGTCCGGAGGCGGGATTGTTGTAATGTACGAGTTTATATGCACCCTGCCACACAGAAAACCGGGCCGGGAGCGGCGCGGTACGCCCGGTACCGCGCAGAACACAGGCGGCGGCGGCGCGGGGCCGGAGGCGGCGCGGAGGCGGCCGCGGCCGCTGTATTCCATTGTATTCAATGCGAGGTGTCACACAGAGCGGAGGCGGTCCGGAGGCGGTATTTACCGCACTGTCATTTTGTATTTTTCCACGATTTTTTTTAATAAATCCCTTTACGGCACTGGATTCTAGTCCCTTTGTGCCACTAGTATTATTTTATTTTCCTTTTGTTATAGAACGTTACGAACTTTTTTCTATCTAAACCGAAAAGTGGCCGCCATCTTGAACTTTTTTGTTTCTTAGCCGATTGCTCCCAAAATCGTTATCTGGGGGTCCGCGTGGACTCCGAACACGAATTCGATGTCAGATTTGAGAAAAGTGGCCGCCATCTTGAACTTTTTTGTTTCTCAACCGATTGCTTCCAAAATCGATATCTGGGGGTCCGCGTGGACTCCGAACACGAATCCGATGTCAGATTTGAGAAAAGTGGCCGCCATCTTGAACTTTTTTGTTTCTCAACCGGTTGCTTCCAAAATCGATATCTGGGGGTCCGCGTGGACTCCGAACACGAATCCGATGTCAGATTTGAGAAAAGTGGCCGCCATCTTGAACTTTTTTGTTTCTTAACCGGTTGCTTCCAAAATCGATATTTGGGGGTCTGCGTGGACTCCGAACACGAATCCGATGTCAGATTTGAGAAAAACGGCCGCCATCTTGAACTTTTTTGTTTCTCAACCGATTGCTTCCAAAATCGATATCTGGGGGTCCGCGTGGACTCCGAACACGAATCCGATGTCAGATTTGAGAAAAGTGGCCGCCATCTTGAACTTTTTTGTTTCTCAACCGATTGCTTCCAAAATCGATATCTGGGGGTCCGCGTGGACTCCGAACACGAATCCGATGTCAGATTTGAGAAAAGTGGCCGCCATCTTGAACTTTTTTGTTTCTCAACCGGTTGCTTCCAAAATCGATATCTGGGGGTCTGCGTGGACTCCGAACACGAATCCGATGTCAGATTTGAGAAAAACGGCCGCCATCTTGAACTTTTTTGTTTCTCAACCGATTGCTTTCAAAATCGATATCTGAGGGTCCGCATGGACTCCGAACACGAATCCGATGTTAGATTTGAGAAAAGTGGCCGCCATCTTGAACTTTTTTGTTTCTCAACCGATTGTTTCCAAAATCGATATCTGGGGGTCCGCGTGGACTCCGAACACGAATCCGATGTCAGATTTGAGAAAAGTGGCCGCTATCTTGAACTTTTTTGTTTCTCAACCGATTGCTTCCAAAATCAATAACTGACTAACTGATAACTTCTCAAATGTGACATCAGATTCGTGTTCGGATTCCACGCGGACCCTCAGGTATCGATTTTGGAAGCAATCGGTTGAGAAACAAAAAAGTTCAAGATGGCGCCCACTTTTCCCAAATCTGACATCGGATTCGTGTTTGGAGTTCACGCGGACCCTCAGATATCGATTTTGGAAGCAATCGGTTGAGAAACAAAAAAGATCAAGATGGCGGCCACTTTTCTCAAATCTGACTTCGGATTCGTGTTCGGAGTCCACGCGGACCGCCAGATATCGATTTAGGAAGCAATCGGTTGAGAATCAAAAAAGTTCAAGATGGCGGCCACTTTTCTCAAATCTGACATCGGATTCGTGTTTGGAGTCCACGCAGACCCCCAGATATCGATTTTGGAAGCAATTGGTTGAGAAACAAAAAAGTTCAAGATGGCGGCCACTTTCCTCAAATCTGAGATCGGATTCGTGTTTGGAGTCCACGCGGACCCCCAGATATCGATTTTGGAAGTAATCGGTTGAGAAACAAAAAAGTTCAAGATGGCGGCCACTTTTCTCAAATCTGACTTCGGATTCGTGTTCGGAGTCCACGCGGACCGCCAGATATCGATTTTGGAAGCAATCGGTTGAGAATCAAAAAAGATCAAGATGGCGGCCATTTTTCTCAAATCTGACATCGGATTCGTGTTCGGAGTCCACGCGGACCGCCAGATATCGATTTTGGAAGCAATCGGTTGAGAATCAAAAAAGTTCAAGATGGCGGCCATTTTTCTCAAATCTGACATCGGATTCGTGTTTGGAGTCCACGCAGACCCCCAGATATCGATTTTGGAAGCAATCGGTTGAGAAACAAAAAAGTTCAAGATGGCGGCCACTTTTCTCAAATCTGACATCGGATTCGTGTTCGGAGTCCACGCGGACCCCCAGATATCGATTTTGGAAGCAATCGGTTGAGAATCAAAAAAGTTCAAGATGGCGGCCATTTTTCTCAAATCTGACATCGGATTCGTGTTTGGAGTCCACGCAGACCCCCAGATATCGATTTTGGAAGCAATCGGTTGAGAAACAAAAAAGTTCAAGATGGCGGCCACTTTTCTCAAATCTGACTTCGGATTCGTGTTCGGAGTTCACGCGGACCGCCAGATATCGATTTTGGAAGCAATCGGTTGAGAATCAAAAAGTTCAAGATGGCGGCCATTTTTCTCAAATCTGACATCGGATTCGTGTTCGGAGTCCACGCGGACCACCAGATATCGATTTTGGAAGCAATCGGTTGAGAATCAAAAAAGTTCAGTCATCGATTCCAGAGCCGTTAAAAAAAAAGCGGCGCCGCCCCGCCGCCGCTTTGGATGTCACACCGGCCGCCTCCGCGCCGCTACCGCGCCGCGCGGACCCTGTGTGGCAGGCTCCGGAACGCCTTCGCTTTCCGCAAAACCGCCGCCGGCCCGCTTTCCCGCAAAACCGCCTCTGTGTGAACCGGCCATAAAGGTCCGATCGCATCGCACGTAAAACAGTAAAATTCTCCGCTGTCATTATACGTCTATTTATAGCTTGGCCTTAGCCGGGTCTTCCTAATTTGGCGCTTAGCATCAAGATCTGCTAGACGCATTTCATCGAACTCCTCAGTTCGTTTTTTTACAGTGGAGCGCCATTGTAGTAAAAAAAAATGAATTCCCACACATTGGTCACGATCTCTACATCATTATCGATGCTTCAACTCAAAATGTTAGTTTGTAATAGATTTTTTTTAATATGATATTAGTTTTACTTAAATTGTACTTATAAATTACCCAAAAATGTTTGCCTAGTAGTAAAAATTTCAGTCGGAAAGAAGAAGATATAAGATTTATGTTCACGCCTTTAGCACACAGAAATGCGAAAGTGGAGCGGTTACTGTTCGGTACGCTTCCGTTTCGCTTTCGCGTAGTGAACATCTGAATGGTACACCGGAAGCGGACCGAATCCATGCCAGTATGACGTCGAAAAACACGGTTGGACTATAGTTTTGCGGCAAGAAACAGAATTATGTAATAAATAGCATGCCGTACTTCATTAACAATATCTGTCCGAGATTACGCCTTTTTAAAATTAATTTTATAGTCATAGTTCACAATCATTCATCATATAATATAATAAAATGTCTTTTTCTCACTGCTTCAATAAATTTTCTATAATTACCCATTATCTGACACTTAGTTTAATTGTCAATTAGCCATTTTAAGTTTCCAACACGCGCCGGACCGCGACCACCGAAAATCTGTCGAATCGGATGAACCTGACGCGAACCCAAGATGAAAATGTATCGTTTCGCGTTGGGTCCGCTTGTTGTATGAGACGCACCAATCAAAATTATGCAAGACAGCGTTTTGCAGTTTCGCTTGTATTTCGTTTCGTTTCGCTTCCGTTTTGCATTCATCCGTGTTGCAGCAGTGTGCAGCAGGGGTTTTTTTTATTATTATTAATGATGGGTTTGGTCTTGACCTCAATCGGGTCAGTGTTTTTGGGCGGATTGTATTTGTGTTTTTGTGATTGTGATGTTTGTGTATAGATACCATTGTTTCGATGTGTCAATCATACTTTTGACAGCAATCCAAAATAGACTTCATCTATTATACAAAGACGGGTTTTATTTACGGCCACCGCCGCTTACCTACCAAGCTTCCGATATTTCACGGTAAATACTCTGATGGTGAGTTGACCATCACCTTGCACTCGACTCTTTGGAGGGAAGAAGTCTAGTGGGAACCTACAAGATTTTAGGTACTTACTTTAGCATCATCATCATCATATTATCAGCCGATAGACGTCCTCTGCTGGACATAGACCTCCCCAAACACGGGGGCATTTGCCATAATCTCCACGCTTAGCAGGCGGGTTGGCGATCGCAGTTGGATTGAATGTGTGTACTCAGAGGATGCTGCTGTCCATCCTCCGGTAGATCCCGAAGTCGCCTTTTACGACACCCACGGGAGAAAAAGAGTTGGTGCTATTTTTAGCCGACACCACACGGACTTTAGCATCGATACTGATATATTAATGTATTGGAGGAATACATTGGACTCACTAAATTAGCCGAATATTTGGTTAATTACGTCATGGTTGTAGGATATGGGCCGGTGTTACAAATATTTTAAAACATCTGTTGAACACAGACCGCTTTGAACGTTGAAACTTGAACTCCTGTGGTTCAAATTAAAACTTATTTTATATTAGGAATAGTTATTATTAACATTATTTCTTACTTATAAACTCGTAACTACGTTGATGGCAACTTTACGGTTCATGGTAGATTTTTATTTGATTTGTTTTTGTTTTGGTTGGTTTTTTTATTTGTGTGCACTGATTTTACCCTAACATATTCGTTTTTCTTTTAGGGTTAAGCTCGCCTTTGTACATCACGACACGACTTACTGTAATTTTTTCATAATTATATTTTTGTGTACAATAAAGAATGTATGAACCTAAACCACCTCTGAAAATTTCGTCAGTTGCATCGGCTACTAGCCTCGGAAGTCCACCTTTATTAAAATATCATGTGTGGAACCCAACTGCACCAGAGTCCATTTAATCTTGGCAGTTTTTATTTTAGTATTCTGCAACTGTTTTACATATAACTTAATTTTATATTAAAATATGGGAAAATAAATAATAATAATATGAAAAATGCATTTATGAATTTATGAATACGTAGCACATGGAAATTTTACTTTTTCAATAGGTGATATAATCTAGGGTATAATTATTCAGAATGTTTTTACCTTAATGTAGTTGTGTCTATCACCTGAAATAACATGATATTTCAGAGGTATTTGAGAAGGAAATAATTAAGTATGCAGTCTGTGTGTGGGGAACTACTACAGATGGTCAGCACCCACAAGTTATAGCAAAGATGCCAACAGATGGCGATACCGTCGCTCGCGGAAACATGCTACATACAAAGACAACGTTCATCGTAAATACGTAACTCGTAACCTACTACACATAAGGTTCACAATCGAATGCGAGACATAAATCGCGCAAGAGAAATAATCACAGAGATTCGATATATATAGAAGGTCCGACTAAGAACTGTTGGACCACGGCCGGTCCCCAGGCATCACACCTAGCCTGGCGGAAGTACTTCCCTTTTCAATGGAGGAAGATTCCCAAGTAGCACCTCCATACTGTGTAAAGGTGACAACGGACGGTAGCTAGACAAGATGTTTGGGTACCTAAACGGTGATTGTACCCATGATACTGACAAATGTTCCTAAGAAACCTATAGGCAATTCGCAAAAAAACAGTTTCGACTTTTCATACAGCCCGGTAGCACAGTCGGTAGTGAACCTGCCTGCTGTGCCGAGGGTCGCGGGTTCGAATCCCGTAAGGGACAAATATTTGTATGATGAATATGAATATTTGTACCCGAGTCATGGATGTTTGTATTTATATATGTAATCTATATCGTTGTCTAGTCATCATAATACAAGTCCAGGCTAGATTCTGGTACTTAAAATGTGACTAGATAATTTGTGTGACAATGTCCAAGATATTTATTTTTTATTTATTATTTATGCAAACTTTCCATCAGCTGATTCCATTTGCATTGTATACAGGATGTAACTGCAACAACTGTAACAAAACACCCTAGTAATACATAAGGGGGTACTTCAGACCATCAAACTGACTGACACTGACAAACATACAACAAATATACTACTGACTTTCATTATGGAGAAAACTTCGAAATCGCGAAATAAAAAGCAGTACCTACCGGCTCGACTCAAATGTATGGGACAGCAGATTTTTTATTTTTTCTCAGTGTTGACTCCATATTGTTCAGTTTGATGGTCTGAAGCACCCTCTTAATTATTACTAGGGTGTTTTGTTGCACCCTGTAGAAAGTAAAAAAAGAATGATTTTTTCGAATTTCTATTTGGTTTTTTTGGAAAAGTTGTTCGGTATCATGGGTACAATCACCCCTTAAAGTAATGCAACTCTTTACTTCAATACCCTGCATAGGGTGTTAAATAAAATGCGTTACATAAGGGAGCACTTCAGACCATCAAACTATACACAAATTCCAATGTTGAACCATTGTCACATGTCACATTGTCTTATATTTACATTGTTTTGATGATACCAAAAAACCCTAATTGGGTTTGTCTTGGCACCTTTTAAATTTTTATCAAAGTTGTAGGTAAGTACACAAAGGTTTTATACACCACTAAACGAATGCCGAGACCAGCGCAGCGCGCGTCCAAGATAGCGTGAATGATGCTCACTTACGTTCTCTCGAAAATTCAAAATTTTGAATTTTGAATTTTGAACAGGTTACTATACAATCGGAAATCTTGTTGCACCACATACAGGCTGTTTCTTTTTGACGTTATATTTTACCGTTTTTTGACTTTTATTTTATTTTATTTATTTAGGTAATATACATACTTGAGTAGATGTAGATATCGTATATTTACGTATATGATTATAAATGTATGTGTTATATAAAATATATGTTTCTATTTATGTATTATTAGGTAATTATGATATATAGGTATTATATGTGTATTATGTGGTATGTTGGATGCAATTATATATTGGTAATTTAAAGTGTTATATGCTCGTATACAGCTGTAGGTAGTGTTTGAATATTTTTGTTTTAATATTTTTACTATTTAGTGTATTTCTTATATGGTCTGGTAAATTATTATGTAATCTAGGTATTAAGTATCTACAAGTGCGTCTTCCATAGAAGTTATTACATTTTGATGTAGCCATAATTCGTCTACTGACTTGTCTTGTTTGCGTTTTGTGTTCAATAGGGTGTAGGAAGTTTTCCTTGTTTGTATGTTGTTGAACCAGAAGGGAGAATTTGACTTTGTCATGTACCGGTAAGACTTTACAATATCCGAATAAGCCACTATAGTCATCCTTATATTTCTCCTTGATCTTCTTAGGTACTATAGTTTTAAGTAGCCTAATTTGCAATGAGTATATCTTGTCTAAATAAGTGACGTATGTTCGGCCATAACTTGTGATACCGTATGATATGGCAGACTCAGCTATTGCCAGATATAGGTTGCGGAGGATCTTATAGGGTACTTTGTACTTGATGAGATATATTTTTGCCAATATTGCTCGAAGTTTGTTACAGAGGTTATTGATATGTGGACTCCAGTTAAACCTATCATCCACGATCAGTCCCAGGTACGTAGCTTGTCTTACTTGTTCTATATTGTTGCACAGGCCATCACAATGCATCCCGCTATATTTATGCAGGCATTCATGTTTATGTGCAATGAGTTTGATTGTTTCTGTGCCTTTGGTATTGTGTGAAGATCGGATGTGTAATAAATTGGTTTTTCCTTCATTTAGGACTAGGCCCGCATCATGAGACCACATACTCAGCGCCGTAAAGTCTTTTTGTAGTTTTGTATTTGAAATCGTAAAGTAAATATGTAAATATGTCAGGATCGTAGCAGGTGGCGTTCCGTTGTCTTTGCCTACCGCAGTTGGAGACAGGCGTGAGAATATGTATGTATGTATGTATTTTGAAATCGCGAAAAAAAAGCAGCATATATGTCAATAGCTACTCGACCAAAATGTATGAAACAGAAGATTTCTTTTTCGCGATTTGGAAGTCGGTCCCATACTAAAAGTTATTCAGGTTGATGATCTAAAGCAGTGTTTTTCAAACTTATTGAGGTCGGGACCCTAAAACAATTTCAGGAATGCCTCGCGACCCCCACCCCCTATAGGTACATTTGATATGTGGATTGCCTACAATTTGTACAGTCAAAAATAAAACTCTTAATATAGAACAACTAAAAACTTATTTTATATTAGGAAAAGTAACGATTAGAATAAGCTAAGAATTAGACCATGATTTCTTACTTATAAAATCGTAACTACGTTAACACCTAACCTCTATGTTCTAGCGAATAAACATTTCATTTCAGAAAAGTTAGTCTCTCGAGCTCCTCCTAACTTTAAAAGGAACGCTAAACCGTATTAGATAAGATTGATCGGAGCTTGAAAATTCTCTGACAGTAAGTTGACAACTAAATTGCCTCAGCTGTTCTACTCTGGGCCAGTGTTACGGTATATGGCCAGGTCCGGACTGGCCGTACGGGCATACCGGGTAAATGCCCGGTGAGCTGCCGTCCTGGAGAGCTGTTTGGCCGACCCGGTCCGCTAGTACGAATCTTTCGCCCTTTTGGTCATTTGAGCGACCTCATAAATAAGTAAAAGGGAACAATTATTAAAAATAAGGTCAACACATAGATTTATATATTACTAGCGTAAGGATAGCCCGTCAGAATATTTTACAAAAACCTTCTTCATAGAAACAAAAATTTGCACCATCTGTCATAACTCGTATACGAACTATATCGTGTCATATATTTGTAGTGCTCTAAATTGACATTTTTCCTTGCATTTTAGAGCCAACGAACTGGGGACAATAGTCAAGCTCATAGGCCATGTCCTTACACTAGTAATATATATGTCTTTGGGTCAACATCTAAATTTGTCAAAATTCCTGCCTATACAGGTTGCAAGGAAAAGTATCATTAACCTTTAAACCAAATAATCAACCCATCAAGAAGAAGAAGAAGAAGAAGAAGAAGAATGACCTGTTAATATTATAGTAAAACCTCTAGCTCGCTTCGCTTGCGGCCTGCCTTGACCTCGCCATATTAGGAGGGCTGACTGTCTCTTTAATGACCGGGCCGTTATCATATCCCAGTCCGACCCTGTGCATGGCCCTCTCCCTTATTCGTGTACCAAAGCTAATATTAAATATTTACATCACTATCCCGTCCAATAAGTAATAAAAACAAATGAGTTAATCAAAAAAGCTTTCAACGTTAAGTAATGGGCTGATGGTTAAAAGCGCCAATATAAAAAAAAACATAATATAATAAAAACAAAACGCAGTTTACTTTTCGATTTGCTTAAAATAATCGTTTGTTTTTCTCCATAAATGAACAAAATGCAAATGGAGATTGGATGTCATTTACCTCCACCATACCCCATCTTAACATTTACCACCCCCCTTTTTTATCAGATGGAAATCCTACTCAGACAGCATTAAATAACTGTTCATAACAGGAAGGAAACTCCCTTATCTGGTAGGTTCGAGGTAGCTCTAAAAAAAAAATTGACGTTTAATAAGTGTACTTCATGCTCCTATATTTGTCGTGATTCATGATATTTTGTTACTAAATCTTTATTTTGTGCTAGCAACACGTTTAATATTCTTTCAAATTAACTGAAACATAACTAATGAATGGTTTAAAAAGGACTTGTATCCAGAGCCGTGAAATATATTTTTAACGGTTTGATTCGTTCGGTTGGTAGCACAGACTTTTGCGAGCTGGACCAATGAAACGCGAGGTGCGTTTGGTTGGTACAGTGGACGGGAAAAAGTGGGGAGTCCGTTGGAAATGGCGCAAAACGGATTAAACAGTCAGTTCTCGGCTGGCACTCGAAGTGATAACTAGTATTTTGTGATTGTGATATATTTAAAATTAAAATAGTTTAGTAAAATTATAAAAGTACAGTGAAAGTAAAATATAGTTTTGAATAGTCAACCAGTCTTTCATTCTACGGTATTATAAAACTTCCGAAGCGGGAAGAAGACCTTCAGCCCTCAAGGTATGTGAATTCGGTCAAAGTCCACTGATATTCTTTGGCTATTGAAACATTATTGTTTTCTTTAAGTACCTACTGAGTTATAAATTAATTATTTCTTATGGATTTTATAAAAAAAAAATCGTGATGGTTGATAGTTACATTGGATTAATCATGGTCAGGCTACCCCATGACAATGTTAAATCTGATTTTATTTCGGAGACCATTCGGTCAGGGCGACTCCCTGGCATTGTGCTCCGAAATATTCATAAACCGTTAACCACCGAATTTAAAATTGTAAGCATTTTGATCAGTTGCCAGACTAATGTAGGGTCGGGGCCACTCCTTGACAGCATTTTCTGGTATTACAACGATGCTGTGTGATCGTATATGACCATTTGGTCAAGGCTACTCCTTGATAATGCTATTGTGCGATAAAACAGTATTCGAGCTAAATTGCTTACAATTATTTTATTATTTTGTTAATTCAATATTATTTCTCTACCTACATTGATCGGTGCTTAAAGAAAATAGACTCAGAATACTATTAATATTAATAATGACAGAATTTGTGAAATCACTAGCAAAGTCAGTCATGTGGACAAATCGAATTCAATTTTTTTATATTATGCATGGTGGCCAAGTGTGTCACGTAGTTTGGGCTAAGTATGTCCTACGTTTTATTTATGTATGGTGGCCACGTGTTTCACATGATTTGCATGTCACGTAGTTCGGGATAAGTATGTCCAACGTTTTATATGTATGGTGGGGCTACGTGTCAAACATGATTTGGACCAGGCGAGTTCATCACTTTACGTATAGTGGCCACTCGACTCACATTATTTGGGCCATGTGAGTCCATCACTCTTGCTTGTATAATGACCAGGTGTGTCACATAATTTGGGCCATGTGTATCCATAAATCAAAATTCTATTGGTTTTAGTAGTTTTTTTTCTTCATGTTTTAAAACATTGACGTAGAATACTATGGACGCCGGGTCTAGTACAGAATTCTCGAAAAATGTGTCCGAGACTAAACTACACAAACCTAAGGACGTGTAGTAATATAAACCAACTAAAAACATGGTTCAAAAGATTAAAGTAGCATTTATTAAAATTGTTGTTAGTGCTGCAATACCTTTATGTATAGATTGTATAGGAGTAAGTTTTTCTCATTCTCATTATTGGCTAATGCCAATTTGTTACAACTAATGTTGTACCCAGAAATAGCTTTCACTATGGTCAAATACACTTTATTGTGTCAAATGATTGATACATTGTGTCATCATCAGCATGGTCCGTGCAGCTTTTAATTTTATTAGTCATGTGCAGTTAATGTTATTTTTACTTTATTACAAACTAAAAAAATTAAAGATAGTATTCCCAATGAAATCCAGGCAGCACACTGATAACATGCCACTATTCGAAATATTTCATTAAAAATTACCTTATCTGTGCCAAATTCTGGCTCGTGATGTTCTGATCTGGTACTAAGAATAATTTATCAGTTTATAAATGACATGTATATCAAATAAAATTGACAGTGAACAAGTGAGATATTATTATTTGTTGAGTTGTTAAAAGTTATGAAAGTGCTTAAAAGGCTTGATACTGGATGATTAAACCCAATTTGACTAATGTTTTATGAGAAAAGAACTCTGGTACGCAGGATTTTTTTTAAAAAGTGTATAAGTCTCTGCCTTATAAATTATTGGTGTCCTATAATCAAGTTTGAAATTGCAACATACAAAGAGGCCGTATTTGTTTCATTGTCTTTAAACGCGAACATTAAAAAAAAAAGATATCTTCAAATATTCTGAAACTAAAAAAATTTCCTATCGCACATTTAGCGAACAAATATTTAAAGTTTTAAGAATTCCGAGAGATCACATTTATTCTCGCACACCTAGCGAGCTAATATTCTGAGCCATAATAATTATTTTAGAGATGTTGAGAGATGTTGAGATATGTTGAGAGATGTTGAGAGATGTTGGGAGATGTTGAGAGATGTTGAGAGATGTTGAGAGATGTTGAGAGATGTTGAGAGATGTTGAGAGATGTTGAGAGATGTTGAGAGATGTTAAGAGATGTTGAGAGATGTTGAGAGATGTTGAGGGATGTTGCGAGATGTTGAGAGATGTTGAGAGATGTTGAGAGATGTTGAGATATGTTGAGAGATGTTGAGATATGTTGAGAGATGTTGAGAGATGTTGCGAGATGTTGAGAGATGTTGCGAGATGTTGAGAGATGTTGCGAGATGTTGAGAGATGTTGTGAGATGTTGAGAATTTAGTGTCGCACATTTTAGCGATCTAAAGCGGATATTACACGGATCAACCAAATTGCATCAATTCCATTGAAAAACATTAAACATTGCACGCATTTCCTATACTTAGCTTTTAATAATCAAATTGAAATGTATTTAGATGTCTCAATGCCATTGAAGCAATGGAATTGAAAGCAATATTGAACCGAAATTGATCCGTGTAAAATCTGCTTAATCTCCCAAGTTATAGTTATTTTTATTACTTTTCTCAATGCAAATTTTTATTCCGAGGTATTGGTGAATATGAAGGAGGTCGCCTTCACTGACAGAGATGCTACTACTTTCCATGATGGGAGTCTGAGGTCCGACATGTTTATGCTGAAATGTTCACAGCAGAACTGCAAATTTTGACAACCACTAAATTAGTGTCTTCATTTTAAGATCTTTTATTATATACGCAAAGTACTTTATTCGTTCTCTCACACAGGCAATAAAATTTAATACTCATTAGTTTTTCTAGTTACGTAATAAGCAATTGTTCGATAGTAAAATAAATTATTACCTAGGACTCACATATTGATATTGTTTTAATGAATTATAATAAACTCTTTATTTTACACATCATTTTGGCATAATTATGTGAACGGAAGCGAGCTTAAATCTAATACAAAATTTCCTCCAGGAAACCGCTGGTAGTCTATGAAAAATACGGTTTGAGGTTGCATTAAAGACACTTTAGTAAATTGTGTTTGAACTAATATTACTGTTAGTTTAATAAGACTTATGTCGAGATTTCGAGGTTGTTTTTGGCTCAGGACCCTGAGAAATACCTTAAAATCTATATAAATTTAGTAAGGGCAAGCTTATTTCTAAAGATATTTCCATGATTGTTTTGAGCAAAGTCGCTAGATGGGGTTGGTTGTAGTAGTCATAATAATTATTTTTATAAAAATCTTCAAAATTTTACCATCGTAATCATAATTTTATTAATTCACTCGCGATAATCTCACAAAATTTTAGGTAATCGTTGCAAATGCTTACTTGATGAGTTTGAAAACGCCCTCTAGTGAGTGCCGAAGATTTGTTTAATTTAAAAAGAGTGCTCCTATGCAATTTAGGTACCTACCTACTTAATAATGATTATAATTATTTAATTGAACGTTGGTAAAACCATTCTAAGAATAAAAAGTGTTCCAAATATATTTTTGTCGTGCGAAATGGAGATAAAGCTCCACTTTGTTCGGAAATGAGTATAGGTACAAAACAAATTTGTTATGAAACTAAGATCAAAGATCTGTAAATTATAATACAAAAACAATTAAAATAAACAAACATTTCAAAACTATGCTGCTATTGTAGATATTATGATAGATCCAAGTTGTAATAGATTTTATTTCATTATCTTTATTACTGGTATATTTTTCACAAATTTCACAATATTTTGCAAATGTATACAGCAACTGTTTCATATTTAACCCCAGTAAGCTGGGCTGTGCGAAAGGCGTAAAATATTGCAGAGGGCCTGCCATGAGTTTTCACTGTACGTTGCTACTGTAGTAATCGCGGCGCCAATTTTGCATGACACAATTAGTTCTCAGCGTAACTTCTAGAAGCGCTGTACGAAATTTAATACCAAAACTGTAGTAAACCACAGTGAAACTACTGTAGTATACTGCAGTGTGGGCTCATGATAAACCTACTGACAGTTTAACTACCTGATGGCGATGACATTATATTACACTCGTGATTACACTGAGCTCAATACAAGATTTATTATCAGCTATCTTATTGGGCGACTACCAGATTTAATCGATGGATATATTTATAATACTGTTTTTCTCTAATGTAGTAAATATTTAAAAGCAGTATAAACAGGAACGGTATGTTTTGATGTACAAATAAAGAGTATTGTATATTGTATTGTATAAACATAAGCATCAAAATGAAGTAAAATTGGGAACGTTGCAGCAGCAAAGAGATTAAAATCAAGGAGTGTTACCGTTTATATATTAAAACTTTTGAATATTTCGTTGTCTAAAATGTTTATTTTTAGAATGTACTATTCCCAAATAAACAAAATCCAAGTTCCAATCACTGGACAAGGAAGATCCGTGAGAGCTGCCTCCGTTAGAACTGCAGCAACGTTCACAAACATTCAAGTTGATAAATATTGATATTAGTGTAAACTGCCAAATGTCGTGATTTGTTCGTATAATTATTACTTAAGGTTAATATAAATTTAAATAAGATAACAGATAAAATAATGTAAGTGCTAGTAAGAAGATGCAGGAAATCAAACTCGCAAGTACCTACTTTTGTGTACCTGCTTTCATTTTTAAATAATTTTTACTTAATTAAATAAAAAGTTAAAACACTAAATACTATAATTTGTGGTCCTGATATTGTATAACTGAATGCATAACTGCTAAAAATTTGTTGCTGTAGAGTTTCTAGCTGCATCTTCTCTGCAGCCATAATACAGTGCAAAGTGGTGGTAGATTTAAAATGAAAATACAAAAGAATTATTTCTTTTAATGAGTGATTTTGAAAAACATGTTAATTAGTTTATATAAGAGAAACTTTAGTTATCCTTATGTTTCAATGTTGAGATTTTTTTTAACTTAGTTTATTAGTGCACTTTCATTGATGTAGATTATTTTGAATAATTTTGACTAAATGGTAATGAGAACTGACGGTTTAATAACTGTGCACCAGGAGGTTGCACAGAATCGGATGGCCGAATGTCGTGATTCATGATATTTTGTTACTAAATCTTTATTTTGTGCTAGCAACACGTTTAATATTCTTTCAAATTAACTGAAACATAACTAATGAATGGTTTAAAAAGGACTTGTATCCAGAGCCGTGAAATATATTTTTAACGGTTTGATTCGTTCGGTTGGTAGCACAGACTTTTGCGAGCTGGACCAATGAAACGCGAGGTGCGTTTGGTTGGTACAGTGGACGGGAAAAAGTGGGGAGTCCGTTGGAAATGGCGCAAAACGGATTAAACAGTCAGTTCTCGGCTGGCACTCGAAGTGATAACTAGTATTTTGTGATTGTGATATATTTAAAATTAAAATAGTTTAGTAAAATTATAAAAGTACAGTGAAAGTAAAATATAGTTTTGAATAGTCAACCAGTCTTTCATTCTACGGTATTATAAAATATTGAATAAAACAATTGAAACGTCCCCTCAAGACGCAACAGATTGAAAAATTCGTTCTCTGGCTAGTGGGCTCGGTAGCGAAATTGGACAACGCACTTTGGAAGGGTGCGGGTTCAAGTCCCGCCCGAGACTGAATTTTTCAATCTTTAATTTGATTCGAAATATCACAACATGGCTACGTAACATGTTCAAAATCAATAATATTTGAAATTGAAACTTTTTATTTAGATTTTTTGGTTTTTTCGATGTTTTCTGTATAATTATTTATTTTATGGTCATTGTTCAAATTGTTGTTAATTATCTTGGTTGCCTCTAATTTGCAATGCCCTTATTAACAGGTTTCATTTACTCATACTTAATCACATTATATAAGACCTTTAATATTGTACCTGGCTTTTCGGTGAAGGAAAACATCGTGAGGAAACCTGCATGCTTCAATTTCGAGGCATGTATCGTACCTACTGTCCATTACAAGTGGCGACGGGCTCACTCCCCGTCACACTGGACAGAGTTTCGGTACTACTAGTGAAACGTGGATGTTCTGAAGTTTCAGAATATCTCTGACTACCCCCTCGGGGAATATAGTCGTGAGCATATGCTTTTTAATATTGTACATGAAAGCAATAAATAAATTGAATTGAATGTCTTGTGCACCTATGGAAAAAAATGCAAATTAAGGGAAGAGTAATAATAATGTATTATTTTGGGGATATGCATAGGTACCTATCACACACAGACAGGTCTACAAGACTTTGTCATCACTCTCACTCACTCCAATACTTTAAAGAATGTTGTGTCATCCTAGATCATTCTGAAGTTTTTTATTTTTTTACTATTTTTATTGTTTTTTATTAATTTATTGGATTCCTTTCTGTACTCGAAGTCTACTGCTGAAAGTAATTCGATACACAACCTCAATATTCCGTTCGCAATTTTTCGTACAGTTTGTGTTTTCCAAGAGAATTCGTTGATACCCATACAGTGAGCATGCAGTAGCGACAATACATAACTACACATTAGATTCTAGCCAAAAGCTAGATTTATTTTGATTTTTAACCGACTTCAAATATTTTTTTTATGTTTGTTCGCGGATAACTTCGTCGTGTATGAACCGATTTTGATGATTCTTTTTTTGTTGGAAAGAAGATATCCCCAGAGGGGTTCCATGATAAGGAAACCAGGATCTGATGATGGCATCTCAGAGAAATCGAGGGGAACCTTTGAAAATCGTAGTGCCGACTAGTGCGTTTGTTAATTTAAAACACTATTATTAAATCGAAATTATGAATTGACCACTGAAAATTGTGAAATAAACTAAATTTTAACAAAAAATTAAAACCGCCTTCAAAAAAACTAAACAGTTTAAAAATAATATTGCAGCCGATGACTTTTTCGTTTGCATCAAAAGAACATTAATTTGTTTTATAGAAGTCGGTGTCAAGCCAAGCCAAAAAACTAATGCAAGTCCTTTCGTTCCGGCTTGACAGCGACTTCGATAAATCAAATTAATGTTCTTATGATGCGAACGAAAAAGTCATCGGCTGCAATATTATTTTTAAACTTTTTATTTTTTTTAAAGCGGTTTTAATTGTTGATAAATAGGAAATACTATATTGAGACGATTAACGAGAGTATTGTCTGTGGTATTGTTAAGGAATGACATTAATTAGTCACCCTCTGACATCGATCGTACTTTTATTATCCGAGATAAGGTAGGACTTCGCATCAGCGCGCTGTTAACGGGACCGCAAAAGTGTGCTTAATGGTTTTACAGTACTGCTTAGTGACCGAGGACACTTGAAAGAACTGGAATTGTGTGGAATGTCAGCGGCAGTATGACAGCCAAGCACAACTGAAGCATTCTAAGGTGACATAAGAAACATGTGCTATTTTTGGGATTTGTTATTGGTGTCGATTCGCATTGTGCCACGACTTAACTTAACTAAATTTATTCCTGTCACTTTTTAAAATAAGAAAAAGAAAAGAGACAGAGAACCAACAACTGACTTTAGTGCTGTCAAAGTGACGTTACACGCCCAAAATATGATGCCATCATAATGTACGCCATCTTACTTAAGGCGTTTTTGTCTTTTTGTCACTTTGACAGGACTAAAGTCAGTTGTTGGTTCTCTGTCTCTTTTCTTAATCTTATTTTAGAAAGTCACAGGAATTTATGTTAATTCGTGGCACAGTTCGAATCGGTACCATTGTATGACGTAGTAAGTCCATGACTGTGCAAAGAATCATGCACAGAATATTATAAGAGGGGTTAGAAATGCACTACTTTGCTTTGCGTGGAACGTGTCGCCACAGGCTATGCAATGATTTGCATAACACCATAAGGCGCGCGGCGTGGTGCGAGCGAGAGCATGAGTAATTGTAGCAGCGGCAGCGTGAGCGGGAAGACAAGTGGCGAAAGCCGTCTCCGAAGCAAAAGCGCTACTTTGCATTTCTAACCCCTCTTATAATGTTCCGTGGAATGATGTCATTACTATAGCGGTATAGCGGACGACCCGTTTAGTGTAATAGGTCCTGTTGTTTGTGTCGTTATTGTATGGTATACATAACAAAATGTCTTGTAGCTTATGTTTGGGATCGTAGCAATATACTTGCAAAAGCTTGAGCGTTATTTATTTATTTATCTTTATAGCATGGGCTTGGGTCTCGGTACTGCTTGGTCTGTGTATTGAAGGTCCTACGCTCCATTTAACATTATGAGTTATGACGATGGTGAAGGTATAGCCATGAAACGATCTAGAGTGCTTTCATGGTGCGTGGCGGTAGAGAGAGGTGGCCTTTGATTCAATACGGTCTGGGTTCGAATCCAGGATACTTTCAACTTAAGGTGGTTGCAGAGGGGTCAATATTATACAAAACTATATTATACAATACTATATGTAACTTTGTGTATATGGAAAAAAAGTAAAATATAAATTTCGCGTCACAAATAACATTTGCAATTTATAATATAACTAGCTTTTGCCCGCAACTTCGTCCGCGTGGAATTTGGAAAACCCCAAGTATCCTATGTTACTTCTAATACCTCCAAGAATATGTGTACAAAGTTTCATGATGATCGGTTAAGTAGTTTTCGCGTGAAAGCCTAACAAACAAACTTACATTCACACAGCATTATTTACCTGTTATCATCATCATCATCATCATCTCAGCCGATGGACGTCCACTGCTGGACATAGGGCTCCCCCAAGGATCGCCATAACGACCGGTCCTGCGCTGCCCTCATTAAACGTTTTCCCGCCGCCTTCTATCTTTTTATAATCATTAATTATGTCATCAAGAAATATAACGAATATAAATTAATCAATTCCTCCAGCCTAAGGTCTGAACTGAAGTTATATTGCTCTGGCAATAGTTGGAGTGGAAAGATATTGTTAATTGGCACCGAGATAATTATTTTCCTCATAATTCAATATTGTTTTTGTTACAAAGTAACTTTGTTATAAACCTTTACTTGTTATAATTATGAAGATCAAAATTACAGAAGTGAACAGACACCAAACCTTGCTACAGTTATAAGGCTACTCCTCGCATCTGCAAGGCTCTCTTTCTTACAAGCAAACTTTTGCAATAAGCCATCCCGCTTCAATCGCACGGCTCCGGTCAGAATTTTCCGTTTTCTTTGAAAACCTGTATGATTTAATATGAATTTTCAAAAAATAAGAAAACCACATCATTTAATATTGTATTGTGAAGAATATTGTAAATTTTCATATTCTTCTGATCAACAATGTAAGAGTAAAACGGTTACAACTGGAAAAAAAAGGTGACTTTGGAGTCGTTTTTCTTCAGTTTTATTAATTAAAATAGATTTCGAGAAAAACCACATCACTTCTCATATCCTGTAGATTGTTCAGTTTTGTTTTCTGCTTAAAAAGTGCCATAGTTAATGTATAAAATGGTTACAAACTTACTCAAAACCGGGCGGACGCCCCTTATTGTATGTAGTTTAAGAGAAGTGTATTCCAAAGGGCTCTGCATACAACAAACATAACGCATATTTTCTAAACAGCATTTATCTGATTTTTTTTACTTTTATCATCGCGATTTCAATGTTGGTGCCATAGTCAACATTGTTCAGTCTGACGGCCTTTTTTTTTTTTTTTTTTTTGTTTCGGGGGGGAAAATGCATTACGCATACCACCCGGGCGCAGGGGGGCACCCGAGTGGTTATGTGGGACTCCCGTATAGGCTAATGAGACCCACGGTATACCCACTAAAAAAACCCCCCCATCTTCCTCCGCTTCGCCTTGTGGCGGGGTAACGGGAACGCTTTCGCAATCTTCCGCGACCCCGCCGGCGGCAGCCGCCCACAAGCGGCTCCATCACCAAAGCCCGAAGGCCCTCCGCGATGTGCGCACCAGATGGTATGGTGCGCCTCCCTCCTCGGCCTCCACCCGTACCGTAGCAGACGCCCCCCGAGTCTGCTACTAGGAGGCCATGGGTACCAGATAACTGGCACCCGGTGGCAGATCGGGTCCGTGGCTCTGCCACCGACCACACCTCGGCCGCAGAGGATAGGGCAAGCGGCGCACCTTATCACCGACATGCCTCTTCCCCTGCGGCCCCACCAGTGCCGGTTCTACCACCGGCCACACCTCGGCCGCAGAAGATAGGGAGAACGGCGCACCGTAATACCGCACTCCTCTTCCTCCGCGTCCCACCTCCAACGCGTCCGCAGCGGACTTGTTCAGCCCGCTGGGAGCGCCCTCCTCTGGCCGACCGACATCCCGAATAGGCCGGCCTGGTTGCCTCTTAGCTTCACCGTGGGTTCCACCGTCCACGGTTACTAAGCCCCCCCGCCACGACAAGGCGGGCAACCCTCGGGGGGGCAGTCTGACGGCCTGAAGCAACCCCATTTAAGTTTATATCCTGTATGCAAGGTGTTTGGGTAAACAGTTACATTACTTTAAGGGGTGATTGTACCCATGATACTGATCAACTTTCCCTAAGAACCTATAGGAAATTCGCAAAAAAAATTTTGAACTTTCCGTACAAATGTTGCCCTAATGGGTGTTTTCTAACATTTCAATAATATTATAATCAATAATTATTGAAACGTTAGAAAAAATAGCACGTTTATCATGCTGGCGCCGGAGCGTATTTCCGTTCTATACAAGGCCTGTACGCATCCATAGGAAACTGCTCAAGTATATTTTGTAATGCTGTTTGCCAATCTGCGATTCCGAAGTGTTTTACAAAAAGCAAGTGTTTAAAAGTGTCTGTAACTTTTCAACCATTGAGTGGATTTTTGAAAACATCAAAATAGAAATATAACTAATCGTATATGGTACATAATCAAATGCCGCAAACATTACGGAACCAGTCTTTGGCGTAGAACATTCCGAACTATACTCGATTATTGCGTACTACTGATGCATAGTTTGGAAGATGTCCATGTGAAACTTATATTCCAAACTATACTCGATTAGTTTCATACCCTTGCGTTCTGGCCTTGTGTACAACGGAAATACGCGGCGTCGGACTGTGAGCATTATGTATTTATTTACACAAGCCCGATCAGTATTATAATCCCGTTTCCACTTATCTGTGGCAGGTATCGAATGTGAATACGTAATATGAAGTAAGTAATTGATCACCTAATGGTCTACGTAAACAACACTGCGTATCGTGCCCGTAGTAGGTAAGTCATACATAATAATCATAAATAAGGCCAAAGTTTAAACGTAGCTATATTACCTACCGACATGTCGCAGTCACTTTGAAAATGTTGAGTTTTTTATCAACATGACTGATTTTGACTTGATATCGAAAATTACTTAAACATTTGTTCGTTTGTTCTGTTTGTTGTTTGTTTGTTGTTTGTTTGTTTGTTGTTTGTTCGTTTGTTTGTTTGTTTGTTGTTTGTTGTTTCACGCTTTGCCGGTGGAGATACACCTAAATAGATTGTTAGATTAAACAATGCATTCAAATTCTTGCCAAACATATGGTTTTCGGCATGTAAGGCGATTTCTGTTTCTTTTTTCTTTCCTTCCTGTATATAATTAAGTGCACAGTGAACATTGATGTCATGAGGTTATATAAAATGATCTTCATAATGGACCCTCCATTATGAAGCAAAGAATACTAACTATTTACTACGTAAAGAAACGACACTCATAAATCCCCCATCTATTTACCCCACTCGCAACGCCTAGCAGTAGGTATTTTACACACGACACATAAAACTAGGTAATTAATTCGGTTCATTTGAATGAAGTCATGGGTATAATGGTAATGAAGAACGCTTAAAAAACTAAATAACTTTTTCCAACAATCTGATAGACTAACACTCAGTTGCAGAAATGCTCATTAAAGGTAATCCTTCATTAAATCTCATGCTGTCACTTTTTGTTTTGATGAAAAGCTAGCAAGAGATTTAATCTTTAATGAGTGTTTCTGCAACTGAGGGTAACCTAGATAAGGCCGCAGGAAAGATGGATGAATTGTGTGAAGGATTATTTATGACTGTGTAAGAAAAGGGAGTGCTGATATGAAGGCTACGAGAGATCAATGGAAGGGGATATCATATTGTGCTGACCCCAAATACTGGAAAATGGGACAGATTAAAATGATGATAAACTAAGCTAATTGAAAACAGAATAGATAAAATAAACGCCAACGAATGTTACAACAAACTTAAAAGAAAATTCGTTTAGTTTTGACGTCGTAGTTGAGAAAACACACGACTGTCCTAGAATTTAAAAAGTTTCGCCGAATGACAGGCCACAAAACATCGCAGAATAATAAAACTTCCCGCGGGAAATAGCGCACGACACGTTTGTAAGTTAGCTAAAAGTTTTACAGCGCTCAGTAAACTAAGTGTTAAAGTGTTTACGTTTTGAGAACGTACTCCAATTTATATAGTTTAAGGTTTAAATTGACACACGATATGGTTTTCTTGCAAGAAACTTTCTAAAATAAAACTTTTATCTTGTAATGGACGGTAGCAAAGATTTTTTTGGAGCGCAGCGAATACCAAAAAAACCTTTGCATGAAGGTTTCCTCATGATGTTTTCCTTCAATGACAAGCCAGTGTTGTTACAAATCGTACATAAATTCCGTAAAACTCATTAGTACGAGTCGGCCTGGGCGGGGATCGAACCATCGCCTCCTGCACGGCGGGCAAGTTTATAGATAAATTATTATGTCAAAATATTTTTGCATATTTTATAATAGTAATAGCTTTTCACTTTTGAAGAATAATCTGATATAATAAAAATTGTTTTTCTTATATTATATCAGAAAAATAATTTTTATTAATTCAGATTATTACAATTCAAAATGAGAGTATAAAAAATATGTAGACTTTAAAGGAAATTTTTTTTGCGTCTCATTCATTTATTCTTTATTGCTTGCGTTTCTTCATTATTCTTTGATATCACACATTTATATTCATGGTGTTGTAAACATGCATTAATATGTACATTTAACAATGAGATTTGTGGTCATAATAGGCAAATAGACAAGGACAATACAGTCGTATCTTCGGTCATATTAGAATTAGAATTTGACCGCTTTATTAGAATTTGTTATTATCTCAACATCGTGGTCTGGACAGCTACAACTACTTTATAGTAAAATATCTAAAGTTTGTGAGATAATTGGAATCTATTTGAAGGTCAAATCCAACACATAGGTCCTACCTACCTATCTATATCGACTTAATCGATCTCAACGGTTTTTTTAGCTCGATTATTTAATGGATTGGCCTTTTTTGTTTGTATTATGAAAATGATAAGAGATTGGTAGCTTCTGCGAAGTGAATATTGTTTTAGATTTGCGTATCCAAAAGGTGCCAATGCCAACGGGACTCTATTACTAAGCCTATACTATGTAGTAATAGATACTCTTTGCCTGTGCCTGTACGCTGTCCGTCCATCCTAATTACAAAGAGCTGTATCTTTTGGCCGGTTGAAAATTTGACAGGATTTTTTTAATTTCCTGCTCGAAAAACTCCTCAGCTGGCATGTTCATCACTGCATAGAAAAATTTGTTTGTTCATGCGCCTGCATGAATGCAAAAGTCGAAAAAAAAAAACGATGAGCAAAGGGATTGAGCCCACACAGCCTTGTCAGACATAGACAGTTTTTCATTTTAAATGCAAAATGATTCTTAATAATTTTTAAATTATTAAATCACATGACATAATTATGTTAGTGCGCGTTAGTCCACCAGCACCACGCGTGTCCATTGCGGATTGGTAGACTTCACATACGCATCAGAACTTCTTTTTCAGCGTATGCAGGTTTCCTCACGATGTTTTCTTTCACCCTTTGAGAGCAGTTGGTTTTATGTACATATGTCAGAAAAACTCATTGGCACATGGCATTAAATAATAAATTAAACAAAATAACCTAACGTTCAGTTCAAATCATAAGCCAGACATTAGACAAATAGTCTAATAAATAATCAACAGTTAGTTACACCGCGACATGACGAGCCCACCTCTGTATTTATTAATGAGACCGCAGCCTCGGCAAGTAAAATTTATTTTCAGTCATTTGCTTCTCTTTCTATTAGAGATACTTTATAAGAAAATAAATTAAAAAAGCAGGTTACGTAAAGCAATTAAGGAAAATTTTTTCAAAAAGATGCTATTTTGCATGCACCATTAGTTTTTAATTACGGGTCTATTTAGAGAATGAAACTAAACAACGGAACATCGGTCGAAATACGAGAATTTTTTTTGGAACTATATCCCCCGATCGATTTTCTGTAGGAGGTCCAACAATTTTTTTCATTATGCGACGCATATTCCTCAGGGAAAGTTTTCTAGTTTCATTGTCTGAATACACCCTTAAAGTTATGTTAGTAATTTAAATCTAGTGGTGTATTTTAACTCTTCCGTTTCATTCTTTCATATTTTATGAGCATTACTACCTGCATAAATTATTATATCAAGGATTTTATTACATGTATTTTCTTCTACTTTAGTTTCTCCTATGGCACCGCTGATAAAAATCTAACAAAAAATCCCCCTTTTACCTACATACACTGTACGAAAAAAAAGTTTAAGAGCTGAAAAAAATACTACGTCAAAGCGTTGGACAAAAAGGGGGGAAGCAGATGACAAAGTAGTCCGCAGTCGGACATGTTGCTTCCTGTTCAACAAAGTTCCAACTCGTCCCAACTTGGCCCAGCTCGCCTCAGAACTGGGTCAAACTGGTCCATGCTCGAGCTGACAAGTATATCGACATGTGTTCGAGTTTGTTACGTAATTTACTGGCGCATTGTCTTAGTTTTTGTGAATAGACCATTGATGAGGCATTGACATTGATTTATTGAGGTAAGCGCATTATTAGGACGGGTCTCATCGGGGCAGAGGAAGTCGTATCGCAGCGGAAAATGCGTAATTTCTTTGCACACTAGAGCGAGCCGGGCCGCAACGCAACGCATGTCGATTTTTTAGTTTAGACGTAATACGGTCGGGGGCGGGACGGGCCGCTTCAGAGCGAATTTGCTATGTGCATCTCTTATTGAGTGAATATGACACGTGCTTCCTTCTATTACTTTCTCTTTCTACTGTTCAAGGAGAAGCGTTATCACATGCGTTAAATTGTCATAGATTTATTGCCCGCGCCTCCGCCCAACGCGCCGCAGGCAAGATGCCCCGCAAGAACCTGAGCCTCTACTCGCACATTCGAACTTCTCAAACATTTCGATGTTTGTCCGGGTACAGGGCCAGGAGTGCGATTTTTGAATCTCATTTGCTGAGTTCAACCTTTCAAAAATCATAGGTACTTCAGGAGTGCGATTTTGAAAGTCAAATCAGCAGTAGAAAGATGCGTATCTCCATTATTATTATTATTTGGGGGTTTTTTTGGGCCTTGACAGGCTCTCTAAGCCTGCGCCACGTAGACCATCGCTGGTCCTTTGTGATCGCCCTTTTTAAAGTTCCTTACCAATCCCCACTGCGGCCAGAAATCGCAGTAGATTTTTGATCGGGATAGTTTGTATCTCATCTGGTGTCAGCACCTGCCTACCCAGATGAGTACTGCGGTTGTACATCAGGGGGCCACAGTCACATAGGAGGTGCAGAGGAGTTTTCATCTCCTCCATGCAGAATCTGCAGCTGGTCGTGTCACTTAAGTTCAGTGTATGCATGTGCTTATTAAATTTGCAGTGGCCTGTGAGTGACCTTGCTATTGTACAAATTTGATCCTTGCTGAGGGCAAGGAGACCGTTCGCAAGTTTGCGATTGTAGCCTTTGATAAGTGCTTTGTAGTGGCACATGCCTGGGGTGTTACACTAAAGCTTTATTGCCTCTCCAAAGCTGGCCCTATTCAAAGAATCTCGCGTTAGACTATTAGGGATTCCGAGAAAGGGTTCGGGGCCTATGAAGTGGTGTTCAGTGCCCCTTCTGGCCAATATGCCGTATCTCCATAGTAATTGTTGGCTCGTGTAGCTGGTGGACCCCCGGGTGGAGTAAAATAAGACGACGTGTGGTTTGTTCGTATCGTATATTGAGAAAATGACCGAATCCTCTGTCGGTTTTGTGCACCTAGAGAGGTCAGTCGGTGCGGTCAAAAAAGGATCCAGACGGTGGCGCCGTCTGCAGATGTGCCCCTGTACTAAAGAGGCGCCATCTGCATTACGCGCCCCGAACTACATATCTGTCTTTAGACAGTAATTTTCACAATTTCATTTCCGTATGTATCGCACAATGCGACTAAGACTAAGGGCTAGGACTGGGTTTCTTTTGCAATGTTTAGCCAGTGAAAGGCTGTCATTCATATCATTTATTACCACTTAACATAGGTATACCATTCTGCCATCCAACCTTCAATGTGGGTCTATACGTCTTGTTACATCTGCATGCTTAATAAGATAATTAGTGGTTGTAGAGAACTTTCTGATCACCCCGTTAGTGATTATGGTCGTGAGTTTACATGTTGTGGTAGTAAACTCGAGATTGCGGTGGAGCGGCGGTGGCCGTACCATTATATTCATTTGACAGTTTTGTCGAATAGAAAGGTACAGCTACCGCCATCTCGCGTATTCTAACAAAACAACGGATTTTCCTGGAAACCTCGAAGCGTGGCTTTGCTCTGTAAGTGAAACGTCTGAAAATGTAAGACTCACTCTACGTGAATGCTTTATGAAGAAATTGATAGATGGCGTTGATACAGAATTCAGGATATTTTGAAGATAATAAACTTTTTTTTAAACGATTTTTTCGCAACTGGCCTTGTTTAATAAACGCGACAAGTGACAATTGACAATGACAATTAGCGTTTATATGATTGTTAATTTTTTGTAAATGTTATCAAGAGCTCATTGCATGCCGACAAACTGTTATGAAGTTTGGCATAAAATATATCTGTGTAATGTACCTACTGTGTTTTGTGAGAAAATAAATAAAATAATAATAATTCACAGTACAACATGAGTACAAACTTGCAGTGCTTCATATTCATACAACCCCGGCGAATTAACTTGGCACCTGGCTCGCAAGTGGCTCGGAATTTGACACCCCTTATTCTGCTACCCCCCGTGGGACCCCGCGCCATCGCCGTGCGCGGCCGTAGCATAGCATTTCAGTTACCGTTGCACGTGTTCCTGCGCTTTAGCATTTTCAAGTTATTCTTTCCGAGTTTTTTATTCCGAGCCACGTGCGAGCCAGGTGCCAAGTTAATTCGCCCGTGTTGTATGTCTCCGCAATGTACTCTGAATTGTCATTATTGTCAATTGTCACTTGTCGTGTTTATTAAACAGGACCAAGGTTGTCTCTCGTAGAAAAAAAATCTTCGTCTATGTTGTCTCTAATCCGACCGACACACCTGGGTTCGGATTCTTCGGATTCTTGGCCTGGGCCCTCGGCAGCTCTTGTCCAAGCCTAAAGGGAGGTCCCTATTCACACAATAATAATAATAGTCTCTATTTAGTATACAGGGTGTTAGGGTAAACAGTTGCATTACTTTAAGGGGTGATTGTACCCGTGATACTGAACAACTCTCCCTAAGAAACCAATAGGAAATTCGCAACAATTATTTTGGACTTTTTATACTAAATGCAATCAGAATTGATCGAACGCTTATTGTATGAAAAGTAGATTTTTTTGCGAATTTCCTATAGGTTTCTTTGGGAAAGTTGTTCAGTAGGTATTATGGTTACAACACCTCTTAAAGTAATGCAACTGTTTACCCTAATACCCTGTACTCATGGTTCCATAAATAAAAATTTTTTTTTTTAGGTTTAATAACTAATCTAACTAAATCTTAATTATTTATAATCGTGGGACTTATGTCTATGATATCACTGAGTTTAAACTCGTTCATTTACTTCTTGATGTCATCTGTCAGTGCGTACTATTCGCTTCTTCTTCTTTCTCTTTGTTCATAACTGGTTTCATTTCCTCTGTAAGAAATCAATTTGATGCGTGAGTTTCACGGTTAGCAACAATTATTATTTTTCCCTAAGGCGATTATCACACCAGCGACGCGTCCCGCCGCGGTGCGCGGAGCGGCATAGTCGCCTTCCCGCGCATTGACGCGTCGGCAGTGCGTTGTCCTAGGCGTGTTTTCTATATAAATTGAAATACTTGCATACAATGTTAAAATCTGCGGCCCCGTGCTACGCGACGGGGCGCGGTGCAGTGTGATAATCGCCTTAGGGTCAATTCCCACTGGCGCAGAGTCGAAGCGTCGCGACGCGGCGTGAAGCGTCAACTTTTTATACTAAATGCAATATGCTTATTGCTTTTTATAAGAAATTTCAACCGTTCTAAATTCATCTCTATTTCTCTATTAATACGGTACGAATTTGTGTTGCGAAAATTTGAAAACGCTCAGCGACGCGCGTCGCAGCGCGAATGCGCGCGTCTTCACCTGCAAGGGTCGCTCGGGTTCGCGCGTCACCGCGCGCAGAAATGCTAACATTCACGGTTCAATGGGGCGAATTATTTCGCGTCGCTTCGCTTCGACTCTGCGCCAGTGGGAATTGAGCCTTATTCCATTATTAGCGGTCAGCGCAATACGTCAATCTTCCATTCTTCCAGAGAGATTCAGGTAATTTGGGCACTAACTCTATTTCTTACTTTCATCCAATCCATCCATGGAATCTTCGCTACACACATAAGTTTAAAAAAAATTATACACATAGGTATATTCACACCTGTTTACTATTGGGGTAGGAAAAGGATTGCCAGTTTCAATTCATCAAGCGGTTTTTAAACGCCCGGTTTAGATTTATTCGTCAAATATTTTAATGGTTCTAATCAAGCGAGACTTATTATCCGGGTAGAAATATTTACAGTGCTAAGGTGACGAGCGTAGAGCGTTTTTCACTGTCAAACCATTTGTCCCAGTCCCAATTACTAGTCCCAGAGAGCACTAACGCGGCTTAAGATGAAAATTGTGTTAATTGATTTTCTATATTATTTCAACACAAGCAAAGTCGACAATAGTTTGGCAATGAAACATGCTCTGCCACGGAATATATTAATTATAAGAGTACGCTCAGCGTTGCGCTTTGATAGGTGTGCACCGGCTCTGAGTTCTGAACTCATATTCTCTATGGGCGTCCTTTTAAAAGTACGTATTAGTGCCAATTTGACAACAAATAGAGATGTATAACAAAGGCGTAGTATACCTGGATCAGCTTTGACCATGTCATCGAAGTCAGGGTCGTCCCAATACTGGCGGTCAGCTCTTCCGAATATCAGGTACACAATGTTCAAAAACGTGGACACCGAAGCGATGAAGAGGAACACTATGCGCCACCGCGAGATGTCGCTCTGTAAAGGTAATTTATTTTAATAATCGGTCTTATATCCAAAATGAAATGTTTTTTTTATCTGTGACATAGCATCGTCAATACACCATGGTATCACGGTCGTTATGAAGTCAGAAGGAGGTGGTATGCCATCAATAGTAAAATTAATTGGCAAAGTAAATTAAAAAAAAATGTATACACCAAAACATTATTTAAGCTTTTCTTATCACACCGATAAAAAAAGTCGACGAGTCAGCATCGCGCCTACCTACGTCGTGGTTCATTACCCGACTGCGCGACGGCGACGCAAAGGAAGGGTAATGTGTTTATTTAATTGTTTTTACGTCGAAATTGTATCATCCTCTTCTACTCGTGGCATCTCATAATATCACCACCTCCAGCTTCAATACAAACCTTTTATGCGTAACATGCTTCGTTCATTTCTTGTTGGGGACATTTTTGTCCCCTTTCATAGTTGCCTCTTACGATACCCACGAGCTGAGATGGGGTTATCCTATTCTATTACACAGGTAGTAATATACTTACTGGGTCACTTTTCAATATAAATCCGGTGAATAGGGGAATTCCAATAGCACCTAAAGTTGCCATGAAGTTTGTTAAAGAGAGGAGTACTCCGGCAAAGTTCGGCGACAGATCCAAGTGGTTTACCTAGAAAATATTAAAGAATTTTACAATTCACCAGGCGTAATCTTCATAAATATTAACATAGAGGCTCTACGCGTCAAAAACATGTCCATACTTTAGATGTGTTTATGTCCAAATAGCTTAGACCCCCAAGAGTGTGAATCAAAAGATATTACATAGGATCTAACTAAAATGGTAGCCGAATGAAATTTAAGTGCACCCTTCAACGCAGAAATGATAGTTAAATCTTTTCAGTGTCCAATAAATAGTAGACGTCTTTCTTGATCGTTGAACCCAAGGGTAATCTTAGGTTAAAATAATAGCAACAAAAGTGAATATGTCCTATAATAATTAAAACCAAAACCTGGTTATTCTAGAAAAACATGATTTCTAAGGATGTACCGCTTGACGGCAGGGTACCCAGGAGAGTGTTTGTCTTTTTGTATGGCTAGACTGATAATTATACTAGCCAAAGTAGCTGGCTGCCCTCTGCTCTCTCCTCAGCCTCGTTTCAACGAATAAGTTTCAAACATCTGGAACCGTAGCTAGACTACACTACGAAGGAGTATTTATATAACTGCACCCATTTTTAAAATTGTAGCATAGTTTTTTACCTCACAAGGAAGACTATGGTGGTGTGTATACAAAAAATATAGAACCAACATCAAAATCGCGAAAATGACTAACTGTCCCATACATTTAGGTCGAATAGATTTGGAGTTTTGTATGGAACAGCAATTTAATTTTGTGATTTCAATATTGGTCCCATAGAGAAAGTTCTTCAGTTTGATGACTTGATCATACCCTAAATACAGTCAGCATATTATTATTAAGAAGGACCCAATATGAAAACCATAATTTTTTTTGGATGTTCCTTTAAAAAGTGCGGATCAGCCGGTCGATTTTCTATGGGAGGTCCAAAAATTGTTCTCGTTTTTGGACCCATATTCCACAGGGAAAGTTGTGATCAGACCATCAAACTAAACAACGTTCTCTGTAGCACCAATATCGAAATCACAAAATTAAATTGCTGTTCTGCAACTGCAAATCTATTCGACCTAAATGTATGGGACAGTCAGTAGTCTTTTTCGCGATTTTGTATGTGTATTAATAATGTGCGTGAGAAGACTAACCATGAACCCAGCTAAAGAGAATCCGCTCATAGTCAAGGTGACGACGAGGGTCACGATGGCTATAGTTCTGTTATCTTGTCCAAGGAACGACAGCACTACCAGGCCAGCTGCGACACCAAATATACCTGTAAAACATACGTATTATGTTTACGACCTATATAAACAATAGACATTACACTTTGCTAAAACCAACTGCTTTTCAAAGTAGTAGCATCGATCACTTTCCGCCAGAATTTTGTGAAATAGCGAGACGGTCAGCGAGGAAAAATCTGCTACTAGAATAGCTTTAAATTCCTTATGAAGCAATAGAGCGACCTATAGTGTATATTTAAACTTCAAACTTCAAAGACTTTAATGCGACACAGGTAATATAAAGGTGGTGAACAGTATTTTAGATAGAGCTCTGTGATCTGCTCATGAGCATGCAACATAGAGAAAAACGTGTCTCCTATCAAAAGTACGTGTTTCTCTATGGCATGCAATATTTAATTTGAGAGAGGGCATGCAGAACATTTATAATTCTTGAATATACTTAAAATATTACATTATAATTTCTTTAATCCAATAAATAAATTTTGTTATTTTTTTATTGTTGCATTTTTCCTCGCTCAAATCCTGGCTACCTCGTACAATATTTTCATAAGCCGGTCGCCTGTTTTTCAGTATATCGCACGCAAAATCAAGCTGTTACAGACGATTTATAGTTTGTTCTTAGTTATTATCACGTCACTGAGGAAAAAAGAGTGGTTCCGTCAGCCATCTTGCTCTACTGTATTATAACAGAGATTGGTTATGATTATGATCAACGCAATTCATATAGTGGATACTGATGTTATATGTTTGTGCCGTTGTTGTATGATTTCCATAACAAAAAGCCTGAGGCTTACCTGGGATCATTGCAATGTATGTGCCTGTGAACGGTATTATTATTATTGTGTCTTACGTTCCGTAATCACGGGCAATTAAGTCCCGGACCTTTGGAAGGCGTGCATGGGGCCGAAACCAACATGTAGAGGCCCGTTCATAAGACAAGTTAATCTAAATGTAAGCGAAACACAAATGGCGGATACCATCTCCGAGCGCACAACATGAAACACACGGGGATGGTCCCCGCCATGTGCAAAGACTATTGGAGTCCGGCGATATGGCCGCGATGGAAAAATAAGGTCTTGGTTATTATTATTCTGCAATTTACTCTCTGCTCCTTAAGAAATCACCATCGCTTGTCCAATGCCAATTCAACTTCGTTCGCAAGGGAATAATAATTTTGCCGTTCTGATTACCAATTAAGATATTCGTTATTTATCGAGTTCATAAACCAAGTCCAGGATGGCACAAAATAAAAGTTTCTGCAGTCGAGCGCATTAATCATAACAGATTGCACCTCGGTTCACGGGAAAAATTATGTTGTGAAACTTATACTTGTACGAGTTTTTAATGTATCGTTTCCATATCGGATGCATAAATTAAAGTTACCAACTTTTTTATAAATCCCATTTATACACGATTTGAATCATCAATAGATTTTCGGTGAAAAAAATTCGTGAGAAAACTTAGCTTTAATTTCCAACAAAAGTTGAAAAGACTTATTCAATTCAATACGGCACTAAAAAGTCGTCCCCATGTTACATGTAGAGGGAAGTGTAAGGGATAATTAAACTAGCACTACAGTTTTCCGTAGTCACGCCCCATGTCACGCCTCATACGTAACTGACGTCGCACAAAGGAGCGCTCGTAATTGACTCACATAGTTAGCAGTATTAACTGCACTGCCTCTAATGAAGACGTTCTTATCTACATAATACTAGCGTAATATACATCTCTTCGAGACTCCCGAACCTATCAACCAACTGTCACCTCAAGAAAAAGTATAATTATGTCCTGAATGAACCTCACGCTTCTACCGTATAAAACAAAAGGGGGCCAAAGAATTTTGGCGAATTTGGACCCAGCCATTTTTACGGAAACTAAAAGCTCTTCCGCTTGGCGGTAATAATTATTATAAACAGAAAAAATTAAGGCATTTTTAAAAAAAAACTTCCACATATCCAGAAGTCCGGGTTCAAAAGTAGAAATTACTAGTAAAATAGACAAATCTTCAAAAAAGCAGTACAAAACGCAACCACGACAACTATTTTCATGGAATATTATCACTGAGGTATTTTTTGGTCGTTACGGAATGTATTTGGCTTGGTTCAACTTATAGTTCGTGATTTCGTTTTCTTCCATTATCATTATATTATATTGAATTTGCATTAAAATAAACATAGTGAATCCGTAGGAGATTGAGTGTACTATCTAATAAAATACATTATGAGTTTTATACACTTGCTACAAAAGGTATCATACGGAGAAATACCTTTCCCCCAACTTCTACAGGTTACAACCAATTTACTTTTTTGTTAGTTTTGTTTTACTCTACACGTATATTTAAGTTTCATTCATGTACGGAACCTCTAAGTCTGGGTCTCAAATTAAATGGCCGTCCGCCAAACTTCTTTCTTAGGTTGGTATGCGTGAGGCGTCATACAAATTATGCCTCACGAACAGAAGGTCTAAGCAGCAAAACGTCCAACAGTGCGAAACGTCTAATGAGCAGTAAACCTAATTAGGACAATGTCCATGTAGCAAATAGTCAAACTCTCAGATATATCAGTGTGCGTGTATATGGATAGGGTTTGGAGGCCAGTCATGCTGGTTGCAATTTTTTTCGACGCGTTTGTAGCTTCGACTGTCTATCTTGACTTATAATTATAACTTATCAAAGCTGTCTTTTTCGGACTGACTGATGGACCGGACCATCTTATACGAATTCTATGTTAATAAACGGAACCTTTAAGCATCTTTGACGTCTGCTAGAAGAGGTAAGATATCTGTAATATTGATTTTTTGAGTAAAACAAAACAAACTACAACAACAATAACACTTTTAGACTATCGGCCACCCGCAAAAAAGTCGTCTCTAAACCAAATCTCGTATGTAAGTTCTGTATATACCTACAACGGGTATGGCTGTATTTGGGGTACTCTCAGGATCACGAAACTGCTTGTTGTATAATTCAAAAGTGGTGGAGGGGGTAGCAGTGACGTCATAAAGATGGCCGCCGACGGTTTTAGTTTTTCTTCAATTGTAGCGCACCTATGAGATCAATCTGGTTGTGCGAGGTGTCATTTGAAAGCTTATTAAATTTACTTTAATCATTCCATAGACACCTAAAGTGAAAAATTTGTATTTACTGAAATATTTTGAATTTAATGCATTTTTTGCTACCTACCAGCAATCATTCCTCCAGTTTTCTGGGAAACGGATAACTATATTGTGATTATAGCTATTACATAAAACATACCGAATTTTATAAGCTATCTAAAAACTTAAATTGTATAAAAATACAACTTCAAACGACTGAGCTGTGTCAAATTTACTGGTGCACTGTAACTATGAGTCCAAGAATGCGTCGGTCTGCGGCGCGGCGGGGCGGAAGGACTGCAAATAAAATTATTACTTATAGATTATTATATAATTAGGGTTTCCATTGTAATATGGCTTAGAAAAATATACAATTTTATATTATTTACTTGCACATGCGTTTACATAGACTGTAGATGTACAGGGTTTAAACTTAAATGCGTAATATATTTAAGGGGGTGCTTTAAACCATAAAAATGAACAACTTTGACACTAGGACTAACTTTGAAATTACGAGAAAAATTATCTGCTGTTTCATACATTTTGGTCGAGAAGGAATTGACATATTCTATGGAACATCCCATTTTTTTAACACTGTTTCTATGTTCGCTCCAAGGTGATAGTGGTTCAGCTTGATGGTCTAAACTGAAGAACCTATTTGATATTATGTAACGCATTAATTTTACACTATGTTAGAGCATAGGTAGTACATAGTTCTATATAACAAGGATGAAGCTGCCTTGGAAAAGTAATTAAAAGAATGAGAAATCCAAAACAATTCAACAGGTTTATAAATATTTATTGTTAGAAAAAAAAAAAACAATTGTTAGTTGCAAGAAGATTGCAAGCATGCAAAGTAAAACTAGGTAGAGTGATTCATCAACATCACCAAAATTATACTGGTTTAACATACCTTCTCCCCGAATGGGACGCATTTTTGATTTTTATTGACACAGCCGCATCTCGCACTGCGGTAGCCTGTTTTGCATTGGCAAGATATTAATTCCAAATCTTTTAACGAAAAACATGGTTAACGTTGTTATCGGTGACAACTTTTCGTTTTCCAATGTCCAACCATGGTTTGTAGCTGGTGGTACATTTTGAATTGCCACATCTGCAGTGGCCCAAACGTATATTTGGCGATTTGCTCTTTTTATATGTTGTTTCAGAGCTTCTTGTGACGGTGGAGGATTATCCACGTTACAAATACCTATTTAAAAAAAATCTGCTCTAAGATTGTCCATATTGTCAACCGTGTACGATTTAGGTTTCTTATGACAGTAAAGAGTCGTAATAAATTTCTCGTCTTTTTGCCTAGATCTTCTGTTAGGTCAACCACCGATCCAAATCTTTCCATAAGATCGTAATTTTTTGTGAAGACTTTCCACGTGCTTTTCTTTGAAAAACCTAACAATGTGCTTTTGTTGTCGCATCCTGTAAGAGCGTGGTACGCCAACAGTGTCGTACTGGTCCGACAGCTTGAACAATTTTATGGACTGAAACGTATTATGGTTTACTCGCGCTCATTCCACATTGAATCCAGACCTTCGCTGGTAACTTGTCGAAGAAATGAATGAGCAACAGTAAATCGTCAGTGTCTCTGCTGTTTAACATACTTCTACTTATATCTCCCTCAAGATTTGTATATCACGTATTGTGAAATAAATTCATTGCAATTTGATTTACTAGCAGGATTTATTGGCGTACCACGCTCTTACAGGATGCGACAACACAAGCTCATTGTTAGGTTTTTCAAAGAATGGAACGTGGAAAGTCTTCACAAAAAATTACGATCTTCTGGAAAGATGTGGATCGGTGGTTGACCTAACAGAAGATCTAGGCAAAAAGGCGAGAAATTTATTACGACTCGTTACTGTCATAAGAAACCTAAATCGTACACGCACGGTTGACAATATGGACAATCTTAGAGCAGATTTTTTTTAAATAGGTATTTGTAACGTGGATAATCTTCCACCGTCACAAGAAGCTCTTAAACAACATACCTACTTATAAAAAGAGCAAATTACCAAATATGCATTTGGGCCACTGCAGATGTGGACCACCTACAAACTATGGTTGGACATTGGAAAACGAAAAGTTGTCACCGATAACAACGACAACCATTTATTTTGTTAAAAGAACAGGCTGCTGCAGTGCGAGATGAAAAATGCCATATCGGGGAGACCTATGCTTAAATCAGTATAATTTTGGTGATGTTGATGAATCATTCTACCTACTTTTACTTTGCATGCTTGCAACCTTCTTGCAACTAACAATTGTTTTTTTATAACTATAAATATTTATAAACCTGTAAATTTGTTTTGGATTTCTCATTTTTTTATTCACTTTTCCAAGGCAGCTTCATCCTTGTTATGAAGAACTATATGTATAGGTACTATTACCTATTCTGTGACAGAGTGTGAAATACTTTACATTACATACATCAAATGGGGAACTTCTACTTCAATTCAGACCATAAAGCTGAACCACTATCACCTTGGAGCCAACAAAGAAATAGTGAAATATAATGGGATATTCCATAGAATATGTCAATCCCTTCTCGACCAAAATGTATGAAACTGCGGATTATTTTTCTCGTTATTTCTAAGTTGGTCCCATTGTAAAAGTTGTTCAGTTTTATGGTCTAAAGATGTTACGCATTTAAGTTTAAACCCTGTACATCTACAGTCTATGTAAACGCATGTGCCAGTAAATAATAGAAAATTGTATATTTTTCTAAGTCATATTACAATGGAAACCCTAATTATATAATAATCTATAAGTAATAATTTTATTTGCAGTCCTTCCGCCCCGCCGCAGACCGACGCATTCTTGGACTCATAGTTACAGTGCACCAGTAAATTTGACACAGCTCAGTCGTTTGAAGTTGTATTTTTATACAATTCAAGTTTTTAGATAGCTTATAAAATTCGGTATGTTTTATGTAATAGCTATAATAACAATATAGTTATCCGTTTCCGAGAAAACTGGAGGAATGATTGCTGGTAGGTAGCAAAAAATGCATTAAATTCAAAATATTTCAGTAAATACAAATTTTTCACTTTAGGTGTCTATGGAATGATTAAAGTAAATTTAATAAGCTTTCAAATGACACCTCGCACAACCAGATTGACTTCATAGGTGCGCTACAATTGAAGAAAAACTAAAAACGTCGGCGGCCTTCTTTATGACGTCACTGCTACCCCCTCCACCACTTTTGAATTATACAACAAGCAGATTCGTGATCCTGAGAGTACCCCAAATACAGCCATACCTGTTGTAGGTATATACAGAACTTACATACGAGATTTTTTTTTTCTTGTCCTGGCCCCTACACTATTTTTAAAAGCTATAATTTTCATCAAAATGTAAAGGAGCCCACAAGAATAGCTAATCAAAGTGCTACCTGTTTAGATATGATATTTACAAATTTTGATACTTCAAACATGAATCTAGATGTGAATGATTATGGCCTTTCGGATCACAAAGGTAACTTAATAACACTAAAAAACACACAAGTTAACACTAATCAGTCATACTTCATTTTTTTTTTTTTTTTTTTTTTTTATTAACTATGGGTTTGCTCTTGACCTCAATCCAGTCCTCAGGACGAAGATGGGGTCGTAGATGTAGCGAGCTTACCCAGAAGATGCCTATTCACTCGTACTTTAAAGGAATCCGGGTTGTAAGTACTCGGAAATACTGACGCAGGTAAGGCATTCCACTCCTTGGCTGTGCGCATTATAAAAGATTCAGAAAGGCGCTTGGTGCGGATATGTGGGATGTCAACCAAGAAGGGGTGATATCCCGCGGTGCGTCTGGAAGTCCGATAGTAGAAAGGGGAAGGTGGGATGAGCTCATGCAGCTCTAGGGCACACTCACCGAAGTACAATCTGTAGAAGACCGACAAGCAGGCCACTCTGCGGCGGTGGGCTAGGCTATGAAGCTTGGCCTCCACCAGCTTACTATCGCCAATGAGCCTCCTGGCTCTGCGTTCAACCGAGTCGAGTGCGGCAAGTTGATACTTGGCTGAGCCATCCCACAGGTGGCAGCAGTACTCCATACATGATCGGACCTGAGCTTTATACAATACTAAGAGCTGTCCAGGAGTGAAGTACCGCTTCACCTTGTTTAAGATGCCCAGCTTTTTGGCCGCAGTTTGAGCCTTAGACTCGATGTCAGCGCCGAAGTTGAGTTTTGTGGTCAAGCTTATACCCAGAAGCCCAAGACTGTCGGAAACAGGGACAGATGTACCCCGGAAAGTAGGAGTCAGATTAAACGGACTCCTTTTTGCGGTGAACAGACAAGCCTGTGTTTTGGTGGCGTTGAAGTTGACTAAATTATTGTCACCCCACTGGGAGACAACACTTAAAGTCAAGTTTGTCCGCTCAACCATGGCCTCCCTCTGCGAGCGTATTTTATCCCCGCTGGCCCCTGCGCCAGATACATATCTCTCCATGACAGTACTGTCATCTGCATACCCAACAATACCTGACACAAGGAGGTCATTGATGTGCAGCAGGAAAAGTGTCGCGGAGAGAACAGACCCTTGAGGAACTCCAGCATCAATTGCCATAAGGTCAGAAGAGCAGCTGTCAATGACAACTCTAATCGACCGTTCTCTCAAGAAATCAGATATCCAGCTGCAAAGATCAGCGGGGATGCCATAAGCGGGAAGCTTGCTCAGCAAACTAGCGTGCCATACCCTGTCAAAGGCCTTCGAGATGTCAAGTGATACAGCCAGTGCGTCACATACACAAGAAGATCCCCAGTCGATCGCCCCCGGCGGAAGCCATATTGGCGATCACTGAGTAGATCATTGTCTTCTAGGTATGACAGCAACTTACTGTTAAGTACTCTTTCCATGACTTTACAGAGAATGGAAGTAATGGCGATAGGGCGGTAGTTGCAGGGGTCGGCACGACTGCCCTTCTTGGGTACCGGTTGCACATTCGCAAGCTTCCAGGATTTAGGCACCGTTCTTGTTCTGAGAGAGAGGCGATACAGGCGTGTTAGAACAGGAGACAACTCAGGCGCACAATATCTCAACACTCTTGCAGGTATACCATCAGGACCACTGGCCTTATTCACATCCAGACTACGCAATGCTCTGCGGACCTCTTTTGTATGTATTGTGACCTCCGGCATCGAAGAATCACAACGAGGGATGGTTGGCGGCTGTTTGGCACCAGCGTCCAGACGTGAATTGCTCGCAAACAGAGAAGCAAATAAATTAGCTTTCTCAGTTGCGGAGTGAGCCAGCGACCCATCAGGCTTCTGCATGGGAGGCAAAGTGGGACGGCAGAAGTTGGATTCGACCGATTTTGAAAGGGACCAGAACTGTTTACTACCAGAAGGGTAGGATGCCAGTTTGGCTCCAATGCGGCTGACATGGTCGAATCGAGCCCTCCGGATCACCCGTTTGCAGGACTTGGCGGCAGAATTAAAGGCCCTCTTCTTCGCGCGAACCCTACGAGCTCTAACTTTGCGGTCGCGAGCTTGGACCCATGCTTGGTAGGCGGCGGCTTCTTTTTTAGCCTCAGCGCGAGCACAATCCGCATTGTACCAAGGTTGGGCTTTGTGACCGAGTGAGATGTCGGAGAAAGGAATATAATATTCCATTCCCTGTCGTATCACGTCCGCAACCGCATCAGCCGAACTAGCAGGGTCACTCGAAGAAAAACACACTTGCCGCCACGGGTAAGACGCAAAGAAATGCCGCATCTCATCCCAATCTGCCGACCCGTATCGCCAGACTCGCCTCGTGCCCTTAGGGCTGTCATCGGGAGGAGAGCAGATCGACACGGATTTCACCAGACAGTGATCGGACGTTCCCAGCGGGGCAGAGACCGATACTGAGTGCCTGTCTGGATCTGAAGTCAGCAGAAGGTCCAAACAATTGGGCGTATGACCATCAACATCCGATACCCGCGTTGCTTGATTCACCAGCTGGGTGAGATCTAGCGATAATGCAAACTTGCGCGCCTCTCTCCCAGCATGGTCAGTTAACTGGAACGGGAACAGCCACTCGCTATGGTGGGCATTGAAGTCCCCCAGAAAAACAAGCTCCGCCGTTGGATACCTTCGTTGGGCTGTCTCTGCCGTCTCAGTGAGATACTCCATGAGCCTGGTTGTCTCCTGGTCACCGTCGTGCGATCGATAGACACCGACGTAGAGAGATTTCTCCATTCCGGTGTCTACAAAAAGCCATAATACGTGTGGGGTCGTGAGGTCGGTGATAATGAAAGTCTTCAGTTGATAAACTGCTTGTATTTAAATAACTTTGTTTTACATGGGTGCCGCGTGCTGGCGACGCAAAGGAAGCGGTGAATGGAAGAATGAATGAATGAACATATTGTAACATCTTCCCTCTTACGAACTTAAACTATACGATAAGGGTTGTTGGCCCTTTACAAATTATATTAAAAAATTATTACTACTGGGTTATCTTCCTTTAATACTAATGGGTTATCTCCCCTTAACACTAAGAATCTATACATTGCATAGAAAATAAATTATCCTCGTCTGACTGCTATATTTAAAGTGCTTAGGCTACCTTTGGTACCTATTTTCTATGCTATGTGATGAATTTACTAGTATCATGGCCTTGAGTGAAATATGATTTTTATAAAAAAAAAAAAAAATATCGTTTACTGTTGAAGGAAAAATAAACAATTTCGTCATACTGCCAAGTATCCAGGCCATGAAACTTTACAAAGAGAAACGGAACGCAACATTATGTCAGTTTGACAATCGGATGACAGGATGTCAAATGACACTGACAGTATAGAGGTTAGTTTCTATTTTATTTGGAAATTTATGTTTAACAATACAAACTGATACAAACAATGCGAAATTTTTCCTGAAACTGTAATAATTTTAATCATACTCAGTGCCGAATCGCTTTGGTGGGTATACAAATCTGCCTGACTTTGTTTGTTGTGGAACTACTGACCTGTGAATGGTTCTATTGGACCTGGCTATTGGTACATGATCATTAACTTTTTGTTTATTTTCAGGAGAATCAGTCAATGGAGCAGCAGGTTTGAGGATATGTTCCCTATTTCTACGAAATTGACCTTCCGGGGACTGAACAACATAGCTGCGGGGTTCGATACAAGTCTCAACAATTCTTCCGGGAATCCAGACATTGTTCGGCTTGTGCTTATAATAAATGTTATCTCCTACGTTCAAATGTGATAAATCTTTACTGTGTTGATTGTAATAAAGTGTTGAATTATGTTTTTCGTTCTCAATATTTTGTTTAAGCTTAACCAAGTCTACCAGTTTAGGTTCTAACAAAGATTCACTGACGGGTATTCGTGTACGTAGATTCCTGGACATGCACAGTTGTGATGGTGAAAACCCTGTCTTTTTAGGAGTGTTTCTGTACTGTAAGAGTGCGAGGTATGGATCTGTGTTGTCGGCTTTACATTTCTTTAACATGTTTTTCATTGTACCTATTGCTCTCTCGACCATGCCGTTTGAGCGACTCAAGTATGGACTGGATGTGGTGTGTTTGATTCCCCAGTGTTGCATGAAATCACCAAATTCTTTACTGTTGAAAGGTGGACCATTGTCTGAATTTAACTCACTAGGTATTCCTTGTCTGGCAAAGATAGACTTTAAATGTGAAATAACTATGTTGGCTTTTGAGCCAGACTTTAGCTGAACTATTTCTATGAACTTTGAAAAATAGTCTACTACCAAGAGGTATTTTATACCGTCTTGTTCAAAGATATCGACTCCTACTTTATTCCAAGGCAACAATTTGTACTCGTGGTGAATGATTGGTTCTTTGGTATTGTTCCTGCGGTAAGTCAGACATACATGACAGTTATTAATATATTTCTCTATATCACTGCTGATGTTTGGCCAAAAAACTGCAGTTTTAGCTAGTCGTATACAACTGCTGATACCCTGATGGCCTTCGTGGATTAGTTTTAGAATACCTTCCCGCATTGAATCTGGTATGACTATGTTAAATGACTTTAAGAGTATGTTGTCAATCACATGTAGTTCGTCTTTAAATGAGTAATATGGCTTGACTGATTGACTGACTAATCTTTTATGTTCTGGCCAACCTTGCTGACAGTATTTAATGATTTGATTCAGGATTGGATCTTTAGAAGTTGTCAGTTGTATTTCCTCTAGTTTCTCTTGGCTGACGGGTAGACTTGACTTAAGTAAGTTAATATGTAAATCTATATCTTGTTCCAAATCAGTCAGTGTTAGTTCTGGTATTGCTGACCTCGACAGAGTGTCTGCGATGTATAGGTATTTACCTGGTTTGTAAACAACATTGATATTGTATGGTTGTAAGCGTAACATTATACGTTGTAGCCTAGGCGGGATATCATACAAAGCTTTCTTGAATAAATTAATAAGTGGTTTGTGATCTGATTCTACAGTGATTTGAATGCCATAAATATATTGGTGGAATTTAGTACACCCGAACAAAATTGCTAACAGTTCCTTTTCTATTTGGGAGTAGTTTTGTTGACATTTTGACAACGATGCTGAAGCATAGGCAATTGGTCGAGTGTCATGTGATAAGACTGCTCCTAGAGCATCTTTTGAAGCGTCCACGGACAGGGTAATACTTTTGCCGGGATTGTAATAAATGAGCACCGGGGCAGTGCTAATAAGTCTTTTGAGGTTATTGAATTCTGTCTCATGTTTATCTGACCATGACCATTCTGTGTTTTGTGATAAAAGAGATCTCAAATGACTAGTTTGTTGTGACAAATTCTTTATGTAAGGACTAAGGTAATTGACCATGCCCATGAACCGTTGTAACTCTGTACGATTAGTAGGGCTGGACATTCGACAAATTGCCTCTACTTTTGATTGATCGACACTGACTCCGTCGGGACTAAAAATGTGACCTAAGTACTTGACTTCCGGCACACAAATTTTTGACTTTTCTTTGTTGAATTTTAAGTTTATTTCTCTCGCTCTATCCAGAACTTTTTGTAAACGTTCGTTATGTTCTTCTAGGCTACTGGCGTAGATGAGAAAATCATCCATCATTATTTTGACACCTTCTATATCATTGAAATGTTTGACCATCTCTCTGTAGAAAAGCTCTGGAGCAGCGTTTATGCCAAAAGGGAGACGAAGGAACCTATAGCGTCCAAAGGGCGTTATGAAAGTGCACTGCTTTGAGGACTCCTCAGATAAAGTGAGCATCCAGAATCCTTTGTTGGCATCCAACGTGCTAAAGTATTTTGCCCCGGAAAGGTCTGACTTTATTTCATCTAATGATGGTAACTGAAAATGGGGTCTCATGATTGCCTGATTTAGATTGTGTGGGTCTAGACACAAACGTAGTTTGCCATTCTTTTTAGTTGTAATGACTATAGGACTTACCCATTCCGTAGGCTCGTCGACTCGACAGATGACCTGCTTTTCTTCCAGTTCCAATAATTCCTGTTTGAGCGGCTCTCGTAGTTGAAACGGTATTCTTCTGCATGCAGCGATGGTTGGTGTTGCATCTGGCTTTAACGTTAAATTGACTGTACAGTCCTTTATGCAACCTATACCTTGAAATAAATCATTATTTGCATCTATGATTGACTGACTCGATGACTGGCCATGAGACATGTTGAACGTTACGTTATTGATTTTCTTTAGTAGTTTTAATGTCTTACATGTTTCCCTACCTATAATATTTTGACATTTTAGATCGACAATGTGAAAAGTGACTGTGTATTTGTTGTTATTATGACTGACCATAGTATGAAATTGACCTACAGTTGGTATCAGCTCACCGCTGAACGTGGAGAGTTTAAATTTACTTTTAGTGACCGACTTCATAGGGACGTTCAGCTTTCCAAAGGTGTCCAGCGAAATGATGTTGGTGTCCGCGCCAGTGTCTAGTAAGAAACTAATGTTTTGATTGCAAACATCCAAAACTACAATCCATGACTGACCCTCCTGATTACTGTTTGAATTAAGACAAAATACACTGTTTAAAAATAGTAGTTGATCGTTATTTCCAGACTGCTCTTCATCCTGATTTGACTGCGTTATTACTTTAACATTTTTATTGCGACATTGTGAAGCGTAATGGTTATATTTCTTACAATTCTTACATTGAACGCCTATTGCAGGGCACTTGAAGCGATGTAGCTGGCCACACTTATCACACGTGGACGTTGACTGTGACGACTGATGACTGGCTGGTCCTCTTGACGGTGACTTCTGCCTTGACTGTTGTGCAGATCTGGACTCAAACCTGTGTCTCGCGTGTGCTGGTGATCCGTTTGACGACAGTGACTTGTTGATGTAATTTACTGTCTGCTCGATGAAATCTGTTCCTTGTAGAATCTTTGCTTGCTGTCTTGTGGCTTCTAGATTTTTGGACAATTGTATCGCCATGTCTAGCGTTTTCGGTTTGTCTGTTAAAATTTTCTCTTTGATATAGTGGTTGGCCTGGTGTAGGTTCCAGCTGAATACGTCTCGAAGCATGTTGTCTTCTAAGGTTCCTAGCTCACATTGTCTACCAATGTTCTTGATGTCTGTGGCGTATGCGTCGATAGTTTCGTCTGCTCCTTGTTTTCGGTTAAACAGCTTATGGCGTTCCATAGTGACGTTAATTTGTGGTAGAAAGTAAGTCTCGAAGCTTTCCAGTAGTTCTGTCGTAGTTATTTTGTCGATGTCCACATTAAATGAGTAGAAAATTGCTAAAGCGTCAGTACCAATAAAGTGTAACAAAATGGCGACTTTCCTTTGTTCTGACTCACTTTCTAGGTTATTTGCTCGGAGATAAATCTTGAATTTAGTGACCCAGTTTTTCCACTGCATCGGCATGTTAGAGTTTTTGATGTCGAGGGGTTGCAACCCTCCCATACCTGTCGACGGCTGCTTGTGCTTGGCTTCTGTTTCGTCCGACATTTTGCCTAGGTACCGAATCGATCGTGATTTGCGACTTGCCTTGACTTGGATTGCTGGCTATGGATCCGTCCGTATTTCTGACACCATGTGGGGTCGTGAGGTCGGTGATAATGAAAGTCTTCAGTTGATAAACTGCTTGTATTTAAATAACTTTGTTTTACATGGGTGCCGCGTGCTGGCGACGCAAAGGAAGCGGTGAATGGAAGAATGAATGAATGAACATATTGTAACAATACGGAGAACCCGGAAACCTCAAAGCAACGGAGACGCCGACAGCAAATGTCGTCGCGAACATACACACAGACCCCAGCTCGCCTCTTGAACTTATGTTCCAACGAGTATCCTGGGTAGTTGAGGTACGCCGTATCAGACGGGGTTGCTATCTGCGTCTCCGTTAAAAAGAATAGGTGTGGCTTCTCGGTCTCGAGGTGGTGGTGGACCGGATCGAGATTTGAGTGCAGACCTCGTATGTTACTGAGGTGCACTTTGAGTGGGAGGAAGTGCAGCCGTTGTCTAACCATTTTCTTTTTTGTGACTTTGTTTTTCATAGTTTGTCGAGTGGTGGAGAGGTGGAAAAAAAGTCGAGATGCCACTCAGGTACCCTAGAAGACCTCATGAGCTCGACTGACTGGTGGGAAACTCATTTGGAGACTGCGGGGACGCCCGAACCCCCCCGCAATGGCCACCGGGTCCTCCCTTCCAGTCGCCAACTGGCACGGTGGAGCATTGCGGGATTTTTCGCAAGTTGTGTGGGGCAGCCTTTCACACGTGGCTAGCGCACTACTTGGGCCCCCTACTAACTGCGGTCGGCCAACGACTGTCACCGTGCTTCGGATCCCGCTACCCTCCAAAATGAGTTTCCCGGTACAGTGTTGCTCAGAGGTCAAGACCGGTTCCGAGTAGCGCAACTGACTTTTTCCCATTCCCCAATGGCGCTGGGACTCCTGCACACCGACGGAACGCAGCAAGCTGCTTGGCGCCGGACTCCGGCAGGAGGGTGGTCGCGAGCCAGGCGGCTCCTTGCGGAGCCTACCACCGCTGTGGGGGATCGTTCAGCCGACACCACGAACTTGTTGTAGTCTGTGGCGGCGTTGCCCAGGGTGGACCACTAGGAGGTAGATCCCCAACCACCCCAAACCCCACCCCACTTCATAGAAAAAAGAATTTTTAACAAACAAAACTTTGCATTATTTAAAGATCTATTAAAAAATACAAATTGGCAAAACATAGTAACAATTGATAAAGATGTAAATAAAAATTACGAAGCATTTCATAAACAATTAAATTATATCCTAGATCAATCGATCCCAAAGAAAAAAATACTCGTGAAAAAGAAAAGAAAAACATGGCTGACTACTGGTATCAAAGTATCTAGTAAAAATAAGAGACAGTTAAAAATACTAACAACACAAACAGATAACATAATATTAAAACAATATTATAAACAATATGAAAAAAAATTAAAAGAAGTAGTGAAGGTTTCTAAAAAATTACAATATATTAATAAGATGAAAAAATCTAAAAACATTACAAAATGCATGTGGCAAATGATCAAAGAACGTACGAACAAACTAAGAAAAAATAGTATAAATAATGACATAACATTACACATTAATAATAAAACTATTAGAGAACCAAAACTTATCGCAAACACATTAAATAATTATTTTGTATCAATAGGAGCCCACTCTGCATCCAACAAAAATCTGGAAGGACAACCTGTAATGAACCCAAATATAAATACGATGTACCTCAGCTCTGTTACCCCCTTTGAAATAAACAACATCATAAGAACACTAAAAAATAAAAATAGCTTCGGTTTCGACGAAATTCCACCAACTTTGGTTAAATATTGTAGAGAAGAGCTAGTGGCACCACTAACATACCTAATAAACCAATCTTTTGCCGAAGCTACATTCCCGGACTTACTAAAAATTGCAGTCGTAAAGCCCATAGCTAAAACCAAAGAAGCAAAAGAGCCTTCCCTTTTCCGTCCAATAGCATTACTATCCACATTTTCAAAGATATTCGAATCCGTTATGGCCAACCGTTTAGCTTACTTCTGTGAAAAATTTAATATATATGACGACAGTCAAAATGCTTTTAGGAAACACAGATCAACCATCTCTGCACTGTATAATTTTAATCAAGAAATCCTAAAAATAATTAATAACCAAAAATACGCAATAGGCTTAATGCTAGATATGAGCAAGGCATACGACCGCGTCAATCATAAAATTCTTTTAAGAAAACTAAATGGTGTTGGTGTTCGTGGTATCACCCACCAATGGTTTGCATCATATCTAGAAAACCGTCAGCAATTCGTTGATGTAGAATTTTTTAACCCTGAAAACAATACTTTGTCAAGTGTTAGGTCTCAAAAGAAGACAGCACAGAACTCAATACCACAAGGGAGTGTACTAGGGTGTATCCTCTTTTTAATATACATAAACGATTTGCCGAAAATTATAGACACAAAGTGCATCCTATATGCTGATGACATCACCTTAGTTTTTCCCTGTAATAATCATGATCAACTGAAACAAGAACTTAGCAAAACACTTAAATCAATATCTGAATGGTTAACAGAGCATAACTTACAATTAAATTTACTAAAAACCAAATTAATGCAGTTCAGGCCTCACCAAAAAGCTCCATTACAAACCAATATTTCATATAATAATAACAAAATTCAATCTGTAAACTCTTGCACCCTTTTGGGAGTAGAAATTGACACATGTATAACATGGAAACAACACACTGAGAAAATTGCAGGGAAATTGTCGAAGTTTACATATGCTCTATACGAATTGAAAAAATGTACAGATTTAAAAACAGCAACTAGCGCATATTATGCTTACGCACATGCCTGGTTGACCTACGGAATAATTCTGTGGGGTAGTAACTCTGATATACAACCACTATTTGTGCTCCAAAAAAGATATGTCAGAATATTGGTCAACATAACGGATATGGAAAGCTGCCGGCCACATTTTACAAAACTAAAAATACTTACTCTAGCATCATTATATATATTTGAAATTTGTAAATTTGTAAGAAAACACAAAGATTTATTCACACAGGCGAAGGAGCATTATACACAGCCCCGTAACCTACGACACGGAAATAGACTTGCATTACCATTTACTAAACTGCACCTAGTTAGATCAGGCACACATCACATGGCAATAACAATATACAACAAACTACCTACACATATGCAACAAATTGATAAAGATCAAATTTTTTATAATAAATTAAAAGAGATGTTAATATCCAAATGTTTTTATAGTATAAATGAGTTTAATGATTGCTATGCAAGAAAAGAATTGTAAATAGAGACTATCCCATAACTATTTAATTTTGTTTTTTCACTATTATAATTTAATTTGTGTCCATTTAGCAATTAGTATTTAAGTAATATTGCAGTGCTCTAACAGAGCTCATATCATGAACATGTTTTAAATGTAAGACCTTTTGTAACATATGATATGAAGCAATAAAATATATGACTATGACTATGACTATGACTAAAATTGAAATCAAGGTAGATTACCTAAAGAATTGAAGAGTTTCCTGCTAACAACAGCGGAGATCAGACCACGGTTGTAGAGCTTCTCACACAGATTGGTGGCAAGTATTCCACCCACCCACATACCGACGTACGGCAATGCTGAGAGTGATGCGCTCTGCAAAAAAGAAATCTATTGTGAAGGCGATACGGTAGAATAAGCAACACCAGATCAAATTATTGTATACAGCACTCGTCCGTAGCAAGATAGAGGCGGCCTCTATTGTATGGAGTCCACACGAAGGCACCTACAATTTGATGCTAGAGAAGATCCAAAAGGCTTTTCTCCGATTTCTGTACAAAAAAATGTATGGGTATTATCCCTTTTTATATCCCACGAAGTATCTTCTGGGAGCACTGTGTTTCAACTCGCTACAGACGCGGCGCACCTTCGACTCTCTCACGACAGTGTGCCGTTTCCTGCGTGGTCAATCAGACTGTCCCGAATTAGTCAGCCGGGCCCTCCGCCTATTCGTGCCCAACAACTACGTGCGCGCGCGTCGTCACCGGCTGCTGGCCGTGCCGGCGGCGCGCACGGCGGCGCACCAACACTCTCCACTCGTGCTCGCCCTCAGACGTCTCACCACGCTGCTGCAACACTCACCACAGTTTGACGTTTTTGCTGACCGCTGGTCTGATTGTTTACGAGAATGCCTGACCTTCTCTGAGAATGTCTAATTCGTAAGATTAAGTGAAGTTGGAGGAAAATTTAATATTCTTGTTTGATTTGTATAATTACTTACATAGAGTATTGGAGTACCTCTGTGAAGCTGTGTAATTGTTTAATAAATAAAATAAAATAAAATAAAATAAAAGTCAGTTTCTGGATAGGCGAAAGTTTTAGCGGTATTTCGTCTCGATCACTACTGTGCTTCGACAGGCAGCAGCGGTTTATCCAAGAAGATATCGTTTTATTTATTCGTTAAGCCAGTGGTGGCTTGAAAGTACTTTAACAGAAAGTCGATCACTTATCTTACCCTCATTCACACTAGACCATGCGCGCCTACCCTTATCGTGAGAGGGCCCTCTAAGTCACCCTTAATGTTCCCGTGTGAGAAAGCTCTGCAGTGGGACGTATATAACTATCCAGAAGAATTATTCTTTATTCATATTCTTGAATTGGGTCAATTTAAGTTCAAAGGTCAAAGATAAAACTTACACTTTTCAGTGATATCCCAAGAGCCTTCTCCAGATACGTGGGCATATCGACGAAGAACAGCACGAAGCCTAATGCGTTGCCGATGTGAGCCGCAACGATGGCCCATACAGGTACCGAGCGCAATATATGTTGCCACGGGGTACGTAGATTTTTCTGATGAGTGAAGAGGTTAAAGGTTAGTTAGTTTGTAAAACAAAATGTTATACTGGCTGCTCTGGATTTGTGAAGGAAAAACTCGTGAGGAAATCTACATACACTGCAGAAGACCTTCTAATGCGACTGTGAAATAGTTAGAGTAGCATAGATAAAGGATTTTTTTTGTCGTGTCGTATCAAGACGTCAAGCAGTTGCAGAATAGGCAAATACTCTACCAACAAGAGCAAATAAGATCACAAAGGCGACTTACCTTAACCTGTGGAGTGGTAACTACAAGTTCACTGTCAATATATTCCTTCTCCTCTTGAGAGATTAGTCTATGCTCTCCAGGGCTGCTTGCAGCAAAGGCAAACCATAGAGCCGCAGTTGCAAACATGAGTCCAGACATCGAGTAGAAGATCAGATTCCAGCCTAGCGCAGTCTCTGCGAGAGCACCAGATACTGGCATCGCTATTATAGATCCTATTTGTGTTCCTGGATGTAACAAAAACAACTTATTGAATAAATACACAAGGACAAACAAGGATCAGGTATCTTGCTACAGTCAGCCATAATGGTTTCAAATGTTTAGTTAAAGTGGATACAGTTTAGGCATAAAAACTTGATAAAAAATATGCTGGAAGTAAAAATTTGTATCAAGTGGTTTGGACTTTGGTCACACAGACCACTGTTTTTACGTAGCCTGTTCACTATCAAACTTCAGGGCAAAGCCTCCTCTTTCACTCTCCAATCCTCTTTATTGTGTGCAACTACCTAACCAACTCGCCAAGAAGGCATCCCTGTTCTCTCTCTCTGTAATGTTTTCAAAACATATCGAGACCGCAGTTTTTACCTAAATGCGTTTACAAAGAAACAGATTAAAAAATACTTATCATGTATATTCTGCACACCTATTTTGCAAATGTTTTCAATTTATTTATAGACATAAATTTTACAGTTTTACCATAGTTCATAGTAGAGCATGGACTATCGGCGGTTTTCACAATACCGGTATTATTTCGATATCGATATTTCTAAATACCGGTTTTCCGGTTTTTCGATATTTTTTCGATATTCTCGTAATCATTTAAAAAGATGGATATTTTAGAAATAAAAGTACATTTTATCTACACTCTGCGTCAAAATATCATCTTTTGAAAATTCTACTTTAAATTACTTTTAAACCTGCTAAGACAGAAGTCTGGGTATGCGTATGGAGTCAGGAAACTCTTCAGGTGAGCGACGGGAACTCGGAGCTTGAAGGCCTTGAAATCAGAAGATCTTTCCGATCTGAATCTTTCTAGTTCAAGCACCTTCACCGGCAGAGGCCCGCCGCCCCGAACATGGAACCTGGTGCAGAGGTGACGCAGCATGTCGTCCGAAATCGTCTCTCTGTCCAGGTGGGAGATGTACACTGGAGCCGTCAGCGTGGCCGCCTTGATGCAGGAAGCGGCAGCCGGTGCGGTACCGCGTATGTTGGGGCTACGGCGGTTATGGTTTTTCCTCTTAAAAAGGGTCGCGCGCCCGGAACCCCTTAGTGGACGCAGGGCGCGCGACATAGGCGCAACACATTGTACATCTCCTCGTGATCCTGGATGTGGTTGGCTTCATGTGGGTCATGGGAGGATGCTGCTCAGTTCAGCTCGTTGCAGAGATGGCGCGAGCGCGCGGCATGGTGGGACCATCGGCCCACGGGCGAACTGGGTCCGCTGCAGGTGACGAGAGGTGTCGGGTGGTGCGGCAGCGCTGCGCCGCACGGTTTCGTTTCGCTTATTTGGCGAAGGCGAAAACGCTGGCGCAGCACTCACTGCCTGTAATGTGGTCACCACATGTCGCAACTCGGCGCAGATTCGTTCCGAGGCCTCCAACTTGCCTCGAATATCGGTGATGTCGGCCCTCAACAGCTGGATTTCCTTGAGCAACCGACGACGACGCACGTCGACATGATCGAAGGTCACCGGCGACAGCTTGTTGAGGTTCCCTACCACGTACGTGGGAATATCGTCAGGGTCAACACCATCAACACCCCGAATATTTCCCGGAGGTCCTGTTTGCCGCGCCCGTCTTTCTTCCTGCGGGGCTAGTACACCAACCTGCGATAGCGACATTTAACATCCATCTGTCAAATTTAGTCTTTTATCTCGTTCTTTCGCGCGCAAAAAGAAAGAGAGTGGAAGCGTGTAAGCACTATATCACGCTATCGCGGGTTGGCGAACTAGTCCCGCTGGTGACGAGGTGCACGGGTCCTGTCGCGGCGGTCTCGTGCAGCACCACCATGGTGGCGTGGATCTAGTCCTCCATGTAGCTCGACGTTCAGATCTGCTCCAGACTAAGCTCTTCTATCACGTCCAGCTTGTTTTGCACGAAAGCGAACAGCTTGCACATCACAGTGGTGTCACTGCGCTTGGCGGGATTCGCCATTACCATTACCTACGTTTGACTTAGGTCAATAAATTAACGTTGCATCGGCTGCGATCCCATCGCTGTTGTGCTTTCGTCCACACGGGTTTTAGTCGTAACTTATTGTTACAAAAATATGAATCGGAGTTATTTGATAAAATACATTTTAATTTCAAATTAGAGATTTAACCCTCTAATGCATACGAAGCCAAATATGGCCTCAAAACGAAATAATTTTTTATCATAAGATATTTTTTGTTAATTATCAAGTAACTTATTAAACCGTATTGCCAACATTCATAGAGAACTAAACATATTTTTTCCAAAACAACTTTTCTTATAATTTTTTATAGTAACCAACCATCATTTCATGACCTTGCTCATATTCTACCTGAGCAGAATTTTCCTGATTTCGACCTATGTAAAAAGATAATAAAAATAAAGTGAGTCTTTTAAAAATATAAATAAGGTAGTCATGACATTCTTCCTCATTTGTAGATCATCTATTTTTAGATTATAATTATTTTATTAATTATTTACCTAATTTATGTAAGATGTCATATATGGCTTCGTATGCATCAAAGCATCGATTTGTGTCATGAAAATGTACACTAGGCTTGTGAAACTAATCGAATTTTCTGTATAATCCACTCGCAGTATATGATGGAATTTATTATATCTTATATGCTTCAACTGGCCTAAATCAACAAGTTATACTTGTTAAAAAACAGTTTGAGTATACCAGGTACTTAGAGTGAGACTAAACTGCATATATAAAATATTATTTACATATAAACTTTAATTATAATACATTGAAATGTAAATATTTTATTAAGATGTTAGAAATATTGACAAGATCTTTGCAATTTAGTTATTCTATGCCTATGGTTACAGTACTATGTCCGTAATTATGTTTTCAGCATAGGAGAATCGTTAAGTACTTCGTCGATAATAGCTAAATGTCATTTCAACTAAGAGAAGCAACCAATATCTAGGCACTTGCATAATTAAAACTTATCAATACATCTAAAAAAATAATAATACATGCATGCGGAGCCATTTATGTCAGAAATAATTTTGGACTAAATGCATATAAAGCCATATTATATGGTTCTGAAAATTATCTTCTGAAAATAAAGTCATAAATTTTTTTAAATCTTTGTTATGGTTTTTATACTTGATTCTAAACAGATATTTAGTATCAAACATTTTTTTTATCGTATCCTTCATAATTCATGCATAAGAGGGTTAAAAATTAAGAAATTGAACGAGACTTGAACCCGCACTTTTCCAAACCTTGGGGAATTGCGTTATCCAATAGAAACGCAAAATCGAACCAGGTGCGAATTTTTTCAATCTATTGCGTCTTCAGGGACGTGAGCGGAAGAGTCCGGTTTCAAGAGACTTAATTTTTCAATCTTTATTTGATTCGAAATAGCACAACATGGCTGTAACATGTTTCAAATCAATAATATTTGACATTTTAATTTAATTTCCTTAAATATCGAAAAACCGGTATTTGTCGCTCCAATACCGAATTTTTCAATATCGCATATTTGGTCCGGTATTCCGGTTTTTCGGTAGTATCGAAAACCGGTGTCCATGCTCTAGTTCATAGTTCTTAAAAAAGACAGAAGAAGCTGTAATATCACCTCCATAAACAATCCCCGAGAAAGCAGTTCTCTCGCGAGCTGGTAACCATCGGCCGAGGAGTGTGTGGCTCGCAGGGAAGGTGCAAGCTTGTGTCAGTCCCATTGCCACGCGTGCGCCGCATACCATCAGCCAACCACCCTGAGGACATACTCTTAAATGTTAACAACAGTTCCAAACTTTGTGGGAATAGTACCAACCCAGACAAGTCTCGTAAAAGGCAACTAATCTCTTCTGGGATCCTAAAATTTTAATCCATATACGGTGTTCTCGAGTGGTGACCGCGTACCAGAAAGCGCAGCGTGGGTGGGTAAGACCCTCCACATGGTGGATCGACCTGGTGTAGGCGGCTGGAACCCATTGGATGAGGGCAGTGCGGGACTAGTCATTGTGGCGATCCTTGGAGGAAACCTATGTCCAGCAGTGAACGTACATCGACTGAGATAATTATGATGATATACCGTGTGGCTACTAGTTAAGAGTCTGCATCCCGATCCCTTCTGTGACCATAGTATCTGCGCATCTAGAGTCAATGACTATGGTCAATGAGAGAGGATGAGAGCAGCGCAGAACCGATCGTTATGGCAATCCTTGGGCTACCCCCTTTGTCCAGCAGTAGACGCCCATCGGCTGAGATGATGTGATGATGAATGTCTTCCTTCACAGAAAGGTCTGTTTTGTAACTGATTGTACCTACGTTTTTTTAAGACTAGTTGGAATACGTCCGATTCAGGCTAAGATCCAACCGCCCCGCCCTCTGCATGTAAGGTAGATATACTAACTTCTAGATCACCAAGGGCTTTTTATATGACAGTATAGTAATTATATTCACTCACCGTACTAGCGAATAAAGGTATAAGCAAAGACAATACGCCATTAGCCATAAGTGCAAAGAACAGAATTGGCTTTCCACCGAACTTCTTAGCGAGGATGCCAGCTGGGATTTGCATCGCCAGGTATCCCCAGAAGAATGACGACAGGATCACTCCTTGCTTCTCTTTGTCCCAGTTGTAGATCTGCAATAAAGAATGTAGCTAGATAAGGACACTGCTCGCTCGTTGGAAAGAAAAAGTGAAACTTTGGAATACCAAAGTCCGTCCGTCGTCTCACCATGATCAATCGAATTAAGTTATACCCAAAGAGTTGTGCTCGGTTATTAGTGCCTACGTGCAACAGATGTCATATAGAAGTTATAATCTAAGAGATATAAGGAATTATTGTAATGGCTTTTTTAATGGCTGTAACTCCTAAACCGACTGGAGTTATGCAGGCATACCTGGTCCATCCCCATCACAGAGATGCTCTACACCTTATGAATGCTGAATCAGTCTTGCAGCTGATGGTTACCCGAAATTCCTCCTATCTCTTATACTAATGTACCTATCGGTTAGTCACTGCATCTGACCTCACCCCTCATTGCAGCCTCGGTCGTCTTTACCATCACATATTTTAGAAGAGTAAGGACAAGAGAGTGCTTCTTTGTTTTGCAAACACCATATCCCGCCTACTTTAATTTCTGGTTTAGTTAACTACAAAATTGCTGTAGTCCATATTGAGTGAGCAAATCATCGTTCTTATCAATGTTGTAACAATTCTTTATTTACCCTTTCCTACTGTATAATTACCTATTGATAATACTATTAGTTCACATTAGATGAATATTTGTCTTGTTGTAACGGTTATAAATATGTCTAATAGATAACAAATATGACGTACATAATTTACATTATCACATAACGCTTACAAATGTATTTCATTTTTGGATAGGAGGAACTACCTAATTGATCATTATTTATTACGAATCCTTTTACTTATTTTGCTTTATTCTGTCACTCTAGTTTGGAGGCTTTGGGGGTAGAACCCAGTTTTAACCGGTATTTTTTACATACGTCGCCAATTGGTTCGTCGTTCGTTTGTATGCCTAGATTGTTCTTTTCCGATTCTTTATTTTCCTATCGCTTTATGTTAATCATATCACTAAGTAAACCATACCCTTTTCAAACCATTCTTGTAACTAGAACGCCTTTCAGATCTCAATTTTCTCTCAGATAACTATTTTGTAATTCGAAACCCATTTAAGACAGTCAATGCACATAATTATAGGTATTTCACAAATGGCGTATTGTCACTTCATCACTCAAATGTTTTTAAACTTGCACTGGACTTCTTATCGCCTGATGGAAACATCATCATCATACTCCTATTCTAGGAAAAGACTAGTGTGGTGGTTTTCCTATTTGCCTTCCACACCGCAGTACAATGGCCGAGGTTCGCCCACTGTTTGGATGAATGGAAACAATGAAGCCAAAAATTTAGTATGCTATCCGAGAAAATGCCAATTCAATTTTCCCTTTAGGGAATCCACTGTGCTTCTTCTTACAGTTACAGAAGATACTGACCGTTATAGAAGTGTCGTTTAACCGCGAGGTATCCGTCATTGCGAGGATGGCAACTCCCATACAACTGCGGCATATGATCAGTGTCGTCACACACACCGTCATACATGCAATCTGGAGGTGTCTTATGCCGATGCCGTAGGCTGTGGATATAAGGGCTGAATTAAGTAAACGAAAACGTTATGATGAATCCTGCATACGCGGAAGAATAAATTCTGATGCGTAAGTGAAGTCAACCGATCTGCATTGAGCACGCGTGGCTGTTTAACGCCCTCACACCCTCACTAAGCGTAGGCCTGTGCCATGTAGTGGGACGTATTAATAAGCAGATGATGATGAATGGTAAAGGTCTTGCAACTGACCTGTCCTTGTGGTCGAAATCGGTTAAGATGCTGAGCAGTCGACGGAAATTTATCCGCGTGGATAGATTATAACTCTAGTAAACAAAAAAAAAAACTTCATTTCCATTTTGAAGCTTAAAGGTCTTTTAAGTTCCGTGGATAAAAAGAAAGTCATTTGTTAAAAGGCCTAGAGAGAGGCCTTGATCAATCAATTGAATTGACACCGATAAAACGTAGGTGGAAACCAATATTTTTGACGACCCGGTTGGTGTAATGGTTACCACGCCGGACTGCCTAACCAGGGTCCTGGGTTCGAATCCCGGTTCGGTCATGGATGTTATATGTTTGTGCCGTTGTTGTATGATTTCCATAACAAAAAGCCTGAGGCTTGAATGGGATCATAACAATGTATGTGCCTGTTAGCAAAAAAAAAAAAAAAAAAAAAAAATTAAACTGACTACTACTGGTCTGAAGTAGCCGGCAAAATAAAAAACGAATTTAACGCAACACAATTTTGTCGATAATTATTTCAGCAGACGATTATCACTTTTGGTAGCCAGTAGACGTTAAAAATGCCTCCAAGTAAAGTAGTAGGTTGTTGTCCATGTAGGTTTCCTCTTGATATCTTCCCTCACCGCAAACTAGTGGTCATGACAATCGTACGCTAATAAAACACTATTGACGCTCTCGATCAATGCTGGTATCGAGCCACCGTTCACCGTACTAGCCAACAGACCACCACCAAGTAACCAAAATAACTTACTTTTTGGGCAATCCTCTTGAGCCCATTTCTCTGGATCCTTTTCTTTCTTATTTTGTTCCATTTTCTTAATATTTCAAAATTTTAGACGCTACCTTCTCAACATGACTACCCACAAAGCAATGACCATTATTAATTTTACCGGCAATAAGAACGACTTCTTCAAACACACAAACTACATTTTCTTGGTCGTTAACACAACCCTTTGCTCTTGTAATAAGGACTAAAATAATACATTGTCTTTGAGTGACAGTAGCAAAGTCAATTAGATCCTTGTGCAAGCAACAATATTGTTTATCTCATTCAGTTTTTGATAACATTTAAAATTAGACGAATGTATATTTTTATTGACTGACATTATCTATGCGGCAATAGGTACGCAGTTCGAATCAGGCAAGTGTAGGCCTAAGTGTTGAGATAATTTAACTTTAATTATATTAGATCCAGCTTTATTATTTAGTCTATCATCATTATTATCACTATCAGCTTCAATTGCAACTGCCTCCGTGGTCTAATGGTTAAGAGCATTGGGCTCTTGACACGGAGGTAGTGGGTTCGATTCCCACGGGGGACACCTAGTGATATGTCACTTTGTAGGGTTTTCCCCAGTTGGTTAGGACATTGCAGGCTGAATCACCTGATTGTCTGAAAAGAAAGATGATTCCGTGCTTCGGATGGCACGTTAAGCCGTTGGTCCCGGCTACTATCTCTGGTGGTAGTAGTCGTTAGATAAAAACCACGTCAGAGGCCGTCAGGCGGTCTGAAAAAACTTTGACACCAGGGCTCTGCCCACACGATAAGAAGCTTCAATTTTTCCCACAGCTGGGACACTGGTCTCACTTTATTGTGATGTTGTGTCTGAGCAGAACTTGTGTGGTGTGGATTGGTGGATTTCAAATACGTAACCGAATTTCTTCTTCAGCTTATGCAGTTTTCTTGGAGAAATTTTCCTTCACTATTTGAGAGCAGTCGATGTTTGTGTATGTGTGTGTAGTCTTTTTTTTTAAATTAAGGATGGGTTTGCTCTTGATCTCAATCCAGTCCTCAGGATGAAGATGGGGTCGAAGATGTAGCGAGCTTACCCAGAAGAAGCCTATTCACTCGTACTTTTAAGGAATTCGGGTTGTAAGCGCTCGGAAATACTGACGCAGGCAGGGAATTCCACACCTTGGCTGTGCGCATTATAAAAGAATCGGAATGGCACTTGGTGCGGATATGTTGGATGTCAACCAAAAAGGGGTGATATCCCGCGGTGCGTCTGGAAGTCCGATAGTAGAAAGGGGAAGGCGGGATGAGCTCATGTAGCTCTATGTCGAGACAATGATACGTAAATGAGAAACTCATTGGGATATTGCATTTCGAGTCCGATTCCAACGTTGACCCTCGCGTTTGGAAGCGCCCCCGACGACGAGACGTTCTGACTAGCATATCTTGTATTATATATTTAATAAAATAAATAACGCTTGCGTCTGAAGGAAAATTTCGGCATTAAAGTAATACTACGATAAAACATCCTTATCTGTTTACTCACACAGTTAAAACGTATTTGTTTAATTTTAACAAAATACCACGGAGGGGGCGTGGTCTATCATGTTGGTTTTACTCAATGATATTAATGTTTTACCAATGGTACTAGATCACAGTATAAGAAAGAGTATCTAGTACTACTTACAGTACTGCGGACACGCCCTGCTCCCATAAATTTTAAAGCTTGGTATAGGAAGCGTGGCGGAAAATGTGGGCAATGGCGTATGGACGGAGTGCTGGCTACGAGATTTCAAAATGATAAGGTGCAGGGAACATTTTTATGTAGTTACCTTCCTTACTAGCTGACAAGTACATTGCATTGACTGGCAGAAGTCTACCCCGGGGAGGGAAGCGGGGGCGGGCGGTTAAACACGTCAAATTTGAATTAAAAAAATAATAATTCGGTGCAGTTCTGAAATTTTGTGTAATTATTGTTTTTAGCAGTAGAAGTAGCGTAAAATTATTGGAAGAAGTCTAGGTCGGAAATTAAACATTTGCAGAAGTCGATAAAGTTGTTAAAAATTATTCAAATTCGAAACTGTGACGTCATGAAGATGTCAGTAAAAAAAAGAAAACAATTCTCTTTCAAACATAACATGTGGAGTATCAAATGAAAGGGCTTTGTAAGTAAATTATAAATATATAGCATACTATAGTACATTTTCAATACTTGGTCGAACAAATTATAAGAAAATGTACAAAAATACCACAATTCAAAGTCATGTTTTCATATACTTAGCCATCATTTTGCTTCTGCCAATTTATGTACAGCTATTTGAATCCATAAATTATATAAAAACGAAATAGGCAGAACTGCACCTTATCATTAAAATTTGAATAATTTTTAACTATATTATCGACTTCTGCCAATGTTAATTGTACGCTATTTCTACTGCTAAAATCTATAACTACACAAAATTTCAGAACTGCACCGAGTAAATTTTTTTAATTAAAAATTGACGTCATTAATTGACTCATTATACAAATTCATCATCATCATTCTCTTGCCCATTTTCCATTATTTGGGGTTGGCGCAATATGTCATCCTCTTCCATTCATCTCTCTTGCAATCATTATTTCAGCATTCACTCCTTTCTTACACGTAATATCATCCTTAATTTTTTCATAAAGGCCTTGTATTTTTAACCGCTAAAAAAGGAGAAGCTTACTAATTTGTCTGTCTGGCACGTATTGAAAAATCTTCAAAGATAGTCATTTCTGATAAAGGCCACTGAACGGTAAAAGGACTCTTAACTTAAACTACTGGTTTCGACTTATCGTACTTGTAAGTAAATTAAAGAAACATATCTATAGCATTAAAATAAATATTTACTATATCTGTAAAGCTTAATTTATTTACAACCATCACTGAGTCCAAATTCTTTCGTCTATTTCTCAACATAATCTTCAATCAGGTCCGCAACTTTTATTGTCTCCATCCTTCTCTTTCTTCATAACTGGTTTCACTTCCTCTGCAAGAAATCAGTTAGATGCGTGAATTACTAGTTCACTAATATCAAGTCACACTCCCATACAAAATTTTTATACAGGTTGCAACAAAACACCCTAGTACACACTGAGGGTGAGGGGGTGCTTCAGACCATCAAACTCAACAATTTTCACTATGGAGCCAACATCGAAAACAAAAAATCAGCTGTCCCATACATTTTAGTCGAGTCGGTACTGCAGTTTTGTATAGGACCGCAGATTTTTTGAATTTTTTCTCGATGTTGGCTCGATTTAATGAAAGTTGTTCAGTTTGATGGTGTGAAGCACCTCCTTAGTATTACCAGGGTGTTTTGATACAACATGTAGGTATGTGATGGGCCATTGTTTTTCGTCTTTCGAGAAAAATCTGTTTCATGATCTGCAGTTATAGTATTTGGTATTAACCTAACCTATTTTATCCCACTTGTGGACAAAAGTCTCCTCTAAACTTTTCCACATTATGAGACGAAATCCCATTTTCGGTAAATAAAACTTATTACAGCCGCTGAGCACAGAGCATCGGTGGCGCGTTGCGGAGAGGACACTGAGGGATCATGAGGGTCCTGTTTAGAATCCATCCGGACAACATGCCATATACCAATAAGTTTTTCTAACTTATGTACGTAATACCGACTGCTCTCAAACGATGAAGGAAAATATCGTGAGGAAACCTGAATACGCTGAAGAAGAAATTTTGATGAGTGTGTCAAGTCTACCAATCCGCATTGGGCACGCGTTGTGGACTAACTCTCATAAACCCTCTCTGAGGGTAGGACTATGCCCTGCTATAGCGTAATTATAATCATAGTGGTTCCACTTAACGGTTGCGACAGGTCGATGCCCGCGCGGTGTGAGGGCGACGGGGCACTGGCAAAGTCTAGTCGGTACCGTGCGCAGGTAAGTTGGTACACGCTCCCCCCGGCCCCCGCTCACCGCGCACGATTGACCTGTCGCGATCACCGAGCGGAACCACTAGCTTAATTACACTATGGTCCTGCGGTGGGACATAATATATGTTATACATATTGAGTAGTGATGATGATGATGGATCACAGTCATAATAATATAGTTTTTGAGGGTTACGCGGTTATTATTTAATCTAGAATTAAACATTTTAACGGGTTCTTACCGCGTTTTGGTCTATTTGAGCGTTTTGTACTCAAATATACCAAAAAGCGGTACGAACCCGTTAAACTGTTTAATTCTAGATTACAGTCATAATATACCTGGGTCAGCTTTGATCTTGTCATTGAAGTCAGGGTCGTCCCAATACTGGCGGTCAGCTCTTCCGAATATCAGGAACAAAACGTTTAAAAGGGTGGACAGCGCAGCGACAACGAGAAACACGATACGCCACCGCGAGGTGTCGGTCTGTAATGTTAACAATTAGTTAGTGAGAGCAAGTGGACCACTAAATCTTCCACCCGTTGGTACAGTTGGTTTAGATTATAGGTTTTAAATGAAATAGGAAAACCGCATGAAAATCTGTTCAGTAGTTTTGGCTTGATATTCGACAAAATATTTTGTTGTCGTTTAGAAATAGAAATACTTTATGTGCATTTTAAATACAGTTAAAAAGTTGTTAAGTATTACTTGAGCTAATTAAAATAAATAAAAGTTTTTTATTTGCCTCAAAAAAGCAATACACAAAATGGCACAAGAAATGTAGCAAAGTATTAATTTTACTTTAGAGATAGAAAGATATATGACTCAGCATGATGGAAGTTGACGAAATCGTCAACAACTGCTGTTATTCTGTCATAGTATGCATTATTATACAAAAAGGAAAAACATTGAATTTTTGCGTGAGTAGCCTTTATTTACTCAAGAGGGGGCCACAGCCACCATCAATTGTTGTTTATGTAACGAAAAACTACATTTTTTTCGTAAAGTGTGCTCAAAATGTGTGCAGTCTTAAACAGTCTCTGTATTTGATCTGTCCTGCAGACTTACAAATTGTGCGCGTGCGTGTGTTGTGTTGTTGTATTGTTTTGTTGGACACAATGCAGAGTGCGCGGGAGCAGCAACAGCCTCCTGAACGTTATCGCAAACAAATGTAATAGTCCTCTGATGTGGTCCCTCACACAAAGGACTTAATCTGTGTTGAAATTTGTATACTAACATAGTCTAAGACTTACTAACCGAATTGTACACTAACATAGACTAAGTCACAATTGTTACTAACCCCAGTGTTAGCTTCATTTAAAATTCTCTAGAATTCAGTGAGTGATTTAGAATGATTTAATAACATTTTCATAGATGGCAACACCAGCGAAAACTATACGGAAAACGTGACTGCGCGCCTTAACTTTTATAATCTGTGGTTGTGGCTTTATTGGCCGAAATCTTAATGGCTAAAAATCTATTATTCGATTCAATAAACAAGCCCAAGAAGACTAGGAAGCGTAAGGGAAAGAATTTGCGAGATATTGATGATATTATCTGCCTTCTTAAAGAGACAGACCCCGAGAAAATCCCCATCTTTGTTGCCCGGGACCTTCAGAAACTACCCCCCGTCCTGTTCGACCATGTTGATGTCACACGACTTCTTAAAGACATAGTGAAGCTGCAAAGTGAGATGCAAAGCATTAAGAAGGGTTATGCGACAATAGATCAGGTGGAAATGTTGAAATTAGAACTTGAATCGCTGAAGAAGGCATCAATTGTAAACAATTTTCATCCCAGGGTAAATTCAAGACGCGGTGCATGTCTGTTAAATAGCTTTGATTATGACAGTGGCCCAATGGGTTTAACTCATCAACCAGAAGGCAGTAGCCCTACGAGTCAATACTCAGAATCCTCAAATGGGGCTGAAAAAGAGCAGTTACATATTATATCTGAGGGTAGTGCTGCGCACGGCGATTTACCGTTAATCTCGCCTAGTAAACAAGGCATAGAAACAGCTGGCAATGGCGGCGGCTTGGTGACACACACGCCGCCCGCTTCACCGCAACCCACACCCGAGCCTCGTTTAGAACAAGAAACCTTAGCCAAAATTGTAAACAGAGGAAACTGGAAGACTGAGATACCGAAAGAAGAGTGGATCTTGGTACAAAAAAGAAGACACAGAAATAGGTTTATAGGGAAAAGGGGGAACGCGGTGATTGAGCCCAATGAAAAATTTAAAGCGGTGGAAACAAAAGTACCCATTTATATTTATAATGTGGCAAAGGAGGTGACCGTGTGTGACATAATGACCTACATTGGAAATAAGACTGATATAAATATTACGTTGGAGAAAATGAAAATGAAACGGTCTAAAGATTATGACGCATATAAGATGTTTGTACCAAAAAGTAAAATGGGCATTTTTATGAATGATGACTTCTGGCCCGACGGTATCGCCTATCGTCGTTTTATAGATTTTAGACCGAAAAGTAAGGATCGTGATAGCTCTCTTAAGAGGGATGACGTGAATAACTTACAATCTTAATCATGACTGATTCTGCTAAGATAGTGACTTTCAACTGCAAAAATGTAGTTAGGTCGATCGAGTGCATAAGGCGTTTGTGTCGTACGGTGGATATCATCGCGTTGCAAGAAACCTGGCTGCTGCCTCACGACATTTCCTTCTTGGGAAGCATTGATGATAGCTTTGCGTACACGGGAACCTCTGCAGTCGACACGTCGGCAGGAGTGCTGCGAGGTAGACCTCACGGCGGCGTCGCGTTGCTATGGAAGAAAACCGCGTTTCCGTCCGTAACGGTAATAGAGTGTAAAAGTGTGCGTCTCGCCGCGATAAAGGTATTAGTACAGGATAGGACGTTTTTGATATTTTCTATATATATGCCTACTGATTCTATTGATAATTTGATAGAATTCACGGCATGTCTCGGTGAAGTGAGCGCAATAATTGAGAGCAGTAGTGTGGAATGTGTTATGATGCTTGGTGACTTCAACGCGCATCCGGGTGAGTCATTTTATAATGAACTATTGAACTTTTGCTCTGAACAATCATGGTCGTGCATCGACATGGAACTACTGCCGACTGATACGTACACTTTCGTGAGTGACGCACACGGCTGCCGTCGGTGGCTCGACCACTGTGTAGTTACTAGTGCGGCACGTAATATAGTACTTGGTGCGTCCGTACTAAACGATACCTACTGGTCTGATCATTTTCCTGTGCAAATCGAGTGCAATATTAGTGTAATACGACCTAAAATAATGACCTCTAGTTATTATAGTAACAAAATAAAGTGGGGTGAAAGGCAGGCAGAACAAATAGAAAAATACCGTGATCTCTGTCACTCTAAGCTAAGAGAAGTAAACTTTCCTTGTGAACTTAGTAATTGTGCAAATAATATGTGTTCTGATCATAGCCATAGAACGTTGTTACGTAAAATGTATAAAGAAATTGTTTGTATACTCTCTGAAGCTGCAGTATGTACCTATAATGTGTGTAAACGTAAACGAGGGGTACGCAAATGTGTGACTGGCTGGAATAAGCATGTCAGGGATGCCCACGGGAGGGCTAAGCTTTGCTATCAAACGTGGTTACTGCACAGTAAGCCCATGTTTGGACATATTTATGATGACATGTGTGAGTCAAGGAAAATTTTTAAGTCGAAATTGAAATGGTGCCAAAATAACGAGCATCAAATTAAAATGGACATAATTGCACAGCACCACTCAAATAAAAATTTTAGTCAATTTTGGAAGACAACAAATAAATTGAATCCTAAGCCGAGTCAACCCGTGGGCATCGCTGGTATGAGTGAGCCTAGGGATATAGCTAAAGCTTTTCTGGAACATTTTAAAGTGGAGTCTCCCCTCGGAACTGCGTCGCAGATGCCCGCCTCTGGGGATCTTCCCGAGGATATTGCAGTTAGATTCTCTGCTAAGGAGGTGGCTTCAGTTATTAAAAATATGACTAAAGGTAAATCTCCGGGGCATGATCACCTCAGCGTCGAGCATCTGCGACACGCAGGTGTACACCTGCCCAGAGTCCTGGCGCTGCTGTTCAGTCTTTGTGTTAGTCATTCGTACCTTCCGGACGAACTCATGTATACTGTAGTGGTACCAATTGTAAAAAATAAGACGGGGGACACGTCAGACATAACTAACTACAGGCCGATATCACTGGCCACAATTATAGCGAAGGTTCTGGACGGTCTGCTTGATAGACACCTAGGAAAACATCTACACCTAAATGATGCACAATTTGGCTTCAGACCAGGTCTGTCAACAGAGAGTGCCATACTATGTCTCAAGCAGACCGTACATTACTACTCTGCTCGAAAAACGCCTGTGTATGCCTGTTATCTAGATTTGTCTAAAGCCTTTGACCTTGTGTCTTACAATATCTTGTGGCAAAAATTACAAAAAACTGATGTACCACCTGAATTAACATCAATATTTAAGTATTGGTATGATAACCAAATGAACAGTGTGCGTTGGGCGGGCGAACACTCGGACATGTATAGGTTGAGGTGCGGAGTGAGACAGGGAGGGTTGTCGTCTCCCAATCTGTTTAACTTGTATATAAACGAGTTGATCGATGAACTCAGCAGTACTAAAATTGGTTGCCATGTTGATGGAGTAGCCATAAATAATATTAGTTATGCTGATGATATGGTGCTGCTGAGTCCATCGATCAATGCTCTGCGCAGATTGATACATGTTTGTGAATCTTATGCAGTGGCCCACGGTCTCAGATACAACACAAAAAAGAGTGAGATGATGGTTTTCAGGGCTCGCCATAAATACTATTCGAATGTACCTCCTGTCCTCTTATGTGGTACGCCATTGAGCAAGGTCACACAGTTCAAGTATCTGGGACACTGGGTCACTGAGGACCTGGATGACAGCGTAGACATTGAGAGGGAGCGCCGGGCGTTGTCTGTTCGATGCAATATGCTGGCCCGCAGGTTTGCGCGTTGTACAAGGCAAGTAAAAGTTACACTTTTTAAAGCTTACTGCCAGTCATTTTACACGTGCGGTCTGTGGGTTGGCTACACGCGGAGGACATACAACGCTCTGCGCGTGCAGTATAACAACGCGTTCAGGGTGCTGATGGGGCTGCCAAGGTTTTGTAGTGCTTCTAATATGTTTGCGGAGGCGCACACTGATGGGTTCCACGCGATAATGCGAAAGCGGTGTGCGTCTCTGCTGGGCCGTATGCGCTGCAGCCCTAACACCATCCTGCGCGCGTTGGGAGACAGATGGGACTCCCCAATGCTGCAACGTTGGGTAAGCTTGCATGCCATCTTGTAGCTGCCCACATCTTTGTCGGATAGATTTTTATAACTAACATAGTTTGTAAGATCATTGTTACTAACACTAGAATGGATCTGAGTTATCTGAGAAATAAATGATTTAATTTAATTTAATTTATTTTTATAATCTGTGGTTGTTCACTTTCGATTTGGAAATTGTAACGGAATCTCCTTGTTGCTGTTGAAATTGAGTAATACAAAGATAAATTGATGCAGAAGTCTTATTTGAACAAAGTATCCCTTAATCAGTGATCTGTGGGTGGTCAAGCTTTCAATTCAGAAGCGCGAAGTAATCTACGCCCGTGGAAAAGTCACCAGGTGAAGAAGAATTAAGGTCAGATCGTTTTGTTATCCATATTTTACCAGTGTCTTATTCCTGGCGATAATATTCAAATATTACAGTGTTAAAACTATTAACTGTCGTGACTATAGTGAGTGAACAAAATAATTTAAGAGTTTAAAGTAGAAAACAAACCGTTATTTTCAAGTGTTGTTTAAAAAGCAGTTCAGGCTAAGATAAAATTTAATGAAGTGATAAAATTATGATTTCTACGTTATTGTGCATGATTGTAATACATAATTTCAACGAATGAAAATAATTAATGTGTTAGCTAAATTTTATGTACAGCTTTTAAATCATTAGACATCGTATTATTCATATTATTCGATACAAATTGTTTTGGCCTAGATACCATTCTTTTTTTATTTATTTTTTTAAATCAAACAAATAAAATAATCAAGCACGATGGGTAAATCGCGACGTCGCAAAAGGCGTAACAGTTATGAAAGTGATAATTCTGATCCACCACAAAAATTATCTAAAAAGACTAGGCGAAGTAACAAAAAATTTCGACCATTGCACCCGGAAATTATTTTGAATCAAGGAAATGACTCACAGTTTTCTACTTGCTCGTCGGAAACTGAGACTATCAATCAAACCACAGTTCATCAGGTACCCACATGTTCAGGGCTAAATCAAAATATTCAAGTACCTGTATCTACATCAGCAGAAACTGAGACTGTCAAGCAAAGCACAGTTCCTCAGGTACCCACATGCTCAGGGCTTAATCAAAATACTCAAGTACCTGTATCTACATCAGCAGAAACTGAGACTGTCAAGCAAAGCACAGTTCCTCAAGTACCCACAAGCTCAGTGCAAAATCAAAATCCCCAAGTACTTATCCCCACATCAGCAATTAACTTTGAAAATAGTATTTTAAATAATGAAGTGGTTCTACCTATTGCAGTAAACCAAAGTGATATAGTCACAGGGACACCAGTTACATGCCCAGTAGTTAAACAATCTCAAAATACGAATTGTTCTCAAATGCCGAATGCTAATTTTTGGGCTCAAAATAATTTTCCCGTATCATTTAGCGTAGTGCCAGAGTTTGATCCTAACGATAATAGTCAGACAATAGAAAGTTGGATTAATAAAGTCAACGAGTGTGCACAGATTTATTCTTGGAATGACCGTCAAATTTGCCACTACGCTTTGCCAAAGCTGAGCGGCCTAGCCAAAAAGTGGTATCAGGGATTACCATCAGTACTTTTCACATGGACAGAATGGGAGCAAAAGCTTAAGCTAGCGTTCCCATCTAACGAAAATTACGGTGATCTTTTGACGTCCATGTTAAAAGTCCGATGCAAATTTGGTCAGCCTTTGGAAAATTATTACTATGATAAAATGGCTATGATAAATAAGTGTGAAATAACTGGGGCTAAAGCAGTTGGATGCCTCGTTCATGGTATCGATGATAAATTCGTTAGGATGGGAGCTGGTTCGTGTATGTTTGTCGAGCCTGAACAGCTTTTAAACTATTTTCGCACTGTTTCACAGCATGAATTCAACGTGTCTTCCGTACCAAGAAATAAAAATGTGATCACAAATAGACCACCTAACAGACTAAATTATTACGATTCTCCGAGAAATAATAGTTCAGATATGAATCCACAGCAATTGCGTTGCTTTAATTGCAACGAGTTGGGTCACATAAGTATCAAATGTAATAAGCCAATAAAAAGATGTACGTTCTGTTTCAAGTTAGGTCACGAAACTAAAGATTGCCGTAGAAGATTGAATATTAATGATGACACCAAGAAAGTACCAGAGAGTAATCAGAATAGAACGGTTTTATACGTAAATGATCAAAGCAAAGAAAATGATAAATTCCATAAAGTTGTGAAGGTTAATGGGGTGGAAAAACAGAGCTATATTGATTTAGGAAGTAGATGCACACTTATGCGAGAGCACGATGCAAAACAAGTAATAGGAGAATGGGAAACGTGTGAATCACCAATTTTACAAGGATTCGGAAATTCTACAGTAAAGCCTTTAGGTAAAAAGATTGTGACACTAGAAATAGGGAACATTAAAGCGGAAATTGAAGTTTTGATTGTACCAGACCAATTTTTGCAAACACCCATGCTCATTGGTCATACCTTTACCGAAAAGCCTAATGTGATTATACACAAGACAAAAGATGAATTAGTTTTTATAAATTCACCGGAACTAGAAGAAGAAAATTCAAAAGTTAAATTAGTTGCTGAAAATGATACACACATTCCTCCTCAATCCACACAGCCTGTTGATGTGATCGCATAAAATAACTATACTGGGGGATTATTTATTCAATATAGTCATAGGAATGTTCTCAACAAAGAATACATTATTCTTCCTGGCATTTATAAATTTGAATCAGGGAAAGGTTATTTGATGGTGTCAAATTTATCGGACATGAAATTTGATATGGTGAAGGATGAATTGCTAACTAGAGGTCACAAATATATGGAAGTGGATACTGAATATATAGGTATAACTCATGAAACAAAAATTTTTGAAAAACTACCTCTTGATGATCTTAAAATTGGTACAAATTTGAAAAATGATGAAAAGGATGAATTTTATTCCTTATTAGACAAATATAGAGATTGTTTTGCGATGAATTTGAGCGAGTTGGGTAAAACCCATTTGACGGAGATGCACATTACTTTAGCAGATCACACACCTGTGGTGTACAATCCTTACAGGATGTCACAAGTTGAGCGTGATCAGCTTTCTAAAATCATTAATGATTTACTGTCCAATAATATTATCAGTGAAAGTACGTCTTCCTATGCGAGCCCTGTCATAATAGTCAAAAAGAAAAATGGCGATAAACGCATGTGCATTGACTACAGGGCATTGAATAGGAAGACGCTCAAAGACAAGTAGCCTCTACCGCGTATTGAGGATCAACTGGATAGTTTAGGGGGCAATCATTATTTTACCAGTCTTGACTTGGCATCTGGATACTACCAGGTGCCCATGCATGAATCCAGCAGATACCTTACAGCATTTGTTACTCCAGACGGTTTATTCGAATTTAACCGAATGCCGTTTGGGTTGACAAATGCTCCCAGTGTCTTCCAAAGGACAATTAACACAATGCTTAGAGGATTTGGCAGAAATCTTGCACTTGCATACATGGACGACTTATTGGTGCCATCAACAACGATTCCCGAGGGACTCGAGAAGTTGGAAAAGGTTTTCCAGCTCATTCAATCCGCCAAACTCACACTGAATCTCAAAAAATGCCATTTTTTTCAAACCAAAGTCAACTATTTGGGATATGAGATCAGTGCTGAGGGTGTGAGACCTGGGTTATGTAAAATACGAGCAGTTGAAGAGTTTCCGTTACCAAAGAACGTGCATGAAGTTCGGCAGTTTGTTGGACTTGCAAGTTATTTTAGACGATTTATTGAGAACTTTTCGGTAATTGCGAGGCCTTTGACTGTACTTACTAAGAAAAACATGGAATGGATTTTCGGTGAATCTCAGGTTGCAGCGTTCAATGAACTGAAAGAGAAATTAACGAGCCGACCAGTTCTGGCGTTATACGATCCAATGGCAGAACTTGAGATTCATACCGACGCGAGTAAAGTGGGCATTGGCGCTATTTTGATGCAACGTAATAGGTTTGATAAATTACAACCTATTGTGTATTTTAGCCGCCAGACCACCACGGACGAGAGTAAACTCCACTCATACGAGTTAGAAACTCTCGCCGTGGTTAGCGCTTTGGATAGGTTCAGAGTATACGTCTTAGGAAAAGCGTTCAAAGTAGTAACAGATTGTGCTGCGATTCGAAGTACTATGACAAAAAGAGATTTGATTCCAAGAGTCGCTCGCTGGTACATCCGTATGCAAGAATATGATTTTACCGTCGAGCATAGGGATGGTACAAAAATGGCTCATGTAGATGCCCTGTCGCGCAACCCTGCCTCATCCGAACCTCAAAAGCTAGGAGAGGTTATCGAGGTATTAAAGGTTGACGATGATGTATGGCTGCAGACAGTTCAGGAGCAAGACTCGGAAATACAACGCATAATGAACATTTTAAATGATCCAGACACTAAGGATGTTGTGGAAGTTCATAAAAACTACACTGTGAAGAACGGTCGATTATACCGGATGATAGACAAGAATGGTGAAGTCAATTTAAGATGGGTAGTGCCTAAAACCGTGAGATGGCAGATAGTTCGCATGAATCATGATGATGCTGGACATCTAGGATTTGATAAGACTTACGAAAAAATAAGCCATGTATATTGGTTTAAGAAGATGAGGCGATTCATAAAGAAATATTGTCAATCATGCTTGAACTGTGCACACAATAAGTTGCCGGCAGGACCCAAAGAGGGATTGCTTCACCCTATCCCTAAAGTAAGCAAACCATTTGATACACTGCATACAGACCATTGTGGCCCATTTCCCTTAAGCAAAAAGAAAAATTGTCACATTCTCTGCATAATCGATGCCTTCACAAAGTTTATTTACATTAAACCTGTTAAAAATCTCAAGAGTAGTACCACTATTCAAGTGTTTACAGAATATTTTTCACTATTTGGAGTTCCCAGACGGTTGATTTCAGATAGAGGGACTAGCTTCACCAGCAAAGAGTTTGCCGACTTTATCAATGATAAAGGTGTAAAGCATATCTTGAATGCAGTCGCTACTCCCCGGGCCAATGGCCAGATTGAAAGATATAATCGCACAATAGTAGACTCTTTGACCGCCGCAAATCATAATAAACCGGATAATGTATGGGATCAGGCTCTGCCACAGGTACAGTGGTCAATCAATAATACAATTAATAAGACTACTGGTTGTACTCCCGCGGAAGCTCTTTTCGGTGTTCGTACAACCGGTAGTTCAGATGGGTTTATGAATCCAGTTGTAGCGGAGTCACAACAGCCTCGAAATCTTGATCTTATACGCGCTAACGTAGAACAACGTATAACCGACAGCCAATCAAAACAAAAAGAGCGGTTTGATCGAACGCGTAAAAACCCAACCCGTTATAATGTCGGAGACTTAGTGAGGTTAGAGAAGGATATACGTACAGATCCAGGGCAAAGTAGAAAATTGTTGCCAAAGTGTAGTGGTCCATATAGAATTTCAAAAGTATTGGATAATGACCGATATGAGGTGGAAGATACCCCTATTACGAAGAAGTCCGGTGTTAAAATTTATAAAGGGACTCACGCGATAGATAAATTACATCCATGGCTTGTTTTCAGTAACGATGTGATGTCTAGTGATTCTGAGTAGATAGTAAAAAAAAAAAAAGACAAAAAAGTAAAAATATGTATAAAAATAACTATCGTAAGACTATGAGTATGAGTATTCTGATTGGTGATTGTTGTGTTACAGTTATTTGTAAATAAAATTAAAAAAAGGAAGTAAAACAAAAAAAGACATGTATAAATATGTATATTCTACTAAAATAATACTGAAGTTAATCGGATTTAATGAAAAAGAGATAATAATAATATTATTATTGTGATAATTATTTACAAAACTTGAAATAGCTAGTAGCCTAAATTATGTATAATAATTATGTTGGTTGATCGAAAGCAATGTATTTATTGAAATAGGTTTATTTACTTAGTTACACTATTGAGAAAGTAAAAGAAGGATGAAATAAAATGGATTGTTATTGAATGAAAGTTTATATAATTTACAATATTATTTTAGTGATCAATAAAAGAGTTAAAGAGTGAATTATGAGTGACAATATTTATTATTCTTATCTGAAGTGAAGTATTACCTAATTAACAAAAGTAGTGAATGATACAGCGATTAAATTTTGAACAAAATGTTTGAGTCAAATTATTGTTATAGCGAGTCGCCCCGAATTGATTAGTTATTTTAGTGGCGATGTAGTCATTTAAGAGTGAGTCATATCAAGCTAATTGCTGGTATATGATGTATTTTTGTGAGTAATGACTTTAGCGTTTAAGAGTGAGTCGCCCAAACTGGACGATGTAGTGTTAAGAGTGAGTCGCCCTAACTGGACGATGTAGTGTTAAGAGTGAGTCGCCCAAACTGGACGATGTAGTATTAAGAGTGAGTCGCCCAAACTGGACGATGTAGTGTTAAGAGTGAGTCGCCCAAACTGGACGATGTAGAATTAAGAGTGAGTCATCTGTAAGCGAATGCTGAAAGATGATGTAGAATTAAGTGCAATTAGTGATTATTACGGTTATGCCAAGTGTTAGCTACATTGAAATTTAAAAAAGTTTAATGTGTATATAGAAATTAAGGTACCTATTACTAGTACGAATGAAATAAACGCGAGGTCGCGTTTTGCGTCAGGATTAGCCGAGTGTTAGCTTCATTTAAAATTCTCTAGAATTCAGTGAGTGATTTAGAATGATTTAATAACATTTTCATAGATGGCAACACCAGCGAAAACTATACGGAAAACGTGACTGCGCGCCTTAACTTTTATAATCTGTGGTTGTGGCTTTATTTTTATAATCTGTGGTTGTTCACTTTCGATTTGGAAATTGTAACGGAATCTCCTTGTTGCTGTTGAAATTGAGTAATACAAAGATAAATTGATGCAGAAGTCTTATTTGAACAAAGTATCCCTTAATCAGTGATCTGTGGGTGGTCAAGCTTTCACCAGTGGATCAATGTTGTCTGGAATAAATAGGTAATTTTTGAATTTGAATTTTTTTAATTTGAATGCGTATAATTTCCAGAATATATTTCATCTACAGACACAGCTCTTTTACAGTTTGCGTATAGATACTGTTGGTCCATTTATTTGATTGTGCCGTTGATTTAAATCTTTTAGTAACATTTGATTTTATTAAAATCTAACTTTTACAGATGATTTGGTACCATCCTCTACCGAAAAAATTCTTTAGGCAACTGAAAGTGGCCACCACGGCCTCTCCTGCCTATTTCGTGCCGGTCGCAACTCCCGCCACGCCTGCCACATCATCCACCGGGCCCTTGCCGGCGCCAACGTGCCTTCCATCCTCGAGCCGAAAGGTATCGTGCGTGGCGATGGCAAGAGACCCGATGAAATGTAGCTCATTCCTTGGAAACGTGGCAGACCACTGGTGTGGGACGACACATGTGTGGATACTGTGGCGCCCTCACATCTCCCTACCACCTCTCTTAGAGCAGGCGCGGCGGCTGCCTCTGCGGAGGGCAAGAAGAGGCGCTTATATGCAGCCCTGGGTGAGGGTTACATATTTGCACCATTCGGGGTGGAGACCCTGGGACCTTGGGGCCCGGACGCACGACAACTGTTTAAGGAGCTGTCTTCATGCCTGGTAAAGGTCTCGGGGGACAACAGGGCTGGCGCTTACCTCGGGCAACGTATCAGCATTGCGATACAGCGAGGTAACGCCGTGAATAAATAAACATTTCAATCAAAGTGGGCTATTCATTACGTGAGTTAAGAAATATACTTACTGGATCACTTTTCAATATAAATCCGCTGAATAAAGGTATTCCAATAGAGCCTATCGATGCCACGAAGTTTGTTAGAGAAAGGAGTACTCCGGCAAAGTTCGGCGACAGATCCAAGTGGTTTACCTAGAAAATATTAAAGAATTTAATGATTCATTAGAAAAATAAAGAGTTTCGGTATTTGACCCGATGAACAAAGTTTTTATCTAATCAATTGACCTTAAATACCTACCTACTATAGACTTAAGTCACAGTATAAGAAATTTAAGTCTTGTATACAATCTTAGCAAATTGTTTTCCAAATGGACATAATAACAAAATCAAGTATGCATGCTGTTGGACCATACGTTGCTTGTGATTAATATTAGTCGTATTTGATATGTTTACTGTCACCTTTTTGAAAAAAAACTATTTAGGAGCTCTTTTGGCTTTGTTATGTATCTACTTCTGTTATATAAAAGTTATCAAAGATTTAGTCTTATAATAACGAAATAAAATTTGTCCTAAAACTGAAATCTAACACCTAGGTTCATGCATAATTTTAAGAGCAAACCATCACGCTTAGTTCGTTGATGATGATACTAATTATTGTATCCGGTGACCCCAGTGAACACAAATACAGAGGCGACCCCAAAAGAAATTATGGTTATGAGTTTATGTATGTACGAGCTTTTACCCGCGACTTCGTCCGCATAAATTATATACCAGATTTTAAGTTAGATGATAAGCTATCAAACGAAAAAAGTTTTATCAAAATCGGTTCAGTAGTTTTTGCGTGATACTCGAACAAACAAACACCCAAACAAACATACAAACAAACAAACAAACAAACAAACAGACGGACAAAAAATCCAAAAATTGGTGATTTGGAATCAGGGACAGGTAAAAACCATGTCGTAATTTTTTTTTGTAAATATCTTCAATGTACAAACACTTCTGTTACAGTTTTATAATAGTTTAGATTTAGATGAAACAATAAAAATAAAATAAAAAAGACTAACCATGAACCCAGCCATAATACACCCATACATAAACATGCTGACTATAAGAGTCGCGATAGCTATAGTTCTGTTATCTGGACTAAGGAACGATAGTACTATCAGACCACCACCGACACCAACTTGACCTGAAAAATTAAGAAATATTTATTTTCTTCCATGATTACTATGTTTCGAAGATTAATGATAATTTTAATATATAAAAACAAATAAAGGTAGGAAGTAATAACAAATATAAAGAACATAAAACTAACTTAGCCTAAAATATGGTGCAGGTTTCGACCGGTTTCGATAGCTAAGATGCTGGCAGCGTTTCCTCGCTGAAAGGCTAAAGTGATCCGTTGAGCGAGGAAATCCGATCGAGTCTACCAGGCGCTTTTTTTTTTCTTTATTGATTATACAGGGTGTACAATAAAATGGGACAGCTACTTAAAAGGGTGCTTCAGACCATCAAACTGAACAACTTTCTCTATGGGACCAATATCGAAATCGTGAAAAAAAAATCTGCTGTCCCATACATTTCAGTCGAGTTATGTTTGCAGTTTTGTATGGGAGAGCGGATTTTTTTTTTGCGATTTCGATATTGGTCCCATAGAGAAAGTTGTTCAGTTTGATGGTCTGAAGCACCCCTTTGAGTAGCTGCCCCATTTTATTGTACACCCTGTAGAGGGTTTATTCAAGATTTGGATATGTCACCCTCATCATTGAAGCAATAAATGATAACAAAAAAATTCACAGAAAATAAGAAATTTACAATAAAAGGAACAAATCAGCTGTTCCTAAACTTAAGAGCTAGTTGTACCAATTTGTACAGCATCATAGCCTCGCCAGAAAGAGGAGACGATAAAAAACCGTTACAAACACCTACATTTTGACTGAAGGGGTTCAATACTTGACGACGTTGTACCGCGATCCGCTCACACTCCACCAGAATGTGATGAACATCTTCTACCACACCACACAAATCACAATTGGGAGATTCAGTTTTGCGCATCATAAAACCGAAGCTATTCAGTGGGATATGACCGGATCGCAGCCTCAGAGCGGTCACAATATCTTGCTGGCTCATCTTCCCGTCCCCGAACCAGAGAGAGCGGAGAGGGGTGGGTTGAACATTCTTGTGCCAAATGCCCTTTGTTCGAGATCTCTCATCAAAATATTCAGACCACTCCTCGTAACAATTTTCCCGAACCTCTCTCAGATAGTCACTGTGCTAAGGCAAACAATGTAAGTCAACCCCATCCGTCGCCGCTTCCCTAGCTAAACCATCAACCCTTTCGTTTCCTACCAGACCTGTATGGGAAGGCACCCACTGTAAGACTATTTTCTTATCTCTAAGTTTATAAATACTGTTCAGAATTGTATACGCCACTGGAAGCCCTCTAAAGACCGAAGAGCATCGAATCAAGTGAAGGAGTGCACTCCTCGCATCCGTAAATAACACAAAATGTTCACAATCTAAAGACTCAATGTAAGCCAAAGCTTCCGCGATTGCAACCAGTTCTATGTGCATTATTGATGTATTGATGCTAATTCTGAACTTATGATAAATGTTTAAGTGTATATCATAAAATGCGACACCACCACAGTGCTCGTCCTTAGACCCGTCCGTATAGATATGATAGAAACCTGAGTACTGATCACTCAACGACTGACACACAACCATCCCCAAACTCTTAGAATTGTACCAGGCGCTTTGAAAGATCTTTAAAAAGCGCCTTGGCACCGAGACCCCACAGTCAAACCTATATCAAAATATAGAATTCAAAACAAAATGCTTTTCATGTAAAGAAAGTAGCCAAGGCTCACAATCCTTAAGGTTGTTTCAGTCCATACAAAATTACAAACGTTTGACGCACAATACGCGTAGACGGAATTAATACAAGTAATATTTTATATATGGAAAAATAGTTTAGAAAATCTAGATATCGCGTATCAAATAACATTTGCAATTTATAATATAATTACGAAGATATAAAGCTTTGAAAATGTTGTATCAAAAATTTCAAAGCTTTATATCTTCGTACGTACCTACTTATATTATAAATTGCAAATGTTATTTGATACGCGACATCTAGATTTTCTAGCCTATTTTTCCATATTGTTACGAGCTACGGGTTCCGGGATTGGAGTGAAACGCTAAGTCCAATTTTACAGAGTTTATTTGGGATACACTTACAAACGGTCCACCTCGCGGAGGTTCCTCTACACGGTTCACTTCACCGGGTCCTCCTCGCAGGGATTCTCCGTGCACCACTTACTGTCACTGTTCACAGTCCACTACGTCACTACTGTGACGACAAGACACGCGTCACGGCTATGACGTCACGACGTACGACACTATGACGTCAAGACGTACGACACTATGACGTCACGCACTACACTGACACTATGACGTCACGTACTACACCGACACTATGACGTCACGCACTACACTGACACTAGTCTACTCACTGTTCCACTCTTAGCACTTTTCTCTTCACTAGTACTTTTCCACTTTTACTTTTCTTCCTTTTGTTTCGCACTGTTCATTGTTTAACCAAGAACTGATCTCTGACCGCGAACTCGCCGCTTTTTTATATCCCGCAGAATATTCCAGACTACCCTTTTTCGATCTTCTTTTCTTTATTCGATTGTTTTCCTCCAGATAGTTCTAACCCCGCCTTCTTTTCTCGAAACTGATCGAAGACACGCCCACTTTTCTGGTTCTCTTCAAATATTCGTAATTTCGCCTCCTTTCTCGAAGCTCCTAGACACCCCTAGACCTTTTGGTCCCTTTTTAAATATTCCTTCTCTCTCTTCCTTCTATAACATTTCTAAAAACACAAAAATCTAGAAATATTTTTGGCGCCCCCCAGCATGGAAGGCGGAACCTTAGACCGTAAGACCACGGCGATTGTTAATACACCCTCCGAATTTTTGAATGCCTTCTTACGTCTAACGCTTGACAGCGTTCGTGACAATATATACAAACGCGCATTGTGCGTCAAAGTATTGTATAAAATTGATCCCTCTGCAACCGCCTTAAGAGTCAAGAATTGAGTAAGTAACTATTCATTTGGCCGTATTGAGGAACTTGGAAAAATAAGCATAACATCAGCAGCTTCTTTCTTCGTCACTAACTCTCTATATACAGATATACAGATGCAGATTGTTGTGCCAAATTCTTATTGACCATACTTCCATGAAACGATCAAGCTTTATAACTATTTTCGACTATGAGCATTTAAAGAAACGCTGAGTAGAAAAGGTGCTTTAGTGCCCTAATTGTTTGTCTCGTCTTAGCAGAAGACTGTCGTGCCCCCAGATATCAAAACCTTAATTTAAATCAATGCCTACCTAAAGAATTGAAGAGTTTCCTGCTAGTACCAGCGGATACCAGACCACGGTTGATGAGTTTCTCACAAATATTGCTAGCAAGTATGCCTCCCACCCACATACTGATGTATGGTAATGCTGACAGTGATGCGCTCTGTGGAGAAGAAACTTATGTTAAGGATGGTCCAAGGTCAAATATCTCCAACGTACAAAATTCAATAGCGTTGTGCATGGTCGTGAATTCAACTTCTGATTGATCGAGCTTCACAATCAAAGTTTTAAGCTACGGTCCGTGGCACCTGGGTGCCAAGGCGGGTTGCTAAATCATTCTAAGGCCCAATCGACGCACAGCAAGAGACAAAGTTTTCCTTTAATAAACAACGAATATCTATAACTAAGCAAAACTACGCGAGCCTCAAAATTTAGGTAACATACCATCATAATCATTCTTTCGGGCATAGGTTTCGCCGTTATTGATCTCCATGATCATGACATCACAGTGATAGCACTGTGATGTCATGATCATGGAGATCAATAACGGGGACCACATACAACAATAAACAATAAAGTCCATAATTTTTTTTATCAAAGATGGTAGTCTGAAGCAGACGGCTTCCCTCCACTGCTTTCGGAAGACAACTCTAAAAAAATTAAGGCTACTGGTTACTTTCAAATCAAGGGATTATTTTATGATCATCATCATCAAATAAATGATTATGACATTTTCTGATGCAGACAAAAAAAACTCTGATACTGACTGACTACTTCTATTCCCATGACAGATTGTGGTAATGATTATTTTAATGAACAATTTTTTTTTTTAATATTTGTACCCGAGTCATGGATGTTTGTATTTATATATGTAATCTATATCGTTGTCTAGTCATCATAATACAAGTCCAGGCTAGATTCTGGTACTTTAAATGTGACTAGATAATTTGTGTGACATTGTCCAAGATATTTATTTATTTATTTATTTATTTATATTTTGCAGGAACCTTAAAATAACCACCAGAAACCATATTCTACGATTGACAATGACAAAACTTACATTTTTCAGTGAAATCCCTAGAGCTTTCTCCAGATACGTGGGCATATCCACTAAAAACAGGACGAAACCCAAAATGTTGGCCAAGTGAGCCGATACAAGGGCCCATACGGGCACCGAGCGGAATATATGCAGCCACGGGACCCGTAGATTACTCTGAGGAGTGGAGGTGCATAGGTTAGTGAGTTAAAATAGTATTTATACTAACCTAACTGTCGTGACCACAGAAATATTATAATATTATTGGTGGATGGAGATTTTTCAGTTTCCACAATGTGTTTATAGACCATTATTTCTTCATCGATGAACTTTGAAGCTGAGTTCGAATCTCTGGCCGTAAAGCGAGCCAAAAGCCACAAGAACGAACAGGCACCTGCACCGACACACAGCACAAGTGCCGCAAATGCGGCAGGACATGTTGCTCGCGAATCGGCTTATATAGCCACGAACGTCGGTATCTTATCCAAACGGATGCTGTTTGAAAAATCTACTTAAATGAAATAAGGCTCATTATTATTTCTTCTTTGCAGAAGTCAATTTGAGGGGCATCCAAATAATTGTAATTCTCCAGCTTTATTTCATGCTTTAAGATCAGGTCTATTGTAATAAATGTAGTTTTTTAATGTGGCACTTATCCCCTTTTATGTATGCTGATGTAGTAACATCAGCACATAATAAAGCGCTTATAACTTACCTTAACCTGTGAAGTCTTAAGTTCACTGTCGATGTACTCCTTCTCCTCTTGAGAGATGAGTCTATGCTCCCCGGGACAGTTTGCAGAAAATCCGTACCAAAGAACTGCAGTTGCCAACATTAGCCCGCCCATCGAGTAGAAGATCAGACTCCAGCCAAACGCGGTCTCGGCCAGAGCACCAGACATGGGCATCGCTATTGTCGTTCCTATTGTAGCTCCTGAAAGTGACACAAACCAAAACTAAACATTCTTGTGACTTCCAGAATACATTAGAGAAGTCAAACCGAGATACGCATATTTAGCAAACAAAACCTCAAGAGATATAAAGCGAAAATATTTGTTTGACTTCAATTGTACCTCCATAAACGATGCCTGAGAAGGCAGTTCTCTCGTGAGCTGGTAACCACCGGCCGAGGAGTGTATGAGTAGCAGGAAACGCGCAGGCTTGTGTCAGACCCATGGCCATACGGGCAGCACACACCATCATCCAACCGCCCTAAGGACATAAATGTTATAAAGGGTACAAAATATAAACATCTGTTAGATACAAAACTGCAAACCTACTCAACTCTCGACCTAAATCTAAGGGACAGCTAATTTTTTTTCACGATTTCGATGTTGGTCTCATAGAGAAAGAAGTTGGACCTTACGTTGGAAGTTGGAAGATTACAAAAAATAAAAGGTGTAACGAAATTCAATAACGTTCAAACTGTTCATAGGAAATTAAAATGGAGATGGACAGGACATAATTGATGAGAGAGAAAAAAGAGAAATGGACCAAATTGATAACAGAATGGTGCCCAAGAGAGAGCAAGAGAAGGTCTACAGAAGAAACGTTGGGAGGACGATATCAAAAAAGTTGCTGGTCCAGAATGGACTCGAATCACAAAGGACAGGACAACATGGAAATCTTTAGAGGAGGCCTTTGTCGAAAGACAAGCTGTTTGAGTGAAAACTAATCCGGTTGCCGATGAGTAAACACAAACTTTTGAATACTTACTTAGATTTAATTTATTTTAAAAACATTATTGTTATTACCTAACTTTTAAGCAGCAATAAAGGCTATTTTTTTATTAGGTACTTACTATACTAGCAAATGTAGGCATGAACAAAGACAGTACTCCGTTAGCCATCAGTGCAAAGAACAATATCGGCTTTCCACCGAACTTCTTACACAGTAAGCCAGATGGGATCTGCATCACTAGATATCCCCAGAAGAATGATGATAAGATCACTCCTTGCTTCTGTTTGTCCCAATTGTAGATCTAGAATAGGAAAAGTATAATAATTAATTACCTGCGTAGATCTTCATGCCAAGTTTTATGGAAAATCTGTTTTTAGTACTGTGTTTTACATATTAAAAGGAATTTATCAAGTGGTCGAAACCAGTGAAAACATTTTTGGTTACGAAAATTACCTTAAAACTATAGTTAAAGGGGACAAGAGGTAGAGGAATGTCTAGATAAAATAATTGAGTACAGCAGGTGAAAACAACATTTTTGGATTTGTGTCGAATTAGGAAGTCAAGTTACTTTTAAAACAAAATTTATTTTTGGCGAATACCTACACTCTAACGACACGAAGGTCTTATCTCAAAATGTTGTGCTGATGATTGAAAGTAGTGGGACATTTTGATGTCATAACTCATAATTATTATCCGTCCAGTTGATAACAGCAGCTACTCAGACGGATGTTGTAAGAGGCGAGAATCGAGATGTGACCGTTTCGCTACCGGTTGGAGTCACAACATCCAACCTCGAGATCGTAGTGATCTTCAGTTCCATCACATTTAACTTATGTTTTTGTAGGTCGTTGTAGTCGAAATATTAATATCTTCGTTGTGATATCGTACGAGTTTTTATTCTATTTACACTTGTAGGCTGTTTCGTAATTTTTATAATGCTATTAATTAAGATAAGTGTGACAGATAACGTTGTGTATACGTACGTATATTCCCCCATAACATTATTTTGCAGTAGTGAGTAGTTTAACAATATTATCTGTCTCTTCATGGGCATGCCGGTTGAGAATTCTCCTGATCTGGCCCTTTTTGTGTATCTAGCACAAAGTATGTCATCAAGTTCATCGGCGTATAGTCATTTTACAAATCCCACTTGTGAATCTGCATAATAATTATGATCACACTATCTCAACATACCAACTCATTGTTTCAGGTTGCATATTTTTCTAATCACACTATCTCAAAGAAGATAGATATCTTTGACAGTTACACCACACACATACTGCGATAATCTAATTTCAATCCAACGTTTTTAAATTCCCGATTAGACTCATCTCACCTGATGAATAGAGCATTATGAATCCAAAGACTTAGTACGCTCTCCGAGGAAACGATTTTTTTCCAAGAAGATATCCACTTCATTCAAAAGATACTGACCGTTATAGAAGTGTCATTCATCCGCGAGGTATCCGTCATTGCGAGGATGGCGACGCCCATACAACTGCGGCATATGAACAGTGTTGTCATACACACAGTCATACATGCCATCTGAAGGTGCCTTATACCGTAGCCGTATGCTGTGGATTAAGGGTTAAATTGGGTTTGTACAATACTTAACAATTGAATGTGCGTACTCAGAGGATGCTGCTGCCCATCCTCCGGTAGATTCTTTTAGTCGCCTTTTACGATACTCACGGGAGGAAATGGGGTTGTGCTATTCCTAGCCAACACCACACGAACAGCGGCATCCTCTAATTACACACATTCAATCCAACTGCAATCGCCAACCCGCCTGCCAAGAGTGGCGATTATGGCGAATCCCCCCCCCCCATTTTGGTGGAGGCCTATCAGCCGATGGACATCCGCTGTTAGACATAGGGTTTCCCCAACGATCGCCATAACAACCGGTCCAGCGTTGCCCTCATCCAACGTGTTCCCGCCGCCTTCACCACTTTGTGCGGCTCACTGCCTACATACGCTGCGCTTTCCGGTATGCGGTCGCTTCCCAAGGAACACGTAAGCTATATAGCAGCTGTACAGTAGCCGCATAAAGGAAATTTCCTTTATGCAGCTACCGTGCTGCTGCTGTATAGCTTGCGTGTTCCTTGAGTTCTCGAGAACTCTTCGACCCCATCAGCCATCGGTTCTGCGAGCAATGTGCCCCGCCCACTGACTGCCTCTTCAGTTTTTAGTAATTTTTGAGCTTTGTCAGTATTCTTAACAATAAGTAATAAAATGCACTTACTTTTCGGGCAATCCTCTTGTGCCCAGTTTTTTGGATCCTTCACTTCATTGTCTTGTTCCATTTTGGTAATATTTCCAAATTGTAGGATATAATAATCTACAATTACCTTCTCCACATGACTTTTCGCAGAATAGTTATCACATAAATTGCTACTAACAATAAGAATGACTTTTTTAATACGAACTATAAAACCCGACGTGGATCTTGAATGTAAGAAGCAAAGCCACTAAAATCCTTGTGCAAGCAGTAACTTTACTTGCTGTGTTTTTGATAATGATAACATTAAAAATTGAAGGATATTTAATTTATTTGGATTCCGTACCCAAAGGGTGAAAACGGGACCCTAATTACTAAGCGCTCTTACAGATAAGCGACACTTTGCAATCGCAGAGGGTCGAGCCACGGTCGCACGACCCACGGCGACCGTAAAGTCTATGAGCGCGACTCTCTGCGACCCACAGCGACAGCAAAGAGTCGCTCGTCTCTAAGCGATCTAAGCCTGCGTGCGTCCGTCCGTCCATCTACCCGTCTGTCCATCTGTCCTACCTATTTTAAGGCTGTAACTTTTGAACCGTAATAGCTATAATGCTGTCACAGAATGTATTTATTAAAGCGCATTTGCTAACAAATAATAAAAAATTCCTCATAAAAGAAATTAGTTTTTTCAATGTTTTTTCTTCTCGCTCTATCGTAAAAAAGATAATACATACAAGCGTAAAACTTGGTGTGATTTTAGAGCAAACTTTAAAATATAACACCAAATGATACAAACCGGCCAAATGTGAGTTGGTCTCACGCTAAAGGTCCCGGAGGAAACAAAACTTTATTGTAAGTTTATTATTTTGTGTGGTGGTGTGTTACGGAACCTTCGGTGCGCGAGTAGCCCGACTCGCACTTGACCGGTTTTATTGAATGAAATTATCGTTGAGTCAATAAAGTAGTTCGTAACAGTAATAGAGTTATTCAGCCATTATAAAACTGTAACAGAAGTGTGTCTACATTGAAGATATTTACAAAAAAAAATTACGATATGGGTTTTACCTGTCCCTGATTCCAAATCACAAATTTTTGGATTTTTTGTCTGTCTGTATGTTTGTTTGTTTATTTATTTGTTTGTTTGGGTTTTTGTTTGTTCGAGTATCACGCAAAAACTACTGAATCGATTTTGATGAAAATTTTTTTGTTTGATAGCTTATCATCTGACTTAAAATCTGGTATGTAATTTATGCGGACGAAGACGCGGGTGAAAGCTCTTAATATTATATTTTGCATCTTTATTTTTCTTTATAGGAACGTTATGAAGTTTGTAGCAGATAATACCCATATTTTTATTCGTTAAGTCAGACGTACTTTTTGTTATCACCAGCATGAAGGCTGATTTAGTATTCATAAGGTGTTAGGTAATAGCATCCCTGTGATCTGTCCTTCTGCTAATCTGTGAATTTGCTATTCCGGGATTTTGCTTATCTGTCCTTCTGCTGCAGAGGGGATATGCCTGCATAACTCCAGTCAATTTAGGAGTAACAGCCTACCGTCTTCACCCTACGAATACTGAATCAGTCTTGCAGCTGATGATATAACAAAACGTACATCTTCACTATCATCACTATCACTATCACTACCATAGTATAAAACAAAGTCGCTTTCTCTGTCCCTATGTCCCTTTGTATGCTTAAATCTTTGAAACTACGCAACGGATTTTGATGCGGTTTTTTTTAATAGATAGAGTGATTCAAGAGGAAGATTTATATGTATAATAACATCCATTAAATAATGGAGAAGTACTGTTATTTTTGAGGTTTCTAATGTGATGTCGTAAATAATTACATTTTTTCCGCTTACATTGCAAACGCAGGCTGAACCCTACGAGTTTTATCAAAATAATGTACTAAGTATTGTACACATTGAAAAGGTCTACAGAAAAGTCCGTGATGGTATATGTCTAGATCTCTTATGGATAACCCACAATAACTTTTTTTTGTCATTTACTTTTTACGACAAATAATGGCTAATTTTCGAAGCGATTTTAACCAATACAGCATTAATCCTTAACCAATTAAATACCTTGAATACATTGTTCATTTAATATAGATCTATATGGCCCTATACACCGCATGATTTAAGTGAATATTTTCGAAGATATTACAGATTTAAAAATTGCGGGACGTAGCGTTTGCGGCGGTACCGGCCGGCCGCCCGGTGCGGCAAGAGCGTGCGAAGCCGGAGCGGGCCGCTATGTTTTTATATACAACGTTCACAGTTTTTCTGTAGTGTATTTAGTATCAGCATTGCACCCGTGCGAAGCCGGGGCGGGTCGCTAGTCTCTTATAATATAGGGAGGTGGCTAGCCTTCCGCTCACAAAAAGCCTACATAATCAACTATATTCATCTCGTAGTCGTACAGCGCCCACGGCGAGAAATGTGATGGTCTATATTCTAAATCTAAGCCACACAATAATTAATTTAATATAATGGGATCACTAGGTGTCCCCCATGGAATACGAACCCACGACGTCCGCCTCGAGAGCCTAATGCTCTTAACCATTAGACCACGAAGGCAGTTGGTAGAGGTATACCTACCTAATTAGCTAAGAACTTTGTGTAATTTTGTATTCTTTAAAAGTTCTGTTGTGGAGTTTCTGGCCACATCTTCTCTACAACGGAACACTTTCCAACGTGGTTGTAGACTCAAAAAATTACGTCAGAAAGCCGTCGGAAATCTTTGTGTATTATTTTGAATACAAAATGTTAGTTTAGATTTTTTAGGTAGTTTCCTTCGAAAACAGGCAGGACAAAGAAGTCGCACGTCGTGTCGACAACGTCTGGAAGAGCTACTGGTCCATGAAGGAGTTAATGAAGGGTGAACTCCCGCTATCCCTGAAACGAAGACTCATTGACATGTATATCCTGCCTATCCTAACCTATGGTGCCCAAACCTGGTCTCTAACAGAGTCTCAAAAGTCCAAACTCAAGGGTTGTCAGAGAGCGATGGAGCGCAGTATATTAGGTGTTAAAAGAACAGATCGTGTCAGGAACACTACACTGCGCTCCAAAACACAAATCGCCGACGTCGGGAAGAAAACAGCTCAACCAAAGTGGGAATGGGCCGGCCATGTCTGTCGAATGCACCAGGAGAGGTGGGCAAAAATTGTTACGCCCTGGATTCCAGAAAATGGTCGTCGGCGCCCGGATCGTCCTAGGAAGAGGTGGCGGGATGATCTGGATGCTTTTGACGACAAGTGGCCAGAGCTTGCCCAGGATAGAGATGGTTGGAAGATTAAAGGGGAGGCCTTTGCCCAGCAGTGGGATGAAACAGGCTAGAAAAAAAAAAAGTTTTTTTTTACTTTGACTATGATGGAGGACTAGAGGAAGCCGAAGAAATTATCAGGATCACTCAAAAAAGTTTCTGGGGATCGAAAGTCACTAGTACGAAATGAAGTACCAATCAAATCATTCGAATTAAATTTTCTCTCAGGAAAAGAAATTAGTGGGAATTGAACTTGAAACGGCAAATTCAATCTCCTAGATTCAACCCTGGACTTTTTTCGCCGTGAACTTAAGAACAGTGAGGAAACTGAATTGAAAACCTAATGGACTATAATCATACATACATACAATAGAGGTCGAACGGCGAGAGAGCGGACACAGTGTTGCCGCTATCAAAATTATGCAAAAATGAATCGGGTACATCGCCAAAGTTTGTTGTATTCCACAGTAGTAGTAGTTGTGAGAGAGGTATTTTGGTGATATGACAGAGTGTTCAGTTCTACATTTTTCCAGCCCCGAATTTTACCATACAGATATAGCATTACCAGCAGCGTCCATGAGCTACTTTCGCGTGCAGGTCTCCAGACAGGAAGGGCAGAATAAAAGATAAGCCATAGTTTGCGAAGCAGCAACGCATTCACACCTGAGGTCTGACCCATGAATCTAAATAGTTTTATTTATCCTAATTCTGTAGGTTAGTATATAAATTAGTCAAGAGCTTTATATCGGGCCTTTACAGGTAAACCAACGATATACCAGAGATGGAAAACATCACTTTTTAAAGTAGTAATTCTGCCAGAGGTAACAATAATTTTATGTAGAGTATCAAAGTGTTAAAATGAGAGTTATAAAACTCATAAACTATTTTGGGGAAGACAAAAAATGTGCTACAATACAAATACATAAACTGGGTGGAACATAGCGACCAACTTTCCCAAAAATAATATTATTATTAGCGTATTTTTTGTACTGCATTTTTTCTAAAAGATACGCTAGTATAATTATCATTATTTTTATTCGATTCCATGATAATAACTCAATTAGTTAAGATCTTTAACTGTAACACTCGATTGCAGAAACGCTCATTAAAGTTAATCCTCCATTAAATCTCTTGGAGTCACTAAACTTGTCATCTTGTATTTGTGTTAAAAGCTAGCAAGAGATTTAATGGAGGATTAACTCTAATGAGCGTTTCTGCAACTGAATGTAAGCCCCACTTGCGTCAACCTATAAAGGTTAGCTATTAACTCCGGGTAGCATAGCTGTATCAGTTGTTTTTACCCGACTGCGCCAGACAACAAACAAACAATTTTGAGTTACCACTAACCCAGCTGACCTACCTAACCAACCCATGTTGCAAGTAGAACTCAGGCTATAAACGTTGGGGTGCTAAGGTCGGGTAACCTCCACGAGAGCTTGCCGCTTCCCGTCCCTTTTGGATACGTCCGGAGGGAAGGGAAGACGGTGGAGCCGGTGCATCCTGGGCGATGTGCAGTGACTTCCCCAAAGTGGGATCTTGCTGCTCATCGGCAAATGACCCGACACGTTCGTTCCTCCACGTGTCCCTCTGGTTTTCAGAGGGCACAGTGGAGGAAGGAGGAGTGTGAAGGAGGAAGCGGAGCGCGCGCGGGAGGACGACCCTCTCGCGGCACCGCTCCGCCAGCGGAGAAGGGGCAGGAGAAGGCGGTTGCATAACCGTCTTCAGCCCCCCGGTGGTGAGTAGCGGGCAGCAGGCGCGGGGGTGCCTCCGCCCGCATTGCACTACTCACCACCCTAGCGGAAAGGGGAATGGCTGGGCACTCACGGTCATTCCCAGGCTCCTCCCGTGCGGAGGAGCGTGGTAGGGCCCGCCGAAAGGCGGGCGATCGCCGGCGGGGGACAGGACGTAAAGGCTCTGCTGGTCTCCCAGTCCCCTGCCATCCGGGCGAAGCGGGAGTGCCGCTGGGTTATTTTAGTGGGTATACCGGTGACACGCACCGGGGAGTCCCACATACCCCTCCCGTCCCCCAACGGGAGGGGATGCGTAATGCATTTTTTCCCAGCGTCAAAAAAAAAAAAAAAAAAAAAAAAAAGGCTATAAACGTTTACTTATCATGGACTTTCCTCTCTGCTACTAAGTCTACTGTGCCCTAACTCAGAAGAGGTTTCTATAAAATAAAATTTAATTAGAGCGTCCTTTTCGCTTAAATCTAGAGTAATTGCCTTCAAAAATTATTTTAGAGAGTTCCTTGGGGCGACCTTTTATTAGTTTATATTTGGGATTTTTAATAAAAATTAATGAGACGGCGGCGCTTTAATTAAATAAAAACAATTGTGTTCCCCTTACCAGGTGTTGGTCGTTATTCATTTAGAAGATTTTTTGAGATTGAGAGTTTCTTGCCGTATATACCTACGAAAAAAATATCAGCTGTCCCATACAAAACTGCAAATCTACTCGAGCCAAATGTCCGCTGCAAACCTACTCGAGCCAAATGTCCCATACATTTGGCTCGAGTAGGTTTGCAGTTTTGTATGGGACAGCTGATATTTTTTTCGCGATTTTGATGTTGGTGCCATAGGGAAAGTTGTTCAGTTTGATGGTCTGATTATCCCCTTAAAAAAGTGTCGGTATATTAAGAAGGACCCTATAATATATCTTCTCTGCTTTCATAATAATTTGCAACTGAAAAACACACAAACAATGATTCCAAAATATGACGTCAATAATAATGTTGATTTTTTTCGTGCATACTTTTACAGTCCGAAATCTACCCCGCGAAAATTTCGGCCACACTATATTCAGAAGAAATGGTGTATGGTGATTCTCGTAAAACTGTTTATAAATAAATAAATTAAAATCAGACCTGTAACTGTACTTTTGAATTAGTTAACGTCACGCAGCAACTGTGGATCTCCCGCTAAACTCTTTTAGGAGTTTTGGAGAGAAATTGTTTATTCTAGATTATAATTTTTTTTTGTAAAAATTAAATAAATTAAAAAAAAAATCTGAAATCGAACTTACTTTGGTCCTCTTTTTATCGAGAAAATTTATTGAATCATGTTTTCAATGAATACATTCACTGCACAAAGAAGTATCTACACTGTTATTTGAACTATATAATATTGATTGTAATAGTTTTGTAATCAAAAACCGGTTCGAAAACAGACTACGTGACTTCCTGTAGTGTGTTCGTTGAGGAAAATGTAATATTCAAAGGCATAGAAGAATGTTCGAGAGTCCACGGAGGAAATGCTCTAAAGAAGATAAATTAGTTTACTTTCTATAATACCCTAATTGACTTGTGTAAAGGAAACTGTAGATCATCAAATTGAACAACTTTTTCCATGGGATGAATGTTAAAATTGCAAAAAAATAATCAGCTGTTTCGTAAAAAACTGCGATCCCACTTGAGCCAATTGTATGGGACAGCTGATTTTTCTCGTGATTTCAATGTTGATCCCATAGAGAAAGTTGTTAAGTTTGATGGTCTAATTATCTTCTTTAATAAAACCGGTCATGTGCGAGTTGGGCTACTCGCGCACCGAGGGTTCCGTACTACAACACCACAGAACACAACATTATTAACTTAGAAAAAAAACTTTTTTGTCCGGAACCTTTAGAGCGAGACCGACTCGCACTAGGCCGGTTTTTAGTATTTGTTGTTATTCTGTAGAGTTTGATCTATAATCACACTAAGTTTGGCGCTTGGATGTATTACCGTTTTTACTATAGAGCGTGAAGAAAAAACGTTGATAAGAACTAGTTTCTTGTTGAGAAACCCCCTTAATTTTGAACTTTTTGACATTTTTATTATTTGCTAACAAATCCGCTGTAATAACTAATAATAAAGGAGATTAGAACTAAATCTTGACACCCATTTGGAGTTCCTGTGCGCTATAAATAAAAAGGGTCCCGCTGGCTGTAGGTTTTTTCAAACCTATGCCATTCTTCCATTTTGACGGAACAAATTTTATTTTTGATTGGATTCGATAGAACAAATTTGGAACTAAATCCCAGACATACTCGCATCGTTCTACGACACGGGGTCCCGCTGAGTGTAGCCCAAAAGAAAAATCTGCTGTTGCATTACATTTGAGTAGAGTAGGCGTTGCAGTTTAGTATGGTACAGCTGATTTTTTTTCGGTTTGTTCCCATAGTAAAAGTTGTTCAGTTTGATGGGTAGAGTATGTGGTTTAAAGGTTAATGATACTTTTTCTTACACCCTGTATAGGTTTATGTAGGTAGATAGATTCTATGACGATTGTTCCTGAACTCTCGTGTCTTCTTCGTATCGAAGTCGTGGAAACACGAAGTGCCTATGATCTTGAATAGAGCAAAAACACAGTGGGAACTATATTTTTTTTAAAATTTTACAGGTAGTTTGAAAATGTGTGACAATTTCTTTTTTAGGGTTCCGTATTCAACAAACAAGGAGCCATTAAACTTTTGTGTATTCTGTCCCTCTATCTATCTGTATGTCCCACCTCAATTACCCCCTCGTTTTTCATTAGTTGAATGGAAATTTTGCAAGAAGACGGATAATAGTAACCCAAAAACAGAATTATCATAATTATTTAACTAATTTACTATGGGCCCAAAATTGAAATAGCAATAAAAAAAAATCAAATCAATCAATCAAATATACTTTATTTGACATCAAAACATAAACAGTAAAATACAGAGAAAAAAATACTAGAGGCACAAAATAAGGCGGTCTAAAAAATCACCAGGTGTTAAAAAATAGACCATAAAATTGAACAACTTTCACTATGGGACCAATATCCAAATCGTGAAAATAAAATCTGATGTTCCATACTAAACTACAAAAATCTGCTCGAGCTAAATGTATTGGTTGGACAGCAGATTTTTCGCGATTTCGATGTTGGTCCTATAGTGAAAGTTGTTCAGTTTGATGGTCTAAACAACCCCGTTAATAGATTTAAATGTTTATTTTTACTTTTGTAACACCTTGCATTGACATTTTATACGAGACTAGCATTTGCTCGCGACTTCGGTCGCGTATCAAAATAATTTATAGACTATGTTACTCAGGAATAGTGTAGCTTTCTATTAGTGAACGAATTTTTACTCGGGTCAGGAGTTCTAGAAATTACCCCCTACATACAAATAAACAAATTACCTATACCTTAGTGCACATAGTGTGGATACCAAAATTATTTTTCACTATTTCGGTGTTTGCCGTACTGTGAAAAATTATCAGTTTGAAGGTATGAAAATTTATTATATTATTATTTAATTTTACCCAATGCATTATAATAAAATTATAACATTGAACGCACAACATGAAATTTTACATTTAAACAGAATCATGTTACATTCAGAAACATTTTCATAAATGAAGTTGCCTAATTCAGTGAATTTACCTCATAAATTGTAACGCTGCGAGGGCGCTCGACGCCATTTATTAAATCCAACAACTAAGGCTCTGAATTTAATACGAATAGGGATGATGACTGATCCTGGAAATTCATATCTTATAACGAATTCTAAAAAAGGCTGAATTCAATAACAAAATGTTAAAACTAAATTACAATCAAACAGAAAACAAAAAGTTATAAGCGATTGAAATACGTTTCTTATCGTCTTCTATCTCTTTCATGCAAAACAGATGTTTGTATGACACTTCGTTATTATTTGTATTAAAATACGAGGGTATGACGTCACTCCCTTTATATCTGCCTCTCGCTCTAACCGTAAATTTTAAGCAATTATATTTAAAACACATATTTTTATTTTTGAAGATATTAAAAAATTTGTTTCACTTTAGTGTTTAAGATATCAAACAGTTTTTAAAAAAGAAATAAAATAAAAATTGTAATCATACCTATTGTACTACCGAGTGAAAACCATGAATGAGGGCTTAAAAAAAACGAGATTTTTTTTTTATTCTTAAATATACTGTTACGGCCGCTGTCAAACGTCAAACGTAAAGAAGGCATTCGAAAATTCGGCCGGGCCATTAACAATCGCCGTGGTCCTACGGTCGAAGGTTCCGCCTCCCATGCTAGGGGGTGACGGTTCGAATCCGATCCGCGCCAAAAATATTTCTAGATTTTAGTGTTTTTAGAAATGTTCTAGAAGGTAGAGAGAGAAGGAATATTTAAAAAGGGACAAAAAGGTGAACGTGTCTAGGAACTTCGAGAAATGAGGCGAAATTACGAATATTTGAAAAGAACCAGAAAAGTGGGCGTGTCCTCGATCGGTTTCGAGAAAAGAAGGCGGGGTTAGAACTATCTGGAGGAAAACAATCGAGTAAAGAAAAGAAGATCAAAAAAAGGGTATTCCGGAATATTCTGCGGGCTATAAAAAGGCGGCGAATTTCGACTGGCGGCAGTCCTTGGTTAAACAGTGAACAGTGTGAAACAAAAGGAAGAAAAGTAAAAGTGGAAAAGTACTGGTGAAGAGAAAAGTGCTAAGAGTGGAACAGTGAGTAGACTAGTGTCAGTGTAGTGCGTGACGTCATAGTGTCGGTGTAGTACGTGACGTCATAGTGTCAGTGTAGTGCGTGACGTCATAGTGTCGTACGTCGTGACGTCATAGCCGTGACGCGTGTCGTGTCGTCACAGTAGTGACGTAGTGGACTGTGAACAGTGACAGTAAGTGGTGCACGGGGAATCCCTGCGAGGAGGACCCGGTGAAGTGAACCGTTTAGGGGAACCTCTGCGAGGTGGACCGTTTGTAAGTGTATCCCAAATAAACTCTGCAAAATTGGACTTAGCGTTTCACTCCAATCCCGGAACCCGTCGCTCGTAACAATACTTACTTTCCGTTCCGTTCCGTTCCGTTCAGCTGGCTCACCAGCCAGCAATTCTGCTGCAAGGACGCAAAGACGACAGCAATATGAGGGGGCCAGCGCCACAGCTACTCGCTAGAGAGGCTCGCGAGCTCAGAATATTGCGATGCATGCAATCAAGCTTATAGTTAGGCTTGGAACTTTACCTCTATTCGCGTTTTAATCGTTTACATCGCAATCATTATGTTCACACGAGCTGCTCCTCCGAGCTGATGCTGCACTTGCGTCCTCGATATAGATATCTATCTTCTGCCCGAGGCACCAGTGAGCCACGTAGATAGGACAGGAGTGTGGGGCTTTCGCAGTCAGGATGAGGAGAGAAAGGAGGTTGCAACCAGCCCGAAACAGGTCATCGTAAAGCCAGTATGTGGAAGATAGATACTATACTTGGTGTGTAATAAACTAGAGGGGGAAGGATAGTGACTGCTAATGGTTGTTTAATCTTCTATCCGATGGTGGCGCGCAGTGCCTGTCCTGGCTGTTCGCTGGGTTGTTGTATATTGTCTTCTTCGTCTTCAGTTTCAGTGTCAGTTTCCGGGGACTTGTATATTTTTTCTGCGTTTTTCTTGATAAGTCCTCTGTTGGTTGCAATCGATTTCCAGTATCTCTTGTTTTTGTGCGTGTAATTGTAAATGTCATGTTGAAGGGAGTTTTCCCAGGTGAAAATGGGACGGCCTACTTTTCGTTTTTTCTCCCTGTAATTGAGGGCAGCGTGGAGCAAGTGTGGTTTTTCGCGTCGTAAAATGTGGCCATAGAAGGATATTCTACGGACTTTAGCTATTTTGGAGATAGTTTTCCCGTCAAGAATTTCCCATATTTTTTTCTTTGGGGTGTCCTTTGCTGCCTGCAACATGTCTTTAAGTATGTGCCGTTCGTACCGCCTCAGCCGCGATCTATTTGCTTTTGTTAGGGCCGTAGCGTTAAGACCGTAGGTCATAGTTGGAGAGATAACCATTTTATATATGAGCCTGGCGATTTTCCACTCGATGTTATTGTCCTGTATGAACCGAGTCAGCATTTTGGAATTTTTCACAGCTTGTTGACATCTTGTTTTTATTGCTGCTCTTCTGTTGTGAGAAGCTGTGATAGTCGTACCAAGGTATTTTAGCTCCTGGACCGGTTTTATCAGCACGCCTCCTAGGCGTAGCTGAGTCTGGATTGTGTTTTGAGTGCCTAGGGGGTCTCTAATTATTAACTTTGTTTTTGTTTCATTTATTACTAAGCCTACTGTCTGAAGAAGGTCTTTTAGTTCTGTAACAATACGGTCTAGAGTAGCGCTGTTATCTCCTAAAACAATCAAGTCGTCTGCAAACGATAAAATCATAGGCATTGTTATTTTACTGTCCTGGTTAAGGTGGACAGACTGGTTCTCGTCCTCCAGTGTACGAAGTACGTCATCCATTAAGATTGTAAATAGCCGTGGAGAGAGAGGGCAACCTTGTTTGACACCTTTACCTTTATTTATGATTTCCGAATTCTGGCCACACCATGATATGAAAGTCTTTTCGTTCATACAGGCCTCCACTATCCTATTTGTTAGTACAGTGTTGGTTCGGTACTCAATAATATCCCGCAGAGAACAAAGGTCTACTGTGTCAAAGGCTTTTTCGATGTCAAGCGCCGCAACAAAGATACGGTTACCTGCCCGCCAATTAACATCCAGTACTTTGCGGAGGGTGAAAATGTGATCGTCTGTCGATCTGTTATTTAAAAATGCTGCTTGGTAGCTACCGAGCGGCTCTATTGTAGCATCTAGTTTTTCCAATAGGAAATTAGCGTAGATTCTGTAGCCTACGTTGCATATAGAGATCTTCCTAAAGTCGCCTATGGCTTTAGGTGAGGTCTTTTTGGGGATTGGCACTTGTTTGGTCAGGCGCCAGTCGTCGGGCATTATGTTGTGTATCCATGCTTTTTTCATTATTTCTGTTAGTTGATCAACAAATTCCACAGGGGCTGCCTTGTAGAGCTCGGGGACCATTTGATCTGTGCCAGGTACTGTACCATTCTTCATTCTTCCTATAATACGAAGTATTGTAAGTGTGTCAGGGGCCGTATCTTCCGCGGGTAACGACTCTTGAGTTTCCTGTAGTTTTTCCAGATGCGGCCCCTCGCTATTTTTTAGATCTGCAATCCAATTCGACATTGGAATAAAATATTTGCTTTGGTTTCTCAATGTTTTCGTCTTATGTTTCCGAATAAATTTGTAGGTGATTTTCATTCTTGTAGCTCTGTGTTTTTGACTAAGTCCCTTAAAAAAGTGTTTGCATTCTTCAGATTCTTCGTGTTCTTGAATTTTACGTAGGTTGGTACGGGCTTCTTTTACACGTTTGCGAATGATGGCGCTGCTAGGGTTGAGGTTTTGTTGGAATAGTCCTTTTTGTAGTCGCTAGTCTGGTGTCACGGGAGCGGGCTCTGGGCTTTAATAGTAGTTGTTGCGTGGATTCTTTCAGGATATCGTTAAGTTTATTCCAAGTTAGAGTCTTGTTAGCATTATTTGGTGATTCCAATTGGGCTAGGCGGAGTTTTCCTCTTACTAAGTTTTGAAATTTTTCTTGGATATCTTTGTTTTTTAGGTTTTCATAGTTATATAGTTTATAGTTAAATGCTTGTTTTACTCTTCCGTTAACCGACTTGCTTTTACTAGTTTGCTTATGGTTCCAGAAACTTGATGTGTTAACAATACCCCAGACTAGTTTGTGATCCGATTTTATTAGTTTGCCCCATTCTCCTTTAATAAAATCGAATTGGAAGTCTCTAGTTTTGCTAGTTATTATATGGTCAATTTGGGAAGTCTTTGTTCCTATTGCCCAAGTTACCTTACATGATTGCCGGCCCCAGGTAGTTTTAACTTTCATATTATGTTGCTGGACGAAATCAATTAAGAGACTTCCATTAAAATTGGACCTATGGTGTAGTAGGTTATTACCGAGATAACCCGACGGTACAGTTTTGCTGTCTCGTAGCCCTAAGTGAGCGTTGAAATCACCTAGCAAGATAGGATAAGCTTGTTTAGGTGTTTGACGAATAATATTACTAATTCTTGACATGCACGTGGTTGCTTCGGCCGGTAGGTGAGTCGAGATAAGAAATAGTTCAATAGGCTCTTCGTTTCCGCAAATTTTTAATTTTATGTGGGCCGCTATTATGTTTGTGTCTTTGTGGTGATGATGTATTTTAATTAGTTCGTAGTATATGCCTTTGTTAATAAGTATAGCTACGCCTCTCCTTTCTCTAGGCCGTTTGCCGCCTCCGAGGATCCAATTATAATTTTCGGATGAGTAGTCTCCGCTAGTCAGGTGTGTTTCTTGTACACATGCTAATGTGATTTGGCGGTTGGAGCTCCTGGTCTATTTTATTTCGGTCGAGTAGGGACGCACATCCTCTTACATTCCAGGTTGCTACACGTAGTGACTTACATGCTTGAGGCTCTGGAGCGGGTGTGGGTGGTGAACTTCTTAGTAGACGGTGACCTGTTGAATCTATTATTTGTCCGTTTCCGATGGGGCTAATAGTTGTAGGCATTAGTTCTACCGAGTTGTAGGTATTGGTTGGTAGTGATAAACTTGGCAACGTGTTGTTGTCAGCTAGGTTGAGGCAGTCGTTATATTTTGGGAAACACTCAGTTTCTTCATGCACTGGGTTCAAGAGGCTTGATTTTGGTGTCTGAGGGTTGCTCAGATGCAGTATACTATCGTAGTGGTTGTTTTGGAAGTAGATATGTATGGTTCCCGGGACTGGATCCCCGGATGGTTTGTAAACTAGTGGGTTTTGGTGAGGTCCGTGTACCGTTACATTAAGTAAATAGTATTCAGAGGCCGCAATGATTATGTCTTCCCCACCCCAGAACCGCACCATGAATTGTTTATTTACGTAGATTTCAATTTTTTCATTGGTCGTAATATTATTTCCGAGACTGGTTTCTGTGTCGATTATGTTGTTCAAGAGTGCATGGTGGATTCTGAAATCGTTGCGGTTCTCAGAAACGTAGGTTGCGAGATCTTTCCGTATTGCTATGTGATCGAATGTTGCACCTAAGACATTGTTAATTTGGTCGGCGAGTGCTCTATAGAGGCAGTTTCCATCTTTTGGGATGCTTATTGTCTCCATTTTTATGGCGAGTGTGGGTTTTATGGCAGACCAGATGTCTGGCTTCGCTATTTATTCGACTGTTTCGGCTCTTCCTTTGTTTGTTTCGATCTTTTGTCAGTTTTTTTGTTTTTAGTTTTATTACAATGCCTAGTTATTGTTAGTGTTGCGAGTGAAACGCAAACGTTATTTAGCTATTTATTGTTCTTTTTAATATCTGTTTACCGCTCTTTCTCTTTGATTTTTTTGTTTTAAAAAACGGCGCACGTGTTTGCCAGCTTGGCGGAGGCAGCGTGGGATATTTTGGAGAAAGCCGATTCTGCTATTTACCTATAGACTTACAGTTTAGTTATTGGAAATAGTCCTTATTGATATAAATTGTACATAAGGTCTAGAAGAAAGTACCTACCTATGTTAGGTATTATCGTACAGTTTATTGTTGTTATTGGAAATGGTCTCTATTGGTATAAATTGCACTTAATGTTTGGAGGGAAATATATGTTCGGTATTTAAGTAGGTATAAAAGTACATAGCTTATGGGACACAAAGTACATAGCTTAGGTATACGAGTGGCTTGGTAATAGTCCTGCGTCAGTAGTGGTCTCTTGATTTCCGGCTATGGCTTAATATATAAAATAAGGTATTAGAGTAAGATAATTATATGAAACACATTAACCGGACATAGCTTAGGTATAGGACGAGTGGTTTGGTAGTAATCCGTCGTCGGTTGCAGACCTCTGGGTTGGCGGCTATGGCTAAATATATAAGAGAAGGTATTAGAGTAAGATATATGAAACACATTAACCGGACATAGCTTAGGTATACGAGTGGTTTATTAATAATCTTGCGTCAGTTGTGAGTATCTGGATTGGAAGCTATGGCTAAATATATAAGAGAAGGTATTAGAGTAAGATATAAAGTAAACACATTAACCGGACATAGCTTAGTTATGCGAGTGGTTTGGTAGTAATCCGTCGTCAGTTGTGGACCTCTGGATTGGCGGCTGTAGCTAAATTATGAAAGAAGGCTTGTAAAATGGAAAAATCTCACCGGATTCTGGACATTGGCGTTGTCTGCGCGGAGCAGCTCAGCAACTCTCTCGGAAGGTTTTAGATCTCCACTTTTATTAGTCTATTAACTTAAATTAAACTTAGACACATAAGCAGGAACAAGAGAGCGGTTTGGATCTAACAAACCCGACGAGGTCAGGAAACGCGGTCACTTTTCGTTGAATTTTCACTTAAAATTCACTTCTAAATTAAACTTATGATTATACTTTATTTATCATTAAACTTGGGGCTAATGGACACAGAAGCAGGAACAAGAGACTTCTTTGGATCTAACAAACCGACGCGGTCAGGAAACGCGGTCACTTTCGTTAAATTTTTCACTTCAAATTCACTTCTGAATTAAACTTATGATTATAATTTATTTGTCTAGTAGCTTGAATTTATCTTAGTTTAATTAACAGAGAAACTTCACGAAAAACTTTGTTTAGGTTAAATCCGGCGCGACAGAGGCAGGGAGAAACGCGTTGACTTTTCAAACAAAGCCGAAAAAAAAAAAATCGTTTGTTTTACGGGACGGTTGCAGATGGTGCGTGCGTTCCCAGCGACGGTCAGTGATCGAATCCCGTCGCTCGTAACAATACTTACTCCCTAAAAACAATAACCAGCCAGTGGGTTTGATGGTTATGTTATGATTGTAAAATAATGTTTAAAATCATTATTATTTGTGCATGCGTTTTGTCAAAAACGCATACCGAATTGTCAGCTCGTCGATATTATCACCTTCAAAATATGCTTAGTTATTTGAGGCTGCATACGACGCTGACATCTTGAAAATTTTCCATTATTGTTAAATTGTTAGAAAAATAAAACACAAAATATTTATTTATTTATATTACACGAAAGAACAAAAAATACAAACGTTAACAATGGAATGGATGACAGATGTTAAAAACTTCTAACTTATAGTAGTACTCAGTGAAAACACAGCGGATAGTCGAGTTCTGTTCTGAACTTTACCAAGACCCGTTTCTTTTCGAATTACATGAATAGGGTTTAAGCTACGAGCAACAAAAAGTGTTGATTTTGTTTAGTTTAAATATTCAAGTCAAATCATCATCTTTAGGCGTGGTTTATACAGAAGAGACGTGTGGTGGTGGCGGGTAGTCAAAGTAACACCAATATAAACCTTATAGTACGTAGCATAGCGTCGTTTTTGACGTAAAGGAGAATCGCGCCCGCGCCTCCAGGCGCCCTCTCTTCTGTATAAACAGCACCTTATCTTGTTGTGGGGGCTGGCAAGCCAGCAACACTTCGACCCAGTGGGATCTTTTGTGTTAGCCCCAATACTTTTTACTTTCTTCACCCTTCAAATATATGGTCAATGAAGGAGGCAATACCATTGAGGGGAAGAAGCCTAAGATCTCCCGGTTTTGGATATCCATCACCGAGGAGGCACATGCGTTTTGCCGCCAAGACATCACAGTCACAGAGAATGTGCTCCATAGTCTCCTCATCCTCTCCGCACGCTCGGCAGCTGGGATCCAGGGTGAGTTTCATCTTGTGCATCATCGTGCCTGTGGCGTAGTGCCCAGTGAGGGCTCCGACGATGGCACGAGCCTTGCTCCTGCTGTTGTTCAGTATGAACTTTGAGACACGTGTTGTCGCATTGCTGATAAATTTCTTGGAGTGCTGTAGACCTGTAAGGCTAGACCACTCCAGCTTGTGTGTTTTATCAGCCCAATCCCTAATGGCCATTCTTATGTTGCATGCCGGGATTCCCACACTTGGTTCTGGGCCAACCATCTTTCGTTCTGACCCAGCCCTTGCCAGCTCGTCAGCATTCTCATTACCCCGAACACCGGTATGCCCCGGGACCCAGACTAATCTCACGGTATTGTGTAGACCAAGCTTGTTGAGGGTCTTTACTCCGTTTAGGATTAGCCTGGAGCTCACATAATAGGAGTTCAAGGCTTTGAGAGCTGCTTGGCTAGCACAGCACCTTAGTGGTACTCATAAGTCATCCCAAAAGATTTTATATTTTTATTAAATACAGAAAATATACCCTTAAAGAAAAAACACTACTATAAATAAAACATATTATATTATTATCTTCTAAATTACCGCCGTTTGGCTTGGCTTGGTTAGGCTTGGCTTTGGTGGCAAGGTGCCCAGGAGGCTGGGAGCGTTGCCTCTTTGTATAGGAATGCGGTAAAGGAGGTGGGGTAAAAATGTGCCTTTCCTTCGGTTTCTTTATATTTCAATTATAATTAGATATTCATATAATTTCGCTACAACATTCTTTCAACTAACAACTTTTTTTTGAAGTATGTAGCTGTAGTGAGGAGAGGTGCCACACAGAAACATTGTGTAGAAAACCTAATCCTTGAACAACCTAGTCGAATCATTTCATATAAATGGGAAAAATCTAAAAACAACGACTAAAGCAAGGAAAAATTGACAAGAAGAGGTATGGGCATGTGCAATATAATTATAGTGATGAGCTTCCTACCAAGGGGTGAGGTTAAAATTGGTGGGGGGGCAGGGAGTGTCCGTACTGTATTTAGTACCTACTAGATACGCTTTTTTATTCTGTGCCCAAGGCACAGTATAAGAAAGAGTATCCCCAAGGTAAGAAAAAGCTCTGTGGTCACGTGGTCACATGGCTATGTAAAATCATAATCATCATGATTGAAAAGTTGGAATATCAATTAAATCAATCAATCATTTATTTTTTATTTTACACCAAAACAAAAACAGTAAAATACAGAGAAAAAAATACAAGAGCTACAAAACAAGGCAGTCTTATCGCAAACAAGGAATCCGCTTTTTCTGTACATTTTGAGCCACGCATAAAATTCCAGTGCATTTCTTAGTTGCTCTATTATTAAATGTAATTGCAACTGCATGCCATAAAATTTTATTAAAGTCCATTCTAGTACGGTCAGATGAATTTATAAATTGTTAGCGCTATTTTGAAAACTGCACCTTTTTGTAGCGGGCGGCGTTAATTTCAACTTTCAGAATGAGCTTTAGGAAATGTTTTCGAAAATACGTGTGTAACTTTAGGTATTTGCAGTATGTGACACCTGTGTACTAACTGTTTGGAATAAACGTTAAACTTTTTAAAAGTTACAGCAGATTAAAATAACAATGTAGGACCAAACAGGTAAAGGCATAGTATTATTATAAGGACTGGCCTTGCGGTAGCATTTCCCCTCTGCCACGGTATAAGAACAATAAAATTGATCATGTGCGTTTACATTCAATTTTATACCTTATCAATAAAAGGTATCTAAACTATTATAAAACTGTAACAGAAGTGTGTCTGTACATTGAAGATATTTACAAAAAAAAAAGATTATGATATGATATTTAGATGTCCCTGATTCCAAATCACCAATTTTATACCTTATCAATAAAAGGTATCTAAACTATTATAAAACTGTAACAGAAGTGTGTCTGTACATTGAAGATATTTACAAAAAAAAAAGATTATGATATGATATTTAGATGTCCCTGATTCCAAATCACCAATTTTTGTTTGTTTGTTTGGGTGTTTGTTTGTTCGAGTATCACGAAAAAACTACTGAACCGATTTTGATGAAACTTTTTTTGTTTGATAGCTTATCATCTGACTTAAAATCTGGTATATACGAACTGGTAAAGACGAAGTCGCGGGTAGAAGCTCGTATCATATACAGTAACAGTCACTACGACAACACATAGACACAGCTACTGAACCTTTTTCTGTCGGATTGTGATGTTGATGAAGTGATTTTTTTTAAATTAAGGTATACAGAACCCAATGGGTTATGGTCCCAAGAACCCTAGTAATAATTAAGGTGGTGCTTCAGACCATCAAACTGAACAACTTTCACTATGGAACCAACACCGAGAATAAATAAAAAAATCTGCTGTCCTATACATTTGAGTCGAGCCAGTACGGTACTGCAGTTTTGTATGAAATAGCTAAATTTTATTTCGCGATTTCGAAGTTGGCTCCATAGTGTAAGTTATTCAGTTTGATGCTCTGAAGCACCCCCTTAAGTATTATTACTAGGGTGTTTTGTTACATCCTGTATATCTAAGGCTCAAATTGGCTCTTAAGTAGGTACTATACTTACCGAAAAAAATATCAATTATTAATTAGTCCCGGCTCAAACCGTAAAATGACTGGGCTAATGTGCGATACTGAGTGAACGCACACATAGAAACCACACCCCACTAACCATGTGTCGTATCAGTTAGTGTGAGGTTACACGGTCAGTATTTCATCAGTCTGGTCCATCAGTCTGGTCATGTATATTTGATTTTAAGGGAAACTGACTCGAGATTGACCCGACTAACATGGTGCTTCAGTATATCAGTTTCCCTTCAAATCAAATAAACATGACCAGACTGATGGACCAGAATGACGAAATACTGAACGTGTAACCGGGCTCTTAAGAAACTGCGACGAATTGTATCTACGGTACGGTAATTCTGCGACAGAAAATGACTATAAGGGTATTTTATTTCCAATCTCAGTCTTATTCCCAACAGGAGGTCTATGCCCAGCAGTGGGATGTATAAAGGCTGATGATGGTGATTCTAAATGAGACCGAAGCGTGTGAAAAGAACGTAATTGAATGTGTGTATGTAGTTTACTTAAAAAAAGGCTACCAATTTTACTTATTATATTAAATGTATTTGATTCGAAAAAAATAATACTTAAGAGGGCTATTACAAGCTCAGTGGCGCCCTCGTCACAATAAAAAAGATTTCTCAACAAAGAAAGCCTAAATTAAAAAAGTGCTCAACAGATAAACTACAAAAGCCTTCAAGCCATTATTATACAATACTTTTATAGGTTATAAACATTCCACTTTTAGATAATTTCGAATAAAAACAAATGCGGCCGTTTTATTTCTTTTTTCAAAATTTGTACCTTTAAAAAACCTATAAAAGTATTCTATGAAAATAGCTTGAAGGCTTTTGTAGTTTATCTGTTGAGCTCTTTTTTAATTTAGGCTTTCTTTATTGAGAAATCTTTTTTATTGTGACGAGGGCGCCACTGAGCTTGTAATAGCCCTCTTTACTTTAATTTTACGGAACTACGTTTTAAAAATGTTTTAAAATACCTAAAGGTAGTTGTTTCTGTTGAAAGTTATTCAGTAAAGCAGGAATTTAAATTTATGGCTTGTATGAAGTTCCGGGTTGAACATAGAAAATGGGAGAAAATTAATTTTACCACGAAAATTCTGGTCACGGTCGGAATTTGTGTGTGACAGGATTAAACTTGCTGTTTATTTCCACGAAAATTATAACAAAATGATGCCACGAGTATGAAGAAAATAGGTAAAAGCTGTGATTTCGACGAAATTTTCGGTACTCACTAAAATGAAACATAATAATGACTGCAAAATTGAAGGTGATCATTTTACATGGCTGATTTTAATTACAGTGGCTGCGTATTTACAAAAGTATTTAGGTAAGTATACACAGGATGTCAACGGACAGGTAAACTCAGATTTGTTAGCGTGCCCACACATAACTGAGAAGTCGCATCACATCGCAAATATCTGCGATGCGCTGCGTGCAATCATCATCATCATCATCATCTCAGCCGACGGACGTCCACTGCTGGACATAGGCCTCCTCCAAGGATCGCCATAACGACCGGTCCTGCGCTGCCCTCATCCATCGTTTTCCCGCCGCCTTCACCAGGTCGTCGGTCCACCGTGTGGAGGGCCTTCCCACGCTGCGCTTTCCGGTACGTGGTCGCCACTCGAGAACTTTTCGGCCCCATCGGCCATCGGTGCAATTATAAATAAATAAAATAAATAAATAAATATCTTGGACAATGTCACACAAATTATCTAGTCACATTTAAAGTACCAGAATCTAGCCTGGACTTGTATAATGATGACTAGACAACGATATAGGATACAGACATCCATGACTCGGGTACAAATATTCATATTCATTATACAAATTTTTGTCCCTTACGGGATTCGAACCCGCGACCCTCGGCACAGCAAGCAGGTTCACTACCGACTGTGCTACCGGTTGCTACCGGGCCGTCGTAATCATACATTATGTCATCGTAATATGTCATCATAATATATCAGCTCTGGCAGATATTTGCGATGCGATGCGACGTCGCAGTTATGTGTGGTTTCGGGTAGTCATAGTTTCTATGGAAGATACTCGTACAATGGGAATTTTGCACGAGTTTGATGTTGAGGGCATAATGTAAGTTAATTATAATTTATCGGGCTCCACCCTGCTTCTGTGCGATCTCCCTAGCCTTTGGCGATGCGCTTGTTGGACTTGTTGCTGAGGACTCTGCCGCCCTAGTGTCTCCATAACTCTTCGTAGCGTTCGTAAGTTTATATTGACGTCTTCCACGACCTTGGGCGACGCGACTGTCGCAGTTTACATATGTGTGAGTGCTAAGCTAGTGAAAGTCTTGTGGTGAACCAGGGCTCCGAGACGAGACCTGCCCTTGACAATGCAGTAAGGCATGGGAGTGCCTTACAACAGAGTGTGGGCAGGAATAGTACCAGCTCAATAGCATCAACATCATGAGCATGACGAAAAACTGCGTCTTTTTCTTCTCCACAAACTTTGTGGCCATGTTGGTTCACATACCAGACGTAAAATAGTGCAACTGTCAACTGTTTACCCTAACTATAACTCCCTGCATACTATTACCTATTCTGTGCCAGAGTGGCTAGTCAGAGGGGCCTCTTTGGTGGAGGCTCGTCCTTCTACGCGACCTGTAGTGTTGTAATTGTACTGATTTTAATAGCCAGCAGTAGTCCCTAAAGCATGTATCTAACCAAATTTGAATTGAATGCAGTTGGCGCAATTTTCTTAATGTACAAGTTTCCTGTCAGCGAGATAGAGCAATAACTAAGATTTAGGCTGCCGATCTCGGCCGAGCTCCTGATTGGTTAATATTTACACAGCTACACAGCTCGCCCAGCCAGCTCGCATCAGTGGGTGGACAGGCAGCCTTAATCTTAGTTATTGCTCTATCTCGCTGACGGGAAACTTGTACATTCAGAAAATTGCGCCAACTGCATACTACATAATGTTTTAGGGACTGCTGCTGGCTATTAAAATCAGTACAACTAAACGTGTCCTCAGCAGGTATAATTTTGAGGGCACTTTTAAATCTGCTGTTATTGCAGAGTTGATTAGCATCTGGTTAAGACTCTAAAAATCATCTTAGCGTACTACCAAATTCCCATTATCCTGTAAACAGACATACGCACGACATGTTTCAGTCTCAGCCAAATTAATTAATATTAAGATATCTTCATATCTTCATTAATTAACTTGACATCTAAACATGCGCTAATCTGAGACGTTTTGATTAAGTTACGTACTTGTCACATAAACCCTTAATTGAAAATTCTGTCACAATGTCAGACTGGTGCATGTTCAGTGGTTAAAGTAAAAGTTGTTGTTTTGGGGAGTCGCAAAAATTAACTGAATTAGGTACCATGACGCGCAACGAGACAGAACGAAATCTATGAAAGAATGGAATATGAAAGAAATTTGACATAATTTTGTTTCAATGTCCCTACCATGTCCCTACCTACTATACACACAGCGACACATCATGCTATACAAAATCAACAAAAGCTTGCGCGGCATGCTTATTTTGGTTTTGTATAGCTTGATGTGTCGCCCTGTGACATTTCTTTTGAGAAAATAAATATTCCTTAGAATCATCAAAATTCTTTACTTCCCCATTTGTACAAACGAAAATAATATGGCAACTCTACGTTGCGTCTTACTTTTTCAAAGGCCGAAGAGTGGCAACCGCGTACCGAAAAACGAAGCGGGGGTACTACGGTACTACGGTACCACTTTGATCTAAGACGGTACCTACCGTAGTACCGTGGTAGGTGGACCAACGACCTGGTGAAGGCAGCCTGAACCCGTTGGATGAGGGCAGCGCAGGGCCAGTCGTTATGGCGATCCTTGGGGGAGGCTTATGTCCAGCAGTGGACGTCCATCGGCTGAGATGATGATGATGATGACAAACAAAGGTGTGGAAAATCAACCGAAAAAAAATTACATCAAAAATTGCTATAACTGAGCTGCCTGTACTAACTTAACCTACCTAGAAAGTGACCTACTCAGAAAAACTTGACAAGAAAATGACAACGTTCTAAAATTACGTACATCGAAAGTGACCTACTTATACAATAAATAAATAAATAAATAAATAAATATCTTGGACAATGTCACACAAATTATCTAGTCACATTTAAAGTACCAGAATTATAGCCTGGAGTTGTATTATGATGACTAGACAACGATATAGATACAAACATCCATGACTCGGGTACAAATATTCATATTCATTATACAAATTTTTGTCCCTTACGGGATTCGAACCCGCGACAATGGTTGCAACCGGTTGTAGGGTGGCAAACCAATATTCTTAGGACTCTTAAAGTATGACCTATGCCACAAAATGTAGGTATCATTTGCCTACATAACAGGTAATAGAAAACTAGCAGTGGGATCTTGGAGTATAAAGGCATTCCTATCAAAATTAGTTATACTCAGTATAACGAAGTGAACTTACAAAGTTGATAAACTGGTAACAAGCTACACGATAAACCCACCCCCGGTAGGTATAAGGGTTCCGCGGGCATTCGATTTGTTAAGAAGTTACGGAACCAATACGTGACGAAATTAGATTTCGTTAGGACGAGCTTTCAGGCGATAACTTAAAGTGTTCTATTTCATGTGTGCTGTGGTTCTTGTTATAAAATGATCTCATTTTCTTCCCGTAGGTGTTATATTAGATGACTAAGCGTGGGGTTTTTTGCAATGTTTCTACAGGGTCTAATAAAACACCCTAATAATACTTAAGGGGGGGACCATCAAACTGAAAAACTATGGAGCTAACTTCGAGATAGCGAAAAAATTTTTGCTGTCCCGTACAAAGAGCGGTTCGCCAATGCGCTAACACCTGACGCTGTCAGGCTTGCCTTGGCTACTAAAATATAAAAACAGCACTGAAGTGAAGAACCATAGAAATTGAAAGAAGAAGAACATAGAGTACGAAGAGATGGCATATCGGCTTGTTTCTATAGAAAATGTTGTCGCCAACAAAGGGGGTGAAAAACGGGTGAGGGGAGGGAAATACGCTACTTCCCGCTAGATGTGTATGATATGACGTCAGGCCCAGTTGAGTATCTGTGCACAGTTCGATACAACATCTCTACCCCAGGGGAGCGCGTTATTTTCTCTATGAAGAAGAAGCACTATAGTGCGTCCAAGATAGCATGGTGATTTGTCAGGCGGTTTTCGAGATTTCATTTTACTTTTTAAAGCTTTTTAGAGCATCGGTGGTGCGTTGCAGATAGATATGGACACCCAATTATAGAGGTCCGGGTTCGAATCCGCACGGAAAACATGCCATGTACCAATGAGTTTTTCTAACTTATGTACGTAATACCGACTGTTCTCAAACGGTGAAGGAAAACATCGTGAGGAAACCTGCATACATTGAAGAAGAAATTCTGATGTGTATGTGAAGTCTACCAATCCGCTTTGGGCACGCGTGGTGGACTAATGCCCATGCACCCTCCCTGAGGGTAGGCCTGTGCCCTGCAGTGAGACGTTTAAAGGCTGATGATGATGATGATGATACTAGATTAATTAACATTTACTAAACATAAAATTAAAGGGTTTACGGCTTAAATTTTTTCAGAAAGTAAAATAATCGCTCTAAAACGATCTGTCAAAATCACCATCCTTATGTTGGACAGACTATAGGTATTATAGGGGGAAATCAAATTTTAGAGTAAGCAACACTGGGGTAATTAAATTACGGTCATTTACACCCTGCGTCTTTTTGCAACGCAGAAGTGCTACAAAAATCGATTGAGTTGCGATGCAGCATCGGACAAAGAATAGATGCAAATGCGATACAGCCACGATGCAAAACTTTCGTAATTTATTTGATCAGTTAGGTATTCGTCGACCGCCATTGCCACAATGCACACGCGCGTGTGCATCAATAATAACATTGTGCATGCATCGCTACAATCATGCTTTTGAATAGACACAAGTGTAGCGATACAGTCACGCGATGGACGAACGCGCGTTTTTATTGCTGCCAAAAGGCTCAGTCTGTACAGGGCCTACTTTGACTAGATAAATGACATTTTGACACTACAAAATTCAAAAAATTCAAAATTTTTTATTCAAAATAATATCATATAGGTAGCTTTTTGACGTCATTTTTTACTACCATGTGAAAATCTATATTTTTTAATTTCTTTTATGCCATGAGATTCTGGTCGACCTATTGACGGCGAAGCTGTGTCATATTTGCATGAATCTATGCAAATCCGCACACTCACTCAATACTCAAATATCCAAAACAGCAAATACTAATAATTTAAAATTTGGCAGGGATGTTTTTATTGCCATCAGGTGATCACAACAAAACATATTTTTCGCAATTCAACCCTCAAAGGTGTGAAAACGGTGGTGAAAGTTTGTATGAGAATTTTGTAACAAAGAATGGGAATCCCAGCTAGTTAGGTATTATTATAGTAAAATTTGAAAAAAAAAAAAAAAAAAAAGTTGATTGTTTGGTATTATTTTGTAATTTGATTATTGTAATTTGTGACATTGTAACATTTTTAATATCATCAATATTGCTCATTTATTTAGTTTTTACTTCATTTTAAATTTAAATTACAAACTTTATCCTAACATTTTATCACATTTTAGAAAAAATTATTCACGGGGCCGTATTGCGCTAGATGGCGCTAGTGTCGTGCACACAGTCAATTCGTTAACACATTGGTACATGGCATATTGTCAGTGCGGATACGAACCTCATTGAACTGGTCGTCCACTTCTGTTGGCTACACTGTGCCAGATCTAAATTATTTGCTTAGAAGTGGGATGCTAGCTTAATTCAGTTTCTAGTTCCTGTCCCCATTACTTAATTACCTACCTTCAAATGTCCCCACAATACTAAAACTAAAATCACAAATATTAATCTCAAAAGTCGCGTGTGGCACGCAACAATGACCCTTCACTCAACGGAATAACGCCTTTTCAACGTTGACATTTTGTCATTATTAATTACCTCAAGCCGCGAGTTATAAGGGTTTGTTCACCGTTATCTTGATTGTTTCTGAATGGACATGAAATGGCCGCTTTTATGGTTTATTCTGCGTTTCGGTTATGAATTCAATTGATTGTTTTGGCTTAAATTTTAGATGGTTTTCCAATTAGTTTGTTATCATTGTTTGTTGTCGTGTTTTTATATTTTTTTCGTATTATACTGGGTGTATGTGACGACAGCCTAGCAAATACTGAAACGGTGAACTCAGACCATCAAACTTGACAACTTTCACTATGGAGCTTCCGTGGTCTAATGGTTAAGAGCTTAGGCTCTCGACACGGAGGTCGTGGGTTCGATTCCCACGGGGGACACCTAGTGATAATGTCACTTTGTGCGTTTTTCCCCAGTTGCTTAGGACATTGCAGGGTGAATCACCTGATTTTCTGAAAAGAAAAATGATTCCGTGCTTCAGTTGGCACGTAAAGCCGTTGGTCCCGGCTACTATCTCTAGTGGTAGTAGTTGTTACATAAAAACCACGTCAGAGGCCGTAAGGCGGTCTGAAAAAACTCTGACACCAGGGCCCTGCCCACACGATAAGAAGAAGAACTATGGTATGGAGCCTACCTCAGGAAACGAGAAAAAAATTAGCTGTGACATACATTTTAGTCGGGTAGGTACAGCAGTTTTATATGAGATACTTAGCTGATTTTTTTTCGCGTTTTCTGAGGTAGGCTCCATAGTGAAAGTTGTTCAGTTTGATGGTCTGAGTTCACCGTTTCAGTATTTGCTAGGCTGTCACTTACACCCTGTATTACCTACTGTTTTGTTTGCGAGATGAAGACAAATTCATTGGGGGATGGAACGTTTATGGTTTTTTGAATTACGAGTAAGTATTTAGATTTAGATTTTTTTCTGTTCTGTGTAAAAATTAATGACCAATTCGAATATTTCAAGAGCACATGGAACTTAACTAGCACAAATTTTATTTTATTGCATAGATTGCAACTGGTTAACGAAGTTAGTTTTCAAAAATGCGGCGTCCATAGGACGGTAAATCAAAGAAATAGCGGGTACAATTTAAACTAATAGTAACAATTAATGCAATGGTCAAATAAAAAAAAATTTTATCCATAAAAAGAAAAGAGAAATACAGAAGACCTCAATCAATTTCGACCAATTTCACTGCTATCAACATTTTCAAAAATACTTGAAAGTGCAATGGCCAAAAGACTAAACTCATTTTGCGAAAAGTACAGTATTTATGACAATAGCCAAAATGGCTTCCGCCAATGCCGGTCTACTACTTCAGCTCTCTTCGGCTTCACCAATGAAATACTACAAATTATAAACGATAAAAAGTATGCTGTCGCTTTAATGCTAGATATGAGCAAGGCTTATGACAGAGTCTCCCATAGGATCTTGCTAGATAAGCTATATGGAATAGGAGTGCGAGGCCCTGCCCATGAATGGTTCTTGTCATATTTATCTAATCGTAAACAGCTGGTAGAAATAGATTTTTTTAACAAAGCAACAAATTTCATAAACATCATTAGATCTAAAAAAGTACCCGTAACAAACTCCATCCCCCAAGGCAGCGTATTAGGATGTATACTTTTTCTGATTTATATAAATGATATCCCTAAGATACTTGATAAGAAATGTGTTCTTTACGCAGACGATATATCCGTCATCTTCCCAAGTCAGAACATCCAGGAACTATATAGTCAGCTAACATCATCGCTTAACCTTATAACGCAGTGGCTTTCTGAACATAATCTACAACTCAACTTTACAAAAACAAAATTAATACAATTCATGCCAAGTCAAAAAATACCTCTAAACATTAACTTTGCGTACGAAGATAAAAGCATAGATACCGTAAAATCGTGTAATCTGTTAGGCGTTGAATTTGATACAAACATTAACTGGAAAAAACATGTGGACAATATAGCAGGGAAATTAGCAAGATTTACGTATGCATTCTATGAATTAAAGAAAACCACAGATTTGAAAACTGCAATTTGCGCGTATTATGCGTATGTGCACGCACGACTAAGCTATGCAATAATCTTGTGGGGGAATAGCGTGGACGTCGATAAACTTTTTATACTACAAAAGAGGTGTGTTAGGATTTTAGTAAATATTACAGAGATGGAAAGTTGTAGACCGCATTTTATAAAATTAAAAATCTTAACTTTGACTTCTCTGTACATCCTAGAGATTTGTAATTATGTTAAAAAACATCCAAACCTGTACACCCAAGCAAAAGATCTTTGTTCCCGTAACCTTCGACAAAGAGATGGATTAGCGATCCCATTTACAAAAATGCATTTTGTTAGTTCAGGCACATACCATATGTCAATAAAAATCTATAATAAATTACCTTCAAACATAAGAAATATTGAAAAACAATCAGGTTTCCATCAAAAACTAAAGGAATTCCTTATAAAGAGATGCTTTTATTCCCTGCAGGAGTTTTTCGACTGCGCACAGTTGCTGCGTAGTTAGTTTAGATAAATATATAATATATTACATGTAATAGTAAACTAAATATGTCAATAATGAATAAGATAAATATTGTAATAAGTTAAGTTAATAATGAAAAAGTTGTAACTACATTTAGTTTGCAGTGCCCTTACAGGGTTCATGTGCGCTCTATTTTTATGTGTCCACCTTTTGTAACCACATGAAGCAATAAACTATTATGACTATGACTATGACTATGAAAATGCATATCACTGTCCGCAACCACTTGAGCAGCTGTCAAAATATTGAGAGGAATGTAAATCTTATCTCGATTGAGATATGGTTCGATTTCGTTTATTTTATCTGCGTCATTTTATTGAACTCAAAACTAGTGATAATCATCACATCATCAGATGATTTTGTTGAATGAATGTCAAAGGAACGTCATTGACACCTGGTAAGATGTATTTACAAACTGAGTTTTGTTTTGTAGAGTCAAGGTTAAGGCACGATGGGGCTGACATAACCTCAGGGTTAAAAGCTCCAATTAAAATAAAATAAAAAACAGAATAAAAACCTTCGTATACAGGTTGGTAAAGACCAAATGGGTGGATTTAAATGTTTTTTTTTTTTGAGATTGCTGGACCTCTACCCGCACATTCGAACTTCGCAATTGCGTGAAAGTTTTCGTTCTAATGTAAACTCAATTACAATGAAGTGCGGACCGAAACAGTGGCGATATATCGAACATCGAAAGTCCGGGTACAGGGCCTGATCTATCAGGAATCACCAGGAAAAAATCATAAAAAACTTGTTATTTTCTTAAATAAAAATTTGTGCAAATAAAATCAACCAATAGGACTGGGTTTTAATTGACAAAATAAAATAAAACCGGTCAAGTGCGAGTCGGGACTCGGGCAATTAGTATTAACTGAAGATCATTTTACACTGGTGGAGTTTTTTGGGTATAGAAAAAAACTATCCTAGTTAGTTAGTTTTCCCGCCGTCTACACGTTATTTCCGATGTTCATGATTCTTTTCAGATTGCATACGGCTATATTTTTGAAATATACTTTAAGTATCGCTCTCAAAATGATGTAAACTTTTAATGTGTATTATTATTATTGATGAGGTGAGAGGAAGATGATATGGATAGGTCACCGTCTAGCATGAAGTGTAAGATTAGTGTGAGAGATATCTCAGGCATGTGATATTTATCTCGAGTTGGTGAGACCTATACTATAGATTCTATAGTATAAACGTGATAAAACTGCGTCAGATTATGTCATTTTATTTCACACTAACACACTTAAAGCACGCAACAAGATACAGGTGTTTATAAAATTACCTAGTATGTACATAGGGTGTTAGGGTAAGCAGTTGCATTACTTTAAGGGGTGATTGTACCCATGATACTGAATAACTTGCCCAAAGAAATCTATAGGAAATTTACAAATTTTTTTCGGCTTTTCGTACAAACTTTCGATCAGCTGATTGCATTTAGTATGGAGAGTTGTCGTGTTACGGGGGTCGGGGTCCTTCTGGGACCCCCCGGCCCCCGTAACACGACAACGGCCGAGGAGTCCCAGAAGGGCCCCGACCCCCGTACACTCCATTAGGAATTAAGAGAGAAAATAAGAGAGCTTACGGGTCGCAGGGTTTTTTAATCTAGACAGTCTCAGTCTCAGACTTTGCGAGGCCTCTTCGGCTATCGTTTAGGTGCCATTTCTGAATTTATCGGTTAAGTACACTCCTACTCTAGATTACTGATTTACAATGTGAAATAAATTATCATAATAGGTAATAGAACAAAATTAGACACATAAATTTTAGATTATTATCGATATCAGATTCCTATCATGCATAGACGAATAATTTTTCGCCGCTATCATGTTATTATTTTTCACCATTTTCCAATTTTAGACATATTATATTCCTTGATTTTAGACATCTCGAAAAATAAATAGCGTAAAACTACGCGGCCAGGACTCCTTGTTGAGAGAAATATAATACCATCTTTTCTCTGGTTAGGGAAAAGGCAGGTACAAAACTCCATGGTCGGGTAGCTTTATGCTTTCCACAGCAAATTAAGAGTGAGAACCAAGGAATATAACTACTCGTGAGAACTAATATGAAAGATGACAATGTCAATAATATAAATAAATATTAGATTATAAAATTTATGAAAAAGTGATAAAATACGATGAAACTGGAAGATATATGATATAAAATGCTATAAAAGAGTGAGGATAGTAAGCATCGATGACACAAGGATGCCACGAAAAGAATAGTAAGGGTAAACATGGCATGCATAAATATGCTATGGAGCGAATCATGATGGTAAGTATCTCTCGGTAGAGAGTAGTTATATTCCTTGGTAAGTATGGTAGATACGCTACAGAGTCCAAAATTATTTTTGAGAGTTTCCTATAGGTTTTATAGGGAATGTTGTTCAGTATCATGTGCACTTTCACCCCTTAAAGTAATGCAACTATTTACCCTAACACCCTGTATAGGCGGGGGCGTCAATACCGTGTGAGTGAACAGCCGCTTTCTTTCTTAGACAGGGTCCTTCTTAATATGCTGACACTTTTTGTAAGAGGATGATCAGATCGACAAAATGAACATTCTCTCACCAATATCAGAATTGCGAAAAAAACAGCTGTTCCATACAAAACTACAAACCTACTTGAGCCAAATGATTTAGGCGACTAATGTCTAAAATTAATAATGACTAGGTATAAAAATGTCTATTAATCTGGAATACGACGAATCCGGAACAATTCATATAAAAATATTGAAAATGAAAATTTTTTACTGTCTTCAAAAAAGGAGGAGGTTTGTCAATTCGACCGTATACTTATTTATTATATATACTTTTTTTAAGTTTGCTCGCGGATAACTTCGTCGCTTATGAACCAATTTTGATGATTCTTTTTTTGTTGGAAAGGAGATGTCCCAGGAGTGGTACCATGATAAGGAAACCAGGATCTGATGATGGCATCCCAGAGAAATTGAGGGGAACCTAGGAAAATTGTAGTGCCGACTAGTTCGTTTGTTAATTTAAAGCACTACCTACTATTGAATCGAACTAATAAATTCACCACTGAAAATTCAGAAATAAAAAATATTTTAGCAAAAAATTTAAACCGCCTTAAAAAAAAACTAAAAAATTAAAAATAATATTGCAGCCGATGACTTTTTCGTTCGCATCATATCTCTCACAAAATGATGTAATTTGACGTCTATATTATTTGGTGAGAGGAAGGTGAGACGGATAGCCGTCTAGCATGAAGTGTAAGATTAGTGTGAGCGATATCTCAGGCACGTGATATTTATCTCGGGTTGGTGAGATCTATACTAAAGATTCTATAGTATAAACGCGATAAAACTACATCAGATTATGTCAATTTATTTCACATTGAGTCACTGATACACTTAACAACAAGATACAGGTGTTTATAAAATTACCTAGTATGTACATAGGGTGTTAGGGTAAGCAGTTGCATTACTTTAAGGGGTGATAGTACCCGTGATACTGAACAACTTTCCCAAAGAAATATAGAGGAAATTAGCAATTTTCTTTTTTCGTCATTTCATACAAACTTTCGATCAGCTGATTGCATTTAGTATGGAAGGTCCAAATTTTTTTTGGCGAATTTCCTACAGGTTTCTTAGAGAATGTTGTTCAGTATCGTGGGTACTATCACCCCTTAAAAATGCAACTGTTTAACCCAAAGAGATTACACCTAAAAGCATAGAGTGAGCCATACCATTGCAAGAATGTCCACTTTTTGAGGTTTGTGTTTGACTGTGTGGTGTCAATTAGTATGGACAAAAGATGACCAAGTGACATTTGCCCCTATGTTGACGGTTACTTTTCACGCACACTAGCATAAAAAAGAAGTGGACAGCCGCATAAACAAACATTTATAGTTCCATCTCCTTGTACTATTAAAAGAACATCATATGATAAAAGAGACTAACTGCAATAGTAAATTGATACGGTCTCTATGTTTTAGAATAAAGGAGATCATTACTCTGAGGTTTAACCTAACACTACCCGTATAGGTATTAAATCCACATTTATCGTACACACACATCACTGAACGCATTTCAAAGCTCATCTCCTCGCTTGCTCTGTTCGCTTAGTACTCTAGTGCAGCCAAACTTACCCCTGCTTACCCCCATTACCATAGATAAAATGTAAATATCTACCGCCATCTAGTTCTTTTTTCGGTTAACATAAACAGGGTCGTAGATTACGCAGTCGGAAAAAGGGTACGATAAAATATTTATGTAGGGGTTGCACGTACGTAGAGTCTACAGAAAGATTTTCAACTCTGTGTCCATTCGAAAAAAAAACAATTAGGCACCTAATATTTATCGAAAAAATTACCTGTGTGTTTTAGAATATAATTATGTATAAGTTGTAGGTACTATAGTCTAATAAAGAGGTATTTTTGTCTATTCTGTTGATATGCCCCACCCCCGCCAAAATTCCTCTTCCATTTTTGCAATTTGGCTTCAATCCAAAGTCATAAAAATGTAATAATTAAAAACAAAAGCTTTTTTTTATAACTGCCTCCCTCTCCCCCCTCATTCGCAATAATGTCTTGAAATTCTGCCAGATATTCTATTCATATAGGGTGTAAAATTTAATACGTTACATAAGTACTTTAAGGGGTGCTTCAGACCGTCACACTGAACAACTTTTACTATCACACCAACATTGAAATCGCGTAAAAGGAAATCTGATATTTCATAGGTACATTTGGATCGAGCGACCATTAACATTATTTACAGGGTGAAATTAATATCATTGGCATCCTTCTAAACTAAGAGTATACCTATCAAACTGAACAACTTTAACTATGGGGCAAACTGATCTGAGCAAAAAATAATCTTTTTTGCTTCCATAGTAAAAGTTGTTCAGTTTGATGGGTAGACTCTTGGTTTAAAAGGATGCTAATGATATCAATTTCACCCTGTATATAACAAATACGTTTCTTTGGGAAAGTTGTTCAGTATCATTGGCACAATCACCCCTTAAAGTAATGCAATAAGTTTACACTAACACCCTGTATGCCTTTATTTTTCAATGGCCAATTGGCATGGGAGTTAAAAACTTTCACAGGATCCTGACTAAAGTTGCACAAAAAGGTGGAATATAATTTATGGATGTGGGCTGATTTTTGATTGATATATGTTTTCTGGGTAGTAACTTGAGCGGTCGACTGTACTTTTTGGGTAAAGTAAAACAAGTCGGGAATCTTATGAAACTTTAAAATGCATTAAATTTGAACAGGAACGCGCGAACACGGGGGAACAGAACGGGAAGCAAATGCAACAAGACGACTTTTGATTTACATAACAAGTCGAGCAATCACTTTGTAAAATGATTATTTATACAAGGTGATTTGTTGTTTTGTAACACCTTGTATTTAATCATGCATGTTTCTACAAAACACCCTAGTAATACTTAAGGGGGTGCTCAAGACCATCAAACTGAACAAATTTCACTATGGAGCCAACTTCGAAATAGAAAAAAAAGTCCGCTCTTTCATACAAAACTGCAGTACCGTCTCGACTCAAATGTATGGGCCGTCAGATTTTTTTTTATTTTTTCTCGACATTGCCTCCATAGTGAAATTTGTTCAGATTGATGGTCTGAAGCACTCCCTTAGGTATTACTAGGGTGTTTTGTTACACCCTGTTATAAAGGATGAAAATTTAAAATGCGTTACATATAAAAGAGGGTGGTTCGGACTATAAAACTAGCAGCACGGCTAGCATGCTACCCCCGACAAAACGATAAAAATCGAGATGTGCCTCCATCTTTATTATTTTACGTATGCCAAAAAGAGCGCGATTGACGGTTTTCTCGTTTAAACGCTTTGTCGTGGGTGGCATGCAAGCCGTGCTGATCAACTTTCACAATGCAGACAACATCGAAATCTCGATAAAAAACATCTACCTTTTCATACAATGTGTAAGTGACAGCCTAGCAAATACTGAAAAGGTGAAGAACATCAAACTGGACAACTTTCACTTTAGAGCCTACATCAGGAAACGCAAAAAAAAATCTGTTGTCTCATACATTTTAGTCGGGTAGGTAGGTACAGCAGTTTTTTATGGGTCTCCAGAGATAAGCTCCATAGTGAAAGTTGTCCAGTTTGATGGTTTCAGTTCACCGTTTCAGTATTTGCTAGGCTTTCACTAACACCCAGTAACTACTTTTATATTTGCTTAATTCATTTCGATACAAAAATTAGTAGGTACTTACCTAGTCGTGACACAGTTTTTGTCCACCCCGAAAAGGTATGTTTGTGAGTTTATCTACATATGCAGAGAGTGTAACAAAACACCCTAGTAATACTGGAGATGCTTCAGACTATCAAACTGAACAACTTTCACTATGGAGCCCACGTCGAGAAAAAATGTTCTTACATCCTGTAGAAAGCAAAAGTCAATTCCCAGCTACACATCAACCTTTTTACTATAATGTGGTCGAAGTAAAACCCTTAACTCGATATACCTAGTATTCGTTAAGGTAGACAGTAAGTCAGTATCCTGTCATTAAGGCCTCACCCTCTACGATCTCGTATTCTGGTCGCGTCCCGTATTACGCGCTATAAAGGTGAGGACAGACATAAGCGTAGCGGTAAGATGTCATGGCTTTTAGTGGAAGATTGAGCGGTAAGATAAGAAAAACACACATAAACTTAATATACATTATAGTACCAGGGACACACCCAGTTGTTGAAACCCTCATTAAACTTAATCCTCCATTAAATCTCTTGCTGTAACTTTTTTAACCGACTTCAAAAAAGGAGGAGGTTACTGAATTCAACCGTATATTATCCTCCCTAATATTATAAATGTGAAAGTAAGTTTGTTTGTTAGGCTTTCACGCGAAAACTACTTAACCGATCATCATGAGCACACATATTCTTGGAGGTATTAGAAGTAACATAGGATACGCGGACAAAGCCGCGGGCAAAAGCTAGTGTTATATACAGAGTGTAAGTGACAGCCTAGCAAATACTGAAACGGTGAATTCAGACCATCTAACTGAACAACTTTCACTATGGAGCCTATCTCAGGAAACGCGAAAAAAAATCAGCTATCCCATACATTTTAGTCGGGTAGGTACAGCAGTTTTGTATGGGACAGCAGATTTTTTTCGAGTAAAAATGGGAGTGGGCCGGTCATGTCTATCGGATGCATCCTGAGAGATGGGCAAAAACCATCGTGCTCTGGATCCCCGAAAACGGTCTGCGGCTTCCAGGTCGACCCAGGTGGTGGCAGGCAGAGGTGGCGGGATGACCTGGATAAAAGTAGCCAGAGGTTGCCCAAAACAGGAACAAGTGGAAGAGCAAGGGAGAGGCCTTTATCCAGCAGTGGGATGAAGTCTTAGACAATTTATATAGGGACGAGTTACGCGTTTCATTTTACTAAGAAACATTTCTGCCACTTTTTGCGGGGGGCGAGGTAAGATGAAATTCCACAACTTTGGATTTTATTCCCCATAACTTGAGATTCTAATTTTGAATGTTAAAAATCATGAAAAGTAGTGTCATGTGAACCCCAAACGTTCTAAGTTGAAAATTATTGTTTCGCTATTATAGGCTTTCTCGTTTAGTGATAAGGTATAAAATTGGGTGTAAATGCACAAGATCAATTGTTCTTATACTGTGGCAGATGGGAAATGCTACCGTAAGGCGAGTCCCTGTATAAATTGTCTAAGGATGAAGTAGGCTAATAAATAAATAAATAATGATGTAGTAAAAGCTAGCAAGAGATTTAATAGAGGATTAACTCTAATGAGCGCTTCTGCATATGAGTGTAAGACACACAACCTCGTCATCGGGCGTCGGTAGCGCGTTGCGGAGATGAATGGTCATTCTATCATGAGGGTCCGCGTTCGAATCCGCACGGACGACATGCCATGTAGGTACCAATGAGGTTTTCTAACTGCCAATACCGACTGCTCTCAAACGGTAAAGGAAAACATTGTGAGGAAGCCTGCATACGCTGAAGAAGAAATATGTAGTCTACCAATCCGCATGGTGGACTGACGCCCATACACCCTTCTTGAAAGTAGACCTGTGCCCAGCAGTGGAATACGTACGCGTACCGCTGATGATGATAATATACAGGATAGAAGGGCTTAGATGCTTACACATTGCTGGTTCTCTATCGACGCCCCACAAAGACTTAGCCCAGTCATTTTAAGGTTTGAGCCGGGACTAATTAATAATTGAATTTTTTTTACGCTATAATATTGATTGCCAATTTGAGCTCAAAAATGTAACAAAATTAAAAAAAAATCACGTCAGCAACAGTTCCAATTTTAAAATTTAGCTATTATCTCGATCTAAAAAACCTGATGGTAATTTTCTTTTTCACATATTTAAGGCTTTATCATTATACATACTTCAAACATGGTGTAAATATGTTTGTCTACTTAGAAGGTTTTTAAAAATACATTCGTATTTTCTAATAAATACCTCATTTTTTAAATTTCAATGCCTATTTTATAGCTCAAAAATAATTTAAATTGTTAAGTCTAATTCAAATGAGTGCATTGGTATTAATATTATTAATTTAAAAGCCTTCTGGGACACACAATTTTGATTTCTATTTAAATTTTTTAAATATGGTTTAGGATAGTATTTTTGTCACTAAATGGTGCCGGTTACAGTTTAAAAGTCCAATTAGTAATTACTCCCTACCCCGCCTAACAAAACTCCGTAAAATGACTGGCCTAACTTTGTTTCTCGCCGATCCGCCAAAGTCCGTTGCTTATCAGCTTCATTCTGTGACGCTACCGCTTGTTCACCGCACTCTGTCCGCACATAGTTAAAGCATCTAGTCCCGGCGCGTCCCGCACGTTCTGAGGGTCGCCCGCAGGCTAATGTCCCCGTGAATAAGTCGCCGAAGGTTAACTACTCCACATTATACCTGACATTGTCTGCCAGCTTCACGCTTTATCGGGTAATACTCGACTCATGGCTCTTCCTTTCGGACCCGCCAGATACCTCACTACAACTTCCAACGAATTTATCTGTAGTAGCTACTACAGTATTTTAAGACAGTAAATCCATCTTCATGCAATGGTACTAAACGTGGCGTACGCCTCGTAGCACGCACACACTGACAATATCTCTGCGTCGCCCAGTCTGGCGCTGCCTTGGCTGCCTTAGGGTCAGCGCACACCCAGCGTAAATCTGCTCGCGCATGCTCGAGCATGTTCTTTGCAGTCGCGCACACCTAGCGGCAAAATCCGCCGGCGGCAGAGGCGAAATCCGCCGGCGGCAGCGGCGGATGCTCGAGCATGCGCGAGCATGCTCGCGCGTGTTCGAACAGTCTCGCGGATGCTCCCGTGTTGCTACAGTTGACAGTGAATTTTGCAGTTGTGTTTACAATATTTTAAAGTAAAGACGTGCGAAGAGTAATTTTAAAGTATGGTGGACTGGGATTTGGTAATTATTGGGTTACTAGCAGAGGAAGAGGAGCAAGAAGAGCACATCAATAAAATGAAAAGAGGACGACACAAAATTGAAAGAAGAATATGGGCTGAAGCAACCTGGCAAGAAAGATGTACATTTGGGGAATACCACACCCTGTGCTACGGTTTAAAGTTCAAGGGACAGTTATTTTATGACTACTATAAAATGGAATATGAACAATTTGAAAACCTACTAAATCTGCTTCGACCTTTGAGATTTTCATTGTATTTTCAAAAAGAGTTAGATTATTATATATTTTCTGTAGTAAATTGCCCTTTTCGGGCTAAAGTAGCGCTGACCCTTAGGGTCAGCGCACACCCAGCGTAAAACTGTTCGAGCATGCGCGAGCAGGTTTCATTGATTCAATTGATAATGAACTCTATTTCCATTGAAATAAAGTTGAAAATAGCTTGCAAGTGATTAAATCCCTTCAGCGTCTGTTCGAGTATGCTCGCGTATGCTCCTCGCGGCGACGCATGCTCGAGCATGTTCGAGCATACGCCCGTGTCGATGCTTGCGATCCGTCGTAAGTGTTGCCACCTCTGCCGGTTTCGGACTAAATCTAGCATATTTTTTAACCACTTTAGCACGAAAAGGGCAATTTAGTACAGATAATATTATATAATAATCGAACTCTTTTTGAAAATACAAAGAAAATCTGAAAGGTCGAAGCAGATTTTCAAATTGTTCATATTCCATTTTATAGTTCCTAGCCATAAAATAACTGTCCCTAGAACTTTAAACCGTAACACAGCACAGGGCGTAGTATTTCCCAAATATAAGTACATCTTTCTTGCCTCTTTTCATCTTATTGATGTGCTCTTCTTGCTCCTCTTCCTTTGCTAGTAACCCAATAATTACCAAATCCCAGTCTACCATACTTTAAAATTGTTGTTATCGCACGTCTTTACTATAAAATATTGTAAACACAACGCAAAATTCACTACGTCAATTGTAGCAACACAGGAGCATCCGCGAGACTGTTCGAACACGCGCGAGCATGCTCCGCCGCTGCCGCCGGCGGATTTTGCCGCTAGGTGTGCGCGACTGCAAAGAACATGCTCGAGCATGCGCGAGCAGTTCTACGCTGGGTGTGCGCTGACCCTTAGGTACCATTGTATGCAGATGGATTACCGCCTTATACTGTGGTAGCTACTGTGTCCTTGACTTCGTTCGCGTAGACCGCTGACTTCATTAACCAACATTAAAATAATTGAAAATAACATAGCAGCTGATGTCTTTTACATTTGCATCTACTGGGTGAAATTTCTTTTTTTTTATGTAAAGTTTATCTAAACTATTATAAAACTGTAACAGAAGTGTGTCTGTACATTGAAGATATTTACAAAAAAATTGATTTCGTTATGATTTTTAGATGTCCCTGATTCCAAATCACAAATTTTTGGATTTTTTGTCTGTCTGTTTGTTTGTTTGTTTGTTCGTTTGTTTGTTTGTTTGTTTGTTTGTTTGTTTGTTTGGGTGTTTGTTTGTTCGAGTATCACGCAAAAACTACTGAACCGATTTTGATGAAACTTTTTTTGTTTGATAGCTTATCATCTGACTTAAAATCTGGTATATAATTTATGCGGACGAAGTCGCGGGTAAAAGCTCGTTCATTATAAATTCAGCCAACAATTTCCTACAAAAGCAGGATAGAAGACTGTCAAAGATAAATATTTTTACTCACATAATATTTTTACAGTAAGTACATTATTTCAGAAGAATCACCGTTTCATTTCTTTTTAAGTGGGTTGCAGTATACTGGAGTGCGTAGTCATTTTTCAACATTGCGGATAATATGCATTCTTTCACGATGACATATTTTTATCCCCAGGAAAAAAAACGTATGAAATCTTATTACGCGATCCGATGTCTGGAATTTTGTGTTATTGGACAAGGCACGCAGTCTTGTTAATTTATACTGGTTTTATTATGAAAGCTATCTCTTTAATAATTTGAATAGTATAAATCTAAACTATTATAAAACTGTAACAGAAGTGTGAAAAAAAAGATTACGGTATGGTTTTTAGATGTCCCTGATTCCAAATCACCAATTTTTGGATTTTTTGTCTGTCTGTTTGTTTGTTTGTTTGTTCGATCATCACGCAAAAACTACCGAACCGATTTTGATGAAACTTTTTTGTTTGATAGCTTATGATCTGACTTAAAATGTGGTATATAATTTGTGCGGATGAAGTAGCGGGTTAACGCTATCCTAATATATAACTATATTACCTTGACACCAGCCTAGATCGAGTCACAGAAATTAGCATTACCTGGGAAATCCCCTTTGCACAAGATACATTCATACTTTATTAATTATCTAAACTATTATAAAACTGTAACAGAAGTGTGTCTGTACATTGAAGATATTTACAAAAAAAAAAATTACGATATGATTTTTAGATGTCCCTGATTCGAAATCACTAATTTTTGGATTTTTTGTCTGTCTGTTTGTTTGTTTGTTTGTTTGTTTGTTCGTTTGTTTGTTTGTTTGTTTGTTTGTTTGTTTGGGTGTTTGTTTGTTCGAGTATCACGCAAAAACTACTCAACCGATTTTGATGAAACTTTTTTTGTTTGATAGCTTATCATCTGACTTAAAATCTGGTATTTAATTTATGCGGACGAAGTCGCGGGTAAAAGCTCGTTAGATATAAATGCGAAGTGCCTCTATCTATGCTAAACTGGCTAAACCGAGTTTGATGTTTGGTATAGATATAGACATAGCCCTGAGGAAAAATACTGGTATTCAATTTCACGTAGACGAAGTCACGGGTAACAACTAGTTCTTTATATTAACATAAAATTAAAACCGCCTTCAAAAAAACTAAAAAGTTAAAAAATAATATTGCAGCCGATGACTTTTTCGTTCGCATCATAAGAACATTAATTTGTTTTATAGAAGTCGCTGTCAAGCCGATTCGCGACAGGGCTTGCATTAGTTTTTTGGCTTGGCTTGACACCGACTTCTATAAAACAAATTAATGTTCTTATGATGCGAACGAAAAAGTCATCGGCTGCAATATTATTTTTTAACTTTTTAGTTTTTTTGAAGGCGGTTTTAATTTTATGTTAAAAATTTTTTTATTTCACAGTTTTCAGTGGTGAATTCGTTAGTTCGATTTAACAGCAGTGCTTCAAATTAACAAACGCACTAGTTGGCACTACGATTTTCGAAGGTTCCCCTCGATTTCTCTGGGATCCATCATCAGATCCTGGTTTCCTTATCATGGGACCACCCTTGGGATATCTCCTTTGCAACAAAAAAAGAATCATCAAAATCGGTTCATAAACGACGAAGTTATCCGCGAACACACATTAAAAAAAAAATATATATATACGGTCGAACTGAGAACCTACTCCTTTTTTTGAAGTCGGTTAAAAATGATAGTGCTTGTTTTTATGGCGCGGTAGGGGAGCGTAACTCAAAGCGGACATTAAGTAAATAAGTTAAAAATTTACTGGGTGGAGAGCGTTGCGTTGGCTATGCAACGGAACCACATCATTAATTAGGATACCGTTTAAATTGAAACAAATCAAGCAAAGTATCTTATATAGCTTCTTACTTAAGTCAGCTTTGTACTGACTTCCACTCCTTTGAAATTCTTTATTGATTGTTTAAATCTAATATAATGTCATTAATGATACATATTGTGTGATAATTTCAACTGGCTACCTATTACGGTTCAGAAGATATAGCCTTTTGAGGCAAAGACAGACGGACAGCGAAGGCTTAGAAACGGGACCCCCATTTTCGCCCTTTGGTTACGGAAGGTTCCACAAGGGTCCCCAAGCGATAAAATATAAACCAAGAGAAACGTAACGTCAAAGTAAATCTTTCAAGCAACTGTTTAGAACCAGAATCTTGCACCGTGTATTCTAAATCAAGCTCATAACCTCGTCCGGTTGTCCGGATCCGGCCCGAACCGCACATTTCTTACATAACAATGCAGAAATGACGGCGCGGCGCGGGTCCGTTCACGAGTCGTTGCGTCTGCGACGACCCTAAATAGAGACCGTTTTGTCTAATTTATTGTTGGGTCCCGCTGTTTAGCAAAGAAAATTATAATGTTTTGATAAATGCCTCAAATGGAACGATCTGTGTGCTGGAAGAAATCTGTTAAGGAATAAGCTTGCTTTTTGAAAATGATCTGTTGGATTCATAAACTTACCCGAATTCCGTGGCAAGGTCAGGGACAATGGACAATTCTACAGGGTTACTTGTAATTCGACGTATTCCTTTCAGGACGGTAAAGGGCAGCCTAAATGCAATTATGTGAACATGTGGGGTCGGAAATTAATAGTTTCCGAGATATTTGGAATTTAAGGTTTTTAACAAAAAACCAATTTTTTCACACATTTTCTTAAATAAAAAAAAATATGCTCATGCTATGGCGTCGATTTGAATTTCAATTTATAGCTAACACTTTTTACAAGATTTCTTCACAAAATCAATGTCCGATCTGTTTTAGCTGTACTGTGTTAGCTATGAATTAAAATTCAAATCGACGCCATAGAATAAGCATATTTTTTTTTTAAGAAAATGTGTGAAAAAATGGGTTTTTTGGTAAAAACCTTAAATTCCAAATATCTCGAAAACTATTAATTTCCGACCCCACATATGGGGGTTCACATAATTGCATTTAGGCTGCCCTTTAACGTCCTGAAAGAAATACGTCGAATTACAAGTAACCCTGTATACAAGGTATAAACATAAATGCGTTACGTACTTAAGGGGGTGCTTCAGACTATCAAACTGAACTACTTTTGACTTAACAAAAATTTGCACTTTAAAGCTTAATATTTCGCTAACGGATCCCTAAATCGAAAAAAGGTTCATTCACACCTACAATATTTTAAAGACCTATCCAACGATATCCCAAAAAATGGGATAGGCGAGAAAAAAAATTATCCCCATTTCACGTGTACAATGGCGAAACTATAAGGGTTCCTTGTTGACTACGGAACAAAATATGGGAAATTATTATTTTGAATGAAAATGGATTCACTCAAGGATAAAATCTAAATTAACTTGGAAGATGCCAGGGAAAGCTAGATCCGTCCTTGCATCTTATTACTACCTACGGCCTTAGATCAAAGTAAAATGAATGGATAGGCCCAAAGCGCTTTAAGTTGAAGCACGCAAAAGGCCCAAAGCGCTTTAAGTTGAAGCACGCAAAACTAGGGCACTTCAATACAAATTAGGGCACTTTGTCTGTCATCTCAGTATATTTTCGAAGTAAAACTGTAAATTTTTTTTCCTCATTTTTCTGGTTTGAAATGTTTGCGTAAGGCCTGTCCATTCTTGTTTACTAATGTCATTGCATACGGCGTGTCTTGCACACAACAAATATCAGACTATTAATCGTATTTAATTATGAATTTTATCTCCCCATAAACCTCACATAAAACCCAACTGGCTCGGCGGGACATCCTCAACCGACCGCGGCGACAACCCGGAAGGTATTGTATTTAGTAAACAGTGCACGTGTGTTTACGAGCATTATCCTCCTAGTGACCTACTAATTATGTAGGAAAGGTCGTCTCGTTCTGTAAATGAGAGGAAAATCTTGAAGAGACATTAGTATTCTGTGATGGTGGTTAGGTTAGGTTCCAAATGGAATAGCTAACTTTTGCTTTTTTTTGGCTATAAGAAAAAAGAAATGGTCAAGTGCAAGTCAGACCATAGAGGCGAGGGATCCGTACCTCACATTATTGTTATACAGGGTGTGACTTACTTAAAGGGGTTGAAGCACCCCTCAAACTGAACAACTTTTAGTATGTGTAGAATACACCTTTCTACTAAGGGTTGGTTGAGGTTGATGTATATAATGAAACACAGATATAGTCTTCACTAGTGAACGCGACCAGCACACGTCCGCGCAGCACGGCGGTCGGTGCACGAATACCGAGCGAATGCACGATAGATATTCACCACAGACCGCGTCCGCCGATAGACGGCGCTACCGGCGCTTTCCACATTAACTACTCTTTATTCCTGTACACTACATCTCTTTCTTGTTTTTAATTTATTTTTTACCTTTACTCGAATCTACCACCGCTTCGGAATGTATAGCCCGTGGAGAAGAAGCGGCGCAAGAAACTCCACAGTTTAGCTAATCTCTTAAATCTTATTACAACACAGTGTTGACTGTTATCAAAGCTATTACATCAAACAAATTACGAATTACTTATTGAGACTAATTTGTTTACAGAAAATAGATATTTATCAAATATTGATCTGAAATTGTCAAACACCAAATTCAACGATAAACAATGTTTATGGAAATTACAATCTCATTATATTAACACATTTGAGTTATTGTTACTTCTGTTCTATACTATCCCTTCCCTGTAAAAATATTTTTCTATTGATAGGTAGGTAAGTAAACCTACAAAAATAACGTTCCATAGATCTTTATTATCTCTTATTTATTTATTTCGGCTAACTACTAGTCAAAGTCACTGCTTCAAGATCGTATCCATTTCCGTTTTATCAAATTAAGGAAGTAAGGACAAAAGAGTGAATCTGTGATAAGCACATACACTTATGCATTCAAAATATTCTGGCGGGTGCCAGCCATTGCATAAAGCACTCACAGCTATTTTATTTGCATGACCCTTTAGCTTTTGCTAACAATTTGATAGTTGCATGGCTCTGTAACCCATATCATTTTATTGTTGCATGATATTTTAGCTTTCGCTAACAACTTCATAGTTGCATGGTCTTATAACCCATATAATTTTACAGTTTCATGAATGCTGATATAACGCTGACTGACAAAAATATTAAGTAAGGTACACTAGGTCGCTTTCGTTACCAGCTATGTTCAGTAGTTACCTTTAGTTAGTCGACTAGACTAGTTTTGAGAAATCAGCAGTTTCAATTTAATGGACCCGTTTAATATGTAGATACTATTTTACGAACCATACAGTTATATCATTTGGTAGGCTTTAAAAAAATAATGCTATTTTTAATTACAATTTACATGAATTAAGTGCAACTGTTGTTTAAACTTAATTGCCTGGCGTCATATTATTACAGAACTGCAAATCATTTTGTTTTTTTGACTTGCTTGCACTGAAATTATGTTCTTTATTTAAAATATTATGAATTTATGATTAACCGATTTGGTTCAAGTACAGTATAGTATACTTTAACACATACAAATGATTAAATTAACAGTGCAGTGCCTGCAGTGATTAGGTAAGATACAGATTTTATCTATACAAAGAAGAAAGTGCAGTAGTGCAATAAGTCTTAATTCCTTTAGAGTTATTCATAGCGTAGCTACTCACAATAATTAATGTCAATGGAATGACCAACTACAAGCTGCTAATAATTACTTATTTGACTTGTCATCTGAATGACCAACTACGAGCTGCTTATAATTATTTATTTGACTTGTCATTTGAATGACCAACTACAAGCTGCTGATAATGAAATAACAGTTTTTTTTTTTCAATTGAATGACCAGCTGCAAGTTGCTAATAATTATTTTATTTATTTGACTTGTCATCTGAATGACCAACTACAAGCTGCTGATAGTAAATTTGATAGCATTTGATGCCCAGCTAAAAGTTGCAAATGTCAATTGAATGACCAGCTACAAGTTGCAATGTCAATTAAATGAACAGCTGAAAGTTGCTAATGTCAATTGAATAACCAGCTACAAATTGCTAATGTCAATTAAATGACCAGCTGAAAGATGCCAATGTCAATTAAATGACCAGTTGAAAGATGCTAATGTCAATTGAATGACCAGCTACAAGTTTCTAATGTCAATTGAATAACCAGCTAAAAGCTGCCTATGTCAATTGAATGACTGAATGACCAGCTACAAGTTACTATGTCAATTAAATGACCAGCTGAAAGATGCTAATGTCAATTAAATGACCAGCTGAAAGATGCTAATGTCAATTGAATGACCAGCTACAAGTTTATAATGTCAATTGAATAACCAGCTAAAAGCTGCCTATGTCAATTGAATGACTGAATAACCAGCTACAAGTTGCTAATGTCAATTAAATGACCAGCTGAAAGATGCTGATGTCAATTGAATTACCAGCTAAAAGTTTCTAATGTCAATTGAATGATCAGCTAAAAGCTGCCTATGTCAATTGAATGACCAGCTGAAAGATGCTAATGTCAATTGAATGACCTGCTACTAGTTTCTAATGTCAATTGAATGACCAGCTAAAAGCTGCCAATGTCAATTGAATGACCAACTACAAGTAACTAATGTCAATTGAATTACCAGCTAAACGTTTCTAATGTCAATTGAATGATCAGCTAAAAGCTGCCTATGTCAATTGAATGACCAGCTGAAAGATGCTAATGTCAATTGAATGACCTGCTACAAGTTTCTAATGTCATTTGAATGACCAGCTAAAAGCTGTCAATGTCAATTGAATGACCAACTGTACGTTGCTAATAACTGTTTGATGTACATGGCAAAGCACTAACCATTAACATTACAAGCTGACAATATGAGAGTAATCACCCTGACCATTTCAAACCTCTTAGCTATTAATTGGAGACATTTTCTCTTTATTAAGCACTAAAGCAAGGAGGTATGGTTCAATCGGCGCCTTAGCAGTCGTCCTGTGGAAGGCTGGCTTTTCTGTGACATCTAGGAACATACAATCTGCGAACAAAATTGTTAACCAGTATTATCGGTTTGGTTATGAATGTTATGATGCTTGAATATGATATAGTTATTAATCTTCTCTCAACTGAGATGAGCGTTTCTTGTTAAAATGTGAGTAGGTATTTCAAGAAATACTAAATTTAATATGAAATCACCTGATCATTTTCTGATCCTTTTTGATACTTTTTGTAAATAATTGTCTGAATTAACATTGATCCTTAAAATATAAAATTCCTTGCTCAAATAGCCAAAGAAACTAATTAGTTTCGCCTGGAGTGATTACATCCATAATTATGACATTAACAACAATGTTGCAAAGATAAGATCAACGTAATGTTACCGAATTGAAGTTCTATAAGGTATAGATTACTCAAACAAGTTCCGGTAACAAATAGGATGATGATGATGATTGGCAATTATGTTGGTACTATTGATGTTTGTATTGAAATATTTTCATGAACTAGTACCACCAAATAAGCTCCGAATGTGTTGTATATTATTATTGTTCTCGCATACCTACACTGAGAATGTCCAATAAGTAAAACGTTTAAAACGTAAAACTTTGGATTTCAACTTAAAGTTTTTGTGACATCAGAATGTTCGTTACGCCGAATGTTCGTTACGCCGAATGTTCGTTACGCCGAATGTTCGTTACGCCGAATGTTCGTTTCGCCGAATGTTCGTTATGCTGAATGTTCGTTATGCTGAATGTTCGTTACGCCGAACATCCGTTACGCCGAATGTTCTATACGTAGAATGTTCGGTACGCATAATGGTAATAAGTAACTTTTATTAGAGACCATTACAACTACGAAGTACGACAATTACTTAAAAATGACAATGCGTCAATATAAGTATAAAAAACAATTGGAATAAACTCACTTGGCATATCTTGGTTACCTAATCCTGTTCGTCTCGAATCAAGACACTATTCTTAACCTTTGGTATGCCAGAACGCGGATCAGCATGATGAAAACCATTTATTTCTATTGTGTCTGGTTTTTCCGGCATACGAGAGGTTAATGGGCGTATTTTGGATACCTATTAGGCCATAATGACGGACTACAAGCATGCATTAGTATATGCTCACGACTACACTCCCCGAGGAGCAGTCAGAGACTCCAAAACCCCAGGACACCCTTGCCCCACCAGCACCGAAACTCCGTCCAGTCACGTGTAACGGGCAGTGAAACTGGAGCTACGGACTACGAGGCCCTTTTATATTTGCGGAATGCTTTGAATAAATTCTTTTAATCGTGTAAAGTAATATAGAATGATTACGTGACCTTAAAGATTGATGTCCGCAGCTGGCGTACATTTGTCCATCCTAGGCGCCGCGCCGCGCCGTCACGTGTTGTCCCACACCTTACTCCTGTCTGGTCTACCCTCTTTCCTCCAGCATCAGCATTCGATGGTCGACATGTGGGAAAAGAAATACAGTATGTAGATAATTCCAAATAAACGATTTAAAATCGGGACAAAAAACTATTTTTCCTTTTCTTTTGAAATATATTTTTATCACTGTGAACTTTAGGCAAAAATAAAGCAACGCTAGCAGACACCAGATAATTAAGATAATTCCCAATAAACGATTTAAAATCGGGACAAAACTATTTTTACTTTTCTTTTGAAATATATTTTAACACTGTGTAACTTTTTAGGCAACAAACAAATCAACGCTAGTAGAAACCGTCTTCGATTGTGTTTAAATAAATCGCTTAGCTTCCTTAAAGGAACAGTGTAATTTTATTTCGTAGGCACCGTTTGCATTTTTAAATTTTCAACTCTCAACAAACTGATAAGCACTTTACTCACGTGAATTTCGAATCCCGGCGTCGCCAATGTAGAATACACCTTTCTACTAAGGGTTGGTTGAGGTTGATGTATATAATGAAACACAGATATAGTCTTCACTAGTGAACGCGACCAGCACACGTCCGCGCAGCACGGCGGTCGGTGCACGAATACCGAGCGAATGCACGATAGATATTCACCACAGACCGCGTCCGCCGATAGACGGCGCTACCGGCGCTTTCCACATTAACTACTCTTTATTCCTGTACACTACAGTATGGGACCAACACTGAAATCGCGAAAAAAATTACGTTGTCCCATACAAAACTGCAAACATAACTCGACTGAAATGTATGGGACAGTCATAGATGTATATAGTAATATATATGTCTTTGAGGACAGTAGATTTTTTTTTCGTGATGACTATATTAGTCCCATAGAGAAAGTTGTTCAGTTTGATGGTCTGAAGCACCCATTCAAGTAAGTGTCCCATTTAATTTTACACCCTGTATAAACTCACGACCATAATCCCCCTTGCAGGGTAGTCAAAAATCTTGCTGCAAGAACCAACAATCTCATGACGCATGCAGTAGTAGTACGGGAAACTGCGGGTGTCAAAATATGACACAAATGACCGTATCTTTGACAGACAGACAGACAACAACGTGATCATACTTATAATTTCTGAAGACAATCTAAACAATCTACTCAATATCTGCGCTGACAGACTCATAGGATGAAATTGTAGATTGGCAACGGAACCCTACAAAATAATCGAAATACATTAAGAGAAGTTTATTCCAAGAGCGCAAATGCGAGTTGCATACAAACGAAGTCTATTGATATTTTCAATACTATCCAATTAAATTAAATGATTTTTTTTTGACACAATCTAGAAATAATCTCTATGATTGTAGAAAGTCAGATTATCGTCAAAATATACAGTTTTAACGCTAGGATTAATTTAAGATTTGTATGGAAATCTTTAAGGCACGGTAACTTTAAAACTATAAATTTTATCGATAATCTGACTTAAAACAAACAGAGATAAGTGTCTAGATTGTTTTTAAAAAATTCATTGACTTTAATTGGTTAGTATTGAAAATATCACCAGACTTCGTTTGTATGGAGCGCCCTCCGAATCATATTAGGAGTGTGAAGTCTTTGCTTTTTACTCGACTGCGCCAAAAAGAGGATAATGTTTTTGTATGCAGACTGTCGGCTTTACAGCCCTCTTACTTGACCACGCTTTTGTGACTTCAATTGGAAGGACAGAAACAGACATTAATACAAACTAGTTAAGAACAAAGTTTATAGTGTCAGTAAGGTTAGGATGGTAGTAAAATCTAGTATGCTAGTGACAGGAATTCCGCATCATTTTACTGTAATTTTCCTCACAAAACGGAAGCGAAGCTGCTTGTAGTGGTTAGAGCAAGGGTGATTTTAATAGCTTCTTAAAATGTGTTATTCATAGTTAGCTTCATAATTATCTGGGTTTATCAAAACACCCTAGTTACATTTAAAATTTTAAAGGGGTGGTTAAACTATACAACTTTCACTATCTGGAGCCATCAGAATCAGAATCAGAATCAGAATCAGAATCAGAAAAACTTTATCGAAATACCAGAAAAAAAATCTGCTGTCCCATATACATTTGGTTAGAAATATACGTTTTCTATGGAATGGTCGATTTTTTTAAATCATGTTCAGTTCGATGGTCCGAAGACTTTTGATACGTAACGCATTTCATTGTACTTTTCAAATTGATAAAAAATATATATATGTATATTATAATAATTGATAAATATTACATAGGCCACAAAAAGAAACCCATAAACAAGTCTCAAGTCCACGCGTACGAAGTCGCGGGCAACAGCTAGTAACCCTATAAATATAATTATGGAGAAGTCATTTTTGAAGTACGCCAATTTCTTGTCAAGTTATTTTCTGAGTAGTTCATTTTCTAGGTAGGTTATTTCATTATATACGCAGAGCGTTTTGTTACATCATGTACACACATTAAAAAGACTGTTTAAATTTCAAACTATATAAATAGAGAAGAAGAAAACATTTATGAAAATGGACTGTATAGATCCGAATCCAGACTCAACTAATCAGAAATTCATCCAATTCTTGTTCTACCACAAAACATTAAATTGATCCAATGTTTGTTTTAACATCATCCCACAGCTGCAGAGCTAGCTCAAGCCTATCCATACTATATTCTGGACAATATAGGTAACTAAATAGCTTTTATAAAAAGAAAGGAGATAATAAATTAAAAAGAAAACATATAAAGCATAGAGATGTATGATGATGTATGTAGATTTTTGTGATCTGTGATATAAAGTTATCTATCTATTGTACCCTTATCCGAAAATTTTCTTTTCCTTAACTTTTATTTTTCTGTTTGTTCGAGCATCAAGTTAAAAATAATGAAGCTATTTTGATGCCGTTTTTGCTCATCGAAAGCCAAATTTCTTTAGATCCCAGAATTACATTATGACGGAGTCAACGAATCCATCCTTTGACTACTTATATAAGGACTGGCCTTGCGGTAGCATTTCCCCTCTGCCACGGTATAAGACAAATTGATCATGTGCATTTACACTCAATTTTATACCTTATCACTAAACGAGACAGCCTATAATTGCGAAACAATAATTTTAAACTAAGAACGTTTGGGGTTCACACGAGACTACTTTTCATGATTTTTAACATTCAAAATTAGAATCTAAAGTTATGTAGAATAAACTCCAAAGTTGCGGCTTTCATGTTACCTCGCCCCCCGCAAAAAGTGGCAGAAATGTTTGTTAGTAGAATGACACGCGTAACTAGTCCCTAAATAAGTAGTCAAAGATTCCATCAGATCAAGTCGCAGACAAAACCTAGTAAAACAAATATAGACGCCTTTCGAGGATAGAATCAACAAATAATGCAAATGTTTGCATTTTGTACATGAAACAGAAACGTGCCGGTTTGTATTCAGACGTACAGCAGTGAGGTCTATTGCGGTCTAAGCCAGATTCAGAACACGTAGGATTATTCATGTATTTGTCATCGGAATCGTGAGGCAAACATCTTACTGTGATCGCTCTTCTGACGTTCGGAAGCGAATGTGTTTTGTCTCCTACACGGAATGCCCCAATAACATAACATTCTTACTCAAATGGATTCTAGAGAGCATTATACCACAGCCTGGACACAGTGTACAAAAAATTTAAATTGACAAGATGACGTCAGCACTTGCGAAACCAAAGAAATTGAACCTTATGTCTTCTTCTTAGGTAACGAGTAACCAGTGCGAGGTAACCAGAGGGCGATAGAGGGGGTGAGGTAAAAAGTTGGTGGGAGGAAGGGAGTGTCCGTACTGTATCTAGTAATAGATACTCTTTCTTATACTGTGATTATACCATGCAGGCTTGAAGATAGATGAGGTGAGGTGAAGGTAGATCTCCCAACGCTCCGAACTGTTTTTTTTTTGGATTCTATTCCGTGAATAACCGACTGAATGATGTAGAGGTGCACTACGAAAAGATAAACAAATAGGGTATGCTTCCGGGAAACCCTGAAACCGAAGGTATCGTGAAATCCACGGATTTTGTAGCAGTCAAGGAATCAGAACTACAAAACAAGATCCCGGTATTTTAGGGAAATGGATGTTAGCGTTTTTACATATTCGTTGGATAATTTAAAAGGAAATTAAACAAAATTCTGTCGTCATATAACGACACTTTAACAATCCTTTCTATTATAATAATTACACAGGTTGTAATAAAACACCCTAGTAATACTTAAGGGGTGCTTCAGACCATCAAACAAACTGAACAACTTTCACTATGGAACCAACTTCTAAATAACGAAAAAAAACAGCTGTCCCATACAAAACTATGCTGTACCGACTCGACTAAAATGTATGAGATAGCAGATTTTTTTTATCGCTATTTCGAAGTTGGCTTCATAGTAAAAGTTGTTCAGTTTGATGGTCTGAAGCACCCCCTTGAGTATTACTAGGGTGTTTTGTTACACCCTGTATGTTACTCCGACCGACTTGAGTTCTGAATAAATCAAGTCAGTCATAAATTCATAATCGAATCGGGGATATAGGGATCCTGGCCTAACACAGTATGATTGCGGATAACCTATTTAGATTCATCTGCTAAAATATCAGTTGTGCCCGAACACCTGCACGAGACTAGGACTTAAATACAGCTACACCTGGTGCTATCAAGTTAGCTGGATACCTGGTCAGTCAAATACAGGGTTATTTCGGAGACAGTGTGCAAATTTTACGTGTATGAAGCTCATTCAAAATAAAAAGACTCGTATTTTTTTATTTTACCAGGTCTCATACAAAAATATTAAAAGTCGAGCGTATACAAGACGCGTGCGCAGCGCACTCTGCGGAGGGGTTGCGATCAGTGACCCACCCTCGAGAGAGGCCACGGGGCGCGTACGCCGGTTGCCCCCGCGCTACCCTCGCACCTACCTACCCCTTAGACTCACGAGTGTAGTGTAGCAACGCTACATTAATTTTCGGGTGGATAAATTGAAATAAATAACAAACAAACAAATTTTTTTTTTCCCTTCAATGTGTTCTATTAAAGATACTGATTGCATGGAAGAAAAATGCGCACTATCTCCGAAGTAACCCTGTATAATAAACACTTCTGAAGAATCATTGATACGTAAAGAAAGTACCTACAAAACTGAAAGAAGATGAAGAAGATACTGGGTTTTCACTATACTGTAAATACGATAGTCGATCAAGGGTACAGTTATCATTATTATCAGTTTTAAAATCAGTCGCTCTCAGACCGTGAGTGAATCCGTTTTTCTTTCAAGTGTTTTGTTCCAGTTTACTTCAAGTACTTGTTAATGCTCGAGGAAAACCTACAATAAAAAAACATTTAACATAATTTTTAGTTGAGTTTTTTAAAGTAGCACAAGGAAACGGTTTTTGAATTTTTTTTGAGTTACCTGCACGGTCACCCATTTTATGATCATGGCATTTGTACACGCGTAAATTCAGGGTGAAATTGATATCATTAGCATCCTTTTAAACCCAGAACTTTAAGAGTCTACCCATCAAACTGAACAACTTTTAGTATGAGAAAATACCGATCGGAGCAAAACAAAAATCTGCTGTCGCATACATTCGAGTCGAGTAGGCATTGCAGTTTGGTATGGAACAGCTGATTTTGTTTTTACTTCGATCGGTTTGCTCCCATATTAAAAGTTGTTTAGTTTGATGGGTAGATTCTTAGTTTAAAAGGATGCTATGATATCAATTTCACATTGTCTTGTATATACCATAATCCCTTTGGGGTGGTCGGCAAATATACTAAAACTAAGAAGTTCTAAAAGCGTGCAGTTGTAAGGCCTACATTAAACGTATTGATGGTTTTGGGATGAAATGACGGGTCAAGTGATTTTGCGAGTCATCAGTGAGTAAGTATATGTTTTTTTAGGGTTCCGTACCCAAAGGGTAAAATAAAAACGAGACCCTATTACTAAGCCTACGTTGTCCGTCCGTCCGTCCGTCCGTCCGTCTGTCCGACCTATTTAGGGCTGTAGCTTTTGAACCGAAAGAGCTAGATAGTTGAAAATTTCACAGAATGCGCGTTGTTACGGCGGATTTGCTAACAAATAATAAAAATGACAAAAAGTTAAAAATTATTGGGGGTTCTCAACAAGAAACTAGTTTTTATCAACGTTTTTTCTTCACGCTTTATCGTAAAAACGGTAATACATACAAGCGTCGAACTTAGTGTGATTATAGAACAAACTTTACAGAATAACAACAAATACTAAAAACCGGCCAAGTGTAAGTCGGTCTCGCGATAAAGGTCCCGGAGTAAAAAAAAAATTTTTTTACGTTATTTATTATTGTTGTAATGGTGTGGTATGGAACCCTCGGCCTCGGTGCGCAAGTAGCCCGACTCGCACATGACCGATTTTAGGCGATTATCACACTAGTGACGCGTCCCGCCGCGGTGCGCGGAGCGGCATAGTCGCCTTCACGCGCATTGACGCGTCGGCAGTGTGTTGTCCTAGGCGTGTTTTCTATACAGGGTGTACAATAAAATGGGACAGCTACTTAAAGGGGTGCTTCAGACCATCAAACTGAACAACTTTCTCTATGGGACCAATATCGAAATCGCGAAAAAAAATTCCGCTCTCCCATACAAAACTGCAAACATAACTCGACTAAAATGTATGGGACAGCAGATTTTTTTTTCGCGATTTCGATATTGGTCCCATAGAGAAAGTTGTTCAGTTTGATGGTCTGAAGCACCTCTTTAAGGTAGCTGTCCTATTTTAATTTACACCCTGTATAAATTGAAATACTTGCATACAATTTTAAAATCTGCGGCCCCGTGCTACGCGACGGGGCGCGGTGCAGTGTGATAATCGCCTTATTTGTAAATTGGGAATTACAGCATGTCCCAGGAAGCAGCTACTGTACTGCTTATTACTGCGGACTATTGGAGGGACCACGACAGACAAATACTTTCAATGAAAATTATAACGCTGTAGCACAAGCAGTGTTGGAGAAATCAAATCAAAACCTGCAATGTCTGTCAATAGATGGCGCTGAACGAAATGAAATTGGGTATTTGACTACACACAATATATTTTATTTTTACCTTCTCAATAAAAAAAGGATAGAAAATAACGCTAAACTCCCATTTTCATTGAGTTTTTAGCTTGAATACTTTTAATATAATAATGTTTCTAATAGCGAAAATAATTTTAAAAAGTAATGAAAATGTTGATGACGTCACGACTCATTATTTAGTACAAATGTTCATACATAGCGCACGTTTTGACGTCCAATAAAGAGTAGCTGATTTGATTAGTTGTCAAATAGTCTATTTGCTTGTAATGATGACTACGGAACCCAATATTGGGCGAGTTAGTTTTCAAATGGGTCGACGAAACGAAGGGTCTACCACCCAAAATGGGTACTTGCCTCGGCATAGGACGTTGCTGGAGCTACTTATAATATTTAAAGGGATGGTGGTTCTGTCAAGAATTTTGAAGTTGATAAATTCCAAAATCCAGGAATCAAGCCCTTATTCCCATATTGACTGAAACTGTCATCATCAACCTTCAGTCGATTTGGGACTAGGACATTGGGGCATTTCGGATTTCAGTCGTTCTGGGACTAAGACATTTTAAGTTTTGATCGATTTGGACTATGCGATTTGAATTTCAATCAATATGAGAAAGAGACGATTTGGGTTTTGGATGTACTGCACTGAAGGCGTTAAGACCACCTAACTGAATAACCTTCATTATGTAGACCGTCGAAAATCAGATTTTTCATACAAAACTGCAGTACGTACTATCGCGGACTTTTCCGCCTGACCACCACTAGGCTCATTTTTGCTTGCATACTAAAAAATAAAAGCGATGTTTACCCCGCCCTATTGATGAATAGACCAAATTAATAATAGTTTCTAAACAATACATTTTGGGCGAAATTATGCGATTTTTTTCTTAAGTGGTCAGGCGGAAAAGTCCCCGATAGTACCTGGACTCAAATGTCCCATACATTTCACACAGCAGATTTTAAAAATTGCTAAATTAAATTTTTAAATCATTTAAATATTACAAGGGTGTTTTATAACACCTTGTGAAGAAGTTCCTCAAAGGCAATTATAGAGGGTGAAATTGATATCATTAGCATCCTTTTAAACTAAGAGTCTACCCATCAAACTGAACAAATTTCACTATGGGAGCAAACCGATCAGAGCAACAAAAAAATCAGCTGTTGCATATACATTTGAATCGAGCAGGCATTGCAGTTTAGTATGGAACAGCTTATAATTTTTTTGCTCCGATCGGTTTTCTCCCATAGTGAAATTTTTTCAGTTTGATATGTAGACTCTTAGTTTAAAAGGATGCTAATGATATCAATTTCACCCTGTAGTTACAGTCGTGAGTTTATTGGTTGATATACTAAAGTAACCAGAAATAAAGAGTTGTTCAAAATCCAGTTTTCTGACGGTCTAAAAACTGTTCGAAAGTAGAACTACTTCAGAAGCGGGAAACAATTGGCAGTTTCTGATAAGGAGGTTATTTTTTAGTCGCATACGCACGATGTCAACATTTTATTGCGCCAATATTTGCGCAGAAGTACAATAGTAAATAGTTACTTACGGAGGTCAATCAAATCAATGCCGTATTTTGAAAAATTTTAATTAATTGTCATAAAATTCATAAAATTTCATCAATTTCGGTCGGTTGGATGAGGGCAGCGCAGGACCGGTCAGTATGGCGATCCTTGGGGGAGGCCTATGTCCAGCAGTGGACGCTCATCGCTGAGATAATGATGATGACAAAATTCGGTCCAGTAGTGTTTTCGTAACGCTATAATAAACAAATATTAAGGAACCCATTGACTTACCAACTACTGGACGTCGGATCCGCGCTCAGAAATGTTCGAACCCAAAGTGCACCAAAACGTATAAAGGGAACCAATTACTACACGCACGCGCGTCGTGCCGCGATGACGTAAAAACTACGCTAGCAAAATGAGAAAGAATTTCAGCATTTTCAATGTTTTTAGTTGGTTTATATTACTATACACGGACAGTACTTAGTTCGTGTACGTTAGTCTCGGACTCTTTTTGGGAGAATTTTGTTCTAGTCCCGTCGTCTATTATTTTGTATGTCAACGAAGGAACCCAAATGGTGCAGGGCGACGGTACCTTATTAGGTAAGAAACCTACGTCTACGCCGTCAGTCCATCTGTTTTAACTCTATAGGGAACAGTAATGCTATTAGCTGTTGTATATTTGCTCGAGTAGGATTGCAGTTTTATATGAAACAGCAGATCTTTTTTCGCAATTTCGACCACCAAGGTCGAAACTGCACCCACAGAGAAAATTGTTTAGTTTGATGGTCCCCTTAAAAAACCGTCAGCATATTAATATATATGATATTAGTATCAAGCTTAAAAACCCTTCACTAAAAAATAAGAAACAGGGAAGTGAAAAAAAAAAGAATCAATATAAAAGGATCTTCAATCGGTTGCAATCGGAGTACATTTCAAGTACTTAGTATATAAAGGCGATAGTGTTGCTATTCGATCGCATTCACGACCAGCGCGTGCGTCGATTTACTTCCCGCTTTGACAACCTTGGATTTGCCGACCTCTGGTTGTCCACGAACGAATTTGAACCTTATGGGCTTTGCTTTTAAGGAAACCAGCTGTCACATAAAAAGTTTTTTAAACAAATTTTTTAATTAGTGATAAGTGTTGTGTTGTGATTGGATTTTTGGATTTTTAGTGACTTGAACAATGGTTTTAAAAAGTGATGTGCTCGAAGCGGTGAAGCCGGGTAAGTTATTAAATTTAGTTAAAAAATTAAATTAATAATGCACTTTAATTTATTATTACTTAAATGGGGCACTAAAAATAAAATATGACTGACAAAAATATAATAATAAATTATTTATTTCAGATTACTCGTCCATATTGTGTTAGTAACAATTGTCTTAGAACTATGTTTGATCACAAATAAATACATTCATTAATAAAATTTAATAAACTACAACTAAAATATTACATTAAATTACATTACATTATCTATTGTACAAAGGGTGATGAGCTGGCATACAGTAGCATCACTTGCACCATGGGTGGTTTAAGTTTGAGGGTTTAAGTATTTAATTATAATGTTACCTATTCCAGTCTAAATCATATTCGTAACCAATGAGTTCTATTTATTAAATCGATGTTAGATGCGTATAAATAATCTGAGGGTACTTATAAAAAACTTAAATTATAAAGTAAATCTAGTCACAATTTTAGTGCCCTAAAAATGACTAAATAATTGGTAAGACAACGTCTAAGATATAAATTAATTTTATTAATTACTGTAATAATTATTTTATAAGCAAGTATCAAAACAAAATAAGTAAAAAGAAGGTGCGTATATTTATTATGGTTGTAATTAAGGTGTCCTATTGCATCTACAGAGTGAAATGGATAGCATTAGTATCCTCTTAAGGCTCTCCCTCCCTAGTGCAAGGCTCTCTTTCTAACAAGCAAACTTTTGCAATTAGCCATCCCGCTTCAATTGCGCGGCTCCGGTCAGAATTTTCCGTTTTCTTTGAAAACTTGACTGAACTGAACTTTTCTTTGAAACTGAATTTTCAAAAAATAAGAAAACCACATCATTCTATATTGTAGTGTGAAGAATATTGCAAATTTTCATATTCTTGTGATCAACAATGTAAGAGTAAAACAGTTACAACTGGAAAAAAGGGATGACTTTGGATTCGTTTTTCTTCAGTTTTATTAATTAAAATAGATTTCGAGATAAACCACATCACTTCTCATATCCTGTAGATTGTTCAGTTTTGTTTTCTGCTTAAAAAGTGCCATAGTTAATGTATAAAATGGTTACAAAGTTACTCAAAACCGGGCGGACGCCCCTTAAACTAAGAGTTTACCCATCAAACTGAACAACTTTTACTATGGGAGCAAACCGATCGGAGTAAAAAAGAAATTAGCTGTTGCATACATTTGAGTCGAGTAGGCAGTGTAATTTAGTATGGATGGAACAGCTGATTATTTAGTTGCTCCGATCGGTTTGCTCCGATTGGTTGTTCAGTTTGATGGGTAGACTCTTAGTTTAAAAGGATGCTAATGATATCAATTTCACCCTCTATAGGTACAAATATTAAAAGTTTATAGAGACACATAAAATTCTTCTCCAGCTCTCCAGTCATTAAGTGTATAAATACGCGTATTAGTGCATGCAAAATAGTAAATTATTATGTTGTCGTCAATATCGCAAATATGCTATTTGCAAATACGTCATTGTTATTTCAAGTGTCATGTTATAATGAAAAAAAAAAAATATACCTACCTATAACTTAAATGTAAAAAAAAATATTTCTCACCAAAAACAGTTTGCAGTACAGTTTTTTGGTATTCTGTTAAATGATAATGTGGGTATATGAGGTTAAGGGGCTATTTTAAGGGGATGATCAGACCATCAAAATTGACGTCTTTCTCCATGGGACCAATATCGATATTGCGAAAAAAAAACAGCTGTCCATACAAAACTGCCAACATAACCCGACCGAAATGTATGGGACGTCTAAAACGAGTATCAAAATTGTTGGGGTACTGAGAAAACATCATCTAATAGTTACCCAAGTAACGTACGTTTACGTTAGAGTATAAAATTTAGCTTTTTAGCTTTTTAAAGTAAATGGAATAAATTCAACGAAACTGTGATGCAGAGTAACCGATGCACATTAAACCGAATAGCTCGTGAACTGAAAGAAAAACTACACCTATTCAGTTTATCGCTGTTTTTTAACCGACTTCAAAAAAGGAGTAGGTTCTCAGTTCGACCGTATATTTTTTTTTTTTTTTAATGTGTGTTCGCGGATAACTTCGTCGTTTATGAACCGATTTTGATGATTCTTTTTTTGTTGGAAAGTAGATATCCCAAGGGTGGTCCCATGATAAGGAAACCAGGATCTGATGATGGATCCCAGAGAAATCGAGGGGAACCTTGGAAAATCGTAGTGCCGACTAGTGCGTTTGTTAATATAAAGCACTACTGTTAAATCGAACTTATGAATTCACCACTGAAAATGGCGAAATAAATAAAAATTTTAACAAAAAATTAAAACCGCCTTCAAAAAAACTAAAAAGTTAAAAAATAATATTGCAGCCGATGACTTTTTCGTTCGCATCATAAGAACATTAATTTGTTTTATAGAAGTCGGTGTCAAGCCAAGCCAAAAAACGAATGCAAGCCCTGTCGCGAATCGGCTTGACAGCGACTGCAATAATATAATGTTTTTTGACTATAATAAATAATGTAAAAGGTATTGTACATACTTAAGTATAATATAATTATTTTTCCAAATGTATTATTTATTGCATGATCTCAAGCTTTAGATAATTCTGCACATTTTTTATTGTTTGATTAATATTTATTTTTTATTATAGTATAGTATCCAAAATGTAAATAACAACTATTTACATTTTGGAATTTAATTTAATAATATTATGATATCTTTCAATTTAGTTTTTTAATGAATTTTGTAGTGTTATTATTTGTTGACATCTTAATGTTTTATTCTTAATTTACGTCTTATTTAATTTATTTGAAAGATACTAATGTAAAATCCAATAATTGTAAATGTATCTCGTATTTTGTTAAATGTAATTTGTAAACTTTTGTATGCCTTCTGGCGGAACACAACGGAACCAACAATTTTGTAACATCTTTATAACCTGTGATTCACAAATAAATAAATTGAAATTGAAATAAATTGAAATTGAAAGTTTCAGAAAATCTCGAACGAAAATAATTATTGGCTTGTGCTCATATTTTAATCTCATGACGTCAGCATCGTCAGCTATTTTTATTTAAATCTATTTATCTTTATTATTTAAACAGATAATTTGAAATACATTTTATTGCTTTTACGATAAAGTGAACTCTTCAGTGGCGATAAGTACAAATTATACAGAGTAGCCAGACCAGATGGATAATATAAATAATAATAGAAATTTATATATATTTGAACTGTTCAAATAAGTTTGTAAAACACTGGATTGTAAAACTTATAATTTTAAGAGAGCACCGAGCCTCCCGTGCTGCCTTCAATCGTGTTTTTTTTATTTCTTAATATTTATCCATGCTGATTTCCAATTTATCAAAACATTAACATTAACATTTAATGTTTGTAGTTATTGTGGTATGTAGGTATAAAGCGGTTAAAAGATAGTTACTACAAAAATTCAAAAAGATTAATCCTCTGAATCCAGATCAATTGAAATTTAGCAACGATTACAATGTGTCATTCATGTTTTTTGGAAATGTATAATTGTTAAGAAATAAAAAAAAATTGAGGGCAGCACTGGAGGCTCGGTATACTCTTAAGAGAACTAAAAAATATCGACTTATCTGTTTATTCGTCGGACAAGCCACTACGCGATAAATTGATAAGCATAACAATACAAAGTGCCACTTAACACTTGTGTTTAATTGAATGATGCTCCTCATAAATGTGTCATGGTTGTAAATCTTGATCCACATTAACCATGTTCTAATATGCTTACAAAGACAATTAATAATATAAGGCATATTTAGGGTTGCCATCCGTCCCAATATCCCGATAATTATTATTGAAACAGTCATCGTTATTGACGACCGACGACACGTCCCTACAAAACACTTAAGAGGATACTGAGCCTATTGTGCTGCCCTCAATAGTATTTTTTTATTTCTAATAATTAAACAACATTTTCAAGAAACAAGAATGTCATATTGTAGTCATGATAAGAAGTAATGCTTTCAATTTATCGAAACATTACGGATTATTATGTTTTATGCTTGCAATTATTATCGTTAAGACCGCCATAAGAGCAATTTTCGGCGGTTTTAAAGATAATAAATACAAACATTATAAAAACAAATCCGCAGTTACCCGATAAATTGAAAATCAGCAATGACTACAACACACTGTCATTGTTGACATTCTTGTTTTTTGGAAATGTTGTTTAATTGTTTAGAAATAAAAAAATACGATTGAGGGTAGCACATTAGGCTCGGTGCCTCCTTAAATGGTCTCGATTGAAACTAGACTGTGCAATATTTATTTCATAACATTTTTTAAATCGCTTGCCTCATACACTAAGGCCAAGTAGGTATGCAAAATACACGATTAGGGTTTAGAGGCAAATTTTGTATGGAAGAGTTTTTTTCCACTATTCTATTTCGATGTTATTCCCGTAGCAAAAGTTGTTTACTTTGATAGACTGATCAGTCGATCAGTCTTTTTTTTAACTGACTTCAAAAAAGGAGGAGGTTTCTCAATTCGACCGTATATATATATTTTTTTTTATGTTTCTTTTCTTTGTCGTTTATGAACCGATTTTGATAATTATTTTTTTGTTGGAAAGGAGACATTGCAAGGGTGGTACCATGATAAGGAAACCAGGATCTGATTATGGAATCCTAAAGAAATCGAAGGGAAGCTTCGAAAATCGTAGTGCCGACTAGTGCGTTTGTTAATTTAAAGCACTACTATTAAATCGAACTAATGAATTCACCACTGAAAATTGTGAAATAACCAAATTTTTAAGAAAAAATTTAAACCGCCTTCAAAAAAACTAAAAAGTTAAAAAAAAAATCATAATGGCATGAGCCATTTCGCATGACATTCTGTAGTGTCATGCTGTAGGAAAGATTTGCCAGTCAGCAATTGCTGACTATTCGGTGATCATCCTTTATAATTTGTTTTACAGCCTGTAAAAGGCTTATAAATGATAGTTTAGTACGACAAGTAATTTAAACGAATGAATTCCGAAGTTGTGGCAGTTAAAAAAATAATCTGAATTTGTAATTTAACACGCATTGTTAACTTTATGACGCATTAAAATTTTAATTGCTTCTTGATTACTAGCCCGAGTAAGTATTTCAACCTATCGAAAATAATATTTGCTTAATTTTTATAATTTTTCGATGTTTACACGAAAAAACGTGGAAAGTGTGAGTTAGTTCCAGACACCAAGTGGGCTGATAATGTTGGGGGTAGAGACCTTATACAGGGTACCTATAACAAAACACCCTAGTATTACTAAAAGGGGTGCTTCAGACCATCGAACAGAACAACTTTGAGTATGAAGCCAACATCGAATTCGCGAAAAAAAATCCGCTCTTTCATGCAAAACTGCAGTACCGTCTCGATTCAAATGGGTCGGCAGAATTTTTTTATTTTTTCTCGACTTTGGTTCCATAATGACAGTTGTTCAGATTGATGGTCTGAAGCACCCCCTTAAGTATTACTAGAGTGTTTTATTACAACCTGTATGAAAAATATGATAAAAGAAACTAAAATACACAAACACACCATCCACTACTAATTACAAAAACACCTTTAAAATAATGTTTTTGGCTGTAGCAAAACTTCTGACCATACCGAAATTGATAACGGTCGTGAGTTTAGGTATGCACGAAATAGTATCAAACAGGTTACAAACGCGTAACATTGAGACGGTTTTTAATTTGACCAAGTGCATGTTGTACGGTCAAGGTCGGCACGTTACGTGAATTGTAGAGTTGCACTAAACTAACGCGGTTTGCGATCATGGACGGATTTCTTTTAAGAAAAATTACAATATTTATTATATAATTAAGATGTTGGTTCCGTCTAGATAATCTCTTTTAGGCTGATTATAGCTATTTACTAACTTTGACTCTTAAACATATTTTTTTAAATCAAACAATGAGTCAGAGAGGCGGAATGTGGATCTCTTTTAATACGTGAGACGAAGTTTTCATTGATATGAAAACAAGGCAAGTGCAAGTTGAATTATTGAAAGGAGTCACCAATAAACATAATTATAGTACAATTATTGAAGAAGTCAGAGATGTGCAAAATAAAATCTAGAGAGCAATCGCGCTTAATAAATTTCAACTAAACCGTGATTGGTTCGGTATTACGCTATTCATTTGACAGCCGTTAGAGCCATTTTGACAGATCGCTCAGACGTTAAATGCTGTCAGTCATTATAGTAAACTAGTCAATTTAAGCGCGATACTGAATTCAGCTCAGTTTGATAGTAATTGGATTGCAATGTGATTAGAACTAAAATTGGATCAGGTTTGAACTTCGATGTTTTACATTAGCGCAATCGGCCTCCTAGAATGACTAAATAATGTTAGGGAATGTATTTGTGAATAAAACACCATTGCCTACATACTTTTCTCAGTAAAATATAATTCTCAGGCAGTCTGCAACTGCATGTGACCGCCACCGCAATCGAAGACCGCGTTTATTTGACCGCAACCCAAGAGGGTAATGACTATGAACAAGAACGGATGGTGACTAAAACATTTAGTCAAGTGTAATTCAAACTAAGCTCTCACGGTTCCGTAGCGTAAGTCTGAAAATATGCATGCGGCATTCAACTATTCAAGGTTATTATAATTGTAATGGGAATCTTGCAAGCACGAGCTGTTTCGAAAATATCTATTACGAGCATTTACCCGCGACTTCGTCCGCATAAATTATATACCAGATTTTAAGTCAAAAAAGTTTCATCAAAATCTGTCAGTAGTTTTTGCGTGATGCTCGATCAAACAAACAGACAAAATATCCAAAAATTTGTGATTTGGAATCAGGGACACCTAAAAACCTTATTGAGATCTTTTTTTGTAAATATCTTCAATGTACAGACACACTTTTATTACAGTTTTATAATATGTAGTTTAGATGGTATCAGTGTGTTTTCAAAAGATTAGGTAATTCGTCTGGATTTGTCTGGAGGGTTAAAAAATAACGGTTTATTTTTATCGGCAAGTTCTGTGATTATGGGAATGATAATCTACGCTTTTAACACCCTCTGTCTGTGACGGTTTTCGATTTAACTTGATAGGAATAACTTGCAAAAAGAAGTGTTTGCACTTAATCTGATAAATTACGAGAATCCTTCGTATAACTGTATTCCATTAAAAATGTTCTAAAATGTAAATACAAAATGTTTACGAAAAGTCGAAAACGTATGATCAACTTTGAATTTTTTTTTGTCTATACTATAATATTGTCTTTGATCCATTCCATTGTGGTGATTGCGGTATAATCGATTGTTTTTAATTTTGATACCAATTCATTAAGGTACTTTGTACTTAAGCGTAGACCACAGAAAAATGTACCTACTTGTAAACTTCAAATAAATACCATATTTTTGGTTGGGCAAGATTGCCTGGAAATACAAATATTATGAATAGGTAGTTATAATAGCGTAGTAAGGAACTGCAAAGGGCGGGCTTATCTCTGAAGAGTTATCATCTTGCAGACCCAAGATAGAATACTTCTGAGTTTACAAAGTCATGTAGGCATGGCAATACTTGAACATTAACACCTAAACGTAAATTATATCTGTTTTTTGCTTTGGCATTAGCCTTAGGCGCTGTCCTATTGCCATCGCCCGCGCGATCACTCGTGCGTCCGACGAAAATGATTGTGCGACCGTGCGTTTAAACATACTTATATCTGGAGTGCAATTTTTGAATATCATACGTTCATACGAGTAGTAGAAAAATCCATGGTAATTTTGACATTTTCTACTGCCGAGTCGCTCATATGATGTTCAAAAATCGCACTCCTGAATAGAAATAGAACAATTCGATCGCATCACATGATCGCACGACCTTCAATATAGGACAGCGCCTTAGGCACTAGCAATAAATGTTTTGTCTTCATCTTATCATAACTACAAACATTCGATAAAGATAAAAAAAAAAGATAAAAAGATATTTATTTACATACACATTTACATTACATCCTTACGGCTACAGTAATTCGAGTAATTCGATGTTTACACTTTGAGACATTTATAATGAAACAGAACGTACAGCCGGATAAATGATCGTCTTTTGATTGTAAGATTAAAATAGGCATTCGAAACCATTTATCACAGGCTTAGTGGCTAAGCTCGGGTCGGCTGACTCTTACGTTTTTGTTTTACATGAAATGGGATTGAATGTAATCAGACGCAAAACCTACCCTAAGGCGCTGTCCTATTGCCATCGCTCGCACGATCATGCGTTCGTCCGACGAAAATCATTGTGCCACTGTGCATTTAAACATACTTATATCTGCGGAATATCCTATAGAAGGTCGTGCTATCATGAGATGCGATCGAATTGTTCTATTTTTATTCAGATATAAGTATGTTTAAACGCACAGTGGCACAATGATTTTCGTCGGACGAACGCATGATCGCGCGAGCGATGGCAATAGGCCTAACACTGAGGTTTTATCACCTTGTTTTGTTTTCCCTCATCAAAAAGCTGGCGCTGTTACAAAATTGATCATGAATACCTTCTTATTATTAGAGCCTCGTTTTTTAGGGTTCCGTATCCAAAGGGTGAAAACGGGACCCTATTACTAAGCCTACGTTATCCGTCCGTCCGTCCGTCCGTCTGTCTGTCCGTCTGTCCGTCTGTCCGACTGTCCGTCTGTCCGTCTGTCCGTCTGTCCGTCTGTCCGTCTGTCCGTCTGTCCGTCTGTCCGTCTGTCCGTCTGTCCGTCTGTCCGTCTGTCCGTCTGTCCGTCTGTCCGTCTGTCCGTCTGTCCGTCTGTCCGTCTGTCCGTCTGTCCGTCTGTCCGTCTGTCCGTCTGTCCGTCTGTCCGTCTGTCCGTCTGTCCGTCTGTCCGTCTGTCCGTCTGTCCGTCTGTCCGTCTGTCCGTCTGTCCGTCTGTCCGTCTGTCCGTCTGTCCGTCTGTCCGTCTGTCCGTCTGTCCGTCTGTCCGTCTGTCCGTCTGTCCGTCTGTCCGTCTGTCCGTCTGTCCGTCTGTCCGTCTGTCCGTCTGTCCGTCTGTCCGTCTGTCCGTCTGTCCGTCTGTCCGTCTGTCCGTCTGTCCGTCTGTCCTTCTGTCCGTCTGTCCGTCTGTCCGTCTGTCCGTCTGTCCGTCTGTCCGTCTGTCCGTCTGTCCGTCTGTCCGTCTGTCCGTCTGTCCGTCTGTCCGTCTGTCCGTCTGTCCGTCTGTCCGTCTGTCCGTCTGTCCGTCTGTCCGTCTGTCCGTCTGTCCGTCTGTCCGTCTGTCCGTCTGTCCGTCTGTCCGTCTGTCCGTCTGTCCGTCTGTCCGTCTGTCCGTCTGTCCGTCTGTCCGTCTGTCCGTCTGTCCGTCTGTCCGTCTGTCCGTCTGTCCGTCTGTCCGTCTGTCCGTCTGTCCGTCTGTCCGTCTGTCCGTCTGTCCGTCTGTCCGTCTGTCCGTCTGTCCGTCTGTCCGTCTGTCCGTCTGTCCGTCTGTCCGTCTGTCCGTCTGTCCGTCTGTCCGTCTGTCCGTCTGTCCGTCTGTCCGTCTGTCCGTCTGTCCGTCTGTCCGTCTGTCGTCTGTCCGTCGGTAATAGGTGATTGTACCCATAATACTGAACAACTTTTCCCAAAAAACTTATAGGAAATTAGCGAATAAAATGTTCGACTTTCCATATTACATGCGCATAATCAGCTGATCGAACGTTTGTATGAAAAGTTGTCTTTTCGTATATTATGTTCCTTTGGGAATGTTGTTCAATATCACGAGTACAATCACCCATTAAAGTTATGCAACCTTAACACCATGTGTAGGCTGATGATGATGATACAAATGAATAGCTGTTATAGTACATTACTGCAGCGCCCAGCAACAGAGGCATTGATGGACGAACGTGTAAATGTTGGACGAGGCGAAGCCGAGGCACACATACGCAAGTCCATCAATGCCTAGTTGTGGCCAAGGCTTGTATAGTACTTTTCTCAAACAATGCGCGGAAATTAAAACAGTAAATTTTCTCAAATAAAACGCGAAAATTAAAACTCTTTTCAAAATCAATGACGTACAACGAACAACATTTTTTTTTTTTTTTCAATAAACAGATTTCTGTTTGCAAGCCAGTTCGAAATTTAAATAAAACCTTTTATGAGTTACCTCCTTGGTCGCCATGATTCGGAGAAAAAGATAGTTCCATTTTTAAATTACACGACAGATATGAGTTTACTATGTAATTTACTTGGCCGCTAAACACGACAGATATGGATTTTCATACAACATTGCCGGCCGCTGCGCGCATGTATTTGGCCAGTACTGCAATTTCGATTTATCTCGAAGAAGGTTGTCAAAATAATGCTCACATTTCCAAGCATGTTTGAGAAAAATAAAATAATTATAATAATCTCCTAAGCAGCCCGAAACAAGTAACTGAATCCGCAAACCGAATTAAATTCAGCTCATAGCCAGCTTAGCTCGTCGGCGAGCGAGTGTAACAGATTCTGTCGCTACTGTATCTAGAGCTGTGTCATATATCCTTTTGAGCTGACACACAGACATGTTTAATGACTACGGGTTGTAGACGAGCGTTTGGTTTGCGACTTTGCGAGTGATTCGTTTTCGAGTGAGTTTTTCGTATTATGATCGAGTATTATAAATAAAACCGGTCAAGTGCGAGTCGGGCTACTCGTGCACCGAGGGTTCCGTACCACGCCACCACAGAACACAACATTATTAACTTAGAAAAAAAAAACTTTTTTTGTCCGGGACCTTTAGCGCGAGACCGACTCACACTTGGCCGGTTTTTAGTATTTGTTGTTATTCTGTAGAGTTTGCTTTATAATCACACTAAGTTTGACGCTTGTATGTATTACTGTTTTTACTATAGAGCGTGAAGAAAAAACGTTGTTTAAACTAGTTTCTTGTTGAAAACCCCCCTTAATTTTTAACTTTCTGCCATTTTTATTATTTGTTAACAAATCCGCCGCAATAACGCATAATCTGAGAAAATTTCAACTATCTAGCTATTACGGTTCAAAAGTTACAGCCCCAAATAGGTAGGACAGACGGACGGACGGACGGACGGACGGACGGAGGGACGGACGGACGGACAACGTAGGCTTAGTAATAGGGTCCCGTTTTCACCCTAACCCTAACCCTAATAAAAAACATTTGAATGAGGAATCGCTTTAAATATAAATTAGGTATATACCAACCTATATTATTTTCAGAAAATAACAACTATTGAGAGCATTTAGTAATGCAATTCATTGATGTATCTACTATAAGTTTACAGGAAACCTTGTTACACCAAACCACTACTTCTAATTATTGTATGCATTTGCTCATTATAACATGGCTCTACACTTTTTAGTCAAAGTCAAAGTTAATATTATTATTTCTTAGGCAACTGAGGGATATTTGTATTAGGTGCCTTGCTTCTCAATTTCTCATCACTACATAGTATAAAACAAAGTCGCTTCCCGCTGCCTTTCGGTCCCTATATATGCTTAGATCTTTAAAAATACGCAACGGATTTTGATGCGGTTTTTTAAATAGATAGAGTGATTCAAGAGGAAGGTTTATATCAGCACCGTATATTGTACCCGTGCCAAGCCGGTTAGTAATCAATAAACTTAAGATTTTCAACTAAATACAACTAGTAACTTCTACGATTGAAAAGTCGCACAAATCGCAATCGCAAGTCTGCATTGGTAATGCTAACAAATCGCTATGCAGTCGTGTCACGCGCCAGTGCGTGATATATTCAACCGTGTCGCTCGGATGCACGCTTCAGATGGAAGGAAATGGGATGAGAGGAAGTTACTTACAAGTTACAAGGTCTCTTCATTATTATCTTGGTGGTCATTCACATCTGAGTGGAGTGGAGTTACCACAGATGCTTTGAAGGGTTTCTGTATAACAGAGTTGAGAAGGCTAGTTGAGGATAGTACATATACAGGGTCGTTCTTAATATGCTGACACTTTTTTAAGGCGATGACCAGACTATGAAACTGAACAACTTTCTCTATAGAATCAACATCGAAATCGCGAAAAAAAAAAAACAGTTGTCCCATACGTTTGGCTCCGAGTAGGTTTGCAGTTTTGTATGGAAGTGATAATTTTTTTTCGCGATTTCGATGTTGGTCCCATAGAGGAAGTTGTTCAGTTTGACGGTCTGATCATCCCCTTAAAAAAGTGTTAGCATATTAAGAAGGACCCTATATAGCATCAAGACCGTTATTCCTTTCAGGGTGTTCAGAAACTTTAATACAACTACCAACTATCTTTTCAGGTAGTTAGCAACGTTCATTTTTTAGTACCAATACTGAAGTTTGCAGGACGAAATAACATGGTCAAGTTATACTTTTTTTTTATATTAAGTATGGGTTTGCTCTTGACCTCAATCCAGTCCTCAGGATGAAGATGGGGTCGAAGATGTAGCGAGCTTACCTAGAAGAAGCCTATTCACTCAAGCTTATTACTTTAAAGAAATTCGGGTTGAAATTGCTCGGAAATACTGACGCAGGCTTAGATTGGACGCAGGCAATGATTTCACTCCTTGGCTGTGCGCATTATAAAAGATTCAAAAAGGCACTTGGTGCGGATATGTGGGATGTCAACCAAGAAGGGGTGATATCCCGCGGTGCGTCTGGAAGTCCGATGGTAGAAAGGGGAAGGTGGGATGAGCTCATGTAGCTCTTGGGCACACTCACCGAAGTACAATCTGTAGAAGACCGACAAGCAGGCCACTCTGAGGCAATGGGCTGGACTATGAAGTTTGGTCTCCACCAGCTTATAGTCGCCAATGAGCCTCTTGGCTCTACGTTCAACCGAGTCGAGTGCTGCAAGTTGATACTTTGCTGACCCATCCCACATACTTATAGTACAAGCATGGCAAGGCATTTAGCGTTTTGACCACAAAAATACTGCATATAAGAACCCTTTGGTGCCTTTAGTCGCCTTAGAAATAGGTGGTACATTTATAGAAACCAGACGGTTGTAAGCCGGAATCATACAACTGGTTACTATTATATCATAAAAATTTTATCTTATTCGAAACGGGCTTACGATTGGCTTATGAACTCTTTTTTTTAAATATCCTGAATGTATTTGCTTGGACAGACCCAAGGAGAGAGTTACAAAGCGGTTCTCATTATAAAAGAGGATGCGTCTGTAGGTATGCTGTGACTATAGGTTGAGGATGAGTAAGACAACTACACTAGACATACAGCCTGCTTCTTGAGAATCTGTCTTGCAATCACTTTGAACTACGGAAGCAAAGTACTTAACGATAGATACAGGAATCATTTTTACGTGTATGCATGATGGGTTCGATCGAATCCATATCCATGCCATGCAATTTACCAATGAGTTTTTTTGATGTTGACATCAAATCGTTGGCAGACAACTGCTTTCAAACGTTGGGACACGTTGGGAAAGCGTTGTTAGAAAGCCTGCACTTCTGTTATAACGAGATGTGTGAAAAGAGGTATCCAAATCGCTAAACCACCTTTTTTTGCTTAAAAATTAAGAGGGTAAGCCCTTACAAATGAAGTTAGAGAGATTTTTTCAATGCAATTTTTCAAACATGATTTTAAATCTTATCTCTGTGCCTGTGGTTTGTAAAATCATCGACAAAATGAATAGTTTCAATGTTACAACGGTTTAAAGATCTCCATATAAATCTTTAATTAATCCTAGCATTGAAAATGTATATTTTAATGAAAATCAGACATATCTCATCACAGAAATTAGATTTGATTTTATTTGGTTTAATAACCTATTCAATAATTTGAAAATGGGATAAAACTTCGTCTGTATTGAGCTACTCTCTTCGGTCCGATAGTCTTCCCATTTTTCGCAACCAGGTTATAAAACATTATTGGCAATGACATAAACAAAACAATAGAAAAATGAGAAATAAAATAGTGATTTATAAAAAAATTCTGAAACCATCTACACCTCAGCCGCATCCGGAACACGGCTCGGCCCGACATGTATAATAATAAAATTACAACAATTTACATGTCACAGAAATTACTTCAAAAAATGTACATCCATTGTGTAGCATGTCATTTCTGTAACAAAAGTGCCATCGTTTCATGATGTTCAATTTAAATTGGATGATAATGCATGCTTCATGTTTCACATGAGCGAAAAATATGTAGGTCCATTGAATGTCAAGGTCATTGGACAGCTATACCTAATGATTTCAACACATAGACAATATATCTGGAATTGTGATAGTTAAAAGCTAAGAGCAAGGATCTCCTTTCAAATTAAAGATTGAAAAATTAAGTCTCGGGCGGGACTTGAACCCGCACCCTTCCAAACCGGGGAAGTGCGTTATCCAATTTCGCTACCGAGTCCACTAGCCAGAGAACGAAATTTTCAATCTGTTGCGTCTTGAGGGGACGTGTGTGACATCTACTGGAAGTTATTACAAACTAGCCTTTGACTTGACTTTTCAATCTTTAATTTGATTCGAAATAGCACAACATGGCTGTAACATGTTTAAAAATCCATAATATTTGAAATTGGAACAGGGTGTGTCATCTACAGGGTGAAATTGATATCATTAGCATCCTTTGAAATTAAGATTCTACCCATCATACTGAACAACTTTTACTATGAGAGCATACCGATCGGAGCAAATAAAAAATCAGCTGTTCCATACTAAACTGCATTGTCGACGCGCGAGTTCGCTACTCAAATGTATGCAACAGCAGATTTTTTTTTGTTCCGATCGGTTTGCTGCCATAGTGAAAGTTGTTCAGTATGATGGGTAGACTCTTAGTTTCAAAGGATGCTAATGATATCAATTTCACCCTGTATACTGTATGAATTCCAGTTGTTATGCTGGACTCACAGGTTGGCTAGTTTGTAATAGCTTCCAGTAGAGGTCGCACACGTCCCCTCAAGACGCAACAGATTGAAAATTTCGTTCTCTGGCTAGTGGACTCGGTAGCGAAATTGGATAACGCACTTCCCCGGTTTGAAAGGGTGCGGGTTCAAGTCCCGCCCGAGACTTAATTTTTCAATCTTTAATTTGATTCGAAATAGCACAAAATGGCTGTAACATGTTTAAAATCCATAATATTTGAAAAAGGATCTCCCTTATTCTAAAGGCATAGCCATACCATTGCAAGAATGTCCACTTTTTTGACGTTTGTGTTTGAGTGTGTGGTGTCAAGTAGCATGGAAAAAAGAGACCAATTAGACCAAAGTGACAACTGCCCTAATGTTTATAGTCATTTTTCACACACACTAGCAAAAAAGTTACAAGTGAAAAGTGGACAGCCGCATAAACAAAGATCTATAGTTCTGTCTCCTTTTACTATTAAAGATACGTCATAAGACAAAAGAGACTAACTACAATCGTAAATTAATGCGGTCTTTATGCTTTAGAATAAAGGAGATCCTTGCTCTTAGGTTAAAAGAGAGTCCGCCTTGTAATCGTGAGGTCGTAGGTTCCATCCCTATCAAAAGATTGGGAAAGTCTCAGTGGCAAAAGCCACTAACACTTTCTACGTACATATTATAGATTATAATATAACAAACTAATGAAGTATATAGAAAAGATATCATTGTAAAAAGCGAACACAAAACAGAACTGTTTATTTTCATTTGAACCAGATAGAAATAGAAATATCAATTTATTATTTACGAGCATTTACCTGCGACTTCGTCCGCATAAATTATATACCAGATTATTTAAGTCAGATCATAAGCTATCAAACAAAAGAAGTTTCATCAAAATCGGTTCAGTAGTTTTTGCGTAATACTCGAACAAACAAACAAACAAACAAACAAACAGACAGACAAAAAATCCAAAAATTGGCGATTTGGAATCAGGGACATCTAAAAACCATATCGTAATCTTTTTTTTGTAAATATCTTCAATGTACAGACACACTTCTGTTACAGTTTTATAATAGTTTAGATTGTGCAATATGATCCGCAATAACCATAATTTCATTTCATTATCATTAAAAACACATGGTACAAAATAGATTTGCCATTAAAATTAACCCAGAATTGTGGCCATGTTCTAGTTATTATCTCAATTTGTATCGTCTTGGATAGATCGCGGAAAATGTTACAATTGACAATGAATTACCGACGAGGAAACATACGTCCTAGTCGCTAAGTTGCTTATTTTCCCGCAGCCAATTATCCACTTACAGGGTAATGATAGGCGAACAATCATCGTAGTTTATTCACAAATTAAAAGTACTAGGCCCGCAGAATTGTCAAGGATGTACACAACACGACGGCATATCAAGCTACGCAAAACCAAAATAAGCTGACCGCGCCTTGGTAGAGTAATGTATAACGTCGCGCGGCCAGCTTATGGTTGTGGTTTATTCGTAGCTTGATGTATCACTGTGTGTATTTGGGTAAACTTGAATGATGACGAATGCGTCAATATTAATAAGACATCGGTAGATGTCTTTGAAATTTCCGACTTAATCACGACGCGGCAGTGGCGGTGGCGGTGGTGATTCTTCATTCTCTTTGCTCCATTCGATCCCACTTTTAAGGTGAGGTCGGCTTTTCCAATTTTGCGGCGCGGCGCCAAGACAGCCTGACTTGGGTTGTCGGGTCGGGTTAATCTCCTTTCGGATAAGTTAAGTCATACTGTTCCACCACATTAAAAGTGGACGTCCTCTTGCCTCTTTGAAAATATACGTTTGTATTTTGTCACTATCACTAGTTCGGCGGTAAAGGAAAATATCGTGAGGGGACTTGCGTACCAGCGCAACAATTTTATAAAGAAATCTGAGATTTGCAAAAAATATATGAGAGAGAACAAAATTGATCAGTAAATGATCGCAGTAATACATAAAGCTACTCGGCGGCAGATCAATCTACCCATAATTGAGCTCTATGTTCATGGTCGTAGAGTTCAACTATACAGGGTGTAACAAAACACCCAAGAGAAAAAATAAAAAATCTGCTGTCCCATACTTTTGAGTCAAGCCGGTATAGCAGTTTTGTATCGCGATTTCGAAGTTGGCTCCATAGTGAAAGTTGTTCAGTTTGATCATAGAGAAACACGTACTCCTTGTCCGGGCGTTGACAGGAGACACGTTTTTCTCTATGAGTTTGATGGTCTGAAGCAACCCCTTAAGTATTTCTAGGGTGTTATGTTACACCCTGTAGGTTGATCTGTCGCCGTATGTACAAGCTATGGCTTTCAATGCCTTGTTGCCGTCCTTGTTGCCCCAAAATAGCTCAAAGTTAATGGTATAAACCTTGATCCTTATTCGTAAGAGGATCCTCTGCAGTGTATGAACCATAAAGATATTATACCTTACGGAATAGAGTAAGTGACATGAGTTGTCAAATGTAACCGTTGGACATTTTTTGGAGTCCTCGGCAGGGTAAAAATTCGATTTCTGTGTATAATTCTCAATCTAACGTGAAATCGTGAATAATTTAATGAAACAGTGTTAGTATATTTCACAAAATTATCTACGATTTCACTTTAGGTTCACGATTATTCACAGAAACCGAATTTTTACCAGGACTCCAAATCCCCAAAAACGGTTCTATTGCCTCGCGTCACGTATCTCTTTCTATTATACAGTGATGCCGCTATGTACATCTCGCTCTCTCAGCTGTCACCGTCTCTCTTACGTAGTATAATACCTTTATGGTATGAACTAAACATACAGATGTCACTTTGTTCAACATTATGGTCAAGCCTATAAAAACGAATTGTAAAGCCAATCCTTTGATTCTATTGTCGTTACGTTTTTTGTACTACTCATCACAATTGGACTTGCCACGGTTGAACTAATTCAAGTATTTTTCACAAAAAGTGACAATGATTTATGTTATGAACTATATTTTGTTCCAATTTAGATCGGTGTTTTTTGTTGTTACCGGTTTTTTTTACAGGATATGACTATTTTGCTCATTGGTCTCATCACCTGTTCAAAATGATTGGATATAAACCGAAAAGGTATGAGTAAAGAATTTTTTGAGCGATGATAGCCCATACGGAAGAGAACTAGCGCCTCAATCATGAGGACGTGGTTCGATTCCTGGCCTGTACCACTAAATTCTTCGGAATTTATGTACGGTTGTATTTATCATTTTCTAGCTCGGCGGTGAAGGAAAACATCGTGAGGAAACCTGCATTCCCGAGAATGAAAAGAAAATACCATAAGTTCGGGGGTATGCGTAAAATATGGGTGAGCTTGGGGCGAACACAAAAGACCAGCGATGGTCGCAGTGTTACATAACGATCCTTGCTTGCAATAGCCCAACCACAAATAATAATGAGTAAAGAAGTATGTGTGGTGTCACGCTTAGAGATACACTGAGAAATTGTGTGATAAGAAATCGATGTAAATTGAAAGTAGATGCTATGACAAGAATAGAGAAAGGTATGGTTTTACATAGTAAATTAATATTTCTATGGGTTGGCGTCTTTAGTTTGGTCATCAGTAGAGGATGAGTGACTGCAGATGTATGAAAGAGATATTATAATGTTGGTAATTTGTGAGAAGAAGTTTCGGTAGAGGACGCCCTCGTAGGACAACTCTACCGCCGCAACTCTAAGGTTGCCAGGTAAAAAAATTACTTCTTTGAACCCGGTAACCCTATAGTTGCGGCAGATTGAGAGGTGGTAACCCTAATTTTTCCAGTAGTTTAGATTAGTCTCCTTCCGATGGCACCTCAGTCACTTCCCAAACAGAAAGGTGGAAAAATTTATACCAAAAATCATAATGGAAAAGGTACTTGCGGCAAGATTTATCTAGGTAACTTGGCGGCGTTGAATTAACCCCTCTATAAACATAAACTAGAATCACATTTCGTTCGCCTAAGAATTAGGAGCATAACTTTACGGTAGGATCTTGGTCTATAGCTAGACTTAATTTTCCTGGTTCTTTTGGAATGAACGATCATGGTTTATAGCAATTACAGAGTTAGGAATGAGTAAGTATTGGACATAAGTAAGCACTTTGAAAAATAATGAGAAAAGCCACATTACATTTTTGAAAACTTCATAAGTAACTGAAAATCCAATCATAATAACTTTTAATCAAATGAAAAGAAGATAAAAAATCTAACTAAAATCTCAATTAGCAACATAATCGCTTTTAACCCTATCTCGACCATTTCAAACTAAAATTACATTAAAACTGTTAGATAAGATACATTAAGCGGCTCAAATACGTGGATTTATGTCTTGCTCGAACATAAAAAGGATATTCCTACAAAAACGAGCTTGAGATCCTATCTCGTGCGAACTTTACACGAAAACCCATAAAAGTTGACCAATTTAAAAGGTATAATTATTTGGACACCCTACTCTTACATTCTGTATAACCTTTATCAATTGGACTTACGGGCTATTTTGCTTTAAAACATGTGAAAAATAAAATTTGTATCGTAAATTTACACAACCAAAATGTGAGACCTCAATGAATTTACGATTTAGTCCGATAAATTTAAAATTTTGAAAAGATTTAAATGTTTTCAAGTGTCTACATAATCTGGTTATGTTTGGGACTTGACATTTTTGTCTCATGCAATTATGTCACAGGAAAATGAATTTAATACTGAAGGCATAAAGGCGGTTAAGCTGGTAAATAGGTGGTTCAAAGGTGGCAAGAATTTTATCTTTGACTCTCGTAATTAAAAATAGATAATGAGTTTTGTTCTCCGTTTGTTGTTTTAATGAAAAAGTTCATTTTGCAAATTTTTAATGACTCATCAATAATGTTTGAACATAGAGCTTTTTAACACTTTCTTTCTCTTATTATCTTTGCGCGCGTGCTTTAAGCTTATATCAAAGTTAAATTAATGGATAGGCCTAATTTGATCTAAGGAAGCAACATAGGGACAGTGTTGCTAGCAGATAAATCTTAAAATGGCCGAAATCTTTGCTGAAAAGGGCCAATTTTTGTGCATGAAAGGCCGATATTGCAAAAGATCTTTATTTCACACACGAAGTTAAAAGAAAGACCGAAGAAAGTACTGAAAGAATGTTGTTGTACAATGAGCGTTTTTCTTTTGATTTTCTAGTGGATCGATAGATGGCGTTACGGTCTGTGCGAATAAAAGTCAAAATTTCAAAATGTGTTTCTTTAAAATAATAAAGGGAGTCGCGTGGCTAGAGGGCTTTCGAGTGGACGTCTGTCGTTGGCTCGCGATTTAAGTGGCCACGCGGCTCCGCCATTTTATGGTGGTTTCGAGTGTGTGTTTTTGTATAAAAACAGGGCTTTGAGATCGCCATATCCAATTACCGTACAACGTCAAGCACTAATTGCTCTTTTTAAACTAGATACTGGCAAAATCCACCAAGGAAACGCCATTAAACAAAAATAGAATAGAATAGAAATAATAAAGAGGGAGAAGATGATCAAAAAGATGCCAAATCATCTTTGAATTTAATATTTCATTATTTACGAATCATTTTAATCGAAAATATGAAACTTTTTACGTCTGAAATTGTTGTATGGGCTCGATCCCTTGGCCTTTAAAAAAAAGTCAGGCACAGTCTTGACTTTTGACATGATTTTGACAGGACCTCGCCTACGTCTCTATGGAGCGATAATCATGTCATCTGTCGAGTTTTTTAGGAACTAAAATTAAAAAAGAAAAGAAAAACGCTCATTCTCTGATTTGTCTTTCCGCAAAACAATCAGTGTCCGAAGCACAATTTCTGCGTGAGGTTTTTTTGATAAATTCATGATCTATACTTATAAAAGAGTTCCGTGACTGACTGACAACGCACAGCCTAGACCACTGAAGATAGAAACATGATTATGCAGGGTCCTTCTTAATATGCCGACACTTTTTTAAGGCGATGACCAGACCGTCAAACTGAACAACCTCCTCTATAAGACCAACATCGAAATAAGTTTTCAGTATTCTTTGTTTACTCTAACACCCCAAAGTAAAGATAGGTCAGTATGTTTCTGTGGGTTCCTAGTTCATACCTGGGTATTTGATTGAAATACAATCTCTTCAGATAATAATCTTTAGATTCAGTACATGATTGTAACAATGCAAATGATGTACTGAATCTAAAGATTATCTGAAGAGATTGTATCAAGATTAACTTGTCTTGATATCAAGTTGCGTCCGAGAGATCTCTTAATTCAGTATGTCGTATCTAATACAGGGAATCGATTTATTATGGTTGATAAAGTGATAAGATTGTGTGGATAAACTTACGCGGTTTGTAGTTGTGATGATGACGTAGTCACGGCTTTTTTGTGTCAAATCCCTATTTGAAAATGGGGCTATTATTTTTCCGCACTGGAATACATTGTTCCTGTTGTGAAGTATAATTATTTGATTGATTTTGGAAGTAAAGTTTGTAACGTCACTAGTTTTATGGTGAAGAAAAACACAGTGATAAAACGTGTACCTTCATACTTTAGGACGTGCGTCAGACTATCAAACTGAACAACTTTCCATGGAAAATATAGCTACTCGACCAAAACGTATTAAACTAACTTTTTTTTCCTCGCGAATTTGTCATTGGTCTTATACAGGGTTCAAGTATCAGCCTAGCAAATACTGAAACGGTTAAGTGAGACCATCAAACTGAACAACTTTCACTACGGAGCCTACCTCAGGAAACGCGAAAAAAAATCTGCTGTCCCATACAAAACTGTTGTACCTACTACCCTACTAAAATGTATGGGACAGCAGATTTTATTCGCGTTTCCTGAAGTAGGCTCCATAGTGAAAGTTGTTCAATTTGACGGTCTCAAGCACCTCATACAGTATGTATGTATGTATGTGTCCACGAAAACGCAAATCGCGTTGTTTTGACTGTACCCATTATAGTGTAAAATGATGCGAATAATTAGGTACGTACCCTAGGGGCGCGTGTAATTTGTCTGTGAAATGTACAGAGCTAGATATATAGGCAATTAGACAATAATTTGATAATTATAGTTCCAAGCACAGATTAAGCAATTAGTGAACCAAGGACCGATTAGGTATTTGTACCGCAAAGTTAATTAATAGGCAGTAAGACTGACTACTAATATACAGGGTGTAACAAAACACCCTAGTAATACTTAAGGGGGTGCTTCAGACCATCAATCTGAACAACTTTCACTATGGAGCCAACGTCGAGAAAAAGGAAAAAAAATCTACCGTCCCATACATTGGACTGCAGTTTTGTATGAAAGAGCGGTTTTTTTTTTTCGCGATTTCGATGTTGGCTCCATAGTGAAAGTTTCAAATATTATTGATTTTGAACATGTTACAGCCATGTTGTGCTATTTCGACACAATGCTATAGCACAACATGGCTGTAACATGTTCAAAATCAATAATATTTGAAATTGGAACAGGGTGTGTCATCTATACCGTATGAATTTCAGTTGTAATTCTGAACTTGCGGGTTGGCTAGTTTGTAATAGCTGCCAGTAGATGTCGCTCACGTCCCCTCAAGACGCAACAGATTGATAAATTCGTTCTCTGGCTAGTGGGCTCGGTAGCGAAATTGGATAACGCACTTCCCCGGTTTGGAAGGGTGCGGGTTCAAGTCCCGCCCGAGACTGAATTTTTCAATCTTTAATTTGATAGTGAAAGTTGTTCAGTTTGATTGTCTGAAGCACCCCCTTAAGTATTACTAGGGTGTTTTGTTACACCCTGTATATGCTCATGAATATATTGCTCGAGGGGGTAGTCAGAGATATTACTTTCCCTAAGAAACCTATAGGAAATTAGCAAAAAAATTTTCGACTTTCCATACTAAATGCAATCAGCTGATCGAAAGTTTGTAAGAAAAGACAACAAAAAATTTTGCGAATTTCCTATTGGTTTCTTAGGGAAAGTTGTTCAGTATCATGGGTACAATCACCCCTTAAAGTAATGCGTTTACCCTTATACCCTGGCCCTGTACCCGGACTTTCGATGTTTGATATATCAAGACTGTTTTGATCCGCACTTCATAGTAATAGAGTTGACATTGGAACGAAAACTTTCACGCAATTGCGAATTTCGAATTTTGATTTGATTTGATAATTTGTGTGACAATATCCAAGATTTTATTACTGACGAGCTTTTACCCGCGACTTCGTCCGCATAAATTATATACCAGATTTTAAGTCAGATGATAAGCTATCAAACAAAAAAAGTTTCATCAAAATCGGTTCAGTAGTTTTTGCGTGATACTCGAACAAACAAACACCCAAACAAACAAACGAACAAACAAACAAACAAACAAACAGACAGACAAAAAATCCAAAAATTGGTGATTTGGAATCAGGGACAGGTAAAAACCATGTCGTAATTTTTTTTTGTAAATATCTTCAATGTACAGACACACTTCTGTTACAGTTTTATAATAGTTTAGATACGCCTTAAGAAATGTCTTTAAGTTAATTTATTCAATAGTTTCAGATTTGGCGTTAGATTTTGCCTTTATATTATGAAGAGTAAACTCTTCGTTCGATTTTCAATCACCAACTTGCAAGATATCAATTAGAATTTTTATTTCTCCAACCAAACCGGATATTTCCGGATCGCGATACTCGTTACCAAGTTCAACGTATGTCCTATTTTAGCATAACCAGTAACACATTTAAATCATCATGCGAAGTCAGTTAACAAAGATCTTATGTCTGAAGCTTTAAGTGTGAAAGTAAAGTGTTTTGCGTGACATCGTATCTCAGAGAGACTAGAATGCCAATGACCTTCTCCTATCACTATCAGCTGTTATTTGATCTCTGAGAAAAATGCATTCACTTTCGTTATTGCATTGAAGGAATTTGTACTTTCGCGATTATTATTTTGGGTTTAACTTTGGACTATGTCCTTTAAGTGCTTCCCACACATAACTGCGAATTGAAAATCATTATTATTTATTTTTATTATTTATTTTCCTTTATTACATAAAAATACCATTTTAACATTTTCTTCACATCCTTAAACCTAACAGATTTATAATACACACAGTGTATGTGTATGTATGTGTGTGTATGTGTTGTTTCATACACAAGTCCTTCGATCAAATCATAAGTCATCGTAATAAGTCATCGAGCGCTCACAGATATTTGCGATGCGATGGAGCTATCGACACGGAGGTCGTGGGCTCGATTCCCACGGGGGACACCTAGTGATATGTCACTTTGTGCGTTTTTCGCCAGTTGGTCAGGACATTGCAGGCTGAATCACCTGATTTTCTGAAAAGGAAGAAGATTTCGTGCTTCAGATGGCACGTTAAGCCGTTGGTCCCGGCTACTATCTCTGGTGGTAGTCGTCGTTACATAAAAACCACGTCAGAGGCCGTACGGCGGTCTGAAAAAACTCTGACACCAGGGCTCTGCCCACACGATAAGAAGAAGAAGACAATTTAATAGGGACTCGCCTTGTGGTAGCATTTCCCCTCTGCCACGGTATTAGATCAATTAATCTTGCGCATTTACACCCAATTTTATACCTTATCACTAAACAAGACAGCCTATAATAAAGAAACAATAATTTTGAACTTAAAACGTTTGGGGTTCACACGAGACTACTTTTCATGATTTTTAACATTCAAAATTAGAATCTAAACTTATATGGGGAATAAAATCCAAAGTTGCGGATTTCATGTTACCTCGCCCCCCGCAAGAAAATATTTCTTGGTAGAATGACACGCGTAACTCGTCCCTATTAAATTGTCTAAGACAATGCATCCTAATTCATTAAATATTTCAAAACCACTGACGCGACACTTATTATCAGATACCTCTTGACTTGGCATTGCCCACTCGAGCCTACAGAATTCATCACAATCTTATCTCTGACGGACTGTAAACAGAATTGATACGATTAGCTGATTTGTAATGAAACTTATCGGGCACTCCAACATGCTTGACTGATCGGACAACATGTCCAAGACTTGATAAGGTTCTAATTAGTTAGTTTGTCACTTGTTTTTGTACCTTAGTAGTTAGGTGGAAATGAGGGGATGATAAAATCTCATATTTATATACATGGTAGGGTAAATAATTTGAATAACTTTAAGGGGTTTGCAGTTTACGCCCTATAAACTGAACATCTTTAATTAAGGAAGTTATAGGAAAATGTTGGGCTTTCAATTCTAAATGAAATCAGCTGATGAGACATTTGTATGAAGATTAGTTTTATTTTTAATTTTACCTTTGTTTCTTTGGGAAAGTTATTCAGTATCAATACATCAGTATCGGTACAATCACCCCTTAAAGTAATGCAACTGTTTACCTCAACCCTGTAGGTATAGACATGATAGCAATAAATGATTGAAATTGATATCATATCATTAAATATTTCAAAACCAGTGACGCGGCACTATCAAATACCTCACGACTTGGCATTGGTACAGTAGCCACTTGAGCCTACGGAATTCATAACAATCTTATCTCTGACGGACTGTAAACAGAATTGACACGATTAGCAGATCTTTAATGAGACTTATCGGGTACTCCAACATGCTTGACTGATCAGACAACATGTCCAAGACTTGATAAGATTTTAATCATGGTCGATTGATATCCGTTGGTGTGTCATTTGTTTTATGCCTATAGTAGTTAGATGGAAATGAGTGGATTTTCAATTTCAGTTTAAATTTGTTTATTAGGATTACCAACAGGTTATTACACAAATCTTTAACAAATATCTTAATCACATGCACGGTGCTAACCCTTTTATAGGTAACCACAACTTACACAATAATTATTACAAATTAAGTACCTTGATGGTCTAACAATTTGATTCGCTAATAAGATCAGCGTGCTAAAATATTTTGCAATGGAATAGAATAGAATAGAAGTGGATGATAAAGTCTTATGTAAATTATGTTAGGGTTAACAAATGGCATACTTTAAGCGGTGATTGCACCCATACTGAACAAATTTCCCTAAGAAAACTATAGATAATTAGCAATACAAATGTTGGATTTATCACACTTCCAGCTGATCAGACGTTTGTATGAAGAGTTGATTTTTTGTGATTTTCCCTCTGGGAATGTTGTTTAGTATATGGCTACAATATCCCCTTAAAGTAGCGCAACTGTTTACCTCAACACCCTGTAGGTATAGACATGATAGGAATAAATGATTGAAATTGAAATCATATCATTAAATATTTCAAAATCAGTGACGCGGCACTTTATCAAATACCTCTCGACTTGGCATTGGTACAGTAGCCACTTGAGCCTACGGAATTCATAACAATCTTATCTCTGACAGACTGTAAACAGAGTTGACGTGATAAGCAGATCTGTAATGAGACTTATCGGGTACTCCAACATGCTTGACTGTTCGGACAACATGTTCAAGACTTGATAAGATTCTAATCAAGGTCGATTGATATCGGTTGGTGTGCCATTTGATTTATACCTATAGATGATAGTGTGACGTGTTTGTCTTATGAATATGGTCCTTCTTAATATTTTGACACTTTTCTTAAAGGGACGATCAGACCGTCAAACTGAACAACTTTCTCCATGGGATCAACATCGAAAATGCAAAAAAAAATCTGCTGTTCCATACAAAACTCCAAACCTACTTGAGCCATTTGTATGATACAACAGATTTTTTTTTCGCGATTTCGACGTTGGTCCTATACAGAAAGTTGTTCAGTTTGATGGTCTGATCCATGTCTGATCATCCCCTTAAAAAAGTGTCAGCATATTAACACATTCGCGGACACTGAACGAGACACAATAGAACTTTTATTGTTATCATATCACTGCTATAGCCGGTCACTGTCAGCGAATGTGTTAAGAAGGACCCTGTATAATGCATATTGAAATTGGAATCGTTTATTTTCCTACCCTTCTTTGGGACCTTGTCGAATGACTTACTACATTTCTTTACACGTATACGGACAAAACCGAAATAATTCAGCTGTCGTACGCAGACGAGACCACGTTATAACATATTGGGTATAATAAATTTACGTAAAACAATAAAATGCTCCGTAAATATATTAGAACTAGCGAAGAATAAATAGAGAAAATGTATGAATGGTGCAAAACGGCCTCATTCGAAGCTGATTTATTAGATTTATTGGGTTCTTTGTAGACGTGAACGAAATAGAAAAAGTTTGTTCGACTTCGATAAAGTTTTGACAAGAATAAACTTGTACCAAGTTCATACGTTCATTATAATCATCTTTTATACTGAAAAAAAACTGACAAACCAAAGTGTCAATGGGCAGGGCATATTGCTCGCAGAACCGATGGCCGATGGGGCCGAAGACTTCTCGAGTGGTAACCGCGTACCGGAAAGCGCAATGTGGACCGACGACCTGGGCCCTGTTTAATAAACGTGACAAGTGACAATGACAATTTAGAGTACATTGCTGAGAATAATAATAATAATAAATAAATAAACAACGCTCACAGGCACATACATTGTAATGATCCCAAGAAAGCACTATTTATAGGCTGTTTATTATGGAAACCATACAACAACGGCACAAATATATAAACATCCATGACCGAACCGGGATTCGAACCCAGGACCCTGGTTTGGCAGTCCGGCGTGGTAACCATTACACAAACCGGGTCGTCAAAGTATGCTAGGACCAAATGAAGCACTGCAAGTTTAGCGGGAGGCCAAGGGTACCTATGTCACAGGCCCGACACTCCTCGTACGTGTGAGTCCCCGCGTCGGTGACCTTGAGGCGGCGTGTGTATGCTATAGGGTTGAAACTATAATGTGTAAGTTTACACTGGTGCAAGGAAATAATAAAAGATAAGGTAGGTACTTAATTTTTATTTACGTAAATTCAATTTAAATTATCCTAGTGCAATTGTGGGTATTGTGGCATACTTGATAGATAATTTTTAGTAATTAGGTAGTAAGTAGGTAATTGAAGTAAAATGTAGATAGGTAATCTACACGTGCATTTTTAAAAATCAATGTACTATGTATTTAAGATACACGACTCATACAAATCTTACTACGTATGCGTAGGTACACACGGCGACACATCAAGCTACCCAAAACCAAAATAAGCTAACCGAGCGTAGGCATAGTAAGGTAGGTATAACGTCGCGCGGCCAGCTTATTTTGGTTTTGGGTAGCTTGATGTGTCGCCGTGTGTACCTACCTAGCTACCACTACCACCTAATATCGTCAATGGTTAGTAAGGAGCATTATCGATACTCCATCAAAATTAATAGATTTTGAATTGACGTTTAGAATAATAATGTAACTTACGTTTCTGGATCATCATTAGGTAATGAACAGAAACTCTTATCACTGTTATCTTTCTGATTGTTGCCACAACCGTAAACACAACAATAAATGGCACTTTTCATGATTCGTATTATTTGGCGTCGCACGCTTCGTTCGCCGTTCGCCGAGTCAAAGAAAATATTTATATCGACGGCCGAGTCGTGCCGTCATGCGAGCAAGAGCAGCCATGCCATTCGACCGTCAATGACATGACGTCCCACCCGCTCGCAACCCGCGCACCCCCCTGCGCTCGCCCGACCCGCACACATAGCCGCGAGCGCTTTTACGAGCACACATGCATGAGTGTCGCTTCTTTTCGCGTAGTGTATATTTTCTTTGCCTATGTCTAGTAGTTTATAGCGGCTCAGATGATGATGATGATGATGATAATCCTTTTCATTACTATCTGCTGTTCCATACAAAACTGCAAATCTGCTAGGCCCAAATGTATGGGAGAGCTAATTTGCTTTCGCGATTTTGATTAACCTTTAAAGCACATACTCTACCCATCAAACTGAACAACTTTTACTATGAGAACAAAACAGTCAGAACAAAATAAAAGTAGGCGTTGCAGTTTGGTATGGAACAGCAGATTTTTTGTGCCCTAACAGGTTTTCTCCCATAGTAAAATTTGTTCAGTTTGATGGAAACATAGAGTATGTGGTTTAAAGTTTAATAATACTTTTCCTTGCATATACAGGGTGAAATTGATATCATTGGCATCCTTTTAAACTAAGAGTCTATCCATCAAACTGAACAACTTTTACTATGGGAGCAAACCGATCGGAGCAAAAAGAAAATCAGCTGTTGGATACATTTGAGTCGAGTAGGCATTGCAGTTTAGTATGGGACAGCTGATTTTTTAGTTGCTCCAATCGGTTTGCTCCCATAGTAAAAGTTGTTCAGTTTGATGGGCAGACTCTTAGTTTAAAAGGATGCTAATGATATCAATTTCACCCTGTAGATAGGTACAAATTGGTGTTGAAACCAAGTCAGCTGTTAATATCAAACCACCAGTTGAATCACATGACACAATTCCATTAAGTTGTTGCTTAAAACAGAGTTCATTAAGAGTCCATTGTACGACGGAATAAGTTATAGTGCGTCAAAATAAAATCATTGGCAATAGCGAGGCCAGACACGTCCGCAATGGACCATTAACGACCTATGTTACAATCAAAATATTTTGGCTTGTTAAAAGTGTCAATTCATTGGAGTCGAGACTTACATAGAATAAAATAAAATAAAAAAGAAATAAAAAATAGTAGTTAAACAATATACTTAAGATATTTTAACTTAGAGTTTATCTATTATTTTAAGGGGTGACTTACGATACAAAAAAAAAGTAACTTTATCCTTACAAACTTACAGGAAATTCGAAAAAAATTATTGGACTTTCCTTGGACTTTCTTTTGGTTTTTCCTTTTGTTATATGTTTGTGCCGTTGTTGTATGATTGCCATAACAAAAAGGCTTACCTCGGGATCATTACAATGTATGTGCCTGTGAGCGTTATTTTATACTAATATTTGCTGATCGAACGTTGGTATGAAAAAGTCGAATATTTTTTTGCGAATTTCCCTTATCGCCTTATATCGTGTGGGCAGAGCCCTGGTGTCTGAGTTTTTTCAGACCGCCTTACAGCCTCTGACGTGGTTTTTATGTAACGACTACTACCACCACAGACAGTAGCCGGGACCAACGGCTTAACGTGCCATCCCAAGCATGGAATCTATTTTCTTTTCAGACAATCAGGTGATTCAGCCTGCAGTGTCCTAACCAACTGGGGAAAAACATATCACTGTCCCCCGTGTAGGAATACATACAAATATTAAATTAAATTGACAGGGTACGTCAGAGGCATCTTTGGAATAAGTCATTCCACCTCACCTTATGTCTTTCTCTGCAGTAAAATGTTTATAATGATGATGCAAAGTACCTCGAAACCCCGTACATTTCTACCCAGCTCAACCAAAACAGTACATTAATTAGACTCTACATAGCTTCGTATTTGTCTGTCCGATTGCCAGACGCAGGTATTCTGGTTGGTTGACCAAATTGGAAGGTGTCCAAAAACGGTTGCCTAGCCATTTTAGGTCACTGATATTAGAAGTTACTGGCTTATTTTCTGTAGCGTGTATTTCTGCTTAGGACAGCCGGATTTTATGTTCGAAGATGAGTTGCTGTAGTTCCTCTTTTTTCCTTCACCAACAAAATTTTTTGTTATCGATCAGTGTGACCAGTTTTAGTAGATTTCTACTTTTTTGGTAGATTTAGGGCAAAGAAAACGATAATTTAGTAGTGGGAAATTGTTTAGTAGATTTTGGTAGAAATTCGGTATTCGAAAATTTGATCCAAAATGTAAGTATTCAGTCAAAAAAATCAAAGCTGGCAATACAAATAGCTGAGAAAACGATTGCAGGGGGCTTTCTGGAACTTCTAATAAACCTTTAGTGGTTTGCAGCAATATTAATCTTATCAAATAATGTTGTTTTATACAAAAGAGGGTTTATAAGACAAAGAAAACTGTACCAACATTAAACTTGCATAATAGGGACGACCAATTAATATTTATTTAGATTTTTTTGGAAATTGAAGCATCCATGCTACAAAATATAAATGCTACAGATACAAATATCTATGCTACAGATACAAAATTATACAAAAATGCGAAAATAACATGAGTAATGATGAGCGTTTAAAAACGTGTTTTATATTAAATTTTAACCATCTGAAACGACATAAATATTAGTTGGTAGAATTTAAGTAGAATTTGAAATAGGACTTGGTAGATTTTAGTAGATTTCAGCAGTAATTTTGGTAGATTCTCTGAAAAAAAAGTGGTCACGCTGTTATCGATTCTGTATTCAATGGTTTTCAGGTTTACAGAAGAGACGCCTGGCGGTGGCGGATAATATTCAACCTTATATTACGCAGCATAGTGTAGTTTTTTTCGTAAAGGAAAATCGCGTAATTCTTTACACGACGCTATGCTGCGTACTACAAGGTTTATATTGCCGCACCCCACCCGCGTTACGTCCGCGCCACGTCACTTCTGTTTAAACAGCACCTTAACGATTTATAACTGGAAACTTTGATTGAATTAAAGTAGCAAGATAGGTTACTAACCTCATAAAGCCTAAGCTACTATTAGCCTAACAAATCACACGGCATTACTTTTCACTCGTAAGTTAATGTAAAGCAGGTGCATTTTTCGAGTAGGCAATGCTAGAACGTCACCCATCTTACACTATTTTAATTTAATCAAAGTTTATAACCAAACGTTTGGTCAATGCTTTAAAACAGTTTCGAAGTCACAAAAGTTTGATTACACAGGGTGTAAGTGACAGCCTAGCAAATAGCAGTTTTGTATTTGACAGCAGTTTTTTTCGCGTTTCCCGAGCTAGGCTCTATAGCGATCAAGTTGTTCAGTTTGATGGAGTGAGTTCACCGTTTCAGTATTTGCTAGGCTGTCACTTACACCTTGTATTTAACAAATCATTTTTTACAGTGAAGAAGTGTTTAGATTTTATTATATGAAAGAATCCTTAAGCTTACTTTTTCTCAAACAAATTGCAACTTCCAACATGTCGTGTGAGCTATGTAAGGTTGTACGTAAACAAATTGCATCATATGACTCCCGTTAAAGCATCGTTTTCATACTCGGGGCGTGCTCACCGACACGCACACGTTTCGCGTTTTATATTATGACACGAGCTACTCTGTTTATTTCCTTATACGATTATCTAAGCGAGGGTTCCGACTGAGCTACTAGTCGCTGAAGCGAAAGAAAAAACAAATTATCAATGAAATATCCTAAAGACTTCAAACATTATTGATTTTTAAACATGTTACAGCCATGTTGTGCTATTTCGAATCAAATTAAAGATTGAAAAATTAAGTCTCGGACGGGATTCGAACCCGCACTCTTCGAAACTGGGGAAGTGCGTTATCCAATTTCACCACCGAGCCAACTGCTCTGAGACCGAAATTTTCAATCTGTTGCGTCTTAAGGGGACGTGAGCGACATCTACTGGTAGTTATTTCATACTTACTTATCCTAAAGACTTTTTGTGAATCTCTGTAGAAACTCTTTAAAAACACATCTGAAACCAGAGACAAATTCGACCTAGAGTTTTCTACAGGCCCTGTACCCGGACTGTCGATACATCGCGACCGTTTCGGTCCAAACTTTATTGTAATATATTACAATAAAGACTCTACATAGTTGTAATCAAATCATTGCCAATCAACTCTATAAAGTGTTGACATTGTAATGAAAACGTTCACGCAATTGCGAAGTTAGAATATCCGGGTAGAGGCCCAGGGTCGAGATGTTTTTTAATACTACGGCTGTCTCACTTTTTTTTTCTTCACCACCTAGAAATCGACCCCGGTTCCACGGCGTATTTTTTTTTTGAAAATTCAGAATTTCTGATATAAGCATAGCATATGCTCACGACTATATTCTCCGAGGGGGTAGTCAGAGATATTCTGAATCTTCAGAACATAATGGACAGTAGGTACAATACATCCCTGAGTTTCTAATATGTGAGGCAATAATTTTGTGGTACAACTTTAATATTAGCCTGTCAGCTTTTAGTGTCGTAGTGTGAAAGGGACGTAAAATTTCTCGTCACCGCATCCCACAGTTTGCAACATTTCCGCTCGCGGTCGTAGATAAGGCATACTTAGTTATACTGTGAGGAAATTGAAAAAGTTGTTTCGGAAGTCGCGTACAAGTAGAATGAAAAAAGTATTTTGTGATGATACCTATCTACTCTTTTGACCCCAAACTACAGTCTTTGTGTTATTATTTACTTTAATTAAGTTGTTCTTACTAAACGTAGTATCCTTGTAAACCAAAGGTTTGGTAGCATTTTCACGTCATCCTGCAGGCCTACCATGAGTTTTCAATACGTTACTAACTGGTAGTTGCGGTGCTAAGTTTGTATGACAGAATCAGTTCTCAACGTAACCACTAGGCGCGCTGTACGAAATTCAATACAAAAACGGTAGTTTACTACAGTAGTTTTACTATATTATATATACCACAGCGTAAACTCATGGTAGGCCTACAGAAACGTTAGAAATAACAGACGGGCGTTCAAATGTGTTTGCCATACTTATTTTTGAGAGCAAAGTAGGTCACAGTATCAGTATTACTTTTGGTTACGTTTCTCTATTTTGATATCACATTGGTACTGTTTCGATAGAGTCCTTAACCCTTTTTGTTATAAAAGCATAACATTTTGGACTCAAGATACAACAATGTTAGATTCTTTAACACAACCAACATCATCATTAAGCAAACTAGAGACTAAAACTGTGCACTGCCTAGTCTTTTGGGCGTTTACATCTAAACAGTCAGTTAATCTAATCCGAGTCAGTTACAGATTTTAATCCACTGATACCGGCTATTTGACGTATAGAATATGAAGTCCAGTTGTCTCATTTCGTATCTGGAGATGGAAGAATCGGCCTTCCTTCTTCTTTTTACAATAATAACAAGAACATTGTATAATAGACCAGTCGCTTATGCTTTCTGAAATTCTGTCAATATTAAGTATTTTGTGGGAGAATTTTGATTTATGAATAAAACAAAATGGTGCAGCTTCTTTGCGAGCTCGAACGCGAATGTCCGCTCGTGACTAAACTTGCAACCCGACTACGAATCCACTCAATGGATTATACATATATTTAAAAAATAAATTGATCAACCAGCTGTTGCCCATAAATTTTTTCGCGTTTACTTTAAAAAGTATCATATGTGTTAATCTGAAACACAACAGGATTTCATAGTTGCTAAATTTCATCAAAATGCGTGATTTATTGAGTGACAAACATCCAAACATCCGGACATCCAAGCATTCACATTTATAATATTAGTAAGATAACAGGTTATTAAATTAAATACATAACATTCGACAATTAAATTGACGGTATAATTGAATTAAATCCTACGATTGAAAATAATCTTTCCTCCCAAATTTTGAACCTAAATTCAGTTCAACACAAAGAAATTGCTCATTTCGAAACACTTTGTACCAAAACCAAGGGTCAAACCATCACAAAGCGCTTGTGGTTCCGTAGTCATTTATCAAAGGGCCTAACCATCTGCCGTGCAAGGGTTCGTTTGAAGGATGAACAGATTTCTTGTTAGGGTTTTTGACGCTTGTAATTGGCTTTTACAGTCGGAAATCTTGGTTTGAGTTGAAAGGTTTTTATCCATCGTGGTGTCGACAATTTTATAAAAAAAAAAACTTTTTATTAAGGACAACAGAGATCCAATGTGTTAGTAACAATAAGACTTATAAAAACTATGGTTAGTAAACAATAACAAAAACGGAACTTGTAATTTGGGATATGTGTCGCAGCAATGGACACTGGTTACTATCAACAATGGCCTTCAGGATTTTGCAAACGAAAAAATATTGTTGACTCTTCCCTGAATAGACCTGCTTGCACCAAAAATTGCATTGTCTTTAATTTGTGATTATTGAAAACAGTATTCGGCGTCCGTGCCGTTTTTCGAGGACGTGGTGGGACGATCTGGATGCTTTCGACGACGCGTGGCCAGAAGATGGCCCAATACAGAGATTGTTGAGGCTTCAAAGAGAGGCATTTGCCCAGTAGTGGGACAGAGTATGCTAAAAAAAAGATTAGTAGCGTAAATTGCGCCCCGTATTTTCGACAGCTGGTGTGTTCGTACACTAACATACATCTTTACTATTGAGTTAGAACGTAAACTCAAGCTGTAACAAACTTTATGTTACTTACTGAAATTAAAATAAATCTATAGAATGTAAGTACGAAGAACTAACAAGAAACATCTTTTTAATAAATTAGAGTTGTATTTGAATTCACTCGGTTGTAAAAAGACTAACGCAGTGGAAAAACTTGCCCGAGTAAAATAACATTTTACCCAGGTTTCACGATGATGGTTTTTTTAGGGTTCCGTAGTCAAACAAGGCACTCATTTAGGTTTGTCTGTCTGTATGCCCCAGCCCAACAAAAACTGCCTCATATTTACGCCTATTGAGTCAAAAGTTGCCATGAAGTCAGAAAAGATAATACTTACACAAAAAAAGAAAGGTGATCAAAATTAAAAAAAAAAATGGTTGGGTATGTATGTAACGTTGGAAAAAAATTACTATTGATGTCGTTGGTTGGCTCTTATAAATAGTATACAGGGTGTTACAGTTCTGTACCATTTTTACATCTAAGTAAAAATAAACATTTCTAACTGTTAAGGGGGTTGTTGAGACCATCAAACTGAACAACTTTTACTATGGGACCAAGCTCGCTACATCTACGACCCCATCTTCGTCCTGAGGACTGGATTGAGGTCAAGAGCAAACCCATAGATAATAAAAAAAACATCGGAATCGCGAAAAAAAATCATCTTTTGTCGCATACATTTAGCTCGAGCAGATCTGTAGTTTAGTATGGAACATCGCAAACGCATCGAATCATGGCGAATATGGCAAATCTCCCCATTTTGGGGGAGGCCTATGTCCAGCAGTGGACGTCTATCGGCTGATATGATGATGATGATAGAACATCAGATTTTTTTCGCGATTTCTATATTGGTGGAGAAAGTTATTCAGTTTGATGGTCTTAACCACCCCCTTAAATGTTTATTTGTATTTTTGTAACACCTTGTATTGGCGAATCGACAAAAAGTAGCTTAAAAACCTTAGTTTTGGCACAAGTTATCTCTTTTGTAGTGTCTTAAGACGTATCTTTAGGACGTCACAGTTTCCACCCTCACACCACCGTCTGAATGCTTGTCATCTCATTTAATATTATATAGGGTGAAATTGATATCATTGGCATCCGTTTAAACTAAGAGTCTACCCATCAAACTAAACAACTTTTACTATGGGAGCAAACCGATCGGAGCAAAAAAAACTCAGGTGTTGCATACATTTGAGTCGAGAAAGCATTGCAGTTTAGTATGGGACAGCTGATTTTTTAGATGGTCCGATCGGTTTGCTCCCATAGTAAAAGTTGTTCAGTTTGATGGGTAGAATCTTAGTAAGGATGCTAATTATATCAATTTCACCCTGTATTTGTAATGAGGAGGTCATACGAACCCATTGATACCAGATAACACTATAAAAGAGATGACTTGAACGGAAAAGTTTTGAAACGTCCTTTTGCCAATCTACTAAAATTGGGACAAAACATCTTTTGAAACCAAAATATTTTAATGCGATATAATTATCTGCTCTCAAAGTAAAAAATTTGGCGGATCGCAAAAATGCTCATTACAATAAAACCCGAAATTAATGTTCAGACACGTATTTTATGCAACAAATGGTTAATAATACTTTACAGTGCTGAAAATTTAAATAAATTATGGTAATTGCAGTTGTCAACACAATATTTTGCATGCTGTTACAACTGCTGAACCGAAATAACTTATTTTGAGAGGATATATAATTTGAACGGCGGCGCTCCATACAAAACGAAGTCCTATCCTACTTTGAACATTTTAGTAATTGAAGAAAAAAAAATGTTTTGAATACAATCTAGAAACCAATGTTGTGAATATTTTCCTTTTAAATAGTTCCTAAGGTCTCGTGGCTCAAAGTTTTCCATACAAATCTTAAATTAAACATAGCATTAAAAGCAGCGTGTGTAGGTCCCCCTCACCGTGGACCGACGACCTTGTGAAGGCGGCGGGAACCCGTTGGATGAGGGCAGCGCAGGACCGGTCATTATGGCGATCCTTGGGGGAGGCCTATGTCCAGCAGTGGACTCCATCGGCTGAGATGATGATGATGATGACGATTTCAAAGGGAATCTGGCAAATGCCAAACACAGATATTGGTTTGTAGATCGTTTTTAAAAATTTCATTGACTTTAATTGGTTAATCTATATTTTGAATTGAATGAAATGAAACCCTATTTTCCTTGGTCACGACATTGAGAACGGCTGGACCGATTGCGATGAAACTTTAGTGGGTTGTTGAGCACAGTCCAAAAAAGGTTTATAAATAAAAAATGGTCAAGTGTATGTCGGGTAAAACTGATTCTGTGGCGGTACGAATTTCGCCGGGTCAGCTAGTATAGAAATAACGAAGCAAACCAAAAATTATGCCATCGACTCGAAAGAAGAAGAAATAATTGTAAAAGAAAAGCCGCAGTCCCTACATACACCTGTAAAATGAGGCGCAAGCTTACGTAATTATTTATCGTCCTTTTTAAGGTTCCGTACCCAAAGGATGAAAACGGGACCTTAAGTAATAAGTAATAACTAAGCCTACGTTGTCCTTCCGTCCGTCCCTCAGCCCGTCCGTCCTACTTATTTAGAGCTGTACCTTTTGAACTGTAAGAGCTGAAATTTTCACAAATTGCGCTTTATTACAAAGTTAGCAAATAATAAAAATGTCAAAAAATTATTGGGGGAAATTATACAAGAAACTAGTTTTAAAAACGGTTATAAAAACGGTGATACATAAAAGCGTCAAACTTGGTATGATTATAAATCAAACATTACACTCTACAGTATAACAACAAATAATAAAAAACCGGCCAAGTGTGAGTCGGTCTCGAGCCTAAGGCACCGAAAAACATTGTTTTTGTAAGTTAATATTATGTGGTACGGAACCCTCGGTGCGCGAGAAGCCCGACTTGCACTTGACCGATTATATTTACAGTGTTGTAGGTATTTTATATGGTGAAAACAACTATGACTTTGCCTGTCATGTACACAGCTGTTCGTTCACTTCTATGTTTATTTAGTATCCAATAAGTTACAATAACATTGCGAATTGATGTGGTTCACTTTAATCGAAAAAAGGAGGCGCAGTTGAGACGATAATTTCGATTTTGATTCCAATTTTTTTTAAATATAAATGATGGGTTTGCTCTTGACCTCAATCCAGTCCACAGGACAAGGATGGGGTCGAAAATGTAGCGAGCTTACCCAGAAGAAGCTCGTACTTTAAAGGAATTCCACAAAAGATTGTAAAAGGCGCTTATTTTCCCATTTTTAGTACCCAGGTGCCACAAACGGGGACAAAGGGAATTTTTTAGCTACAGTTTTCAGCTATAGGTGTATGTTTTTTTGGAAATCGCTTTGTTCAACAGTTTTCATCTTAGCTTCAATTGAGAGTTTTGAAAGAATCTCAACCAATATCAAACTAAGGAACATTGAGTTAGAGCTCGAAATCATTTCGGGGATTATATATCTTCAGCGTCTGATGATGACAAGATCCATAATAAGAGTTTCGAAGGGATCTTAGTCTATATCACACATTAATTCAGATGCAGCAGATGAATTTGTTTTGCTTTTAACTCTCTTTAAAATGTTCGGTCAAGGAACTACGTACCTACTATACCTAATTTAACTTTACAGTTTTAGCAATGACACAGTATAAGAAAGAGTATCTATTACTAGATACAGGTACAGACACTCCCTTCCTCCCACCAACTTTTTACCTCACCCCCTCTATCGCCCTCTGGTTACCGCGCACTGGTTACTCGTTACCTAGGATTTCTTTGGTTTCATCATCCTGTCAATTTCAATTTTTTGTATGAAGTGTCCGGGCTGTGGCAATGATCACTTTTGGCTTACATAATTAACATTTTCAATACCTAGTTTATCATTAGCGTGAGAAGATGCTGAATGATACAGATTCAATTAAACTTGTCTACTACTATTGTTTATTACATCTAATTACAATAATTACGATTGTTTTACAGATCACAAGGCAGTTCCTTTGTTTCCGACACTTCTTTAGACGATTTATTAGGTTTTATGAAGGCACGTAACTATGAAAGTAAAATTAATTTAAAGCGTATTTAGTTGAAGCATGCATGTAGCACACTTGGTCTGTCACCTCGGAACGTATTTCAAGTTATTGGCTATGTGCACGACACTAGCGCCACACTAGCGCGGCGTAGCGCATGAACTATGTCGGCCAGCCGTGAATTATCTACACTATTATAGTACTGTAAAGGACTGTGTTTGTTCGAGGATTCTGCCAAAACTACTGAACCGATTTTGATAAAACTTTTTATATTCAAAAGCTTATTATTAGTGTTAAAAGCTAGCTTATATTTTATTCCGGTACGATGACGGGAGCGGATGCGGACGAAGCCCCGCACAACATCTAATTTGTATCGGAATTCCCATACAAGTAAACTTTTACCTCAGTTTTAACACCTTTGGGGGTTTTAAATACGATAAGCCTTTTTTAAGTGAACATCTAGATGCCAATAGAAACTTTCATGCCAAATTTTAAGTTAGTAGTCTTGACAGTTTTGGAGAATTTCGTGTTAAGTTAAGCAAATATATGACACAGCTTCACCGTCAGTAGTTCAAATTTCTGCCACAGCGTGCGCTGCGATCGACTTGACAGTTCCCAACACCCACTTCGCACATAGCCAATACCTGATCTTTAGTCCAAGTAGAGGCAATATCGACTAGCTATTTGTTTTGACTTATTTTTTGCCTAAACTTAATGTTCGCGTAAGGCCCATGCATTGATCCAATTCTTTCCGTGGTTATCGTACGAAGCAACTAAGTTATTAAAGGTTTCTTATGCATGAGATACATGTCGGCGAAAGGCTAGCCACCTCTCACCACTTAACACGTCATTCCATCCTGAAACTTAAATTGCTAAATGTGAGAATTGCTACAAATACATTGTTAAACAGAATGTTGGTAGTTGTAGCAATGTATCTGACTAGAGTCTCTGTGGCGCGTTGCGGAGAGGTAAGGACTCCCAATTATGGGGATCCGGGTTCGAATCCGCACGGACAACATGCCATGTACCAATGAGTTTTTCTAACTTATGTACGTAAAACCGACTGCTCTCAAACGGTGAAGGAAAACATCGTAAGGAAACCTGCATACACTGAAGAAGAAATTCTGATGTGTATGTGAAGTCTACCAACCCGCATTGGGCATACGTGGTGGACTAATACCCATACACCCTCCTTGAGGGTAGGCCTGTGCCCTGCAGGGGGGTCGTTTATAGGCTAATGATAATGATGATGATCTGACTACCCCAAAAGGGATAACGGTCGTGAGTATGTATGAATATACGTATGTGTGTATGTACATAACTACGACTTAAATTTTGAGGGTATACAATAATTTAATGAGATCTTAAAGATAAAAAAGGTCGTCGGATGCGTCCTCGCGAGACATGGTGCCAAGCATGCTGGCAGCGTTCCCCCTTTGAACAGCCAGGCTGAGTCGTTGGCCAAGGAAGCTGCCAGCTCTACGGTCACCGGTGGTCTCGCGGAGACGCATCGACAACTCTTTATTAATACAACATTATTATTACACTTCCCTAAAAAACACAATACAATTTTACTATTATATTTTGAGGTAAAGTTTATAAATGCTGCTTGATGTTTCCGACTAATCCCGACCTATACCCACAACCTTATCCTATCTTTGGTTTTGTAAGGTATAAAAAAAAAAAAAAAAAAAAAGCCTTTTAATTTCTTGCTTTAAACAAAAACCATACATAATACAGAAAAATTAATTTCATTTCATTCTCTTACATATCTAAATAACTTAAAAATACTGATATTTGTTAATTCTATGTGTCATGCAATATAAACAAATCAAAATACCTAAGAGTTTATGACATTGTTAAATTATTCTCAATAAAAAAAAAATTCTATCATTTCACTTTACATTATTATTTATTACCTATTATTATTACACTTCCCTAAAAAAACAATACAATTTTACTATTATATTTAAATGAAAAATAAGTTTTGCAACTTTTATGCTGTGGCAATAAATATATTTCGTTTCATTTCATTTCAACACAATGCACCCATGTCAGGTTTGTAAGTAATTTCAATTTTTAATTTTTACATGTCATTTCCATATTTTGTTATTGAAACTATTTAATAAATAATACAAAAATAATAATGTCAACAATCTAATAAATTTAACAATTAATCATGCGCAAGAACCCCTCTCAGAGGGTGAAGGCCTCCTCCAGGCTACTCCACTTTTCTCTATTTTTGGCTGCTGTAGTCCAGTTTTTACCAGCAGTTTTAATAATTTCATCAGCCCATCTTGCGTGCGGTCTACCTTGCCTGCGCTGGCCGCTTGGCCCCGGCCAGGTTGTGCTTGTTAAGGTCCATCTCTCATCCTGTAGTCTAGCGACATGTCCAGCCCATTTCCATTTAAGAGATAGTGCATGTTGTAGGGCATCTATTAATTTCGTTTTCTTTCGTATATTGGAGTGCCGTATTTTATATATCTTTCTTATTTTCATAATGCTCCTCTCCATTGCTCTTTGACATGTCCTAATTTTATCTCTTACTTTTTTCGTGAACGTCCATGTTTGAGAACCGTATGTCAGGCAGGGTAAGGTATAATAGATAATAAACCTTTAATTCCACTACAGAGAAAAGGCTCATCACCATAAAGATTAGTGTAGCCGAACTATCGCTATTTTATACAATCGATAGTTTTCAGCTAAAAAGCCATACAGGCAAACTTAAACTCAACATTATAATTTTTATAGTACCTTAATTGAAGCATATTATTGTAAACAATGTTCCTAATACCGACTGCTCTCAAATGGTGAAGAAAAACATTGTGAGGAAACCTGCACACGCTGGAGAAGAAATTCAAAAGCGTATGTGAAGTATACCAACCCACATCGGGCAGTGCAGGGTGCACTTGACTACCCTGAGGGTAGGCCTGTGCCTTGCAGTGGAACGTATACACAGTTACTTCGGAGACAGTGCGCAAATTTTACGTATATTATGAAACTCATTCAAAATAAAAAGACCCGTATTTTTTTAATTCACCATGTCTCATACAATAAAATTAAAAGTCGAGCGTAAACAAGACGCGTGCGCACTCTGCGGAGGGGTTGCGGTCAGTGAATCACCCTTGAGAGAGGCCACGGGGCGCGTACGCCGGTCGCCCCCGCGCTACCCTCACACCTACCTATTACCCTTTTGACTCACGAGTGTAGCAGCGCTACATTAATTTTCGGGTGGAAAAACTAAAAAAAAAAAAAAAAACATTTTTTTAACCTTTAAAAACTTTGAAAACTGCGCACTGTCTCCGAAGTAACCCTGTATAGGCTAGGTCCGTCTATGGTACTGACCCAATATGTGCCTTCGGAAGCACGGACGCGCTCGAGGTCGTTATTGTATTTTGGTTTGCAACTAGTACGAGTAGTAGGTACCATTAATTTTACTTCACAAACGGCGACAGCCCGACAGTCTCGCGTATTATTTTTAACTTTAAAGTCTTGGAAGCAAGCAATGTTTCTTCTGAATTTTGATCGAAGCAAAAGTTTGAAAACTTCCAGTTTGCTTACTGAAGATTGTCAATGTGTAGTACTTTTGAAGTGTTGGCATGTTGTTAGCGATTAATAATTCTCGTCGAAACCAGCATCACATAGTAAAAATTTCAATGTTACGATGAATTATGGATTTGTACGGCATTCTTTGAGCCACAGTTACTTTGAAACTTTATATTTTAACGGGAATCTGACAATTAATACAGGCACAGAGAGTAGTTTCTAGTTCGTGTTTACTTGATTTAATTTTGTGGTTTGCAAGCATGGATTGTTATGAAATACTGAAACCATCGCTGGTCCTTTGTGTTCGCCCCAAGCTCACCTATATTTTACGCATACCTCCGAACTTATAGTATTTTCTTTTAATTCTCGGAAATGAAGGTTTCCTCACGATGTTTTCCTTCACCGCCGAGTAAATAAATAATAAGAAAAACGTACATATTTTTTCGAAGAACTTAGTGGTACAGGCCAAGAATCGAACCACCGTCTCATGATTGAAGAGCTAGCTCTCTTCCGTATAGGCTATCATGGCTCTTAGTTCGTGTTTAGAAAATATCATTAACTTTAAATGGGTTAATATTTAAAAAAATAGGATGAAACTTCTTACTCACAGTTATAATCATTCTCTTTACCCTAATATAACATTCTAGATATGCTGTCGGTCTTTTTTGGGGATGATAAGACCATCAAACTAACCAACTTTCCCTATGGGACTAACATCGAAATCACCCAAACATTTGAGTCGAGCAGGTTTGCAGTTTTGTATAGGCTATGTGCACGACACTAGCGCCACACTAGCGTGGCGTACTGACAGAACTTTTTCGGACAGCCGTGTTAGCCCATGGAATAGACGGAGATCCGACCGTAAAATTATGCACCTATTCCTTAGGCCAACGAAATGTAATTCTAGTGTATGTTTATACAGGGGTTAATTCAACGCCACCAAGTTGCCTAAAAAAATCTTGCCGCAAGTGCCTTTTCCATTATAATTTTTGGTATAACTTTTTCCACGTGTTTGTTAGGGAAGTGAATGAGGTGCCATCAGAAGGAGACTGGTCTAAAGTACTTTAAAAACTAGGGTTGCCAGATTCAAAAATGACATATTTGGACCTGACAACCCTATAGTTGCGGCAGATTGAGAGGTGGCAACTCTAGTTTTTAAAGTACTTTAGACCAGTCTCCTTCTGATGGCACCTCATTCACTTCCCTAACAAACACGTGGAAAAAGTTATACCAAAAATTATAATGGAAAAGGCACTTGCGGCAAGATTTTTTTAGGCAACTTGGTGGCGTTAACCCCTGTATAAACATACACTAGAATTACATTTCGTTCGCCTAAGGAATAGGCGCATAATTTTACGGTCGGATCTCGGACTAGAAACCGTACGAAAAAAGAGGGGTTACCCTACATCAAATGAGGTAGTTCTGTAGTTTTTATGTGTTGGTATTGAGGACATGGTGATGACAAATCCAAGTTTTCCACCTCGAAAGCCCTTCAGATCATTGTTAAATACTTGAAAATCAAGGACTTTTTTCAGTTTTTCGCTTATTTCTCAGAGTCTATAAGTCGTATCGAAAAGTTTTGTAGGTACCAATTAAACCTGGTAATATTTTCTACAAAACAAGTAGTTTTCATTTTTGTCATAGGACTTAACCTTTGAGGGCTACAGGGCAGGGAATGTAACTGCATTTCAAAAATTATGACATTTGTATAGCGACCCTCATGAAAGATGAAGATAAAAAGGAAATGATTCATATTCTTAATCAGCGACACCCCTAAAACCACCGGATACAATTTTTTCGTCAGTCCGGTGAACCTTTACAGGCTGCTTTGGCGTTTCGAATTTCCATGGCAGCCATCTTGGATTTCGATATTTTGGATTTTCCGACTACCCCGAAGAGAGTATTATGGTCATCAGTATTATATGACCGTTGTCTTGCTTGTTACAGAGGCCTCAATGGGCATGCGGCACGTGGTCATCTTCCTCCTATTCCTGGCCACGACTGTCTCCTACGCGACCAGGGTCAGCATGAGCATGGCAATCGTCGCCATGACAACGGAAAACAATTATGGATTTGAGGTGGGTACTTTTGGGATACTTTACTTTACTGGACTCGGACTTCCAGACGCACCGCGGGATATTACCCCTTCTTGGTTGACATCCCACATATCTTTTATAATGCGCACAGCCAAGGAGTGGAATGCCTTACCTGCGTCAGTATTTTCGAGCGCTTACAACCCGAATTCCTTTAAAGTACGAGTGAATAGGCTTCTTCTGGGTAAGCTCGTTACATCTTCGACCCCATCTTCGTCCTGAGGACTGTATTGAAGCCAAGAACAAGCACATCAGTAATAAAAAAAATTAAATAAAATTCCTACTGCCTCCGTGGTCTTATGGTTAAGAGCTTTGGCTCTCGACACGCCAAGTCGTCGTTGGTCGTGGGATCGATTCCCACGGGGGACACCTAGTGGTATGTCACTTTATGCGTTTTTCCCCAGTTGGTTAGGACATTGCAGGTTGAATCACCTGATTGTCTGAAAAGAAAAATGATTCCGTGCTTCGGATGGCACGTTAAGCCGTTGGTCCCGGCTACTATCTCTGGTGGTAGTAGTCGTTACATAAAAACCACGTCAGAGGCCGTAAGGCGGTCTGAAAAAACTCTGACACCAGGGCTCTGCCCACACGATAAGAAGAAGACTGCAAAGCACATGCCTGTGACACAGATAACTATAGTTACTTCGTAACAGATACATCACTTCCTTTAGAAAACGATAAATTCTTACGCTTTAATTTACCAAATGCCAGACAGTACGGGCAAAAATGTACCTAGTAAAGCTTACCACATCGTTGTTATTACGTCATACGTATTGCCGTCTGGAGCGAGTGGCAGAAATCATGCAAGCGCATCGCTTACGATACGCTACTTGTCTCGGAACTTACGGCCAAGTAACGAAGGCCTACCTGTGATTTGTAACGTCACTCGATCTTTGGTGCGGGAAACATTGTGAAAATTTCCTCCCGATGTTTTTCTTCTCTGTTTTTGTGAACATTTACATATATTTAATTGGTCCAGGCCAGGAATCGAACCACCGGTTGTTACCGCTTCCCGATCATTCAGTCTCTTGGCCACCTCTTTGATAATTTGGACACAAACCATACTCCTTTTTTGCCAAGGTGTCCTGTCTAATACCACTTTAACTTTGTGATCCGCAAACCCAGTCTTCGATCTCGAACTTAAAATCTCAATGCAGTTCGAAGCTTATCCCGCTTTGGAAAATAACCTTTGAATATTTTTGCTAAACTCAACATTTTGCAGCAATATCCGGCTATTCTATGAAACTTATAAAATGTTATAGGATCTTCTATTGAGGAGGAAATGCTTAGGAAATAGAAATTCTTTAGACAATTTTTAAGTCTATTGTTTTCTATTGTCTATAAGCATAAGCCTAGATTATGCGAATACCGAGGGAGTTACATTATTTTGATACAGCATAGAATAAAATTAAATATTTAAACAGGTTTCTATCGTGTTTTTAAACATTTTAGTTACATACAAACATAAACTTACGACCGTCGTCGTTCTGACATTGCATAAGAAATCTAGAATCCTTTTATTGCGTCGTACGAGACCCACGTTAAGGCTGCGTTTTCACCAGAGATGTGCGAGGATGCGTAGCGAGGGATGTGCTTTTCAAGAACTAATAGAATCGCTTCATGTACCTTGCCTCGCTCAGCACAGCCCTGAAGTGCGATTTTTGAAAATCATACGAGCGACTTGGCAGTAGAAAGATGCATAATCTCCATAGTAATTTTGACATTTTCTACTGCCAAGTCGCTCGTATGATTTTCAAAAATCGCACTTCTGGTGAAAACGGCTTAGCGGAGCGAGGTTTTGTACGTAGAGAGATGTGTGCGAGGAATGTGTTGCGAGGTTTGCGACAGATGTGTACGAGGAATGTGTTGCGAGGTTTGCGACATACTGTACCAGCCAGTCCATAGACACCCCCGCCGGCCGACACATTTCACAGCTCCGCAACGCATCCTCGCACGGCTCGCACCGCACCGATCTCGCCCGAGCTCCTGATTGGTTAAAAAAACATCGAACACAGCTCGCACAGCTCGCACAGCTTCAATGGACAGGCAGCCGCGCATTTTCACAGCTCCGCAACACATCCTCGTACGACACATTTTCCTCGCACAGCTTTGGTGAAAACTCCCACACATTTGCACAGCACAGCTAGACATACTCCCACGACACATTTCCCTCGCACATCTCTGGTGGAAAATCACCCTCAGAATTGGGGTGGTCCTTTCTACGCCGATATCACAAGGCAACATTGTAATAAACGACTGCAAATAGTTTTTTGTGACAACGGTCTATTTATGGCCTACATTTAAAATTGGTAGACTTTGTGTATCTATCAGACCATAAAACTGTACGACTTTATCTATGGGGCCAAAGTTGAAATCGCAAAAACATAATCAGCTTTTTCATAACTGCAATGTTTGATGGTCTGATCATCTTAAAAAACCGTCAGCATATTAAGTTGGAACCAGCATATGGATAATGTAGGTACATGGATACTTTCCAACCAGTCCTGCAAAAGCTTTAGATGTAGCAGGCGTCAGCTCTCAGCGATGACTATCACATCGAACGTGGAACGTTAGTTTAATCCGTAAAGATATCGTTACGGGCGGCACGTGAGTGACATGCGAATGTCTGACTTCAATCCCAACCATTCACGCGGTGCTATATACAATGAGCTATGTGCCGGGAAGTATATTCTGACGAAGGTTTTACAATTTGTGTAGCAGGCGAAATCTCATTCCCATTTCTAGGATATGGATAGTGTTACAAAAATACAAATAAACATTTAAGATGGTGGTTTGGACCATAAAACTGAACAACGTTCACTATGGGACCAATATAGAAATCGCGGAAAATAAACTGATGTTCCATACTAAACTACAAATCTACTCGAGCTTAATGTATGGGACAGCTGATTTTATTTTTCGCGATTTCGATGTTGGTCCCATTGTGACTAATATTGTAAAATGTATGAAAGGGTAGATTTTTAACACCATTTAAAATTGGTCCTGGATTGAAAATTAAAATTACTAAACTATGTAACGCATTTACAATTATTGGAGCTTTTTGCCGGGAAGACAAAATTATTATACAGATGTAAAATATAACTGAGTGATGTTGGAACCACTTCACTTTCAAAATTTTCAGGGATGATTCGCTATTATTATTATAATCGTACATCGCAAGATTGCTTATAATATAACCTTAAAAATATTCACTTCACACGTTTGCTTCCCATAAAGGTCAATAGATACGACCCTACCTGCAACCCTGTCTCACCTCATTTAATCCCCGAACGAAAGTGAACAGAAACGAAATGCTTTTAAAAACTGTTTGTCGTGCTCCACACAAATCCACATCGACAGTAACCACATTTTCGCTTTCGTTTTCACAAACTTCTACAGTAGGCTGACCATAATATACTTAGTTGAAAATAAAATTCCCAAAAATATGTTATTGTATCTAGAAACAAACCTGGACTACTAATGAAGAACAAAGGCTGCCCCTTTAATCCTCCAACCATCTGTCTTGGGCATGCTCTGGCCACGCATTATCGAAAGAATCCTGATCGACGCGCCACGTCTTCCTAGGACGACCCGTATGTCAACGACCGTTTTCTGCGAACCAGAGCATTACAATTCTTTTCAAAATTCAAAATTCAAAATTCAAAATTCAAAATTCAAAATATCATATAGATAGCTTTTTGACGTCATTTTCATCTTGCCCACCTTTCCTGGTGCACAGTGCCGTAAATAGCCTTCTATGCGCCCGGTGCAAGCTTCTATTACTGCGCCCCCGTGAAAATGATAGTTTAAGATAGGAAGTAAAAGGTTACCGAAATTGAACATACCAAGACTCAAAACAATGGTGGCTGGTATTGAGGTCAAGTAGCCTATGCATGCCCAAACCATTATTCAAAAGTTGGAGCGAGCGAAGCGAGCTCGAAATGGGCTCCAGGGAAATGGCACCAGGGCTTTGCCCACACGATAAGAAGAAGAAAACAGAGGTGGAGGCTATGAGTTACATCAGCTATGTATGCTATGGAGCGAGCGAAGCGAGCTCAAAATTTCACACACCAAGATTCAACAGTGGTGGTAAGGGTTCAATTAGCCTATGCATGCTTATATTATACCACTATTCAAAGGCTAAAACGAGCGAAGAGAGCCCGGAATTTCACAGCACTGCGACTTAGTTGTGAAAAAATTCTGACAGTTTAAAAATTCTAAAAATCGAGTGAGCTCGAAGATACGACTCAGTCAGTTGTGAAAAGCTTTGGCGGTTTGTATAATATAATGTAACAAAATACATTAGCAATGAGTTCGCGAAGCAAGCTCGTCATAGCTCTGCAACTCATTCTGACACTAAAAGAAGGTCTTGTCATAGTATCACTTTGCCTTAGTTATGATGAGAAGTTTAGTAATAAAACCGGTCAAGTGCGAGTCGGGCTACTCGCGCACCGAGGGTTCCGTACCACACCGCCACAGAACACAACATTATTAACTTAGAAAAAAATCTTTTTTGTCCGGGACCTTTAGCGCGAGACCGACTCACACTTGGCCGGTTTTTAGTATTTGTTGTTATTCTGTAGAGTTTTCTCTATAATCACACTAAGTTTGACGCTTGTATGTATTACCGTTTTTAGTATAGAGCGTGAAGAAAAAACGTTGATAAAAACTAGTTTCTTGTTGAAAACCCACCTTAATTTTTTACTTTCTGCCATTTTTATTATTTGTTAACAAATCCGCCGCAATAACGCGTAATCTGAGAAAATTTCAACTATCTAGCTATTACGGTGCAAAAGGTACAGCCCTAAATAGGTAGGACAGACGGACGGACGGACAGACGGACAGACGGACGGACGGACGGACGGACGGACGGACGGACGGACGGACGGACGGACGGACGGACGGACGGACGGACAACGTAAGCTTAGTAATAGGGTCCCGTTTTCACCCCTTGGGTACGGAACCCTAAAAATGATTTATTTATGTAGGGCATCGCAAGACATGCATGGACCAAAACTTGGTCCTTTCCTGGTATAATTTCTGCGCCCCTCCAGGGTCTGCGCCCTGTGCCTGGGCACCGCTCGCACCGCCCTATTTACGGCACTGCTGGTGCATTCGACAGACATGGCCGGCCCAAAACGCCACTTTAATCGGGCGGTTTTTTCCCCAACATAGGTTACATGTTCGTTGTAAATTCCAGCCAGTAAATCGACAAGATACGGACAGATTTTTGAAGAATAAACAAATCACTGGTCACCCTACCCTGCCCTAAGGGATTAGTATTCGGGCTACGTCGCCGGCGCGGATAAAATTCTATGACCGCACTTCAAATCCAATGATAACGCTTCGATATCACGTCCTATACCAGCAAGCTGCTCTGATTGGTTCGATGAATCACGGCTTTGGCATTTAATTTTCGATCGGCAGTGAGATGAATATCGCTCGTGGCTCGTTCCAGTTCACAGATATTAATATGTCGCATCTGACGTTAGGAAATTGGTGGATATATAATAATTAAGTGATATCATGGGGAACCTGCATACGCTGAAGAAGAAATTCTGATGCGTATGTGAAGTCTACCAATCCGCATTGGGCACGCGTGGTGTACTAACACACAAACACCCTCCATGTGCAGGCGTGTGTCCTCTAGTGTCACGTATACAGGGTGTAAGGAAAAGTATCATTAACTTTGAAACCACATACTCTACTCAGCAAACAAAATAATCACATCATCAAAATAAAACCGGTCAAGTGCGAGACGGGCTGCTCGCGCACCGATAGTTCCGTACCACACCACCACAGAACAAACATTATTAACTTAGAAAAAAAAAAACCTTTTTCGTCCGGGACCTTTAGCGCGAGACCGACTCACACTTGGCCGGTTTTTAGTATTTGCTGTTATTCTGTAGAGTTAACTTTATAATTACACTAAGTTTGACGCTTGTATGTATTACCGATTTTACGATAGAGCGTGAAGAAAAAACGTTGATAAAAACTAGTTTCTTGTTGAGAAGCCCCGTTAATTTTTATATTTTTGAAATTTTTATTATTTGTTAACAAATCCGCCGTAATAACGCATAATCTGAGAATTACTTTCCAGCTAGTACGGTTCAAAAGTTACAGTCCTAAATAGGTAGGACAGACGGACGGACGGACGGACGGACGGACGGACGGACGGACGGACGGACGGACAGACGGACGGACGGACAGACGGACGGACGGACAGATGGACGGACGGACAGACGGACGGACGGACAGACGGACGGACGGACAGACGGACGGACGGACAGAAGGACGGACGGACAGACGGACGGACGGACGGACAGACGGACGGACCGACAGACGGACGGACGGACAGACGGACAGACGGACAGACGGACAGACGGACAGACGGACAGACGGACAGACGGACAGACGGACAGACGGACAGACGGACGGACGGACGGACAACGTAGGCTTAGTAATAGGGTCCCGTTTTTACCCTTTGGGTATCCGTACCCAAAGGGTAAAAACGGGACCCTAAAAATGTACAACTTTTACTATGGGAGCAAACCTGTCACAACAACAAAAAACAGCTGTCCAATACTAAACTGCAATACCTACTCGATTGAAACGTAAGGGAAGGGACAGCTGACATTTGCTCCCATGATAAAAGTTGTTCAGTTTGATGGAGACTGTTTGAGATAAGATATAAGCATAAGTATAAGATATAAGATAAGATATAAGCATAAGTATAACTGCCTCCGTGGTCTAATGGTCAAGAGCATTTTTTTTAATAATAACTTGGACAATGTCACACAAATTATCTAGTCACATTTAAAGTACCAGAATCTAGCCTGGACTTGTATTATGATGACTAGACAACGATATAGATTACATATATAAATACAAACATCCATGACTCGGGTACAAATATTCATATTCATCATACATGTATTTGTCCCTTACGGGATTCGAACCCGCGACCCTCGGCACAGAAGGCAGGTTCACTACCGACTGTGCTACCGGGCCGTCAAGAGTCAAGGTCAAGAGCATTGGGTTCTCGACACGGAGGTCGTGGATTCGATTCCCACGGGGGACACCTAGTGATATGTGCGTCACTTTGTGCGTTTTTCCCCAGTTGGTTAGGACATTGCAGGCTGAATCACCTGATTGTCTAAAAATAAAAAAGATTCTGTGCTTCGGATGGCACTTTAAGCCGTTGGTCCCGGCTACTATCTCTGGTGGTAGTAGTCGTTAAAAACCACGTCAGAGGCCGTAAGGCGGTCTGAAAAAACTCTGACACCAGGGCTCTGCCCACACGATAAGAAGAAGCATAAGTATAAATAGTATAATCAGTATATCCTTTATTGCAGGTGTTCGACTGGGACCGAGGGATCAAGGACACGGTGCTGTCGTCGTTCTTCTGGGGCTACATCGTGCTGCAGATCCCGGCCGGCATCCTCGCGGGGAGGTACGGCGGGAAGTACCTCATCTTCGCCTCTATGCTGTTCACCGGAATCGCTAACTTGTTTGTGCCGTTCGCTGCTGGTAAGGTGAGTACTTGACTTACAGGGTCCTTCTTAATATGTTGAAATTTTTTTAAGGGGATGATCAGCCCGTCAAACTGAACAACTTTTTCTTTGGGACCAAGGTCGAAATCGTGAAAAAAAAACTACTGTTCCATGTGCAGCGTGTAAGTGTCAGCCCAACAAATACTAAAACGGTGAATTCAGACCATCAAACTGAACAACTTTCACTATGGAGCCTGCCTCAGAAAACGCGAAAATATCCAGACTCAAAAGTCCAATACATTTGAGTCGGGTAGGTACGGCGGTTTTGTATGGGACAGCTGATTTCTTTTCGCGTTTACTGAGGTAGGCTCCATAGTGAAAGTTGTTCAGTTTGGTGGTCTGAGTTCACCGTTTCAGTTTGCGGAGGGCTGTCCCTTATTATAATAATTATATTCCGTTATAATCATTATAATTCCAAACGGACGAAGTTGCGGGCAAACAATGATAGGTGCGTTGAAGTTACGCAAGTGAACTCGTATATTCCTTATGGCCTGTTTAGATTGACACAGTTACAGGGTCTAGTGCCGATCAAAAACTATTGTCGAAGGAAATAATAATTGTCACCGTTCCATTCTACGATTTTCTTTAAATTTTTCTAGTTCAGATATGTTTAGTCATCAAGTTAGTCTGTCGCGCTTGCAATAACAGCAGTAAGAACCCGTTACCTTCTGAGAAAACAGCGTGTAAAGTTTGATTCCGAATCAATATGTGACTCAATTTCGTCAAAAATCATTATTGCAAGCGCGGCAGTAGGTGTGCTCAGTATTTCTCTAAGCAACGCCTCATGGAAGCGGGGAAAAAGGGAACGGAGCAAGAGAAAAGGAAACAACAATGAAAATTTCCTTCGACACACGTATTTGCAAGACACTGGACCCTGTCAATGTGCCGATCTAAACAGACCATTTAATTGCGACAAATTCACGTTAAGTCAGTGCTGACCCGTTACTGGCAACGTGTAAATTAATTTCTAAGTCAAAACAGCGCTAACGCGACTTTAATATTCCCGATCGCTGATCAAACATTAACAGCGTAATAGATCTCAGTAGGTACCTGTCGTAGGCACTGTCGTCAGTCACTGACTCAATGTGAACCTCCCCTACTGAATCAAAACACGAGGGTATCCACATCAACTTTGTAAAGATAACATTTTCTTGTGAACGAAGCGTTGCTTTCACAACAATTCCTTGTTGTTTTGTTTTGACACGCCATACGTTGCTTCACGGATCACTGGTTTGTGTTGAAAACATTATCTTTTCCAACTTTATATTTTGTTTTTGTTTAGAAGTTTAAAAAAATAAGAAATTGGTGAGGATCGTCATGTCATGTCAGGAAAGCATAATGAATCTAGTTCAACCTTATTATGTAGATTTCGGTATGTGTCGACCAGTGGGTCGCCCGCCCCGTGCCTCCGTGGTCTAATGGCTAGGTATCGCTAGTGCAAGCGTCTCTTTCTCACAAGCAAACGTTTGCAATTAGCCATCCCGCTTCAATTGAAAGCGAGATATTGATGAAAAAACGTATTTTTTTCATCAATACCTTTTCTCTTGGGTGTTTGGGATAAAATCCATCGGGTAGAATTGCTGTTATAATTAATTATACCTTTCAAATGATGGTATATTCAGAAGAAATGGTGTATGGTCATTCTTGTAAAACTGGTTATAAATCTGAAATCGAACTTACTATGGTCCTCTTTTCTATCGAGAAAATTTTATAAAATCCAAGGGGGACACCTAGTGATATGTCACTTTGTGCAATTTTCCCCAGTTGGTTAGGACATTGCAGGCTGAATCACCTGCTTGTCTGAAAAGAAAGATGATTCCGTGCTTCGAATGGCATGTTAAGCAGTTGGTTCCGGCTACTATCTCTGGTGGTAGTAGTCGTTACGTAAAAAGTAAGGCCGTAAGGCGATCTGAAAAAAACTCTGACACTAGGGCTCTGCCCACACGATAAGAAAGAAAAAGTGGGTCACCCCAGGTATCTCTGGTGTAGTGTAGTGGAGGCTGACCTATATGAGTTTCATGCCAGCTACTGGTGAGAGATTGCGTAGGATCAGGAAAAGAAGCGCTCTGTCATTTCGAAGGTCAATTTGTTGTTTTATTTCCGGGGACATTACTGTGACATTACACCCGTATTCTCATTGGGAATTTATCGAGTTGAGGACATTTTTGCCATTTTCATATATGAATGGAAAGGTCAAAATAATGTAGAGGTTCCAAATTAAAAAGTTAACAACTTGTTTAATACAGAACACCCCAGTAGTATTTAAAAGGGTGGTTTAGATTAGACCATCAAACTAAACAAGTTTGACCATGGGATCCACATCGAAATAATGATTAAAAAAATTGCTGGCCCATACATTTCAATCGAGTAGGATTCAGCATTCTTGTATGGTACACCTGATTTTTTTCCCGATTTCGACTTTGGTCTCATATTGAAAGATGTTTAGTCCGATGGTCTTTTTAACCTTAAAAAACTGTCAGCATATTAAGTAGGACCCTGATAAGAAATCTTTAGGGATGACCTCGCCCGATGAGGTTATGCTTTCCATTAAGAGGGCTATCACAGTCCAGTGGCGCCCTCAAAAGATTTCTCAATAATGAAAGCCTAAATTAAAAAAGTGCTCAACATCAAAACTACAAAAGCCTTCAAGCCATTGTTATACAATACTTTTATAGGTCCTAAACATTCCACTTTTAGACAATTTCGAATAAAAACTAAAGCTATAAAAGTATCCTATGAAAATAGCTTGCAGGCTTTTGTAGTTTTGATGTTGAGCACTTTTTTAATTTAGGCTTTCTTTATTGAGAAATCTTTTTTAATGTGATGAGGGCGCCACTAGACTGTGACAGCCCACTTAATTAAAATTAAATGTGTCTCTCGATAAAAAACCGACGGCATATTGGAAAAGTATAAGCGAGAAAAACATTTAACGTAACTTTTCATCAGAATAACTTCCGTATATAGGAACCAAAACAAACATGAGATAAAAACCCGCGTAATCCATGGAAGGGAAAATAATAACATGAATGAATTTTACGAGGCTGCGGGCGATCCGGAAAAATTGGTCAGATTTGTTAGAAGAAATGTCGGGAAAGGTGTGCGTACATGATACGATTGGGGCCCGGTGATATTTTAAAGAGGCTTAAACAAGACAATGGTACCGATTCGGACTGTGCCACGACTTAACTTAACTAAATTTATTCCTGTCACTTTCTAAAATAAGATTAAGAAAAGAGACAGAAAACCAACAGCTGACTTTAGTGACAACGCCTTAAATAAGATGGCGTACATTATGATGGCATCTTATTTCGGGCGTGTAACGTCACTTTGACAGCACTAAAGTCAGTTGTTGGTTTTCTGTCTCTTTTCTTAATCTTATTTTAGAAAGTGACAGGAATAAATTTAGTTAAGTTAAGTCGTGGCACAGTCCGAATCTGTACCAATGTTACCTTTAAAGGAAATGGCGCGTAAAATTGTGCCGTGCCACAGCCGTCTCCCCGTATAAGCATTGCTTGCGCAGACTATTGAAAGAAGACCCAATTGGGTTGTTTTCGAGTTTTCTCTTTGCGCGGGCTAGTAACATTATAATTGGCCTTGAAGTAGGATTCAAACTTGGAATGACTAGCGACCGGCTGAGAGCGCTCTATGGGATCACACTCTAGTAAATATCCTGCAGAAAAAAGCTTTATACAATCGCGCTACGATATGTGCACTACTACAAGGCGCGGCAGTGTGCGTGATCATTCACCAACGAGTTCACTTACACAACGTCTGTGCAAAAACCGGCTCCGTCCTATCGGAGAGCGCGTAATTTGACCATTTTTAACCGACTTCAAAAAAAGGAGTAGGTTCTCAGTTCGACCGTATATATTTTTTTTTTTTAATGTGTGTTCGCGGATAACTTCGTTGTTTATGAACCGATTTTGATGATTCTTTTTTTGTTGGAAAGGAGATATCCCAAGGGAGGTCCCATGATAAGGAAACCAGGATCTGAAGATGGATCCCAGAGAAATCGAGGGGAACCTTCGAAAATCGTAGTGCCGACTAGTGCGTATGTTAATTTGAAGCACTACTGTTAAATCGAACTAATGAATTCACCACTGAAAATTGTAAAATAAACAAAATTTTAACAAAAAATTAAAACCGCCTTCAAAAAACTAAAAAGTTAAAAAATAATATTGCAGCCGATGACTTTTTCGTTCGCATCATAAGAACATTAATTTGTTTTATAGAAGTCGGTGTCAAGCCAAGCCAAAAAACTAATGCAAGCCCTGTCGCGAATCGGCTTGACAGCGACTTCGATAAAACAAATTAATGTTCTTATGATGCGAACGAAAAAGTCATCGGCTGCAATATTATTTTTTAACTTTTTAGTTTTTTGAAGGCGGTTTTAATTTTTTGTTAAAATTTTTTGTACCTACGCTGCGCTCCTTAGATGTTTTGTCTCAGGGAAATATTTTGTTATGATAATAGTGTTGTTGTTTTCTTTTTGTTTTTAGGGTTCTGTACCCAAAGGGTAAAAACGGGACCCTATTACTAAGCCTACGTTGTCCGTCCGTCCGTCCGTCCGTCCGTCCGTCTGTCCGTCTGTCCGTCTGTCCGTCCGTCCGTCTGTCCTACCTATTTAGGGCTGTAACTTTTGAACTGTAATAGCTAGAAAGTTGAAATTTTCTCAGATTATGCGTTATTACGGCGGATTTGTTAACAAATAATAAAAATGTAAAAAAATTTAAAATTAAGGGGGGTTCTCGACAAGAAACAAGTTTTTATTAACGTTTTTTCTTCACGCTCTATCGTAAAAACGGTAATACATACAAGCATCAAACTTAGTGTGATTATAGAACAAACTCTACAAAATAACAATAAATACTAAAAACCGGCCAAGTATGAGTCGGTCTTGCGCTAAAGGGCCCGGACAAAAAAAGTTTTTTTTTCTAAGTTAATAATATTGTGTTCTGTGTCGGTGTGGTACGGAACCCTCGGTGCGCGAGTAGCCTGACTCGCACTTGACCGGTTTTTATTTTTATAATAATGTGGTGGGATTCCGTCTTCTTGTCGCGTATTTCGGGAAGGCGACGTCACGATGGCGGTAGCACGGCGCGGCGGCCTCAAGCATTCCGTAAAAGCGAGTAATGCGCCGACAAACGATGCAGCCAAGTGCACTCCGCGAATCGTCGAGCAGCCGCCAGTTTAAATAACATGCAGTATGAACTTTAAACATCATGTGGACATTTCAATTAACTTTATTGTAAATTACGCCTCCGAGCCTTCGCCGTTGCACTCACATCAGATGCATCAGATATCAGTTTTAATCCTTTGTTAGACGGTCATGTTTCAGGGTGTAACAGAAAGGAGACACCATTTTAAAAGTGGCGCGTCAGACCATAAAACAAAATAATTTTTACTATGAAGGCAACATCAAAATTAGAAAAAAAATACGGTTTTTCCATACCTTTGAGTCGAGTATCCATTTTCAGCATTTAAATATGACTACATCTTTCTGGTTATACCCTGTATAATAGCCAATAAGTACCACCAAGAATATTACCTATTTTTATTCGTGATCGGAGATGTAATGTTTAATCTGTTTTCAATTTTCTCGTAAAAAGCTGAGCTGACTTTACTTTGGAAAATTTGAAAATGTAAATGAAGCTGAGGATGTAACTTGCTCACTAAGAAATAGCTTTTTAAATCTTCTCCTTAACAAACTTTCAAAAAGTAATGTAAAGTATCAAATAATCAAATATTCTTTATATTAGGTACACCAAAATATAAGCACTAAAATACAGTGAAAATATACAAGAGGTACAAAAGTACCAAAGAACTATTATTATATTGGACTTAAAATATAAACAAAAATGCATAATTTTTTTTTTCGAACCGGACTAATATGATGTGTAACCTCCCTTAGTATTGGCTTGATGGTATATTATATGAGTGCTATTCTTCAATGCAAATGAGACTGAATGTAATATAGAAGGGATGGAAATGAATTAATCAGAAATTCCAATGTATTTTACCAGTTGAAAAATTTTAGTACCATTAATTTCCCTCCTGTTTTATTTCCCCATGCTTGTTTGCAATAAAGTCTTTTAACCAATGATAACAGGCCCGCTGAGTTTAGCAAAATTTTCTGTTTTATCTGGACTTTTGTTTATACAGAGTGAAATTGATATCATTTGCATCCTTTTAAACTAAGAGTCTACCCATCAAACTGAACTACTCTTACTATGGGAGCAAACCGATAGAAGCGCAAAACAAAAAAATGCTGTTCCATTCTAAACTGCAATGCGTACTCGACTCAAATGTATGCAACAGCAGATTTTTCTCTTGCTCCGATCGCGTTGCTCCCATAGTAAAAGATGTTCAGTTTGATGGGTAGACTCTTAGTTTAAAAGGATGCCAATGATATCAATTTCACCCTGTAGATATAATAGCTGAAGCGACGGATTCGGTGCAAACTTCATTGTAATAAGAGTTTACATTGGAAAGAAAACATTCACGCTATTGAAGGCCCTGTTCCTTCGCTACTTTTCACACACTTGCCGACTTACAGCCTTCAAAAGATGTGTAAACATTTTTTGCATGTAGGCGTACTAAAATGTAATCTTTTTGAGGCTGACTATTCTACTGACTGGGCTTTATTGCCTGGTAGTAACCGCTGTGGACCATGGTTTAAAGGTGTAGTAGCTACTGGAATGAGTTGTAGGGCCGTTTTTAACCTATTGGAGGCCCTGGGCACTTTAGGATAATGGGGCTCCTGGGGAACATGCAAAAGGAGTAGGTAAGCAAAATGCCAAACAGAGTCGCCATTGTTTGTTATACACCTTGTTCATTTGAATACCAAAAAAGCTGATATTTTTGGAAAATAATGGTATTTATCGGTAATATCGGTTATCGGTTGGTGATCGTGCAGGAACTAGGGGGGCCCCATCGATCCGGAGCCCTAGGCACTTTCCCAGAGTGCCTAATCGGAAAGATGGGCCTTTGTGGACCTATGCCCATTAAAATATGCAATGTCATTAAGGCACATTTTTTTGTTCTCAGGGTGACTGGCCAGCAGTTTGCGCGTGTCGAATCGTCATGGGCCTATTCCAGGGCCTGCTTTACCCCTGCCTCCACGGTCTACTGGGCCAGTGGGCTCCTGTAACCGAACGCAGTCGGATGGGCACTATTGTCTATGCTGGTAAGCTAAATCCTTAAATATACTTGGGAATTGGAAATTTGACGACCCGGTCGGTGTAATGGTTACCACGCCGGACTGCCAAACCAGGGTCCTGGGTTCGAATCCCGGTTCGGTCATGGATGTTTATATGTTTGTGCCGTTGTTGTATGGTTTCCATAATAAACAGCCTATAAATAGTGCTTTCTTGGGACCATACAACGTATGTGCCTGTGAGCGTTAAAAAAAAAATATATATATATATTATTTTGTCTCAAGAGGCATTATGTGTGTCAATACCATCCAAAGTGGAGATCCTTGGTCTCTGTTTATTCTTCTGGACAAAAAGTGCGAGTATAATGTATGTAAAATTATGTGAGTAAATGTATGTATTTGTGTTTCAATAGACCGATTTCTCTTTGTGGCATGACAAGTTGCGTAAGGTTGCTAGAAGGGACTGAAAGCTGGAAGTACAGGACCGAGCGAAGTAGCATGTAATGGGACATACATAATATGTTCATCAGTGAATCTATGCAAGCTGATCGTCGTCGACCTGATCGGAAGTCACCGGTGAAAGCTTGTTAAGGTCCCGTACGTGAGGACATCGTCCGGGTCAGTCACCTTGAACACCCTGAAGATGTCACGGAGGTTCTACTTGCCGCGCCCGTCCTTCTTTCTGGTGACGAAGCGTACGGGTCGTGGCGGTCTTGTGCAGCACCACGTTGGCGGCGTGGACCTCGTCCTTCGTGTTCGACGTGCAAATCTGCTCCAGACGAACCTCGTCCATCACGTCGAGCTTGTTCTGCACGAAGGCGAGTAGCTCGCACACTACAGTGGTGTCGCTGCGCTTGGCGGGACTTGCCATGACTTTTGATCTAGGTTAACGAAAATTTAAGTTGCATCAGCGACGATCCGGTCGCTGTTTAAGCGTGCGGCTGCGTCGGCGTCTCAGGTGCAACTGTGTCTGTGTCAACTATGTCTTCGTCTAACCATGCCATCTCTTATCGGAGGTAAGATATCATTAGAGCTATTCGGACCCTGGAGACTGACAATATGTCGATTAATGTATATTCAAAATCAGCTTATCCTGAAACTGATGACCAATGTCTTATTCTTGATGCCATTTTGTTACTAAATGTCTAATTCTCAACAGGTGCCCAACTGGGAACTATAATCGAGATGATGTTGGCTGGGGTCCTCTCCGACAGCGCCTGGGGTTGGCCCTCAGTCTACTACGTAGCCGGCATAACCTGCATCACCTGGGCCCTTCTGTGGATCATCCTGGGGGACTCTAGTCCTGGAACCAGCCGGTGGATCTCGAATGTCGAGAAGAAATACATTGAGACTACTGCTGGATCTGCTAATATTAATCAGCAGAAGGTATGTTTCTGTAGTCTTCATTAGAATGAAGAGTAAATCGTACTCGTTCTGTTCATTTCTGTTCTAGCTTCGGAAATTATTGGTCTTTTTTGTTTTTCGTCAGATTCGGCAAAAACTAAAAAAAAATAAAACATTTATATATTTTGGCTGCTTGCCCTTAAGCCGAAGCTGATGTTACACCATTTTTACTTTTCACGAATAGTGCCTAAAATCAAAGTTAACTAAGTATTCCGGAAAAGTATGATTAAGCTTTAAATAACATACTCTACCCATCAAACTGAACAACTTTTACTATGGGAGCAAAAACGAATCAGCTGTTCCATACTAAACTGCAATGCCTACTCGACTCAAATGTAAGAGACATCCATTTTTGAAGTGAAAAGTTCTTTAGCGGCGTTGTGCACTTTTTGGGATGGGTAAAAAATGTTAAACTCGCGTCAGGACCGTGACGTCACCCTGATCGAAAATTCGTAAGACAAAATTGGTAAGACGATGACGTAAGATCACGTGACATTCGTAAGACGTAAGATCTCTTAGTTTTCACTTCTGCCGGCACTCCCGGAGTGCAACCCGTTGTATTTTTTTTTGATCGGATCCATTCGCTCCCATATTAAAAGTTGTTCAGTTTGATGGGTAGTTAATGACACTTTTCCTTAAACCCTGTATAATCTTCTATTTTTAGGCACTCAAATAGTTATATTTTGCTTTCAACTTAATCCACTTACAGTTTGTTTCTTGTCCCTAAGGTCCCTCTCGAAAATAGGTACTATTTCCTAAGTGGTACTCTTCGTAAGGTAAAGGTTGACTTTATCTCTTGAGTATTCTTCGATTTGATGACTTTGAACGACGTCAAATTATTTTTAGTACCACTCGTAAAGTAGGAAGTACGTATAAAATTGTTTTTACGTATTTCGTAGCAGGTGCAAGGTTTATGTTAATATCAAGGCATCAGTGATATAAAAACCTCGTGAAATTGCCGTTTTACAGTCTGATTTTTCCTGAAGATTCATCCTCCGATATTCATTCATTAATATTTATTAAAAGTGCCATAAAATGTTCGATGGATTTTAAAACAGAGTTGTTATGCTGAAACTTTTACCATTTTCTCTTATTATATGCTACGTAAACGCAAGAGTTTCTCAGAAGTTATAAATATTAACATAACTTATCTTTTTTTAAAGCTTGTAGTTTATAGTAAAGCTGACTCTTAGCATACTGAAGGTTTAAAGATGGATTGACGCGTATCAGGTGGATGGATATCACACACATAAACAATAGCATGAATCCTTATCCCTTTGTCGTGTCACACGACACCCATGAGAAGAAGTATGGTGGTATATTTAAAGACGGAATCAAGGTCAATATTGGCAAAACAATCGCAGCTCTACTTAGTTCTGTTAATCTTTGTGAGCATCTATTGCTTTGTTGTGATTCATCATAAAAATCTTGTTTCAGAATCTGAAGACTCCATGGAAAAGTATTTGGACCTCTCTTCCTTTCTGGGCCATCATCCTGGCGCACAGTGGTCAAAGTTTGGGCTTCTGGACACTTTTGACTGAGATGCCTTCCTACATGGACAAAGTTCTTGGTGTTAATATTAAGAGCGTAAGTATTTTCTTAGAACTCGCTTAACTAACTATTATGAGTTCAAACTCATCATCTATAAGTTCAACTTCAATACACCCACCGGATTTTTACGAATGTGGGATCAGAACTGATAATCTTGCGAGCGCAGTTTTGGTGGAGCTAAGTAAAGGGTCAACTCCCTGTCAGAGGATGTTGTCTTAATGAATACCACCAGTTGAGATTCCATTGACACGGAAGGGAGTGATTAATTGAGACGTGCAGGGATAGGTCAATTAGACCAATTTGATAGGACTTGCGCAAACTGCCAGACGTCACGTTGTGTGGGACCACAGATTAATACCCCCAATAGATACCGCATGATGAAAATTTTATACAGGCCCGAAGTCACAATTTTTGGCAGTAGGTGCGGGTAGCGGGGCACGAAACAATGCAACATGATTGGCCATTTCAAGGTCGCACTACTTCGAGCTCGCTCACTCGCTTTGCTTATATCAGTGCAGAATCAAAGATGTGTGGCTCCATGTCGCTAGATTCACGACCTGATATAGGTTTGACAAGAGCGATTGTATGAGGAAGGCTGAGAATAGAATTTTGTGGTGTACCTTGGGAGATGCATTATGTTCATGCTCAGCATGATGACGGAATGATGATGATAATCTCTGCACGTTACGAAAATTTTGTTAATGTTAAGTGCTGGATTTTCAGCGTTAGAGCGCGCTTCTATATTTGGTACAATCAAGCAATTCACGGTAGAGTATTTAAAGCCCATTGTCACCCCTATTCTTGAAAGGAGGCCATTGCGCGATACCTTACGCTGTAGCTTGCTTCATAGCTTACTGTATTTCCAGAACGGCTTCCTATCAGCTCTTCCCTACGCGGCCATGTACGTCCTCAGCTTCGTGTTCAGTTGGCTGTCCGACTTCTTCGTCAACAGAAATATAATGAGCGTCGGCGTTTCTAGAAAAATCTTCAATTCTATCGGTAAGTGTTTTAAAATATCGGACAACATCTCTGATGCCAGCAACCTTGTTGCTACTGGTGCTATGTCTAATATATAATTACTGTAAGAACTGGGAACCTTCGAAAATTGCTCAATTTTACTTCCGTTTTTAGACATCCAACAAACTGTGACGAATATAAACAAAAAAAAAAATACCTAAGCCAAAGTCTATCTGACGACCCGGTTGGTGTAATGGTTACCACGTCGGACTGCCAAACCAGGGTCCTGGGTTCGAATCCCGGTTCGGTCATGGATGTTTACATGTTTGTGCCGTTGTTGTATGGTTTCCATAATAAACAGCCTATTAATAGTGCTTTATTATTATTATTATTATATGTCTTACGTTCCGTAATCACGGGCAATTAAGTCCCGGACCTTTGGAAGGCGTGCATGGGGCCGAAGCCAACATGTAGAGGCCCGTTCAAAAGACAAGTTAATCTAAATGTAAGGGATACACAAATGGCGGATACCATCTCCGAGCGTACAACATGATACCCACGGGGATGGTTCCCGCCATCTGTGTAAAGACTATTGGAGTACGGCGCTATGGCCGCGATGGAAAAATAAGGTCTTGGGCTATGGAGGTGAAAATTGGATGGATGGATACTGGGCTATGGGAGGAGACTAACGGACGCCTGCCATGACAACTAGTCTCAAAATTGTAAATAGGGCAGGCGGTGACTCGCCGACTCGTCGAGTGGGCCCCATAAAACGGCCGCACGCACAAAGTGCGACAATGGGGCAACATCTCATTGAGCGGCTGAAGGTTGTCGAGAGGTGCGGCTCCGGTTTCACCATCGCGGGGTTTACCCCCGTGAGCGGGTTTCCCCGTTATTACGCCATTACGTGCAATACACTTCCAACCTGGAGCATAGGTTCTGCTCTTGCGATTCCACTCTGGGCGGCCAATTAAGGCAAGCCAGAGGTAGGGGGGTGTGTTACTGTGTGTGTGGGTGTGGGGGTGTGTGTGTGGATGTGTGTGTGTGTGAGCGCATGTCTGTATGGTCCCCCTGGATAGGGGTCCGCGGTGTCGCCACTCACCGTCAGCTCGCCACAAGCTGCCCCCGCGGGGTTATTATTATTATTATTGTATGTCTTACGTTCCGTAATCACGGGCAATTAAGTCCCGGACCTTTGGAAGGCGTGCATGGGGCCGAAGCCAACATGTAGAGGCCCGTTCAAAAGACAAGTTAATCTAAATGTAAGGGATACACAAATGGCGGATACCATCTCCGAGCGTACAACATGATACCCACGGGGATGGTCCCCGCCATTTGTGTAAAGACTATTGGAGTACGGCGCTATGGCCGCGATGGAAAAATAAGGTCTTGGGCTATGGAGGTGAAAGTTGGATGGATGGATACTGGGCTATGGGAGGAGACTAACGGACGCCTGCCATGACAACTAGTCTCAAAATTGTAAATAGGGCAGGCGGTGACTCGCCGACTCGTCGAGTGGGCCCCATAAAACGGCCGCACGCACAAAGTGCGACAATGGGGCAACATCTCATTGAGCGGCTGAAGGTTGTCGAGAGGTGCGGCTCCGGTTTCACCATCGCGGGGTTTACCCCCGTGAGCGGGTTTCCCCGTTATTACGCCATTACGTGCAATACACTTCCAACCTGGAGCATAGGTTCTGCTCTTGCGATTCCACTCTGGACGGCCAATGAAGGCAAGCCAGAGGTAGGGGGGTGTGTTACTGTGTGTGTGGGTGTGGGGGTGTGTGTGTGTGGGTGTGTGTGTGTGAGCGCATGTCTGTGTGGTCCCCCTGGATTATTATTATTATTTATCTCATATTATTCTAGAAAGAGTTATTAAAATCAATTTAGGTTTGGAGGAGGAAACAGTCGAGGAGAGTATATAGTCGGAAAAGTGACCTATTCTCCAAATTTCTTCAAGAGCTTGCCTATCCTCTTAAACATAAGACGAAAAACTGCATCTGTATTTAGCGCACACACTCATGCTCTTAAGAATCCTGCGTACTTTACTGATTTTCTAAATAAGCAGTTGGTGACGCTTACAACGTACGTCACGTTCAAAAGAAAAGCTTCTGTGGAAGATTTGACTTCTCAAAGATCAAACTAAGCTCATATGAAATCAGACGACAATATAAACTCGGGGCACAATAATAAAACGATATCGCGAAGCAAACACACTTCACACTAATATTTGGTTAGTTATTTAATAACATCTTGCTACTTCACAATTCTATTACCGTAGACTGCACGCCCTAAAGATTTCTAATTTGTACATTGGACTCGTTGACAAGATTCTAATCATTATTATTTTTTAAACATTTCACGTCTATATTCCCCGAAGGGGTAGTCAGAGATATTCTGAAACCTCAGAACATCCACGTTTCACTAGAACCGAAACTCTGTCCAGTGACGGGGAGTGAGACCGTTGCCACTTAAACATTTCTGTCAGTATTTAAATGTTATTGAATTAAAGATAATTAAGAATATGAAGTATAGTTAGTATTCTGCATGCACTGTCTCGAATAAAAAATATCGCATGCTTAGTAACTGCAACTAACTGTTCACAACATGAAGACTAACTTTTGTCAATAAAGTTTTGAAGATTGAAATTTAGTTTCCTTCTAAATTTAGTAAAGGTATTTCGGTTGAATTTAATTTATTAATTACACCTATTACTTAATTTGACAGAATTTACAAAGCAATACATAAATAAAAATACCATATTGTGTTATAGAATTTTCTCACTTTGTTTGTAGTCTATAGGGTTGGCAATCTATGTCCATAACATATGAACGTGTAATATTCCACGAATTTACTTTGTCGTCCGCGACAATATTTGGTATCTAAGGAAAAACTTCAGAAAAACAATTATTTGAATGTACCTATCTCTTTTTTTATTAGATTCGTGAATTGCGTGCCTAGTATTTTGTTTCTTTAACTTTCATAATCATATTGGGCGTAGGCGTTGTTGGTACCATACAATATACACAGGGTGCCCAAAAAACTCAACATTATGCCGAAAACAGGAGATAGGCAAGTTTATAACTGTTCGGGCAAAAATAAAAATATAAGTTTGATTAGTGCCTATTAGAGATTTTGTAAAAAAATTTTTACATTATTGGAAAAATCACAAACTACTCTGAGCAGCACGGCTAGCATGCCACCCACGACAAAGCGTTTAAACACGTGAAAAACGTCATGCGCGCTCTTTCTAGCAGACGTAAAATAATAAGGATGGAGGGACATCTCGATTTTTGTCGTTTCCTCGGGGGTGGCACAAATTTGTAGTAACCGCATCTAAAAGTTATGTAGGCCCCGCGGCCTACATAACTTTTAGATGCGGTTACTACAAATTTGTAAACTTTTCATGAAAATACTTGTTACACAATCCTGAATAATGTTTCGAGTGGATGCAATTCAAATTTAAATAAAGGATTAGTGTTGAAATTTGAATTGCACACACTGAAAACATAAAAAACCGTGTGAAAAAAAAACACTGTGTTTAATAGGATTAGTGCCATCGTTTTTAAAGAAAACACTAAAAAAAATTATGGCGCTAACCTTGCGCTAACCTGGCAAGCTATTTCAAAAGTTTGCCTATTTAATCAAGTTTTCAAAAAGGTATCACACTTGGCACTTCTACTTTTCAAAAAGTAGTAATAATTTTTTTCTCGTTACAACCGGTATTTGTGGCCATTTTTCTGACAACCCTGGGGGGAATCGCGGTCGTGAATTTATGTACGTTAAATTGTATGTGTAGTAAAATTTTTTGAGTTTCGGATATTTCGCTATAAGAACCCGAAACGGGTTAACCCGTAAACCTTAACTTAAACCATAGTGTAAATAAAATAATTGATGAAGCTCAGCGGTAGCGGCGTGTCTATGCTCGCGCGGCGTGCGGGGTACGGCGGGGGACGGGCGTACCCTAACTCAATTCGATGTAATGGTACGCAAACGCAGGCAGCGTGGGCCGGGACGCACTCCTCCCGGCCCCTGCACGCCCCGCACGATTGGCCTGCCGCGAGAGCGCTCAGCTTCACCACTATTAGTTCTTTACACTATGCCTAAACCTTAGCCCGTAACCCGTCGATATGTAACCTCTAAAAATAGTCAGATTGCCCATGTATTTAACTAAACATTATCTTGTCAACAGCTTTCTGGGGTCCAGCGGCAGCGTTGCTGGTCCTGTCATATCTACCACCCGGCCATTTGAACTTGGCTGTGGCTATATTGACCGTCTGCGTGGGTCTCAACGGTGCCCATTACGTTGGGTTCTTGGTAAGTCATAAATTAAAGTCATTTATAATCATAATCAAAATCCTAAGATGGTATGCCAATCATCATCATCGTAAGTCTAAACAGGGTCATGTTTGGATCAATCGTCAAACCAGAAAAAAACGTTAATAAAACCTAGTTTCTTGTTGAGAACCCCCCTTAATTATTTAACTTTTTGCCATTTTTATTATTTGTTAACAAATCCGCCGTAATAACCCATATTCTGTGAAAATTTCAACTATCTAGCTCTAACGGTTCAAAAGTTACAGCTCTAAATAGGTAGGACAGACGGACGGACGGACGGACAACATAGGCTTAGTAATAGGGTCCCGTTTTCACCCTTTGGATACGGAACCCTAAAAATACCACGTTACAATCAATAATACCCTACATAATTATGTATGTACGTAATATCTTCCAGATCTCCCACATAGACCTGTCTCCGAACTTCGCGAGCACGTTGATGGGCATCACGAACGGCTGCGGGAACATTTTCTCCATCATGGCGCCCCTGAGCGTCTCCGTCGTCGTTAAGGACGAGGTAAATGTTCCCTTATTGCTATAATCATTGGGCGTTTATTAGCTTGTCGGGTGTGATTGCGGAATATTTTGGGGTTGCTGCAAGTATAAGTGGCTGTTTTAGATTGAGGTGACTATGTAATGTGGTAAACAGTTGGCGGTTGATATGAAAATCTTTTGTTTGGAAACCAGGTTATTTTATGGTGACCTCTCTTTCTTTTGCCTGGAAGGCAATCTCCATATCACATGTTTACTTATAAATTTATTAATACAATTTCAGACAAGCGCATCAGAATGGCGGAACGTGTTCTTCATATCCGTAGCGTTCTACTTCCTGAGCAACTTGTTCTACGTACTGTTCATGGCTGGACAAGTCCAGGACTGGAACGACCCCCAGCCCACCAGTACCCTTGGTAAAATATGATTTAATACTACAGTAAGAAAACGAACTCTGTTGGGTCAGCGACCTAAAGTGGCCCAGTCATTTTACGGTTTGACCCAGGACTAATAATTAGTCCTATTATTAAGCTCTATTCCTAAGCTCTATTCAGATTACGACTGACGGGCGCGGACGGAGGACGGAGGATGCAATGTAAAATAATACCAATTTCAATACCGATAGAGTTCACAGAGAAAGCTCCGTGTAGCTACGTCTTCCGCCCGTATGGGTGTTCTCTCTTTCGACTTTCACGATATTAAAATAGGTATTATTTGACATTGTACCCTCCGCGCCTGTCCGCAAGTCTTAGTCTGAATAGAGCTTTAAGAATTGAATTTTACCAAATATACCAAAATTTAATAAAATCACTTCAGCAACAGCCCCAAAGGTGTATGTGTTAGGTTGGTGTCTCGTTTTCTACTGTCGCGACCACTGATGAAAGTGGTAAAATTTAGGCGAGGATACTAAAAGAAACAAACCTTACTATGAAGCACATTATAGCTAAGTAATATCGGAGTCGAGATATACAGGATGGATTTTTTTGAAAAGGCAGTATGGCAGGTACCTTAACCGTTGTAGCTACAGGAAAACGTTCTTATGCGACTGTCCTTAACTTTTTAAGACATTTAAACCTGCATTGACTGCTGTCCGTATGTAAGGTGCGCTTTACATGGTTTGAAAAATACTAAGAAAAGTGAGCTGATGGTCTTCGCTGCAAATACGCTTGGGCTACAACGAAAAGCCGTGTCCAAATTGTACAAACAGCCGAAGTGAAGATGCTGAGGTGGATGTGCGGTATTACGAGGCGCGATAGAATCCGCAACGAGTATGTGCGAGGTAGCCTTGGCTGATAAGGTTTAGGAGCATAGGCTTAGGTGTTTTGGACAAATGAAACGAAAGCCACTCGACTATGCATAGGAAACATTGCACTGCATCTGTCGTTTCCAGGACAGAGGCCAAGAGGACGTCCAATCACTAGATGGATGAACATTATTCGCAGTGATACGACCGAGTGCAATGTCTCCGAAGATGACATCAGGAATAGGGCAAGGTGGAGAGCACAGACGCGGAAGGCTGACCCCACCTCGATATGGAATTAAATGCCGGGAAGAGAGAAAGAGGTCTAGTCATTATACAGGGTGTAAAAATAAACGGAACACTTACTTAAAGGGGTGCTTCAGACCATCAAACTGAATAACTTTTACTATGGGACCAACACTGAAATCACGAAAAAAAAATCCGTAAAACGTATTGTCCCATACATTTCAGTCGAGTTGTTGCAGTTTTGTATGGGACAGCGGAATTTCTTTTTGCGATTTCAATGTTGGTCCTATGATAAAAGTTATTCAGTTTGATGGTCTGAAGCACCCCTTTCAGTAATTGTCCCATTTAATTTTACACCCTGTATATTACAAGTCCGGGCTAAATTCTAGGACTTTTAAGGGGACTGGATACTGGATTTTCGGTCCCGGCTTCTATCTCTGGTGGTAGGTAGTCGTTACATAAAAACCACGTCAAAGGACGTTAGGTGGTCTGAAAAAACTCTGACACCAGAGCTCTGCCCACACGATAAAAAGAAGAATGGGACTGGATAATATCTGTGACAATGTCCAAGATATTATTTATGAGTTTAATTAAAAGCATTTATCTTTACCACGCGGGTCCAATGCGGATTGAGACTAGTTGTGACGAAGGAATAACCAATTTATTGTTTATATCCAAATCAAAATTAACTCTAATGGTACGTTTAGACGATGACAATTTCGCGGCGCCTATTTTTTAGCACGAAAAAAAGCACGGCACGCTTTCGTCTACACGCTGCTAATTACCAGCGCCAATTTGTTCGCATGCGAATGGATATATTAGAGAAAACCGTGCTAACGATTAGCACGACGCGTTTACACGAGTCTAAAAATTACTCGCATCCCCCTTGGATGCGAGGAACGCGGGTGGAGGTCACTAGCGACGCGTGCTCTTTTCCTTGCTAAGTTCGCATGCCGTAAAATAGTAATGCGAAAAGTGTTTATAAGGTGCTTTTTTTGAGGCGCCGCTGAATTGGCGCCGCAAAATTGTCATCGTCTAAACCTACCATAATTCTGGCGATCTTATTAAAATCTAATGATCAGCTGATAAGTTTCAAGATAAACATTATTTACAAATAGGACTTTTACAATGCTTTGTTAACCAGTTCTTATTATTTACAGAAGATGGAGTCAAAGAGAAGAAAATGAGCAGTGAAAGCAGAAACAAGAACACAGGAGAAGAGAAGTTTTGATAAAATACCCTCGGTTATAACTTAAGAGCTAGTCATAATAATATGAAGTGAATTTACATCGTGAAGTGAACATAATTTATTGACGGAGTGAACTCTTACACCTGGGTGCCTAGCGCAGTAATTTAATACATTGACATTTGGTTGTGATACAATGGCGTCGATTCGGACTGTGCTACGACTTAACTTAACTTAAGAAAAGAGACAGAAAACCAACAGCTGACTTTAGTGCTGTCAAAGTGACGTTAAATGCGCAAAATAAGATGCCATCATAATGTACGCCATCTTATTTAAGTCGTTTTTGGGCGTTTAACGTCACTTTGACAGCACCAAAGTCAGCTGTTGGTTTTCTGTCTCTTTTCTTAATCTTATTTTAGAAAGTGACAGGAATAAATTTAGTTTAGTTAAGTCGTGGTACACTCCGAATCGAGGCCAATGTAAATTCAGCGGTGCGGAATTTAGTATTGCGCTAAACTTGATTTATTCACTCTTTGATTGAATGCTGTGACATATCAGTAGTGATAGAGTTACGACTCAAATGGGTGTCAAATTAGTACCGCTATACCGAATTGGCAAAAAGTTGTGATGCAGCAGTAAAATGTATCTTGAATTTTCGAAGTTACAATTCATTCGAGTGATCAGCCTCCTGAAATCTAATAAATGTAGTTGAAGACAATTTTCTGGCAACCTCAAAGTAATAGGATCGATTGATGTTTTAAAAATAAAACGTGAAAATCTACCTTTTTTTTCGGTCTATACCATTTTCTATGGAGGTAACATATCTTGTGTAAAATATCATCTAAAATAGGGTCTAAAAATTTTTTTAATCTGTATAATACAGATCGAAAATTCGAGATACATTTTCAAAAGTTAAGAAAAGTTTTTCTGAAGCTATAGTAAAGTCTTGAAGCATCTTTAATTCCAAGTGACTTGTGTACCTTCCCAGACTAATGGATTACTGGATGTTGTTAAAATAGAAAAATCTTACAGAGGTTATACGGACACGATGATAAAACTAATTTTCTATATTATTTAAAAACCGACGGTAAAAAGTACAAATCTGTTTTATGTTAATAGTAAAATGCAAGTATAACGTAGATGAAATGGTGGGAATACGTAAAATGAAACTGTACTAACTGTTAAGGTAAGCGCATATTACGACAGGTTGCATCGGGGCGGAGCGGGCCGAATCGCAGCGGAAAATGCGTACTTCGCACACAAGAGCGTGATTTTTAGTTTGACATGCTGCAGACGTTGTAAAAAGTTCCGTTTGGTAAAAGTTCCGCTTGATTGGGCGGATCAGCCCGCATCGCACGAACGGAAATCTGCCGATGTGACCCGCTTTGGGCCGGCATAGTATGCGATAAATTATGACGTCCCGATAGCATAACACAGTCAGTAGTGAACCTGGCTGCTGTGCCGAGGGTCGCCCCGGTTCAAATCCCGTTAAGGACAAATATTAGTATGATTATGAATATTTGTACCAGAGTCATGGATGGAGGGTGTAAGGAAAAGTATCATTAACCTTTAAACAACATACTCTACCCATCAAACTGAACAACTTTTACTATGGGAGCAAACTTGTCAGAACAAAAAAAAATCTTCTGTCAAATTATTATGTTTGAATTGAGTAGGTATTGCAGTTTAGTGTGGAACGTCAGATTTTTTTTTTTGTGCTCACAGATTTGCTCCTATGGTAAAAGTTGTTCAGTTTGATATGCAGAATATGTGGTTTAAAGTTTAATGATACTTTTCCTTACACCCTGTATAGGGTCATTTTTAATATGCTGACACTTTTTTAAGGGGATGATCAGACCGTCAAACTGAACAACTTCCTCTATGGCACCAACATAGAAATCACGAAAAAAAAATCTGATCGTCCATACAAAACTGCAAACCTACTCGAGCCTAATGTAAGGGACAGTTGATTTTTTTTTCGCGATTTCTATGTTAGTCCCATAGAGAAAGTTGTTCAGTTTGATGGTCTGATCAACCCCTTAAAAAAGTGTCAATATATTAAGAAGGACCCTGTATATGTATACCTGTATAACTATATTTATCGTTGTCTCATAATAATACAAGTCCAGGCTAGATTCTGGTATCTACTTTAAAGACTAGATAATTTGTGTGACAATGTCCAAGATATTTATTTATTTTTAATGCTTGTTTGCTTATCGTGTCGACTTTAACACAACAAAGTCGCTAAATAGTACCTTGCCAGAATTGGGCAACCGATACTGCACCGTCGCTAGCGGTCATGAGCTCCTCCTGCGTGCAGACTGCAGGTGTTAGGGCACGCAGGGCACGATGTGAGATGAGCCATCGTTTGTGGAGCTCCGCACAAGCAAGGCCCATTTTGCGCATCTAAGAATCCCCACCTGACCATGTTGTCCTTACTGCGACCGATTTGGGTTCGACGCTTTCAAGTCAGACTTAACCTTTATTTTTAATATAAAATGTATAGAAGCTAATTGGGCGGATTTTTGCGCGACCCGACCCGTTGTTGCTCGTCGTAATATCCGCTTATCAGAAAGATCCTAAAAGATTTGCTTTGAAATAACGAGTCCATGAAATAAGGAAAAGTGTTCGAATTAATAATAAAACTCAAAGGACATTTTAAGGAATGCTCGATCGAGCATAAACGTTTAATTTATTCGTAACAAGAAGATATTAGAAAATTCTATTTTGTACTGTTGAAAGTTAAACACTGCATCCAAAGATTATTTTCTTCACAAATCAATTAAAACATTTTAATTGAATTGTCTCAAAGGATTTTGAACTTAGATTGTTCTAGTCTTTGTCTTTTATTAGTACGAACCACGATACGATTTTATTTTATTACTTTTGCCTTACGAATTAAATTCGGAACATTGTTAAAATGTATTCGGTCAAAATATAAAATTTTCTTAATGATTGTAAAAAGACTTCAGTAGTGCAACTACAGTAGTAACGTACAATGAAAACTCATGGTAGGCCTCCATGAATTTCCACTGTACGTTACTTTCTTAGTGTAACCACTAGGAGCGCTGTACGAAATTAAATACAAAAACTGTACAGTAGTTTTACTGTAGTATTGGCTTTGTGCGTAGTGGGTGTTGGGAACTGTCAAGTCGATCGCAGCGCACGCTGTGGCAGAAATTTGTACTTTTTTTTTTTTTTTTTTTTATTCATAATGGGTTTGCGCTTGGCTTCAGCTCACCTGATGGAAAGTGTAGATGAAGCCGAGGATGTAGCGCGCTCGCCCAGAAAAAGCCTATTTACTCTTCTTTTAAAAATATCCTTATTGTATTTGCTTGGGAAAACAGACGCAGGGAGAGAGTTCCAAACCTTACCGGTTCTCATTATAAAAGAGGATGCGAACCTATTTGTGCGGATTGTTGGAATATCGACAACATATGGATGCAGTCTCGCACTACGTCTTGTCGTACGATGATGGAAGGGGGATGGTGGAATCAGGTCACGTAACTCCTGGGCACATTCGCCGAAGTGTAGCCGATAGAATACCGACAGACAAGCGACCAATCGTCGGTGCTCCAGACTGTGTAACTTAGTCTCGACGAGTGCATCGTCATCGATGAGTCTCTTGGCTCGACGCTCAACTGAGTCCAGTGCGTCAAGTTGGTATTTCGCAGAGCCGTCCCAAAGGTGACTGCAGTACTCCATGCAAGATCGCACTTGGGCTTTGTAGAGAGTAAGAAGCTGTGCAGGCGTGAAGTACCGCTTAACCTTGTTCAGGATACCAAGTTTCTTGGCTGCGGTTTTAGCTTTGGACTCAATCGAGCGGCCGAAGTTCAGGTCCGACGTGAGTTCGAGACCCAACAACTCTAGACTTTCGGAAATCGGAATGGAGACACCCTGGAATGTAGGAGACACATTAGGACGTGACCTTTTTGCGGAAAACAGACAGGCCTGTGTTTTAGTGGCATTGAATTCAACCAAGTTGGCAGAACCCCATTCGGACACTTTTGCCGGACAAGCTGTGAAAATATGCTTGAATCTATGCAAATCCGCACACTAACTTAACACGAAATCTTCAAAACTGTCAAGACTACAAACTTAAAATTTGGCATGGAAGTTTCTATTAGCATCTAGATACTCACTTAAAAAAGGCTTGTCACATTTTAAACCCCCAAAGGTGTTAAAACTGAGGTAAAAGTTTGTATGGGAATTCTGATACAAATTAGATTTTATCCGTGGCTTTGTCCGCATCCGCTCCCGTCATCGTACCGGAATAAAACATAAGCTAGCTTTTAAGACTAATAATAAGCTTTAAAATATAAAAAGTTTTATCAAAATCGGTCCAGTAGTAAATAATTCACGGCTGTCCGAAAAAGTTATGTCAGTACGCCGCGCTAGTGTGGCGCTAGTGTCGTGCACATAGCCAGGTCTACCCAATATCAAACTGTACAAAAACATGTATAGTCATCCTTTACAGCCACACACAAATTGTCAAAAGAGTGACAAAGATAGATATACGTTCATCAGATACGACTGTTAAACAAATGTCACCACTTTTTTCAAGCGAACCTACCTGCGAACTAGGGTTTGACTTTTACTATCGATGCAAACTATCGATTTCCGCTATTGCAAACTATCGATATCCGTTATTGTTTTATTAGATGTTTTTTCAAAGGATTTATTATAGTTTTTACAATGAGGGTTTTTCTAGCAACTTTCTAGCAAAAATAACTACTAGATAACGTTATTGTTAGCTAGGTATATTTCTTATAAAAGCGTTAGTGAATAGATCCGGTATCGATCATAATTTATAGTTTTAGGGCATGTTTCACCACTTCTGAGTAAGTTCTTGTTAGCTTATCCGACAGATAGTTTGACATATTTTGTATGAAAGATATGTCAAAATATCTGTCGGATAAGCTAACAAGAACTTACTAAGAAGTGGTTCGACTCTGCGCCAGTGGGAATTGAGCCTAACTGTTGGCGATACAGTGCCACTAGCGACACTCTATTATTAGTGTCACTCTACGCAGTATAGGTACAACACTTCCGTAAGGAATGAGGGATTTTCCAAAAAAATAAAAAAGCTAGTTCCCAATTTCTCGATAGATGGCGTTGACCAGAGGAGTCGATTAGGTATAAGCGAATATATTTATTAATATTATTAATAAAAAGACACGCAACAAACCCTTTCATATTATTGTTGGTTTATTATTAAAAATCTCGGTGTTATTGTCTGTCAACAACGAATCAAGTATCGGACGTGGCTGTGTGGGCTTCGTATCCATTTTGAATATTCGAACAATAAACGAGAAAAAACAACAAACTACAATAAGACAAAAACCTGACAATTTCAACAAAAATAAAACGGTAAACTTGTAATCGCTACTTCGTCAACGGATACGTCAGATTCCGTGAATGAAAAGATGAAAAGCAAAGCCATAAACGAAAGATTTCGCTCTCAAAGCAAAGAAATGCTTACCTATCACACATAAAAAAAAAAAAAAAAAAAAAAAAAATTGAAAAGTGAAGTGACCAATTTAAATATTGTTCGTACCTATTATAAAAATAGATACGAAGCCCATACCGCCATGTCTGATACTTTATTCTTTGTTGACGGACAATAATTGATTGTAAAGATAAGATAACAGATTAAGACTGGTAATAATAAACCAACAACAATAAGAATGAGTTTGTACACACGGTGACATACCAAGCTACGCAAAACCAAAATAAGCTGGTCGCGCGACGTTACACGTTATTCACCCTACGCGCGGTCAGCTTAAATTATATTGGTTTTGCGTAGCTTGATGTGTCGCCGTGTGTATTTTTATTATTAATATTAATAAATATATTTGGTCATACCTAATCGACCCCTCTCTGGTCAACGCCATCCATCGAGAAATTAGGAACTAACTTTTTCTTTTTTTTTTGCTTCCGAAAATCCCTCATTATTTTGTCATCTCATTTGATTCTATCGACCAACTTGAGGTGAATGTGGTACATCACTATTTGGTACATCAAATGTCAAATTACCTTATCTTGCAAACAATGTTTTCGATTTCTTATCAACCCAAAATAGTTTACTGAAATGTTTTGTTCGATTTGTTAAACGGATACAAGTGCATTGTTTTTGTGAATTATAAGTGTGAGGATAGTAAATAGTGAATGATTTATGACCAGATTTGTTGAAATTGAGTTAGCGGTGGAATGAAAGTTTTTGGTTATTTTCTGGAAAGGCACACATTCGGCTATAACAGCCCACAACAGCTCACAATATTGGCATTTTGGGTACGTAGTTTTGTATCGGTACAATTTTTTTTCAAAATGGCTGCCAGATAACAATTCAGTGCAAAGTCTTCCAGCTGGAAGACCGCAGGTACTTAAAGTGGCGCGCGCCCGTTCAAGATGGCATGTGTTTACTATTGACATCTCTTTTACTCAAACGGACGTTCGCCGTAAGTGTGAATAGAAGAAAGGTTGCGTTTTTATGCTGCGCTTTATAATATTAATCTTCCCTATATTTTATCTTTGCACATAGCCAATACTACAGTGACAGCTAAGAGCGCTTACAGACGAGTAACTCTTTGCGGTCGCCGAGTGTCACGGAGGGTCGCGCGACCGAGACCCACGGTGACAGCAAAGTGTCGCGCGTCTGTAAGAGCCCTAAGCCCTTTGTATTTGTATTTGTATTTGTATTTAGAGATGCTTGAGCTTTCCGTTACGTCAACTTATCCAAAGCGTAACTTCTGTCACAGATTAGATATTATCCTACCAGAAAAACAGCTTTATACAAGGTCGCATCTGATGCGATGTTCTACCAAACTACCGCTCATTCTCGTACGTGAACGTTCACGTATTACCGCACGCTGCGTATGTAGAGGTAGGTACACACAGTGGCACATCATGCTATACAAAACCAAAGTAAGCTGGCCGCGCGTAGGACGAGTAACGTATAACGTTACGCGACCAGCTTATATTAGTTTTGTATAGCTTGATGTGTCGCCGTGTGTACACCGGCTGTGCGAATTCGATACTTCTGTTCTTCGTAAATTTGAAACAAATTGCCTGTTAAATTGCGACCGGGGCGATAGTTGGCGGACCAGAAATTTGTAGTACCTATTGTTCTATGAAAAAAGTTTTATATTGTTCGAGTTTGTATTGAACATGAGGCACACGATACCGCGCGTGAAAGAATTTCCAACTATGTTACGGCCACGCAGAAGTTACGCTGTCACCCCGGTCTGTGTGACCGGCGCTTTATTATTAGTTAATTTTATTGTTTTGATGTATTCGATCCATCCCTGAAAATCGGACCCAATTTGTGCTTACATTGCCGCACCAATAATTTATGTCAGTTTCACTAAAAATACTTATTAAATCGGATACAATTTGCAGGGTTCTAGAGTATCATGATTTACCTGCATATGCATGAAAAAGTGTATTCTAGCTAAATTAAAAACATCGCAGTTACCTATGTAAATATATTATTTAAATTTAGTAATTTATTGTAATAAATGATACATTTAATTAATATTCTGTTTTATTTTTCTATTCAGACCATCAAACTAAACAATTTTTAGGGTTCCGTACCCAAAGGGTGAAAACGGGACCCTATTACTAAGCCTACGTTGTCCGTCCGTCCGTCCGTCCTTCCGTCCGTCCGTCTGTCCGTCTGTCCGTCCGTCCGTCTGTCCTACCTATTTAGGGCTGTAACATTTCAACCGGAATAGCTAGATAGTCGAAATTTTCTCAGATTATGCGTTATCACGGCGGATTTGTTAACAAATAATAAAAATGTCAAAAAGTGAAAAATTAAGGGGGGTTCTCAACAAGAAACTAGTTTTTATCAACGTTTTTTCTTCACGCTCTATCGTAAAAACGGTAATACATACAAGCGTCAAACTTTGTTTAATTATGGAGCAAACTCTACAGAATAACAACAAATACTAAAAACCGGCCAAGAGTGAGTCGGTCTTGCGCTAAAGGTCCCGGACAAAAAAAGTTTTTTTTTCTAAGTTAATAACGTTGTGTTCTGTGTTGGTGTGGTACGGAACCCTCGGTGCGCGAGTAGCCCGACTCGCACTTGACCGGTTTTATTAGTATAGGCCAAAGTTGAAATTGCGAAAAAAAAACAGCTGTATTTTACCTACATTTGCATGGAGTACCTACTGTAGCCATTGGTACATTCAATATTGATAAATAATCTGAAATAAATAATTAGAATTGATTAAAGTAGTACATCTTATAAGATACATTTCTAACCTAAAAAAAACTAAACAGAGAATTTTATCGATTGACTTTTCTATAGGAGAACCAATTATTTTTTTGCGGTTTTGAATATTGGTCCCATAGCTAATGTTGTACATTTTGATAGTCTGCAGCAAAGAACAGAACACATAAAGAGAACACAAAAGAAGAACACATAAGTATAGAACACATTTAATTTTACATCTTTATGGCAAACTTACAATACCTACATACGACGACCCAGGGACGTTATACTTTGGTCCTAGCGACGACCCGGTTGGTGTAATGGTTACCACGCCGGACTGCCAAACCAGGCTCCTCGGGTTCGAATCCCGGTTATTGTATGGTTTCCATAATATTAAAGAGCTCATAATCCTTAAACTTAAAATCGTTACAATGTATGTGCCTGTGAGCGTTATTTATTTATTTATTTATACCATATTATCATCTCAATTAAAGAATAAAAAAAATATCAAAAAAATGGCATACCTATCTGGTCATTACTGAGTTGATTAATGGTAATTTATAGCAGGCTGCGAGAGTAAAATAATATATCTACTGCAGAAAACAGTGTGGTTAAAATGCGACCAAATGACCATCCGAATATCCCATAAATAGTCTTCGCCTTTGCTAAAAGTAAATGAATATTTACAGCTAGGATGTGCGTGTCTCGCTCCCACTTTATTATGTTTATCGCCCACGTGATGGATGTATGGCGAACTTTACTGTTACGATTTACCTTACCTGACTAAGGAATGTTTTTTTTTTGCAATTGGGTTATAAATATGGGAATAGGTTGGTTATTAATATTTAATATATTGGGTGGAAATTTCAGCAGTTGTTATTTTTTTTCAGGTCTTACTTATTCTGGGTGAATTTTTACGCCCCTTCCAAATTTTCAAGGCTAGTTCAGACCAATGTTATCATAACACTTTATTGTACCTACGCACTGACATAATAATTATACAATGTTGACAAAACATGTACAAAGGGCGAGCTCAAACCAACTACCACCAAACCATCAAACTGAACAACTTTTACTATGGGAATAAAAATTAAAACGCAGACAAAACTGTTCCATACTGAACTACAATGCCTAATTGACTCAAATGTATAAAAAAGCTTTCCAAGTTTGCTTCCATGGTAAAAGATGTTCAGGAGTGCGATTTTTGAATCTCATTCGCTGAGTTCAGCAGCAGCAAAATGTCAAAATTGCTATGGAGAATGGAGATACGCATCTTTCCACTGCTGATTTGACTTTCGAAAATCGCACTCCTGAAGTATTATTTTTGAAAGTCAAATCAGAACTAGTAATTTTTACATTTTCAACTGCTGAACTCAGCGAATGAGATTCAAAAATTTTTAGTGTTTGAAAAATCACCTAGTGTCAAGTGACGACCCATGTCCAGTTAGTGGATGTTCATTGACTGAGATGATGATGATGATAAAAAAATTTGCCTAGCGATTCAGGGCCTCTACCCGCACATTCGAACTTCGCAATTGCGTGAACGTTTTCGTTCCAATGTCAACTCTATTACATTGAAGTGCGCAAGTGATAAACAGCTTAATCCTGTAAAGTTAAATCTAAATATACAACGTGTTAATGAATTAGCGCAAAACCTCATACACCCCAACTGATTTATAACAAAATAATTACATTGAAACAATAATTTCATTATTTTGATACTTAAAATTTAAAGTTATTCGCATTTTAAGTTTTGAGGCAAAAATGATTTGTTATCATTTCAGCACTGAAAGAAAGCGTTAACGTACTCATGGATACATTTTTATAATCTTGTTTTGGTAGTAAGTAGGGTGAGTGTGCCCGTGTGGTGGGTTGACATCGGGTTCGGAAAATTTTAAATTTTGCAAATAAGTTATTTAATATTTTGAAAAAAATTACCTATGTCAAAACCATGATAATTCGATTCTGCTCTCGATTCTAAACAAACTACTTTCTAGTTTTGCGTTAATTCATTAACACGTTGTATAAAAGAAGAAACTGACTGACTGAATGACTGACTGACTGAATGACTGACTGACTGACATATCAACACACAGCCCAAACCGCTGGGTCTAGAGATTCCAAATTTAGCACGTAGGTTTCTTATGAGGTCTAGGGGTGCACTAAGAAAGGATTCTTCAAAATTCATCCCCTAAGGGGGTGAAACGGGGGTCCAAAGTTTGTATGGGGAAACAAGATTAGTTAGACTATTTAATTCGAAACTTCACAGGAGTACTCCTATTAATAAATGAGTAAATACGTGTTTCAGGTTTTTCAGAATTCAACCCCTGAAAGGGGGAAATGGGGTGACAAAGTCTGAAAATCGAGATGGATATTTTTTGTATGGTTTATTGGGTCGCTGAATTCGCTGATTACGAAAACAACAATGATTTTAAAATCCGACGTGATGGACGTGAAATATCATCATGCCGTGTTATGGTGCGATGGGGTTGAAATGTCTAAATATCATTATGGGTGTCATTTTTATGGTTTTTTGGGACGATAATTGGGGATGAGTAGAGTGTGAGTAGGGCTAGGGGATGCGTAAGTGGTGAGGAGGGGGTGCATAGAGCGGGTGAGTAAGGGAACGTAGGAGATGTGTACGGGGTGCGTAGGGATGAGTAGGGGGTACGTAAGGGTGAGTAGGGGGTGCAAAAGTGGTACGTAGCGGGGGCGAGTAGGGGGTGCGTAGGGTTGCTGAGGGGTGCATAGGGTGTGTGTAGGGGCTGCGTAGGGGGAGCGTAGGGGGTGCGTAAGGGGTACATAGGGGCACGAAGGGGGTGAGTAGGGGTGCGTAAGTGGTGAGTAGGGAGCGTAGGGGTGCGTATGGAGGTGCGTGGGGTGAGTAGGGGGTGCGAAAGTGGTGAGTAGGGGGGGGGGGGGGGGTACGTTATGGTGAGTAGGAGGTGCATAGAGGGATGAGTAGGGGTGTTCTTTCAGAAGTCACAAAAGCAAGTCAGTGCCACAAAAATAACTATAAACAAGTCCTAAGTCCACGCGTACGAAGTCGCGGGCAACAGCTAGTGGATTATAATTCAAGAAGCCTCAGTAAAATACCAATTATTCTTCAATAAAGATGCTCTTGCAGCAATTGAGTGCCTACTTTAATCTCAACGAGCGGTTTCCACGGAATTCGAATTGAATGCTGAATTATAAGATATAGTCGAGACAGGCGCGGAGTTGGGACCCCTACAATGGTACAGTGGGGACTTGCCACCGATTTCACCACCCAGAAGTTATAGCAACAAAGCCACAGATGGAGATACCGTCGTTCTCGGAAATATGCTCCATACAAACTCAACGTTCACCGTGAATACGTAACTCGTACCCTACTAGAAATAAGGATCACAATCGAATGCGAGACATAAATCGCGCAAGAGAAATAATCACAGAGATTTGATATAATTATGCATTTATATGCATACCTTATGGTCCAACTAAGAACTGTTGGACCACGGCCCGTCAGGCTTCACACATAGTCTGGCAAAATATCTTCCCTTTTCAATGGAGGAACATTCCAAGTAGCATCTCCACAGTATCTACCTGTATGTAACCTATATATGGTAGGTATTAAAATATACAATACCATACAATACAAAATTCTTAATTTTTCTCACCACAAACACAAAATTAATAAAAACAATAAAAATATTAAATTAAGAACAAGAGTTTGTGGGTGGAGACTGGTTCTTAAATTAAAAAAAAAATTGTTTGAAAACCAAAACAACAAGCTAAAATTTCGAGGCGAGAGGTAGTAAAGTTTTGTGGCCTAATACTATTTGTTATGTGGAATGACGATATTCAGAATATCTTTATTAGAATCGGTGTCAAGCCAAGCTCAAAAATTACTCCAAGCCCAGTCGCCTATTGTACCGGCTTGACAGCGACTTGGAAATCCGTCGAAGAACTAAGGTCGACGACGGTGCGGATTATAAAGTTAAAGTGGAGATGGGCGCACTTGGCTAGAATGGAAGACGGTATGTGGACCAAGGCGGTACATAATTATCGGAATGGTGGCCAAGGGAAGAAAAGAGGTCAGGGTCAGAGGGCAGACAACCGATGCGTTCATCGGACGACATTGTAATGGTTGCGGGTCACAGATGAATCTGATTGGCACAGGACCTTGAGGAGAGGCGCCTTAAAAAGGAGGTATATGCCCAGCAGTGGGTTGATGGTGGATGTTGAGGATGGGCTGATTTGATTAATGTGACAAGTCAATTCCAAAAACTTTAGGTAGGTAATAAAAAAAAACATAACGGATAGAAAAAAATCTAACCTACTTACAGGTAAAATACGGAACTCTAAAATGACCATCAAAGCCTCTACTCGAGGCAGAGTGCCTAGGAGTATGGCAGCGTTGCCTCTTTGGATCGCTAGGATGATTCTTTGCGCAAAATAGCTGCCAGCCCTACCGTCGCCTGCAGGCTCGAATACGTGCCTTGAGAGGAAATTTTTTCGTTAATTCTAGTTAGGATATGAGCCTTGAATCCCTCCCTGTACTCAATAACTCTGGAAGTTAGCCGGAGCGCTGAGCTTGGAGGTGAGATGATTGCGGACCTCCTGAGATGACGTCTCGCCGATTAACTCATACTTAATGCATTTAAAGTGCAAATAAATGCAATTTGAGATTGCAGCTTAGATTGGGTCTAAGTTAATACGAATTTATCTTTTGGATATTTTAATACATAAGTCTAGATAAACTATTTCACTACAGGCACACCTTGGACACTGAGCTGTCATTTCATACAAATGGAAAAATTTTAAGTGCGATACTGAGTGCAAACGAGAAAGGAATACGCATTTTTGCTTTTTAACATAGGTAACTGCCGAGGTAATCGGAGTGAAGTAAAAAGTTGGTGGGAGGTAGGGAGTGTCCGTACTGTATATAGTAATAGTTACTCTTTCTTTTACTTAAATAAGCTGAACCTCTGTATAAAATAGTCAAGACCAAATATATTTGAGGGTAGATGGATAATAGGACAAAGCAATATCGATGGTCTAGAAGACAAACGTGCTAAGTGCAAAATTGTGATATTTTAACGTTTTAATGCCAAATGTATTAAATGAGCATGCTCTACCGTTTAAACTTACTCAAATGCCGTAATCCCGACTCTTTCAGTTTAATCTGTCATGAAAGGTAATGAATGTTTACTACCTTGATTCACAACAAATAATGCTAAATAGATTTAAAACATTTGACTTGTTTGACAAACACACTAAGTAGGTACTTTTGTTACTTATGGCATTTCGAAACTTTCTGTTTTCAATTTTATTAAATAATGATAGTTAATACATACAGTTAGTGTGTGATTTGTTTAATAATATATTATACAGGGTGTAACAAAACACCCTAGTAATACTTGAATGGGATGCTTCAGACCATCAAACTGAACAACTTTCAATGGAGCCAACTTCGAAATCGCGAAATAAAAATCAGCCTCATATTTAGCCTTTATATAAGGCCTTTCCCAAGGAGTGGGACATTTCGTTATGTCCTTAAGTGTACGATTGACACTATGTTGATTTGCTTGAAAAAACATATTCTTACAAGCCAGCGCTCACTCGTGGAGGTGGCCGCTCAAATGAAAGCCCACTAAAAAGAAATTATACCTACTCTACCTATAGCCTATTGGAATATAATTTACAATTCAAGTTAAGTCATCAATTAAAAGTCAGCTAATGGCACCGCACCTCACATTAAATCACAGACCAGCCTATTTCTGTACCAAGATGTTTAGCTTACCTGACGTTTATTGGACAGGAGGTAGACAGGAGTAATAAATAGACCACTTTCATTTGATTAGGCTTTATTATCGATCTATTGTGTTCTTTCCTTCAAGGTCAAGAGGGTATTTATACAATACAGAGTGTTAGGGCAAACAGTTTCATTACTTCGATTCGTCGCAGTATATGATATTCTCAAAACATCATAATAGCAAGACATTATATTCGCAAATCATCTTATTCTCAAAACATCATGTTCTCAAGACATAATATTCTATATAGAAACCATATTCGCCATGATATCATGTTCGCAAAAGGGGTTTTACCCATGGTACTGAACAACTTTCCCAAAGAAAAATATAGGAAATTCGCAAAAAAAAAAAAATTTTGACTAGAAATACGTTCGTGCTAGAAACTTACTTACTTTAGATTTTTAGTATGGAAATACTAAATACAATCAGCTGATCGAACGTTTGTATGAAAAGTAGAAATATTTTTTTACGATTTTGCTATAGGTTTCTTAGGGAAAGTTGTTCAGTATCATGGGTACAATCACCCCTTAAAGTGGTGCAACTGTTTACCTTAATACCCTGTAGTACGGCTATACTAACTACATGCATGCCTTAAGATGTTTTCATTCAACTAATATGGTGAATAAAAACGTATCGAGGAAACTGGCATAGCATCAAATTCACGTCGTAAATTGTGTTCACCTACCTACCACACTGGATATAATTTGGGCCTATGGTTATGAAAATGTAATATTTTAGAAATTGATTAGGTAAGTGATGTAGGGATGAAATTGATACTACATCTTCAAAATTTGGGAAGTAACAGCTGCATATTCCTTTATCCTGAACATGAAGCGGCCGCCCCCTAAGACCGCCTTATTTGTACCTACTTGTAATTCTTTGTCTTTATTCAAATGTATGTTTTGTTTTGGTGTGCAATAAAGTATAATTGAATTGAATTGAATTGAAGCGGTCTATAAAGGGTCCTTCTTAATATGCTGACACTTTTTTAAGGAGATGATCAGACCGTCAAACTGAACACTTTCTCTATGGGACCAACATCGAAATCGCGAAAAAAAAATCTGCTCTTCCATACAATACTGCAAAACTACTTAAGCCAAATGTATGGGACAGCTGATATTTTTTTCGCGATTTCGATGTTGGTCCCATAGAGAAAGTTTTTCAGTTTGATGGTCTGATCATCCCCTTAAAAAAGTGTCAGCATATTAAGAAGGACCCTGTATATTATCTATAGAACCCACCCAACTTCATTAATGTTATAAAAATCTTTTAATCTAGGTCAGAGGTCGATAATTGAAAATTTTTCCTTCATCAAGTTTGTTTATTGAGTCCTTTGAAACGGTTCCGAAATTAATCGGTGGCGATTTTTCAGTTGATGCTTGGCCTGCTGTTCCCGGTATTGAATATACCTACCACCACATTGACATACAATATAATGGACACCGGGTCTAGTACTCTCGAAAAAAGTGACCGAGACTAACCTACACAAACCTAACTACATGTATCAGTAATAAAAACATTGAAAATGCTGAAATTCTTTTTCATTTTGCTTGCTTAGTTTTTACCCCCATCGCGGTACGGTGCGCGCCACGCGCCGCGTGCGTGTAGCCGGCCGGTCAAACGAAGACTGTCGCGTAATTGGTTCTCTTTATATGTTTTGGTGCTCTTTCGGTTCGGACACTTTTGAGCGCGGATCCTACGTCCAGTAGTTGGTAAGTCAATGTACCACCACATCTCTTTCCATGCGACAATAGGCGACTGCAGGGTCCAACTTAGTAAGTTGACGGTTGCAGACCATCAAACTGAAAAACTTTCTCCACAAGGCCAACATTTAAATGGTGAATAAGAATCTGCTATCCCATTTGGGTTGAGTAAGATTGCAGATTTATATGGAACAGCTGTTTTTATATTCAGTTTGATGGTCTGATCACTCCCTTTAACAACCGTTAGAATAATTAAAGATGAACCCTATAGAGTAAAGTTTCATTTGCAATGTTTTCGTGGGAGAAATGCTTACTTGCTTGCTTGCTTACCTCTGTTACCACCTTATGAGTCTCTTTGTCCTGAACTTTATAGCCTCAGAGCCACACTGACTTCTTTACTAAGTCCAAAGGGCCATCATACTAACTAACACGCTTGGTTCCATCGATTCTTCTGAGATCCTGTCAAACATATCAATCCGGACCAACATCTTGGGATTGAGGCAACGTCCGATTTTATATGTTCCTTTCTCTGGCACCGATTATGGGCAAAACGCATTCCTGTCCTACCACGAAGTTGCAAAGCTTTTAACGACGAATCGACTGTTCACAACATAGACTTATTTTGTTCTAGTACAAAATCCATTAAAACTAGTATAGCGAATGGCTATTTTAAATAGCTAGCTGTTTTTCCGACTGCGACTGCATATTTTGATTCTCACATTGTTAATTTTTAAGTTAAATAGGTAACACAATTTTGGTTGTACCTACAACAACCACCAAGCATGCTTTTGAAAAAAAAGGTGAAATTTATAGGTGGAGATTTGTAATTAGCTTACAGTTATTTAAAGTTGTGTTTAGTATGTAATCAAAGCTGTAAATCTTCCTAAGAATAAAAAAAAAAAGACACCCTGCCATAAAATATGCTAAAAGTTATCCTTGCTACAACTATGACTACACTACAAATTAGTTTGGCGGAAGGCCATATAATTTGAGACCCAGACATAGAGACACATGAATGAAACGTAGTAATACGTGTAGAGTGAAACAAAACTAACAAAAATGTAAATTGGCTGTAATCTGTCTAAATTGGGGGAAAGTTATTTCTCCTTATGATACCTTTATATCAAGTGTGTGAAACTCATAATCTTTCTTATTAGATAGTCCACTCAATCTTCTACGCATTCATTGTGTTTATTTTAATGAAAATTCACGATAACCATACCATACTATGATAATGGAAGAAAACGAAATCAAACATACTATCAGTTCAACCAAGCCAAATACGTTCCGTAACAACCAAAAATACCTCATTGATAATATTAGATGAAAATAGCTGCCGTAGTTGCGTTTTGCTACTGCTTTTTGGACGATTTTACTATTTTACTAGTAATTTCTACTTTTGAATCTAGACTTCTGGAGATGTGGAAGTTTTTTTAAAAAATGCCTTAATTTTTCTGTTTATAATAATTATGACCGCCGTCCTGAATGGCTTTTAGTTTTCGTAAAAAAATGACTGGGTCCAAATCTGCCAATCTTCTTTACGTAGTAGTAGCAAAATTTTCTGTCCTACCCGAAGGGAAATACGATTGTCTGAGGGTCTACCCGCACATTCGATTCGAACTTTTGCGTGAATGTTTTCGTTCCAATTTCAACTCTATTACAATGAAGTGCGGACCGAAACAGTGGCGACATAGTGAAGATCGAAAGTGCGGGTAAGGGGGCTGCTTATGATAGATCAGTGATGAAGAGGTTTTTTTATCACAATGTGAATTTGACGAATGTGCCCGGAGTAAAATTCTACTGAAACGGTCGATCATCGAAAGACATGCAGACAAGACTGGTGACGTAAACACTTGATCTTTTAGATTTATATATTTGTGCAGGGTGAAGCAATTTAAGGGGAAATAATTTTGAATTTCTGTTAAATATTAAAGTAACGGCCAAATCGTCTTCATAAATCAACAGTTAGATTTGTCAAACTCTTGAAGCTTTGATGCGAAATGCTTTGAGAGGCAAGATGATTTCTAATCTGCAAAGGAGGAACCAAGTGAAATATAAACAGAGGAATAATGACGTTAACTTCCTCCATAATTATATTCATATTTGAAATTTAGGGGAAAATAGCAAACAAAGAATATTGTTAAGTATGAATGATGGCTGTGGTAGGAGAGAAAGGCCAAGGAAAAGATGGATGGATTTGTGTGTAGAATAATTTGAACGTTTGACTTTCAAAAATCACACTCCAGGGGCCCTAGACAAGTTGACATTCTATTGGCGTCGACGCTAATAGAAACGGCAAAAATGTATGGATTTGACGTATGGTGGAGAAAGCCAACGTCAAAATGTTTCGATCGCCAATGTCAAATCCATGCATTCTGCCATTTCTACTAGCGTCTACGCCAATAGAAATGTTACTTTGTCTATAGGCCCTGTTGTTTACATTGAATCTATCGATGCTAAGGCATAGTTGTTTAGTCGGCTTACTTGTAGCTCCGCTGCAAATACAAGAAATTCAGGTGTAAACCTATACCACCCTGTTCAGTGGTAGTTAGCAAGTTCAATCGTCTTGCATCCATCTAAATGTTTCAATCTATTTCGATCAATACTTGGAAAACGTGGAGGCAAACACAATTATATTTTTCATTTATCTTGACAATACAACCGAGGAAAAAAGCTACTACCGAAGTCCTACAAGCAACTTTTGCAAGTAAATGATTTGAGATTTGTAAGCAAGGAACGAGTTTTAATTTGCGGTTGCCATTGACGTTTTCTACGAATAGAATTTATATTGCAGATTCAATTTTTTGTCACGGTCGCCAATTTGTGTTTCGCTTTTTTAGATTTTTTCCTCGATATTCTGTTAAGTTTTTAATGGAAAATGGAAAATGGTTTAGAAAAATCATTTGATGTAGAAAATGGATTCAATTCTATGTAAAGTGTAAAGAGAAACTTTGCTTCACTGGTGAGCAAAGTGCGTGGGAGCAGCAAAAGCAAGATGACGTTTAATAAGTACCTAGTGTGCTTTAAGCCTTTGGATAGGCCCAAAGCGCTTTAGGTTGAAGCACGCAAAACTAGAGCACCTCAATACAAACTAGGGTACTTGGTCTGTCATCTCGGTACAAATTCGAAGTAAAACTGTCAGCTGTTTTGCCTCATTTTTCTGGTTTGAAATGTTTGCGAAAGGCCTGTCCATTCATTTTACTTTGCGCTTTGGTCTTAAATTATGTTAACTTTGACTTGACTTTGACAAAAAATGTTATAGTCATCTGATGTGGTCCCAGAGGACTAGTGTACTTATATAAGTATAATTAGTATATAACGAAGTGTAAAACTAACCAACCGAATTGTACACTAACGTAGTCACAATTGTTAATAACTTCATTGCATCTTTGTTGTCTGGAAAAAAATTCAGACATATTTGTAATAACAAGTGTTGCTTTTAACTTTATTCTGAACTATAATATTCAATTTTGATTGATGGCCGCGCTAAAGAAAAAAAAAAAGTGCCATTTTTAAGCATAGGCTTTTACTAATAACAAAATTATAACAACCGTGTTTCACTTAATAGTATTATAAAGTTAGGAAAACAAAGTTACCGACTATTAAATTTTAAAATATTATATCCTATAAATATTATAAATGCGAATGTGAGTTTGTTTGTTTGTTACACTTTCACGCGTAAACCACTCAACCGATCATGATGTTTTCAAGAGTAGTTAAGGAGATAGAAAATAAAATATTATTTTATTAACTTTTTAATACTCTTTGACAATTATTTCAGGACCTCAACGCGAGAGAAGCCGCGTGTAAAAGTCAGTATAATAATATTTCCAATTAAAGATTTTATTTATTTTAAACCCGCACGCTGCCAATCCACCCGCTCCACCATAGTTTGTAAGGTTATTTGTTATACATATTATTATATTTATTATTAGGTACTTATAATAATAAGGTACGATAGGACCGGTATATATACAAATGTATTAAGGCCCTGAAACAAAAAATAAAAAAAAAATAAAAAACCTGCCAATCCGCGCAATCTAAACTATTATAAAACTGTAACAAAAGTGTGTCTGTACATTGAAGATATTTACAAAAAAAAATTACGATATGATTTTTAGATGTCCCTGATTCCAAATCACTAATTTTTGGATTTTTTGTCTGTCTGTTTGTTTGTTTGTTTGTTTGTTTGTTTGTTTGTTCGTTTGTTTGTTTGTTCGTTTGTTTGTTTGTTTGTTTGTTTGGGTGTTTGTTTGTTCGAGTATCACGCAAAAACTACTGAACCGATTTTGATGAAACTTTTTTTGTTTGATAGCTTATCATCTGACTTAAAATCTGGTATATGATTTATGCGGACGAAGTCGCGGAAAAGCTCGTCCAAAATAAAATTGAAACAGAACGACAACATGGGGTTCTAGGATGTCTTAAAATTCCTCATTAAATGCAGATATTTCCAGAATAGAAGCCTATTAAGAATCTCAATGTTCTTGAGATATTGTTCCCTAAAATATAAATACGTCATAAAACGGAATCACTCAAACGTCTTTGATCCTGATGAGTTAAATGAAATATAAAAATTACTTCCAGCTAAATGTTTCGCAAGATTTTAGAACTGTAACAAGTTGTTACTTTTGTTTGATTTCAAATCTTTTGGAGCAAATATAATTTGCGAATTCAAATTCTTATTCCTTAATTTCATTTAGGTTGCGAATTGAAGGCATTCGTTTCTATTTCACTGCACTTATACAAAGCCACGTTATATTTTAGTGGTTGATAGACTCGTATTCCGTGCATAGTCGCGTGGGTTCGATCACAGCCTGTACGATTTGTAAAAGAAAAAACTTTTCGCTAAAGGAAAACATTGTAAGGTGACCTACATGTTTTATACTCGAAGCATGCCCATTAAAAAAGTCATGGTATCAACACAGCTGTCATAGACCGAGATCCGACCGTAATATTATGCACCTATTTCATAGGCGAACGAAATGTGATTCTAGTGTATGTTTACACAGGGGTTAATTAAACGCCGCCATGTTGCCTAGAAAAATCTTGCCGTAAATACTTACCTTTTCCATCATGATTTTTAGTATAACTTTTTCCACCTGTCTGTTAGGGAAGTAAATGAGGTGCCATCGGAAGGTGATCAGTGATCTAAAGTACTGGAAAAACTAGGGTTGCCACCTCTCAATCTGCCGTAACTCTAGGGTTGCCAGGTTCAAGGAAGTCATTTTTTAACCTGGCAACCATATAGTTGCGGCAGATTGAGTGGTGGCAACCCTAGTTTCTCCAGTACTTTAGATCAGTCTCTTTCCGATGGCACCTCATTTACTTCCATAACAGACAGGTGGAAAAAGTTATACTAAAAATCATGATGTAAAAGGTATTTGCGGCAAGATTTTTCTAGGCAACTTGGCGGCGTTTAATTAACCCCTGTGTAAACATACACTAGAATCACATTTCGTTCGCCTATGAAATAGGTGCATAATTTGACGGTCGGATCTCGGACTGTCATACTAGAATAATAGTTGCACTAGGATGCAGAAAATGTTATAATTTTTATTTGAATAGGTACCTACTATGATTCTTTTGTTTTTTTTATCTTATGTGTTGTTTTTTATTAGTTTTAAGATATTTCTGTGCCCTTTCAGGGTTTATGTGTGTGCGTTATGTGGTTACAAAAGATCTTATAAATCTATACTAATATTATAAAGAGGAAAGAATGTATTTTTGTGTATGTTTTAATGAATAAACTCAAAAACTACTGTGCCGATTTCAAAAATTCTTTCACCATTAGAAAGCTACATTCACCCTGAGTAGCATACATATATAGCAGCAAAAAACCTGCATGCTTAAATTTCAATGCATGTATTGTACCCACTCTCCATTATAAGTAGCGGGCTCACTACCCGTCACACTGGACATAGTTTCGGTACTACTAGTGAAACGTGGATTTTCTTAGATTTCAGAATATCTCTGACTACTTCCCCGGGGAATATAGTCGTGCGCATATGCATGCGTACGCATACATACGTAAACTCACAAAATTTTTCTTCAATTACATTTCCTATCTGCGCCAGAAAAACGTGGAAAAATTATTATTGAGCTTTCAGAACGTGTCAATGTTTCCTTAGTTGTTTTAGGAACCCTAAAAATAGAAGCTAGCCAAAAACTGTAACGAGAATCAGCCGTTGTTAACGTAAAATTACAAAACGTAGCAAAAATATGTACTACACAATTTTACTTTGAACTGAAATTTTGTTGGAATTCCGACCCAAATCCTTTGATAGCACGACACGCTTTACTATGAAAATCTGAATTCTAAAAATGATTCGAGAGCAGGGTTGTCACGTGATCCTTTATTATATCAACGAACGCCCACTCACTTCCCCTGTGAATGGAGATACTCGTAGATCACTGATGCAAAAACGGTATATTAACTTCAGAATAATGTTGTTCACACGAGCGAAGTAAATTCTTTTATTTAGTAAGTATCTTCTACAATCTACAGGGTGTAACAAAACACCCTAGTAATATTTAAAGTGTGGTTTGGGCCATCAAACTTAACAACTTCGACAACGTCGAAAAAAACAGAATTCAGTGAGTTTTCAGCGAGGTTTATATAGGAATAGGAATCGTCGATAGAATGTATTGCAAGATGTATTATTATTATTATTATATGTGATCTACAGCATTCTAAAGGAAGCAATAGTGGTATGTATTTGAATGGCGTTTTGCTTGAGTCTTGCACTGCATTTCTACCAATATCGAGTCCGTTTTTGGATTATGTAAACTCAAGGATTATTTCACAAAAAAATTGAGTTAGGTAATAAAAAATGTCCCGAATACCGCGGTGCCTCAAGACAAAATACTTTGACCTGTGAGTGTTTGCCAGTGTTGACATATGGAACAGACACGTGGTCGCTCATTCAAGGTCTCATGAAAAGGCTGAAAGTCACCCAAAGGCCAAAAGGGCAACGGAGAGGGCTATGCTCGGTATTTCCCTGCGAGATCGAATCGATCGCAATGAAGAGTCCGCAGAAGAACTAGAGTAGCTGACATAGCCCAAAGAACTGCTAAACTAAAGTGTTCTCGAGTGGCGACTGCGTACCGGAAGCACAAGAAAGAGTATCTATTACTAAATACAGTACGGACACTCCCTTCCTCCCACCAACTTTATACCTCACCCCCTCTATCGCCCTCTGGTTAACTCGCACTGGTTACTCGGTACCTAAGAAGAAGACTTACGGTTCAATTTATTTGTACCGACGTCATATTTCAATTTTTTGTATGCAGTGTCCGGGCTGTGCCGGAAGGCAGAACGTGGGTGGGTAGGCACCCACAAGGTGGACCGACGACCTGGTGAAGGCGGTGGGAACCCGTTGGATAAGGGAATCGAAAGAACGGTCGTTGTGGCGATCCTTTGCAGAGGCCTATATCCAGCAGCCCATCGGCTAAGATAATGATGATGAATATAAAATGGTGGAGCCTCCTGACTAGCCAAAACGCGCACGGTATAACCATCCGTAAATCCACTTGCCATACAACTCTGATTTTTACTTCAGTATTTTTAAAACAAGCAGCCCTGCCATATAACGTGATGTGACGTGTTGTGACGTGGCGGATGACAGATGATATCCTGGCGCCATCACTCAGGGTTGTCAACAAGCCACACGGGACCGTTCTAGACTATGATTGCACGGGACACATTTTTAGATTTAGGTTTGCGTCAAGTAAACGTCACTTTTGTGCCGTCCCTGCTTGTGACAGAGTGTGACTGATTGTGGTTTGAAATGGAAAACAGAATTTTAGACTTTTTTTTACAGTTGTTTTTTTTTAAATATACCACGTGTTTTGTCTCGTGGGTATTGTATGAGGCGACTAAGAGATGAGGTTATGCAATGTTTTTGTTAGCGAAAAGGCAGCTCCAAAATATCAAAAATGCACAACGTTAATGTTCAAGTTTTCACTTCTGCCGGCACTCGGAGTGCAACCCGTTGTTTTTTTTTAATTTAAATTGTATGGAATGACGCCATTTCGTTCCATGTTTTTGAGTAATGTGTGCCTGAATGTGAATCACCGCCTTACACAGATCCAAACAAATGTTTCTTTCTTTCTTTTATTTCCAGTACAAATGCTACAACATTAGCAGAACTGTTTACTCAATAAACAAAACAAAAGCCTGCATCCCGGATTGAAAACACAACAACTAAGTTAAATAGCAAATGTGTTTCCAGTAGCTCCTAATGGGAAATTTATTGCCTGATGCATTTTTGATTCAGACCGTGTGCAGAGAAAGAGAGGCACATAAAAAATTCTTCCATCTAATGGAACACAGGACGAATGTAGCTTTGAATTAGTATGGACGCAGTAGGTTAGGTACCCTTTTGAATTTCGGAAGAGGAAAAAGGTTTTATTTTACGGAACAAACGAGTGAAAAGCTGATTTTTACAATGTTCCTGGCGCGAGATATTGTTGGAAAAGAATTTTTTTCGCATATTCGAATAATGACAATGAAAGAAAGTTTTCAAAAGTGCACGGAGAAAAATATCTAGAGGTATATTATGCTACAACTATTTAAATATTAGCAGAATTTACTAGAAAATTCGTTGTTATAAATTTAACTAACTAGATTTTAGTCAAAGGGCTATGGAGCGCAGCATCCTTGGTTTGAAACTGATAGACCGGGTCAGAAATGAGATCATTCGCTCCAGAACCCAAGTGACAGACGTTGCCACCACCGCTGCCAATCTAAAGTGGGATTGGGCTGGACATGTTTGCCGCATGCCAGATGACCTGTGGGCCAAAAACACTACAAACTGGTCCCCAGCAAAAGGAAATCGGCGTCGAGGCAGACCAAGAAAAAGATGGCGAGACGAAATCGATAGTTTCTTAAAGAGCTGGCCTATCGAAGCGCAAAACCGGGACGCATGGAGAGAACGGAGGGAGGCTGTAACAAGAAGCTTTCATGTTAGCTGCTTGTTCAGGTTCACAAATATAATTACAGTTAGTTTAAATACTTAAATTTAATAATAGAAATTAATTTTATAAAGAATTAACTTTAAATAATTAAAATAAGAAGGAAAGTCGAATGAACAGAGTTGTATATCAAAGGGCTCATGTAGTTCAAAGAGTTTACATAGTTCCCAATTTAACTTTGCGGACTTCAACAATTTTATTTCCTTAGTTATAGGGTTCATTTTTATTTAACTAAGGTGTATGGGTAAAAGTTTAAATTTGCTTGGGTTTTGAAGACATAAAATCTTCCTGCAATTTTGGGTTAGAAAAAAACATCAGTTCAATTTTCAAAATTAAAATTCAAAATTTCGAATAGACGCCGTCGGTGACGTAGTTGATTTTATTGTTTTTTTGGTTGGAAATGGGTTTCTTAGCAAAATTTTCTTTGAGCTCACACGTCGTCATGCTGTCGGATTGAAAATTGAATTTATTTTCCTCTGATTTTTGAGAATTAAAAAGATTTTGGATTGCTCTTTAAGTAAGTGAAGAGTAGTTTAGAATTTTTCGTTGATTTAATTATTAAATTCATTCAAGGAAGTTTATAATTAGTTTGTGAGCTTGGAGGAACCTGGTACACGATGAAAAGTATCGTGGGTTATGGGCATTTTTGCACCTTGCGGTGTTAAACGGGAAAATGTCGATAGCTTCCATTGCTAGTCTGGCTTTGTGGCGCGCCGACAATCGTTTTTTACCAACATAACGATTTCAGCCACGTAGGTTTCGTAAGCTAAGCGCATTGTTACGAGGTAGCCGCCGTCGAAGTGGGGGCGTTCTTTAGGGAGCCTTTGTACCTTGTGTTTGGCGTGCGAAATCTAGTCCCCCTAAAATATGACACTTGCTTTATTAGGGCCCGTTCATATCACAACTTGTGGCTTCGGCCGTGATATGAGCATTACACATGGAATAGGGCTAGGCACACTTAGAGGGCTCCACCCTCGAATCTTTTATTTAGCTTAGGGTCGAAAATTTCCATTGCACCTCGGAAATTTTACATTACACACTACACGTTTAAATGTAAATATGAGACCTTTCTCAAGCTTTGTGGAATTCCTATACTCCTGGGATTTCCGAACACTAGGGAATTTTGCTTTAGAATAGGAATATTTTAGACATTGGTTAGATTGTAAAATTCGCGTTTTTTTTGTAGAAATAGGCTAGGATAGGATAGGTAACTTGATTTTCAATAATAATGGGGTTGAAATTAAGATAGTTTAAATAGGAAGTTCATATTTTCTTATTTTGTAAATTTTAGAAGAGAATTATTGTTTTTAATCTAAGATCTTTTATTTACTAGATAGTCAATCTAGTATGAATAGTGTTCAAGAGAATTTAGGATGTATAATTTGCCATCAGAATTGTTGAATATTATTTTCTCAAGATAGTAGAGTTGGTAGGGCTTGTTTAGGGAAAGAAATTGTATTTATATATTTTAAATTCTTAGTTTATTGATAATTTATTCCCTTTTAATATTCTAATTGTCTAAAGACTCTATCTAACTGACTGACTATGAAATCAAAGATGTTGTCCTCTTTATTTTGTTAAATATTTATTTATATTTTCCAATGACTGAATAAAATTATAAATAAGACGTTGGATTTACTGTAGAGTTTCTGGCCACATCTTCTCTACAGTTAGGACCCTTTGTGATGTGGTGGTAGAATCATAGGCAAGCCATACCCCATCCAAAAGAAGTATTAAAGAAGGATTTGATTTGTGCATAGTTTTTACATAATATGTTCAAATTTAAGTGGAATCAATAAAAATAATACATGAAAATCCTCTTGAAAAAGATAACTTGAGGTTCTGAAGATTTTAGCCTGTCTTTGGGTGAGCAAAAAGCAGCCCGTAGCTAACCTCCATACTTAGAAGATTGGAGGCGCTACAATTCAAAGGATATGCTAAAAAGAGATCAGCAATTCTGAATATATGTCTATAAAATGTAGTCATTCAGATCATACGTATTTATTTCCCTTCTTCAATAAATCTTCACCTGGCTACGTGGTCGGGGTTCCCCTTATAATAATCAAAAAATCATTTTTGCTAGTCATATTAAGCGTTTAAAATTTATCTAGAATTTTATAGGAGTCTATATAAATTTAGGTTAGAATTTGTTCTGAATAGGTTTGTTCTTGGCTCATTACAGATAGGATCTAGGTACCTAAGTCCTTCTAAAAGTCCCTGAGTTATTACTTCGCAATGTGGGATTCTAGACGATCACATCTTCTGGCCAAATCTAGGTTTTAGTATTAGATTTAAATGCAAAATTAATAGGATAGACAAGACTTGTTTAGATACAGAATAGATATAAGGTTTCTGAAAATAAAGCTAGGTAAGATAGGTTATTTTTAGGGTTAGTTAGGTAGAATTAGATTTTGATTGGTTCTGTAGTCTTGGTTAGGAAGGTATCGTTACAATTTGGTTTGCGTGACCAGGATAAATGAATTTGGTTTGTTTTTTTTTGGCAAATTTATTTGACGAATAATATTCTTTTCACTTTCTATTTTTTGAATAGGAAATACAATTAAAAAATACATAAGGTTTAGGTCAGTTGAAGAAATTTTATGGTTTTTGTTAGTCCTAGTTGGATTGGGAGGATATTATTGTATGTTTGTTGTGTATGTATGTTAATCAATTTATGTTGGCTTTGCCACAATTTGTTGCTTTGTGAAAATGGAAAGATGGGTCAGTGGGTCATTTTCGGATGGACTTAGTTTTGTCTATTTGTAATGAGCAGACTTTCTAGTATGATTTCTCAATTTGCGAGTGGTTTGACTTTTCTCTATTATTTATGTCGCGGGAACAATTTATTTCGTAGGCATGTAGCAAAGGCGCGTCGCGCATGTGCGAGAAAATCATGCTAGGCGTCCATTATAGGTAGGTTGATAAAAATACAAAGAATACACAAATAAAAGGGTTTATTTTTCACAATGGAATAAGCTTTGTACCCACCTGTTATAGCACTGCTTAAAAATAATTATGAGTTCACTCAATTTTCTAGTTTCACTTTGTCGCACTTTCCTAGGCAGATTTTATGATAAGAGTCTAGGTATTAATAGAAAATCTGTCACTTTATCATATGTAGGTAGAGTAGAGCTTGGTGTGTTGGTATGCTATGTTTGTTTGAGGATTTCGTGGCTTGGAAGTTCTAGCTGAAATATGTTTCTCGCCGAGGAGTTCTTTAAAGAGAAATGCTAGTTTTTGGTTTTCTGTAGCATTTGCAGGCGTCTCCTCAGTTTTAGGTCTTCCTTGGTTTATTTTCGATAGGATAAATCAATGACTGATTCAGTTCTTGCGGTAGCAGAATTGCTTGATGTCCATTGTTGAGTCAAATGTTTTCTTAGTGCTGGAAAGTGGTGATTGGTTTATGAACCAATTTGTAGTTATTGTGTCTTGACAGTTTTTGAGGGTTTAGGTTTCCAGTGAAGCATTCGAGGAAATATTAGAATTTTCCTTGTTGTTTACAAAGAAAAATTATTGCGTTGTTGAATATTTTCAACATGCCGAAGCTAGCAAAGAGAAGGTATTTCACTACGTTTAGAAGTTAGGTCTTTTCTTTGTCAGAATTAGTTTCGTTATTCCCGTTGAGGCGCTGAAGTCACGCCTTCTTTTATGACATGAAACGTTTTCATTGGTCAATGATAGGACATCTTATTAAATTTACATAGATAGTAGCGCCATAGTGGAAATGCTGGAACTAAGTGAAAATTTCACCGTTGCAACTGAATTACAATCATAGATTACTAATTTGTAAGGAAACGAAATCATAGACAAAGAAAATTTTTAGAGTCATAGTTTAATAGAGAACAGTTTGTGTAAATCTAGGGGAAAAAGGTTTTAATCTAGGGTTCGGATACAGCAGGGTTCTAGGAAAAATTGTAGTGAATATAGGGAAAAGCAAAATTATTGTAGGAATTTGAACAAATTGGAGTATAAATTAGCTGTTAGAAAAATTAGGTCAACCTTTTGAAAGGTTGCGAGCAGATTAGAAGTTTATTTTGTGTTGAAAGAGTATTAGAAGTTTAGGAAAAGGGGGGGTGTATGTTGTATTTTTGTTGCTTGAATTTTTATAGTCGAATAGTAATAATAGGGGTTGAGGAGATTGTGCGAATAATTTGTTGTTATAATGTGACTAGAGCTGAAAGAATGAGGGGGTGGGTGTAGGCAAATAGGTTATTGAAGTTGTAAATATGGGGGGGTGAAAACGAAATAAGGGTCAGTAGTTGTAAATATGGGGGGGTGGAAATGAAATAAGGATGAATAAAGTTTTGGTTGTAGATGAATTAATAGTTTGTCTGAGTTGAAAATAGAGTATTTATTCACAAATAAAGTGATGTTACTTTAGGAAACATAAGTATTTAGATTTTTGGTAGATATTTAGATGGGGATTAGACAAAATTTTAGTCATACGGGCTTAAGGAATTATGAATTAATGAAGGTGAATTGGCTTTTAAAAGCATAAGGTACTGGAAAAGTTTTCTATTTCTTATGCTTATAGAGGAAAGGTAGAGGAAAAATTGAAAGAGATGGAAGAACAAGGAATTATTACTAGAACAGCTACTCCTTACTGTAGTCCATTGACTTTTACTCTAAAATCAGATGGATCTTTGAGAGTTTTATTGGATGCGAGAGAGATTAATAAGTTTATGATAGCAGAAACTGAAAAACCGCCTTTGCAGTTAGATGTAATGAATTCGTTTCATGGTGCAAAATTTATAAGTGTTATTGATCTAAATAACGCATATTTCCAGATACCGATTTCTGAGGATAGTAAGAAGTATACAGGATTTTCATTTAATGGGAAATCATATGTTTACAATGTCTTGCCACAAGGGTTAAAGACGTCAGTAGGCAGCTTTAGCAGAGCAATGGATGTGATTTTAGGAAATGAGGTTAGAGACTTTTGTGTGAATTACCTGGATGATTTGGCAATTATCACCACAAGCACGTTAGAACAGCATTTGGAGCATGTAGACATTGTAATGGGAAAGCTGAAGAAAGCTGGGTTAACTTGCAATTTAAAGAAATGCGAATTTCTTTGTAAGGAAGTGAAGATGCTAGGATTTATAATATCTACGGAAGGATTGAGTACGGACCCAGAAAAGGTAAAATCTATACAAGATTTTCCAATACCAAAGAAAATTAAGCAAGTACGAGCTTTTCTGGGATTATGCAATTTTTATAGACGGTTTATACCTGACTATAGTCAGTATGCACAACCGTTATGTGATTTGTTGAAGACAGAAGTAGGTTGGAAATGGGGAGATGAAGAACAAAAAGCATTTGAGAAAATTAAATCACTATTCGTAGACACAGTTCAGTTGCAACATCCCGATATTAAGAAACCCTATTATTTGCAAACAGATAGTTCAGGCATAGGTTTGGCAGGAGTATTGTACCAGGTCAATGATAAAGGAGAGAAAAATATATTAGGATTTCATAGTAAAGCCTTAAAGGGGGCGCAGTTGAATTGGACGGTAACTGAACAAGAATTTTATTCAATTATTTCTTGTTTAGAGAAATTTGAGACTTATTTGAGAGGTTCTAAGGTGATAATACAAACAGATCATAAAGCTTTGATTTTTGTGAAGAATTGGAAATTGTATAATGCAAGAGTAACTCGTTGGATTAACTATCTAGAACATTTTCAATATGAGATTCAACATATTAAAGGCAAAGAAAATATAGGAGCAGATATTTTATCAAGGTATCCGCCAGAAGGGAAAGTCTTACAGGAGGAAAAGGAAAGTTTGCCGGAAATTTTGTATACAGAGGTTAAAGCGAATAAAGGTTTAATTGTGAAATTGAAAGACTTGTCAAAATTACAAAAGGAAGATCCAGAGATCAAAGAAATAAGAGATAGGATAGAGAACGAAATTTTACAAACAGATAAAATAGGTAGAATAGCAGAGAAATGTTTTATAGAAAATGATATTCTATATTTCACATCAAAAGATGGAAAACGTATAATCTATTTACCAGAAGTTTTGAAAGAGGAAATAATCAATCAGACTCATATAGAAATGGGACATCAAGGCACTTATAAAGTGATTAAATATATTAAGGACAGGTTTTTTTGGAGAGGTATCACAGGACGAGTTAAGAAAATAATTAAAACTTGTCATGATTGTCAAATTACAAAGTCTAATACAACAAAGTTTGTAGGACCTTGTCGTTCAATAATTACGGAGCAAATAGGAGATTTGGTTATGGTAGATTTGTATGGACCTTTACCTACAGGAATGTATGGAATGAATTATATATTAGTGATCCAAGATACATTTAGTAAATTCGTAAAGTTTTATGCACTTCGTAAGGCTACAGCTAGTTCTGTTATGAGTCAAGTGAGGAAGTTTTTTAACATTATAAAACCGAAAGCAATTCTGTCAGATAATGGATCGCAGTTTGCTAGTAAGTTATGGAAGGAAAGTATGAAACAGCAAGGAGTAAAAGTTTATTACACCTCAGTAAGAAATCCTCGACCTAATACAACTGAAAGGGTAAACAAGGAGTTAGGGCGATTGTTTCGTACGTATTGTAGATCAAATCACAAGGGTTGGGTTACTGTTTTACCTAAGTTGGAATTGTTGTACAACAACACTTTTCATGAAAGTACCGGATTCACACCTTGTGAAATAATGTATGGAGAGTCAACTTGTTTATCTTTTGATGCAGTTATATGCAAGGAAAATGAAGGATTGGATGTAGAGGAAATCAGGGAGAAGGCGAAAGAGAATTTACAAAGAGCAGGAGAAAAGCGTCGGTTAAAGTTTAATAGAACTTATCGACTTATACATTATCAGATTGGAGATTTAGTAAAGATTAGGAAACTGAATAAGTCAGAAGCTAGTAAAAAGTTAACGAAAAAATTTGCAGCATTATATGAAGGACCATATGTTATAGCAAGAATTCCTTATGAAAATGTTTATATTCTTGTAGACCCCAATACAAATAAAATAAGGGGAAAATTTAACACTATACATCTTACAAAGTATTATTCAGCTAATTGAATTTAAAACCAGCTATCTGTGGTTGGGGCTGATTTGGAGACTATTAGGAATATTTATTTTTGTTTAAACAATGGGGTTGTTTTTCGTTTCATTTAATTCATTATTTTTACTTTATCTAGGGGAATGTTTTTTTTTCATTTTATTAAATTGAGTAATTAATAATTATTTTTTTTTGTTAATTCTTAATGTCAATTTTTGTTTTATTTCAAATGTTAATCTGCATTTTTTTTTTTGTTGTATTAAGATACTGCAAAAGTATTCATATAGTATCTAAATATCTGATTTATCTATCTATGAACATAATGATGTTTGATAGAATTTTGTTGAAATATTAATATTTAGTATCTTTGTAATCTATTCAAGTATTATTAAAAGTCTTACAACATTATTATTTGAATTTATTTTAAACAAGATAGTATAATTGAAGGAAGATTTGCATTTGTCTTTTTGAAGTAGGGAAAACAATAAATTAATTTTTACTAGCAAAATTATAATTATTAGTTTTAAAAAAAAGGACGATAATTTTGATTTGATTCTAGTTCAATTGATATATGATTGTGTTCAACGAAACAAAATTTAAGTCTGTGGTCATTATGGCTAGTTCCCTATTGCCTTTTTGAAAAGGGAACTTTAAAAAGTTTTGTGGGAGAACATTTTTGACGTTTTCTTTTGGTTATGTTTACATGGAAAATGGTTGAGATTCTTTTACCGAAAGAGTAAAATTATACTTTTAATGTTTAAATTAATAGAAATTTCATGGCTGTGAGCTGTTGCATTGATAAAGTTTAATGAATCAGCGGATGAGGAAGGAAGAATAATATCAGTTTTGTTTTTGTACTTTGTGGAGAAATGAAAGGAAAGTTTGAAGTGAGTTTTAAGTGTTTTCTATCATAATTAATTGGGCTTTAGCGATGTACCAGATTTTATAGTCATGGGATAAGTTTATTTACGCTTTGTTCTAAGGAATCTATACACACAACGAGTTTCCTTAATGAATTGGTGTTAGGATAGTTGGAAAAAAAGAGACGAAGAATGCAGTTTGAACTGGTAATTAAGGGAATCTCATACTCTACCGGCAGCAAAGATCTCTTCTGGGCGTCCACTCCACACACTCCAAACAATTAATAATTGCAGAAGGTGTTGGAAAGTTTCAGATAGGGTATATATTATTCAAACGATGGTTATCGGTTTAGCTTTGATGAAGGTTTGGGTTGTGGTAGAATGTATTATGGAGTTCTATAAGATTGAAAAAATAGAATCAGATAGATTGACATAGTACATAATTCTTCTAATTGACTAGCCTCACAACCTAGTTTCTGCGCATGATCCAGATGTTCTAGCGAAAGCTGATCACTGATCTTGAATCCTATGTTATTAATTTGGGACTTTTCTCATTGATGGGATTGTTTCTTTTTTGGTCTTAAAGACTCATCACACAAAAAAAAAATACTTTGGGGCGAAGCATTAATAAACTCTTATCATTAATATTTGTGAATGTTTTTGAAAATTATCTTTCGGTGAAGGGAGTCAATCACCTACAGCCAATTTTGGGGGTGACTGTAACAAGAAGCTTTCATGTTAGCTGCTTGTTCAGGTTCACAAATATAATTACAGTTAGTTTAAATACTTAAATTTAATAATAGAAATTAATTTTATAAAGAATTAACTTTAAATAATTAAAATAAGAAGGAAAGTCGAATGAACAGAGTTGTATATCAAAGGGCTCATGTAGTTCAAAGAGTTTACATAGTTCCCAATTTAACTTTGCGGACTTCAACAATTTTATTTCCTTAGTTATAGGGTTCATTTTTATTTAACTAAGGTGTATGGGTAAAAGTTTAAATTTGCTTGGGTTTTGAAGACATAAAATCTTCCTGCAATTTTGGGTTAGAAAAAAACATCAGTTCAATTTTCAAAATTAAAATTCAAAATTTCGAATAGACGCCGTCGGTGACGTAGTTGATTTTATTGTTTTTTTGGTTGGAAATGGGTTTCTTAGCAAAATTTTCTTTGAGCTCACACGTCGTCATGCTGTCGGATTGAAAATTGAATTTATTTTCCTCTGATTTTTGAGAATTAAAAAGATTTTGGATTGCTCTTTAAGTAAGTGAAGAGTAGTTTAGAATTTTTCGTTGATTTAATTATTAAATTCATTCAAGGAAGTTTATAATTAGTTTGTGAGCTTGGAGGAACCTGGTACACGATGAAAAGTATCGTGGGTTATGGGCATTTTTGCACCTTGCGGTGTTAAACGGGAAAATGTCGATAGCTTCCATTGCTAGTCTGGCTTTGTGGCGCGCCGACAATCGTTTTTTACCAACATAACGATTTCAGCCACGTAGGTTTCGTAAGCTAAGCGCATTGTTACGAGGTAGCCGCCGTCGAAGTGGGGGCGTTCTTTAGGGAGCCTTTGTACCTTGTGTTTGGCGTGCGAAATCTAGTCCCCCTAAAATATGACACTTGCTTTATTAGGGCCCGTTCATATCACAACTTGTGGCTTCGGCCGTGATATGAGCATTACACATGGAATAGGGCTAGGCACACTTAGAGGGCTCCACCCTCGAATCTTTTATTTAGCTTAGGGTCGAAAATTTCCATTGCACCTCGGAAATTTTACATTACACACTACACGTTTAAATGTAAATATGAGACCTTTCTCAAGCTTTGTGGAATTCCTATACTCCTGGGATTTCCGAACACTAGGGAATTTTGCTTTAGAATAGGAATATTTTAGACATTGGTTAGATTGTAAAATTCGCGTTTTTTTTGTAGAAATAGGCTAGGATAGGATAGGTAACTTGATTTTCAATAATAATGGGGTTGAAATTAAGATAGTTTAAATAGGAAGTTCATATTTTCTTATTTTGTAAATTTTAGAAGAGAATTATTGTTTTTAATCTAAGATCTTTTATTTACTAGATAGTCAATCTAGTATGAATAGTGTTCAAGAGAATTTAGGATGTATAATTTGCCATCAGAATTGTTGAATATTATTTTCTCAAGATAGTAGAGTTGGTAGGGCTTGTTTAGGGAAAGAAATTGTATTTATATATTTTAAATTCTTAGTTTATTGATAATTTATTCCCTTTTAATATTCTAATTGTCTAAAGACTCTATCTAACTGACTGACTATGAAATCAAAGATGTTGTCCTCTTTATTTTGTTAAATATTTATTTATATTTTCCAATGACTGAATAAAATTATAAATAAGACGTTGGATTTACTGTAGAGTTTCTGGCCACATCTTCTCTACAGTTAGGACCCTTTGTGATGTGGTGGTAGAATCATAGGCAAGCCATACCCCATCCAAAAGAAGTATTAAAGAAGGATTTGATTTGTGCATAGTTTTTACATAATATGTTCAAATTTAAGTGGAATCAATAAAAATAATACATGAAAATCCTCTTGAAAAAGATAACTTGAGGTTCTGAAGATTTTAGCCTGTCTTTGGGTGAGCAAAAAGCAGCCCGTAGCTAACCTCCATACTTAGAAGATTGGAGGCGCTACAATTCAAAGGATATGCTAAAAAGAGATCAGCAATTCTGAATATATGTCTATAAAATGTAGTCATTCAGATCATACGTATTTATTTCCCTTCTTCAATAAATCTTCACCTGGCTACGTGGTCGGGGTTCCCCTTATAATAATCAAAAAATCATTTTTGCTAGTCATATTAAGCGTTTAAAATTTATCTAGAATTTTATAGGAGTCTATATAAATTTAGGTTAGAATTTGTTCTGAATAGGTTTGTTCTTGGCTCATTACAGATAGGATCTAGGTACCTAAGTCCTTCTAAAAGTCCCTGAGTTATTACTTCGCAATGTGGGATTCTAGACGATCACATCTTCTGGCCAAATCTAGGTTTTAGTATTAGATTTAAATGCAAAATTAATAGGATAGACAAGACTTGTTTAGATACAGAATAGATATAAGGTTTCTGAAAATAAAGCTAGGTAAGATAGGTTATTTTTAGGGTTAGTTAGGTAGAATTAGATTTTGATTGGTTCTGTAGTCTTGGTTAGGAAGGTATCGTTACAAGGCCTTTGCCCAACAATGGGACAACGACGGCTGATATGATAAAGATTTTAGTTAAATTATTAGAAAATTTAATACAACTCTTAAATGTGTCTAGTATAATGTCTGCTATTTTCTAGTAAAACTTGCTAAAATAAATAGTTGTCACGTCAATTAATTTACATTAAGTAATTAATTGAACTTTTAGTTGGCAATGTTGTTTTATAAAAATGTTGATACCCTACTATCCTGAAATTAAAGTCCTGTTATTGTCCTTGTATTATTGTTTTTTTGAATTTCAGTTGTAATGCTGGACTTGCGGGTTGGCTAGTTTGTAATACTAATAACTCCCAGTAGATGTCGCACACGTCCCCTCAAGACGCAACAGATTTAAAATTTCGTTCTCTGGCTAGTGGACTCGGTAGCGAAATTGGATAACGCACTTCCGTTTGGAAGGGTGCGGGTTCAAGTCCCGCCCGAGACTTAATTTTTCAATCTTTAATTTGATCCTGTAATTAGTCCGTAAGTTTTCCTAAAATGAATAAAAATAAATAAATAAAATAAAATTATGCTACTAAATTTTTTCTCCGTGTGATAATTTTACTGACTATCAGTGGCCGGTAGCATGGCAGCGCAATATAGCGCTATAGCTATATTTATATTTGTATGCGCGAACGAAAGCGATAAAAAGCTCAATATAGTAATAGCCTTATCGCGCATGAAACTGCGGCCTCAGGAAGGTCAAAAACAATTTCTATAAAATGACTGTTTAAAGAGTATGTTGGCCTAGAATCAGAAATAAGAAGAGCAGTAAGTAAAGTACGAACAGGGAAATAAATCCGCTTGTCAATCTTCGTTTGCGCAGAGCCGTAGAAAGAGAAGGTACTAGAAGGAACAAGAAGCTTCAAATTTGCCAGAAGGAAGCACGTGTCTGTCTTGTCATATTCACTCAATGAGAGATGCACATAGCAAATTTGCTCTAGTTAAAAAAGGAAATCGCTACTTTATTACTGTCCTTATCGGCGTAACCACTTTTCTTTTCGTTTGTTCGCGAACAAACGAGATAAAAGACGTGATATAGCCGTTGCCGTTGGTTGGCGTACTAGCCATGCCAATGGATCAAAATAATTTTGGGCGGTTTTAAAATTTGGTAACTGCACAGGTATATCGGTAAGACTTATAAACCTGGTATTACTACAACAGGAACAATATCGATGATAAAATAATATTACCATGTGATGATTTCAATCCGCTTTTACAAACTGCTACTCAAAATAATGGAAAAGCTTCATTATAAATCAACGCTGGACTGCAACTGCAACACTATAGGAAGCTCGTACCGAGACATGGAAACAAATAAAACCGGTCAAGTGCGAGTCGGGATACTCGCGCACCGAGGGTTCCGTACCACACCACCACAGAACACAACATTATTAAATTAGAAAAAAATTTTTTTTGTCCGGGACCTTTAGCGCAAGATCGACTCACACTTTGCCGGTTTTAAGTATTTGTTGTTATTCTGTAAAGTTTGTTCTATAACCACACTAAGTTTGACGCTTGTATGTATTACCGTTTTTACGATAGAGCGTGAAGAAAAAACGTTGATAAAAACTAGTTTCTTGTTGAGAACCCACTTAATTTTTAAATTTTTGACATTTTTATTATTTGTTAACAAATTCGCACACAGACAGACAGACAGACAGACAGACAGACAGACAGACAGAAAGACGGACGGACGAATGGACGGAGGGACGGACGGACGGACAACGTAGGCTTAGTAATAGGGTCCCGTTTTCACCCTTTGGGTACGGAACCCTAAAAAACAAAGAGAGCGAATCCCTATATATCTGCTGGAAATCGTGAATGGCATGCTCCCATTCGCAATCTATATGGGAGTCGGAAGACCCAAGGATAATCTGCGAAGATGGGACATATTGCCGGCTAATGCGTCTTTGGAGTGTGGGTGTGGTCAGGTGCAAACCACTCAACATCTATCGCAGTGTGGCTTGTGCCGTGTTTTGCTATCCCCTCGAGTAATAGAGGTGGCCAAGTATTGGAAGGACGAAGTGTGATCACTTTTATTTTTATTTTTTTATTTCTATTGGGGTTGCTCTTGTCCTCAATCCAGTCCTTGGGACATAGGTGGGGTTGAAGTTGTAGCGAGCTTACCCAGAAGAAGCCTGTTCACTTGTACTTTAAAGGAATTCTAGTAGTAAGCGCTCAAAAATACTGATGCAGACAGGGCATTCCACTGCCTGGCTGTGCGCATTATAAAAAATTCAGAACTAAAGGCGCTTGGTGCGGATGTGTGGGATATCAACTAAGAAGGCGTGATATCCCGCGGTGCGCCTGGAAGACGATAACACAAGTGATAAAGAAGACTACCGTAGAAACCTTTTAATTTCGTATCCGTCACACAAAAAACATTTCATTTATGAAGCCGTAACAATTGAATTCTTTAGCAAACGAACCATGGGAAGCAAGTGGCGTGAAATATCCAATCTGCAGATAAAAGTGCGCGCTCAAAGAGAGATTTCCTTTTGTTTTTAACTACAATGTTCCCATTGTTACAGTAGGCCCGACTAGTGCTGGCAAAATATCGATCAATGTGGAATCGATAATAATAATAAATAATTGTCACTCAAACGATATAGGTACTTAGAATACACATAATATACAGGGTCCTTCTTAATATGCAATAATGTATTCTATATTGTTGTCTAGTCATCATCATGGAGCGGAATCTCATATCAAAACAATTGAAATGTTAAAGAGATGGGACATTGATTTTTATCGAGTATTCAAGCTATCGATAGTTTTTAGTTAGACTTAACATAGTTTATTTTTCATTGCTATACAGTACGGTAATCTAAAGAGTAAGAGGGAGAGAGAGGTGTCAAATATCATAATAGGGATTTTAGGGTAAACTTCCCAAGTCGCGGTAGTTGTCAGAATTTTATTGATAGATAAGAAAAAGAGTTTTTTTTTATTTGTGTGTCATCTCATCATAAATAATTAAAATTAAATTTACGTGTAAGTTGATTAAGCAATGAAGATCAAAACTAAAAAGTATCGACAGCCTGAAAATACGATAAAAAACAATGTCCCATCTCTATGACATTTCATTTGTTTTGATATGAGATTCCGCTCCCTGGTCATCATAATACAAGTCCAGGCTAGATTCTGGTACTTTAAATTATACATAGTAATGTGACGTTGTAACTTTGAATTGTTCGACTTTTTGTGCAGTCCATGTTAATTTTATGTAACAAACTAACATCTTCAGTGTTATTACGTATTTTTTATTAATAGTGAACAGTTTACAGTTTACTATTGGCAACATCACCCAACGTCAATAGACGACGATAAGAGAAACCATAAACAAACAGTACTTATTTACCGTAAATGTGAAAGGTTTATCAGCAATTTTAAAATTGCCATGTACTGGAGTCGCATTGTAGGTCTGCTATTATTGGGTGGTCACGTCGCGTGTCGGTAGTCAGTTACCCCCTCCCCAGCCTACAACGAAGCTCCAGTAGTGGCTCAGGATTGTGTTCTTTTCTAAAAACAAACCTTGAAGCCACAAAAATCCACTTAAAACCGTAAAACGTCAAGCGTTTTTTGCTACATAAACTAGACATTGGCTAAATCATCTCAAACCAATCTTTGTTTGAGATGATATTCTAATTTTAAAATGATGGCGTTCATCTGAACGCCATCATTTTAAAATTAGAATAAAATAGAATTGCCATCTACTCAATTCTGGATTTTTGTATTAGGTATGTAAAAGGCATCATTGAAATTGAATAGCTGTCTATCAATAGTCTACTAAGTAATTGTCGATGGTCAATTGTCGATAGTCGACTATCGAGGAACAACACTAGAACAAACTGGGACGATATCTGAGCTGTTTTACACGAGGGATTAGTTGAATAACTCGTCCGAGGATTATCACTAACAGTGGAATAGAGCTATGACGATCGCGTCGAAATTATCATTGATTTTAGTGTATTTTGATAAAAAATTTAGAACCTACAATGTATTACTTATACAGGATGTAACAGAACACCCTGGTAATACTTAGAAACTTAGAAATCGCCAAATAAAAATCGACTGTTTCATACAAAACTGCAGTACCGGCTCGACTCAAATGAATCGACAGCCTTATAAGATAGGTGACGTTCTTGTATTACGCACTCGAAAAACGGACCTTGTTTTTAGGGTTCTGTACCCAAAGGGTGAAAACGGGACCCTATCACTAAGCCTACGTTGTCCGTCCGTCCGTCCGTCCGTCCGTCTGTCTGTCCGTCTGTCCGTCTGTCCGTCCGTCCGTCTGTCCGTCTGTCCGTCCGTCCGTCTGTCCTACCTACCTATTTAGGGCTGTAACTTTTGAACCGTAATAGCTAGAAAGTTAAAATTTTCTCAGATTATGCGTTATCACGGCGGATTTGTTAACAAATAATAAAAATGTCAAAAAGTAAAAAATTTAGGGGGATTCTCAACAAGAAACTAGTTTTTATCAACGTTTTTTCTTCACGCTCTATCGCAAAAACGGTAATACACACAAGCGTCAAACTTAGTGTGATTATAGAACCAACTCTACAGAATAACAACAAATACTAAAAACCGGCCAAGTGTGAGTCGGTCTTGCGCTAAAGGTCCCGGACAAAAAAGTTTTTTTTTCTAAGTTAATAATGTTGTGTTCTGTGGTGGTGTGGCACGGAACCCTCGGTGCGCGAGTAGCCCGACTCGCACTTGACCGGTTTTAATTGTTTTTGTTGATTTTTTTTTCTTTTTGAATGATTTGCAAAACGAGTTTGAAGCTCGAAACGCATTTTAAGCTCGAAACGCATTGTGGTACCTTTATTCACACGCAACACGCAAACGCAAACACGCAATGACGCTCTAAGTAAATTAGGCGACGGGGCCTAATTTATGCGGTCCATGCGCTCTAGGTTTGTCACCTATCTTGCTATTTTAATGTAATGTAAGGTGACAGCAGATTTTTTTTTCTCGTTGCTAGCTTTATCCATAGTGAAAGTTGTTCAGTTTGATGGTGTGAAGCACCCTCTTAAGTATTACTAGAGTGCTTTGTTTCACTCTTTAGAAGATACTTACTAAAAGAATTTTACTGGACAATAAAACTGAATGCCCCCGGGAAAAGATTCTGTGGCTTTCGCTGCACATTCGTTCGTTTCGGTTTTTTAGACAATGAATTGCTTTAAAAAATCCTGACGGTAAAAAAGTAGATAGAGTTTTGTGGCTTGCCTTGAGGGAGACCTATGTTCATCAGTGGACGATGAAAGTCTGATGATGGAGAATACTAAAATCATTGTCAATGCTTTTTTGCCACCAAAAAAAGGTCACCCATCCAGAGACACGCGTGGGACTAAGCCTACGTTGTCCGTCCGTCCGTCCGTCCGTCCGTCCGTCTGTCCTACCTATTTAGGGCTGTAACTTTTGAACCGTAATAGCTAGATAGTTGAAATTTTCTCAGATTATGCGTTATTGCGGCGGATTTGTTTACAAATAATAAAAATGACAGAAAATTAAAAATTAAGGGGGGTTTTCAACAAGAAGCTAGTTTTTATCGACGTTTTTTCTCCACGCTCTATAGTAAAAACGGTAATACATAGAAGCGTCAAACTTAGTGTGATTATAGTGCAAACTCTACAAAATAACAACAAATACTAAAAACCGGCAAAGTGTGAAATGGTCTCGCGCTAAAGGTCCCGGACAAAAAAAGTTTTTTTTTTATAAGTTAATAATGTTGTGTTCTGTGGTGGTGTGGTATGGAACCCTCGGTGCGCGAGTAGCCCGACTCGCACTTGACCGGTTTTATTCAAAGTTCTTCAAAGTGCCTCTAAAAGATACAAGAGTAAGTACATTATGTACAATGTCTATCTATGTCTATCCAGTTTCTTTTAATAACGGCTCTTTGGCTGCACTTCGTAGGGCAATTCACAATGAGGAAACAAAGAGCGTAAAGTACATAGTTGCTGTGTGAGTTGTAAAAGTGGAGAATGTAATGCCTCAACCTTATTGTCCAAGACTTATTTGCTCTGGAAAAATCTTTATTGCACTTTTGTGGCTAGTGAGAACAATAAAGTGAGTAATAGTTAGCTGTGGAAGTTTTTTATGTTTGTCGTTTATGGAAAAATCTTGAATGAATTTTAGCTACGGAATTTCAGCTTGATTGTGGCACGGTGATATACCGCGAGTATGTATTGCGATACTACCTGGGCAACAAAAAACGTTATAAAAATCTGTACAAAACATATTATACATGAGATGACCACCTAATATTCAAACTTGACATGCCCATCGCATACAAAAACACAGCATAAGACATCTTACCATTTAGTCACCCTTTACAAGGTCCACAGACGTCAGGTTAAAAATTCCGATTTCTGTCATCATCATCATCATCAGCAGCCTATAAACGTCCCACTGCAGGGCACAGGCCTATCCTCAGGGAGGGTCTATGGGCATTAGTCCACCACGCGTGCCCAATGCGTTTTGGTAGACTTCACATACGCATCGAAATTTCTTCTTCAACGTATGCAGATTTCCTCACGATGTTTTCCTTCACCGTTTGAAAGCTCGGTATTACGTACATAAGTTAGAAAACTCATTGGTACATGGCATGTTTTCCGTGCGAATTCGAACCAGGACCTCAAGATTGAGTTTCCATTCGTGTCATAAGACTCAAATTGCAAGCTATGCATTTTAGGACGCGGGGTGAGTAGCCCAGACATTTTAAGGTTTGAGCCGGGACTAATAAAATTACTAATTGATTTTTTTTTTCGCCTAGCCTATTCGAGCTTAGGAATGTACCAAAATAAAAAAAAAAATCACGTCAGCAACAGTTCCAATTTTAAAAATCAGATATTATCTCGTTCTAAAAAACCTAATGATAAATTTTTTTGCACATATTTAAGGCTTTACTTTACTGTTATACATACTTCAAACATGGTGTAAATATTTTTGTTTACTTAGAAGGTTTTTAAAAATACATTCGTATTTTCTAATAAATACCTGATTTTTTAAATTTTAATGCCTATTTTATTGCTCAAAAATAATGTATATTGTAAAATCTTATTCAAATGAGTGCATTGGTATTAAAATTATTAATATAAAAGCCTTCTGGGACATACAATTTTGATTTCTATGTTGCATAGCAAATTTTTTTTTAATATTGTTTAGTATAGTATTTTTGTCACTAAATGGTGCCAGAAACAGTTTAAAAGTCCAATTAATAATTACTCCCTACCCCGCCCAACAAAACTCCGTAAAATGACTGGCCTAGGCGCGGGTGAGTGCGTGGCGGGCGCGGGTCGCCTGAACCAGTCTGAACCCGGCCTACCTCTCCGCAACGCGCCAGAAGTGCGATTTTTGAACATCATACGAGCGACTCGGCAGTAGAAAATGTCAAAATTACCATGGAGATTATGCATCTTTCTACTACCGATTTGCTCGTATGATGTTCAAAAATCGCACTCTTGATTCGCTCGTATGATGTTCAAAAATCGCACTCCAGGCACCGCGTTTTTTTGTTGCGATTTTTGTGCAAGTCTCATAATTATAGAAAGTCATGGTACAATAATATACTGCGCCTGGTATTCTCTTCCGATCACGTGACTGACCACGTGAATGACACAAGTCTACGTCATCAAAAAAAAAAAAAAAAAAAAAAAAAAAGATCATACCCTTTTACCATGTTTAGCGGCCATTTTTTTGTGACGTAGGCTTGTGTCACTCTGGGAATAGAAGACCTTGTTTTTTTAGACCATGTAGAAAGTTGTTTGGTTTGATGGTCTAACCATCCCATTAAAAAACGGTCAGCAAAGACCCTGTACTAAAGACTATGCCTTATTGTATTTTATTCACTCATAGAATGTTTAATGTTTTAAGACAGCTGCAGTCTTTTGTCTGTCTGTCCATTATTAGTTTATTACATATCGATGGTCTAGAACATAGAGAAAATAACGCGCTCCCCTGGGGTAGAAATGTTGTATCGAACTGTGCACAGATACTCAACTGGGCCTGACGTCATAATAGCGGGAAGTAGCGTATTTAAATGTTAACCCTTCCCCTCACCCGTTTTTCACCCCCTTTGTTGACAAACGTGCTAAGTGCAAAATTTTGATATTTTAATATTTTAATGCCAAATGTGTTAAATGAGCATGCTCTACCGTTTAAACTCACCCAAATGCCGTAATTCCATCTCTTTCTGTCTGATCAGTATGTGTACATTTATAGTAAGTGACATCAAGTTGAAGCCAACAAAAGTAATGACTGTTATTTACTACCTTGATAAACAACAAACAATAAATAATGATAATTTACAGTTAATGTTTAATTTGCTTAATAATAAAGAAAATAATAATATTTAGTCTCTTTTTTAATACAATAGCAGTAAATTCCTTTAAAACACTTAAGCTGATAATATACACGGAAGTGTTAAATGCATAATTAAATACATGGTTTGTGTACAAAAGTTGTAAGTGATGGTTTTTTTCATGATATTGATATTTTTACAGTATATTTTGAAAATTTACATTTTATATTTATGTAAAAATTAATAAAGATAAATACCCTACCTAAGTATAGGCAGTTTATACACGATTCCAATGCACAGTTTTGAGTTATAGAATATTGAACTTTTAAAATAATAAAATCCACTCTCGTGAACAATTGATAGATCTGTAATTAGCATGTTTGTCTTCTAGACCATCGATATGTTTTCCTCAATTTAGTTTAATAATGAAAGAAAAATCATTGATCTCATGTCTTACTCAACATAATACACTATGAATATTTCAAGCATTTTGTTATAACATTGGTAAATTATTCTTTTGATATTATGATTACTGACAGGATCTTCCTTGTACGAAGGGATATAATTATTATAATAATTAGGCTACAATCGCTTTCTTATTAATATTTTAACATATTAATAAGGAAGATCGGCGGAAGTGCATGTTACTATTTCGATCTCCATCTTAGAGGAATCCTTCAGAAATTAAACTTAGCAATATGTGTGGACTGAAACAAAAAGTAACAAAAAGTAAATTGGTTGTTACATATGTTGGTTACATGTACCTGTACCTGAGTTTCGGTAGGTACTACTAATGAAACGTGAATGTTCTGGAGTTTCAGAATATCTCTGACTACCCCCTCGGGGAATATAGTCGTGAGCACATGTTATGCTGTAGATGTTGAGGAAAAGTTTAATTCTCTTTATGATACCTGAACCTGTGAGTGAACCTCATTCATAATCTTTCTCATTAAATAGTCCACTCAATCTTCTACGTATGGTTTTTATTTTAATGAAAATTCCCGATAACCGTATAATATTAAGATAATTTTATGAAAGAAAACGATGTCACACACACTACCAGTTTGACCAAGCTTATCAGGTGGTAGCAGGTTCCGTAACGAATTTATTCTTTTGAATACAGACTTCTAGAGATGCGGAAGTTTTTTTTAAATACTTGAATAATGTCATAGAGTTAGGCTGCCTGTCCATTGACGCGAGCTGGCTGTGCGAGCTGTGTAGCTGTGTAAATATTAACCAATCAGAGATCCGACCGAGATCGGCCGAGCTCCTGATTGGTTAATATTTACACAGCTACACAGCTCGCACAGCCAGCTCGCGTCAATGGACAGGCAGCCTAAGACTTGACGTCGTCGTGGTGAAGAGGTTTGCCATAAAAAATAAGAGGCTTGATGCGAAAAATAATCTGCTGTTCCTTATACTGCAAACCACATCATCATCATCATCATCTCAGCCGATGGACGTCTTCTGCTGGACATAGGCCTCCCCCATTGATCGCCGCAACGATCGGTCACCACGTCGTCGGTAAAGGCATGTCCTGGTAAAGGCGGCGGGAACCCGTTGGATGAGGGCAGCGCAGGACCGATCGTTATGGCGATCCTTGGGGTTGGCCTATGTAGAGCATACCCACGCTGCGCTTTCCGATACGCGGTCACCACTCGAGAACTCTTCGACCCCATCGGCCATCGGTTCTACGAGCAAATGTGCCCCGCCCACCTGCCCAACTGCAACCCTACTTGACTAACAGTAATTTTTTTCGATATTTCGATGTTGTCCCTTAGAGATAGCTAGAATTTGACGAATGTCGTGGCTTCCGTTTAGATGGTATGATGAACTTGTCATCCTCTTAAAAACTGTCAGCATAATAATATCAAAGACTCCATTTACGTACATTTTATTGAACGAAACCTTACACTAAACTTTGAAGACTCAACAAATTCTCTATTTTTCGCACATTCCTATTCTATTTCCTCTAATGCAATAAAAACTCTCATACGTTTACAATAATGGCGTTTTTACAACCGCACCGTAACTTTTCCTTTTGTGATGGAGAAGCAATCTTTGACAATATTATCGGGTGTTTTGTTTCGATTGACACTATAAAATATTATGGCACTGTTAACTTATAGTGACACTTATTTGTTAGTATGTCCTGTTTTGTTGCGTCGGTAAAGCCGTGGTTATAAAAATAAGATTTTAGTTCCTGTGTTTATGGTTGAAATAAGCATCACACAGACAGCTTTGTCGTAAGTTAATGTACCTACATTATTGCCATTTCAAAGTGATCAGAAAGTTTGCCACTTTAAGGTTAAAATGTTACCTTTTCACATTTTTATGGTTTCAGGGTGTTGTGAGATCTCAAGTGGTGGTTTTCTTTTTGCTTTACATTTACCGTCAGTTGCAGAAACGCTCATTAGAGTTAATCCTCCATTAAATCTCTTGCTAGCTTTTACTACGTCAACAAAACAAAAAGTGACAGCAAGAAATTTAATGGAGGATTAACTTTATTGAGCGTTTCTGCAACTGAGTGTTACCCACAGAAACAAAATAAGAAACTATTTTTCTTGGTCGCCTTCTAGCCGGTAAGAAATTGGGTAGTGAGTTCTAAGCTACCCCACTACCCATCAAACTGAACAACTTTAATGGGAGCAAACCTGAGAGCGCAAAAAAAAATCAAATATTCCTTACTAAACTGCAATGCCTACTCAACTCAAACGTCAGATTTTTTTGTTCTGACAGTTTTGCTCCCATATTAAAAGTTGTTCAGTTTGATGGGTGATGTGCTTTAAAGATTAATGATTCTTTTCCTTACACCTTGCAAAATCCCAAAGAACTTCAAACATAATTCTAGTAAAGGCAAAAAGCCCAGATTTATAATAATTAAGACGCGCACCAAAGACGTCTCACTCGTAACCGCGTCACAGAACAATTATAATATAAAATGTTCACATAATTCTCTCTCGACCTCTGCATAGATGTTCGTGAATAATTAATACGTGGGTGTCATGTCTCCTTTGCAATTTGGTGTTGGTAGCTTGTCGGTTGTTCTGTGGTTCAAGGGAAAAGCATTGAGCTGCAAAGCTAAGTTACGTGGTATAATTTTGTTGTGATGCATATGAAAAGGGATTTTTTGGTCACACACCTCTACAGGGATGATTTTACGAATGCATGATTCCCTTCTAATTGTTGAGAAACTTAATTAGAGGAAAATTTGCAGGTGTTTATGTAGTCGTAGTAAGATATAATTATAATAAATAATAAACTTAACATCCGATGGTCAGACAGAGTACGCAATACTGAGGTTCTACGTCGCTGCGACATCGGGGGAATCGAGGCCTACCTGATGAGACGCCAACTACGATGGCTGGGTCATGTGTCTCGAATGCCGAACGAGAGAATGGCTAAGCGTGTCCTGTACTCGGAACTCCAGGACGGGAAGCGCAAGCAGGGTGGCCAACTCCTCCGCTTCAAGGATGTGCAAAAGAGGCACATGAAGAACTGCAGCATTGAGGATTCAGTTTGGGAACGGCGTGCTGGAAACAGAGACGAGTGGAGGCAACTGGTGCAAGATAGCGTGTTTGACTTCGAGGAGCGCAGACGTGACGAGCTGGATAGGAAGCGCGACGAGCTAAAGGCCCGGCCACCTGTGGCCTATCATTATAATTATGTGGATGGAGTGCTGACGTGTGCCCTCTGCAGCCGAGTGTTTAAGGCGAAAATTGGCTACGCCAGCCACTTGAGAGCGCATGTGCGGCGTGATAGAGTGCAGCAGTCGCCATAACCGAAATCGGTTGGACTACTACTACCGTGTGATTATTAATTAAATAAAATATTTGTAAATCGAACAGATAATTATAAATGTGAATGTAAGTTTGTTTGTTACGCTTTCACGCGAAAACTACAAAACCGATCATCATGAAACTGTGTACACATATTCTTGGAGGTATTAGAAGTAACATAAGATACTTGGGGTTTGCTAAACTCCACGCTGACGAAGTCGCGGGCAAAAGCTAGTATACAATAAAAGAGCAGCAAGTCACCGAGTCAATCTTTAGAAATATTATTAAAACATGTATAAGGTTTACGAAAGTACATAATTATGGCGACAGATCAACGCATTCATAATAAATTGAACTCTATGTTCATGGGCAAACAGTTCAACTATGGGTAGGTTTTCGCCGTGTGCGATTTCTCTACGACTTAACCGAACCAATCTGAATGCTCTACAGTAGTGTAGAAAAATTACCTGGTGCTTTTAATTATTAGTCGATAGATTTGACGCTTGAAGTACTATTATTATTCTTTCATAAAAGTTACCATATATTCAGACCACTGATTATTTATACAATTTCATTGATTACTCTACGAAGGACGAAGTGTTATGCTTATTACTTGGACCAAACAAAGCAATTACATAAATGTTACATTACAATACTAATGTATGGGCCAACATTTCAAAGTTGTACCCACCCACTAATTTGACACTACTGTATTAATATCTTAAGAGAATTATAATATCGCTCTTACGAACAATTAGAGCCTTAATTGTATAATGTTGCCGCAAAACAATTTATGAACAGTGGCATTCATGAACAGAGGCGGTTTTAGGACTTTTAGGGCCTTCTTTGTGATATCAAGATGCAAAAACCGCTCTAGATCCAACTTTTCTATCCAATTGTACGGCATGGCAATAAAATTGTTCGACTATTATTTTAGGTTCAACTAAAATAATAGTTGGACAAGCTAAAGTTATAATCATTTTAACCAGTTCTTACTGCGTTTTTTGTTTTTTTAAATTCTAGATAAAGTGATTAACGTTAGCTTAATTAATAACGGCGTACCTCTCAAAAATAGTTGGACAAAATTGTCCAACCAACCACCAACTTAATATTAGAGTATTTACTAGCTTCTTCAGGTCTCTGGCTTCGGTTACGGAACACTGCCATCAAAAGGCAATTTTTGGGGCAAACATAGCTTATTTTTCGAAACACAATGGCGTTTGCGATAATGGTGGTGAATAACGGTCACCTGTATAAAGAATTAAAGATGTCGTGCCGTGTGTCTGTGTGTGTACTTGAGGGTGTGCTCCGAACAGAAACAACCCAAATTGGTGTTGTAAGAGACTACAAATCTAAATCGTCGTTGCATCGTCAACATCGTTCAAATAAGAGTGGCGTCGCTAGAGGCACAGTACAAGACAGTAATGTATCTTCATACAATGGTACCAAACGCGGCGTACGCCTCGTAGCACGCACACACTGACAATATCTCCGCGTAGCCCCGTCTGGCGCATTCTTATCAGTCTGACATATTTTCAGTGTGTGCGTGCTACGAGGCGTACGTACTGGCGAGCACACATAAAAGCCGCGTTTGGTACCATTGTATGAAGATAGATTACTGTCTACTGATTAGACTGTCTTATACTGTGCTACAGGCCACTGATTGAATCATGTATCGTCAACAATCTACATAGTATAAAAGTCGCTTCCCGCAGTTTGTCTGTCCCAATTTTATGCATAGAGCTTAGTTCTTTAAAACTACGCAATAAATTGCGATGCGTTTTTTTTTAATAGATAGAGGGATTCAAGAGGAAGGCTTATATCAGCATTGAACCCATGCGATGCCGGGGCGGGTCGCTAGTATTTATCTAAATCACAAATCGTGTGGCTACCATACCAATTAGAGTCGCTGCATCTGGTACCTTCTCAGGTTATACTTATTGGGCGTGAACAAATAAACTCTAATTAAAATCCAACTACATGGTACATATCGGCGTGTGCAACTTTTATCACAATTGTTGGTCACATGCTGAAAATACACTCTGCTCTGTTTCGGCTAACGTGCCAAAAGAAGTACCACTTCAAAAATTTCCCATAGATGCTTTCGTAAACAAATAGTTAATGTAAACGAAATCATCAATATCGATGGGTCCACACTTCCTGCCTTAGACCGCCCCTGGTAAAATATATAAACGAGTATTTAGGAGATTACAAATTGAATGTTCCGTTCTAATTGAAGTTCGTGGAAAACAGATTCCTTCATTAAGAGGAAAGGCGGGTTCCGTTTAGCCCAATCAAAAATTCAAAAAAAAAAATTTTCCAAAATAATATCATAATTATAGCTAGCTTTTTGACTTCATTTTTTGACTCTACCACCGCGTCGGAAGGTGTTCCGTTGAGAGAAGATGCGGCCAGAAACTCTACAACACACATCTTTTAAACAAAACAAAATGTACAAAGTACAATAAAAATACAATATTGCATTACCTAGTGTAAAATTTTATTGTCAAGACCAGACATTTTGGTCATTCAATCCAATTCAATCAAATCCATACAAACGCATTCCTATGCTTCCTCCCTGGATAATTACACTTGATTGAGCAAATCTTCTTTTACCATACAATCATACAATCTATGTTACCTCTGCTATGTCCCTGTTTTTTTGTTACATAAATTAATTACTATAAGAAATAGGAGCTCGAACATGATAAAAAATTTTGTCAATTTTACCGCTAATACTTTGGCTATGTCTGTGTATGTATGGCTATGTATGTTTTCCTTTTAATGTTTATATTATAATTTATATTATGTGTTACCTAATATAAATTATAATATAAACATTAAAAGGAAAACATACATAGCCATACATACACAGACATAGCCAAAGTATTTCTTATATTATTCTTGAAAGAATTATTAATATCATGAGGAAAGGGGGCATACGAAATCTTGACTTTTTCAATTTTACGTTGGTAAAATCAGTCCAAACTGCAGTTTTCGCTTTCGCACTTGTAGCCCGATTGCTCAGGAACAGCGCGACAGCAAATAGATCTATTAAAAACCTATTCTTCAAAGACCGCTTTTCCTCTTAAATAACTCAAGCACTCACATTAGAGCTACTTGAAATAATAATTAATATCTATGTCTATTCATCATTATCATCTTTAAACCTTAGATATCTCTACTCGCGTGCAAAGTTACATCGCTATACCTTAATCAGATCTTAGGGTGCGTCCACATCTGGCGAATGTCCATTGACACGGAGCTAGCGGCGGAGCGGAGAAACTGAGTTTTATCAACCAATTAGGATTGCATAAAATCTCGGCCGAGACTCGGCCGAGCTCCTGATTGGTTAATTTTCCTCGTTACTTCACTCCGCCAGCTCGCTCCGCGTCAATGGACAGGCGCCCTAAAACTCCGTTTCTCCGCTCCGCCAGCCAGCTCCGCGTCAATGGACAGGCACCCAGCTCGCGCGCAGCTCGCGAACCGCTCGCGATCGCTCGGATGATGCTCGTGCGTCGCTACTGCGCAGTTCGCGCGCCGTTTTGTATGGGATAGATGTTTTTTTTTTCTTAGTCTATTTCATCCCACTGCTGGGCAAAGGCCTCCCCCTTTATCCTCCATGCATCCCTGTCCTGAGCCAGCTCTTTGTCGAATGTATCCAGGTCGTCTCTCCAACTCTTTCGGGGTCGACCCTGACGGCGACGTCCATTCTCCGGGATCCAAGGTGTTAAGGTGCCCATCTTTCCGGGTGCAATCGACAGACATGGCCGGCCCAATCCCACTTCAACTTGGTAGTTTTCTCACCGACATCGGCTATTTTCGTTTTTTGGCGTATTGTGGTGTTCCTGACGCGATCTCTCCGTTTGATCCCCAATATGCTACGCTACATCGCCCTCTGGCAAACCTTGAGTTTGGACTTCTGTGATTCTGTTAAAGACCATGTTTTTTTTATAAGCATCAATATTTTCTCTTACCGGAATATGTACGTACACAGGAAATAAAGGAACCAACTCGTTGTCGCAATAATCTAAAACAGGGCATCTCGCTCAATAGTTCAGTAAACTTCGCAACTATTTTGTTTTTTATCTCCCCCCCCGTTGCTCCGGAGCGTTTCAGTCATGTTAGTTTAGCAGTAACGGTTTATAGCCTGACCTTTTACGTACGTTACTATAAAAAAGTCACAAGCTCAAATCTAGTTCTGGATTTGCTAAATCTTTTATTTCAAATTGGGTTAGACTTATGCTCTCTAAAGTACGTAGTTTAGAATGTTTTTTGCGAGTTCTTTGGCTCCTTGCAAAGATTGAAAACCCTTAATATTTTTGGCAACATTGGGTCTCGGTCTATCCATTTCTGAAACATCTTTTCGATTTCAATGAAACTAAATGAAATGTTTACTTTGCGTGGAATTTTGTTTCATATGGCCTGATCCATAGTGGTGAACGTCATCGAACTTGAGGGTAGGCTTGTGCCCAGCAGTGGGATGTTTATAGCATGATGATGATGGATTGAGGAATATTATTGAGAACAGTGGATTTTTACAGACTAGTAGCCTCGATTTTGAGCTAAGCCTAATGAGTATTTTTCATTATTTTTGGAACTTAAGTATGATTTATTCGTAACACCATTGCTTTACGGTAAAAGAACACATCGTCTCGAAAACGACATGCTTTAATTCTCTTATTCGGATAATAACGGCTAAAGACAGATTCTTGGTTTTCTGAAAGGTGTCTGGAAGAAATTCTTTTTAGCGATAAGACCGACTTATTTGTACCATAATCAATTTTGTTTCCTGCTGTGCGTTATACTTTGTTTTTGGTGTAAATAAAGTATTATTTCATTCATTTATTGTTGTTTCGGTAGATTTTGGTTCCTAAGCAGCAAAACATTAAGTATACCTACGACAGAGTTGTATCAAACCAAAAGTAGACATAAAGAGATAAATCACAAACTTAAAGTACGGGATCACTCCCCGGACAGACCTTGGGTACATCTAGTAACTTATCAGAGAGTTTAAAATCCATTCCTAAGTCCTGTCAAATCTCCAGATAAGTAGGTAAGACAATTGAGAGGAATTATTGGATCATTTGAGGTATTTCACGATTATGAAACAAAAATGAATCTGATTTAGATGTATTTTGCTCGATTCCTTTTTTTATCCAAAAGGAAAAAGTGAAAAAAAAATTGTGCTAAGGTTTATGAAGGAACCCTCATTACACAAATTCGATTGGAACAGGGCATTTTTCTTCTCGGCGTGCAATATTGTATCGTGCTTTGGAATTTGTCGTCTTAGATTTGACGTGACATGACTGGTAAAGACCCAGTATTTCATCAAATTCAGCACGTTTGAAACGTTTCGTGTTTAGATGAAGGACGTATGAAGGGCCCTAGTCAGGTCCATCGCCTCGATGCTTGGATCGAAGTGCATAATGTACTCTAAGGCTCTGTCTATAAGACGACTTTTGTCTTTTTTTTTTTATTAGCAATGGGTTTGCTCTTTACCTCAATCCAGCCCTCAGGACGAAGATGGGGTCGTAGATATAGCGAGCTAACCTGAAGATGCCTATTCACTCGTACTTTAAAGGAATTCGGGTTGTAAGTGCTCGGAAATACTGACGCAGGTAAGGCATTCCACTCCTTGGCTGTGCGCATTATAAAAGATTCAGAAAGGCGCTTGGTGCGGATATGTGGGATGTCAACCAAGAAGGGGTGATATCCCGCGGTGCGTCTTGAAGTCCGATGGTAGAAAGGGGAAGGTGGGATGAGCTCCTGTAGCACTTGGGCACACTCACCGAAGTACAATCTGTAGAAGATTGACAAGCAGGCGGTGGGCTAGGCTATGAAGCTTGGTCTCCACCAGCTTACTGTCGCCAATGAGCCTCCTGGCTCTGCGTTCAACCGAGTCGAGTGCGGCAAGTTGATACTTGGCGGAGCTATCCCACAGGTGGCTGCAGTACTCCATACACGATCGGACCTAAGCTTTATACATGTCTATTTTAATCTGTGCGACATACAGAAACATTTTCAGAAGTATTTTCTTTCTGAAGCCACAATGAGCCACGTGCGAGCCAGGTGCCAAGTTAATTTACCCGGGTTGTAGTAGAGATTATGATTTCAGCCAAATGAAATGAGAACCAAAACATTATTTGACTCCAAGAAATGCTATTTTTACTGGCTTTATTAAATCATCTTTTCCTACAGTCCATTTTGGTCTCACTAAAGTCAAACTAGGTCTTCCTTTCCCTCTCTTCCTCTTTATTTTTAAAGAACAGAAGAATGTAGGTACATTAAATTTAATTCTTTAAGTTCCAGGAAAATTCGCCTCGGACTTATAGTACCTATGTAGGTTACCTCCCGATATATTTACTTTTACCGAAGCCAGTTTTGTGGCATATTCTGAAATATAGCAAAATAGTCGTTTTCTATCTGTACCCTTATTTTAGTCAAGGTATTCTATCAAATAGCAGAGATAAAGTGCTGACACTCCAGTCTAGGCGTGATACTAACAAAGTTACTGCTGAAGTACTATTATAGTATCTAGTATATCCAGTTACAAAGTTGTAAAAATGCTTTTCTGTCGTAATGATTCAAGAATATACGTGCTTTAATTTTAAAGCATATATGGTTACCCGATTGCGGCAGAAGGAGAGTAGTGTTTTTCGAGAAAGTATATAAGGGTGTGTGTCTATGCCCATTTTGTTCGACACACTCTGTTGTAGTATATCGTCTGTCTACCTTGAAGTATCATAAAAACACGAGGATACAAGGTATTGGGGAAACAGTTGCAGTAATTTAAGGGGTGATTGTACCCATGGTACTGAACAACTTTCCCTTCTTCTTCTTCTTCTTATCGTGTGGGCAGAGCCCTGGTGTCAGAGTTTTTTCAGACCGCCTTACGGCCTCTGACGTGGTTTTTATGTAACGACTACTACCACCAGAGATAGTAGCCGGGACCAACGGCTTAACGTGCCATCCGAAGCACGGAATCATTTTTCTTTTCAGACAATCAGGTGATTCAGCCTGCAATGTCCTAACCAACTGGGGAAAAACGCACAAAGTGACATATCACAAGGTGTCCCCCGTGGGAATCGAACCCACGACCTCCGTGTCGAGAGCCAAAGCTCTTAACCATTAGACCACGGAGGCAGTTTTTCTTTCCCTAAGAAAGGTATAGGAAATTCACAAAAAACAAAATCGACTTTTCATACAAACGTTCGATCAGCTGATCTTGCATTTAGTATGGACAGTGCAAAAATGTTTTTGAGAATTTCCTACAGATTTTTAAGGGTAGGTTATTCAGTATCATGGTTACAATCACTCCTTAAAGTAATGCAACTGTTTACCCTAACACCCTGTATGTATGTTACTAAAGGAAATGAATAAAGCAGCTTTGCAAAGAAACTCAAACAAGTAATCTCACGTAGAAGGAAGTGTGTTGTAATCCAGTTAAGGGAGTTAGCAACTTAGTTAGCTAACTGAATGTGGAAGAAACCTTTCTTTATTAAGCCTGGTATACACTTTAATGGATCGGAAATTTTAAAACATACGTTTTAGTGTGTTTTACAAGCGTAACACACCTCAGACCATAAAACTGAACAACTTTTACCACAGGAACTGCTTTGAAATCGCGAAAAAAAAAACAGCTTTTTCACACATTTTAGCGAAGATATCCATCATAAGATAATAGCCATCCCATTGCAAGAATGTTCACTTTTTACCCGACTGTGCCAGAAGGAGGGTCATGTTTTTCGAGCGTATGTATGTATGTATGTTTGTATGTTTTATTCTTTGGCTGCGGCTTGATGGATTTTAATGTATGAGATATCGTTGGATTCGTAAAAATCGTGAGAGTGACAAAGGCTATATTATTTTAATAAGGTGGTTGCGAATTTAAAAAAAAGAGGGTGAATCAAAATTTTTTTTTTAGGTTTGTGTTTGAGTGTGTGGTGTCAAGTAGTATGGACAAAAGATGACCAAGTGACATTTGCCCTTATGTTTACGGTCACTTTTCACACACACTAGAAAAAAGAAGAAGTGGACAGCCGCATAAACAAACATTAATAGTTCCGTCTCCTTCTTCTATTAAAAGAACGTCATAAGATAAAAGAGAGTAACTACAATCGTAAATTGATGCGATCTCTATGCTTTAGAATAAAGAGATCCTTCCTCTGAGCTTCAGACCATCAGACTTAACAATTTTCACTTTGGAGCCAACATACAAATGAATCGCTTTAGACTCTAAAGCATTATGTTCGATAAGTAAGTAACGCATTTAATTTCACAGCCTGTTTTTTTGCAGAGAAAATGTTTCCTCTTTAGTATCATTAATTAGAATATGAAATAACTTTTTCTATTTTCTCTACACCTGAGAGTTCTTCTCTTTAGTATGCGATCAAGTTTGCTCTCGGACAAATTAATTGGATACGGTTTTAATTAAGTATCATTCTTTTTATTAATGAAGTAAATACTAAGTTTCATTTCTACGAATGTTTTCAGAATATAGACTAGCTATCTTTATTATTAACAGTTATGTAAGGAAAATAAAACATGATTCTTAATTGTATAAAATAAAAAATCCTTAAAATTTTCTGCCACCGATCAACTGTCAAATCACACAATCATAGCCCAGTCATTTTACGGAGTTTTGTTAGGAGGGGCAGGGAGTAGTTATTAATGGGACTTTTAAACTGTAACCGGCACCATTAAGTGAAAAAAAGAAGACCTGAAAGATATTAAAAAAATGTTTTTCTACGCTACATAGAAATCAAAATTGTATCTCCCAGAAGGCTTTTAACTAATTAATATTATTACCAATGCACTCATTTTAATTAGGTTTAACACAATAAATTATTTTTGAGCAATAAAATAGGCATTGTTTAAAAACAAGGTATTCATAAAAAAATACCAGTGTATTTTTCAAAGCCTTCTAAGTAGACAAAAATATTAACACCATGTTTGAAGTATGTAGTATGTAAGTATGTAAAGCCTCAAAAATTTGCAAAAACAAATTTTCCATCTGGTTTTTTAGAACGAGAGAAATGCTAAATTGTAAATTTGGTGCTGTTGCTGCGGTAATTTTTGGCATATTGGCTCTTAAATACTATAACGAAAAAAAAAATCTGTTAATAATTAGCCCCGGCTCAAACCGTAAAATGACTGGGCTAATCAATGTGCAAGCTAAGCAAAAAGTTTTTAATCTAAAGTGCAAGCAATACAATTTTATTTCAGCCATAACAATGTCCTCCAATATAAATTCAATCTAGTGGGACCTAAAATCGCTTCAGATTCAAATTTTTGCCGAAAACGTTCGGTTTCACAAATTCTCAATCTGTATGCATTGAAACGTGTGTCGAAGCGAAAACCAACGGTTTCTATTATCAGATTTCATTCTGGTTTATAGTTTTGTCAAGTTTACGAATAGAGACCCTGCCTCCATTTGAATGAAATTTTACTTGATTTGGCGATCGATCGGTTCGATGCGTTTTCAAGGCTGCTTATGACGTGACATGTCTTTCATTTCGATCAGGGGGTCACTTGTAAAAACCATAAACACTAACTACTGCTAGATTATCTAGTGCCGTACATACGGCCGTACCTGTCGCTCTCGTATCGGGCTTTTTAGTCACGAGCGTAAGTGCCACCAAGACGCTGCTTACATCATCTTTTATAGATGGAAAGGCCGATGATGATGATGATTGAAAAAAAACACACCAAAATCCGTTGCGTAGTTTTAAAGATCTAAGGATTCATAGGGACAGACAGACAGCGGGAAGCGACTTTGTTTTATATACTACTAGCGTTCCGCCGCGGCTTCGCACGGGTGCAATGCTGATATAAACTTTCCTCTTGAATTACTTTATAGCTATTTAAAAAAACGCATCAAAATCCGTTGCGTAGTTTTAAAGATCTAAGGATACATAGGGACAGACAGACAGCGGGAAGTGACTTTGTTTTATACTATGTAGTGATGTAGTGATGCTACGATAGAAAAGGATAATTTCCATTTCCTTGGGAAGTATGATATTCCTCCTAGTTTGTGTATAATTTTAGCTATGATACTCTTTGTATTTGTTCTTTGATTATACTTATTCGTTAGTGGTGAAATGATTTGAAACGAATACAGTTTGTCGCGTGGGCAATGTCTTTTCGAATGAAGAAAGACAGACCGCCTGTTTTTTTGGTCTCCGTGTTATAAATCCCCGCCCATAAATGAAACTTAGTAATACGTGTAGAGTGAAACCATGAGCGTGTGAATTCTCTATGAGTGAAACACAACTAACAAAAAAGTAAGTTGGTTGTAACCTGTAGAAGTTGGGGGAAAGGTATTTCTCCTTATGATACCTTTTGTATCAAGTGTGTGAAACTCATAATCATTCTTATTAGATAATCCACTCAATCTTCTACGTATTCATTATATGTGATATAAATTCATTATTTAAATGAAAATTCACGATAACCGTAAAATATTATGGTAATTGAAGAAATCGAAATCACACACACTATCGTATCGGTTCAACCAAGCCAAATAATATTCCGTAACGACCAAAAAATACCTCAATGTAATATAAATTATTTGAGGAAAATAGCCCTCATGGTTGCGTTTTGCTAGTGCTTTTTAGATGATTTGTCTATTTTTACTAGTAATTTCTACTTTTGAATTCTGACTCCCTAAAGATGTGGTAATTGTTTTTTTAAATGCTTTAATTATTTCTGTTTGTAATAATTATGACCGCCGTCCTGAAAGGCTTTTATTTTTCTTACAAAATTACTGGTTCCAAATTCGCCATGATTCTTTATTAGGTATGTTCTACTAAAATTAATTTCTTAAATTCATTAAGTTCTTGAACATAAACTTAATTACTTATTCATAGTCGGAATTCTTGAATTTTCTCAGTTTACGTCTAAAACAACTACCTTTTCTGAAAGCTTTAATTAACAAGTTTATTTTATTTCGAAACTCGCTAATGCCTGTTACGTTGCCTGTAAGTTTGCACGATTCGTAAGGCGTCTAGACCTGGTGCCCATGGTCTCTGCTCTAAGAGGCGCAAATATGTAGTTCAGGCCTAGCCTAGAGGACTTCATTTATATTTATTGCGACTTTTCAAGTTTTCACAAAGGCCGCTGAGAATTGGTGAGAAATATGTAACAATCTATAATAGGTATATATGAATACTTATATTTTATTGAAAATATCATATTTTATTTATAATATGTCTAGACAATGTTTTAGTCTCGTCCTAAAACAACACTATCGGTTATTTACACACTGTTGAATTTACTTTATTTTACGTACCTACGTACAATGACGTTTTACAAATAGACGCGTCAATCGCGTCATACGCTAACATCACTGCACCTTGAAATGGCGCGATAGTGACGTGTAGCCCGTACACTAGACGGCGCGTGACTATGAGAAAGCCGGGCAATTACCATGCTTTTTGGTTGCCATTTTGAAGCGCGGGCAACGCATCTCCTATGTGTCTATAAGTACCTAATAACAAATGCTATTTTTTAAGCCTTCTTTTTATCTGGAAAATGAGAAATTAGTGAAAAATCAAATTAAAGATTGAAAAATTCAGTCTCGGGCGGGACTTGAACCCGCACAACATGGCTGTAACATGTTTAAAATCAATAATATTTGAAATTAGTGAAAAATATATAAAATTAAGGGAAATTCTTTTGCAATGTTTTTGCGGTAATCTATAGACACCCATTACTACATCAACAAAGTTATAATTTGTCATCAGTTGACTTGTATTTATTGTGACTTGATGTTTTGGGGATTTTATTTAGAAAGTGGTCCTTTTAAGAAACTCAAAATATAATAAAAATTTTACCTATGATTCACAATAACATTATGACGTGGTTTTTATGTAACGACTACTACCACCAGAGATAGTAGCCGGGACCAACGGCTTAACGTGCCATCTGAAGCACGGAATCATTTTCCTTTTTCCCTCCTTTCCTTTTCAATCAGGTGATTCAGCCTGCAATGTCCTAACCAACGGGAAAAACGCACAAAGTTATATCACTAGGTGTCGTGGGAATCGAACCCACGACCTTCGTTTCGAGAGCCCAATGCTCTTAGCCATTAGACCACGGAGGCAGTCAGAAGCCGTAAGGCGGTCTGAAAAAACTCTGGCACCAGGGCTCTGCCCACACGATAAGAAGAAGAAGAATAACATTATTATGATTATGATTATGACTTTCTTACGTAAAATATCTAGTCCCAATGGGAGTATCTATACATAGCCTGGACATAACGATTTAGAATACAAATAAATAATAGAACACAAAATGTAACATACAGGGTGTAAGTGACAGCCTAACAAAAACTGAAACGGTGAACTCAGACCATCAAACTGAACAACTTTTATTATGGAGCCTACCTCAGGAAACGCGATTGTAGTCGGGTAGGTACAGCAGTTTTGTATGGGACAGCTGATTTTTTTTCGCGTTTCCTGAGTTAGGCTCCATAGTGAAAGTTGTTTAGTTTCATGGTCCGATTTCATCGTTTCAGTATTTGCTAGGCTGTCACTTACACCCTGTATATAGCCTGGTCTAGGTAATACACGAGTAGACAATGACTTAGACTGTAGTTTTTATGATTTGAATGAATTTTTTGCATTATAATTAGATCTCACTGACATTATTAATTACTTAAGTGAATATTTGCATGCCATATAATTTAGCTGGATAGAAGAAACTTTGTACCTACCTGTTATTGTAACACCCCATTGTACCTACCTATTCAATGCAAATAAACAATTTGAATTTTAGAATATTAATAAAATATAGAACACAAAGAATAATCATAATGTAAACATACTAATTATGATCTTTAAATCTTCCTGTAAGCATATAAATAAATAAAAACTTTGGAACCAATATTTATATTCATCATAAAAATATTTATGTCCCTTACGGGATTCGAATCCACGACCCTCGGAGCACCGAACCGAATGGATAATAAGCGAAAGACAACTCAAAGGCCAGTGAAAAATAAAAAGTAAACATTAATTTACTTAGGGCTTAGTAAAGACCTAAATAAACATCAGTTCGTTCCAGTGTTTAAATACAGTACTGTAAATACGTGACAAGGATATCTACCTTAATTAAGTATGTATCTTGTATAGAATTGAGAATGAGGCATTTATTAGAATTGACGAAACTACAATAGTAGGATTACACACCGAGGGTAGGAAAGTAAGAAAAGTCTCAGATCTCATGTAATCATGGACTCAGGTGTGGCTTTTTTAGGGTTCCGTACCAGAAAGGTGGAAACGGGACCCTATTACTAAGCCTACGTTGTCCGTCCGTCCGACCGTCCGTCTGTCCTACCTATTTAGGGCTGTAACTTTTGAACTGTAAGAGCTAGATAGATGAAATTTTCACACAATGTGCGTTATTATAACGGATTACCTACCAAATAATAAAAATATCAAAAAGTTAAAAATTAAGGGGGGTCCTCATACAAGAAACTAGTTTTTATCAACGTTTTTCTTCTCGCTCTATGGTAAAAACGGTAATATATACAAGCGTCAAACTCGGTAAGATTATAGAACAAACTCTACAATATAACAAAAAGTAATTAAAAACCGGCCAAGTGTGAGTCGGTCTCATGCTGAAGGTAACAGAGTAAAAAATTTTTTTTACCTTAGTAATTGTTGTGGTGGTGTGGTAAGGAACCCTCATTGCGCGAGTAGCCTGACTCGCACATGACCGATTTTTTATTTTTTACTGCCCGAGGTTAGTATACTATTTTTGTCCTTGACGGAGGCGGAAAGCAGCAACTTCGTTTAGCGCAGCGTGACGAAAGTTGACGCTTTCCGTCCGGAAGGGTGAAAAAAAAATTATTAGAAATTTAGAAGCCAACATTCCATCCCGAACGATTCATGAACTAAGTAAAAACTCCTTTCATTGGCATAATTCCGATCCATTCTCAATTTAAATAGTAAAATAGTTTAATAACAATAGAAAAGATACTAATTTACATAACTAACATACTACCAATAACTAATGTAATGACGATTAAAATGCGAAATGACGAATCTTCATGATTTCAACTGCACCTTCTGCTTAGTTTTACAAGCAGTCAGTCAACCCGAATCTGATGAAATGGGAAACATAGTCCAATATTTCCTACTTAGATAATGTATTTATGGAAATAATTAGCAAGCTTCGATATTTTTTTTAGGCCTCTGTAAACGAATTTCTTTTGTTTGACTTTAAGTAGACTACAATAAGTAATTGTAGCGACATTTTATTTAAATTGAATTGTATTTTCTTATGTATTACATTATTTATTTGACATTGTTACCCTCTATATTAGTGATGTTGACATTTTTATTGTTCTATTTTTTATTTTTTATTCTTGACGATCATATTATCCTTTGACATTTTTATTTTTTATGTAACGCACTTACATGTAATTATGAATTTGATAATATGAAATAAATAATTCTATTCTATTCTATTCTATTGCCTACTGAGATATGTTTTATTTTGGAAAGCGTTTGTGGGTAAACGGATACGCACCCATTTAATATAGTTCGCTATTGTAGCAAACACAACCGACAAGAGCGCAGCTCATAAATAAGATGATAAAAAGAACAAAATGATGATGATGATATTGTAGGAAGGTTTCTTTTACGGTGTTCACTGCAAAGTAGAATATTATTACTAGTGCAAGCGTCTCTTTCTTACAAGCAAACGTTTGCAATTAGCCATCCCGCTTCAATTGAAAGCAAGATTGCCAAAAAACGTATTTTTCATCAATATCTTTTCTCTTGGGTGTTTGGGGTAAAATCCATCGAGTAGAATCACTGCTATAATTAATTACCTTTCAAATGATGGTATATTCAGAAGAAATGGTGTATGGTGATTCCTGTAAAACTAGTTATAAATCTGAAATCGTACTTACTTTGGTCCTCTTTTCTATCTAGAAAATTTAATTGAATCATGTTTTTTAACGGTTAGATTCACTGCAGACAGAACGTATCTAATAGTCCGAGATCCGACCGTAAAATTATGCACCTATTCCTTAGGCGAACGAAATGTAATTCTAGGGTATGTTTATACAGGGGTTAATTCAACGCCGCCAAGTTGCCTAGAAAAATCTTGCCGCAAGTGCCTTTTCCATTAAAATTTTTGGTATAACTTTTTCTACGTGTTTGTTAGGGAAGTGAATGAGATGCCATCGGAAGGAGACTGGTCTAAAGTACTGTAAAAACTAGGGTTGCCACCTCTCAATCTGCCGCAACTATAGGGTTGCCAGGTCCAAATATGTCATTTTTGAATCTGGCAACCCTAGTCTTGCGGCAGATTGAGAGGTGGCAACCCTAGTTTTTAAAGTACTTTAGACCAGTCTCCTTCCTATGGCACCTCATTCACTTCCCTAACAAACACGTGGAAAAAGTTATACCAAAAATTATAATGGAAAAGGCACTTGCGGCAAGATTTTTTTAGGCAACTTGGCGGCGTTGAATTAACCCCTGTATAAACATACACTAGAATTACATTTCGTTCGCCTAAGGAATAGGTGCATAATTTTACGGTCGGATCTCCGTCTATAAACTGTTATTTGAACTATATATTTTAAATGTAATAATTTGGTTATCAAAAACCGGTTCAACAACAGACAAAGTGGGTTCAACCCCCTTTGCATTTGCATCTGTAATGTCACTAATGTCACATACATTTCCTAATATTAATTCATGACAGATCTATGCAGATGTTATCACATGATCTGTAGCTCTAGTGACGTTTATTGGCGGAATCCCATCTGATTGTTATTTACATGTAAATCCATCGGCCCTTCGATTAGCATATTTATGTGAGCTCTAGAGGGTTCGTAGAAGTATAGGCGTTTGTTGAATTACATGACTTTACGAAGTGAACGTTATTTGATGTCCAGCTTTAGTATAGCGTCAAATCAAATAATTTTGTTTTATTTAAAATAATAATAATTATTGTCTTTTGACGACATATTTGGACCCTTTCACTGCGTCGGAAGGTGTTCCGTGGGTGGTAGAGAAGATGAGGCCAGTAACTCTTTGACCCAAACAAAAAAATTAAAAAGTAAAAAAAAAATCATAATTATATTGTCGAGACCAAATATTTTAGTCGTCTATTGACTACTTGTTTATAATATTTGGACTAGTTACGCGTGTTATTCTACTAACAAACATTTCTGCCACTTTTTGCGGGTGGCGAGGTAACATGAAATCCGCAACTTTGGATTTTATCCCCCATAACTTTAGATTAGCGATTGGAATCCTACGTCAGTAGACAAATACCCAAAGAGCAGGCAGGATTTGTAAAGGGTAGAGGTACGCGAGAACAGATTCTGAACATAAGGCAACTAATTGAGAAAAGTAGAGAACATAACTTGTTTATTGCTATGTGCTTTATCGACTACGCAAAGGCCTTCGATTGTATCAACTGGAAGAAGATGTTCAGCGTTATGAGCGAAATGGGGATACCGCAACATCTTGCTTTCCTCGTGCAGAACCTGTACCTAAGCAGCAAGTCAAGAGTGAGGCTGGAGGCCACAGTCTCAGATCCCTTCAGAGCTGAAAGAGGAGTTCGTCAAGGATGCATCCTATCACCGCAACTGTTTAATCTCATCGGTGAACATATAATGCGAAGGGTGTTAGAAGACTGGGAGGGAGGAGTCCGCATAGGTGGACACCTACTAAACAATCTTCGCTTCGCCGATGACACTACTATCATTGGCGCCTCGGAAAGCGAATTGGCTGGACTACTGGCAAGGGTAGAGCACATCAGCAAAGAGTACGGGCTCCATATCAATCGAAGCAAGACGAAGCTAATGTTCATCGATCGACTCGGTACCATGGTGCGGACCAACGAGCTGCGTGACCTCGATGTAGTGCACAAATTTGTGTACTTAGGATCACAAATCAGCGATGATGGCGACTGTGACCAGGAGGTCATCAGAAGATCCCAAATGTCCAAATCAGCGGTGAAGAGGCTTGAGAAGGTATGGAGAAATAGGGGCATCAACCGCAAAACAAAGATCAGGTGAGGCCGGGAGCGACCTGTAGTGTATGTATCGCGCGCTCTTACTGAGGCAGAGAGGCATTATTCTCAGATTGATCGTGAGGCGCTGGCGATTGTTTTCTGTTTACGGAAACTGCATCAGTATCTGTACGGCAGACGATTTACACTGCGTACGGATCACAAACCTCTGGTGAGCATTTTCGGTCCAAAACTCGGCATACCGGCTATGGCAGCGAGCCGCTTGCAGCGCTGGGCGGTAATACTGTCGGCTTATTCATACGACATTGAGTACATAAACACGAAACTGAATGGCGCAGACGCCTTGTCACGTCTACCGGTGCCGGGCGCTCCTACGTCGCAGGCTAAGATACCCGAGCAAACGTACTTACATTTTGCACAAGATGATTTACTAATAGATTATCAGGAAGTCAAAAAACAAACTATGAAAGATCCCATTGTGGGGCGAGTTTTATTATACTTAAGGGATGGTTGGCCGATGGATAACGAAATTAAATCTCTGCAACCGTTTTTTAACCGTCGTAATGAATTGTATGAAGAGTTGGGGTGCGTAATGTGGGGTCATCGGGTGGTTATTCCTGACGCTTGTAGGAGCAGGGTTCTTAGGGTGCTCCACGAGCCGCATATGGGCATAGTGAAGACCAAAGCAATCGCTCGCAGTTACGTGTGGTGGCCCGGCGTGGACGAGGCGGTGGAGGCCATGTGTCGCGAGTGAAGTATGATTTTTGAAAGTCAAATCAGCAGTAGAAAGATGCATGTCTCCATTCAACTGCTGAGTTCAAAGTATGAGCTTCAAAAATCGCTCTCCTGATCCATTACTTGCCTTGTATGACACCCACATGAAGAAACTTGTCCATTTTAAGCCGAAACCACACGGCCCTTAATCCAATGTAAATTAATCCACGGTTTAACTAAACAGAAAATGGGAAGCGGTTCAACTTGTAAAGTAAATAAAAGAACTCGGTATCTTCGTAGAGTTAATACGCTGTATAATTTATCTTGAACTAGTTTTAACGGGTGACAAACTTTGATTAATTTTATACTTTGTTTCTTCTTGTTTTAGAGACTGTTTTTCATTAAGATGCAAAGAAGTGAATATTAATTTAGATGACGTTATATTTAACTTTATCTTATTGTGTTTATCTCATTATTTTGTCTTGAATCAATATCATCATAGTAATCTGAACTACTATCAACGATCTAGCTACGTTACATGGGCGTTAGTCCACCATACGTGCCCAGAACTGCTACAACTCTAAAGCTACAAAAAGAAACTTATAAATATTGAGGGTCAAAAAGTGGCTTCGCTTTTCACTTACGAAAAAATTATTCTTTATATGTAGATTTTCACCCCTGAAAACACTTAAAAAGAATACCTACTCCTCTAATTACATCTTCCGAGACCCATGAATAAAAAAACGGTGTGTTTTCTATCCCAGGCCAGAGCCACACGAATAAATACACACGGAGAAAAATTTCTGTGACAGCAGTTTTATTTTGTAGGCTGTACTAGAAAAAGTGTTTTTGTAAATCTTATTCTCGTAAATTTAACTAAAATTTACTTTCCACAACACATTTTCTAGTAAAGTCTACTAAAATTAAATAGTTGTAACCGGTATTTTTTTGGCAATCCCATACATTTTAGTCGAGTCGGTACTGCAGTTTTGTATGGGACAGCGGATTTTTTATCGCGATTTCGAAGTTGGCTCCATAGTGACAGTTGTTCAGTTTCGTGGTCTGAAGCACACCTTTTAGTATTACTAGGGTGTTTTGTTACACCCTGTATATCAAACGCAGTAAAAAATTCTCAGATCTCGTGTCAATTACGACCTTCGGGTACATTGGAAATGAATCTGTTAAATGAACTGAATTAAATTTTTTCAACACGAGAAAACAACACTAAAGCCGCGTCACAAAGGTACAACTTCTAAATAACCCATTAGTGTACCAGTGTAGTCTTGTAATATTTTTTTAATATATCCCAAAATTCATATCGTTTATATGGTTTTTTAATTTTTTCGTCATCATTTCGTTTTCGAAATTTAATTTTTTTTCTGACCTTCGAATTTAAAAAAAAACTTTTGAGATTTTCCAAAATAAGTAAAAATTGCTTTTTATAGCCCTTGTCAGAACGCACCTCTTGACACCCAATCAGCCACGTAGTTGTAGTTGTTAACACCAGGGCGATGTCGCACTTTCTCCAAAAATCGGGCCTCTACCGAAGCGACATTTTTGTCATCAAACATTTTCAATGTTAAAAATGATTCCGTGCTTCGGATGGCACGTTAAGCCGTTGGTCCCGGCTACTATCTCTGGTGGTAGTAGTCGTTACATAAAAACCACGTCAGAGGCCGTAAGGCAGTCTGAAAAAACTCTGACACCAGGGCTCTGCCCACACGATAAGAAGAAGAATGTTAAAAATCCAAATACTACACCAAAAAATTCAAATTCATAAATTCAAAATAATATCACATTATATCATCTATTTGACGTAATTTTTTGACTCTACCACTGCGTCGGAAGGTGTTCCGTTGAGAGAAGATGCGGCCAGAAACTCTACAGCACACATCTTTTAAACAAAACAAACTAGTGTAAATTTATCAAGACACCTCCTTCTTCTCTTGAAGGATTATTGTGTTCTAAACCGAATAAAATAAAACGCAATCAACTAAAAACAAGAGAATCAAATACCTATTCATAATACGAGTAGAAGCAGTGCAATAATTAGAGCATGTCAGCGGCAGAAAGTGGATTGATGTCGGCCATTTTTTTTCCGCCGCGTCCCACGAGGACGTTCAGTGTTGTACATTTCTTTTCCTCTTATTGTTTATGAGGGATGAACTTTTGTCGGTTGTTTTAGGACAATTATTTTGTAGCTATATATTTGTATATCTAAACTATTATAAAACTGTAACAGAAGTGTGTCTGTACATTGAAGATATTTACAAAAAAAAAACCATGGTTTTTACCTGTCCCTGATTCCAAATCACCAATATTTGGATTGTTTGTTTGTTTGTTTGTTTGGGTGTTTGTTTGTTCGAGTATCACGCAAAAACTACTGAACCGATTTAGATGAAACTTTTTTTGTTTGATAGCTTATCATCGGACTTAAAATCTGGTATGTAATTTATGCGGACGAAGTCGCGGGTAAAAGCTCGTAAAATACTATAGTCGGATTTCTATATGTGTTTTTTTTTTACTGCAATAATCAAATAGACCGAGCAAACCGTAAAATTATGCACCTATTTCTTAGGCGAACCAAATGTGGTTCTAGTGTATGTTTACACACAGGGGTTGCCTAGAAAAATCTTGCCGCGAGTACCTTTTCCATTATAATTTTTGGTATAACTTTTTCCACCTGTCTGTTTGGGAAGTAAATGGGGTGCCATCGGAAAGAGACTGATCTAAAGTACTGGAAAATCTAGGGTTGCCACCTCTCAATCTGCCGCAACTATCACTAACAGCAGGTTCAAAGAAGTCGTTTTTGAACTAGGCAACCGTTGCTCAAGTTGCGGCAAATTGAGAGGTGGCAACCCTAGTTTTTTCAGTACTAAAGTAGTAAGAGACTGATCTAAAGATCAGTCTCCTTCCGATGGCACCTTCTTTACATCCCAAACAGACAGGTGGAAAAAGATACACCAAAAATCATAATTGAAAAGTTTCTTGCGGCAAGAGTTTTCTAGGCAACGTGGCGGCGTTGAATTAATCCCTGTACAATACAACATACATTAGAATCACATTTTGTTCGCCTAAGAAATAGGTGCATAATTTTACGGCCGGGTCTTGGACGTTTATGGTTTTATTCACAAACCCTGTTCACAGCCCGGACACTGCATACAAAAAATTGAAATTAACAAGATGACGTCAGCACATGCGAAACCAAAGAAATTGAACCTTAAGTCTTTTTCGTAAGTAACGAGTAATCAGTGCGCGGTAACCAGAGGGCGATAGAGGGGGTGAGGTAAAAAGTTGGTGGGAGGAAGGGAGTGTCCGTACTGTTTCTAGTAATAGATACTCTTTCTTATACTGTGCCCTGTCTGCTGAGGACTAACCTAAAGGAAAACGCCCAATCCCGTTTCGCTTCAAAACTGGTAAATTTGAATTTGAATTTTATAATAAATGCCTTGATAAAAAAGGTTAATTTCCATTTTCTTGGGAAGAACGATATTCCTCATACACATTCGCCAGCTGTAAAACGACGGAAACGAATACCTACACTTCGCCAGATTAGTATTATTTTCTTCACAAGTGTGTTTAAAAACGTCGAATGATATACGTGTGTATTTATGATTATAGTCCTCGGCTCTCTTAAGACCCTCGCCTACGGCTTGGGTACACTTGTACCATAATGTACTATAAATCCTATTTTCATTTCTTTTCTTAATATATGTACTTCTGGTATTGTGGGAATCTGGTAAATTAGGATTGTGGTATGCTGGTCATCTGGTATTTTGGGAATCTGGTAGGTATAGAGGGAACAAACGTCGTTACGTGGGCAATGTATTTTTTTTTCTACATTCATTAATTCATTTCTACCAACTTATTCTAGGATTTACCAGTTTTTGAGTTATGGCCAAAGTACGTACGTTACGTTGCAGTTTGCAGTCTATCCATCTCTCTTGCACTAAGCTCGTTAAAGTCTGGATTTAAACGTAAGAAAGACAAATTGACGAAAAGCTTTAGATTCTTGGGGATATTCAAAGATAGAGTTCTTTGGTAACGTTGACTTGGGAAAAACTTGCTCGGGGAAAACAAAAAAAATAAAAATAATACTTAGTTCATTGTTGTTTTAATAACAGATTAGTTACTAAAAATTATAGTTAAGCTAAATCTTAAACTAAACGAATAAATCTATACTAGGTGAGTTTTTAAACACTTTTAAAATTTTCAGGAGTGGTTCAGACCACCAAACAGTTTTTTTTTTATTATGGTAGGTAGCAAACCTGAAATCTCAATAAAACATCTCTTCCATATTCAGGGTGTAAAATTAAATGAGACACTTACTTAAAGGGGTGCTTCAGACCATCAAACTGAACAAGTTTTACCCTGGGACCAACACCGAAATCGCGAAAACAAAATCCGCTGTCCCAAACAAAACCGCAGTTCGTTATTCGATATTCGATTTTCGCGATTTCGATATTGGTCCCATAGAGAAAGTTGTTGTTCAGTTTGATGGCCTGAAGCACCCCTTTAAGTAAGTGTCCCATTTGATTTTGACACAAAACTGCCTACTCGACTCAAAATAATGTACCTATATGTAACAGCAAATTTTTATTTTGCTATTTCAGGTTTGCTCCCATAGTAAAGTGGATAACTAGCGATGCTTATTTGCCGAGTGACTGCTTTTTATTGTTATTTATAATTCCACCTTTTAGTTACATCTAGTCAGCATCCTATCAAAATAACAAATATTAACAAATTCTAGCAAGGAATTTTCTAGCAAGGTCTCTTATATAAACTTTTCTAGTAAAAGTGACTAGATTTTTCTCTTCGTGTAAATCGTGTTATCATCCTATTATGTTCCACTGCAAGGCATAGGCCTACCTAGAGGGTGTCTGGGCGTTAGTCCACCATGCGTGTTCAAAGCGTATTGGCAGACTTTACATAGGTACGCATCGGATTTTCATCTTCAGCCTGTGTAGGTTTCCTCACGATGTTTTCCTTCATCTTACTTACTATTAGTCTCATAAAACTTAATTCGTAATTAATGAGGGATTTTCCGAAAGCCATTAAAAAAGAAAAAGTAGTTCCAAATGGTTCCATAGATGGCGTTGACCGAACATGGATTAGCGACCTTGAGATATAATAAAGTACAAATATTACAAAAAAATAAAAACCGACTTCAAAAGTAAAAAAAATGAAAAATAATATTTCAGCCCATGACTTTTACGTTCGAATCTATAAGTTTTTTTTTTCTAACCTATTTCATCCCTCTGCTGGGCAAAGGCCTCCCCTTTAATCTTCCAACCATCTCTATCCTGGGCAAGCTCTGGCCACTTGTCGTCAAAAGCATCCAAGAAAATTAATTTGTTTTATCGAAGTCGCTGTCAAGCCGGTACGATTCGCGACTGGGCTTGCAGTAATTTATTGGCTTGGCTTGACACCGACTCCAATAAAACAAATTAATTTTCTTGGATGCTTTTGACGACAAGTGGCCAGAGCTTGCCAAGGATAGAGATGGTTGGAAGATTAAAGGGGAGGCCTTTGCCCAGCAGAGGGATGAAATAGGTTAGAAAAAAAAAACTTATAGATTCGAACGTAAAAGTCATGGGCTGAAATATTATTTTTCACTTTTTTTACTTTTGAAGTCGGTTTTTATTTTTTTGTAAAAATTTAATTTTTATTTCATAATTTTCAGTGATTTTCAGTGATTAAATATGTTAGTTCGACTCAGACATCAGTTATAAACGTAAAGGGTACCTATATGTTAATTCGACTCAGATATCAGTTATACACGCAAAGGGTACATTGAAACGAAGCAAATCGTTCAATCGCAGACGATTTGCTGTCAATTTTTGAGGAGTTCTATTATGTAGCTCCACAATGTGTCATCAGATCATCACAAAATTAAAATGGGACCACATACGGAGTATAGCATTTCAAACAGAAAAAGATTTTTTTAAACTTGTTAAAAATTGACGAAAATATCGGTGAACATACATAAAAATACATACAACCGAACATAGAACCTCCTCCTTTTTTTTAAAGTCGGTTAAAAAAGATTTGACGTTTAATAAGTGGGCTTTAAGCTCCTATACTGATTAAATTATTACAGACAGACAGAATGGACGAAAGTAAGGGTTCCATGTTTGACTACGGAACCCTAAAAAAAGGACGAACATTACCGACCGCCCCATGTTCAACTGTCGTGTTTCAATGTTTGTAAGGAGGATTGGTATCCATTAGTTTATATCCATGGTTTCGGTATACCTATGCCACCTTCTTTGAAATTCAACCTACAGATATGATTTCAAACTTCTTGGTTATGACCATGTTATGACATTAAACTGACATTAAAGTTCGAATAAATGTAGTCTTTGATCCGAATCAACAAACCAAAACGTCATCTGTATATAATGTTTGTTTTTTTTGTAGAAAATCGTGAATCAATTTCGATAAAATTTATGTGGGACCACCTCTGAATTATGATCCACCAAACAGAAAGAGAATCCTCACAACAAACAGAAAAAGAATCACTACAAGATCAATTCATAATTGACGAGATATCATGTCACAAACATACAAAAAAAAAAAAAAAAAACATACGGGTCGAATTGAGAACCTCCTCCTTTAGTTGAAGTCGGTTAAAAATAGTTTACGTTTGTGTTTTGAGTAAGCAAGAAAAATATGAACATAATAATATACTTCGTCAACGGCAACGGATGCGTCTGACTTAGTGACATGCATTTTTTTTGCTTGTTTTTAGCACAGGTCCAGCACTCTGTCTAACGTTTTTGAATTTTGAAATGGCCTCTGCACATGCGAACTTTGTACAAACTGTCCATGACATTGCGTGTAGGGTTGAAAGCCGGGCTTTGCATTTAACGTCATCTACATTTCGATGCTTTTTATTCGAAATTCTATTATTAAAATAATATTTGAGCTAAAGAATTACGGAAAATCTAAATTTAACTACATTTTTCAACGTTTTTTGTGCACTGAAAAGACATAATTTTATGCAGTCAAATCCAAAGGGTGCGCCAGTTAAGGATGCTGACCCAGCATCCGACATCCAGTTCAAGTAAAGTAGAACGCTATGGAACTGCTAATGCACAAGACGCACTTTGCACCTTTGTCTACTAATCTGGGCCAGCGTTCGATGCTTGGTTAGCATTAAAGTAGATTCAGAGTAGAGTTATCTAGGATAAGGTCTCTCACTCTTGGCGGATCTGCGACCCACAATAAAAATATACTCCCGTAAGTCTGCGTATCATTCTTCTTGCTCGTGTCCCTAGACGGTGTGAGGTGAGGTGAGGTATCTGAAGTCACAGGGGGGCGGGGAGTGGTCGTTCTCTATGTAGAACTATAATCACCTATTCTGTGCATTTAGCCTGAATTTTCGTCTGCGCATTCATCTCGCGTCAATGCCATCTATGGTGGTATATTGGAACTACGTCTTACTAGCTGTCAGAAAACACCTAATTGGTGTAAATAACAGTAGGTAGTCAAGTTTTACTTGGCGTTTTTAAAATCAAGAGGACAAGCTCCTAAGTTTAGCTAGGTCTAGATTTACTTTAACACACTACTCTGTTATGTGGTCAAGTCGTATTCTAACCTCGATCCATTATATTCGAATTATCAAGGCACCTAAATCATTGCTAATAAATTTTGTATACTTTATTTTCTACGTAGGAAGGTCGTCTTTCTCTTTATTTAACATAGGTACAGTTTCATGGCTGTTCTCCACGTCTTTGGGAACATCTTCCACTTTGTCCCAGTCTGCTCTTTCTGCTGATCCGAGTATCACGTAGAAAAGATTTGTGAAGAAGTAGAAACCTGCCGCAACGAAGAAAACTTTTCTCCACTCGTATTCACTGGTCTGAGAATAAACGAAAACATGAAATGTTACAAAAATATAATTATATTTTAGTTTATCGATTAATTTAAAAATTATTTATTATTTTCTATCTTCTATACAGGGTGTTATGATATACAATTTCATTACTTTGATGAGTGAGAATACTCACGATACTGAACAACTTTCCCAAAGAAACATAATTAAGGAAAATTCGTAAAAAGCATTTCCTCAAAAAGTCCAATTTTTTTTTGCGAATTCCCTATTGGTATCGTTCTTAGGGAAAGTTGTTCAATGTCATGGGTATAATCACCCCTTAAAGTAATGCAACTGTTTAGCCAAACACCCTGTATAAAAAAAATTAAATGCTGTTCGGTAAGCGCATCGTTTGTGCATCAATACAAACGTATGTGCATCGCAACAATCATGCGTTTGAATCGATACAAATGCCTATTAATTGCTAGTGAAGCGATTAATTCACGCGATGGACAAACGCACGTTTTTATCGTTGCAAAACGGCTCAGTCTGTACAGGGCCTACTTTGACTAGATAGATGACATTTTGACACTACCTTGTGAAAATATATGTATTTTTTTACTTTTTTTCATTTCATGAGATTCTGGTCGACCTATAATTCTTGAGTCATCATCATCATCATCTCAGCCGATGGACGTCCACTGCTGGACATAGGCCTCCCCCAAGGATCGCCATAACGACCGGTCCTGCGCTGCCCTCATCCAACGTTTTCCCGCCGCCTTCACCAGGTCGACGACCTGGTGAAGGCGGCGGGAAAACGTTGGGAAAACTTTGGGAAAACACTCTAGAACTTTTCGGCCCCCCCGGCCATCGGTTTCTTTGGGCTATGTCAGTTACTCTGGTTCTTCTGCGGATCTCTTCATTTCTGATTCGATCTCGCAGGGAAACTCCGAGCATAGCCCTCTCGAAAGTCACCCAAAGGGCAATCCCTTTGGGTGACTTTCAGCCTTGCGTATTCTTGCGTCAATAAACTTTAATCCCACCGTCGAACAACAAAAACATCGTAGATTACGGCGATCACATGGGAAATTTAAAGAAAATGCCCTTACTTTATGGGGCGTAGAAACGTACCACGGCAATTAAGAGGGGTCGGGTGACTTTGTTTAATTGTTTTGAAGGCCCCCTTTCTCTTGACAAAACAAACTTCACTGAGTGGATTTTGTCGTTAGAAAAGTTGTGCTCGGTCGTAAACAAAAATATTTAAGGCTATTCATAATTACGATGATTTGAAATTAACTCTTCTAGTACCTATTGAAAATGTAAATCGCAGAATCGCTATCGATATCCAATAATTTCAAAGAACAATAGAGGTTTTTACATACTCTAAAAATAGAGGTCAATTGGATCATGTCAGAGGTGATTGAACCTCTGCCCTCAATGGTTTATTTTTATTTCTTAACATGTATACAGGGTGTAAGTGACAGCCTAGCAAATACTGAAAATGCGAACTCAGACCATGAAATTGAACAACTTTCACTATGGAGCCTACCTCAGGAATTGCGAAAAAAAATCAGCTGTCCCATACAAAACTGCTACGCCAACCCAATGATCATACTTACCACATCAGTAAGCAGCAGGCCAGCGATCATAGGCGACTGTGACCCGACCAAGTTAGATGCGAAGTGGCTGATACTGACTACGGTGCCAGCGAAGTTTGGAGTTAATATCTATAACACTATGTAATGATCATACTTACCTCATCAGTAAGCGCAGACCAGCGATCAGAGGCGACTGTGACCCGACCAAGTTAGAAGCGAAGTTGCTGATGCTGATCATAATGCCATTGAAGTTTAGGAGTCATTTATCTCTTAACATCTAATGATTCTATTAATTCCATCAGTAAGCAGCAGGCCAGCGAGGGAGTTATATGCAGTTTCGAAAACTGTCGTAGCGAAGCACGCTGGTGCGAAAAACTTTTTAACTGCCTCATACGTTCGAAACATTGTACGATCATAGGCGACTGTGATCCGACCAAGTTAGAAGCAAAATTGAATATACCAGTGAAGTTTGGGTGTCATATCTATAACATCAGTCTAATGATTCTACTTACCACATCAGTAAGCAGCAGGCCAGCGATCATAGGCGACTGTGACCCGACCAAGTTAGATGCGAAGTTGCTGATACTAACTACGGTGCCAGCGAAGTTTGGACTCAAATCTATGGGGTTTACCTGTAGAATTAATTGAAATTGAACATTAAATAATTGAGATTTCGATAGTGTTATTAACACGCCACCAACGAAGTCGCGGGCAAAAGGTGGTGTAATTTCTAACTCACCGGTACGAGTTGCCCCCTGTAAGGAAGGCAATAGGCTACTTGCAACTAGACTTCTATCATTTTTCAAAGGAACACTTTCACATAGTATTTTAGCTTTCCTCTAAAAATGTGGTCAATACTTACCGAAAATTTTGTCTTTTTTTTGCCTACTCCGTAAAATATATTTGTCCCTAAAGATTTTCTAAGTGTTGATACGAAAGGGTCCGATGATAAACCCTATAAAACATTGAGTGGATAGTAAGCTCTTATCTGTTACATATTTACTTTGTTGATAGTTTATTCTAGAATTTACTGAGATATTTACGAGTATGGAATGGTGTTAAAAAAGTTTGTTCAAGGTTAGAGTTAGTTTTGTATCGATCATTCATAAGTTCATAACAGATACAATCTCATCTTTCTCACTAATATAGTGGAGTACCTGAAGGTATTTATTTCAGAACCCGTTAAAACTATTCCGATTTAGATAATTTCTTTTAAAATGTAGGTTTAATTTAAAATAGTACAACCTTTACAGTCTAAAAATTTACGTTTTTTTAATGTATTTTTAAATTACAGTTTTAACGTACAAAATAGATATTTATTGATTAAGAATATTTAAATAATAAGATAATTGTTTTGATCCCGGGCTAGATTAACTTCTGCGAGTCGTAGCTAATTGACTTTAATGTTTTTGGAAAGTTTATGAGATTTTCTTTCTTGCGATAAACTTTATTTTACATTTATTATTAAAATTTTTATTTTTTTGTCTTCCAACTTTTAACATGACTAACACTCAGTTCAAGAAACGCGCATTTAGAGTGAATCTTCCATTTAATCCCTTGCTAACTTTTACTACGTCAACAAGACAAAAAATGACAGCAAGAAATTTTATGGAGGATTAACATTTATGACCGTTTCTGAAACTGAGCGTAAGAGCGTCAATTTTTAAACTATAATTGTAGTATTTTAGATTACGAACGTTTAAAAAAACATGAAAATCGGAATAGTTTTGACCGGTTTCGAAAAAATAGACTTTTTAAAGCTACCGGTACTCGAAAACCGCTGAACAGATTTGGATGACAGATGATGATATGGCTACGGAACCCTATCATGGGCGAGTCCGACACGCTCTTGGCTGGTTTTATAATTTTGACATTGTTATGAATGGATTATTTTTGTTGTACTTAAGGCTGGGTATTAGTAGAACAAGCCTCTCTTTCTAACAAGCAAACTTTCGCAATTAGCCATCCCGCTTCAATTGAAAGCAAGATCGCAAAAAAACGCATTTTTCATCAATATCTTTTCTCTTGGGTGTTTGGGGAAAAATCCATCGGTTAGAAGCCCTGCTATAATTATTTACCTTTCAAATGATGGTATATTCAGAAGAAATGGTGTAGTGTGATTCTTGTAAAACTGGTTATAAATCTGAAATCGAGCTTACTTTGCTCCTCTTTTCTATCGAGAAAATTTAATAGAATCGTGTTTTCAACGGTTAGATGCCCTGCAGAAAGTACGTATCTACACTGTTATGTGAACTATATATATTAAATGTAATAATTTGGTTCTCAAAAATTGGTTCGAAAACAGACAAAATAGGTATGACCCCCTCTTAATTGATAGAATATGTTCTGGATTAACCCATGGCATACTTTTTCAAAATCAACGCTGACGAAGTCGCGGGCAACTAGTTTCTTACTATCGTTGTTTGACATTGTAGTTATTTTATTTTTCATATTCATTATTTGTTACTTTATCTGAATTAATTATTTATTGAATGTTATGATAATTTATTTTGAAGACATTTAAACAAATATTATTAATTTTATGTGTACGTCCGAAAGGGCAAGATTTGACGGATTCCATTTAATTGTACCAACACTTGCAAATTGTTAAATCTAAAAGATTTACTTACTTACTACAGATAATAACAAGCAACAAGTCAAGCAAAAAGAAGAAGAAGTAGAATTAGTAGGATGGGTTTGAAGCTCACCATGTATCCAGTGTTAGTGGAGACCTTGAGAGCGCAGATGATGACGAGCAGCGACTCCACCACGTACATGTTCTTCGGCACAAATGCTAGAACTATTAGACCTATTGCAGGTGGGATACAACCTGAAAAATATTAAAATTTAGTTTCCTGGATGCACTTTAGGGTTCTGCAATGCAATTCTCTAAGCGCAAACATCGTCACAACAGTATATGTCAATAGTCACAACTTTAAATTCGTCACTGAAAAATCGGCGATCTTCTTCTTCTCATCGAGTGGGCAGTGCCCTGGTATCAGAGATTTCTCAGACCGCCTTACGGCCTCTGGCGAGCTGACAATTCTGTATTCGCTATATTTATCACAGATTATTTAATAGTTACTACCGTAATAGATAGTTCACTCAACCCGATTTTTCGAATTTCGAACGCGCAGTTCAGGAACGAAAAATAAAATGAGCCTTATGTCAATGAGCGACGATGCACACCTCGGAGGTGTCCGGCTGTCAATCGTACCTGAGCTGAGGAGTGAGACAGGCCTGTATTTATGTCATGTGTCTAACTCATATAAAAAGCTTCGATGATCTGAAGGATACAAGAAGGATGTTACATTTGTAAGCTGGTCGAAGTTTTTGGCAGCGATGTGACGCTTAGAGAATTGCACTCCAGATTCAAAAATGCAATTACCTATAGAGTTTGCAATTTTCCGAGCATTGGTGACGCTAACAATCTTCTTAACAATCAACATATCAGTGAACCAGCTGAAGAAGAAATTGGTGAACCACATCACGAAGAATGGAAGAGCTGTCAGAACACCATTCTGTAACCAATAAAAAATTAACATGATTAGAAAAATATGAAATAAACATGAATGATCAATACTCGTACTTCCTCAGGCTGTATTCTAAGTAAAACATAAGACAAAAAAATGAGTACAAAATTTATATTTACTGTGCAAATCAATTTCAATGAGATGTTGCGTGACTATACAACTATTTTTTTTATTATTATAGCCTTTTATTTCCTTTTTATAAAAATTCACAATTTCATCAAATAAAAATAAAAATTTATAACAATTTCATTTCATTTCAAGCATGCAAAAAAAAATTGATTCAGATATATTATTATTAATTAAGTTAAATTACATAAATTCTTCTTTTTATAAAGGACCTCTCAACGAGTAAAGGCCTCCTCCATATTTCTCCAAATGTTTCTATCTTTCGCTTTTAAGATCCAGTTCTTTCCAGCTATTTTGTTTAATTCGTCTGACCATCTCTCTTTAGGTCTTCCCCTTTTTCTTTTAGTGGATAATCTTGCCCATACATTCACTTTTTTTGTTGTTGTTGTGGCTATACAACTATACCACACTTTTATTCTACGTTGAAGCGTGATTATGATTATGACTGCATCAAGCAGTGATGAGAAAAGACTGTAAGATTGCTCCAATGATAAACATCGTAATGAGTACATATTAGTTCTCTTTCGCGATGATGATTATGAGACAGCTCAGTACAAAAACCTAATTGTACATTTCGAAATCAAAACCAACACTTACCGCTTTAATATTAACGCCCATAACTTTGTCCATAAAGGAGGGTACTTCGGTGAAGAGAGTGAGTTGACCCCAGGTCTGGCCGATATGCGCAAGAACAATAGCGTACAGAGCACGAGTGCGCAGTAAAGGTAACCACGGGACTGATAAGTGCTTCTGAAATAGTAAAAGAAATATTGATACTACAGAACCATAAAATAAACTACTATGTTGTTCCCATAGAAATATAAAGTGCTGCGGGCGGGCGTTCGGGCTAAAATTAGGCTGTTATGGTTTATTTCAATATTGCTATGTTGAAGATGCATGTTTCTCATTTCTGCCTGTTTGTGAATTCTTGTTTGACGACGCTTGTGATGACCGTTTTTTGGTGCTATACTTTTATGAATCATAACCAATGAATGTCTTTCATCATCACGTTTTTTTTATTTCCCCAGCAAAAGTGCACAATCTTAGAGACTACTGAAGAAATTTGAATTATTAGGGTTCGAAGCAGAAGGCCCTAAAATGCCAAACAATTTTTTTGGTTTATTTGCTTGTTTCAAAAATTATTCACTCGAAGTCTTGGTACAATCTAGAAGTTTTTAATTAAATAAATACGCTTACGCTTAAATAAATAAGTCACACATCACAGGTTTAAATTATAATTATTTCACTGTTAAAATAATTATTTACTGATTGATACCTTTGCTTCTCCAGTTTTTAGACCAATTCCTTCTTCAATGTATCTTCTCTCAGCCATAGATATCTTAGGATGCTGTGCCGGAGTGTCAGCAACCATGACATGGACAATCACACCGATTATGCAACATTTGATTCCGAAGAATCTGAAGATACCTGGCCATCCCAGTGGTGAAGCAGCAATGAAACCAGTTATCGTTAGTCCCAGAACCGTTCCAAGAGCTTGACCTAAAATCCAAAGAAGATAATAAATTAGCTCAATCTTGTAGCTCATCCTTTTCTAAGGCTCTCTTTCGTTGCAAGAAGTCCGTATATGAAGGCCAGCTTCATATACGAACTTCTTGCAACGTTTCGTCCCTAAACGTAAGTTCAAAACTCTTACCTCCTGCTGCAAATCCTACCAATCTTGAACGTTCTTCCAAAGGAGCCCACATTCCAAAGAAGGTGTTAAATCCTGGTATGACACAGGCTTGAGTTAGACCTTGGAGTATTCTGCACAACAACGTGCTTATCCAACCTCCCTACGGAACAAACAAAAAACTATTAGCATGTGCCGAAATTTTACTAAATAACGGAGAAAAATTTACTGACCCAGCATATGACAATAATATAATAAAAGATGCTGTTGATCTCAAATTCACGTTCTAAAAAGACAATAAGTAAGTAGGTATCTTTATTTTTGAAGAACCTATCTCTGCGCATTAATGAAAGGATGTTAATCCATCTCAGATAGCGAATATTACTAAAACGTCAAAAGGTATTGGTTACATCAAATTAAAAATAGAAAAATTCAGTGGCGAACAATGATGGCGAACGAGATTTTAATACTCAGCCTGCCTACCCGGGTCATATGTACTTTTTTAAAATAAGCTACCAATACTTTTGCCGGACTATCCGAATTTTGCACATTCATTTTTTGTGCTGCACATCATGGCTATAAAATGTAATAATAATACTTGCAAATAAAAATTTGATGAAAACAAAGTAATAGGCACTTACATAGTACGCAATCCATGGAAAGCAAAATGATAAAATACCGTTGATCATCAAAGCTCCAGTCAGCAGTCTCTTAGCCCCAAACTTATGAGCCAGTTGACCAGCTGGGATCTGAAGTACCATGTATCCCCAAAAGAAGGATGACATGATCGTGTCCTGTGTTTGCTTGTCCCACGTGAATTGCGGATACTGTATACAAATAATTTATTAGTCACCAGCATTTTCCTTTATGTTATGGGACATCATGTCAAAAATATAACCTATTGATTGAAAACAAGAGGGTAAAAAGGGGTAACTATTGGTTGAGGCGTGAATTTGGATCGAAAAAATAATAATTTCCACATAATTTCTATTCTAAGGCGGCGGGAACCCATTGAACGAGGGCAGCGTAGGACCGATCATTGTGGCGATCCTTGAGGGAGGCCTATGTCCAGCAGTGGACGTCTATCGGCTGAGATGATGATGATGAATTTTTATTTTAGATTGGTGTGATATTCCTAAAATTTACTAAATGATAAGCATAATAAAGTGTTATCGTGACTTAGATATTTTTCTATTTTCGCGCGAATGAACGACATAAAAGGCGTAATAATTCTAGCCTTATCACGCCCATTATGCTACGGCTGCAGGGCCCCATTTAATAACATGACAATTATTGTGATTTACGATGGCAACTCAAGGTGCATTGCTAAGAATGTTAGGAATACACGCGAGTATTCCTGCCAATTAAGGCTGTCAAGTGACTTATTATAATAAACTTACCGGAGGTTTCAACAGCAAAGCATGTAGAAGTCCATCTGGCTCGAATGTTGCTCTAGGTACGCTACTACTATTTTCTTTTTCCAAAATTACGTCACTAATATTTCCTACGTCTCCTTCACTGTAATTTCCAATAAGGATCTCACTATGGTTGAACACATCAGTTTTGTTATCTGTGAGATGAACAGGATCTATGTCTACTATCATTGCTACAAATGCTACTCCCATAATTACTCTCAGGGTATATGCAGCAGTTAAACAAAAGAATATGACCAAACATTGTTGATGTCTGTAACCCCATCCTGAAACTGAAATAATATTTATGTTATAATCATCATGCGGATATTTCAATTCAAAACTATAATAAACTATGTTCATTAGAAAAAGAACAGTCAAGTAATACCTACAACACAATGTCATTATAAATTTTAATTTAAATACCTCAGTTTGCTCGTTAAACATATACTTCACTCTCTCTTCCAGTAGTGTCTTTAACGGGTATCATCATAGTTTGAGCGTCAGTGATATATAATATGAGTGATTAGAAAGATCCTATATCCAGTAAGTGAAGTAAATCGAAGGCGTAAGTTCTTTTTTCATAATTGGAACACTACATCGATTATCAACAAATGGAACTCATCATCAGCATTATAGTCTACGTCTTGGGCACATGCATATTCTCAAGGAAGCTCAGCTACGAGATGTGATTAGTCTACCACGTGTGTTCAATTTGGTTGTGGATTAGTGGACTTTACATACGCATCAGAATTTCTTCTTTGTCGAAAACAAATTTCACGATGTTATCCTTCACTGTTCAGGGTTCTCAATCAACGTTTCATAGCACTTTATACAAAACTTTAAAATCAAACTTACTTTTAAAGTCACTATTGCTGTGTAGCACGTTATTTTCACTTAAATTTGTTTTAACTTTTTCCTCGTCCTTCATAGTTTCTATAACAGATACTAAACAGGCTGCCTTTGTAACTTAAACTATTTTAATGACTAGCTCTGAGTTAAATGAGTACGTACGTGCTATCAATTAATGCATGTTTATATAATGTATATACGTAAATTATATCTCAAAGCAAATATTAGGCGATACCTACTAGTCTCAAGGCAACAATTTCGTTCTGCGTAAAAAAAAAATTATCACAAAGAAGGTACTACCTGTTATAAACTGGATGATTATTTAAAAATGCTTTGGTTTAGGTTAAGACCTAAGATACAAAGTTATCACTTATTTTATTTTTTATTTTACATTATTATATTTGGGCAATTAAGGGAAAGAAGATATTTTCGCTAAATTTATTTATTTATTTATGCGTCGGAAACCGCTATAAAATAACAATTGTTTAATAATTCGGCAGTCACCTGCGGTCACCGAAACATTAATTGACCGAAAATATCTAGAGAGCTTTCGGGCTTATTTATTATACCGACTTTGTTTTATTTTTTTATTTATTTTAATACTTACGAATGTACAACTATTATAATTAAAACAATACATATAACTAATAATAACTATAATTAAAATAATATAGGTAAGAAGGTAAGAATTAACTAAAGTTTTTAAATACCGTTTAAACACCATAGGTACGTTATTATAAAATATTCGTTAAAGAAAAACTGAACTGTAAGTTGCATAAAATTTTATTGCATATAAATAAATGATTCTGGCTATGAATATTAAATATATACCACTACTTTTCTTTTCTTCCTTTTTGAGAGTATCGTGTTGCATTTTTTGAATTTTGTAACTTCGGTTACATTCAAAAATTCAAATTAAATACGTTAATTTATTTAAGAGTTTTACTGTTATGCATTTTATTAACGAGTAACTCGAAGAACATAGGTTCTAATTAGGAAGGTCGTTTTTCCTTTGTTTCAGAATTGGAAAGTTTTATGACATACCAAAGTCAAAGCTATTACAGTTTCTAGACTTTATGTTCTAAGTAGGAAGGTTGTTTTTTCCTATATTTAACATAGGTATAGTTTCATGGCCGTTCTCCACGTCTTTGGGAACATCTTCCACTTTGTCCCAGTCTGCTCTTTCTGCTGACCCAAGTATCACGTAGAAAAGATTTGTGAAGAAGTAGAAACCTGCCGCAACGAAGAAGACTTTTCTCCACTCGTATTCACTGGTCTGAGAATAAAAAATAATATTGACATTATTATAATAAAACAAAATATTTTCTAAATTTTTTCCAAGTCCAGCATTTGCATGAACTGTCTTCTTTCTGCGAGTGTTTTGACTTTCTGACACGACACTATAATGAACTTTTTCCTAATCTGTGGTTTAGGACTAGGTTTAGGACTTCATATTTTTTTTTTTATAGTCGTCAGGACAAAGATGGGGTTAAAGATGTAGCGAGCTTACCCAGAATGGCACTGGCACTCCTGCACACTGACGGAACGCAGCAAGCTGCTTGGCGCCAGACTCCAGCAGGAGGGTGGTCGCGAGCCAGGCGTCTCCTTGCGGAGCCTACCACACCGCTGTGGGGGATCGTTCAGCCGACACCACAAACTTGGTAGCTTGTGATGCCGTTGCCCGGGGAGGACCGCTAGGAGGTAGATCCCTGGTAGATCCCCAACCACCCCATATACCTCCACTACTTCTCCTTCTTTATACCAAGTCTTAAAGAACGTGTTGTTTTCTATCAGGTGACTAATAATTATCTCTTTTTATTACACTCAACTAAAATTCACGGTTTCGATAGTTGATACAACATATTTCCAAGGTCAACTAACTATAGTAGATTATAGTTTCGGGAACACTATCTAATACGACTTCTTACCACATCAGTAAGCAGCAGGCCAGCGATCATAGGCGACTGTGACCCGACCAAGTTAGACACGAAATTGCTGATGCTGATCACGGTGCCAGCGAAGTTTGGAGTCATATCTATGGGGTTTACCTGTCGAAATAATTGAAATGGTACATAACTACGCACAGTATAATATTTACCCTTAAAATCTGGCTGAGTTCTTTTACCGCGTTTTTTGTAATAGGTACCTACAGGTAGTGATTACAAATGCATGAGTACAAAACTCACGTGTGACGGTTTACCAGATAACGATCCGCCGCGTGGTCACATGATTAAATATCCCTACACATACAAAGCTTCATACAAGCAACTGCTGTCGGTGCACTCACAAATGTGCGCGTGAGGTCGCGCTATTTGTGAACGACTGACAGCGGCCGCTTGTATGAAGTTTTCGATCCGGATGGATATTGACTACGTGACGGGCTCACTCATGCATGTGACATGAGTGAGCCCGTCACGTAGTCACATCATGTCACACTGGAAAGAGTTTCGGTACTAGTTAAATGTAGATGATCTGAGGTTTCAGAATATCTCTGACTACCCTCGGGGAATATACAGGGTGAAATTGATATCATTAGCATCCTTTTATACTATGAGTCTACCCATCAAACTGAACAACTTTTACGCTTACGCTTACGCTTACGCTTACGCTTACGCTTACGCTTACGCTTACGCTTACGCTTACGCTTACGCTTACGCTTACGCTTACGCTTACGCTTACGCTTACGCTTACGCTTACGCTTACGCTTACGCTTACGCTTACGCTTACGCCTACGCTTACGCTTACGCTTACGCTTACGCTTACGCTTACGCTTACGCTTACGCCTACGCTTACGCTTACGCTTACGCTTACGCTTACGCTTACGCTTACGCCTACGCCTACGCCTACGCTTACGGTTACGCGTAGGTACGCTTATGCTTACTACGCGACGGATAAGTTAGAGGGGATCAAAAAATCATTGTAAGCTAACCATGAATCCAACATGAGCCGAGATCTTAAAAGCACAGATGATGATGAGCAGCGATTCCACCACGTAAATGTTCTTCGGGACAAACGCCAGAGTTATGAGACCTATTGAAGGTGGCACGCATCCTGAAAAATATGAGCACAAATTATTATTCGATTTAGTTTTAGATTTATGTTGTTGTGTGTGCCACACACACACATAGCCATAAGTTAGTTATAAGTGATTTTTCGCTCCATAGAGAGCTCATTATACATCTGAACTCCGAATATATATAATTATCATTTATTATACGACACTACGATACCGCAATTAATACGTACCCCGTGCCCCGTACGATTCATGTAATACCCAAGTTCTTTTTTCTTTTTGTATTTTTTATTATTTGTTAGCAAATCCGAAGGTTTTATGAGTAAAAATTAAAAATAATTTTATATTTTACTAGCGACCCGCCCCGGCTTCGCACGGGTGCAATGGTGATGTAAACCTGACTCTTGAATCACTCTATCTATTAAAAGAAACCACATCAAAATCCGTTGCGTAGTTTTAAAGATCTAAGCATACATAAGGACAGACAGGCAACGGGAAGCGACTTTGTTTTATAATATGATAGTGAAGTCACAATATAAATTAGAATGACCTAAATACATTGAAAAAATATAATACAGGGGGGTCTTAATTTTATGCTGACGTAATTAAAATTTCCTACCCAAAGAGTTGGCAATTTTCCTAGCATTGGTGACGCTAACAATCTTTTTAACAATCAACATATCAGTGAACCAGTTGAAGAAAAAGTTGGTGAACCACATCACGAGGAACGGAAGAGCTGTCAGAAGACCATTCTGCAAACCAAACAAACAAGTAAGTGACGATGTATAACAATAAAACCGGTCAAGTGCGAGTCGGCCTACTCGCGCACGAGGGTTACGTACCACACCACCACAGAACATAGCAACGTTTTTTGTCCGTGACCTTTAGCGCGAGACCGACTCACACTTGGCCGGTTTTTAGTATTTTTTGTTATTCTGTAGAGTTTGTTCTATAAACAAATTAAGTTTGACGCTAGTATGTATTACCGTTTTTGCGATAGAGCGTGAAGAAAAGACGTTGATAAAAACTAGTTTCTTGTTGAGAACCCCCCTTAATTTTAAACTTTTTGTCATTTTTATTATTTGTTAACATATCCGCCGTCATAATGCATAATCTGAGAAAATTTCAACTATCTAGCTATTATGGTTCAAAAGTTACAGCCCTAACTATTTAGGGCTGTAACTTTTGAACCGTAATTGGACCACCTACCGTCCGTCTGTCCTACCTATGTAGGACAGACGGACAGACGGACAGACGGATGGACAGACGGACGGACGGACGGACGGACGGACGGACGGACAACGTAGGCTTAGTAATAGGGTCCCGTTTTCACCCTTTGGGTACGGAACCCTAAAGAAGTAGTCATAATAATTCCAGAGTCCATACCACAGTATGTCATCCATGCGAATTCGAACCTGGACCTCAAGATTGAGTTTCCATAGCTATCCGCAACGCACCATCGACGGACGCTCTGTAATCGAATCGGCACGGATGACATGCCATGTACCAATGAGTAACTGGTCTCAAACGGTGAAGGAAAATATCGTGAGGAAATCTGCATACGCTGAAGAAGAAATACCTATGTCAAGTCTACCAATCCGCACTGGTCACGTGTGTCACGTGTGTAATACCCATACAACCTCCTAGGCCTGTGCCCTGCAGAAGGACGTATGTAGGCTGCTGATAATGATGATGATGATGATACCACAGTATAAAAAAGATTATTTAGTACTACATCTATACATACACTCCCCATTTATTGATAATTTATTGCAAGCGAGATGCTGTAAAGCTTAGGAACTGTTTAAAACGTGGCGAATGATTTTGACTATCATGCGGTGATGACAAAAGACTGGTAATTTGTTCCAACGACAGAGTTGTGATTATCACGTAAAGGTGCTCTTTGTAATAATAGAACATCATTGTCCAATATGCATGCTGTTGCATACCTATTCTTAGTGCATAGTCAAGGGCTAAAGCTTTTTAAGTGTTTTGTCTATGTGCCGTTGGTGTGTCTAATAAAATAAAAATAAAAAATAAAAATAAGTTTCCACTAGCAATGGATCGCGTCGCGTGATCGGAGTGGACTAACCCAACGATGTGCATCATGTCCATATTCCATTTTTGTCCAATATAATCAATTTATCCATCGATAATATCAATATGCCCCCATTTTGGGGAGACCTATGTCCAGCAGTGGACGTCTATCGGCTGATATGATGACGATGATGAATATCAATTTGTCTTATAATTATAATCCATACAATTCCCAACTAAATAACAGTTACCTTAGTCAAATATTGACTTACTTCTTTAATATTAACGCCCATGACTTTATCCATGAAAGAAGGGACTTAAGTGAAGAGAGTAAGCTGGCCCCAGGTCTGGCTGATATGCGCAAGAATAATAGCGTACAGAGCACGGGTGCGCAGTAAACGTGCCCATGGAACTGAAAGGTGTTTCTGGAAGTAGTAGGAAGGAAATCTGCATTAGAAACCCAAATAAATTCTTCATCTAACATAAATTGCTTCTGAGGAAATTTTTGCTGATTCATAGTATTATAAATGATACAGCATTAGAAAGAGTACCCAATACTACATACAGTATGCACACTCCATACCCCCACCAATTTTAACCTCACCCGTGCTTGGCAGAAAGCTTGGCGAAAAATGTACGTAATGACGTATTCCTGTCTCGCTGACTACTGTATTGTACATGCTTACCTCTTCTTGTAAATTTTTCCCATTTGTATGAAATGACAGCTCTGTTTCTGAGATGTGTCACTTAAACATAGATATATTATATGCACTTAAATGATGACCAGAAGGAACGTGTGGAACACAATGACGAAAGTGAGACCTCCAAAACAAATACAACACAACAGTTCGAAACAACAAGTCTATTTGAACTAAGTTGTATTTGGTTTGGTGTTCCACACGTTCCGTCTGGATTTTGTTGTAAGTCTGTAATTATGTTACTGATACCTTCGCTTCTCCAGTTTTTTGACCAACTCCTTCTTCAATGTATCTTCTCTCAGCCATAGATATCTTCGGGTGTTGTGCCGGAGTATCAGCAATCATGATATATACAACCACACTGATTATGCAACATTGGATCCCGAAGAATCTAAAGATACCTGGCCATCCAAGTGGTGATGACGCAATGAAACCAGTAATTGGGAGTCCTAGAACCGTTCCAAAGGCTTGACCTGTCATCAAAAGAATGAAATTAATAATTGGCATCAAGAATCTTATACATATATTATAGTAACGACGAAAGTACTTGCAGTTATTTGTTCGCTAACCTGCCTTTAACAATCTGCACCAGACTTACAAGATGGCAGGTGACCCGTTTCCTTCATTTTTAGTTGTGAGAAGGTTGCTAATTTATAGCGATCCAAAATATTTTTTCGTGGGTAGATAGAGGACTCAATCAAAGTTAAATACTTGTTTTTAACGTTTGATCCCTTTACGTAAGCTCTAAATTATTACCTCCTGCTGCAAATCCCGCCAATCTTGAACGTTCTTCTAAAGGAGCCCATAATCCGAAGAACGTGTACATTGCTGGTACGACACAAGCTTGAGTAAGACTTTGGAGTATTCTGCACAGCATAGTGCATATCCAACCTCCCTATGAAACAAAAGCCCATTAGAGCCTTTTCCCACGCAGTTACCGTGTCACAAAAGATGGACTGTTTCCATCAAAACGCTCTTAATGAGTAGAAGACTAGTATAGTATACACATAAAACCCTTCTCTATTCGATGATAGGCCTGTGCCCTGCAGTGGGACGTTTATAGGCTGATGATGATGATTTGATGATAGACGGATGTAATGAATAGAGCAGCATAATTAAAGCAGCAAAGTCATGTTTCATTTAATGAAAAAAAATTGAAAGCTATGTAGTAAGTACTTTAAGTAATATAATCTTGTAAGGACTTATATTGTCATGGTCTTATACCAAATTTCCATGCAAACTTGCTTTAAAATTAGATTTATACTTACATAGTATGCAACCCATGGAAAACAAAATGAAGATACACCGTTGATCATCAAAGCTCCAGTCAACAATCTCTTAGATCCAAACCTGTGAGCTAATTTACCAGCTGGTATCTGAAGAACCATGTATCCCCAGAAAAAGGATGACATGATCGTGTCCTGTTTCTTTTTATCCCACGTGAATTGCGGGTACTGCAAAAAACATTGTGCATCGTGTATAGTTACTGGGTTTTGGTTCAAAACTTTATAGGTCGAGACGTGAAATTGGAAACAAAATATTCCTTAACTATCGGGTGTTAACTTATTATAACTTACCGGGGGTTTCAGCAGTAAAGCATTAAGAAGTCCTTCAGGGTTAAACGTTGCTTTCGGTACGCTACTACTATTTTCGTTATCAAAAATTACGTCACTAATATTTCCTATGTCTCCTTCACTGTTATTAACAAACCCGCTATTGTTAAAAACATCTGTTTGGTTAACTGTAAGATGAATAGGATCTATATCTGCTATCATTGCTACAAATGCTACTCCCATAACTACTCTCAGGGTGTAAGCAGAAGTGAAACAAAAGAATAAAACCAAACATTGTTGATGTCTGTAACCCCATCCTGAAACTACAAATAATTTCGTTATTCACACTATTATTACAATTATAGAGCAAAGATTAAATTTTTTGTTTGTTTGTATTGAATAGGCTCCGAAACTACTGGACCGATGAATTCTTTCACCATTAGAATGCTACGTTATCCGTGATGCAGGTATGAAAAAAAAACGGTCAAGTATCTCGGGAAAAAAAAGGAGCATTGCAATGCGTGCCAGGCACGAGCACAGCTAGTCTAAACTAATATTATAAAGAGGAAAGATTTGTACCTATTTTTGTATGTTTGTATGTTTGTAATGAATAGGCTCAAAAAGTACTGGGCCGATTTAAAAAATTCTTTCACCATTAGAAAGCTGCATTCACCCTGAGTAACATAGGCTATATTTATTGCTAGAAAAGATTAGACGTCCACCCGTGCGAAGCCGGGACGGGCCGCTAGTTGATTATATTTATGTTATGTCGGAGGCGGATTCGATCTTAGCAGAGTTCGGTCATAAACTAACCGTTCATTTGTTTTCTGCTCCTATTCAATTTCTACCGCAGCGACTACTTCATTACGAAAATAGTTAGGTACGTAAGATATTTAAATATCGATATCGTGCGCCGGCGCACACAAGTTGTACTCTCGTGCGTCTTTAATACTCCTGAATCTGATGCTACAGCGAGGGGTTATGAGAAGACGAGTTTACTTTGGGGTTTATGCGCTTAACGTTTTTGTGAAATTGGTTGGTCAGTTGGTCAGTGCATCGCTTGTTCACATTTATGGAACTAAAAATTTTTGAACTTCACATAGTATACAGAATTTCTTCTTCGCCAGTATGCAGGTTTCCACACGATTTTTTCCTTCAAGGTTCACAATCAGCTGTTGATGGTACGTTATTACAAACATTCAATTAAAACTTACCTTTAAAGTCACAATTGCTTTCTGCCACGTTATTTTTACTTAAATTTGCATTTGCTTTAACGTTTTCCTTGTCCTTCATAGCTTTTGTTTCAGTAACTAACTCAACTGGCAGCCTTTAGAACTAATACTATTTAATGATAACCTCTCAGTATAATGATATTGTGCTATCAATTAATGCATAAATTATATCATAAAGCAAATATATTCTAGGCGATACTGTTATCAAGGACAAAATTCCTTGATTTGCATGTGCATTACGATGATTGTTCATTTTCTTTAACAGTTCTTAGGTTTAAAGTTCCAGTATCATTAAATACTCTTTAATATTTTTTGAGCCACAGATGGTTCAGACAATTTGGTCTGTAGGATCCCATGAAGGCCTGTTTTCACTAGTGCGGCCTGATTGAGGTTATTTGGTGTTGAAGCTGCTGCCGAAGTTCTTTATAGTTGCTTTAAAGTGTTTCTGACTTGGATTAATATATAGGGTGTACAATAAAATGGGACAGCTACTCAAAGGGGTGCTTCAGACCATCAAACTGAACAACTTTCTCTATGGGACCAATATCGAAATCGCGAAAAAAAAATCCGCTCTCCCATACAAAACTGCAAACATAACTCGACTAAAATGTATGGGACAGCAGATTTTTTTTTCGCGATTTCGATATTGGTCCCATAGAGAAAGTTGTTCAGTTTGATGGTCTGAAGCACCCCTTTAAGTAGCTGTCCCATTTTAATTTACACCCTGTATACCACTAGCACTATCTAGTATCCGTGTAACTGATGTATGAAGGCATGCTGGCTGATGCCTTCCGAAGCATAAAAGAGTTAGAGAGGAAATACCACTAAGACGTGCCCACACACATCCTGAATTCCGAATCAGGATTGTGATTTTGTATAGAATTTGATACCTCCGCAGTAATGGATCTTCTTCTTCTTCTTTTTGTAGTGCCATCTCCTATCGGAAGTTTGCTATCATGAGGGCTATTCGGACCCTGAAGACTGCAGCCCTGAACAGTGAGGTAGAGTTCATGTCGAACCATTTACACAAGTTCTTAAGACAGGATATCCTTCTTCTACCAGGCATTCGTCTTTCAAAATTTTCCTCCTGTATTGTGTGTATCTGGAAATGTTGGTGTTTTTCACTTCTCATATTGTGGCCGAGGTAGTGAAGTTCCGAGTTTTTTATGGTTTTCAGGATTTCTACTCATCCATACTCGAAAATACATACGAAATCGTAATCCTGATTCGGGATTTCTGTATGTATGTGGCGGACCTAAAATGAGCACCCATCCAAAAACGGGTTGCCGTTGCTCAGCTGATGGTTTTGAATACGATTAGGCACAGAAGTTAATAATTATTTGATTTGTAAAATGTCAGTAGGTTTTCCTAATGGAACCTCCATAATTGCGACGCGACGGTGGCTGGAGTATGCACAAATCCATGCCATGCCATGTGTGGTCTGGGTTTTTTACTTACGAATACGATGTACTTGTTATTTATTCGTATGGCTTTCCATTTCTGCGGAGATAGTAAAATTGTGGCTAAAGTTTGAAGCCATAGTTTGGCTCTCGGGGCTAGTTCATTTAATTCCCGGATTCCACCATCAAGTCTTCTGCCGGGGCACTCGTTAACAATATGCTCAATATGGAAATAATTTATTCAAAAAAGCATTAAGATTAATCACAAAAATAAAGCGGTCAGCACAAGCGTCGTCAAATACAAAGATATAAAAACAGTCACAAATCAGCAACAAGCTTCGTCAGAACAATGAAATACAAGCTCAGTCAAATAACCCGCCCCTTGTCGATCCCGGTGCAAAGGAGCCCATAATGCTTGCAGCGTTGCCACGTTGAATAGCTAAGGCTAGCCTCTGCACCAGAAACGACCCGGAACGGGGGTCACAATTACGCTCCCTCAGTCAACGGCCAACCTCCGCAATGAAGGTCTTAGCCTCGGCACCCCAAACCCCCGTGGTCTCAATAGCGACAGGAACGAGAACTAGAACTTTACTATCGCCATGCTCGTGTCAGTGAGAGATTTTGAGTGTTAGCGGGGACTTTGTGGGGATAGCCTTGAGCCTTAAACAAATAAATCTCTCATTTGAAAAGCTTTTAATCGAAGAAACAGCAGCAATACAATTATTTGTAATGAGTCTTAAATTGATTAACAATAGTCACATAGTAGGCAATAAAAGTAGTAGTAATAGTAGGCAATAGTATAATAGTAGTAGTTATACAAAAGTAATTTATACTTCCATAAGGCATCATCTTCACGAGCGATATTATCGCGGCGATCCTCTCGTCGAACCAAAATATTCCATACTAAATGCGAATGTCTCGTTGCGTTGAAATCGCCGGGTATATAAGCTTATTATTAATCTGTGGTATTATGTAGTTAGTTTGTGGTTTACGTAGCAGTAGTAGTAGGGATGGCGCCTAACAACGAAGTAAATGTTTACCTACTGTCTTGTGGAAATATTTACTGGATTATTAACTTGCGTAATTTTTGTTCAATGCGGTTCATTTCCAAAGAAGTTCATTGACATTTAATAATTTGAATGAGTATGCCTCAAGAAAGATGAAGCCTGAAAAATGACACAAAGTTATTTATTGGCTAATACCTTGATCCAGATCGAAAAATATAATTTTCGGTTCCATACCTACTTGTGTAAAGGTTGTAAGTGTTAAGTGCATTGTCCACAAATGCCACAAATTTGTCACTGTCAGCAATATCCGTACATTGTCGAAATTTTACAGGCAGTTTTCGCAAAGTTTGCGGACTTTGTACAGATCTTAGTGGGCCGGCCGCACTTTAAGCCGGCGTTGTACAGTCAAGAACACATCAAGCTATGGGGCACTAAATAAGAACGGTACAAAGTTCAAAGTGTCAAGCTTGACGTGCTCTTGACGTACTACAAAGTTGATTTAATCCATTTATTGCGAACTTCGTCCAACTTTGGGTGTATTGTTGACAATTCTCGCACTAGACTGTATGCACTGGCGGGATGGCATGGACGAGAGGATGCAGTGAACATAAAAAAATAGCGAGATGATATCTACTTTTATCTTTTGTTTTAAACTTTTATGACAGTAGTTATTTATTTTTCTGCACTATTTTTATCAGATGTGTCTAACGATAAAGTGTGGTGTGATGTTGATGTGTCATGTGATTCCTTATCGTTTTCGACTCACGCGACTGCTTATCTTTATAACACATTCCACACACATACGGAATTCCGATCCGGAATTCTGAATCAGGATTGTGATTTTGTATAGGATTTGATACTACCGCAATTCCGAACGGTGGAGGAGGGAAATTCAATCATAATCCTGATTAGGAACTCTGGATCAGAATTCCGTTTGTATATGGCGGACCTTAAAAACCAGGTACGTACTATATTTTGAAGTTCATTGTAAGTCAATCACACATCAGCGTCACCTCTCACACCGTGCCGCCGTGATGCAGTGGTGGTCCAGTGACGAGTAACCTTGCCTCCCGTGCAGGAGGCGATGGTTCGATCCCCGTCCAGGTCGACTCGTACCTATTAGTTTTTCGGAATTTATGTACGATTTGTAACACCACTGGGTTTTCGTTGAAGGAAAACATCGTGAGGAAACCTGCATGCTTCAATTTCGCGGCATAAATTGTACACACTGTCCATTACAAGTGGGGATGGGCTCACTCCCTGTCACACTGGACAGAGCTTCGGTACTACTAGTGAAACGTGGATGTTCTGAGGTTTCAGAATATCTCTGACTAACCCCTCGGGAAATACCGTCGTGAGCATATGCTTATGCTTACCTCTCACACTCTCAATACGATCAGAGGGGATAACATATAGATACAGGTGGTACAGACCAGAAGCGCGATTTTCGAAAGGCACGTTCAAAGTCATGCATGATCGAATGACGCACAATCTTCAAAGGAAATTTGACATTTTCTACCGCTGCTGATTTGAACGTGTTACTTTAAAAAATCGCTCTCCAGCGCAGCATTCATAGTATGATGCGCGTGATAAGGCTATTTTTTATCTCCGTTCGTACGCGCGTAAATAAAAAGAGAGCTTTTAGTCGCGATAGTGCTATATCACGCTGCCATACTACGGGCCGCAGACGAACATTTTTTTTTTTAGTTTCCTGACTTTGGGACCTACTACGACCGGAAGAAGGAAAAAATATTATCTTATCTTGAGAAACATAATGTTATGACCCTGTATATCTGATAAAGTGAACGATGCGATGGTTAAAAATCGCATTAAACTGACGCGTTCTGACGCATTGCAAAACGTGAAAAAATCTTATCTTATCTTACTGTATTATGCTACAATTTGTATGTCAGCATGGATCTTAGTTAAGTAAATACTTTCCCATCAGGGCCGGACTGGAATCGGATACCGGCACGGGCATTTCAGAGACATTTCGGCCCTCTAAATCTAGTCCGGTCCATGTAGATCGCAGGAATGATATTGAAACCAGGAGCGTGCAAAGCTAGCTCGAGATTTTGCTACATTATAACGAGCTCGCCAAAATCGACTTGCTTTTCGTTCCCTATGGGCGAACTTAAACCTGACACGCAAAGCGAGCCCAAGATTTTACTGCAATAATTTGCAATACGGTCTAAAACTTGGAGCGAGCTCAAGATTTTATTCTTTTATGTCGAATAATGTAGATGTGTATTCTTTTTAATAAGTATTTCCTATTAATTTATAAGGTCGCTTGAATGCCTGGATCGTCTGGGGGGTCAGCACGCTGGTGGGCCGACTGGCCCATTAGAGCAGCGGCCCACCGGGCATTGACCCGGTATGCCCGTATGGCCAGTCCGGACCTGTGTACCTATAATAATATTTAATGTAATTACCTACCTATACTAAGTTAGGCGGAACTACTGATAACAAAAAGTTATCATGTTGGATTTTATGTGACGGCATGTTTGTAGCCTGACATATTAAGTACCTAACCAGCAATGTTCACTGAATTGCAATTGGAATCACCACGTCATGGAATAACAAAACTCAATACAACGTGTTAATGAATTAACGCAAAACTAGAAAGTAGTTTGTTTAGAATCGAGAGCAGAATCCAATTATCATGGTTTGAACATAGGTAATTTTTTTTCAAATTTTTTATTTTTATTTTTTTGCAAAATTTAAAATTTACTGAACCCGATGACAACCCACCGCACGGGCACACTCACCCTACTTACTACCAAAATAAGATTATAAAAATGTATCCATGAGTACGGTAGCGCTTTTTTTCATTGCTGAAATGATAACAAATCATTTTTGCCTCAAAACTTAAAATACGAATAACTTTAAATTTTAAGTATCAAAATAATGAAATTATTGTTGCAATCTAATTATTTTGTTATAAATCAGTTGGGGTGTATGAGGTTTTGCGCTAATTCATTACCACGTTGTATAAGGGTTCCTTGGCTTCCTCCTCCTAAAAATGGCACATGTCACAAAACCAAAAAAAACAAAAAAAAACCACCAAAATAAACCAAATGTCAAAATCACCTAAGTATTGCTTCAGGTGTGCTTGGCTGTCATAGATTGCCGCTGACATTTCACACAATTCCAGTCTCCAGTCACTAAGCAGCCACTTACTATAAAGAATAGCACTCTTTTTTATCTCCTTTACTCTATGGTTTCAGGGAGTGGGAAGGTGAGAGGAGGGAAAGAGACGGACCCTTCGCTTAGCTACCAATTGCCGAGTGATGGACTTCTCGGAACCCCGAGCCACCAAGCACCTCTGCACCGATCTAGAGCTATTCGAAAAGTACCTGTTCCTTACTTTTTTTGAATCTTACAAATACAGCATAGCTCAGGGAGCTGTAACTGCATATTACTGCGGATTAGGGGGGGTCCACACCAGTGACAGCGAAGCGCCCTGGTAGGTCACCCGAACCAGTGAATGAATTTAAGCAAACTGCCCAAGGGAATCCCTATGTGGTTCTGACCTCGACAGTGGGCGTTGATTACGCGGCTGATTGGGTAGTGGGGATAAGTCTGAATCGGCCAGCGATGTTCCAGTAGCGTCTGTAGACGTCGGAAGAAAATGGAGTGGGCAGAGATCGCGATTGTCCCCCGCGGCGACGACGGGATCCAATATCAGTACGGCGACGCAACATGGAAATCATTGTGTCAGTCGTGTGTCGGTCGTGTTGGGGCTTGCTTTGCCTACGGTTGTGAACCGTCTTATAAACAATTTCGATCAGCTGCCACGAAGTTGAGGATGTGTGCATTGTTGCCGTGCCTCATACACAGTGCTTCTCCTTAGTGTGTATGCATTGTGACGCGGTGTTTTGAACACCATCGTCACAAGACTAAGGCCCGATTCGAACAAACGCGAGTAAATTTTATCCTTAGATTAAGTCGCCGGTTAATCTAGAGTAAACTGATTTTGCGTTTTACCAACCCCAATCTATGAACAAGTTGAGAGTAAATTTTACACGGCAAATTTTGACGGTGTAAAGCTCATACCGAGACTCATGAAATGTCAAAATCACAGTTTCTTGTATACAGGTATAGTTACTTTTCTATAAATCAAAGTTTGATTGAATCCGGCCTTAATAAGATAAGGTTGAATTGTTATGATTAGTTTTTATTTTTGGTCACGCTAGTTATTGTTGCTGTACGAGTATGTTTTTGGTTCGCAAATAAAGAATATCTGTTAATTATGTTATTTTACGGAACTAACTATAGTCCTCATGCTATTTCTATTGGTTCTGTTTTCTGTGACTCCGATTGTAACAGTTTTCCGTTCCATTAGATTCAGGAGGGCAACGATAACTAATAAAAAACATGGTTAAATTAAATGTCTTATAATTTAGATCAAAATTACTGGTTCGTTTCTTTCGTGTCTTTCTTTTTCTTGTCGTCTTGTTCTGTAAAAAAAAATATACTTAAATTTTGGTACATGGAGATAAAAATATTTAACTATACAAAATGGTTTGTTAATCTTTTGACGCCGCTTAAAATATAATCTCTGCTGTACACAGATTTAAAGGCCATGGACGATTAGTTTACAGATTTGTCACAATAGGGGATCGGACAGTCCGGGACAATTAGTCAAGTTAGCAACTTTTAATTGAACGTCAAAACGCGCGCGATGTATGAAAAATTGTACTAAATACCCACAAGTGACGTCATTAAGATTTAATTACTTTTTAAAGTTCATCATGTTATAAAAAAATGTATTCTAGCTTAAAAATAACTAAAAATGTGAGTATAGCGTTTTCAAATGTTTCTTTTACTAAGAATATTTTTCTTTTCGTAATTAAAATTGTGTGTACACACCTATAGGTCTATAGGTACTAATAATGAGATAATAATTTTTTTCTGTTTAGCATTGAGCATAATTGGGATTTAAGCGTGGACACGTAACAAAGAAAAACGTCCGAATGAGGCCGCACTTTAGCCGGCTACACACCGGGTACAAACCGTCTCGTTAACAAGGGCCCTCAGATTTCTCAAATTTAAATTTAACCTCAACTTCCTCCACTAAGAGGAGAGCCAGAGCGATCGTGGATCTGAAAATTTTACACTCTATCCTCAATAATTGATTGGATTGCTCAGAACTGTCTTCGCGGCTGCATACGAATACCAATACACACAAGATAAATTTAATGAAGTAAGTACCAGCAGCTTCGTATCCACAGTCGTCCCAAGGTTGTACATCAGGAGACATGAAGAACGCAAAGATGGTGTGGGTTAGAACGACGAAACCGGCGATGAGACACAGCAGAATACGCCATTGGAAAGGGTTTGTCTGGAATAAATTAATAGGTATTTTTAACCGACATGGTTCTATGTTCTTCTGTAGGTCATCATCATCATCATCTCAGCCGATGGACGTCTACTGCTGGACATAGGCCTCCCCCAAGGATCGCGACAACGACCGGTCCTGCGCTGCCCTCATCCAACGGGTTCCCGCCGTCTTCACCAGGTCGTCGGTCCACCGTGTGAGGGGCCTACCCACGCTGTGCTTTCCGGTACGCGGTCGCCACACAACAGTTTTTCGGCCCCATCAGCCATCGGTTCTGCGAGCAATGTGCCCTGCCCACTGTCACTATAGTTTGCAATTCTTTGGGCTGTGTCAGCTACTCTGGCTCTTCTGCGGATCTCTTCATTTCTGATTCGATCTCGCATCTTCTGTAGGTAGCACAAATAAATGCGAACATAAAACACAACATAAAACACAACACAAAAAATTACACATTTGCATTTTCAGTATATTTTTTGTAAATAAGTACCTAGCACAAATGTTTTTTTTTGTGGTAAGAACCCTCTCTGTGAGTTCTGCTCACACTTGACCGGTTTTTTTCGAACCATAGAGACTCCTGGCAGGTAACGGGTTCGACTTCCGTCTGAAACTGAATTTTTCAAATCATAAAGGTTGAATAATTTTGTCTCGGACGGGACTTGAACCCGCAATCTTCCAAACCGGGAAATTACTTTTTCCAATTTAGCTACTGATGGGTAGTGGACCCAGTGGAAATTTTTCAACCTATTCTCATTTGAATTATTCGAGTTACCGTTGAAAACTAGTTACTAAATAAATACATACCACATCAGTGACGATATATGAGATGATGAAGGGCAGAATGACGGCCATGATGTTCATAAATGTGTTCCCTGTGGCCATGAGGGCTCCACTGTAGTTCGGAGCCAAGTCAATGTAGTTCACCTGAAAGTTAAGTAAAGATTTTTTTTTATAGACGATTTGTTTATGAAAACAGCGGCTTTTCAAGTGTAAAAAATACTGACTTGTACATAGACATACATACATAAATTCACGACCGTAATCCCTTTCGGGGTTGTCAGAAACATTGCTACATTTACCAACTTACTGTTCAAGAATGTAGTTGTAGCAATGCTCATATTAAGCAATTTAGGTCTCAGGATGGAATGACGTGTCAAGTGGTGAGAGGTGGCTAGCCTGTCGCCCACACAGACACTGCGTAAGAAACCTTGAATCCCTTAGTCGCCTCGTACGACACCCACTGGTAGAATTGGGGTGGTCCATTCTAAGCCGGATCCACACGGCAACTGACTTGTGGCGGGTTACTAACAAAAATGTATCTATGTTAAACATAGCTATACATTTTTATTAGTAACCCGAGCATACCTTTGAATTAAAAAACCATTTTTGAACTGAAGATTTAATAAACCTAAATAAAATTCGGAATCCTATAGGTAAGTAAGCATGCAAAATTCGTGGGGGTGTAGTGGCGAAGAGCCTTGCTTTCCGTGCTGGAAGGGACTGTTCGATTCCTACATAAGCCAACTCGTACCCGATGAGTTTTTTAATTTAATACCGACTGCTCTCGAACGGTGAAGAAAAACATCGTGAGGAGACCTGGATATGCATGAAGAAGATATTCTGATGCATATGTGAAGTTTACCAATCCGTATTGGGCACGCGTGGTGTACTAAAGCCCATACACCATCTGGGTATGCCTGTGCCCTGCAGTGGGACGTATGTAGACTGTGGAAGTCTCGAACAAGTTTTTTATCTTACCATCCAACCGGTATGTTGTCCACTATGGGTTGCTAGCGCAGTCACTAGGCATAACACTGCCAATGTTGTGTTTGAAGTGAACGAAAGTGCGATTAGACATAATGCTGAACCGACGTTAGCTGGAATTTAAAAAAATTATATATAAATACAAAGACTAAACCACAGAATATATCGTCAGAATATCGTCACCAAATTCTAAAACAAAAACTGGTTTATCATCATAATTAACAACTGATAGATGTAATACTAATAGTAATAATAATCTGTCAGTAAATGAGTGTCAGTGAATGAAAACGGTGATCCCGTTTTAGTATTAGGTATTTCTAAAGATAAATATTAATATTATGATACAGATTCCGAGGATGAATCAAGGAATTTTTGGGCTGAGGTTGAGACGTAGGTTTAGACGATGACAATTTCGTGGCGCCAATTTTTTAGCACGAAAAAAAAAGCACGGTACGCTTTCATTTACACGCTGCCAATTTCCAGCGCCAATTTGTTGGCATGCCAATGGATTTGCTAGAGAAAACCGTGCTAACGATTAGCACGACCCGTTTACACGTGTCTAAAAATTTGCAAGGGGGATGCGAGGGACGCGGGCGGAGGTCACTAGCGACGCGTGCTTTTTTCCTTGCTTTTTTCCGTGCCGTAAGATAGTCGTGCATAAATTGTTTATACGGTGCTTTTTTTGAGGCGCCGCCGCAGAATTGGCGCCGCAAAATTGTCATCGTCTAAACCTTCCATTAGGGAAGCGACTGACAATCTCTTCAATGGATGACAGCTCTGCCGCGCCTCTCGAGTTAGCGGTGATTGAAGTAATCGTTTTGTGTCAATTAACCCATTCTATTCGTGTTTTCGTATATTAGAGTCTATTTACATGATAATAGTCAATTTCCACTACAGATTGTAGTGGGCTACTAATAATATTTCCAACTTTTTACTGTTGAAATTAGATTTTTTTCAATTGTATTTATCTATTTTCGTAAATATAATGGTAGGCAGACCTATTGATTGAGGGTATTACCATAAAAATAAAATAAATAATAATAGTACACTATAGAAACTCCTGTGTGGTGTCGGCTAAGAATAGCACCATCCCATTTCCTCCCGTGGGCGTGGGTGTCGTAAAATGCGACTAAGGCTGTGATCAACAATGACTAAGGGATCTACCTGAGGATGGGCAGCAGCATCCTCTGCGTGCACACAATCAATCCAACTGTGAGCACCAACCCGCCTCCCAAGCGTGGCGATTATGGCAATTCCCCCCCGTTTTGGGGGAGGCCTAAGTCCAGCAGTGAACGTCTATGGGCTGATATGATGATGATGATAGAAACGAAACACCCGCGTTAAAAGTCAAGATTCGCCTACAAAATGTCAAGATACACCTACCAATCTCATGTTGGTTTAGCCATAGTTTCGCTTCTATAGTGTATATTATTATCTATTCATTATAGTATTACACTAAATTACCTCACCATGATCGTTTTGTACTTATAATTACTTGATAATTACAAATAGGGCCCAGAAGCAAAGAAATTCATAAAAGAGTTGTCGATGCGTCTCCGCGAGACCACCGGTGACCGTAGAGCTGGCAGCTTCCTTGGCCAACGACTCAGCCTGGCTGTTCAAAGGGGGAACGCTGCCAGCATGCTTGGCACCATGTCTCGCGAGGACGCATCCGACGACCTTTTTTATCTTTAAGATCTCATTAAATTATTGTATACTTTTAGAGAAATAAAATTGAATAGTTTAGTCCTTTAAAAAAAAAAAAGTTATTCTCTTACCTACGGTGTTTGAGATTATTCTAGCTTGCTTGATTGTTAAAATTTTCCTGTTGGTGCAATAGTCTGATAAATATCCCATTCCGATTGAGGCTACGGTGTTCGCAAAATATGGCAGCGATGATAACACGCCACTCTGGAAAGGAGATTTATGGATCTGTTATTTTATAAGTTATTTTTATTACTTTGTAAGTTGAAGTGGTGATTAAAATAGTATGATGAGAAAAATACAACGTGTTAATGAATTAACGCAAAACCTCATACACCCCAACTGATTCATAACAAAAAAATTAGATTGAAACAATAATTTCATTATTTTGTTAGTTAAAATTTAAAGTTATTCGCATTTTAAGTTTTGAGGCAAAAATGATTTGTTATCATTTCAGCACTGAAAGAAAGCGCTATAGTACTCATGGATACATTTTTATAATCTTGATTTGGTAGTAAGTAGGGTGAGTGTGCCTGTGCGTGTGCGGTGGGTTGACATCGGGTTCCGAAAATTTTTAATTTTGCTAACAAATTATTTAATATTTTTTAAAAAATTATCTATGTTGAAACCATGATAATTCGATTCTGCTTTCGATTCTAAACAAACTAGGTACTTTCTAGTTTTGCGTTAATTCATTAACACGTTGTATAAGACTTTTCTCTCGTAGCATTTTCAGCGCCTCACTGCCAAAGCGCTGCGTGCGGCGTTTAGTCTTACTAGAAAAAAAAAAACGCTGTCGGTAAGAAACCTTTGATCCCTTAGTCGCCTCGTACGACACCCACGGGAAGAATTGGGGTGGTCCATTCTAAGCTGGAACCATACAGCTACTAAAAATAATATAGGTTATACTAAGTACAAAATTAGAACCGATTACTAAGTATTACAATTATAATAAGTATTCAAAAATATATCATTACAAACTTAAATATAGTTCGGTAGGTATAAAAAAGAAAACTAGAATAGGTACCTTCAATTTAAGAAAATTACTTATATAAAGAAAAACAATTTAAAAATAAAAATTTATGAAAAGGTAGAATTTCGAGTCGTCCATCGAGACACGGCGCTGGCAGCATTAACTCTCTGGATGGCAATTGATATTCGTTGCCTGAGGCATATAAATATGTAATAAAATAATAGTTAAACTATTATTACCTATTCATATGCCTGAGGTAACCGCCAGCCCTTCGGTCTCCAAACACTTCGACCAATCGCGAAGACAACTCCTTGAAGAGTTGTCGGGCGTCCGGTTCCCACGGCCCCAAAGTCTCCACACCGAATGGCGCAAATAATAGGCAACTATTATTCACATAAGGTTAGGTATTTTATTTCCCATTTATCATCAAGATAAACACAAAATATTATTACCGATTGTGAAATAGGCATACAAAAATATTAAGTACCTAAGTAAAGAAACCTTGAAGTAAACAAGAAATTTGTAAATTTTGCGTAAAACTAGGTAAATAATGATAAAAAATGACAAGGCTGTTATTTCACAACATTTACAGAGACAGCTTAAACTGCGTTCAAACTTTACCAAGTTGGGTTTGTTTGCATTAAACAATTCCGGTCTTCACATTTTCAGATTCTCACTCCGGTAAAATACAGTGACTTGATTTTTATTGATGTCCTAAGATATAAAATTTAACAAGATCTTATTTGAAATCTAGTTTTTCTTTATTACTAGAGGAGTACGAGAGTCATTTTATATAATTACTAGCTGTTGCCCGCGACTTCGTCTGCGTGGACATGTGATTTTGTCTCATGTCTCGTCTAAGGGTCATGAAGGTCATGGTCAGAACCAAGTCTAGAAACCCTGGCATGTAACATTAAAATGGCCATTAAGGAATGGGCTGATAAAATACACATGCTAGAATGCTCTGGCTTCTTGGGTCTGCAACATTGCAGGAAATTCATCAGCAATATAACACCACGAATCCCACAGTTCATACTGAACAACAGCAGGAACAAAGCTCGTGCTATCGTCGGAGCTCTCACCGGGTACTACGCCTCACAGGCATGATAAAGCTCACCCTAGATCCCAGTTGCCGAGCGTGCGGAGAGGAGGAGGAAACCATGAAACATTTATACTGTGTGACTGCGATGTCTTGGTGGCTAAACGTATGTGTCCTGAGACTGAGAGATGGTTACTCAAAACTGGGAGATTACAGGTTTCTTTCCCTGAACACTATGGCCTCTCTCATTTTCCACGTTTTTCAATGGAAAAAAATAAATATTAAGTAGGAGTCAACACAAAAGATAGGTACCATTGGGTTGATGTGTTGCTGGCTTGCCAGCCCCCATAATAGGATAAGAATAGGATAATAGTCATGAAATTGAGCTGAATCAAAATCAGAAAGTACCTACATTAAGTAAGTATGTAGGTATAAAAAAAAGGCATTCACAGATCCTTCACTTGAATTTTTCTACTGTTCGTCGGTTATTAGTGTTTTATTTATGTCGAGCAGCATAATAATCATCTTACGACCCACTGCGGATCACAGACTTCCACTCACAAATAAACGTTAGAGGATAGAGGATAAGCGGAAAGCGCAGCGTGGGTAGGCCCCTCACACGGTGGACCGACGACCTGGTGAAGGCGGCGGGAAAACGTTGGATGAGGGCAGCGCAGGACCGGTCGTTATGGCGATCCTTGGGGGAGGCCTATGTCCAGCAGTGGACGTCCATCGGCTGAGATGATGATGATGATAGAGGATACTCCACCACGCGGGCTAGTGCACAATGGTGTAGGCAAGAGCTAGAACGATAATATTCTAGCAAGTAAAATGGTCAACTTGTTAAAAGAATTATTTTCAAGCCACATTTGTAAATCTCTAACCTTACTTAGCTATTATGAAAGTACTTAGGCACAATACCAAACTGTGGTGTTATAAGGACTTTTTAGATAAGTAGGTACCTATCTTTTCATAGATTGTGGTCGATTGATGTTCTATAGTTAAGCTACACAAATCCTCAAGAAATCATAATAGAACCGAAAATCAAACAAAACGAACATTTGGCAAAATTTTCTGCAACAAAATTATTATACCGTAGAATTGGCTCAGATTGGGCTCAAACTACCACCATTATACTTACATACAAAGATGTATTCAATCAATTTGTAAGCTCCTGCTAGAGTTAAAAATACGCCTAACGATATCTATGAAGATTAAAACGATACTACAATAACTTTAGAAAAGGTTAAAAGAAAGAAAAATATTTGACGACCCGTTTGGTGTAATGGTTACCACGCCGGACTGCCAAACCAGGGAATCCCGGTTCGGTCATGGATGTAATATGTTTGTGCCGTTGTTGTATGGTTTCTATAATAAAAAGCCTATACTGCTTGCTTCGGATCATTACAATGTATGTGACTGTGAGCATTATTTATTTAATTATTTTTCAATTCACCCGGTAAGTTACTTTACAATCAAATCTGTAAGAACAAATTTCTGAGACGCCTTGAGCGTGAGTTACGAGTAAGTGCAAGTATGGTCGAAATGTATGAACTTTGAGATCAGGGATTTATCAACTAAATTAAGCTCCTGCTAGCCTTTGCTGCTAGCTAGGTTTTGGAATAAATAATTCTATTGTTGCACACTTGCATTTAAAAAACGCCTCACGCCATCTATTAACATGAAAACGTACTACAATAACTTTAAAAAAGGTTAATAGAAAGAGTATTTTTTTATATTTGACGACCCGTTTTGTGCAATAGTTACCACTCCGGACTGCCAAACCAGGGTCCTGCGCTCGAATCCCGGTTCGGTCATGGACATTATTATGTTTGTGCCGTTGTTGTAATGTTTCCATAATAAAAAGCCGTGCTTGCTTGGGATCACTACAACGTATGTATTAAAATAAGAAAAAAGCCAAAGAAAACGTACTTTCCCAAAATTGGATCTGATCTAATCTCAGGATATTATTAAGGTCAGCAAATTGCTTCTGTCAAATCCGTTGAAAAATTGATAAAAGTTTTTTAAAAAAAAATCTGACCCAAGAATCGAACCTCCAACCTCTTGCGCGAAAATCTGACCATTTCCCAACTATGCTACACAGCTCTTGAGAGAAGTGTTGAAAAAAGCAACCACTATTTACTACTGGAATCTACCCAAATACATCTGTCAGCGTCAAGTCGGCGCTAGTGAGCATGATAAAACATTGGAAATTATCCCACAGACTCCCACAGTAACCCATTGCTGGGATAAAAAGTATCCTATGTGTTAATCCAGAACACATTCTATCTGCATGCCAAATTTCATCTAAATCTGTTCAGCCGTTTAGGCGTGATTGAGCCACAAACACACAAACATCCAAACATCCAAACATCGTCACAAACTTTCGCATTTATAATATTAAGTGAGATACACCTGAGAAGCAATACTCCATTTCAATAAACTTACGTTTTTTATGTTCACTTTTTGAATAAAATGCAGGTACGACGGTATTTGGGTAAAGTAGAAAATGAAAGCGATTGAGCTGCCAATGTGTGTCGCGAATATAGCCCACACGTGTTTTGAGGTCAGCAATGCCTTCCAAGGAGTCACCCGTTTCTGAAATGAAATGATTATGAAATACCATAATAACATGTACGATTGAATCTGGTAGGTTTGAGAGAAAACAGAACAACTTCATATAGATACCCAAAAATTTTTTTTGGTCTATACCAAAAAAAATCTTTGTAGGTACTGTGGAGGTGCTACTGGGGAATTTTCCTCCATTGAAAAGGAAAGATCTTCCACCAGGCTATGTGTGAAGCCTGGGGACCGGCCTTGGTCCAACAGTTCTTAGTTGGACCTTCTATAATATATCGAATCTCTGTGATTATTTCTCTTGCGTGATTTATGTCTCACATTCGATTGTGAACCTTATGTGTAGTAGGTTACGAGTTGCGTATTTACGATGAACGTTGTCTTTGTATGGAGTATATTTCCGTGAGCGACGGTATCACCATCTGTTGGCATCTTTGCTATAACTTGTGGGTGCTGGACATCTGTAGTAGTTCTCCACAGTACCTCTATAGACTTTTGTTCTTACTAAATTAATAGCTATTCAAATTGCGAATATAATACGATGCGATGACTTCAAGGTAATAAAATGGTGTATACCATGCAGGGTATATTGTTTGTGGACCGTATACTCAACGTAGAAATCCATTGAAGAACTAAGGTCGAAGACGTTGAAGAGTGAATTACAAAGTTAAAATGGAGATGGGACACTTTCAGTAAGAAGGGAAGACGGACTAGTGGGTTAAGGCTCTATTGGAATGGTGTTCAAGGGAAGGAAGAAAGTCAGTGGGCAGACCATCGATGCGTCGGTCAAGCCCTCCGCCAACCCATGGTTCTACCCGCCTCGCGGCAAAGAGGACCGAATCTCGGGATGAGCGCGCGCGACTTGCTCAGGGCTCTTTCGTGCGCGCTCTTTCTTGACTCCCTACAATTTCTATATCCTGTCCCATTTATTTACTCTTTTTGCTTCTCCCCCTTCTGGGGTGCATACCACATTTAACGTTCTTCGCTCGTTACGCTGCTTTTGATGTCCAATTTTACTGCAGCTCATCTGCATCTCTTCCTGATGCTGTACCAGGTCCCGCAAAACTGCCGAAAATGGTGAAATCCGCTAGAAGTAGCGACTAGGTCTTGGTAGTATGCCGGTCCGTGTGTTGTTCTGCTCTCGTGAATGCTGTTCGGCATGATGTTTCTGCATTTCTCGTATATTGGGGACTCCCACAGAGCATGATGCCGGGTTTTTTTGTAAGGAGCCGCATAGGCAGGCTGCCCGGTGCGTCGATCAGACGGAATTGTAAGGAAGAGATGGATCAAATAAGCAAAGGACTGTGGGAAATGGCGCAATAAAAAGGATTCCAATCCCCAGCAGTGTGTTGACGTGGGCTGATTTGATTGGTTGACGCCCTTTTATAAAATATTTATTTAAAACTTACCTGTTCCACTCCATCGCAGACTCGTCCAAGAATAAAATTCTTTTCGTCTTGACTAATCGTTTTGTGCTGCATCGGAGTTGCTGCTCCGAATATTGTTAGCAGCACAAACATTATCACGCATAGAACACCGGTAACCCAGAAAGTAGACGGCCAGCCCAAAAAAGACGATGCCAGAAAACCTCCGATTTGAAATGCTAATATAGTACCGATCATTGAGCCTGAAAGAGATATTGGTATATATTTTATTGAAGATAGAGTTTCATTTGGAGGAACTGAGGTGGAATATCCCTCAGTTGAAAAGGAATTTATGAAACTCTGTGATTATTGCTCTTGCGCGATTTATGTCTTGCACTCGATTGTGAACCTTAACTGTAGTAAGTTAGGTGTTACGTATTCATTTTGAAAGTTGTCTGGTGTGGTGCACATTTGCGGGTTCGACTGTTAACGCCATCTGTTGGCATCACAGCCTGCGTTGTTGTGGGTGTTGACATACCTAATTATGAGGTAATTCCCCACAAACTTGTAATTTAATAAAATTTATAAAAATACTGTGGCAATCATCATACAATTAACCCACAAAACTATATCAAAGAAAACTGTTGAATAGATCAATCTACGAATAGCTTCTTAATCTTTTGTGCGCAAATTACTTGGCATGTTGTGGTTATTATTGTCTGATGGATTTTCTTTATGGAAAATCCAAAGCTATTATACAAATTAATTGAAATCCCAAGCAATTTAGGTTTCTATAGGCTTCTTGTAAGCCTGAATGACCACTAATTATAAATGAAGTAACTAGTAATTTTCGAAAATTTTATGAATAAAAAAATATAAATCTTAAATGTAAGATTAGGTACTCCAACTAATATTAAAGTAGCTACTTTAAATGCTTATACCACAATATTTCTTCAAGATAAAAAAAAATGCGACCGCAAAATAATCTTAGCCTGGTTTTGTCACTCACCAACATAAATGTAGTTGGCCATTCTTCCCCTCTCACTAAGAGGTACCCACTTGGCTATGAGAGTATGAATAGACGGATATGTCCCAGCTTGGGCGAGGCCCATGACTATCCGGCTCAAACAAATTGCCTTCCAACCTCCCTGAAAATATAAAATAATATAGAGTCATACTGAGCAACTTTCTCTATAGGACCAAGGTCGAAACCGTGAATAAAAAATGTGCTGTTACATGTAAAACTTCAAGCCTATTCCACCAAAATGTATGGGACAGCTGATGTTTTTTCGCGATTTCGATGTTGGTCTCACAGAGGAAGTTGTTTAGTAGAACCCTATTTATGATATACATATAAGATCTAACAAAATTTTAGCTGAAACTATTTTAAGGGGATGATCAGACCTTCATAGTGAGCAACTTTCACTATGGGACTAAGGTCAAAATCGCGAATAAAAATCTGCTGTTCTCTATAAAACTGCAAGCCTTTTCGACCAAAATGTATGGGACAGCGGATTTTTTTCGCGATTTCGATGTTGGTCTCATAGAGAAAGTTGTTTAGTAGAACCGTTTATGACAATATTGTTTAGATTTGGTCTTTAAATCACCAATAATATGTACATTATGTACAATTTCTAAAGATAAGGGTTATTAATGATCAATGGCTGCTATTTGATAATTTTCGAGCCACCAGAAGGTCACTGGCTAGGCTTCATACTCATCTTCCCAACCTGACCAGTTATTCTGTCTAGATCTTCAGAATGGTTAAGAATCAGCCTTTGTCCACCCATTGCAGGGTATATATAAACCTTCTCTCTTTTATGCCACTCTTTCCTGTCTTAAGCCAGTCTCACCCAAGTCTTTCGAGCTGCCTTCGCAATATGATCAACCAAATGGTTGAGGACGGTATTCAGAAATCCAGGTCCCGGTTTAGATCTAATCATGTTTTATTCCTCTATTTGTTGAACGTTTGCTTTGATCTACGCAGAAGACTATAATGGTACTAACATGCTCTAAATAATGATTTCCCTAAAAACTTATTACGAAATGCTTACCCAAACAGCCAACCAAGGCGACAGTATAGATACGATGGCAGTCAACATTAAACCGATCTGCATCGGAAGTTTTCCACCAAATTTTTGACATACCAAGCCCATGGGAAACATCATAATGGCATAGCCGATGAAAAATGACCCTAGTAGCATATCCTGTACCGATTTCGTCCAGGCGTATGTCTGAAAAAGATTCGAATCATTTTCGGAATCAACATCATTTTTGGAATCAATTACTTACTCGGTAATTTTGTTAGTGTGCCGTCAACGTAATATTAAAACTTTAAATTTTTTTCTGAGTTGTTTACCTACTTAATGATTTTGATAAAGTTTGGTTATTCGTTATCTTGATTAAATATATTATATTCTACACACTTTTTTTTCAGGGTTTCGTACCCAAAGGGTGAAAACGGGACCCTATTACTAAGCCTACGTTGTCCGTCCGTCCGTCCGTCTCTGTCTGTCCTACCCATTTAGGGCTGTAACTTTTGAACCGTAAAAGCTAGATATTTGAAATTTTCACAGAATGTGCGGTATTACGGCGAATTTGCTAACAAATAATAAAAACCGGTCAAGTGCGAGTCGGGCTACTCGCGCACCGAGGGTTCCGTACCACCTACACCACCACAGAACACAACATTATTAACTTAGAAAAAAAACTTTTTTTGTCCGGGACCTTTAGCGCGAGACCGACTCACACTTGGCCGGTTTTTGTATTTGTTGTTATTCTGTAGAGTTTGTTCTATAATCACACTAAGTTTGACGTTTTTATGTATTACCGTTTTTACGATAGAGCGTGAAGAACAAACATTGATAAAAACTAGTTTCTTGTTTGGAACCCCCCTTAATTTTTAACTTTTTGAGATTTTTATTATTTGTTAACAAATCCGCCGTAATGACGCATAATCTGTGAAAATGTCAACTATCTAGCTATGACGGTTCAAAAGTTACAGCCCTAAATAGGTAGGACAGACGGACGGACGGACGGACGGACGGACGGACGGACGGACAACGTAAGCTTAGTAATAGGGTGCCGTTTTCATAATTTGGGTACGGAACCCTAAAAATGTCAAAAAGTTAAAAATTAAGGGGGTCCTCATACAGGGAACTAGTTTTTATCAACGTTTTTTCTTCTCGCTCTATGGTAAAAACGGTAAAACATACAAGCTTCAAACTTGGTGTAATTATAGAACAAACTCTACAGTATAACAACAATAATAAACACCGGCCAAGTGTGAGTCGGTCCCGTGCTAAAGGTCCCGGAGAAAAAAAAAATGTTTATCCTAATATGTTGTCGTGGTATGGTACGGAACCTTCGGCCTTGGTGCGCGAGTAGCCCGACTCGCACTTGACCGATTTTATTAATTCTTACCCTGTAAACATTCCAAATACTGTCAGGCTCTTTCAATATTGCGGTTACTTCCTCGATTGTTTCATTAAGGAAAGTCATTTCTGTGACTTCGAAGTCTTTGGTATAATTTTGAGTTAAATTTAATAGTGTTTCACTGTAGTTCTTTGGTATGATACTACTATCGTCGATCATAGCAACTACAGTGACTCCTAAATGAGCTCTGCCAAAAAATAAAATGCTGAGACTTGAAAAAATCAGTAAGGCTTGTACGTGACGAACTCCGAAACCGTAATGTAGTCTTTCTTTTTGGTTTTCTGAAAATCAAAATATCCGAGCATATTAACATTGTGTTTGTTTAGCGGTTGATGTACCTAGTTTCGAAAATCAAAAACTGACCAGGGGCCTAGCTTACCGTTGAGAAAAAGATTATAATCTAGAAGTGCATCTGTCTTTGTTAATTAGCGAATGGCACAATGAGCGCTCATTACGGTTTCCTCGTTTTGTCGCTAGACATTCTTGTCGTGCTGGTCATATAGTATGACGATAACTACATACAAACATACATAAAATGACGACAAACAATTGATAACTGATGGAGAGACTAAGTTGTCGTGTGGAAGCCGAGAGAGTCTCAATGCGATAGCCAGTGTGACCAGACCAAAGTGACCAGGATCTGGCAAACGAGGCTTAAGCCTCGTTAAGACGTCCTTAAGGACGTCCTCGGAATCTCCGAACTTTCTAAGACTGCGTATAGCTGGTAGGGACTGGCAGAGGAAGACCAGTGGAGTTTTATAATAAAGCGCCTTTGGAGAGCTTGTTCAGCAGTGATGATGAATTTGTATACATGAGTGTCATAAGAGACAAGTAATAAAGTAATCTTTAATGTACGAGTGAATAGGCTTTTTTGGGTAAGTTCGCTACCTCTTCGACCCATCTTCGTCCTGAGGACTGGATTGAGGTCAAGAGCAAACCCACCCGTGACGGCCCGGTAGTACAGTCGGTAGTGAACCTGCCTGCTGTGCCGAGGGTCACGGGTTCGAATCCCGTAAGGGACAAATATTTGTATGATGAATATGAATATTTGTACCCGAGTCATGGATGTTTGTATCTATATATGTATTCTATATTGTTGTCTAGTCATCATAATACCAGTCCAGGCTAGATTCTGGTACTTTAAATGTGACTAGATAATTTGTGTGACATTGTCCAAGAGAATTGTAACGTTGTAATTGTAATGTAACCCGTAATAAAAAATATATTCAAGTGCACCATATCGACGATTGGTTCCTAATAGGCTGGCTTCTCAAACTTATTATTTGGGAGAAGCAGCTGTTAGCCTAATTGATAAGAGTCGACTGGGATGGGCATCGAACCATCGCCTCCAGCACAGCTGACATGGTTACTCGCTACTGGAATATTGCTGTTTTTAACAGCAAAATAGTGTTCTATCACAACTTGATACGGCGTCAATACCTCTTCACAGAAATTAACGCAGTAACTTCTGTAGGTAGAATTAGATTTGTGAAAAGTAACTTATTGAATAGGGACTTTTCAGAGAACTAAAACGATTAATTTACAAGTAATTAAACTTTCTTACCATTTTGAGTTCCATTTTCAATAGTCGAAACTTTTTCGTACACATTTTTGTCTATTTCCATGTTTAATTTTATAATTTCTATAACTTACCGGACAGCATGGCAGCAACGTTTTATAACTATAGTAATAATTGATAATGTCATCACGTCAACTAGAATCTACCTTGTTTGACTACATAGATTAAATGGAGAACACAACACAAGTTTGTTAAACGTTCCTATTGTGGTATATATTTTTATAATAATTACATTTTGTAGTTTTTAAATATGTAAAAAAGACTTACTTTTTTTTTGTAGATTCGTTTCTAAAATCAGCATTATTTTAAAATTTCATTGAAATTAATTGGTTAAAATTGAAAATATAACCAAACTTCGTTTGTATGAATCTTACGTCATCGTGTTACTTTACAATTTTGTCTTACGAATTTTCGATCGGGGTGACGTCACGATCCTGACGCGAGTTTAAAATTTTTTACCCATCCCAAAAAATGCACAACGCCGCTAAAGAAGTTTTCAGTTCACAAACTGCTGTACAGTTTGACGTGGTAATTTTTACGACACACATGTACCCTTTAAAGTGAATAAATAAATTAAAAAATATATACAGGGTGAAATTGATATCATTGGCATCCTTTTAAACTAAGAGTCTACCCATCAAACTGAACAACTTTTACTATGGGAGCAAACCAATCGGAGCAACTAAAAAATCAGCTGTCTCATACTAAATGTCTGTGTCTACTCGACTCAAAATGTATTTTACAGCAGATTTTTTTTTGCTTCAATCGGTTTGTTCCCATAGTAAAAGTTGTTCAGTTTGATGGGTAGACTCTTAGTTTAAAAGGATGCCAATGATATCAATTTCACCCTGTATATACAGGGTGTAACAAAACACCCTAGTAATACTTAAGGGGGTGCTTCAGACGATGAATCTGAACAACTTTACTATGGAGCCAACGTCGAGAAAAAATAAAAAAAATCTGCCATCCCATACATTTGAGTCGAGACAGTACTGCAGTTTTGTATGAAAGAGCGGATTTTTTTTTCGCAATTTCGACGTTGGCTCCATAGTGAAAGTTGTTCAGTTTGATGGTCTGAAGCACCCCCTTAAGTATTACTAGGGTGTTTTGTTACACCCTGTATACGATTGAGGCAGCACAATAGACTTGGTACCCTCTTAAGACTATTTAGTAGTTTTGTCGCTTTGTCGTGCAGTGGCATGCTAGCCTACATCGTAGGTATAAATGTCATAATACTAGTCTATGACGCTTCTTCTGTATTATTATCTCTAATTACACATTAAACGTTTGTCGGTTATCTTAACCAAATTATATTATCTAAGAAGAAACAACACTAAGCTGCAGCTGCTAATACAAATAATTATTAATAATTTATGTTCTGATAGTAACATTTTATTATAGCTAAAAAATTATATTCTTAACTTTACTTTGTTCATTCAATAACTTTAGTAATAGGTCCTTCTAAATTATGCTTCGTTTCTGGGGTTCCGTAATCATACAAGAAAATTTCTTACCCGACTTCGCCAGAAGAAGCATTAGTATGGTAGATGAAAAGAACAGCGTATAAAGTTAGTTTTTAACCGACTTCTAAAAAGGGGGAGGGGGATGTATTTTTTTTTTATGTATGTTCACCGATATTTTCGTCAATTGTAAACCAATTTTGAAAATTCTTTTTTTGTTTGAAAGGGTATACTCCCGAGATGGTCCCATTTTAATATTGTGATGATCTGATGACGCACTTCGGAGCTACATGATATAACTCCTCAAAAGTTGACAGCAAATCGTCTGCGATTGAACCATTTGCTTCTTTTCAATGTACCCTTTGCGTGTACAACTGATATCTGAGTCGAAATAACATATTTAATCAATAAAAATTAAGAAATAAATTTTTTTTTACAAAAAATAAAAACCGACTTCAGAAGTAAAAAAGTATTTTTAATAAGTAAGTAATTAAGTATTTTCTTATAGATTCGAACGTAAAATTCATAGGCTGAAATATATTCTCTATTTATTTACAATATTTACAGTGTAGGTACATTAACAATAATCTTAACAATAGCCTAGCCTAGTCAAACTGAGAAAAAACTTGAAATATTATTTTGTACTTTTTACTTCTGAAGTCGGTTTTTATTTTTTTGTAAAATAAATTTTATTGTAGTTAAGTTTATGAGCATCCCGAAAGAGATTTTAGCCGTGAACATTGACTTACCAACTACTGGACGTAGGGTCCGCGCTCAAAAGTGTTCCAACCAAAAGAGCACCAAAGCGTAAAAAGAGTACCAATTACGCGACAGTCTTCGTTTGATCGGCCGAATACGCGCAAGCACGGGGGAAGTGGGATGGCAAAGAATTTTAGCTTTTTCAGTGTTTTTAGTTGGTTTATATTACTACGCGTAGTTAGGTTTGTGTAGTTTAGTCTCGGACACTGTTTTCGATAATTTTGTACTAGACCCGGCGTCCATAGTATTCTACGTCAATGGCCATGGAGATTAAGTTTAATAAAAATCAATTCTTGATACACTATCTCTTGCTCGCGACTTCGTCCACGTAAAATTAGAATTTCGAAAAATCGTTTCTTAGTGCACCACCACATCCTCCGTAGAATCCTAATAAATGGTTTCTTATCTTCAGTGGTTTATGCTGTCAGTCTGTCACCGAACTGTTTTATAATTATAGATAAAAATATTACAGTTTTCTGTAGCCATGACTTTCAACGAAGACATCAAAATTCAAACAAAAAGATTAGTGAAAAAAAGTGTGTGGTGAAAAGTTTGAGTTGTATCGTGTGTTATGATAATACTTAATAGGGTACCAGGCTTATTGTGCTGTCCTCAACCGTTTTTTTATTCTAAACAATTATACAACATTTTAAAAAAATAAGAATGTCACACGGTGGACCGACGACCTGGTGAAGGCGGCGGGAACCCGTTGGATGAGGGCAGCGCAGGATCGGTCGTTGTGGCGATCCTTGGGAGAGGCCTATGCCCAGCAGTGGACGTCCATCGGCCGAGAGATGAGAGATTTCGGATAAGTGACGATAAATAATCAAAATTAGTCTCTAACCCTGTAAAAGACATTGCACTGCACCCGTTGCAAACTACCTCCGTGGTCTAATGGTTAAGAGCATTGGCTCTCGATACGGAGGTCGTGGGTTCGATTCCCACGGGGGACACCTAGTGATATGTCACTTTGTGCGTTTTTCCCCAGTTGGTTAGGACATTGCAGGCTGAATCACCTGATTGTCCGAAAAGAAAAATGATTCCGTGCTTCGGATGGCACGTTAAGCCGTTGGTCCCGGCTACTATCTCTGGTGGTAGTAGTCGTTACATAAAAACCACGTCAGAGGCCGTAAGGCGGTCTGAAAAAAACTCTGACACCAGGGCTCTGCCCACACGATAAGAAGATAGACATTGCTATTGCAAAACTGAGCTCAAAGAATTTAATGTTTGACAAGGATTCTCTCCACGATACCCAATTTGTGAACTCCCATTTAAAATAATTCCCTAAATTATGGGAAATGTCAGTAAGATGGATCTTTGGACGCGGACACAAATAATGTGTTTAATTTAGAAGAAGATTACTATACTTATTCTGTCTACAAGTTGGGTTCCTTTTTAAAATGGCGATGTAAACAAAAGGTTCTCTCTTTTAAGGAAAAATTTGCATGTTTGGAATTAATTATCGTTAGCCTATATGACGACCCGGTTGGTGTAATGGTTACCACGCCGGACTGCCAAACCAGGGTCCTGGGTTCGAATCCCGGTTCGGTCATGGATGTTTACATGTTTGTGCCGTTGTTGTATGGTTTCCATAATAAACAGCCTATTAATAGTGCTTTCTTGGAATCATTACAATGTATGTGCCTGTGAGCGTTATTTATTTATTTTTTTTTTTTTTTTTTTATATATACGTCACACTGCTGGGAACAAACACCTCTGAAGAGAATATTCCAGACATTGATTAATTAAAAAAGCGGAAGATAGGTGACGTTCTTGCATTACGTACTCTAAAAATTGACCTGCCTTTCATGTAACTTACGAGTGAAAAGTAATGCCGTGTGATTTAATTTTTCTTTTTTAATGATTATGTACAAGAAGTAAAAGCACACGAAGGCGTTCTGGGTACCTTTATTTCGCCTAAAATTAAAAAAGTATCTTAATGACGCAATGCCGCTCATATTTGTGACACTAAATTAGGCGATGGGGGCTCAATTTATGCGGTCCATGCGCTATAGGTTAGTCACCAATCTACACTATTTTATTTTAATCAAAGATTCCAGATAAAGCGCTCCATACAAAACGAAAATAAGTCCTAGTTTGGACAGTTAGTAATTAAAGTAAAAAAAAATTTTGTTAAAGTAATATAGAAAATATGTCTGTATCGATACTTTGCCAGATTTTCGTTTAAATATTTAATTCCAAAGTTGGAGTGGCTTAAACATTTCCATACAAAACTTAAATTAATCCCAGCATTGAAACTATTTAATTTTAACGGAAATTTAACAAAGTATCGACACATACATTGGTTTCTAGACTACATTTTATGTCAATATTGAAAATAGGATGAACTTCGTTTGTATGCAGCGCGCTCGAGCCTCCTGGCGAGTGTATTCTCTTAAAAATAAATACCCTTTCCTTTTTTTGTATAAAAACAAACAAATAAAACCGGTCAAGTGTGAGTCGGTCTACTCGCGCACCTAGGGTTCCGTGCCACACCACCACAGAACACAACATTATTAACTTAGAAAAAAAAAACTTTTTTGTCCGGGACCTTTAGCGCAAGACCGACTCACACTTGGCCGGTTTTTGGTATTTGTTGTTATTCTGTAGAGCTCTATAATCACACTAAGTTTGACGCTTGTATGTATTACGGACAGACGGACAGACGGACAGACGGACAGACGGACAGACGGACAGACGGACAGACGGACAGACGGACAGACGGACAGACGGACGGACGGACGGACGGACGGACGGACGGACGGACGGACGGACGGACGGACGGACGGACGGACGGACGGACGGACGGACGGACGGACAGACGGACAGACGGACAGACGGACAGACGGACACAGACGGACAGACGGACAGACGGACAGACGGACAGACGGACAGACGGACAGACGGACAGACGGACAGACGGACAGACGGACAGACGGACAGACGGACAGACGGACAGACGGACGGATGGACGGACGGACTGACGGACGGACAACGTAGGCTTAGTAATAGGGTCCCGATTTCACCCTTTGTGTACGGAACCCTAAAAATGACATAAAAACATTCAAAATTTTTATGAAAACTCACTTTCGAATACCATTGTCCCCGATTTTCCAATTTTCTTGACAATGTAGCAAGTTGAAAGAAATAAAAAGAAGTGAATTATTTATCGTCCGATTCTTGGGACAATAGAGAAAAAAACGAGCAAAAAAGTAAGAAAGTCTCTCAAAACAGTCTTTTGTTTTAATTCCTAAAGTATTTTGTATTCCCATCACGCCTGGTTACTTTCATTTATAAAACAGTTTCGACCGTTGCTTTTAGTATTATTAGTATGAAAGACTAGTTGTACCCGTGACTTTGTAATTAATCCACCAATGGGGGCGCTTCAATTCCCTTATGACGTGATAGAGCTAGCGCGCTATTGGTCGATTATTTCCGTACATCTCCTGTGGACAGTTATTATTTATTATTTGTGGTTTTGGGCCTTGACAGGCTTGCTAAGCCTGTGCCACGTAGACCATCGCTGGTCCTTTGTGATCGCCCTTTTTATAGTTCCCTACCAATCCCCACTGCGGCCAGAAATCGCAGTAGATTCTTGATCGGGATAGTTTGTATCTCATCTGGTGTCAGCACCTGCCTACCCAGATGAGTGCTGCGTTTGTACATCAGGGGGCCACAATCACATAGGAGGTGCAGAGGAGTTTCCATCTCCTCCTTGCAAAATCTGCAGCCGGTCGTGTCACTTAAATTCAGTGTGTGCATGTGCTTATTTAATTTGCAGTGGCCTGTGAGTGACCTTGCTATTGTACAAATTTGGTCCTTGCTGAGGGCAAGGAGACCGTTCGCAAGTTTGCGATTGTAGCCTTTGATAAAGAGCTTTTGAGTGGCCCATGCCTGGGGTGTTACACCAAACAGTGGACAGTTAGCCTAATAGCCCTCTTCCGGCCAAAATCTGACCTGTAGGACTATAAGTTTCCGACTGAATGTTAGGGTAAACAGTTGCACTACTTAAAGGGATGATCCTACCCATGATACTGGAGTCCCGTTTGGTGTAATGGTTACCAAGCCGGACTGCCAAACCAGGGCAGTGCCGGATTTACATTTTTTATGAGTGTAGGCCACTTTATTTCCGCCGCCCCATGTACCTATGGGCGTAGCAAAGATTTTTCTCCAGGGGGATTGAATTCTGAAGAGAGCGAAGCTAAAGTGAGCTCGAGATTTCACTGGATTCTGGAGCGAGCGAAGTGAGCTTGATATTTTACTGCAATGTGTCTAGTCAGGACCGAGCGTAGCGAGCTCGAGATTTTACAACAAATAAATGAGACCACCTGTTTTTAGAACGTACTCTATGTTCCATGAGAAAAACCACTGAACTTGTTTGACTTTTATCCTCTGAAATTGAGTGAACGTGCTCTGAAATCTGCCGCCCCTAGGACGCTGCCGCCCCTAGGCCGCGGCCTATACGGCCTATTGACAAATCCAGGACTGAACCAGGGTCCTGGGTACGAATCCCGGTTCGGTCATGGATGTTATATGTTCGTGCCGTTGTTGTATGGTTACCATACTAAAAAGCCTACAGTGCTTAACTTGGGATCATTACAATGTATGTTCTGAGCGTTATTTATTTTATTTATTTTATCCTGAATAACTTTCCCAAAGAAACCTATAGAAAATTTGATTTTTTTTTTCGACTTTTTATATGCAAAATGCAACCAGCTTATTGAACGTTTCTAAGAAAAGCCGAAATTTATTTTTGCGAATTTGCTATTGGTTTCTCAGGAAAACTTGTTCAATATCATGGGTACAATCACCCCTAAAGGTGGACTTCCGATGCTAGCGGCCGACGCGTCTGACGCGCGCGGCTCGCAGCCGACGGCCGATGCGGCCATACTAGTACTATGAAAACGTATGGCGCCGCTTCCGATGCCAGCGACTGACGCGCGCGTCAGACGCGCGCAGCCGATGTCTATCGCATCGGCCGCGGCCGCGCGCGGCTATGCGCTGACGTCACGCAGAACAAGAATGTTTGCCAGACATATTACGATGTTTTTACCGAAAATTTGCTTAATTTTCACTATTTTTTATTTGTATTTTATTATCTGCAAGGTCGCTCATCCACGTTGCGATAACACCATCTATCGATCCATTTGAAACTAATTTATATTTTTTCGGAAAATCCCTCTTGCCTACATAATTATTAGCTAGACAGCGATCCATATATAGGTTAAAAAGCCAAGGGGACGCAACGCACCCCTGTCTAATTATAATAACTCTTAAAAATGTATTTTATCAAAAATCCTGTAAAATAAAATGCATTCATATATTTCTCTAAACCTATCAATCTATCAATCAATCAAATATTATTTATTAAAATATGTATTGTTTTTTTTATTTGTGTTTTTAAACAAAACACCAAAACATAAGAACATACCCTAAATTTCGGGGAAAATACCCTAAAGTGATAACACTCTGCACAATAGGCACGCGTCAGTCGCTGACCTCGGAAGTGAGGTCTGTCGTCGGCCGCGCGCGTCTGACGCGAGGTTCTGTTTAATATGACAGAACCTCGCGTCAGACGCGCGCGTTAGTCGCATCGGCCGCTGGCATCGGAAGTCCACCTTAAGAGGGAGGTTACACGGCCAGTATTTCATAAGTCTGGTCCATCAGTCTGGTCATGTATCAGTTTCCCTTCAAATCAAATAAACATGACCAGACTGATGGACCATAATGACGAACCACCCTCTTAAAATAATGCAACTGTTTACCCTAACACCCTGTATACACCACTAGTTTTTAAAATTACTAACAAAGCTTTAAGAGTGTGTTCAGGCAATGAAACAAAACAACTTTCCTAAACATGAGTCTCAAAATGAAAAGAATTGATAGACCTTCCATACAAAAGTGCGAATCAGCCGATCGATTTTATGAGGGAGGCCCAAAAATCGATGTCGTTTTTCGACCTGTGTTCCTTAGGGAAAGTTGTTTAGCCCTTGAAGTTATATTAGTAAAAACTAGTGCTGTATTGCTTACAAGATCGGAACTGAATTAATAAACTTAATGCATAGCATATGCTCACGACTATATTCCCCCGAGGGGGTAGTCAGAGATATTCTGAAACATCAGAACATCCACGTTTCACTAGTAGCACCGAAACTCTATCCAGTGTGACGGGGAGTGAGCACGTCGCCGCTTGTAATGGACAGTAGGTACAATACATGCCTCGAAATAGAATCATGCAGGTTTCCTCACGATGTTTTCCTTCACCGAAAAGCCAGAAATCGTACATAAATTCCGAAAAACTCATTGGTACGAGTCGGCCTGGACGGGGATCGAACCATCGCCTCCTACACGGCAGGCAAGGTTACTCGCCGCTGGACCACTACGGCTTATAACTAAATGAAGAAGCAGAATTGTAACGAAACTGCTATAAACACACCATTTCGAGTTTTGAGCCTTTTTTTGAATATCTTATCTTCTCAACTCTCCGAGATATAAGGAGATTGCACTTTTTCGTGAAATCGGGGCCTATACTGGAGCGAACGAAAATACATTTCCAATGTCCAAAACAAAATCTCCCTATTTTGTTCAGAGGCTAAAAGTTGTCCAAGACTGTGTACGTAATTTCCAGTTAACCTCTTCCTAAATAGACTATCACGCTTACAATTCCAGTAAATCCTTCCGTTGACCCTTTTTTAATAAATTCACCCTTCCAGGGTTCAGTGGCTAAATGCCTCGAACCAAGCCTTAATGGGTTTTTTATCTGTCGTTATGTTCAAACAGGATGTAAATAGGTGCCGTGGCTTCTACCAAAGTATCCGCTCTTAAGCAATATTGTGTGTGTTTTTTTTAAATTTGAATAAGAAGTTCACACTGTCGGAATTAATGCTTCCATATTATCAGTGAATAATTATGTACGCACGGCGACAGATAAACCTACCCATAGTTCGACCTTATGTCCATGAACATAGAGTTCAACTATGGGTAGGTTGATCTGTCGCCGTCAATGTTCCATTATATTGTTTTAGCCAACAAAAAAATAATGTGATATACATTAACGGAAAAAGATTCAATAAACTGCTTTTAACTTGATTAATAACTTAAGTATTTGCGTCTTAGTAGTACAGTGGCGAGTAACCATACATGCCAAGCAGGAGGCGATGGTTCGATCCTTTGTTCAGGCCGACTCATACCAATGAGTTTTTCCGAATTTGAGTACGATTTGAAACACCATTGGGGTTTCGGTGAAACATCGTGAGGAATCTGCATGCTTTGCATGTAGGTATTGGCTCATTGACTTATTTTGGTAGGTAGTTACTACTGTAGTAGTGAAACACGGATGTTCTAAATTAAAGGGTCCAGAACCCTCATAAAAGAGTTTCTAATTCGAACTTATACGGGTTTCTTAAAAATAAATTCACCCTTTCTAACCAAAAATTACTCTCGAACAAAAGTAGTAACCGTGGGAAAAATTACAATGTAACTTTTTGTAATAAAAATGCCTATTACGCTCATTAAACTGTGAAAGGCACTTTCAAGATCAAGTTTCTAAGAGCTGTAAAATGAGAAAAAGTCAGAATTACCATAATTTATGGATTGTGCCAGTAAAGATGTTGGATTTGAACAAGCTTCGACGGCCGACTTTTATTTGCGTTTGTTGGTTTGGCTATAAGTATAATTTGAAGAAAGATCGTATTTTTCACCATTGTTGAAGATAAAGGTGGTTTGACGGATGAACTTTATTTGCTTGTGTGAACAGCCTCTTGTATTATTTTTTGCGTAAGCGTAAATGCTCACGACTATATTCCCCGAGGGGGTTTTCAGAGATATTCTGAAACCTCAGAACATCCACGTTTCACTAGTACCGTAACTCTGTCCAGTGTGACGGGGAGTGAGCCCTTCGCCACTTGTAATGGACACTGGGCACAATACATGCCTCGAAATTGAAGCATGCAGGTTTCGTCGCGATGTTTTCCTTTACCGAAAAGCCAGTGGTGTTACAAATCGTACATAAATTCCGAAAAACTCATTGGTACGAGTCGGCCTGGACGGGGATCGAACCATCGCCTCCTGCACTGCAGGCAAGGTTACTCGCCACTAAACCACTACGGCATTACCATATTATTTTTTACAGATACTACTGGCACTGGAACAGTCGCAAACAGATAAATATAATTATCGTAGCAGACAAGGTGTTCAAATATCAAGGTGTAGGTGTTATAATATTTCTGAGCAGTGCTAATTTTCAATAAATTATTAACAATAAAAGTTACCATTTATATCTGAACAAAAAGAACTAAGACAGAAGTTCAGATATTAATGGTTCATCATCATCATCAGCCTATCATCGTCCACTGCTGAACACCAAGCCCGCCACAAAACTCCGTCCTCGGCCTTCCTCATCCAGTCGCTCCCCGCTACTTTTTTTAGGTCGTCTCTCCAGCGGGCAGCAGGGCGTCCCACACTACGCCTACCAGTTCGCGGTTTCCACTCTAGAACTCTGACACCCCACCGGTTGTCAGTTCTTCGGCAGAGATATGACCAGTCCATTGCCACTTCAGCTTGCTGATTTTCTGAGCTATGTCAACCACTTTAGTTCTCTGACGTATCACTTCATTTTTAATGCGATCTCTCAGAGAAACACCGAGCATAGCTCTCTCCATAGCTCGCTGAGCGACCTTGAATTGATGAACTAGTATTATCGTCAGGGTCCATGTTTCCGCACCATGGGTCATCACTGGCAGGACGCACTCATTGAACACCCTCGTCTTGAGGCATTGTGGTATAGCCGAGGAGAATATATGACGGAGTTTCCCGAAAGCAGCCCATCCTAGTTGGATGCGCCTAGCGGCCTCCTTGTCGAAGTTGTTTCTACATTACAGTTATTTGCAGTTGTTTGCACAACTTCTATCTCCACCTCACCGACGTATACCGCCTCTGGCTCGACATGAGAATTAAGCATGACTTTCGTCTTGTCTAAGCTCATGCCGAGACCGACCCGTCGGGAAGCGGCATTGCCACACATATTAATGGTTAGTTTTACTGTAAATAATTTTATTGAAAATTAATACTACTCAGGAATATTTAAGCGTCTTGTCTGCATAATTTAATTATCTGATAGTGACTAGGCAAAAAAAATCATTCTCAGTATGATTAATCCTTTTGCTAACATTTTCTGACAGACCTCTCTAGCTTCCTAAGAATATTTATCTCATCTTATCTTCCTCCACAGTAATTAGTCCTTTCATGCATGCTCGTCAGTTTCGGGTAGATCTGACCTGGCCTAGCGTCATCCATTTAGATCTATGTCTGTGGTTTTACTATTTATATACCTACAGGGTGTACAATAAAATGGGACAGCTACTTAAAGGGGTGCTTCAGACCATCAAACTGAACAACTTTCTCTATGGGACCAATATCGAAATCGCGAAAAAAAAATCTGCAGTCCCATACATTTCAGTCGAGTTATGTTTGCAGTTTTGTATGGGAGAGCGGATTTTTTTTTCGCGATTTCAATATTGGTCCCATAGAGAAAGTTGTTCAGTTTGATGGTCTGAAGCACCCCTTTGAGTAGCTGTCACATTTTATTGTACACCCTGTATTTGAAGAAGAATTTCTCAAGCTCTAAAACAAACGGGTCGATATTTAATCCCATCCTTTCTTACCCCCATTTATCTTAGAGTGAATCGAGTTCAAGTACAAATAGTTATTTATTTTATTAGCTTAGAAGGACAATACGATAAATATTTATGAACATAAACGCTGGGTGAAGTAGCTATTCTTTGTAACGATGTGGGGCTCCTCGGTCAATGACATGTTTTAACCTTAGATAAAGTGTATGTTTAGATTGAGCCTCACGCTTCTAGCGTATAAAATAAAAGGGGCCAATTTATTTAGGTTCTTGTCCGTGAGCTGATATCAAAGTAAAATTAATGGATAGGCCCAAAGCGGCGCTTTAAGTAAAGTTGAAGCACGCAACTAGCACACTTGGTCCATACAAACTAGCACACTTGTCTGTCATCTCGGTACATATTTGAAGTAAAACTGTCAATTGTTTTGCCTCATTTCTCCGGTTTGAAATGTTCGCGTAAGGCCTATCCATTAATTTTACTTTTATCCTTGATCTAAGTCCGACTTACAAATTATGTATGTGTGCATAGCGATAGGGTTTAGAGGCCAGTGATGGCTGCAATTTTTTTTGACGCGTTCGTGGCTTTGACTCTCTATCTTGACACATAATTTATCGAAGGTTTTATCGGACAAACGGACAACATTGGCTTAGGAATAGGGTCCCGTTTTCACCCTTTGGGTACGGAACCCTACGAAGTCTCATCCAAATCTTACTAGTGTGTTACAGCGGCGCGCGAAACTTCTGTCACATGCTGAAAATATGTTTTCATTTCATTTCATTTCATTTATTAATTTGTGAATACAGGTTTACATTAGTAGATGGTATAACAGTGGGAGAATAAACAGTACGCTGCATTCTGCCGCTAGGCATACAAATTATGCATCTTACATAAAACTAACATTAACAAAAAACAAAAAATTAGGAAAAAGGATAATGATTACATAATTGTGTCAAATCTTAATTAAATTTCAACAAAATATATTTTATAATTGATCAATATTATCCATAGACATGCTATTATTAGGTACACAATAGGATTCAATATAAAATTCAATAACATTCAAGCAACATATACAAATAGACTGTTAAGAAATAATAGTTAATGTCAATTTTTTTATCACATAAATTTTTTTTTTCCACACTTGTCAACAACAACAAACAACATTCAGTAAAACAAAAAGAAAAAATTTAGCAATGTCAACAAAGTAGAGTAGGTATATGTCAAGAGCTACAATTACAATTACAGTTGTGTGTCATTTAAGAATTCGTCTACGGTATAATAGCATTTCCTAACTAATAGTTCGTGCAACTTGTGCTTATAGGAATTCAATGAGACTGAAGCTCGAATTGAGTAGGGAATTTTATTGTACAACTTTGGCGCCATTATAAAGACGCTTTTTTGGAATGCGCTCGTATTGGCCCGTGGAACACAAAGCCGATCACATCGTCGTAAACTTTTTACATGTGTAAATAACTTCGGGTTTTTTTTAACGAAAATTGCTATTTCGTAGATGTAGAGGGATGGTACTGTAAGAAGATTTAACCTTACAAAATGTGGTTTGCAACTAGTTGTTCGCCGTAGTTTACACATTGACCTGACACATCGTTTTTGTGCTCTAAAGACCCTGTTTCTTTCGGTTGCGTTACCCCAAAAAATAATTCCGTATCTCAGTGTAGATGAGACATAGCCATGATATGCTGCAAGAGTTGCTGCCGGACTTACAATATTATTTAACCTATACAGGGCGTAAGAGAACTGTGAAAGTTTATTGCAGACAGTTTCTATATGCGATGTCCATCTTAAATTTCTGTCAAAAATACACTTTGATATGTTTCTTCTAACTCAATAACAAGAGTGAAAATCGTTGCAAAGGAACTCTTTCAAGATGTTTGTTAGCTGAAGCAAGGATTCTGACTATCCTGAAGGGGATTGTGGTCATGGTATATCTGTGCATCTATAAAATGAGATAGCTATCGGTTAAGGGGCCCTAGGTCCCGGAATTACCTGGGAAGGGGTCTCTTATTTTTCGTTTTTCTACAAGATTTATTCAAGTTACCGAAAGAATAACTTGCAACCGTAAAACTGTAAAACCGTAACCGTAAAACCGTAATTACTGGAATTTTACTCACATATTCACCATTAGTTTATCTAGTGAAATCATAAAAAAATCTATAAAAAGTACGTTTATTCTAAATAAAAAAATTAAATAATAAGGGCCCCATAGGATTCTGACTATCCCGAAGGGGCCCCGTTTTATGGGGCCCACTCGACGAGTCAGCGATTCACCGCCTGCCCTATTTACAATTTTGAGACTAGTTGTCATGGCAGGCGTCCGTTAGTCTCCTCCCATAGCCCAGTATCCATCCATCCAACTTTCACCTCCATAGCCCAAGACCTTATTTTTCCCATCGCGGCCATAGCGCCGTACTCCAATAGTCTTTACACATGGCGGGGACCATCCCCGTGTGTATCATGTTGTGCGCTCGGAGATGGTATCCGCCATTTGTGTATCTCTTACATTTAGATTAACTTGTCTTTTGAACGGGCCTCTACATGTTGGCTTCGGCCCCATGCACGCCTTCCAAAGGTCCGGGACTTAATTGCCCGTGATTACGGAACGTAAGACATACAATAATAATAATAATAACCCGCGGGGGCAGCTTGTGGCGAGCTGACGGTGAGTGGCGACACCGCGGACCCCTATCCAGGGGGACCATACAGACATGCGCTCACACACACACACCCACACACACCCCCCCACACCCACACACACAGTAACACACCCCCCTACCTCTGGCTTGCCTTAATTGGCCGTCCAGAGTGGAATCGCAAGAGCAGAACCTATGCTCCAGGTTGGAAGTGTATTGCACGTAATGGCGTAATAACGGGGAAACCCGCTCACGGGGGTAAACCCCGCGATGGTGAAACCGGAGCCGCACCTCTCGACAACCTTCAGCTGCTCAATGAGATGTTGCCCCATTGTCGCACTTTGTGGGGCCCACTCGACGAGTCGGCGAGTCACCGCCTGCCCTATTTAAAATTTTGAGACTAGTTGTCATGGCAGGCGTCCGTTAGTCTCCTCCCATAGCCCAGTATCCATCCATCCAACTTTCACCTCCATAGCCCAAGACCTTATTTTTCCATCGCGGCCATAGCGCCGTACTCCAATAGTCTTTACACAAATGGCGGGGACCATCTCCGTGGGTATCATGTTGTACGCTCGGAGATGGTATCTGCCATTTGTATGTATCCCTTACATTTTAAATGCGCGCTGCCATGACAGCTCAAGGACGTGTTTTTGTTTCTCTAATAATTAAAAATTCAAAATAGTTGGAAAAAGTTTGTGTTCTCTTAAGAAAGTTATATCAGTGTGTTCATTATCATAAACTCTTTCAAATTTAACTAAAACAGTACAGTTCTACATCTTATTTAAATACTTAGTGGCAAAAACTTAATAGACGCCGATAAAAAGTTTAAAAAGTTTGTGTTTGTTCAAGGAAGTATCAGTGTTCAATATTATAAAAGATTCTTTAGTTCAACAATTCCAGTACAACAGTTAAGTTCAACATTTTTCAATTTAGTGCATAATTTAGTGATAAAAACTTTCATAGACGCTGCGCCGTTCGTTAAGTTTAAAAAAACAACGAGCAATCTTGAGTTCATTCACTTGAACACACGCTTCGCGGAGTAAGGTGACGTTTTTCGGCATTTCCGTTATATGCCATTTGGCTCTGCGGTAGTGCGTATAGTTTTTGACAATTTACACGCGCAAAGGTGCATGGTTCGAATCCGCAGAAAAACAAAAAGTTTTTCTAATTTGTTTTAAACGCAGTGGTGCGGTGGCGCTAATGTACTAATGACGGCTCTTCCACGAACTATTGTGAATAACCAAATTAAAGTTTTTAAAATAATATAAAAGAGCGCCGCCACCTAGCGAAGAGTTGCAGTAACCTTTATTAAAGTCGATTACTAATACTTTATCATCATGTCAACGAACACGAATACTACCAAAGACAACCGAAAGAGGTCAGCACCAGTAGCAGTATGTCATAAATGTAAGACTGTTGTTAATCCACAAGAAACCCTGATGTGTATGGTATGTAAAAACGTGTATGAGTTCGACTGCGCAGGCTATTCTGAAAAACTTTACAGGCTATTAAGCCAAGAGTCAAAGAAGAAATGGAAATGCAAGTTGTGTATACAATCGCCTAAGGTTCAGCCGGTTATTAATAAGGTCCCAGGGAAAAAATTTATGTCACCAAAGATGGCAACGGACCAAAAGGCGAATCCGAGTGCTAAAGTGACTACAAAATCAAAAACAATAGATGATCAATCCCCATTTAAAAATGTCACCACCAAGCGTAGAAAATATATACCTAACATACCGACCGATAACTCCTATAGTTCGTTGCTCAACGAAGATGATGACGTGATACCTTTTTCTCCTGAAGAAGTAAATAGAAGTAGCCCTGAAATGCAATCTGGTACTCGGAGTGACATAGAAGAACTAAGAACTCAACTTAGTGACTTGCAATAACGTTTAGAAGCGGCAGATAGTGAAATAGAGTTATTGTTAATGGAGAACAGCTCTTTAAAAAGGCAATTACAGAATAATAATAGCTTGCAAATCAAGACCATGATGACATGTAGCTCCACGGATAAAACTCGCGGTCAAAAGAGTACAGTAATGAAGAAGAAAACAGGCCAGGCAAACACACAACTTAGTGATTCCGAATCGAATGCAAGTTACGAACACATCGAAAATTTCACCGATCTACAAATTGCACGGAAGCAAAATGCATCCACACAGCCTTCCGTTGGTCCTAAAGTTGCAGATCAGCATATTTCTCAGACGCAACACGCTGCTGAGCAAACTATGCGTGGCTCTAAGGATATAAAAGGAACTCCTCAATCACAAGAGCAAACCACAGAAGGTTCAAAAAAACACAAAATACTACTACTGGCCGATGAGACAGGAAGGGGTTTACGCAATATTTTAGAAAAATGCTTGAGCAATGAGTACAGTGTCGCTTCGGTTTTGAAACCCTACGCCTCCCTAGGTCAAGTTCTTTCAGGTAGCCTCGAACAATGTAAAAACTTCACAAAATATTATTATGTAATTATATCAGCGGGATCACACGATAAAAATGTAGTTCATTTTCAGTCAGCCTTATATCATTGTCTCAATGTATTGTTAAACACTAATGTAATATTCGGTGGTATAAACTACAGTAATTATCTTAACGAATTTAAACTTAATGAGATATTACAGACCATAAGCTTAAATATTGATAACCTACATTGTGCAGAATTATTTTATAATAAAAATCATAAGTTGGATAAGCGAAATACATGTAATTCACTAATGCTAGATATGTTACTCTTAAATTATAAGAATAAGCAGTGTATTGGACATCATATCCACAAGACTTCGAATATGTCAGCGCATAACGCATGTACACAGACAGAGGATATTTTTTTTCGTAAGCAAATTGAAGGAGAGTCATAATGTACTGTTGGACATATATTATCAAAATGTTAGGGGTCTTCGTACAAAACTGTCAACTTTTCATCGTAATATTAGTACATCATCGGCAGCTCTATGGGCGATCACTGAAAGTGGTATTAATGACTCTATAGGTGACGGAGAGCTGGTTCCGAGCGGGTACAATATAGTGCGCTGTGACCGAACCGATGGGCGCAGGCACGGCGGCGCCCTGCTCGCGGCGGCGCCCGCCCTCCGCCTACAGCCACTGCCTTTGCCCAACACACCCAATCTAGACGATGCAGTATTCGAACTGCTATGTGCTGATGTGTACAAACGTAATAAACAGCTGTTTACATGTTGTGTGGTTTATATTCCACCCAAAAGTAAAGATAATGAATATATGAGACTGTTTCATATCATAGAGCAATGTTGTATTAAATATCATAACGTAATTTTACTTGGTGATCTTAACATGTATTCAGCAACACTAGAAATACAATGTTATTATGAATTTTTTGTAACAGTCTGTGGATTCCGCCAGTGTAACAATGTAACAAATTGCAATAATCGTATTTTAGATGTCGTGCTAACGAACATGGTCAAGTATGAGTTAATAGTTCAAAGTGAATGTGATAGTTTGGTCTCCCCGGATCCGCAGCATCCTCCACTATGTGCGCGTTGCATACGTACACATACACAACCACGACAGAACACTTCATCTAACCAAGTTTCACCTCATATCTCAGAAAGAAATCTTTTTCCAAAATGGAATTTTTATAAATGTAATTTTTCTATCTTATACACAACTTTAAGCACACACGATTGGGGTCCTTTATATAACATTAAGAACGTTAAAGATTGTATTGCTTTTTTCTATGAAACTTTAAATAATATTATAGATAGTTGCACTCCTAGAAAGAGTACTAAACCAGGAAAAGATAGGAAGTATTCTTACCCTGAGTGGTATTCACCTGAGATCATTAAGGACATAAAGCTGAAAGCGAGGTGGCACAAAGCCTACAAAGTCAGTGGCTCATCAAATGATTACAACAGGTTTTCGTATTACCGAGCGTTAATAAAACGTAAAATTGAGGTCGCTTACGATAGCTTTAGAAGTCGTATCGAGTCGCAGTTTGTAAAAGACCCTAAGTCTTTTTGGTCCTATACAAAGAAACAAAAGAGCAAAGAGAACCGCACCTTGCATAACTAGTAACGGAACAATCTTACAGGAAGCGGAATGCGCACGAGCCTTCGCTGAGTATTTTCAATCAGTGTTTGAGCGGGCTCTCCCACGCCTCGATGCTGAGGCGGCGGCGGCCGTTGGGGTGAGCGCCGCACGCGTTCACATCCCACTCCTGTCTTTGCAAGAAGACGTAATCAATGCTCTTACTAGACTAAAACCTAAGCGTTCTGCTGGCCCCGACGGTATACCTCCCTATATCATAAAGGACTGTGCATCTGTCCTAGCTCACCCCCTCCTGCACTTATTTAACACTTGCCTAACAACGGCTACATATCCCGAAGAGTGGAAAATCTCACGAGTAACCCCAGTGCCAAAGGGCAGCTCTGGAGCCGATGTATCAGGGTATAGACCTGTAGCGGTTTTATCAACAGTCGCTAAAGTGTTGGAGTCAATTTTGTATACACAAATATCGTCACAAGTTAGTGCACAGCTCTCGGATGCACAGCATGGCTTCAGACCCGGTAGAGGGACACATACAAATCTTTTATGCTTTATGCAGTACGCGACCGCCGCCCTCGACATGCGGGTCGGTGGACAAATCGACATCGCGTATTTTGACTATAAAAAAGCCTTTGATACGGTCAATAATGACATACTTTTATCAAAGTTAGCCAGCATAGGTTTCACTCCGACTCTACTCCGTTTTTTTTCGAGTTACCTTTCTAATCGAAGGCAATACGTGGACTACGCGGGAACCAATTCAGACACATACGTTACGCTCTCGGGTGTTAGCCAGGGAAGTAATTTGGGACCCCTGTTGTTCATTATCATGATTAATGATTTGCCTACTGTTGTAAACAATGCAGAAATCCTATTGTTTGCGGATGACCTAAAGTTGTTCTTAACTGTCGACGAGGAAGCAGACTGCATTCGCTTACAGAGTGACATCGATAGGGTAGTTGAGTGGAGCAACGAAAACAAGCTCTCATTTAATACGTCCAAATGCTCAGTGATGTCGTGCACGAGAGCATTGCATCCACTACTCTATACCTACCAAATCGATGAGAGTAATGTGTCGCGAGTCTGTTCGATTAGAGATCTGGGAGTTTGTATATCGCAAGATCTGACATTCCGCGACCACATAACAAATATTTGTAAAAAGGCATTTCAAAATCTTGGGTTTGTTTTGCGCCAAGCTAAGGATTTCCATAACGTAGCTACAGTAAAATCTTTGTACAGTGCCTTAGTGAGAAGCCGACTAGAAAGCAGCGCAATCATTTGGAACCCCCATGAAGCGAAATATGCATCGATGGTAGAAAAAATCCAAAATAAATTTATTAGGTACATCTATTGGAAGCAGTACGGTGTATATCCTTTTTACCCGCTCATGTATCCCACTCTATTTGTTCTGGGAATGGTGGGATATAATAGTTTAAAAGCAAGAAGGAATTTAGCACTTGTGACTCATCTATTCAAGATATTTAGAGGGAAGCTAAATAATCCCAAGGTATTAGAAGCCATGAGCCTACTGGTACCGAACACACGGTTGCGGCGGGGACCCAGAGACCAACTGTTCGCAGTGCCTTCGTGCAGGACTAATGTTCTCACTCATGCTCCGACCACCACGGCATTACGCATATTGAACGAAGTGGCTAAAGATATAGACTTGTTTCATTGTTCGCAGGCTCAGTTTACGGAAGCAGCTCTTAGATTTGTATCTAAATAAATGTTTTATTCATGTTTGTGTTATGTGATGAAAAGAACTGTACATTTTTTAAACAATATGATAAAAAATATTGATAAAAGAGTTTGAACTGTGTACTTATAAAGTTAAATGTGCAACCAAAATGTCGTCGCATTGGGTGTATACCTGTCATGATAACATGAATTGTGCCTGTAATATATATTAATAAAAATAAAATATTTATATTTAGATTAATATTTAGATTAACTTGTCTTTTGAACGGGCCTCTACATGTTGGCTTCGGCCCCATGCACGCCTTCCAAAGGTCCGGGACTTAATTGCCCGTGATTACGGAACCTAAGACATACAATAATAATAATAACCCCGCGGCGGCAGCTTGTGGCGAGCTGACGGTAAGTAGCGACTAATAGCTATTATTTTATTTGTTAATTCTTTTAAATCGAAAATACGGCACACGCACGCACTTTTCGGTGGGCTGAGCAATCGCGTTTCTCGTAGAAAATATTCGTCTGAACCTAAAGCCAGACGAAAATTTAAATATTATTGTGAGATAAAAGATTTTGTCCAGACGATCGCAGTAATATTTTGTTCTTTGTGTTACCATTATTTTTTATTTGCTTGTTATTGAAATTGTAACGCAAAATATTTCTTATCAAATATTCTACTACTAAAAAGGTTTCATCTGAAAATCAACAACCTGCTTTCGGGCATTGTTTGATCTTGGACCTATTTGCTACTGTAGCATACAATCATGAAGCTTAAAATTACGTAAGCTTCTTGCATACAATAAATTACATGTTGATTTTTTTTTTTTTTATGTTCGATAGGTAAACATTTGACCCCAATCTCACCTGATGTTGAGTGATGATGAGGCCGAAGATGTAGCATGCTTACCTAGAAAGATGCCTATTCACTCTTGCCTTGAAGAGGCCCAGGTTGTATTGCTCAGGGAACAGGTCCGCAGGCAGTGCGTTCCACTCCTTAGCCGTGCGCATTATAAAAGAAGAAGCAAACTTCTTCGTGCGAATTGCTGGTAGGTCAACGACATAAGGGTGGAAACCCAGCCTGCGTCTCGTCCCCCGCAGATGAAAGGGAGACGGAGGTATTAAATCGTGTAATTCCGTCGCACACTCTCCGAAATGTATCCTATAAAAAACAGATAGACAGGCTACCTTGCGACAATGCTCAAGACTTTGTAGCTTCGCCATAGAGGTTGGATTTGATTGATGGATCGTTGTATTCTTGTTTTGTAAACTTGTCGTTAACTGTAATATTATATTATGTGTGTTATTTATGCAAATAAATTGTTTATATTTCTATCTATCTATTATATTATGTTTAAATAAACCCACAAGGAAAATCCCTCTCAGGCAAAATTGGTATCGAATCTAAAATGGGTATTATTCGACAAAGAATTTAACTAAAAAAAATCGGTTTTCAGGTTATTATTATATAAAATCAAATTTTGTTTCGATAGGTGCAAAAAATAGTAATTTAGGTGTGGCATACAAACAGAGAGAATAGACGAAACTATAAGGGTCAATTGTTTCACTACGGACCCCTACAAGAGCGTAGACTGCTGTCGTAGAGCACCGTAGTCACCTTAGTCACCGTAGCGTATTCACCGTAGTCACCGTAGCATCGTAGCACCGTAGCGTATCGTAGATACCGACACCGCCGTAGCCGCAGGGTACTTCGACCACAAAATAGGTCTTAAGAGGGGGTGATACCTATTTTGTCTGTGTTCGAACCGATTTTTGATAACCAAATTATTACGTTTCATATATATAGTTCAAATAACAGTGTAGATACGTTCTTTCTGCAGTAAATCTAACCGTTGAAAACACGATTCTATTAAATTTTCTGGATGGAAAAGTGGAGCAAAGTAAGTTCGATTTCAGATTTATAACCAGTTTTACAAGAATGACCCTACACGATTTCTGCTGAATATACCATCATTTGAAAGGTAATTAATTATAGCAGTGATTCTAGACGACCCGGTTGGTGTAATGGTTACCACGCCGGACTGCCAAACCAGGGTCCTGGGTTTGAATCCCGGTTCGGTCATGGATGTTTATATGTTTGTGCCGTTGTTGTATGGTTTCCATAATAAACAGCCTATCAATAGTGCTTTCTTGGGATCATTACAATGTATGTGTCTGTGAGCGTTATTTATTTATTATTTATTTATTCTACCCGATGAATTTTACCCCAAACACCCAAGAAAAAAGATATTGATGAAAATGCTTTTTTTTGCGATCTTGCTTTCAATTGAAGCGGGATGGCTAATTACAAAAGTTTCCTTGGTAGAAAGAGAGGCTTGCTCTAGGGACACCCAGCCTTAAATTTGGAATTAAGGCAATATTATTCTCACCGAAACTAGTCAGCTTTCAAATACGTTAACGAAGTGGTTTGTTCAGTTAACTGCAACTAAAGACACAATTTACTGAACAAGCAGTATCGACGTCAGTAGACTGAGTAGACAGACGATTTTTAATAACTTAAAAAATTTTCAGAGTTGGTACACTTTTACTATGGCTATGGGGTTGAAATCACTGTTCCATAAACTAAACTGCAAATCCAACCTGACTCACATGTTTAAAACTGCTTAATTTTTTTTGCAATTTCTGTTAGTCCCATATTAAAAGATAATTATTCCTATTCTATTCTATTATTATAAAAAAGGAAACATAATATTAAGGATACGGAATATTCAGAATCAGTTACCTAAAATGACTATGAGTAAGGTTGCATTACTTTTCATTTTCATTTTTCTGTTGGGCGGTCAGTAATAAAATTTACATACCTATATTTTTATAATTATTATAGATTTGGACGCGCTTAATCAATTATGTATGATAACTGATGTATCTTTTGAACCGTAAAAGGTTCCATACATCTAAAGCTGTGTGGAAGAAATAGCTTTTTAGCGCTAAGACCGCTTTGTTTTGTATCTTGTGTATTTCCTGACAGTATATTTTGCAGAGTAGATAATAATTATGTTTCGATTAATTGATTGAAAATAAAACCGGTCAAGTGCGAGCCGGGCTACTCGCGCACCGAGGGTTCCGTGCCACACCACCACAGAACACAACATTATTAACTTAGAAAAAAAAAACTTTTTTTGTCCGGGACCTTTAGCGCAAGACCGACTCACACTTGGCCGGTTTTTAGTATTTGTTGTTATTCTGTAGAGTTTGCTCTATAATCAAACTAAGTTTGCCGCTTGTATGTATTACCGTTTTGACGATAGAGCGTAGCGTAGTAGCTACTTCTAAAAGTTGAGCGCAGGGTGGCGATTTTTCCAATGGTGAAAAAATGACAAAATCTCGAAAACTATCAAACTTTGAATTTTTTTTGTATTTTTCTCTGAACATTTATAAACTCACCTATCTCCTATTTGCGGCTTAACGTTGAGTTTTGGGACACCCTGTATAGTGGTGTTCACGGCGACGCTTAAACGTCGTACTCTTATGACTTTTAGAATCGGTGCAAATTTAACGACGTATGTTTTATTCATCACATTTAAGGAGCTTACTTACTGTACTTAATGTTCCTTACAGTTCTGTTCGGAGAAAGAATTACAAGTCGTAAATTACTCTTGTAATTCGCTGAAAGTTTTCCAAAGTATTTACTTAGTATATTTTACTTCGAGAAAGAACTTAAAATGGAATGCTACGGTTATTAACTAACATTGTTACCTGCAATTTACATGCTTGTTATGATATTAAAAATCGGTCAAGTGCCAGTTGGGCTACTTGCGCACTGAGGCCGAGGGTTCCGTACCATACCACCACATAATTAGGGTAAAAAACATTTTTTCTTTACTCCGGGACCTTTAGCACGAGACCGACTCACACTTGGCCAGTTTATAGTATTTGTTGTTATACTGTAGAGTTTGTTCTATAATTAGAATCTCACTAAGTTTGACGCTTGTATGTATAACTTACCGTTTTTACGATAGAGCGTGAAGAAAAAACGTTGATAAAAAGTAGTTTCTTGTTGAGAACCCCCCTTAATTTTTAACTTTTTGTCATTTTTATTATTTGTTAACAAATTCGCCGTAATAACACATAATCTGAAAATTTTCAACTATCTAGCTATTACGATTCAAAAGGTACAGGACAGACGGACGGACAGACGGACGGACGGACGGACGGACGGACGGACAACGTAGGCTTAGTAATAGGGTCCCGTTTTCACCCTTTGGGTACGGAACCCTAAAAATGAGTTGTTTCTTAAAGGTTTTGGCTACTTTTTCTTGAACCTTTGAGACAAATATCTCAGCTCCGATGCGTACTGGCCCATTAGTGTTCACAACAAAATAAGTTTAGTTTTTTATAATACTATAGTTATTCAATACTTTCATTGGTGGCCGCGGCATTGAAAAAAACACAATATCTTTACTCATACCATTTAAATGAAGATTAAGTTTAAATAAGAAAATATTTGGATCCGTCCGCCGACCCCTCGACCCCGGAACAACAGTATAAGACAGTAATCAATCTTCATACAATGGTTGAAAACGCGGCTTGTATGTGTGCTCGCCTGGCTCGCCAGTACGTACGACGATATCTAAGGCAGCTAAGGCAGCGCCAGACGGGGCTACGCGGAGATATTGTCAGTGTGTGCTACGAGGCGTACAGTAGTACCAGGTTTATAAGTCTTACCGATGTACCTGCGCATCATCATCATCATCATCATTTTCAGCCCGTATCCACCCACTGCAGGGCATAAGCCTCCTCCCTATTTTGCCATTCTTCTCGGTCCCGTGCCAGGCGCATCCAGGTCTTGCCAATACTTTTCCAGATGTCGTCAACCCACCTGGCTGCCGGACGACCCACTCCTCTTTTGCCTAATCTCGGCCACCACTCTGTCAAGGCTTTGCTCCACCTGCCATCATTTCGCCTAGCTACGTGTCCTGCCCACCGCCACTTTAAGCGAGCTATTCGCATAGTTGACTTTAATACGGCGCGAAATTATATTCACCAATCAGGATCCGCCACCTTCAATACGTTTACGCTATTCGCTAATTTGTTTTCGAGTCCTTTTCGCTGCTATCTGACTTTGCACCCTTTGATTACTAAATGACTTCGGGTTTTGTCGGGGACCCAGGCCTGCTTTGCGCAAACGGAGATTGACGAGCGGAACTATTTTCCTGGTGATACTTTACGCCGCGTTTGGTACCATTGTATGAAGATAGATTACTGTTTTATACTGTGCCGGAACTACGACCGACCCAACACCGTGCTTGTCTGCACCCATAATAGATTTAGTCGCATCGTCACAGACGCTGCAGACAATCTGTTGATTGGTTTAGCGTTATCGGATGAAGCGCTTCGACAGAGCTTTGATCTATATCCATCCGTACCGACGTCGTACCAGAATGCACTAACGAACAACCAATAATATGAAATAGCTTGAATAGATTCGGGTCCATGGAAACTAGCAACTAGGTAGGCAAACCTAAGGATTCCTAGGGAAGCTAGAGGGGTATTGTTAGGTAAGGCTTTGTGTATTTGTCTGATGGGATGGGTTCATATAACCTTGATTATGAATGGATCTATTTCAGTTAGGGTTATATTGAGTAGAGGTTTGCACGTATAGTGTCAAAAACGCAAAATGCCAGATACGTAAAACACCGGGAACAGAAAATGCCAGAAACGCAAAATACTATCTGCATTAATTTGACGCCCAATTTTGTACTGAATTTGATAGCTCTAAATGGTTTCAGTTTAGAATTGGACAGTAAAAATGTTAAGTGAAAACCCTTATAGGATACTACAGTTCCATCTCGAGCATAGAATGATCTCACTATAAATGTCTATTACTTACTACCTTAAGTACTTCATTTATAAACAGAATAGCGTATTCATACGCGCTTTCACTACAAGAATACGCTCTAGTGTGTGTGCTTCTTTTCTGCGCCACTTAAATATTATTAGGTAACCGCCTTTTCTTTAACATTTTTCTACAGAGTCGAAAACATGTCATTCTATATTAGTGGAGCCCATTTTCCACACACGGATAGCAGTTGGCATATAAGCATTGTCAATACAATTACCAAATTGTATTTCCATTTCAATTAATCCAATTACGGTATGCAATTAGATGTGTGCTATTAGTTTTAAACGTCACCTCTGAATTGCGAATGTATATTCGTTTATGTGTATACAGGGTGAAATTGATATCATTAGCATCCTTTTAAACTAAGAGTCTAACCATCAAACTGAACAACTTTTACTATGGGAGCAAACCGATCGGAGCAACAAGAAATCTGCTGTTCCATACTAAACTACAGTGCCTACTCGACTCAAATGTATGCAACAGGTGATTTTTTGTTGCTCCGATCGGTTTGCTCCCATAGTAAAAGTTGTTCAGTTTGATGGGAAGACTCTTAGTTTAAAAGGATGCTGATGATATCAATTTCACCCTGTATATAACATTTTCAAACAATAATACAGGGTGTACAATAAAATGGGACAGCTACTCAAAGGGGTGCTTCAGACCATCAAACTGAACAACTTTCTCTATGGGACCAATATCGAAATCGCGAAAAAAAAATCCGCTCTCCCATACAAAGCTGCAAACATAACTCGACTGAAATGTATGGGACAGCAGATTTTTTTTTCGCGATTTCGATATTGGTCCCATAGAGAAAGTTGTTCAGTTTGATGGTCTGAAGCACCCCTTTAAGTAGCTGTCCCATTTTATTGTACATCCTGTATACATAAACTCTAAAACTTAAACCAAAATATTTTATTTAAACCGCACATGGGCATGCCATATTTAATTTGAGAAAGGTCATGCAGAGCATTTAGGTTCTTTACAATTCTACAATTACAATTTACAATTCTTTAGTATACTTAAATATTTCACTATAGTTTCTTCAGTATACTAAATAGGTACATTGATATATTTTCAAGATTAGAGAATTAGGTACTAATGGAAAAAAATTACAAATAAAATAGAAATTAATTATTATTAATGTCAAAATCAATGTCCATGTGGTGTCGGCTAAGAATAGGACCACCCCGTTTCCTCCCGTGGATGCTGTAAAAGACGACTAAGGGATCTACCGGTGGATAGGCAGCAGCTTCCTCTATGTACACACATTTAATCCAACTGCAATCGCCAACCCGCCTGCCAAGCGTGGCGTTTATGGCAAATCCCCCCATTTTGGGGGAGGCCTATGTCCAGCAGTGGACGTCTATCGGCTGATATGATGAATGTAAAAATTACATTAAATAAATTAATAATGGTAAGAACATCAGTCGAAATTACAAGACTACAATAAGGCCACGTTCAGACGACCCGCACCCGCGCTGCACCCGCCCTGCATCCGTCCCGCACCCGCGCCGCGCTCACCCCGCGTCCTAAAATGCATTGCTTGCAATTTAAGTCTTATGACAGGACAATAAATTTCGTATTGCATTTTAGGGGAGCACCCGCACCCGCCCTGCGACCGCTCGTCAAAATACAATACGAGATTTACTATCGTGTCATAAGAATTAAATTGCAGGCAACGCGGGGTGAGCGCAGGGAGAGCACGGGTTGAGTGCGTGGCAGGCGCGGGTCGTCTGAACGCGGCCTTACAAATTAATGTCCGATAGTTATAAAATAGGTAAAGGAAAAAAGACGATGAACAACAATCAGTCCATCTCTTAGAGCGTAACTGGTAATGATTCTCCCTATTGTTGGTACATTATTACACGTCACTCGTTCCCTGAGTCGGGTTTCCTTTGACGTATGATTTACAGATTACATTGCCTTTTCGATGCCCTTTCTTTTGCTTTTAGCTTCGTTTTGGAGTTAAGTGATGATTGTGCAGTTAGGCAAATGGTTATGTAAGTTAATATTAAACGAACAAAAGCTGAATAGTAATTGGATTGCAATGTGATTAGAACTGAAATTGAATTAGAATTGAACTTGGATGTTTTAAATCAGCACAATCACCCTCCTGCTTCTCTAATGATACCTCACCACGTTCGCGACGCGTTGTCAATGCATACAAAAAAACCGCTTCCCGTGCTTTTCAGAAAATAAACGTCACGCTTGTCGCGATAAGTAGCATGGGAAAAAACCAAGTTGCGCCAAGTAGAGACATCATACTAGAACGGGGCTGTAATAATAGATTTAGCATGTACACACGGCGACACATCAGGTTACGCACCCTATATACCTACCCATAACTACACTACGTACATACACACACACAAAATAGTGCGGTAGAGAGCCTGCATAGACGCGGCTGCCGGCGCGGGCGCAGCGTGCTGTGAGAAGAGAAGAAACAACAACAACATACTGCACCCTTTCGCACGATTCGATGCGTAAGTCCAAACAGGGTAACCTGACCTGTCGCCGTGTGTACTACGTTAGATCGGAAATCGAAAGAGAAAGAGCATAGCATTAACGTATGTTAGAGCGAGATAGATAGACCAGACCAATTCACGAACTCCTGTATGGATCTGTATGGACCTAGCACATACAAAAGTGCAACCATAGAAATATACTTGATGTGTGTTTTTGCTCTCGCCTTGGATAATCCGTAGCCGATCTATCGTAGGATATCTATTGAAAGGTAAAATATATAATGCAATGTAATACATTTGTTTGTTTTGTTTTTTATGCTAAATCTATAGCTGTAATATTATGTTTAACTCGAATAAAATGCTATTCATTTATCATGTTTTGATAAAGTAGAAATTTATGATAATTATTCTCAAAATTTACATACAAATAAAATGTTAATCTGAATATAATAGTCCTTGCAAATACACAAAACTTTTCAGAGTCCATTAACAATAAATAATTCAACTTACTTCTAAAATATACCTTACTTACTTAAAATATTAAATCCTAGAATTATACAGAGTACCTACCAACGTCTATTTATAATCCGCTGGTCATTCTACAAGGTGTTAGGGTAAACAGTGTGATTGACTCATGAAACTGAATAATTTTCCCAAGGAAACTTATCGGAGATTCGCTAAAATAAATTTCGACTTTCCATACTAAATGCAATCGCTGATCGAACGTTTGTATGAAAAGTGGAAATAATTTTTTGAGGATTTGTTATAGGTTTCCCAGGGAAAGTTGTTCAGTATCATGGGTACAATCACCCCTAAAAGTAATGCAACTGTTTACCCTAATACCCTGTATAATCTATAGGTTCATAACACAATTCCTTCAATCAGCAAAAAGCACTCTAAATACACTTCTACCTTATTATTTAATGTTCTGTGGTTGTTATTTTCAAAAATGATTATTTGTCACTTTTCTTTAAAAGAATTGAATTGATACTCATTTATATCCCAGGAGCAGCTAGGAAAATCAGACGTCCACCCTGGTAGAGCCCCGCTTGCCAGGGCAAGGCTAATAGCACCTGGGCTGCACCCGGACCCAGGGTGAAAGGCACGCTCGAGACTAGGCTCACCCCTAGCCACGCATTCATCGGCACGGCAACCTTGAATTGGCATTAGAAAGGATGTTGAGGGGCAAGGAAGGAAATAAAGGAAGGGGGAAGGATACTAATGTCACGGAGAGGAAGATGAGTGTGACAGTAGAAGCTCGAGGAATCCGGGGTCGCATACCCGTGTACTCTGATTCAGCTACCGGACAAGTAGAGGAATAGAGTACCATGAAGAGACTTAAAATTAAAAATTCAAAAATTTTGAATAATATTTTGAATTTTGAATTTTGAACGTGTATCAGAATCGTAGCATGTGGCGATCTGTTGTCTCTGCCTACCCCAGTAGTGGGACATAGGCGTGAGCATATATGTATTTCTTTAAAACTATACTAATAAACGGTAGACCAAAAGCGTGACAAAGCCTTTTATCTCAATACAATGTGTCTCATCTTATAAATATAAAGGAAACAAGGTAGAAAGTTTATGTATTTGTGTGTATATCAGGATTTCCGTTTAGAAATTATCACAAAAGAACTTTGTACATTTTTTTATCCTGTATAAATAAACAAAGAAATGTTGAACAAAGGAGCGTCAGAACAAATTGTTTGATGAGCATACAGTCTTTCTAATGAGTTCAAAGAAAAAAGTACCTAAATATGATTTACTATTGTATTGAAGTATCTATATTATATTGTCAGATCTCCAGTTACGAGTTTTCTGCCCTCATATGTTTAGGTAACAATACAAATTCAAGTGAAAAGGTCACAGTTTAAGTATCCTAAAAAGCTAGGGTTGTCACCTTTTTTTTATTATAATTAATTAATGGCCGGTTGCTTGCGTTCACCGCAGCAATTCTGCCAATGTCAAGTAGTTTATGTTTTTATTTCAGTTATTGTTTAATGGTAAAGAACAAATTAGAGATCTATGAAATGGCAGAGCCACGTGCAAGCCGAAGAGAAGAAGATACGCGACGCTAGTGACCGCCCACAGTCAGACTTGCAGCGCGATTCTTGCCACATGCATGGGTAGCATGACACCATGATACAGCGCTATCACACCTTCGCTCTCTTTCTATCACGTGTAGCATGCTACGGCTTCTGGTTGTATTCCTCTTGCAACCCCTTGGTAGCTGGGCATAAACATTTTCTCCCTGTTGATTATCTTCATATCGTGTGGGCAGCATGGTGGTGTCAGAGTTTTTTCAGACCACCTTACTCAGACGTGGCCTGTTGATAATAGTATATTATAATTACATTAAAACCACATAAAGAAGAGGAGAATTTTCATGTTAAAGAATCATCAAAATCTGTCCAATCATTTTCGAGTCATTTTTCCTTTTCACACGACCGAAACCCTACGGAAACTAAGTGGCAACCCTATGTCGCGACCGTTTGTTTGCAGAAACTCCTATTTTTTCGTGTATCTGATAAGTTTAGCTTCAATTTGGTATACAATGTAATGCTTAACCGCACTAAATCCGGCTTTAAGATAACAGTTGATAAACAATGTGTGTGTTCAGTAACCTCGCGTCCATTGGAGTTCACGTATTAATCAAAAATAAATGAGCACATGAGCACATAGTATCGGGTTGTAACAGGCCTAAAGGGTGGGAACCATATAAATTAAAGATCTTTAAACTATGAACTGGAATGTATGTACACACGGCGACGGATCAACCTACCCATAGTTGAACTCTATGTTCATGGACATAAGGTCGAACTATGGGTAGGTTGATCTGTCGCCGTGTGTACACACGGCGACAGGTCAGGTTACCCTGTTTGGACTTTGAACTATTAGAAGTTGAACGCTGCGAATCGTGCGAGAGGGTGCGGTATGTTGTTGTTGTTTCGTCTCACAGCACGCTGCGCCCGCGCCGGCTACCGCGTCTTTGCTAGTTGTAGGCTAAGTACCTAGTAGATTGTAGTTACACGTACCATACCCAAAGGGTCCCAAAAAAAACATTAACTTCCTAGATTCAACCTTAGGCGTCTGAAATTGATTTCCACAAAATCTCTAAACATTTCACATTCGGCTATAACATTTGTCATAACGACCAGAATAAATTAATCCTTTTAAAATTATTACGCTCATGATAGGCGTATGGGAAACCAATTTGAGTCGAGTTAAAATATATTACTCTCCTATTTTAAGTTCGCGTCGCAAACGCTCGTGTAACAAGATATTTGTAACACGATATATTTGCAAAGCTTAACAAGAGGAAATGTGAGGGAATTTACGTTTTTGACTAAAATTGGGCCTTTTCAACCTTTGTGTTTAATAAGAATAATATATTTCGTAAACAAATCTTTTTTGTAAGTACTTAATTATTTAGGCAAGCTGGAAATTATAATTAAAGACCTAACATAATGAATAAAAAAATAGGTTTTTATTTAAAAATATCGCTCTGTATTTTAATTCGAGCGCTTATATCTCGAGATACAAGCATAGTAACAACTTAGTGTGTACTATGGGTGGTTTATTCCACGTTAGTACTACAATCTAAGAAAATTGTAAAGCTGTCTGAACTCCAGTAGAGACGGCTTATCTACTCACTCTGTAAATGTACGCGTTTTTGGAAATAAATGTTTATGTTTAAAATGTTTATGTTTACGTTACATGAGCTATCCAGCGACACCTCAATCGATAAAAAAAATGAGGGAGTAACTAAGCCGGGGCATACAGACAAACAGAATGGACGAAAGTTTAAGGGTTCCTTGTTTGACTACGGAACCCTAAAAACTCGTTTTGCTTCTCATGTTCAGGGAATTATCTGAATACACCCCTAAAATTTTTCTAGTACTTAATTAAAAAATAGTGGTGTATGTATACCTATTGTAAGATATATAAGGTTAAATTTAATTAGTTGGCGCAACTTAAGGCAACGTGAAGGCAGGGCTAAGCTCCGATAAAGGGGGTGAGGTGCGGGGTCTGAGGGGAGATCGCGAGCAATTCGTTCGAATTTTGAATTTAAATATTAGAGTGTTCAATAATTCTTAAAGATGCCACAGTATACCAACATGTCATATAATTGATACCAGTTGAACAACACCAATAACAAAGTTAAAGTTATTTATAGGTATTATTGTAGGCTATTGGCATAAGTAATTCTTTGATGAAGATCTGATGAATGGCTTTGGAAACAGGTAAATGGAACTCTCCATGTTTGGAATCTACAGCCTTCAATAACACACGTCCTAAATTTTTACTACGCAGCTATGGTGCATATTCATAAAATTATACGGGAAGACATCTTTTTTTTTTTTTATTAACTATGGGTTTGCTCTTGACCTCAATCCAGTCCTCAGGACGAAGATGGGGTCGTAGATGTAGCGAGCTTACCCAGAAGATGCCTATTCACTCGTACTTTAAAGGAATTCGGGTTGTAAGTACTCGGAAATACTGGCGCAGGTAAGGCATTCCACTCCTTGGCTGTGCGCATTATAAAAGATTCAGAAAGGCGCTTGGTGCGGATATGTGGGATGTCAACCAAGAAGGGGTGATATCCCGCGGTGCGTCTGGAAGTCCGATAGTAGAAAGGGGAAGGTGGGATGAGCTCATGCAGCTCAAGGGCACACTCACCGAAGTATAATCTGTAGAAGACCGACAAGCAGGCCACTCTGCGGCGGTGGGCTAGGCTATGAAGCTTGGCCTCCACCAGCTTACTATCGCCAATGAGCCTCCTGGCTCTGCGTTCAACCGAGTCGAGTGCGGCAAGTTGATACTTGGCTGAGCCATCCCACAGGTGGCAGCAGTACTCCATACATGATCGGACCTGAGCTTTATACAATACTAAGAGCTGTCCAGGAGTGAAGTACCGCTTCACCTTGTTTAAGATGCCCAGCTTTTTGGCCGCAGTTTGAGCCTTAGACTCGATGTCAGCGCCGAAGTTGAGTTTCGTGGTCAAGCTTATACCCAGAAGCCCAAGACTGTCGGAAACAGGGACCGATGTACCCCGGAAAGTAGGAGTCAGATTAAACGGACTCCTTTTTGCGGTGAACAGACAAGCCTGTGTTTTGGTGGCGTTGAAGTTGACTAAATTATTGTCACCCCACTGGGAGACAAGACTTAAAGTCAAGTTTGTTCGCTCAACCATGGCCTCCCTCTGCGAGCGTATTTTATCCCCGCTGGCCCCTGCGCCAGATACATATCTCTCCATGACTGTACTGTCATCTGCATACCCAACAATACCTGACACAAGGAGGTCATTGATGTGCAGCAGGAAAAGTGTCGCGGAGAGAACAGACCCTTGAGGAACTCCAGCATCAATTGCCATAAGGTCAGAAGAGCAGCTGTCAATGACAACTCTAATCGACCGTTCTCTCAAGAAATCAGATATCCAGCTGCAAAGATCAGCGGGGATGCCATAAGCGGGAAGCTTGTTCAGCAAACTAGCGTGCCATATCCTGTCAAAGGCCTTCGAGATGTCAAGTGATACAGCCAGTGCTTCACCGTGCTTCTCGATGGCCTCGCCCCAGCAGTGCGTGACATACACAAGAAGATCCCCAGTCGATCGCCCCCGGCGGAAGCCATATTGGCGATCACTGAGTAGATCATTGTCTTCTAGGTATGACAGCAACTTACTGTTAAGTACTCTTTCCATGACTTTACAGAGAATGGAAGTAATGGCGATAGGGCGGTAGTTACAGATATGAGTTTACTATGTAATTTATTTGGCCGCAAAACACGACAGATATGGATTTTCATACAACATTGCCGGCCGCTGCACGCATGTATTTGGCCAGTACAGCAATTTCGATTTATCTCGAAGAAGGTTGTCAAAATAATGCTCACATTTCCAAGCATGTTTGAGAAAAATTAATATTTACGTGAGCGCCTTCTAGGGTCAAAAAACGCAGTCACCTTTTCAGTCTAATCACCGGCTATTGAAGCATCAAAACTAATGCAGGGCGCTTTGAAAGGCGGGAGTAGCACTCGCACGAGCGATCAGTGCCGGTTGCGTTCGCTTAAATTAATTTGCGCGGTCATGAGAATTTTTCAAATGTTACTCGCACGATCGATACGTCTCGGGTGTAAAGGGATAGTGCGCGGCTGCCGCGCGAGATAATGCTCGATGGTTTGCCACGCGAAGTCGGTACGCACCTGTAAATCAACAATCTTGATTGTTTTGCCATTTGTGGCACCGCCCAAAATTGTTCGCTTTTTTAACCGACGAAAACAAAACAAAAAACGGTGGAGGTTTTCAAGTCGACGCGTATACAGGGTGTAACAAAACACCCTAGTAATACTTAACTGGGTGCTTCAGACCATCAAACTGAACAACTTTCACTATGGGGGCAACATCGAGAAAAAATGAAAAAATTAAAAAAATCTGTTATCCCATACAAAAGTGCAGCACCGACTTGACTAAAATGTATGGGACAGCAGATTTTTTTTTTTCTTGATTTTGGCTCCATAGTGAAAGTTGTTCAGTTTGATGGTATGAAGCACCCCCTTAAGTATTACTAGGGTGTTTTGTTACACCCTGTATATATATATTTTTTTTTTATGTATGTACGCATAACTTTTTACGGAGTAATCTGATTTTGATATTTTTTTTTTGTTTAGTAGGTCATACTTCAGAGGTGGTTCCATTTTAATTTGGTGAAGATCTGGTAAAGGGTTTCGAAGATAGACAATAGAACTCCTCAAAGATCTATAGCCTATCATCGACGATTGAAATAAATGATTCGTGTTCAAGTTTTCTTTTAGGTCATACTTCAAAAGTGGTCCCATTTTAATTTGATGAAGATTTGATAAAGGGCTTCGGAGATAGACAATAGACTCCTCAAAGATCTATAGCATATCATCGACGATTGAAATAAAAGATTCGTGTTCATGTTCCCTTTACATGTCCAACGGATATGTTAACCCAATATAACACCAAAGCTGAAAATTAAAAAAAAATTTTTTTTTCACAAGGTATGAATACCGACTTCAAAACTCAAAAAGTAAAAAATAATAAATATTACAGCCGATGAATTTTACGTTAGCATCTATTAAGAATATCGTTTTGTTTTATTGTAGTCGGTGTCAAGCCTAGCCAAAAAATTATTGCAAGCTCAGTCTCGAATCGTACAGGCTTGACAGCGACTTCGATAAAACAAAATGATATACTTATAGATGCTAACGTAAAATTCATCGGCTGCAATATTTATAATTTTTAGGTACTTTTTGAAATTTGAAGTCGGTTTTAATTATTTGTTAAAAAAATTTTATTCAGTACAAAATCTGTTGGTATATTTTAAATAAAATAGTCTAAATTGTAAATATTAAAGCAATTTTTATTACAGTATTTTTTTTAAATTGTAGTGTACTTTCTTTGTACAGTGGGAAATAAAAGTATAAAATGAGAAAATACCTAAGCTAAACTCGCAAGACGATCCCTTTTCAGAAAATGTAAGTATCCGCTCTTGGATTCAAGGAACCCTACTGTTTTCCACGAAACCCTAAGATACACTTTGGGAACCGCTTACCTCTTAGGATGCCTCGCTATGCGCTACAAAAACAACTTTACCTACATCAGTTTAGCAATTCGTAGCACCACGAGTCATTTTGGTGTTGTCCTACTGAAAGCTATATTCGTGAACTGTGGCACTATGATGGAACTGTCACTTTGCCTACATAATTTACAATTCAAAAAAAAATTTACAAATTAGTTATATCTACAATAATCACAGCTATTATTTACAATTTGAGCAATATTAGAAATATTTATATAGATATTAATACAGAAAAAAGCCGGAAATGTTGTAAAATAAGACGTGAAATTTGAAGAAAAGTTTGACATAGGTCTTACCTCTACAAGCGCTGCCGCGCTTCTAAAATGGCGTATCGCATCGGCAAAATGGCGAGACGCTCGAAATTTCGTAGATATTTTGGAATTGTGTTGAAGTATATAAAGTAAAGTAAACGAAATATACCTAGCTGCCAAGCTTATGTTATGGCCAAGATAATAGTATATTTTATTTGCGTAAATACAGTTTCTTCTAGATATAAAATGATATTAAAAGTAAGAAAGAGGGGTAACTTCGGGATGTTTTTCTATCTAGCCAAATTGTTCCAATCGTGTACTGAATAACCTTCCTGCCTAGGAAATATCCCCAACTATAATATATATTTCATTCAAATCAAAATTATTACATTTTGAATGGAAAAAACGTAATCGAAAAAGCGATTTTTTACGAGTTTATAAACTCATTACGCCTTAAGAAACGCATTTGGTATTTATTACTTATTACAATTACGTGGTAATGACCCACCAACCGAACATATGATTCTGAGGTCAATATCCGCCCGCGGCCGCGTATTGCACGCACTGCGCGTACTTTATGCATGATAGTAATAATTTTGTTAATCATTAATACCAATTATAAACATTGATAATGCAATCTGTTATCATTAACAAGTGCCCTGATCCAATTTCGCCAACTAATTTAAAATAACCCTATAACATACTTTTTAAGGATTAAAACTAGCGTACCTATTCTTGGAGACTCTGGCGAAAGCTACTAATTTTAATAATGAAAATTCATAACCGCCATTTCAGACTCCGCCGTAAAGTTGTCGGCTGAAATAACTTAAGTTTTAAGATGACGTCACTAAGTTAATCACTACACATTTTCCAGTAAGACCGTGAAGAAAGTTTGTTTTGGAAGTTGGGAAAAAAGTTTTAAAATACCTTGGTACTAACGTTTAGACGAAGTATTTTTAATCAACATTTTCATCAGAAGTTTCTTTAAGACTGCGATTAAAAATAGCGTATATTGGATGTCTTTTTTAGTTGGCATAGTTTATGACAGCTGCCTTCATTTTCGACCAAAAGTGCTCTATATTTTGAGTTTTATTTGTCACTCTTAGAAATATGAAGATGTTGGATTCAACTTGATGTCCTGAACACGAAGAGAGTAGGTAGAGTGTCACAGTGGTGGAAGGGAGAGAGGGGGTTGGGGGGGCAATCAAAGATGCAGTAAAAAATCTGAAAATTCTCTACAATATATATTATCGTAACTACTTTCAATGAAAATAATAACGGATGCTGTAGCGCAACCAGTTTCTGAAAAAATTGTTTAAATATATTTTTTAATTACAAACTCGATGGCGTTGCAGGAAATAAAATCGCGCTATCGTTAAGTTTCAAATTTTTTTTTATGGAAGATAATAGATTAAATTTTTTTGTTATGTAGGATAGCTACGGAACCCTAAATAATGGGCGAGTCCGACACGCTCTTGGCCGGTTTTTTAAATATAATCAAAGGTCGTAACCCTAAAGTTCCTTACTTTATGTTTATGGAGGTCATGAGGTGGATCACGTCGGGGTCACCAAATGGAGGTTCTACTGGGAATGTTTCTCCATTGAAAAGGGAAGATCTTCCACCACTCTATTTGTGAAGCCTTGGGATCGGCCGTGATCACGTGGTCCAACAGTTCTTAGTTGGACCTTGTATAATATGTATCGAACTGTCTGTGATTATTTCTCCCGCGCCATTCATGTCTTGTATACGATTGTGAACCTTATGTGTAGCGGGTTTACTAACGGGTTACTAATGTGACGTCGCAAGTTGTCTTACGTGTACATTTGCGAGTGCAATAGTATCGCCATCTGTTGGCTTCTTTGCTATAACTTGTGGGTGTTGACATCTGTGTCATGTCCCCATACAGGTTTATTCCTGCATCACTAGTTACAATTTCTCCTCTATTTTCCTCACTTCCACTTCAGTGGAACCTGACTCACAATCAGCCATTCCTCCCGCCTCCACTCGCTGTGACAAAGACAACACAACACTGAAGAGAAGGTTTATTCCCCAGCATTTAATTTCCTAGTAAGACCAAGTGCAAGCAGTTTGTAACTTAAGCGTACACTTAAGTTGCCACTATGCACAAGTGGGTGCTTAGACGTAACACTTGTGCGAATGCAACTTTGTTAGTTATTGCCATTGACGTAAAATACTATGGACGCTGGATCTGGTAAGCACAAAATTCTCGAAAAAAGTCTTAGGGTTTTGAATGTTAGTCCCAGACTAAACTACACAAACCTAAGTACAGTCAGCAGCAATTAGTTTTAAACACTGTAGTACTACGACGTAGAACAGCAATAATAATAGCAGCAATAAGTTGTATACACTTTTGTTCTACGTCGTAGTTCTAAAGTGTGTATAACGTGTAGTGTTTATAACTTGTAAGCTGCTGAATGTACGTGTAATATTATAAACCAACAAAAAACATTGAAAATGCTGAAATTCTTTTCCATCCAACTGCCTCACCGGGGCACGGCTCGCGCCGCGCACCCACGCCCTTAGTCGGCCGATCAAACGAAAACTGTCGAGTATTTGGTGCTCTTTTGGTTCGAATACTTTTGAGCGCGAACCCTACGTCCAGTAGTTGGTAAGTCAATGGTTATTGCGTAAGTATGTAAGTTTTGAGGAAACCAAGTTTAATGCTTATGTGTTATAAGCACGAACTTGTTTTATGGATACTTAGAGATGTGGATGACTGTAATGACGTTATTCCCTCGACAAGAAACTTAACGAAACCGCCGTGTGATTCCGGCTTTGAGTGGACCACCCCATTTAATATCGTGGGTGTCGTACGAGGCGACTATGGGATTAAAGGTTTCCCATAAAGTGTTTATTTGGTTGGAATACTAGTCACTAGGTATTTTTTTGTTATGGCAATAATATTGTACTCGAAATAAACGGTGGATAAAAATTTGCGCTAAGCTAATCCAAAAACAGTTTTCCAGAATCAAAATCTGTAATAGGTATATCTTATGTATGATATTCAAGATATTAGATACATAAGTAATTACTTCAGTTAGTTAGTACTGAAAAACTAAATATGTGATTGTGTGATATACAGGGTGTAAAAAAACACCCTAGTAATACTTAAGGGGGTGCTTCAGACCATCAAACTGAACAACTTTCACTATGGAGCCAACATCGAGAAAAAATAAAAAAATCAGCTGTCCCATACATTTTATTCGAGTCGGCATGCAGTTTTGTATGGGACAGCAGATTCTTTTATTTTTGGCAGTATCTCCTAAACCGATTGACAGAACTTGACAGTTTTTGTACTTTTCACATAGCTACAGTATAGTACTACAAAAATATCATACGAGCAGCCATGCAGCTGATCGTTAATTTTTTAGAGACCTTTAATCATCAGTAACTCCTAAACCGACTGGAGTTATGCAGACAGACCTGGTCCATCTCCACATCGCAGAGATGCTCTACACCCCATAAACACTGAATCAGTCTTGCTGCTGATGGTTGCAAAAAGTACACTTATCTCTTATACTATCATTTAACCAGTTGTAAACAAGTGTCAAGGGATAGGGCTTCATCATGAAATGAAATACCAATCAAAGTCTAACATTAACTTTGTTATGGACTAGGACAACAACGAACATCGTAATAAATTGGGGAGAACATATTTTTCCTTGCTAAATTCGTCTTGCCTCGCGACACGCACTTTTCAAATTGCCGTAAAATCGTTAAAACAAAATGACAGTTGCTGAAGTTATTAGAAATTAAAATAAAGTATTGTTACTATTTAGTCCGTTCTAAAAACTTTCAGTATGCCCCACGTATTATAAAAATTGGTTTCAATAAAAATTTACTTATTGCCTAAAAGTTTTCGGTAGACTAGGCTAGATTAGATACCCCATTTCAATGCTAGGTACCATTTTTTTTTCTTTAGATTGCCTAGGCGTAGAAAAGTTAGCCAACCATCCAAACCTGGCATTTCCATTATGAAATAATGAACTGTTGATTCTCAAGGAGAAAATCGTCGCGGGTGTATTATGTTTTATGATACATAAAAAGAAGCCTTCTAATAAGTGGTGTAAGGGTCAAAATACTGCTTACCCTGCTCACAGATTACCCTATCGTAAGCATCCCTTAGGTTACATTTACATGCTTCAGTATCAGTACTCGGCCAACTGCGGCGCGGAGTGTACGTTTGGCCCATCGCTCCCGGTACGCTCAAATATAAACTTTAAGTCGTTTAAAGTGCTTTGTTAAGTTTTCTAGTGCAAGTTTTTTGTTTTCTTTTTCCTAGTGGTTTGAATTTGTGGGATATTTTGGCGATGACGCGGAGTGAAGTTTGAAAGGTAGGTTTTTTTTTTAAACAGAAAAATCTTTGAACTTTTGAAAAAGTATTCATGTCACTTATGAATGTATCCATTCAAAAGTTATGTTCTTCACGTCTTATTTTGATTTCCAGTATAGGAGGTGTTAGAAATTATGGTAACTTGTATTGTATCATGTAGTGGGAGTCATCCATCATGCTGGCTCTATGCGTATTGGTCGAGGAAGTTAACACAGCATTTAAGATACGATTGACGGCAGCACAATAGGCTCGGAACCCTCTAAATAACACCCTGTATATTATATTATTTTGTTCGTTTTTATATTGTGACTTGATTTTAGTTCTTACCTTACTTTTTAGAAGTTTAGGTAGGAATTACTTACAATCTACCTATTACTCTATTCTATTGGGAAATAAAATCTTTTCCGTAACTTATTTCAGACTTCTGGTTTGAGGAGAGACATTCATTTGAACAACAGGGAACGAAATCGCAGCTGGGCCCTGTTTAATTAACGCGACAATGACAATTTGACAATGACAATTCAGAGTACATTGCTAAGAATGTTAGGACATAATGAAGCACTGCAAGTTTAGCGTTATCTAGTAATAAATACTCTTTCTTATACTATGTTAGCGTTATTAGTAGCCAGCAATGTACTCTGAATTGTCACTGTCGCGTCTAATATACATTATTTTAAATTTTGTGGGGAGGAGGGAGGGGAAACATTTTTCATCCCATTTGGTTTGAAAATAGATATACAAGGTGAAATTGATATCATTAGCATCCTTTTAAACTAAGAGTCTACCCATCAAACTGAACAACTTTTACTATGGGAGCAAACCGATCGGAACAAAAAATAATCAGTTGTTCCATACTAAACTGCAATGCGTATTTGACTCAAATGTTTGCAACAGCAGATTTTTTTTTGCTTCGATCGGAGAGTAAAAGTTGTTCAGTTTGATGGGTAGACTCTTAGTTTAAAAGGATGCTAATGATATCAATTTTACCCTGTAGATAGGTACAATAATTATAATTTACAGCAGTAACTAACCCTAAAAAACATTTTCAATTTCATCCTGTACACGTACAGAATAATTCGTATAAATTTATCTCCTATTTTTAAGATTGTAGAATTATATAATAGAAAATTAATTTATTCGCTTCTTTCTTTCTTTAGTATTTAGGTATTTGATATAGATTTATATAATTATAGACTTACTTATTAACTTGCGTACCTTTTGTATTCACGGGTAACCTAGTTGTTTAGAAGCAATCACTGTAATCAAAATCGGCAATTAGATATCAATAAACAACCTTATAAAAAAGATTTCCTCCAATAACATAAACAGGAAGAAGAAATGAATAAATTAATGTTTACATAATTACACGGCGTCGTTATAAATACTAGAGCTTTGATTAAATCATAACGTTTTATGAAATAAACGTTTCAATTTTGTGTATTTAATTAAATATAAATGTTTGATCTCTTAATTACTGAATAATTTTCTTGTAAAATTCACGACGTAAAGTCGAACGTAAAGCGATTTCGAATAATTTTATGATACCCTTGCAATCACGATTCTGTGATCCAATGATATTAATGTACCTACTACCTGTGATCTATCACCTTGGTGACAAAATAACTTAAAACAGAGAGATACAACAAATACAAATACACAACAGAAATTCAGTACACAAGATACAATGGACCCCGCATGCGGATTTAACAGGAAAAAAATCACTAATTTTAGAACAGAGTTAGCGAAGTTAATATGAGATTTAACATTTGAAACAATTTAACAAAGAACTTTTAAGTATCTACAGAAAATGAAATTACAACATGCTTACTGAGATAGATGATACAGTAGGTATGCCTTTACAGTAGGTCCAAAAAATAATTAGTTTGATAAATATGTTGGTGCCCCACCAGGTTCTTCTTGTTTCATATCACCACAGGTATCCCTTTGCAAAATTTGACCCAAAACCACAGAATAGGCCAAAACTAAAAATATTTAGGATTCCTACTCGAGCCAATAGGAGAGCAGATTTTTTTTCGTAATAGGCTACTTGACAACTAGTCAAATCAGCTTTTCTTTATCTGACGTCAAAACGTGCGCTTTGTATGAAGTACTAAGTAATGAGTTGTGACGTCATCAACATTTCATTACTTTTTTCAGTTTATCTTGTTATTAAAAATAGTATTCGAGCTAAAAACTCAATGAAAATGGGAGTTTAGTGTTATTTACTAACCTTTTTTTTATAGAGAAGATAAAAATAAAATGTATGTAGTCAAATACCCAATTTCGACCTTGTTCCCCTAGAGAAAGATGTTCAGGTTTATGGTGTGATCATCTCCATAAAAAATCTTCAGCATATTATTAAGTTGGACTCTGTATATTTTTTTATTTTAACATTTTTACACTTTATTGTACACGCGGAAAACAACATAATAGACAATTACTAAGCGCGACCCAATCAATAAAGAGATTTCTTCTAGCAAACCCGATCATTTTCATAATACGACGTGTTAATAAATAAACACAAAAATAGAAATTAGTTTGTTTAGAATCGAGAGCAGAATCTTAGTATCGAGGTTTCAACATAGGTATTTTTTCAAAATATCAAATAATTTGTAAGGATAATTAAAAATTTACTTAACTCGATGTCAACCCACCGCACTAGGACACTCGCCCTACTTACAAATATTTTCAATAGCACGCTAGCGCTTTCATTCATTACTGAACAAATACCAAATCATTTTCCCATGAAAACTTAATGCAAATAACATAAAATTATAATTAATTATAATTATAATTATATTTTTTATTTATGTAAACAACTTAGCCTAAGATACAGTTTTAAGACAAGGACACAACAGTAAGTTTATATTACAAGTCCTTAGTAAAAACTACCGAAACAATAAATCACCTGTTATTTACTTTAAATAATCATAGGCTAACAACGAATCCGATTTACACTACCCTCCGTAATCGCATAAAAGCTGTTTGACGGTAATTATTAACATAATGAAATTATTGTTTCTATGCAATTATTTCGTTGTAAATCAGTTGGGGTTTTGCGCTTATTCATTAACACGTTGTATAAAAGTCCGGGATAGAAAGAAAGAAAAAAAATCTTTATTCATCATTAAAAGCACACACAAAACAGAGTACAATAAAAGAAGTAGTACGTAGTAGGCGGTGTGTGCCACGACACTGAATAGCACACGACTCAACGTAGTGCCTTACTTGGTAATATCACGTAATATTATACAACGTGTTAATGAATTAACGCAAAACTAGAAAGTAGTTTGTTTAGAATCGAGAGCAGAATTGAATTATCATGGTTTCAACATAGATAATTTTTTTCAAAATATTAAATAATTTTTTTGCAAAATTTAAAATTTACTGAACCCGATGTCAACCCACCGCACGAGCACACTCACCCTACTTACTACCAAAACTAGATTATAAAAATGTATCCATGAGTACGTTAGCGCTTTCTTTCAGTGCTGAAATGATAACAAATCATTTTTGCCTCAAAACTTAAAAAATGCGAATAACTTTAAATTTTAATTATAAAAATAATGAAATTATTGTTGCAATCTAATTATTTTGTTATAAATCAGTTGGGGTGTATGAGGTTTTGCGCTAATTCATTAACACGTTGTATAGGATGTGAGGAAAAGTATCATTAACCATTAAACCACATACTCTACCCATCAAACTGAACAACTTTGACTATGGGAACAAACCAGTAGTCAGAACAAACAAAATATCAGCTGTTCCATACTAAACTGCAATACCTACACGACTCATAAATGTATGAGACAGCTGTCTTTTTTTTGTTCTGATATGTTTGCTCCCATACTAAAAGTTGTTAATTTTTTTTGCAATTTTCTAATCTGCATCCATAGTAATTTTGACACTTTCCACTGCTAGATTCTGGTACTTTAAATGAGATTATATAACTTGAGTAACAATGTCCAAGATATTTATTGATAAGTTGCTAGTTTCTTCGTTGTCCTACAAAAACGAACATTTAAAAAAGAAAAAATAATTCGGTCACTTATTATTTTTTATATAAGCAAGCAAATGTATACATAACAAGCGACCCGCCCCGGCTTTGACAGGTGCAATGCTGATACTATGCATGTATATACCTTTCTCTTGAATCACTCCATTATTTAAAAAAAATATCAAAATCCGTTGCGTACCTAGTTTTAAAGATCTCATACAAAGGGACAGACAGACAGCGGGAAGCGACTTTGTTTTAGACTATGTAGTGATATGTTCTACTTTTATGGCAATTAGGAGAATTTAAAAAAAAACTGATGTTCCATAAATTTTGGGCGGTACATATTTAATTTAAGTATAAAGTGTAGACAAAAGGTATCATTATTAAAATACAAAACCTAATAACTTGTATATTATTGGATGTGGTTTGTCGGTAGTTAGCTACCCCGACCACGCCAGGTTAATTTGCGGTTATCAAAATTCGTGTATCGCTAACGATACACGAATTACACGATGGTTTCAATTTCATATTAATATGAAATTGAAACATTCATTCCGAAAATAGTACTTACCTAACAGAATATTTGTGGTATTACGGTGGTTATAGTACCTACGGATAAAATTTGTGGCGTATTTCGGATTTCTATAAAATATAATGCAGTAATTATAGGGGTACTAAGATTTTAGCCACGTTTTCGTCAGCTATTTTGCAAAATGGCGACCCCATTCCATTACTTTAGAATCTAATTCATCTTATCGTGTTGGCAGAGCCCTGGTGTCAGAGTTTTTTCCTAGCCTCTGATGTGGTTTTTATGAAACGACTACTACCAGTAGAGATAGTAGCCTTTATCTCTAAACGTATTTTAGAATCTAAAGTAATAGTATAAAATATTTCATGCTACTTCGTTCCCGCAAAAAGTGACAGAAAAGTTTGTTAGAATTACAGGCGTAACTCGTCCATAGTTGCCATCCATGTACAGTACAACGATTTTAGCCGACTTTTCACCCGTATTTTGTAAATTGGCGTCCCCATTCTTTATGCCTCATGTAAAAACGAGAGCTGATTGAGATAAAATAAAAACAATGTGCTAAATACGTTTTTATTTCATCTCAATCAGCTCTCTCAAATAAAAGTGTTTAGTGTAGGAATAAAAAATGGATGAGAGCAGATTGATGAGTGCAATCTATAAGGCACGCGTAGCTGGAAATGTTGGAAGGGGATGGCCTAGTCGTATGTACAGGATGAAATTGATATAATTAGCATACTTTTAAACTAGGAATCTACCCATCGAACTGAACAACTTTCACTATGGGAGCAAACAGATCGGAGCAAAAAAATAACTCCCTTTGTAAGTTGTTCAGTTTGATGGGTAGATTCTTAGCTTAAAAGGATGCTAATGATATCAATTTCACCCTTATACAGGGTGTAACAAAACTCCCTAGTAATACTTAAGGGGGTGCTTCAGACCATCAAACTGAACAACTTTCACTATGGAGCCAACATCGAGAAAAAATAAAAAAAATCACCTGTCCCATACAAAACTGCAGTACCGATTCGACTGAAATGTATGGGACAGCTGATTTTTTTTATTTTTTCTCCTTGTTGGCTCCATAGTGAAAGTTGCTCAGTTTGATGGTCTGAAGCACCCCCTTACGTATTACTTGGGTGTATTGTTAAACCCTGTATGGAACAAATTGGCGACGTGCTTAAAAAGGGCCAGGTCAGATCTACCCGAAACCGATGAGCATGTAATACATGTGGAGGAAGCTAGAGATGTTTGTCAGGATCATAGCAGGTGCTGACATTCCGTTGTCTCTGCCTACCCCAGTAGGAGAAAGGCGTGAGAATATATATGTATATATGTATTTAAAGTTTTTCAAGTACTTTGACTCTTATTCCACGTAGCGTTATCATTGCGTTAGTTGACAACGCGGCGTATTTTGAGGTCGATTTTATTTTTTTATTAGTACCCAATACCCATATTATCGTAATTTCACAATTCTCAGTGGTGAAATATATAAGGTTGACATAGATATGAGTTGTACACGCAAAGGGTACATCGACAAGTACCCGTCACGCAACAATGCTATCAATCGCAGATGATTTGCTATCAACTTTTGAGGTGTTCCGTATCCTATCTTCGAGGCGTTTATAAAGGGACAACCCTCCGCATACTGTAACGGTGAACTCAGACCATTAAACTGAACAACTTTCACTATGGAGGCTACCTTAGAGTACCGTCCATTCTTTTGAGTCGGTTAGGTACAGGAGTTTTGTATGAAACAGCTGATCCCCCATGGTGAAAGTTGTTCAGTTTGATGGTGTGAGTTCACCCGTTTCACTGGTTCCCGTTTTTCCCTGTATTATGTACTTAGTAGGTACTTTTATAGATATTCAATTCAATTCAATTCCTATTTTTATTACTAATCAGATCATAGATCCATTGATGTGTTAGTTAAAATGATTTAAAATGATGTAAGTGACAAAAAATTTAAATTTATTTAACACGAGCTTTTACCCGCGACTTCGTCCGCATAAATTATATACCAGATTTTAAGTTAGATGATAAGCTATCAAACAAAAAAAGTTTCATCAAAATCGGTTCAGTAGTTTTTGCGTGATACTCGAACAAACAAACACCCAAACAAACAAACAAACAAACAAACAAACAAACGAACAAACAAACAAACAGACAGACAAAAAATCCAAAAATTGGTGATTTGGAATCAGGGACATCTAAAAATCATATCGTAATCTTTTTTTTGAAAATATCTTCAATGTACAGACACACTTCTGTTACAGTTTTATAATAGTTTAGATTACAAAAAGGGGTTACTAGAGCTCCTACGCAGGCTATTCTAATGCACTGGAACTCACTCAAACTGCTCTGCAATGGTAAAAAACAAAACCCTCCTTCTGGCGCAATCGGGTAAAATATGTATTAGTGTTTGTTTCGAAAAAAAAAGTAAGAAAGTAAATTGCCAATTTGAAATAGAAAATTGAGGGCTCTGATTGAATTTTAGAACAAAAAAAGAATCATCCAAATCGTTCAAGATAATGTCGAAGTTATCATGCAACTTAAAAAAAAACTAACCAATTACGAACCTTATTCTTTTTACAAATATTTTCATTTGTTCTTTTCGTCATTTAGCGAAAAACTATTTTTTTATTGTTATGCTTCGATCACTAAAAAAATAGTGTCACACAAAAACCTCCTTATTTTGAAGTAGGTTGAAACTATAAACGAGTCAAGTGAACGTGAGAGAGAACGTGAAAACCGATGCAGTATAATTGCCACCAATATCTACCGCACCCGCTACATTGCCAAAACGTATACGTTACACAAAGGGTGTGTTTGCGTCCAAAATTGGAAAACGGTAGGTACCTATGAGGCACGGAGAAATTAATGAAAAAATTGTTAGGTACCCATAAATAAAAGCGGTCAAGTGCGAGTCCGGCTACTCGCGCACCGAGGGTTCCGTAGCACACCACTACAGAACACAACATTATTAACTTAGAAAAAAAAACTATTTTTGTCCGGGACCTTTAGCGCGAGACCGACTCACACTTGGCCGGTTTTTAGTATTTGTTGTTATTCTGTAGAGTATGCTCTATAATCACATTAAGTTTGACGCTTGTATGTATTACCGTTTTTACGATAGAGCGTGAAGAAAAAACGTTGATAAAAACTAGTTTCTTGTTGAGAACCCCCCCTTAATTTTAAATTTTTTGACATTTTTATTATTTGTTAACAAATCCGCCGCAATAACGCATAATCTGAGAAAATTTCAACTATCTAGCTATTACGGTTCAAAAGTTACAGCCTTAAATAGGTAGGACAGACGGACGGACGGACAGACGGACGGACGGACGGACAACGTAGGCTTAGTAATAGGGTCCCGTTTTTACCCTTTGGGTATGGAACCCTAAAAACAAGTCCCCGACCCCCTTCAGTGCGGGTGCCTTGGTAACCCTTCCTTTGGAACTAGGCTTGACACGTCCTTATTATTTTACCGAAACGTTTTTTGTGTGATTGGAGATCGGGGTAATATAAAGAAATATTTTGACAAGAATTTGATTCACTCAGATAACCTGAGTGCCTGCTTTTTCCTAAGGGATCAAGACCATATACATTATATCAGACGAATATGCCATGATTTGCACATTGCATAACCGCAATGGAATGCAAAGCGCAAATCATTGCATGACCATGTGGCACGCGTTCCACGCCGACTTTGCACTTCTAACCCCTTTTATAAGTTCTGTGGCGTAACCTAATCTCTACCTACTACAAGAAAATGTTACGTCAATTATAATGGACAGAAACTTTTAACAAATTACAGGATTTTTCCTAACAAGACAAAAGACGTTATTATATAAGAAAAAGATAGTTTTATAATTGGCATCATTAGAGAAAGGGGAAGACTAAGAAGTTTCCGAGACGAAGTGAAGCAAAAAGTGTACTTCCCATTGTCTTATAAGATATAACGAGTCTAATAAGAGTTTTGTGTTGTAAGTTGTAGGTAGTAAAGTCTATTTTATACTTTGACAAGCTTTTGCCTCGCTCGTAACAAATTGATAAAATGTGCTCATGATTTATTTTCCAACTAGTGTCTGCTTATTAACATTGGGTATTCAGGGTGAAATTGATATCATTAGCATCCTTTTAAACTAAGAGTCTACCCATCAAACTGAACAATTTTCATTATGGGAGCAAACCGATCAGAGCAACATAAAAATTAGCTGTTCCATACTAAACTGCAATGCCTACACGACACAAATGTATGCAACAGCTGCTTTTTTTTTTGCTCCGATTGGTTTGCTCTCATAGTAAAAGTTGTTCAGTTTGATTTGTAGACTTTTAGTTTAAAAGGATGCTAATGATACCAATTTCACCCTGTATGTATAGGTTTTTTGGTCTGTCTATCAATCACATACAAAGTAAATAAGTAAAGTTTGGCGATAGATTTCAGTGTGATGATTATAATCACACTGAAATCTAGCGCCAAACTTGACTTATAATCACTCTGAAATCAAGCGCCAAACTTGACAGTTTAGTATGGAACAGGTGACTTTTTTTTTGCTCCGATCGGTATGCTCCCATAGTAAAAGTTGTTCAGTTTGATGTGTAGACTCTTATTTTAAAAGGATGCAAAATATCAATTTCACCCAGTATCAACATTCAATATCAACTTTTTTTTATTCTGTTTTTTATTTCAGCCCAAAATATCAACTTACCAAACATAATTTAAAGTATGCAGTTATTGCAAGGTTTTCTTTTAGAATACTCTTTCAGTATAAAATTATATGTCAAGTGCTCATATGTGATGCTTTTCGTTACATTCAAGAGACTGTAGTTGGCTACCCTTTAGGGGAAACACTGCAAAACGAACGTAATGTAAAACACAATAAAGAGCACTCTGTACATAACATTCAGCAGTTATAGAACAGTTCCACGGTTCGTATATCAGTGCAATTTCAGCGCGAACCGAACCCAGCTGCAGTATACAAATATGCTACATTCAAATGTGTGTTGTAGAGATGTTAAATTGGGAGTCTATATCCGAAAGTTAGGGGTATCCGAAATAGGGGTTGGTTATGTTTGACTGAATTAATGCGTGGACACAGAATAGGTAATAGTATATTGGCGTGGAATTAAGACTGCCATTAACACATGGATTTAATTGTATAATTTTATTATTCAATCAGTGTTTCAATTAAATTAAATTTGATACAGTTTGATCTTTAAAAAACCACATGCAAGACGGTAGGTTTATGCACTTCTAAAACATTATTTTACGTACATACATATACATATTCTCACGCTTGTCTCCCACTGGGGTAGACAGAGACAACGGAACGTCACCTGTTACGATTCTGACAAACCTCTCTAGCTTCCTCTACATACATGACTTGACCCTAACAAAAATGTTCGTTATAAAGAATATTTCGCTAACGGATCCCTACGTCGAAAAAAAGTTTTCGCCCGCCCACAATATTTTTAAACGACCTATCCAACGATATCCCAGACCATGGGATTAGCAAAAAAAAATCATCTTTACTACACGTGTAGGGGAAGTACGCTAAAAAAAATTTTTTTCAAACATTTTATTTTTCTACTTTGTAGGCGTGATCTATATGTACGGGTGTACATATTGATAGAAAACTAGTGTTAGAAAACTGTAATTTGGCATGGGTAATTGGGTAATTACCCATGCCAAATTACAGTCTTCTAACACTAAGCCTCTCTGAGCTAAGCCACGGACAGACAGACGTACTGACGGACAGACATGGGTAAACTATAAGGGTTCCTTGTTGACTACGGAACCCTAAAAACCAGCCAACTGAGACGGACTAGCGCATCGAGGGTTCCGTACCACCACACTGTATATTAAAATGGAACAAAGTTTGTTTTGCTAAATACATAACACATTTGTGTCATGTATTTACCAAAAAAAGTTTGTTCAATTTTCATTCAGTAAGCACTTATTTTCATTGTTAATGAACTATTAAAATTAAAAAAGTTTTTGATAGGTGCTATAAACATAATTCCATGCAATAAGTTGAAATAGGTTTAGTCCATCCGTATCCGAATCTCAAGTTAGTTACAACACTAGTGTGTGCAGTAATAATGTCGTATTTACGTAGTGACTAGTTTAGTGGCAGGTTTGTAAATTTGATACATCCCAGTATATGTGTTAGTTAATTAGCAAAGACATACAATAGGCATACAGGTTTATTTGGTGAGTATGTGTTATACAGGGTGTTAGAGTAAACAGTTGTATTACTTTAAGGTGTGATTTTACCCGTGATACTGAACAACTTTCCCTAAGAAAAATATGGGAAATTCGTAAAAAAAAATTTGGACTTCCCATACTAAACGCAATCAGTAGATCAAAGTTTTGTATGAAAAGTAGATTTTTTTTGTGAATTTCCTATAGGTTTCTTTTACATTCGCATTCGCAAGAGCCAAGTATAAACTTAATAATGAAAATAACATTTTGTTGAATTTGACTGCCTCCGTGGTCATTAGACAATGCTCTTAACCTAGGTTAAGAGCATTGGCTCTTAACACGGAGGTCGTGGGTTCGATTCCCGCGGGGCACCTAGTGAAATGTTACTTTGTGCGGTTTTCCCCAGTTGGTTAGGACATTGCAGGATGAATCACCTGATTGTCTGAAAATAAAGATGACTCTGTGCTTCGGATGTCACCCCCTCCCCCCCTCTAACTTCTAAAATACTGGAATAAAAAATCAGAAAAAACTATGCAATATAGCTTTCGGTGAGTTGAGTACTTTCAATGACAATTATAACGGAAGCTGTAGCCCAACTAGTTTCGGAAAATGTAATAAAAAATCGACGGCCGGCGTCTGTCAAGAAATGGCGCTAAACGAAATTAAATGGCACTATTTGTTTGCTTCTTGAAGATTTCTTAAGCTATTTAAGATGTTAGTTGAAGCTTTGTATGGAATGACTACGGAACCTTGGGCGAGTCCAACACTCTTGGCCGGTTTTTTAGTTTAGGTTTTTTTGAGATTATATATGGTATTTATTTCACTTATGATAAGAAGAATAAGAAGAAGAAATAATATTTACAAAACATTCATTCATCATTTATTTTTATTAACATTTTTTTTTATATTTTATTTAAGAATATTTTACATATTTACTTAAAATGAGACAATTTTAAACTAGAAGTATTAATTAAAATTAAATTAAATTAAAAATCGTTTATTAGTCTTTTACATTCGTACACAAACAGAAGTAGGTAATATTAATACAGAAGGACATTAAAAATAAAAGTGTTGTTTTCTGTTGTAACACAAGAATAAACATTTATATAAAAAAAAACAAGACAAAAAGGTCTACGGCTCAGCGACAGTTGAATGAATCAGCTGCCTCTGTTATTCTGCCATAGCCAGACATAGACTGAGTGAAACACAATGCCTAAATTTTAATTTACAAAGTAATATTGTTATTGTTATGGATAGGCGAGAACAATCAGTATACATATTTTTTTGCTAAATACGCCTAAAGAGGGACACCAGCATCCAGCGATTGCCTCATGAGTAATACGTTATACGATGAGAGGTTAGAGGTAATTTTGTGACTAGAGCACAGAATAGGTAATAGTATACTAGAGTTTGAGTCACAAAAGGTCTCTATTTGTTAATGAAGAAATTAAATCTTTCGAATTCTTTGAACATTCAATTCTAACAAAATTAATTGTAAAATTTAATTAAGAATTAATTTTAGAAATATTCATGTTGTGATAGTTTAATTAATTCTGTACGGCGGGGCCTCCAAGTTGCATTGTGATGAGAATTCAATTAATTTAGTCTCTATTGTCAAACATATAACAGTGTAAATTGTATAATTTCAATTTATCTCGTAGCTACTAGCTACGGTTGCTACGACGTAGTGCTTCTACGATTTTTTTTAGATATTACTTGAAGAAGGATTTTCTAAAAATCTAAATATTTTAAAATGTTATTATAGAAATAATACAAATGACCATAGTAATAATGATAATTATAATTTGGTATGTCAAGTTTATTTTTGTCTTCATTATATATTTTTTACGGATAGAAAACATAACTTTAATTGACAGTTGCAGAAACGCTCATTCGAGTCAATCCTCCATTAAATCTCTTGCTAGCTTTTACTACATCAACAAGACAAAAAGTGACAGCAAGAGATTTAATGGAGGATTAACTTTAATGAGCATTTCTGCAACACCTATTTATTTTTTTTGCTATTCATCATGTTTATCAATATCAATTTAATTTTTAAATTATTTTGATCTGTAGTCTCTAAATGCAAAAATGGTAGAGAAAAAATAATTGTAACTCTATGGAAGAAACTACTGCTTTATTTAAAAAAAAATCCCCTGCCTTCTCTTTCTAACTCTATGCTGGAAACAGAAACGGCAACATCAAATGTCAAATTCTGACATTGTGAATGAATTTTTTCTTAAATGGCCGGTTATTTTCAGTTGATTTTAAGGAAGTTTACGTCAGGTTCATGAGGTTTTTTAAGACAAATTTTTGGGGCTGTTGCTGTCGTGATTTTTTATTTTATTTTTGTATATGTCTAGGCTTTTTCTAAGCTCAAATTTGTTCTTAAATACTAGGTACACCGAAAATAAAACCAATTCTTAATTAGTCCTGGCTCAAACCGTAAAATGACTGGGCTATTGGGAGAGGGCTATGTTCACCAGATGACTATGATAGGCTGATGATGATGATGACATACATGATAGTACTCTGACCACCCTGATAAGGATTATGGCCGTGATTTATTGTATGCAAAAATGTATGTTGTAGATCATGTCGAAAGAATTTAATAAAATTCGGAGCAAAATTCTCAGTGATGTCTGTGCCTAACGATAAAATTATACAGATTATTTTTATCGTGTAAACTTTTCAAATAAAACATGGCAATAATTTCAATTTAGAACAAACACAATGATAACATTCCTCAAAATGAAATACATCACATTCTGCATTGTTACAGTTGCAAATAAAACAAACACTGAAATATTTAATTACTACGTTACGTGTAAAAGGATAAAATGCCCTCTATCGCGCTCCATACAATCGAAGTTTGATTATGTTTTAGAAATAGCCAAATAAAGTCTTTGATATTTTTTAAACATTTTATAATGTCACTCGCAAGATTAAGACAAATCAATTTGATGAACGATTCATGTTTGATCTCTAGAGTGTCACAAAGGAACAAACTTACATACATAGACTGATAAACACATTACCCTTCCTTTGCGTCGCGCAGTCGGGTAAAAACAAAACAGACCAGTGATTGTTTTCTTGTATCAAATAGAGCTGTCCACAGAACGGCCTGCAGCAAGCACTAAGATATAAAAACAAACGATCTGCCAGCCGTCTGCTCTCCCCAGGCCAATTAGGGACCCGTCTTCAGAGCAACGAGTTTCTACTTTATGCTTGATGTCTTTAGGTTTATTTTGATAATAGAAAAGCTTATTGTTGTGTGAGCGAGCGACTGCGGTTACTTTGTCCTGAAGTGCGATTTTTGAAAATCATACGAGCGACTTGGCAGTAGAAAATGTCAAAATTACTATGGAGATTATGCATCTTTCTACTGCCAAGTCGCTCGTATGATTTTCAAAAATCGCACTTCTAAAGTGTTAAATTAAAATATTAACGGATTTAACTGCCTCCGTGGTCTAATGGTTAAGAGCATTGGCTCTCGATACGGAGGTCGAGGGTTCGATTCCCAGGGGGGACACCTAGTGATATGTCACTTTGTGCGTTTTTCCCCAGTTGGTTAGGACATTGCAGGCTGAATCACCTGATTGTCTGAAAAGAAAAATGATTCCGTGCTTCGGATGGCACGTTAAGCCGTTGGTCCCGGCTACTATCTCTGGTGGTAGTAGTCGTTACATAAAAACCACGTCAGAGGCCGTAAGGCGGTCTGAAAAAACTTTGACACCAGGGCTCTGCTCACACGATAAGAAGAAGAAGAACGGATTTTTACCGCGTTCAATAATTTGTCATTATCTATACTTATAAAACAGTGACTAACTAACTGGATTACTGCCTGATAGATAAAACACCGCGTCAGTACCACCTAAACCGCTGAGGATAGAATCTTGAAAGAAGAATGGCGAATTTGGTCCCAGTCTTTTTTACGGAACTTACTAAAAGCCGTACAAGTGCGATAACATAATACTTTTAAACAGAAAAAAATAAGGCATTTTTAAAAAACTTCCACGTCCCTAGAAGTTCGTATTCAAATGTAGAAATGACTAGTCAAATGGACAAATCATCCAAAAAAACAGTACAGCTATTTTCATCGAATATGGTCTTTGGCTTGATTGAACTGATAGCAGGCGATTTTTTTTTCAATATTATACAACTTATTGCTGCTGACTGTACGCGGTAGAACCATGGTACCCAGAAATATTAAACATATTATCCAAAAAGGACTTTTTATAGACTGAACAGATTTTTGGTATTCGATTTTTAAATTTTCTTAGATTTTAGACACAAAAAATGTATTACTTCAATTATTGCATTGAGCTCGTGTAGCTTGTATTGAATTAGAAAATAAATTCCAAAAAGGCAAAAGTTTATTTTTTTTTGCAAAAATGCTTTGTGGAATAAAATGTTTTTATAATAAAAATAACACGAATGTGCAAATCAATGTTAAAACACGTAAACGGCAAATAAAGTGCCAAATTAGTTTTGTGATAAATAATTAGATTCAAAAATGAAAATAAGTATTTAATAAGTCGTTCATGTGAAATGTCAATACAAATTTATAATCTTTCTAAATCACGCGCAAATATGCTTTAGTTTAGCTTACATTACACATTAACGTTTTTACTTCCTCGTAGCCTTTCCTGATAATTATAGTTTTTAGGGTTCCGTACCCAAAGGGTGAAAACGGGACCCTATTACTAAGCCTACGATGTCCGTCCGTTCGTCCGTCCATCCGTCCGTCCGTCCGTCCGTCCGTCCGTCCGTCCGTCCGTCCGTCCATCTGTCCGTCTGTCGTACCTACTTAGGGCTGTAACTTTTGAACCGTAAGAGCTAGATATTTGAAATTTTCTCAGATTATGCGGATTTGTTAAAAAATTATAAAAATTTCAAAAAGTTAAAAATTAAGGGACTAGTTTTTATCAACGTTTTTTCTTCACTCTCTATCGTAAAAACGGTAAGTAACACATACAAGCGTCAAACTTAGTGAGATTCTGATTATAGAACAAACTCTACAGTGTAACAACAAATACTAAAAACCGGCCAAGTGTGAGTCGGTCTCGCTAAAGGTCCCGGAGTAAAGAAAAAATGTTTTTTACCCTAATGTTGTGGTGGTATGGTACGGAACCCTCGGCCTCGGTGCGCAATTAGCCCAACTCGCACTTGACCGATTTTTAATATCATAACAAGCATGTAAATTGCAGGTAACAATGTTAGTTAATAACCGTAGCATTCCATTTTAAGTTCTTTCTCGAAGTAAAATGTACTAAGTAAATACTTTGGAAAACTTTCAGCGAATTACAAGAGTAATTTACGACTTGTAATTCTTTCTCCGAACAGAACTGTAAGGAACATTAAGTACAGTAAGTAAGCTCCTTAAATGTGATGAATAAAACATACGTCGTTAAATTTGCACCGATTCTAAAAGTCATAAGAGTACGACGTTTAAACGTCGTCGCCGTGAACACCACTATACAGGGTGTCCCAAAACTCAACGTTAAGCCGCAAATAGGAGATAGGTGTGTTTATAAATGTTCAGAGAAAAATACAAAAAAAAAACCAAGTTTGATAGTTTTCGAGATTTTGACATTTTTTCAACATTGGAAAACTCGCCACCCTGCGCTCAACTTTTAGAAGTAGCTACTACAAATTTGTAAAATTTTTCATAAAAATACTTGTTATGCAATCCAAAATAATCTTTTCAGCGGATCAAATTCAACAATAACCTATTAGTTCCATACTTTTTACAGAAAACACTATTTTCTCTCAGACTTCTGCGCAAAAAATTTTTTCTATGTCAACTTTGAGACTACACCTTGTATAAAAAATGTATGGCGGTAACCTGGAAAGTAATTTTCAAAGTTGATTGATTTAATCAAGTTTTCAAAATGGTATTACAAGTGGCACTTCCTTTTCTAAAAAAGCAGTAATAATTTTTTTTCTTGCAGAACAACCCGATTTGAAACCAATATCTGTGTTGTCTCGATGGTCTAAGTGTCAGAAGTGCGATTTTTGAAAATCATACGAGCGACTTGGCAGCAGAAAATGTTAAAATTACTATGGAGATTATGTATCTTTCCACTGCCAATTCGCTCGTATGATTTTCAAAAATCGCACTTCTGAACGAACGCCACGCACATAATAGAAGCCCGTATCTTTCTGAACCAACCTTGTGATTAATTGCAGACATCTATAACAAGTCCTTGCCACACATCTGATGCTATTACTGCTAATGCCTATAATTACACCTCATTCCACTTTCCGAATCCCCTGATAGAAGCCTAATTTCAACGTCCTAAGTTTGAACATAGCTTGGTTCTGGGGATTTCGTACTTATATACTCAAAATCCACTTCCATTCAACTAAACATTGTAATAGAATTAACTATTGCTTTTGTAAATTAGTTCGGTTTGATTAGATTTGAACTTGTTAGATTTTGGTTCTTGGTTCAGCAGTTTGATGAAAGATATTTGCTTTGATAATGGCAATTATACAGGGTGTCACGAAAGTCTAAACCACACCTCTTAACATTTTACTAGTACTACGGTACAGGGTGTAAGGGCAGCCCTCCGCAGATTGAAACGGTGAACTCAGACCATTAAACTGAACAACTTTCACTATGGGGCCAACTTCGAAATCGAAAAAAAAAATCTGCCTTCCCATACATTTTAGTCGAGTTGGTACCTACTGCTGTTTTTTTATAGAACAGCAGATTTTTCTTCGCGATTTCGAAGTTGGTTCGCATTTCCTTTTCCTCCATAGTGAAACTTGTTCAATTTAATGGTCTGAGTTCACCGTTTTAGTCTGCGCAGGGCTGTCCCTTACACCCTTAACATTGTAGTACTAGTAGTTTCATTTAAGAAAAAAACTTCAGAGGCCGTGAGGCGGTTCACGTGCGACACACACCATTCAGACAAAATTAAGGTCTAAAATTGCTATGAAGTCAATTTTTTTTTTATCAATATCGAATGAGTTCATTAAATAATTAGAAAATTTGGTGCAAATTCTTATGATTTTCGATTTTTTTTTCTTTGAAAGGCACCACAGTAGCATAATAAAGGACAAGCAAGTCAAAAATAGGTATAAACTAAAACTACATCATTTTAGTAGAGGTGTGGCCGCTCTGAAAGAGTCAAGGTCGTTCGGTCGGGTATACGTCTTAGTAATAAATAGCAAGTCTAAAAGCTAATCTTCTTATTTTGCCATTTTAAAAAACCGCAAAATAATGTTGTATAAAAGACGAAAGTTCGTCGACATTCATAAGACTCGAACGAAAATATACTTCAAATTCAGACCGCATACAGACCGCACGCTTGTGCGGTGAAAAATTGGATTTATTTTAAAAACAGATCCACTCAGAGATAAGTCAATTATAGGAGTTGAAGGATAGGTTTGTGGTTCGAATAAATTATTTCGTGCTTTTATTATAAAACGAATGTATTTCAAGTTATAATTTTTTTTAGAAAGTCTGTTGAGGCTTGGAAATTTTGTAAATGCAAATCGCCCCTACAATCTTGCTGATGAATAAATTTCTTAGAATTATTAAAAAAAAAAAGAATATTTAATCTGCACTTTATCGTTAAGGAGGAGTGTGGGCCAACCCCTCTAAAATAACATTATTTTATGCTCACAAAAAAGCACAATAAATACTTGTCCCTCGTTTTTTTTTTATTACTGATGGGTCTGCTCTTGACCTCAATCCAGTCCTCAGGACGAAGATGGGGGTCGAAGATGTAGCGAGCTTACCCTTAGCTCATTTTCATCAAAGAATCCATGGTCTAATGGTTAAGAGCATTGGGTTCTTGAAACGGAGGTCATCGGTTCCATTCCCAAGGGAGGCACCTGGTAAAATGTTACTTTGTGCATTTTCCCCCAGTTAGTTAGGACATTGCATGCTGAATCACCTGATTTTCTGTAAAGAAAGATGTTTCCGTGCTTCGGATGACACGTTAAGCCTTTGGTCCCAGATACTAATTCTGGTGGTAGTAGTCGTTACATTTAAAAAACCACGTCAGATGCCAAAGGCGGTTTAAAAAATCGGACACCAGGGCTTGTGCGGGCACAACACAATCATATAAGAAGATCAAAGAAATGCATTTAATTGCAACGAAGAGATTCTAATTCAGGAGGAGGTGCGAGTGGATTTCTGTATTTGAGCACTTACGTATGCACTTTTTCAGCATCTCTGCTTAAGTGAAGTTAAAGTCGGCTGTGCGCAATCCGTCACCTTGTTCATTCATATTTCTCATTCTAGGTACTTTATATTTCCGTATTTTCTTCTCCCACGACTTCCTTTCAAAATCATGAACCTGTGTAACAGTCACTCGTCATTCATTCGTGCCACAGTCTCATCGAAGTCTCATCCCAGCTCCATCTATCCACGATGGTGCTGTATCGAATCCACTTCTAAATGTCCAGTGTTTCCATTTTATGATCGATAACGATCAGTCTTGCAGCTGATCGTTAATTTTTTACTGACCTTTAAACATCTGTAACTCCTAAACCGACTGAAGTTATGCAGGCAGACTAGGTCCATCCCCATTACAGAGATGCTCTACATCCCATAAACACTGAATCAGCCTTGCTGCTGATGGTTGCAAAAATTACACTTATCTCTTACTCGTATAGTATTGGAATTAATTGAATTAGGCGAACCTTTCCGGAATAGGTAGATGAAACGACTGTATCGAGACCTCCGCTTCTGAATACCTATTATTATTATTTTGGTTGTAAGGGCTTGGTCAATGACCAATAGCTACTGCGACCTGAATAGATCTATTGTAGCTGTCACCCTAGACCTAGTGGACAAAGTTCTATTACGTTACGTTATGAAATACAACCTGTCCACCAAATAATTTCTACTCTAAACGTGTTTCGCTCCACCAAGGAGCATCCTCAGGAGGTAGACCGACAAACGTTCGAAACAGGGCCTCTACCCGCACATTCGAACTTCGCAATTGCGTGTACGTTTTCGTTCCAATGTCAACTCTATTACAATGAAGAGCGGACCGAAACAGTGGCGATATATCGAACATCGAAAGTCCGGGTACAGGGCCAGAATAGACAACATTTCATTTTAAGAAAGGTAGGTACCAGAATTAGAGACCATTTGGAGATTATGACTGTGATTCAAAGCTTATATAAAAATTATCAGATTTTTCTATCCATTATTTCTTGATTTATTTGAAAAATACTGAAAAATAAAATAGAGGTTGAATGAGATTTTATTCCTTTGCCTGCTTGGCTTTTCTATTGTATTTGACAGTTTTCATTTTTAATTTTATTGCGGTCAAGGTATTATATAGCCATAAATCCAACGTTTTTCAGAAAATTCTAAAGTAAATTAAAAATAGAAATATCGGTCAAAAATTTAATCGGAAAAATATGTAAGTATCTCTTATTTTTGTGTCCGTATAGTTAGCAGCCTCACCAGCTCATTTGAAGGTTTTGACTAAGCCACGATTTAGTGCCCAATTAGTGCAATTTGGTGCCCAAAGCACAGATTTGGTGCTCATGTAGTTTAAAAGATATTTGGGTACCTTACTGAGGCTGCTAGATAGACGTCAAGCTAGCAGTCGCATTTTGAAATACTGTTTGTATCGATGTGATTTATATGTCACGATTTAGTGCTCATTTAGTGATCCCTATATCCAAAATTTCATGAATATTGATCCAATACAAGCCGAGATATGATAGTACATTGTTGAGGCTGCTAACTAGACGTTTCTTCCAACGATGATTCCAATGAAACGGATGCACATTTGAAACAGATAAATACATAGCGATTTAGTGCTCGATTTGGTGACTCTTATGATATTTATGAAAAGTAGAATTTTCTTTCCTATTTCCCAAAAAAATTACGTAAACTTCTACATACAACGATTTTCGGTACAACCGTGCACAAAAATTATCATTTCTCGGAACTACTGCCATGAGCTAGCGCTTGCGCTCGCGCAAGTAGTTCATAGTTATACCGAGAGATGGCGGGACTGGCGGATTGTTTACGTGAGTTACGGAGATGCGAATACGTGTCTTTTTATTACATAGAATGAAGAACTAATTGCTTGATACAAATTAGTGCATTATAACTTCTTATCGTCGTCTGCAGTTCCACATTATATTATTTATCCTATAAATTAACTAACTGCCTCCGTGGTCTAATGGTTAAGAACATTGGGCTCTCGACACGGAGGTCGTGGGTTCGATTCCCACAGGGGACACCTAGTGATATGTCACTTTGGGCGCTTTTCCCCAGTTGGTTAGGACATTGCAGGCCGAGTCACCTGATTGTCTGAAAAGAAAAATGATTCCGTGCTTCGGATGGCGCGTTAAGCCGTTCGTCCCTGCTACTATCTCTGGTGGTAGTAGTCATTACACGTCAGGCGGTCTGAAAAAACTTTGACATCATGGCTCTGCCCACGTGATAAGAAGAAGACTAATGGAATGTTCAGACCCGCACGACCAAAGCGACTGGGAAGCGGGAGCGTCTACCGCGCGGCGGTCGCTGCCCATGTAATCTTAGAGCGCTTACAGACGAGCGACAGTTGTCTGCGACAGCTCGCGACAGGGTCGCGCGACCCTCTGCGACCGTCGCGCGACTGTGACGTAGGTATTGTCTGAAGCACAAGTCTTGTTCTTGAGAGATTTCAGTTTGAAGAAAACGGAGGCTAAAAAATAACATGTTTGATATTTCGGGTTTTTATACGTTTTTCGTAGATTTTGGTTTCTTTAGATAATAGATAATCCAGAATTGATTATCTTCATCATCAAGTCCATAAAATATTACAGACTGGTAAAAAATAGGGCAATTATAATATACATTGGTACCGATTCGGACTGTGCCACGACTTAACTTAACTAAATTTATTCCTGTCACTTTCTAAAATAAGATTAAGAAAAGAGACAGAAATCCAACAGCTGACTTTAGTGCTGTCAAAGTGACGTTAAACGCCCAAAATAAGATGCCATCATAATGTACGCCATCTTATTTAAAGCGTTTTTGGGCGTGTAACGTCACTTTGACAGCACTAAAGTCAGTTGTTGGTTTTCTGTCTCTTTTCTTAATCTTATTTTAGAAAGTGACAGGAATAAATTTAGTTAAGTCGTGGCACAGTCCGAATCGAGGCCATTATACAGGGTGTAACAAAACACCCTAGTAATACTTAAGGGGGTGCTTCAGACCATCAATCTGAACAACTTTCACTATGGAGCCAACGTCGAGAAAAAAATATATATATTGCCGTCCTATACATTTGAGTCGAGACGGTACTGCAGTTTTGTATGAAAGAGTGCATTTTTTTATCGCGATTTCGATGTTGGCTCCATAGTGAAAGTTGTTCAGTTTGATGGTCTGAAGCACCCCCTTAAGTATTACTAGGGTGTTTTGTTACACCCTGTATAGTTAATTAGTTATGATATAATACTTAACACAACACTAATAATTATAACACATAATATTATACACATAAATATTTATAAATACGTATACAGGGTGTAACAAAACACCAGTAATACTTAAGGGGGTGCTTCAGACCATCAAACTGATACATACCACAACTGATTTATAACAAAATAATTAGATTGAAACAATAATTTAATTACTTTGATAGTTAAAATTTAAAGTTATTAGCATTTTAAGTTTTTTAAATGATTTGTTATCATTTCGGCACTGAAAGAAAGCGCTAACGTACTCATGGATACATTTTTATGATATTGTTTTGGTAGTAAGTAGGGTGAGTGTGCATGTGCGGTGGGTTGACATCGGGTTCAGAAAATTTTAAATTTTGCAAACAAATTATTTAATATTTTGAAAAAAATTACCTACGTTTAAACCATGATAATTCGACTCTGCTCTCGATTCTAAACAAACTACTTTCTAGTTTTGCGTTAATTCATTAACACGTTGTATAGGATGTTACAAACTACCAAAAAAACTGTTTTGGATATGGAGTTCTATCTCTCAGACTATACAACACTACGTCATGGTTTTCAACTGTCGCGCGACCCTGTCGCGAGCTGTCGCAGACAACTGTCGCTGGTCTGTAAGAGCCCTTACGGCGTACCGCCAAGTCGCCCAAACCAAAGCGACAATGACGCGGGAAGGCAGCGTCAGCGGAGCGGGAAGCGTGCGTCAAGTGGTCAGACGTGTACAATGTTAAGCTCACGTAACAAAATAAAATACAAATTTTAAATTTCAGTACATTTTGGTTCTTTATGATAGATTTGGAACGTTTTTGGCAGTTCTTCCTAGATTTTTTGTAGATTTTGGTTGTTTTTGGTTCATTTTTGTAGATTTTGGAAATTTTTGTTTCTTCTGGTACCTAGTTTTTGGTAATTTCTGGTAGATTTTGGTAGCAAAAACCATAAAACTATGTAACTATGTAACGGCTACTACCACAAGAGATAGTAGCAGGGACCAACGGCTTAACGTGCCATCCGAAGCAAGGGATCATCTTTCTTTTCAGACAATCTGGTATTTAGCCTGTAATGTTCTTACCAACTGGGGAAAAATGCACACAGTGACATATCAGGAGGTGTCCCCCGTGGGAATCGAACCCACGACCTCCGTGTCGAGAGCCCATTGCTCTTAACCATTAGACCACAGAGAGGCAGTTATTGGCAGGGCATTTCAATAAGAAAAGTCCTAAAATCCTCATTGCTTGATAGTAATGAGGACTTTTGCCGACAGATAAGGTAATTTTTTTGCAAACTACGTCCTTATTTTACTTTAAGATTACTATTACCCTCCTTCTAGCGCAGTCGGGTAAAAACTGAATGTTTATAAGAAAAACTAAATGAAACTAGGAGAATAATGAACAGATTTATTATAAGAGAATAAATCACACACAGATTTTTGACTTGCTTGCTTTGCAAGCTTGACACAAATGATTTGGGACTAGTCAATTAATACAGTAATAGTCAAATAGTAGAGAAGAATAATAGACTCCTGGAGTGCGATTTTTGAATCTCATTCGCTGAGTTCAGCAGTTGAAAATGTCAAAATTACTATGGAGATAAGCATCTTTCTACTGCTGATTTGACTTTCAAAAATTGCACTCCTGAAGTATGATTTTTGAAAGTCAAATCAGCAGTAGAAAGATGCATATCTCCACAGTAATTTTGATATTTTCAACTGCTAAACTCCGCGAATGAGATTCAAAAATCGCACTCCTGGACTCAAATTGAGTCACTCAATACAAACATAAGAGAGTGAGTATTGTCACAGTTATAAAAATTTAATGTCATTTAACTTTTTTGCTTGGCAGTACTAACCATAAAATTAAAAACAATTTTAAACCCTATCACAGTTGAATAAAGTCTAAATTTGATCAACGGTTTCGTCAGACCTAAATTACGATTAGTATGTAGAAGTTTACGTAATTTTTTTGGGAAATAGGAAAGAAAGTTCTACTTTTCATAAATATCATAAGAGTCACCAAATCGAGCACTAAATCGCTATGTATTTATCTGTTTCAAATGTGCATCCGTTTCATTGGAATCATCGTTGGAAGAAACGTCTAGTTAGCAGCCTCAACAATGTACTATCATATCTCGGCTTGTATTGGATCAATATTCATGAAATTTTGGATATAGGGATCACTAAATGAGCACTAAATCGTGACATATAAATCACATCGATACAAACAGTATTTCAAAATGCGACTGCTAGCTTGACGTCTATCTAGCAGCCTCAGTAAGGTACCCAAATATCTTTTAAACTACATGAGCACCAAATCTGTGCTTTGGGCACCAAATTGCACTAATTGGGCACTAAATCGTGGCTTAGTCAAAACCTTCGAATGAGCTGGTGAGGCTGCTAACTATACGGACACCTTATTTTTATGTGGTAAAAAAATTAAATGTTGTCAATTGTTACTCGGCGAAGTGGCTACTCGTGTCATCTACTTATTATTTTATTGGATACAGTGTTTTTTAGATAAATATTCTGTGGCTATATTCCGGTAATTAGCAAATGGATTGCAATCATAAAGATGGTGTTTCCTCATTTCTTTGTTTTCATTTTTTTTTTGCTAAATTTTAAAGTATCTACTTAGACAAAGACATGATACACGCTAGCTAAGCAATATATTTGAGAATATTTAGCTAGCAACGATTTTAAATCCGTGTAAATAGGATGTTCCGAGCAAACCCTATTTCGTTCCATCAATATAATCAGAGTGGATCAATTGATATTACTGGAGACCCGGCCCGACTTAGGGGCAAAAGTCAAGTAAATTGAACGTACAGTGTACCTTATTTATACTTACAGATTGATTGAGTCTACTTCTAAGTTCATGGTAAAAGGGCCATATTTGTAGCATCTTGATGCATCTTGATCAGGAATATCGTAACGAGTGAATCTTCGTGTTTGAATCCTAAGCATAGACTATTGTTTTGTCCTATATTATCATTATACGTAGTACGTTTTTTTTTGACACAATACGACTAGTGATACGATAGTCCACGATACGATATTGGCCAAGTATGTGCACGTTTTTGACACGATACTGGCTAGAGGTACGATATGGTCAAAATTAGAGTCCATACTAAGGATATAAGTCTTGACAGATACTTATGATCAAGATAAATCAAGATGCTACTTTGGACCCGGCCAAAGGACTTGTTTTTTGTCACGATATAGCCAGTAGTGATACGATATGGATAAATAGAGAGTCCAAGCTCCCAATCTTCAAAAGAGATACGCTGACACAATACGCATTTTTTGACAAGATACGACTATTATATATAGCCAAATTGAGAGTCTATGTTTCCGATCATCACATTGGTTAAAAATGGACGTCTTTTTGACACGATACGGCCAAATGAAGTTAATACAATTTGGCTAAAATGAAAGTCCATACTTAGGATACAAGTACTCGATACGATACGCCTAATCAAAATGGATCAAGATGCTACAAATCTGGAGCCGGCCTACCGTATCGCAACGCTGTACATGTAGAGACATGAACCCGGCTTGATATATTTACTTTGCATCATTAGTGTAATTGTCTGCTTCTAGCTTAACGTAAGTATGTAGAACTATACATATACCTACATATACCATAATCTAAATATTCTGTGCTAAACGCATAGACGAAGAATTTGCTAAACGCATAGACGAAGAATTTTTCGCTTACGACGGCTAAACGTCTAAAGTGATAGGGCATAAGCAGGAATCTGGCATAGGTATTGTCTATACCTTGGAATACAGATTGCCTAACAAGCGGTGAAACATGATAATAATCCTTGGAGGTCGGTAATGGTCTTTCTTGTTTCCGTCGTTGTTTTCGACATTACTTTGTCCCTTTCTAATCCAACGACAAAAATAAACAAAATAGTTTTTATTACATTTTTGTTCTGATAGTAAGGGTCATAAACACGTTGGAAATATCGACGACAGAGACGTACGAAAGAAGGTCGAACATTACCGACCGCCATGACCAATTTTCTTGTTTCTATGCTTGTAAGGAGGAGTGGCATCGTAGAAAGAGAAGGTACTAGAAGGAAGCACGTGTCTTGTCATATTCACTGAATAAGAGATGCACATAGCAAATTCGCTCTAGTTAAAAAAGGAGATCGCTACCTTATTGCTGTCCTTATCGGCGTAACCACTTTTTTGTACTGACGACTCCAGCTGACTCCAAGGGTCTCACTTCATATAAATTGTCTATGTGCGTCGGAATTACACGATTTAATACCTCCGTCTCCCTTTCATCTGCGGGGGACGAGACGCAGGCTGGGTTTCCACCCTTATGTCGTTGACCTACCAGCAATTCGCACGAAGAAGTTTGCTTCTTCTTTTATAATGCGCACGGCTAAGGAGTGGAACGCACTGCCTGCGGACCTGTTCCCTGAGCAATACAACCTGGGCCTCTTCAAGGCAAGAGTGAATAGGCATCTTTCTAGGTAAGCATGCTACATCTTCGGCCTCATCATCACTCAACATCAGGTGAGATTGGGGTCAAATGTTTACCTATCGAACATAAAAAAAAAAAAAAAAAAATTGTATAAGATTTTACTTTGGGATTTTATGACTATCGCTATCTCATACCCGGTTACACTGACATTCCGTCTACCAGCGTAAGCGAAAAATTCTTCGTCTATGAGTGGCATCCTTCATGATTCTAAAATCCTTGGGCACAGGCACATGAGTTAATACCCCACAGAACTCTCTGAGTAGAATATAGTCGTATTAATTATTATTTTGAGTGTCATCAACATACTCATGACCGTATCTCATTATTTGTGTAAATCTACATGAAAACGTGCTTATGCAAGGTCGCCTCGTCGTTTACGCCGCTTTCATCATAATGAGAAGTTTCCATTTAAAAAAATAGTTGACAATGACACTTACTAGATGGCGTTAAAATCTCAAAAATTCAACTGTCACACATTAAAAGTGTAATTTTGTAGATTTTTTAATTTTAGCGGATGTTAATTAGGTATTAACAGAAAGGATATGTGATGGCACGGCATATTTAAGAGTTACAGTGATGACTAATGAAATAAGTTTTGATGTTCAACAGATTTTCGTATCCTGTTCTAGTATACAGAATGTAAGGAAAAGTATCATTAACCTTTAAATCACATACTCTGCCCATCAAACTGAACAACTTTTAGTACAGGGTGAAATTGATATCATTGGCATCCTTTTAAACTAAGAGTCTACCCATCAAACTGAACAACTTTTACTATGGGAGCAAACCAATCGGAGCAACTAAAAAATCAGCCGTCCCATACTAAACTGCAATGCCTACTCGACTCAAATGTATGCAACAGCAGATTTTTTTTTTGCTTCGATCGGTTTGCTCCCATAGTAAAAGTTGTTCAGTTTGATGGGTAGACTCTTAGTTTAAAAGGATGCCAATGATATCAATTTCACCCTGTATAAGAGCAAAATTATCAGAACAATAAAAAGAAGACGCTGCAGTTTAGTTTAGAACAGTTCACTGTTTAAACTTTTCGTAAGCTTTTAAGACTTCGATTTGAAGTGACACCTGATACCAATACATCGTTATACTTTTTAGGGTTCCGTACCCAAAGGGTGAAAACGGAACCCTATTACTAAGCCTACGTTGTCCGTTCGTCCGTCCGACCGTCCGTCCGTCCGTCTGTCCTACCTATGCTGTAACTTTTGAACCTAGATAGTTGTCATTTTTATAGAATGTGCGTTAATACGTCGGATTTGTTAACAAATAATAAAAATGTCAAAAAGTTAAACATTAAGGAACTAGTTTTTATCAACTTTTTTTCTTCTCAGTCTATGGGAAAAACGGTAATACATAAAAGCGTCAAACTTGGTGTGATTATAGAACAATCTCTGCAGTATAACAAAAAATAATAAAAACCGGCCAAGTGTGAGTCGGTCTCGTGATAAAGTGATAGTAGTGCGCTAGCCACGTGTGAAAGGCTGCCCCACACAACTTGCGAAAAATCCCGCAATGCTCCACCGTGCCAGTTGGCGACTGGAAGGGAGGACCCGGTGGCCATTGCGGGGGGGTTCGGGCGTCCCCGCAGTCTCCAAATGAGTTTCCCACCAGTCAGTCGAGCTCATGAGGTCTTCTAGGGTACCTAAGTGGCATCTCGACTTTTTTTCCACCTCTCCACCACTCGACAAACTATGAAAAACAAAGTCACAAAAAAGAAAATGGTTAGACAACGGCTGCACTTCCTCCCACTCAAAGTGCACCTCAGTAACATACGAGGTCTGCACTCAAATCTCGATCCGGTCCACCACCACCTCGAGACCGAGAAGCCACACCTATTCTTTTTAACGGAGACGCAGATAGCAACCCCGTCTGATACGGCGTACCTCAACTACCCAGGATACTCGTTGGAACATAAGTTCAAGAGGCGAGCTGGGGTCTGTGTGTATGTTCGCGACGACATTTGCTGTCGGCGTCTCCGTTGCTTTGAGGTTTCCGGGTTCTCCGTATTATGGCTTTTTGTAGACACCGGAATGGAGAAATCTCTCTACGTCGGTGTCTATCGATCGCACGACGGTGACCAGGAGACAACCAGGCTCATGGAGTATCTCACTGAGACGGCAGAGACAGCCCAACGAAGGTATCCAACGGCGGAGCTTGTTTTTCTGGGGGACTTCAATGCCCACCATAGCGAGTGGCTGTTCCCGTTCCAGTTAACTGACCATGCTGGGAGAGAGGCGCGCAAGTTTGCATTATCGCTAGATCTCACCCAGCTGGTGAATCAAGCAACGCGGGTACCGGATGTTGATGGTCATACGCCCAATTGTTTGGACCTTCTGCTGACTTCAGATCCAGACAGGCACTCAGTATCGGTCTCTGCCCCGCTGGGAACGTCCGATCACTGTCTGGTGAAATCCGTGTCGATCTGCTCTCCTCCCGATGACAGCCCTAAGGGCACGAGGCGAGTCTGGCGATACGGGTCGGCAGATTGGGATGAGATGCGGCATTTCTTTGCGTCTTACCCGTGGCGGCAAGTGTGTTTTTCTTCGAGTGACCCTGCTAGTTCGGCTGATGCGGTTGCGGACGTGATACGACAGGGAATGGAATATTATATTCCTTTCTCCGACATCTCACTCGGTCACAAAGCCCAACCTTGGTACAATGCGGATTGTGCTCGCGCTGAGGCTAAAAAAGAAGCCGCCTACCAAGCATGGGTCCAAGCTCGCGACCGCAAAGTTAGAGCTCGTAGGGTTCGCGCGAAGAAGAGGGCCTTTAATTCTGCCGCCAAGTCCTGCAAACGGGTGATCCGGAGGGCTCGATTCGACCATGTCAGCCGCATTGGAGCCAAACTGGCATCCTACCCTTCTGGTAGTAAACAGTTCTGGTCCCTTTCAAAATCGGTCGAATCCAACTTCTGCCGTCCCACTTTGCCTCCCATGCAGAAGCCTGATGGGTCGCTGGCTCACTCCGCAACTGAGAAAGCTAATTTATTTGCTTCTCTGTTTGCGAGCAATTCACGTCTGGACGCTGGTGCCAAACAGCCGCCAACCATCCCTCGTTGTGATTCTTCGATGCCGGAGGTCACAATACATACAAAAGAGGTCCGCAGAGCATTGCGTAGTCTGGATGTGAATAAGGCCAGTGGTCCTGATGGTATACCTGCAAGAGTGTTGAGATATTGTGCGCCTGAGTTGTCTCCTGTTCTAACACGCCTGTATCGCCTCTCTCTCAGAACAAGAACGGTGCCTAAATCCTGGAAGCTTGCGAATGTGCAACCGGTACCCAAGAAGGGCAGTCGTGCCAACCCCTGCAACTACCGCCCTATCGCCATTACTTCCATTCTCTGTAAAGTCATGGAAAGAGTACTTAACAGTAAGTTGCTGTCATACCTAGAAGACAATGATCTACTCAGTGATCGCCAATATGGCTTCCGCCGGGGGCGATCGACTGGGGATCTTCTTGTGTATGTGACGCACTGCTGGGGCGAGGCCATCGAGAAGCACGGTGAAGCACTGGCTGTATCACTTGACATCTCGAAGGCCTTTGACAGGGTATGGCACGCTAGTTTGCTGAGCAAGCTTCCCGCTTATGGCATCCCCGCTGATCTTTGCAGCTGGATATCTGATTTCTTGAGTGAACGGTCGATTAGAGTTGTCATTGACAGCTGCTCTTCTGACCTTATGGCAATTGATGCTGGAGTTCCTCAAGGGTCTGTTCTCTCCGCGACACTTTTCCTGCTGCACATCAATGACCTCCTTGTGTCAGGTATTGTTGGGTATGCAGATGACAGTACTGTCATGGAGAGATATGTATCTGGCGCAGGGGCCAGCGGGGATAAAATACGCTCGCAGAGGGAGGCCATGGTTGAGCGGACAAACTTGACTTTAAGTGTTGTCTCCCAGTGGGGTGACAATAATTTAGTCAACTTCAACGCCACCAAAACACAGGCTTGTCTGTTCACCGCAAAAAGGAGTCCGTTTAATCTGACTCCTACTTTCCGGGGTACATCAGTCCCTGTTTCCGACAGTCTTGGGCTTCTGGGTATAAGCTTGACCACAAAACTCAACTTCGGCGCTGACATCGAGTCTAAGGCTCAAACTGCGGCCAAAAAGCTGGGCATCTTAAACAAGGTGAAGCGGTACTTCACTCCTGGACAGCTCTTAGTATTGTATAAAGCTCAGGTCCGATCATGTATGGAGTACTGCTGCCACCTGTGGGATGGCTCAGCCAAGTATCAACTTGCCGCACTCGACTCGGTTGAACGCAGAGCCAGGAGGCTCATTGGCGATAGTAAGCTGGTGGAGGCCAAGCTTCATAGCCTGGCCCACCGCCGCAGAGTGGCCTGCTTGTCGGTCTTCTACAGATTGTACTTCGGTGAGTGTGCCCTAGAGCTGCATGAGCTCATCCCACCTTCCCCTTTCTACTATCGGACTTCCAGACGCACCGCGGGATATCACCCCTTCTTGGTTGACATCCCACATATCCGCACCAAGCGCCTTTCTGAATCTTTTATAATGCGCACAGCCAAGGAGTGGAATGCCTTACCTGCGTCAGTATTTCCGAGTACTTACAACCCGAATTCCTTTAAAGTACGAGTGAATAGGCATCTTCTGGGTAAGCTCGCTACATCTACGACCCCATCTTCGTCCTGAGGACTGGATTGAGGTCAAGAGCAAACCCATAGTTAATAAAAAAAAAAAAAAAAAAAAAGGTCCAGGAGTAAAATAAAATTATTTTTGCATTAATGTGTTGTTGTGATGTGGTACCTACGGAACCCTCGGCCTCGGTGTGCGAGTAGCCCGACTCGCACTTGACCGATTTTATTATTCAGGTATACGCTTCATTATTCAATACATTTTAGGGCAGAAGTTCCCAAACTTTGTCATTTTGATATTATGGTGCAAGATAATTTCACTAGGACGTAAATGTGTAGAAATAATTCATAATCATCATCATCATCATCTAGACCAGATCAGGATAGGTAGACATCACATATGCATAAGAATTTCTCGTTTAACACAAAGCAGGATAGAATTAATAAATACAACGTGTTAAATGAAAAAAAAAAAAACATTATAATTGACAAAGAAACATCGTAATTCAAAAAGAAATCACGAAAATGTTGAAGTCTTTAAATAGAACTATACTATTAATGCTAGTATATTATAATATAATATCCTAATACTACTATATACAGGGTGTAACAAAACACCCTAGTAATACTTAAGGGGGTGCTTCAGACCATCAAACTGAATAACTTTCACTATGGAGCCAACATCGAGAAAAATTTAAAAAAATCAGCTGTCCCATACATTTTAGTCGAGTCGGTACTGCACTTTTGTATGGGACAGCAGATTTTTTTTATTTTTTCTCTATGTTGGCCCCATAGTGAAAGTTGTTCAGTTTGATGGTCTGAAGCACCCCCTTAAGTATTACTAGGGTGTTTTGTTACACCCTGTATACATACATATAGTATTATAAACGTGAAAGTTTGTAACTATGGATGGATGTTTGTTCCGCTATCACGCAAAAACTGCTAAACGGATTTTGATGAAATTTTGCATACAGATAGACCATGGCTTGGATTAACACATAGGGTACTTTTTATCCGGGTAACGCAGACGAAGTCGCGGGAAACAGCTAGTCTGTTATAAATGTGAAAATTAGGATATTTTTTGGATATTAGTATGTTTGTAACTACACATACAGCTGAAAATTATGTTCAGGATAAACTTTTAAAAATTAAAGCAGACGATGTCACGGGAAAAAGCAAGCATTTATAGAAATTATTATTATACGAAGGGGTGGTATTTTATTTAGGTTTATAGGTATTTTTGATTATTTACGAAGCGGGACGTCGCTTTGGGAACCCCTGGTTTAGGGTATAATCCCGTGGGATGTTCGAAAACTGGTGAAATTTAGTGAAGATAGGAAGCCTCAGAAAATAACGAAAGGCTATGAAAAGAGCGGGTAAACCATAATATTTTACCGAGGACTAAATAAAACAACATACACTGAAAATAAATCAATCCAGATATCAACACACTGCTGGCAGTAGGACACCTCTTTTTGGAAGTGCGAATTTTGTGGTCTGCTTGCAGATCTCCAATTGCCACCATTTTGGTAATGATTCGGCCCACCATCAGAATTAATAAAACCGGTCAAGTGCGAGTCGGGTTACTCGCGCAACGAGGGTTCCGTACCACACCACCACAGAACACAACATTATTAACTTAGAAAAAAAAACTTTTTTGGTCAGGGACTATAACGCAAGACCGACTCACACTTGGCCAGTTTTAGTATTTGTTGTTATTTTGTAGAGTTTGTTCAATAATCAAACTAAGTTTGACGCTTGTATGTATTACCGTTTTTACGACAGAGCGTGAAGAAAAAACGTTGATAAAAACTAGTTTCATGTTGAGAACTCCCCTTAATTTTAAGTTTTTTGACATTTTTATTATCTTTTAACAAATCCGCCGTAATAACGCATAATCTGAGAAAATTTCAATTATCTAGCTATTACGGTTCAAAAGTTACAGCCCTAAATAGGTAGGACAGACGGACGGACAGACGGACAGACGGACGGACGGACGGACGGACGGACAACGTAGGCTTAGTAATAGGGTCCCATTTTCACCCTTTGGGTACGGAACTCTAAAAATTAATATTTTATTGTATGATTTACAGGTTTAAATGTGCATACCCAGTTAACAAACAATTAGATCCAATAAGAGAGAGAGATGAGAGATCCGATCTGAGAGATCCAATGCAACCCTACCTAAGTAGTTCTTCTAGCTAAGTGTTCCGCCGGTGTCTTATTTTAACTCGTACCTATCTACTCGCGCTTATTAGAATTGCCTAGGATTTTAGTTTAAATAGTCATTACCAGATATGCCTATTCTTATATGAAACAAAGTACAAATTTTTATGTAATTTTTTGATCAAATGCTAAGAACCTCTCTCGTAATGCAGTTTACTCAGAAAAACTGGCCAAGTGCATGTCGGGCCACGCACAGAGAAGGGTTCCATAGTTGTCCGTTACAATATAATATGGGCTTAGAAGGAGGTTTTTTTGTTTTATACTACGGTTTAACGGCTAATAAAGTCTAAAAAGTACATTTTATTATTTGGTCGACTATTACTCGTAAACTTGTAAAGCCTACTTAGCGGTGATAGTTTTCGGACGGACATGGCGAAACTATATGGGTTCCTTTTTGACTTCGGAACCCTAAAAACTAACAGAAACAAACCAGCTGTTTAATTTCCAGCCAGCAGCAGCGTGAAACTGAGCAACTTTCACAATGGATTTGAAGCTTTTTCAAACTTCAGAGGGTTGATTTGACTACTATTTGAATCTGAATGACTTTCACGGCGACATGACCCATAATGACAATGCAAACAAAGTTTTCTTTTTTGTGTGAGTTCGTTTTAGATTTTTGTTTTTTTATTTAATAAAGTATACATAACAAATAATAAATAACACAACAAGGACACAAACCCGTCCCACGAAAACCTGTATGGGTTTATCTGGGGAAGGGGCGTTCATATTCGCGGACCAAATAGGTATTTATACTTTTACATAGGTATGTTTTACATTCGAATTTGAAAAAAAGTTTTATGCTTATTTAAATTGATAAGGATGCTAAAGTAATAGTATTTGGCAGCTATGCCTAGCTTTATATGAAAAAAAATACAACACAAGTTTTATTTTTTAACCCCCGATGCAAAAAGAGGGGACAAAAAAAGTGAAAAATAATTTGGTCAATTTCGATGTAAACAAAATTAAATGTATGTTTTACTTTTTAACTCTCATTAAGATATTTTAGATCGCAAGTGATTGTAGAATAAAAAATCAATTGTTATTTCAAACGCGTTCCCCTACGCATTAATTGACCTAAAATTTATTTTAAAGTTAAAATATAAAACATACATTAGCTTACCTACATCAAAAATAAATGGGTGATCGATTTTTTTTTGTCAACCGAGACCGACTTTTTTCTTCTGTTTTTTTTGTCAACCGAAATCGATTTTTTTCTTTTTTTTTTCAACCTAGACCGACTTTTTTCTTTTGTTTTTTTTTTGTCAACCGAGACGGATTTTTTCTTTTTTTTCAACCGAGACCGATTTTTTCTTTTGTTTTTTTTTTTTCAACTAAGAACAGCTCGAGGTACTTTCGACGTTACCTCTAGCGTCTAGGGTTTATATTTCTTTGCGTTCAAAATGGACTGCTGCGGGGCGCACCTAGCCTCAAAAGCTCTGAATAAACAATCTTAAGTCCTTTTTATTTATTCTCCATCTTACCTTGCTGTAAAATAACTATAATTCTCAGCAAAAAATTTAAGCCTTCACAGTTAACGCTATTCACAAAAGATTTTCAAAAAATTATTTTGACCTCAAAATTTACCTTTTTTTAACCTTTTTCGAAATGGTGTTCTTCTCTGATTGATAAGAAGTAAAAACCAGCATTATAATACTAGTAACACATGTACACATGTACATGTATTCTATATCGTTGTCCAACTTATATGCTGACGGTTTTTAAGGGGATGACCAGACCATCAAATGAAATCAAACTAAACAACTTCCATTATGGAGACAAAGTCGACGAAAAAACAGTTATCCCATACATTTGAGTCGAGTAGGTTTCATACAAAAATATGACAGTCATGAAAGCAGACGTTTTTTTTCTGGATGCTGGCTCGAAAGTTCGAAAGTCAAAACCACCCCAATAACTATGCTCTTTTGTTATACCCTGTAGGTAGGTACCTATATACGTATAATAAAGTAATGTTGACTCAAGTTAGTTATTTATCGTTCGTTCACCGCCCATTTAGAGGCACCAAATTTCCTTACTTATCTAACAAAACATTTTTTGTGAAAACGCAATAGATTTTGGCGTTCGTTGATTTTGACTTATTGTTGGGTAAAAGTCAATAAGAACATGAAATAGGAAGATGTTTTATCAATAAAATGTTTTGGGGAGAATCGATTGCAATTTGTATCGTAATATAGGTAGGTACTTGTTGTGGTTGGTAATTTATTATTGAATGGAAGGTATCAGGAAGGAAGATATCGACTGGAGACATGATGGGAACACTGTATTTAGGTTTTTTAACCCCCGACGCAAAAAAAGGGGTGGCTTGTCGGTCAGTCTGTTTGTTTTTCTGTTTGTCTGTCTTTCTGTGGAATCGTAGCTCCCAAACGGGTGGACCAACTTCGATGCGATGTTTTTGAATAGAAAGCAAATTTTTGCGACAGTGTTTTCAGCTTTGTTTCATGAAAATAGGTTGAGCAGTTTTCAAGTAACTTAAAAAATTACGAAATAACATAAAATTACAAATTTAAAAATAATTGTTATGAAATTAAATTTAATCTCTCACTAAACATGTTAATTCGGCCGAAAATTTGCTAAGATTGAGCATCTAGTTTTTGTTTAGTGATCGTTGACCTTTGACCAATAAAAAAGGTTTATCACATTGTTAAAGACAAGTTCAAACATTTGTCAGTTTAATTAAAATCAAACAACGAAACATTGTAACAATTGAACGGGGAAAGCAATAAAACAGAAGCCTGAGTAACGTTCGTAACTTCGCACATTTCTGAGCTAAGTACTTGTTTCTAGAAGATTTTATTAATGTTCATTACAGGAACAGTTGTCAAACTTCGCTACCTTATCTTATAATATAAGATCCTGCTGCAAGTTTCCTATAGCCAGTTGTTTAGGCAATGATACTAATTCCAGAGGAACGTAATAGTTTAAGGGTCCTAAAACAGAGTTCATCATCATCATAATCTCAGCTGATGGACGTTCACTGCTGGACATAGGTCTCCCTCATGTAAAAATCAAAAACAAGGGTTGCCACTCTTAAACGTGTTGCAAGCTCTTGGTAGGCGGTTGTAAAAATGATGCTATCCTGAAAATTACGCTCTTTTGTTTAACAAGCAATACATTATAAATCCTAAACTGCAAGCAATAATGATTAACTGCATAAAAATGGTCGCAAAATCGGGTTGCCAGGTTATAATTTGATCGTACGAATAACGAAGATTTATTCAAAAACTATAAGACGCTGTCCTATTGCCATCGCTCGCGCGATCACTCGTGCGTCCGAGGAAAATGATTGTGCGACCGTGCCTTTAACAATACTTATATCTGAATAGAAATAGAACAATTCGATGGCATCACAATGATTGCACGACCTTCAATAGGAGATTCCGCAGATATCAGTATGTTTAAACACACGGTCGCACAATCATTTTCATCGGACACACAAGTGATCGCGCAAGCGATGGCAATAGGACAACGCCTAAGACAGATTTTAATGATGCTTTCAAGTAATGAAATCCAGATAGCTATGTAGCTGTCGAACGGTTAAAACAGACCTAAGGATAGCAACCCTATTTTTAGGTCAACTTTGACACTTCCACTGGTATATTTTATGTATCATTGCCTAAACATAATGGGTGTAGAAAACTTGTAACGGGACCTTAGTCTATGAACAGAGTTATTGATTCAGAAAGGCGTGAAGTTTTAACGCGTTAGTTCTATTGTTTTGACGATGAGCAAGTTAATGAATGTTAATAATCCGCATTAAACTTAAAAGTTCAGTGAAGGATAACATCGTGAGCAAACCTACAGGTTTCGAGTGTTTTGTGTTCACTGTCTATTAAGTAATAGAGGCGATGGACTCACTACGAAACCAGTGAAATATGAATATTTTTAATATTCTAATTACTTCCACTGAGCCACCCAAAGTAGCCCAGTCATTTTACGGTTTGATCTGGGCCTAATTAACGATATTTTTTTCGGTATTTCATTTAAGAGCCAATTTGAGCCTATAATTATACCAAAATTAAATAAAAATCACATCAGCAACAGCCCTACATTTAAAATTTTGTACATCCCCGGCGAATTAACTTGGCACCTGACTCGCACTTGGCTCGGAATAAAAAACTCGGAAAGAATAACTCGAAAATGCTAAAGCGCAGGGAAACGTGCTACGGTAACTGAAATGCTATACTACGTCTCCCCGCGGGGGGTAGCAAAACGGGTGTCGAATTCCAAGCCACGTGCGAGCCAGGTGCCAAGTTAATTAGCCCGGGTTGTAATTATCTGGTTCTAAAATACCTGATGGTACATTTTTTCACATTTTTAAGGCTTTGCCATTGTACACACTTCAAAGACGAATTAAATATTTTTGTCTACTAAACGCTCTCACAGACGAGCGACACTTTGCGGTCCCCGGGTGTTGCGGAGGGAGAGCGTAAAATATATGAGCGCGACGCTCTGCGACCAAACGCGACAGCAAAGTGTCGCTAGTCTGTAAGATCCCTTAGAAAGCTTAGAAAAATATAATAATATTTTCTAATAAATAACTTAAATTTGGCTTTTTATTACTCAAAAGTCATTTATATTTAATGAGTGCATTGGTATTATTATTATTTACGTTAAAAGCTTTCAGAGAGAGAAAATTTTGATTTCTCTGTTGCGTCACGGAATATACAAGAGTACAATAGCTAATTTCTTTTTAATTTATTCCAGATAGTCTTTTTGTCACTAAAATGTGTTACAGTTTAAAAGTCCCATTCGTAATTACTTCCCGCCGTTGCTAACAAAACATCGTAAATTGACTGGGCTACAATGTGTGAAACGAGAGAGCGCCACTTTTCCCGATCCTGGGCCTCTACCCGCACATTCGAACTTCGCATTTTGCGTGAACATTTTCGTTCCAATGACACGGTGGCGATATCGCTATATCGCCACTCTTTATGTTCGCTAACATCGAAAGTGCGGGTACAGGGCCAGCTCAAGTCAGCTCACGTAAGTCAGCCTCTACTACGTTATTATTATTATTAGTATGGCTTTTCATCCCTATGAAGAATATTATTATAAATTGTTTGGTTCTCGGGGTTAATTCGTTTAATTCCCTGATTCCGCCGTCGAATTTTCTGCCAGGGCACTTGTGTTGTGATACCTGGGGCGACCCACTGGAGGTCGGCCTATAGGAACATCCAGATACTCTCCTGATAAGGGGCCATAGGTTCAGACGAATATTTTCTATGAGAAACGCGATTTCCCAGCCCTCAGAAAAGTGCGTGCGCGTGCCGTATTTCCGATTAAAAGGAGTTAACAAAAGTATCTATAGTAGTAGTAGTATTTTTTTTACGATTTCACTAGAAAATCGAATGGTGAATATGTGAGTATAAATACAAAAATATTTTAAGTTCTTCTAACACGAGAATAAATGTTTAAAAATACAAGAAAATACATCATCTTTGTGACGATTTTCTATCAAGTGAAGTAATTCCAATCGTGTATTCAATTGATGACTTCACTAGATTAACTATCCGAGAATACTGCGGTATGACTGATTTCGGTTTTTTCGGTAATGTAGTCGAAACATGAAAAATAAAAGATGCCCCCAAGGTGTTTCGTCCTTCCATAGGGCCTTAAACTGACCATCGCCCTTTATTTCTGTGAGCAAGCAAGCGGAGGCACTGTGATTTTGTCTCCAATTATATTTGGGAAGACTACGAGTTTTCCAATTTCAATTTGAAAATGCTACAGCACTGGAAATATCCATCACCATGAAGCTTATAATTTTAATTTGAACAAAATTAAATTTTGTTAGAAATTCTGCAATGTGTATTTTAAGAAGCTTACAGCTTGTACGACTCTGTTTTCTAATAAACTTTCTTTTGGTAAAAAATTGGTAGAATAAAACTACCTGCGCAAGCAAAACGAAAAATTAATTTCAACAGTTTCATCGTTTTTACCTAAGTTTATGTAGTTTAGTCTGAAATAATTTTTTCGAGTATTTGTTATAAGACCCGCTGGTAAGTCAATGCCAGCAACTACTTTTAAGAAAAGTATCAGTCAAATAGATACACAATAATATTTTTAAATGCATAAAGTTTGTGCTCTAAACAAAAATTCACTCTATCGCATGGTACAATAATATACGGCGCCTGGTATTCTCTTCCGATCACGTGACTGATACAAGCCTACGACATCATACCCTTTTACCATGTTTAGCGGCCATTTTTTTATGACGTAGGCTTGTGTCACTCTGGGAATAGAAGACCTTGTTTTTTTAGACTATGCTCTATCGTCTTTACCTTCCTAAGCCTAATGGAACGACCATAGAGAAAGACGTAACTCGTGTCAACGCCCTGACACGAGTTACGTCTTTCTCCATGGGAACGACAAACAGATCCTCATAGAGATTTGGTAGGATGCAGTGGCCATAAACGGCAGTCACACGGTAACAGCATCAGAAATGCAATTCTCTAAGCTCAGACGTCGTCACAACCAAATAAATTTAACCTATACTAGGTCACAACCTTAAATTCGTCATTGAAACATCGGTGAGATGACAATTCGATATTCGCTATTGTTATATCATGTGTCAAACAACAGCGATGTGACGCTTAGTGAATTGCACTTCAGACACGTTGACGATGCGTGAAGAAAATTGATCGTCTATTACGCCACAGATCAGGGTTGGTGATATTTAAAGTTTTACACCACGTTAATGACCTGAAAGTACCTGAAATAAAAAATTTATTCTAATGCCTTAATAAGACACATCACTAAGCCAAACTCATACCAAGATGGCAGATCCCCAAGGTGTTAACTTTCAGTAAGTTTGTTCGAAACTGGATTATAACAAAATTGAAGTATCATCACTTTTCCTTTACTTGCTGAAGTGAGCGATGAGGTAGAATGTAATACAAGATATTTGTAATCACATAGGTACTATGTTTGCCAAATAGACTTATTTTTCTTTATTCAAGTTTGCTTTAGTTGTTCATTTCGTTTACGTAGAGGAATTTATTTTGATATTTTAAAATACGAATCGCAATGCGCTAACACCAAGAGCGAGCGAAGCGAGCTCGAGTTTTAACTGCAATATAATGAGACGACTGCAATACGATCTTAAACCAAGAGCGAGCGAAGCAAGCTCGAGATTTCGTCACTGCAATATAATGAGATGACTGCAATGAGACCTAACACCAAGAGCGAGCAAAGCGAAGATACAAAAATAAAACTTCTGCGTGGACGATGTCGCGTCGTAGTCACAGCATGTTCTAAAAATAGTATCGTTAAGAGAGGTTTAAGAGGTTTTTTTCCGGGCCCACTAATGTCATCATTATCATCATCATTTTCAGCCCGTATCCACTCACTGCAGGGCATAAGCCTCCTCCCTATTTTGCCATTCTTCTCGGTCCTGTGCCAGTCGCATTCAGGTCTTGCCGATGCTTTTCCAGATGTCGTGAACCCACCTGGCTGCCGGACGGACTATCTTTTGCCTAATCTCGGCCAGCACTCTGTCAAGGCTTTGCTCTACTTGCCATCATTTCGTCTATCTACCCACTCATATAAACCAGGATCAAGAGTCTCGACCACTCAAAACACTAGCTAGCCCAGCGAGCCCGGGGGATTTCAATCTATTTTGGAATCTGCAATGAATTTAATCAAAGAAATTAGAGGAGCGGTAGCAAAAACATTATATCCCACTTTCCTAAATTGGAAACCAGAGACAGCTATACTAAAAACAAGACTAATAGCTGTTTGTTATACCAACAAGAGACGGTAGGCTTATTGGTAATTGCGTATCTTGACCTCGAACACATCTGGCGCGAGAGTTTGACTTCTACATAGGTAGTGTATTTGAATAGTAAAGGAAGCAAAGTCTTCATTGATGGATATATTAATGACGACACTAATTGACGATCCAGTTTTTGTAATAGTAACCCGGGCTGCCAAACCTGAGGACCTGGTTTCGAATCTCAGTTAGGTCATGGATATAGTGCCTATATTTGTTTCGTTATCGACATTCGTTTGTGCGTGAACCGTAACTTTATCAGTACCCATGATACTGAATAACTTTCCCTATGCAAACTATAGGGAAAAAAAGGTCTTTCAATACTAAATGCAATCAGCTGATCGAACGTTTGTTTGCGAATTCCAAGTTCCCTGGGGAAAGTTGTGTAGCATCATGGGTGAATTAATGCAACTGTTTACCCTAACTTGCAATGAAACGGAAGGTTATAATTAAATTTATTAAATAAATAACTAACTAGGAACTAGTTAGAATTGGAAAACGTTCTCACAGAATATTGAAACACGTAAATGAAACTAGAATCATTACCATCTATTCAATAAAAGCAAATGGATTCAATTTACTGTGATGGATGTTGAACATACGTGCTATCATCTCATCTCACTAATATTATAAATGTGAAAGTTTGTGAGGTTGTAAGGTTGTATGTTTGTGTTTCAATCACGCATAAACGGCTGAACGGATTTGGATGAAATTTGGCACGCAGATAGAATGTGTTCTGGATTAACATATAGGATACTTTTTATCCCAGTAATGGGTTCCTGTGGGATAAGTGGGAATAATTTACAATGATTTACTACGCTGACTTGTGCTGACATATGTATTTGGATAGATTGTAGTGGTAAATAGAAGTTGCTTTTTTCATCGCTTCGCATAGAAGCCGCGTAGCGCATTTAGAAAATGGTTAGATTTTCATACATTAGGTGATAGGTGAAGGTTCGATTCTTTGTCTAGAATCTAGATGTTTTTTTTTCATTTACGTTTTTTAAATAAAATTACCTACAACTACAATACTTTTTTAAATCTTTTACAAAATCTTTCAGCATTTTTCTTTTTTTAATGCAACAATAGGTAGTCAAACAAGATATTATACACAAAAAAGGGTAAATATTAAAAACGTTCAAATAGGAAACCAATCTTAGTGATCGGTAAACAACTATAGATAGAAAGGTATAGCAGAACCCTATCAAAGATCAATAGCTGTAATCTGGACGGATGCCCAGGATGCTTAATACTCTTTGGATGGTGACGCGTTCTCGCTGACTGAGGTACGCGCCAGCCTTCTGGTTACCTGTAGCGTCGACTATCCTAGAAACTATTTTCTTTAATAACTAGCTTCCATCTTCCGGGCATCTGGACCCTAGACCTCTACACCAAAAGGCTGTGCCTAAGACCGGTATATAACCTACCTACCTTTTGAGGAGAAGTTTCCCGTTCTGACCAGTACATGTACAGTACATGTACGTATGTAAATTTACGTTTGTAATTACTTTCGGGGTGGTCACGAACATTGCTTAAAGTACCAAAGCATAATTCGGAAGCTTCAGCGAATGGTAATACGTAGCGATAATAGTTTATTTCCTGATACCTATTGACTTAAGTAGTAGTCGCCATAGTTGAATCGGCTCTCCCAAACTATACCTAAATTTCTCTTTAAAAAAAAAGACATAATACCAAAGACATATATATTACTAGCGTAAGGACATGGCCTATGAGCTTGACTTTTGTCCCCAGTTCGTTGGCTCTAAAATGCAAGGAAAAATGTCAGTTTAGAGCACTCGAAAATATATGACACGATATAGTTCATATACCAGTTATGACAGATGGCGCAAATTTTTGTTTCTATGAAGAAGGTTTTTGTAAAATATTCTGACGAGCCTATCCTTACGCTAGTAATATATAAATCTATGCATAATACATTACCTGCATTAGGTACTCAAACAAGATATTATACATAATAAACTATTAAAAGCTAAATAATATGAAACCAATCTTATTGATCAGTGAACCAACTACGCATAGATAGCAGAACCATATCAAAGATCAATGGCTGTCAAGGGGAGGAATGTCCAGAATGCTTTACCTACTCTTTGGATGGCAATGCCTTTTCGCTGACCGAGGTACGCGCTAGCCTTTTGGTCACTTCTAGCGTCGACTAACTTAGAAACTATTTCTTTAATAAACAGCTTCCAACTTCCGGGTATCTGGACGCCACAGGCCCATGGTCTCTACACCAAAAGGTGCAAGTACGTAGCTTTTGTATAAGACCTGCATATGATCTAGCTTACTTTTGAGGAGCGGTTTCCCGTTCTGAGCAGGAATGTAGGTACCTACATGCTAAGTACATGCACACCACACGTATGTAAAACAATTGTAATTCCTTTCGGGGTGGTCAGGATCATTGGCACCTAAAGGTACCAATTACCTTTTTAAGCCTGCACCTGCAGTAAAACTTACTTTTAGTATAATGCTGAGGTTTTAGCGAAAGGTAATAATGATAATAGTGTATTACCCATAAAGTTACTATAGAGTGACTAACAGCTCAAAGAGCAAGATGCTATGTGTAATAGAAAGAAGTACGTGATGCGAGGCAATAGAACCGTTTTTGGGGATCTTATCGCAGGGTAAAAATTTGGTTTCTGTGATTATTTGCGAACCTAAAGTGAAATCGTAGATAATTTTGTGAAATACACTAACACTATTTTATTAAATTATCCACTATTTCACGTTAGATTGAGAATTATACAAAGAAATATAATTTTTACCCAGCCGATAATCTCCTGAAAACCTCCAAAAACGGTTTAATTTGACAACTCAAGTCAATTATTCTACTACTGTAAGGTTTAATAACTTTAATGATACAGCTACTGTACTGTAGTCGCTATAGTTGAATCGACTCTCCCAAAATATACTTTTCTCTATAAATTAATGAAAAACTTCTACACCTTGACGCTTAGGTCAAGATTCAGAGACGTTTATTGAATTAATTGTTTCCTTATCTCAAAATTCATCCATTTTCAACGATACTTGGACGTAACTCAAAACGTCTCTGTTGTGTAAGGTGAATTGGAAAAATACAAAACAATCCTCTGTCTTTTAACCTTTTCTAGCGTTCTTCTTTTTAGCGTTCTTTAATTTAATTGTAGTATCGTTTTCATCTTAAATTCTTAATAGATGGCGATAGTCGTATTTTTAAAGCAAATGTGCAACAATTATTAATTCCAATACCACCGACTTTTTTTGTTTTCGCTGAAAAACCTTGAAAGCATGAGCTTAAAAACTTAGTTTATTATCGCGACATTGTCGTTGAAATTTAGATTTAGCTAAAGTTTATTCATGACCTTCTTATTATCTTATCTCATTATGGGGGCTGGCATGCCAGCAACACATCGACCCACTGGTATCTTTTGTGTTTACCCCTACATATTTATTTTCTTCACCCTTAAAAAATTTGGAAAATGAGGGAGACAATAGCATTCAGGGGAAAAAACCTATAATCTCCCAGTTTTGAATAACCATCTCTCAGGAGACACATACGTTTAGCCGCGAAAACATCGCAGTCACACAGTATTATGTATGTTCCATGGTTTCCTCCTCATCTCCGCACGCTCGGCAAATGGGATCTAGGGTGAGCTTTATCGTGCCTGTGGCGTACTGTCCGGTGAGGACTCCGATGATGGCACGAGCTTTGCTCCTGCTGTTGTTCAGTATGACCTGTGAGATTCGTGGTGTTATATTGCTGATAGTGTTGCAGACCCAATAGGCTAGACCATTCTAGCCGTGTCTTTTATCAGCCCATTCCTTAATGGCCATTCTAATCAAATTCTAATGTTACATGCCGGGATTCCTAAACTTGGTTCTGACCATGATCTTAGACGAGACATGAAACAAAATCACTTGTCCACGCTGACGAAGTTGCGGGCAACAGCTAGTCTTAAGATATATTTTACTTTTGCTCTACCTATATTCGGAGTAAGGTTAGGTATACACAGGTTCAAATCGGCAAATATTTCCGAATAATTTTTGAGGAAAACTGAAATCTATTTCTTGAATAATAGTCAATTTATGCTCGTATTTTAATACCTATACTTGTTTTGTAATTACGCAGTAATCTAAAAAAAAATGCTCACGTATTAAAGTATTATTACATTTCGAAGAAAAAGAAACCTATAGAAATTGAAACTATACAGGGTGTAAGGAAAAGTATCATTATCCTTTAAACTACTCTACCCATCAAACTGAACAACTTTTACTATGGGAGCAAATCTGTCAGAACAAAAAAAAATCTGCTATGTCCCATACGTTTAAATCGAGTAGGTAACGCAGTTAAGTATGGGACAGCTGTTTTTTTGTTCTGACAGGTTTGCTCCCATAGTAAAAGTTGTTCAGTTCGATGGGCAGAGTATGTGGTTTAAATGTTAATGGTACTTTTTTACACCCTGTATGTAAAGTTATAAACATTTTGTGCTGGGTAAGACTCTAACCTGCAGCCTATATCACAAGGGCATTGTTTCAAAAAAATTAAGCTACCGACTTCATAATTTTGCAGTTTCTTTCATCGTTAAACAGATGGAGAATACTACATACAACATACATAAACTCAAGCCTTTTTCCCAGATGGATAGGCAAAGACTTATAGAACTCAACTTTGGGCAAATCTGGCATGCCTCTCTCGCTTCCTCTGAAACCATACTTGGTCCAAAAAAAAGCAATTTTTTTTATTTTATTCAATTTAGTGCCGATCAAATTGTGTGTGAATCTACCCTTAGTCGTTGATAGTGATTGAGCCATTTATACCTCTAATCACCAATCATCACCATAAGGTAAGATAAGGGAGCTATCTGCTTAATATTTTACGGTAAAGGCCGTATAAAGACTGAGCTTTCTCCTTAGTTTTTACGGTAATGTTTGAATGCTGTAATGGAGATCGGGTAATGACAGTGTATTACGGGTATTATACATAATGACCGATCTGATGATGTTGCTATCTTTTAGATTACTGGAAAAGTTATATTTCAAGGTTACGTCGATTTAGGTGGAGAAGAAGATTTTCAATTTTAATTTGTTTATGCAGAGTCAACAATGGCTGCCTAGAAGAATTCTGATCCGTAGGTAATAGTCCCCCAATCTGCATTGGGCACCCGAAGTGGACTTGCGCCCATACACTTTCCCTGAGGGTAGGCCTGTGCCCTGCAGTGGGACGTATACAACGTGTTAATGAATTAGCGCAAAACCTCATATACCCCAACTGATTTATAACAAAATAATTAGATAGCAACAATAATTTCATTATTTTGATAGTTAACATTTAAAGTTATTCGCATTTTAAGTTTTGAGGCAAAAATGATTTGTTACAATTTCACCAATGAATGAAAGCGCGGACGTACTCATGGATACATTTTTATAATCTTGTTTTGGTAGTAAGTAGGGTGAGTATACCCGTGCGATGGGTTGACATCCGGTTCATTAAATTTTAAATTTCGGAAAAAAATTATTTAATATTTTGAAAAAAATTACCTATGTTGAAACCATGATAATTCGATTCTGCTCTCGATTCTAAACAAACTACTTTCTAGTTTTGCGTTAATTCATTAACACGTTGTATAGGCTGATAATGATAATGATGAGGTAGGCGAAGGGGGTTTTAGATAAGATAAGATAAATATTCTTTTCTTTTTTCTTTTTTTTTCTTTTTGTTTTTTGGTTTTAGAAAGCATGATATAATAGGAAACTCAGACAATCAGCCTCAATACGACCATTGCTGACTAGTTAATATTTCTATATTTACCATGAATGATTTTCATGCGACATAACTCATGAAAAAAGGAGAATAGGAAACTTGGTAAACTTACAGGTTATTATACGACACCGCTTCCGCACGGTAAAAGAATGAACATTCGAATAAAGGCTTTATGGTCTTGGTCTGTAAATACACTTTACAATTACGTAAACAAAATTTTAACAAAAAATTAAAACCGCCTTAAAAAAACTAAAACGTTAAAAAATAATATTGCAGCCTATGACTTTTTCGTTCGCATCATAAGAACATTAATTTGTTTTATTGAAGTCGCTGTCAAGCCGGTACGATTCGCGACAGGGCTTGCATTTTTTGGCTTGGCTTGACACCGACTTCTATAAAACAAATTAATGTTCTTATGATGCGAACGAAAAAGTCATAGGCTGCAATATTATTTTTTAACTTTTTAGTTTTTTTGAAGGCGGTTTTAATTTTTTGTAAAAATTTTGTTTATTTCACAATTTTCAGTGGTGAATTCATTAGTTCGATTTAATAGGAGTGCTTTAAATTAACAAACGCACTAGTCGGCACTACGATTTACGAAGGATCCCCTCGATTTCTCTGGGATGCCATCATCAGATCCTGGTTTCCTTATCTTGGTACCACCCTCGGGACATTTCCTTTCCAACAAAAAAAGAATCATCAAAATCGGTTCATAAACGACGAAGTTATCCGCGAACACACATAAAAAAAAAATATATATATATATACGGTCGAACTGAGAAACCTCCTCCTTTTTTGAAGTCGGTTAAAAATACAACTAAAAACGCGAGCGTCATTGTAAAGAGTATCGACAGAGCACATAATTATTTAAGCCTATATTTGAAGTTTATTGTTTTACCGTGCGGGGTATCGTGCAAATAAAAAAAACTTGCTATGTAAATAAGATAACAGCAGATTTTTTCAACAACCAGAACTGTAATAATAATAATCCATAAACTTTAAACTTCGAGGACTTTATTGTGACATGACACAGGTAATATAAAGGTGGTGAACAGTATTTTAGATATAGCCCAGTCATTTTACGGTTTAAGCCGGGACTAATTACTAATAGAATTTTTTTTTCGCTATAATATTGAAGAGCCAATTTGAGCTTCGGGATGTACCAAAATTAAAAAGAAATCACGTCAGCAACAGCTCCAATTTTAAAATTTAGATTTTATCTCGTTCTAAAAAACCTGATGATAATTTTTTTTTGCACCTATTTAAGGCTTTATTATACATACTTCAAACATGGTGTAAATATTTTTGTCTACTTAGAAGGTTTTGAAAAATACATTCGTATTTTCTAATAAATACCTCATTTTTTAAATTTTAATGCCTATTTTATTGCTCAAAAATAATGTATATTGTTAAATCTTACTCAAATGAGTGCATTGGTATTAATATTACTAATTTAAAAGCCTTCTGGGACACACTATTTTGATTTCTATGTTGCGTAGCAAATTTTTTTTAATATGGTTTAGGATAGTATTTTGTCACTAAATGGTGCCGGTTACAATTTAAAAGTCCAATTAATAATTAATCCCTACCCCGCCTAACAAAACTCCGTAAAATCACTGGCCTAATAGAGCTCTGTGATCTGCCTTGCATGCTCATATGCAATATTTAATTTGAGACAGTGCATGCAGAATTTTTTTTTTTTTTTAGACTTTTCGTTTAAAATAATTGTTTCGAAAAACAACAGACTTATTTTAATAGTATTAAAGATCCTCTCTCAAAGGACAAAGTTAAGCCGATTCCTAAGTAAACTAAAACCTTTTCTTTGAGCCCGTGTACCAACTAGTCAGTTGTTATTGTAGGTCGTAAATTCGAGAGTAGGTGGACGTAAAGGTACGGTCAAAGATTTAAGGTCAGGCCGGCAGTCGCAATGATGCTCTTTTAGTTTTGATATACTTGATGTTTGCTTATAGGATCACTTATCGTTTTCTCTGATAAAAAAAATCGAGATGTGCCTCCATCTCTGTTATTTTACGTACCTATGTCAAAAAGAGCGCGCATGATGTTTTTCTCGATTTTTGGCTATGTCGTGAGTGGCATACTAGCCGTCCAACACGCCTAGGATGATTTCTCTTCAAGCGCGCGACTCGCTTTTGCTCCATAGAAAATAACCTATTCCTGCTCTTTTCACAGAGCGAAAGCCGTGTTAAAATAAAGTGTTTGAGCAATTTGACTTCGTCCGCACCGGCTTTCGTAGCGACATAAAATATACGAATTTCTAAGTGTGATCGACATAATGTTTTTCCCCCGACGACAAAGCATTTCCGAATTTCCCTTTGTTCCTTAGGGAAAGTTGTTCAGTATCATGGGTACAATCACCCCTTAAAGTATTGCAACTGTTTACCCTAACGCCCTGTATAACTTCGCGCGGCCAGCTTTTGTTTGCTTTGCGTGGTAGTATAAGAGATAAGTGTACTTTTTGCAACCATCAGCAGCAAGGCTGATTCAGTGTTTATGGAGTGTAGAGCTTCTCTGTGATGGGGATGGACCAGGTCTGCCTGCATAACTCCAGTCAGTTTAGGAGTTACTGATGATTAAAGGTCTGTAAAAAATTAACGATCAGCTGCAAGGCTGATCGTATGTTATTGTTGTAGTATGCACTGTAGCTATGTGAACAGTACAAAAACTGACATGGTTCATCAGTCGGTTTAGGAGATACAGCCGTTCAAAGGTCGGAACTTTGACTGGCTGTATCTCCTAAACCGACTGACAGAACTTGACAGTTTTTGTACTGTTCACATAGCTACAGTGCATACTACAACAATATCATACGATCAGCCTTGCAGCTGATCGTTAATTTTTTACAGACCTTTAATCATCAGTAACTCCTAAACCGACTGGAGTTATGCAGGCAGACCTGGTCCATCCCCATCACAGAGAAGTTCTACACTCCATAAACACTGAATCAGCCTTGCTGCTGATGGTTGCAAAAAGTACACTTATCTCTCGGAATATAGCTTGATGTGTCGCCGTGTGTACCTCCACTCATGCCAAGTCTGCAAAAAATGTAGCCGCCTTTGAAGTAATTTATAAGCTGAAAATGACGCGAACGTAATGATTTTCAGTTTATTATAATCTTTAAATAGAATATACACTAGAACGTAAAAACCGGCCAAGTACGAGTCGGGACTCGGGCAATTAGTGTTCAGTACTATTACCAGTTGTTTAACATAGGTCATTGATAACAACCACTGTAAATTGACACTTACTTAGTATGTGGTCACACAGTAACTGAAGATCATTTTACACTGGTCTCACTGGTGTTAAGTTTTTTGGGTAAAAAAGAAAAACTATCCAAGTTAGAGCCACCCTGGTAATTTTCCCGCCATCTACACGTTATTTTTGATGTTCATGATTTTTTTCAGATCTTATACGGCTATATATATTTTTTTTTGAAATAGAGGTGGGGACAGCAACTTCTCGGATTTAATTGAAAATTTTGTTAAAAAAGGTTTTAATAAAACATTTGAATTTCATAAGCTTTCATTTGATACCCCACACCACACCATAGGGTCGAATTTCTTTTTTAATATCCCTTTCTGATTCCCCAAATTGCCACCCAAAATAAAAATTAAGCTTTTTTACTTCATTTTTGATATTGGACCAGCAATTGCTATTATCTATACCGAGTTTCAACTTCCTATATCTTAGGCGATTATCACACTGCACCGCGCCCCGTCGCGTAGCACGGGGCCGCAGATTTTAACATTGTATGCAAGTATTTCAATTTATATAGAAAACACGCCTAGGACAACACACTGCCGACGCGTCAATGCGCGGGAAGGCGACTATGCCGCTCCGCGCACCGCGGCGGGACGCGTCGCTAGTGTGATAATCGCCGTAAGGTCTCTGAGAAAAATGCCTGTGACAGATGGACGGACGGACGGACAGACACCGTGCTGATTCCATAAGTGTTCCGCTTTGCCAATTTTGGTACGGAACACTAAAAATATCAGGGTATCAGCACGTCATGATTGATTGCGTTGAATCTTGTCGCGACGTTAACATGTTGCGATGGCAGCTCCAAGGAGCTAACGAGATTATTCCGGAGTTTATCTACTTTTATAGTAGCGTTGAAGGCTGAGATATTGCTTTTTTTTGGCACATTTCATACTTGAAGTCAGAAACATTTTATTAAAAAAATCTGCAAGTAAACTAAGCTTGAAACATTTTACAAAAAAATTCTTGGCTTGTGCTTGATTTCAAAAACTTTAGGTACCTACCGATATGCTAACAGTTTTTTTTAATTTCAGAGGCTCAGATTAATTGTTCATAATTTCGATGTTGGTACCATTGAAAAACATAGCATATGCTCACGACTATATTCCCCGAGGGGGTAGTCAGGATATTCTGAAACTTCAGAACATCCACGTTTCACTAGTAGTACCGAAACTCTGTCCAGTGTGACGGGGGGGGTCCATTGAAAAGGTTGTTTAGTTTGATGGTCTGATCATCTCATAGAAAACCATCAGCATATGAAGAAGAACCCTGTATCATCATCATCATTTCAGCCGATGGTCGTCCACTGCTGGACATATACCTCCCCAAGGATCGCCATAACGACCGGTCCTGCGCTGCCCCTTATCCAACGGGTTTCCGCCGCCTTCACCAGGTCGTCGGTCCACTGTGTGAGGGGCCTACCCACGCTGCGCTTTCCGGTACGCGGTCACCACTCGAGAACATTTCGGCCCCATCCGTCATCGGTTCTGCGAGCAATGTGCCCCGCCCTCTGCCAGTTGGAAAGGGCAATGGAGAGGGGTATGCTCGGAGTTTCACTGCGAGATCGAATTAGAAATGAAGAGATCCGCAGAAGAACCAGAGTAACTGATATAGCTCAAAAAATTGCTAACCCTGTATAAATCCTACTAATTATACATTTATTATTTAAATCCCAAGTCCCATTGGCTTTAGGTATAACATGTTTGATTTCAAAATTTACAAGTTCATGAATGCGTACAAAATTAGCGTGCTTGGATGGTTTTTACCCGTTTTAATAAGCCCCCAAACGTTTCTAAATTAACCTGATTCTGACTAAAATTTTAACTAATTGTACAGTCAGCAATAAATCTTTCAAAATATGAAAAAGAAAACGATTTTAAGCCAAAGGTTACAATTAATGTGTTCCTCAGCCTATAAACGTCCCACTACAGGGCACGGACCTGAAAAAAAGACGGACGGAATCTCGTCTAATCAAAAGTGAAGCACCCAGAAATACGAGTGTGCGTGCTGTCGCCCTGTCGCGCAGTACACAATGGCAGCGGGTTGTCGGACCTCCGCCTAGAACTGGTGCGTCTGTGTGAGTGTAGGTCGCTTGTAGAACAAACGAATGCCTTGACCTTGCATGCTTCACCTCTTTTTAGTGTGACATTACGTCCGTCTTTTTATCAGGTCCGTCCTACAGGGCATATAGGCCTGTGCCGTATTATGGTGGCGTGACGTGGTGGATTAACGCCCATTCACCCTCTTAAGCAAATACAGAAACGGTGAACTCAGACCATCAAACTGAACAACTTTCACAATGGAGCCTACCTCAGGAAACGCGAAAAAAATCAGATGTCCCATACAACCTACCCGAGTAAAATCTATGGGACAGCTGATTTTTTTCGCGATTCCTGAGGTAGGCTCCATAGTGAAAGTTGTTCAGTTTGATGGTCTGAGTTCACCGTTTCAGTATTTGCTAGGCTGTCACTTACACCCTGTATAATGTTAATAATTATACCGTTGATGACGACAGTACAACCACTTGAAACTAATTGAATACGGCACAGTTGCCATCAATCACTCGATTCAACGTGTTGCTATTATTGATTGCATTGGAACTTGTCACGACATGTTGTGTTATTATTATACAGGGTGTAACAAAACACCCTAGTAATACTTAAAGAGGTGCTTCAGACCATCAAACTGAACAACTTTCACTATGGAGCCAACATCGTGAAAAAATACAATAAATCTGCTGTCCCATACATTTCAGTCGAGCCGGTATTGCAATTTTGTGTGAAAGAGCTGATTTTTATTTGGCGTTTTCGAAGTTGGCTCCAGTAAGGTAAGTTGTTCAGTTTGATGGTCTGAAGCACCCCCTTAAGTATAGAGTGTTTTGTTACTGATGATATTTTGTTATTGTTTTTGGGGGTTTAAGTCACTCGCGTCCGTAGGTTTACCCTCGAGACCCTACACGTGACCCCTGGGTGGTGCTAAATGAGTGACAACTTACCGGTGGTAGGTTTCGGCCGAGGCTGGTTACCACCCTCCAGATTGAGCCGTGTCGCCAAGTGGTACTAACCACGTTCCGCCACGAAATCCGGAGTTGCCCCATGGAGGACGGGTCTGAGCAGTAGAGTCGCGTCAGAAGACCGTTCACAGGCTGCTGACCTCTGCTACACCGGCTGGCTGGTTTTGGAGGCTAGCGGGATCCGAAGCACGGTGCTCCGCTGGCCGACCGCAGGAAGTAGGGGGCCCAAGTAGCGGGAAAGCCACCCGTGAAAGGCTGCCCCGCCACCTAGCGAAAAATCCCGGGTTGCTCCACCATGCCGGTTGGCGACCGGATGGGAGAAGTTGGTGGGCATCCCCGGGGGGGTTCGGGCGTCCCCGCGGTCTCCAACCCAGCCATCTTAATGTGTGGCAGACTTCAGCATACTATCTGGCTCGATTGATGCTACTCCTCGCTCAACTACCGGCCCCCTGCCTATTCGCTCTTCAAAAAATAAAAAAAACGATGAAAGGTTCTAAAAGGAAGAAAGTTAAACAGCGGTTGCACGTTCTCCCTTTAAAAGTGCACCTCTGCAATATTCGAGGACTGCACTCAAATCTCGTAGCAGTCCACCACCACCTAGAGACTGAAAAACCACAACTGCTGTTTCTCACCGAGACGCAGATCAGATGTCCGGCAGACGCGGCGTACCTCAGCTACCCTGGGTACTCTCTGGAGCATAGGTTCATTCCTCATGCCGGAGTCTGTGTGTACGCTCGCGATGACATCTGCATCAAGCGTCTCAAAAACCTTGAGGAGCCTTCTTTCTCAGTATTGTGGATACTGGTGGAGACGGGTGTTGAACAAATTGTTTACGCCTGTGTCTACCGTTCGCACAGTGGAGATCAGGAGACGACTAGGTTGTTCGACTATCTTGGAGAGGCGGCTGAGGAGGCTCAGCTAAGGTATCCTGTGGCGCAACTGACCCTTCTGGATGACTTTAATGCTCACCATCAAGAATGGCTGTTCCCCTACCAGAAGACCGATCACGCTGGACGAGAGGCGCGCAAACTTGCACTATCGCTAGATCTCAGCCAGCTGGTCAATTGTGCCACACGGATACCTGACGTTGACTTTCACACGGCCAACTGCTTAGACCTTCTGTTGACAACTGATCCAGACAGATATTCTGTGTCGGTATGTGCCCCCTTAGGTACCTCCGACCACTGTCTGGTGAAAACTGTATCCGTATACTCCCCACCTGATCAGGGCCACTGTGGTAAGAGACGGGTGTGGCGATACAAGTCAGCAGATTGGGACGAGATGCGACACTTCTTTGCTTCGTATCCTTGGCGGCAAACCTGCTTTTCTACAGAGGAATCGTCGAGCGCTGCGACCGCGGTTGCCGAAGTGATACGTCAAGGTATGGAATATTTTATTACGTACTCTGACGTGTCAACCGGCGCCAAAGCTCGCCCATGGTTCAACGCTGACTGTTCTCATGCTGAGGTGCAAAAACAGTCAGCGTATATGTCCTGGGCTGATGCTCGAAAGCGGAAAGCTCCGAACACCGAAAAACTGAAGAAAGCCTACAACAAAGCCGCCAAATCTTGCAAAAAGGTGTTGCGAAAGGCCCGGTTTGACCATATAGGTCGTATAGGGGCTAAGCTCGCCTCCTATCCAGCTGGCAGCAAAGCGTTTTGGTCGCTTGCCAAAGCGGTGGAAGCAAACTTCGGCCGTCCCTCCCTACCACCGCTAATAAAACCTGACGGATCGCTGGCTCACTCGGCGGAGGAGAAAGCAAATTTATTTGCTAATCTTTTTGCCGGGAATTCGCATCTGGAGAACTCAGATAAAACACCACCTACCATTCCTCGTACTGAATGCTCAATGGCATCAGTTCACATTCGCCAAAAAGAGGTTTTTAAAATCCTACGTTCTCTAGACGTGAACAAGGCTAGCGGACCCGACGGAATCCCAGCGATTGTCCTACGCACCTGTGCTGCAGAGTTGTCTCCTGTTTTAACACGCCTGTATCGCCTCTCACTTAAGACTGCGGTAGTCCCAAAGTCATGGAAGCTTGCCAACGTGCAACCTGTGCCCAAAAAAGGCAGTCGTGCCGACCCTGTCAACTATAGACCAATATCAGTCACTTCCATACTCTGCAAGACTATGGAACGTGTACTTAACAACCGGCTCCTGGCATACCTTGAATATAACGATCTCCTCAGTGACCGCCAGTATGGGTTCCGCCCAGGACGGTCCACGGGGGATCTCCTTGTGTATGCCACACATCTGTGGAGTGAGGCTGTCGAGAGATACGGGGAGGCACTTGCCGTGTCACTTGACATATCCAAAGCCTTTGACAGGGTCTGGCATGCAAGCCTTATAAGCAAGCTTCCATCATATGGAATTCCGATTGACCTATGCGACTGGATAGCTGACTTCTTGAGTGAACGATGCATACGAGTAGTCATTGATGGATACTCATCGGATCAAATGGCTATTAATGCCGGTGTTCCTCAGGGGTCAGTTCTGTCAGCTACTTTATTTCTGCTGCATATAAACGACATGCTTGTGCCCGGAACCTTTGGGTATGCTGACGACAGCACTGTTTCTGACAGATATCTGTCCGGTGCAGGGGTCAAATTGGATGTTACTCAGTCTTGTCGAGAGGCCATGGTGCAGCGATTAAACTTGGCCCTTGAATTTGTGTCCGACTGGGGTGACGCTAATCGGGTAAGTTTCAACGCAAACAAAACACAGGCGTGCCTTTTCTCCACAAAACGGAGTCCCTTCGCTTTGACTCCGACTTTCCGAAATGTGTCCATACCGATAGCTGATCGCCTGGAGCTCCTGGGCATTAACATATCGTCCGATTTGAATTTCGGGCGGTATATTGAGTCCATGGCGAAAACCGCAGCGAAAAAACTGGGCGTCCTTTCGAAGGTCAGACGGTACTTCACTCCGGGACAGCTTCTACAACTTTATCAAGCACAAGTCCGATCGTGTATGGAGTACTGCTGCCATCTTTGGGACGGGTCTGCCCAATACCAGCTGGCCGCGTTGGACTCAATCGACAGGCGTGCCAGGAAGCTCATAGGTGATCCAACCTCTGTGGCGAAGCTACAAAGTCTTGAGCATCGTCGCAAGGTAGCCTGTCTATCTGTTTTTTATAGGATACATTTCGGAGAGTGTGCGACGGAATTACACGATTTAATACCTCCGTCTCCCTTTCATCTGCGGGGGACGAGACGCAGGCTGGGTTTCCACCCTTATGTCGTTGACCTACCAGCAATTCGCACGAAGAAGTTTGCTTCTTCTTTTATAATGCGCACGGCTAAGGAGTGGAACGCACTGCCTGCGGACCTGTTCCCTGAGCAATACAACCTGGGCCTCTTCAAGGCAAGAGTGAATAGGCATCTTTCTAGGTAAGCATGCTACATCTTCGGCCTCATCATCACTCAACATCAGGTGAGATTGGGGTCAAATGTTTACCTATCGAACATAAAAAAAAAAAAAAAAAAAAAAAAAAAAAATTTTCTTTACATTCTGTATACAGGGTGTAAAGAAAAGTATCATTAACCTTTAAACCACATACTCTACCCATCAAACTGAACAACCATACCGATGGGAGCAAAAATAAAATCTGCTTTCTCATACTTTTCAGTCGAGTAGGTATTGCACTTTAGTATGGAACAGCTGATTTGTTTGGCTCCGATCGATTTCCTCCTATAGTAAAAGTTGTTCAGTTTGATGGGTAGAGTTAGGGTAGAGTATGTGGTTGAAAGGTTAACTCTTACACTGTATTACACAGATACATAAATTCACGACCATGATCCTTTTTGGAGTGAATGTTTGATTGAACAACCAACTTTATTGTGTGCAGCTGCAACGAGGCTCTTTTTTAATACAATATTTAAGGTTTTAGGATGTTTTGACGTATCGACTGGTCATGATTAGTTATTGCGTGCCAGCGCTTTAAACTTTTTATCGCGCCTTTAATCATATTTTCTTTTACGGAAAGCAAGATAAAAAGGCGAGATTGAACATTTGTCGTCGCGCCATGCCACAAGAAACCTTACTCTTAAGAAGTCGCAGTAGTCTATTGCTCAGCAGTTTTCTATTCTGGGTAAACTTACAATAATTATTTAGGTACGCTAATTTGGGCGTAAGGCGTAAAGCCTTATAATAAAGAGTTTACCAACGTACCGGCCAGCTCAGTGAGGATTATGCCTAAGCTGTTTTATTTTAAGCCGCTTAAAAACCTCCTTTACATATTAACCGCTATCTTGCCACGCACATGTTTTCTAAAACAATAAAAACCGGTCAAGCGCGAGTCGGGCTACTCGCGCACCGAGGATTCTGTACCATAACACCACACAACATAATTAACTTGGAAAGAAGTTTTGTTTTCTCCGGGACGTTTAGCGCAAGACCGACTCACACTTGGCCGGTTTTTATTATTTGTTTTTATACTAATATACTATAGAGTTTGCTTTATAAATTACACCAAGTTAGACGCTTGTATGTATTACCGTTTTTACGATAGAGCGATAAGAAAAAGAAAAAAACGTTGATAAAAACTAGTTTCTTGTATGAGGACCCCCTTAATTTTTAACTTTTTGACATTTTTATTATTTGTTAACAAATCCGCCGTAATGACGCACATTCTGTAAAAATGTCAACTGTTTAGCTAATACGGTTCAAAAGTTACAGCCCTAGAAAGGTAGGACGGACGGACAACGTAGGCTTTGTAATAGGGTCTCGTTTTTACCCTTTGAGTACGGAACCCTAAAAAGGTTGTAAAAAATTATAATCTCTGTTATGATAATATAACCAATTTAGTAGAAATATCCTATTTATCATCAAAAATCCCTCGGAAATGAAAACTTTTCCCCAAGTACCGGTACATTACGCGCTCTTTTGCACCGGCAAGAATTGCGGTAATAACCAGAGAGTTTGAACGCGATAGAAATCGCAATGAGTTTAGAAAAGCGCTGGGACAGCTGGCGCAAAAGTAGTTTCAAAAGAATGCCTTTTGTGAAATCAGAAATTTAATCTAGAAGTGTTTGTTAGCGGCTCTTATTGTGAATATGAAGGAGACTATTTCGATGTTATGAACAACGAAAAATAACAAGATGTTTTTAAATTTGGTGCTATAAACAATCGAATTAAAGTCGATAATTTTCCTTGATTAAATCGGTATCCTTGAGGGTCGACCTCGGAAGTGATGGAGGCACGACTTAGATACCGCCAGTGGTATCTGTGTGGAAGTAGGTCAAGACAGAGATTCATGGAGGATGCATGGATAACTTTTGCGCAGCAGTCGGATGAAATATGCTAATAAGTTTTTTTATCCTGAATCCTCAAACTGCAATGTATTAAGAGATTCATATTGTCAACAACCATTTAGACACATTGAGGAACTAGAGGAGACACTGAGACTGGATTGCTTGTAAAACCTGACCAGAAAACTCAAAAACCCTTCCACAGGTTTCTCTCCGTTACTAGAGGTTGGCAGTCAGCTCTGCTTACTGACAATATTGCGAGTAAAACTTTGTTCCAACGATTTTCCGCAACATGACGAGGTTTTATTTTTTCTGATCGAGATTTAACACTTGTACTAAACTCTTGCCGTAACGTGACGGTCCTAATGCGCGCCCCGCACTACTGAACGTGGTGAACAGATTTTGTTCGCTTCATCTGTTCTATTTTACATAATTATTCAATGTTTAGGAATAAAAAAAGAGCCTCACCTAGTCAGGTACTTTATCTCCGATAAGTCTGATGTTTCATAGGCATCAGCAAGTCTCTGAGTCTCCTCAAGTCAAACCAAATAACATATTATTATGCCATTGACTCGACACAAGAAGTAGTAGTAATGGTCCGTCTACACACACTTTGCCACTGTTAAAACAGCACGGTCTTACTTGAACGAAAGACGGAACACGAAGTGCCGCCCCCATTCCACACGACACGGTAGAATAAAACCTTTGAGCATGCGTGCACCTCAATATTCTGGGAGTCACCAAAACAAAACCAAACAAACCAAACATTTATTTCCAAAAACGCATGTATTTACTTAGTGGGCATTTACCAAGTAAAGTCTTTCTATCATCGCAGCTGTTTCTCCTCAGACAATGGCCCATCTTGTGTCCTGCCCTTCCTGCTCGGACACCTGCACGGGAACGGAGCTTATGGACGCTGCCGATAATGCTATCCGTGTGGCAAAATACTGGGCTGGAAAGATTTAAATGACATGCCATCGACTCGATAGAAGAAGAAGCATCGCAGCTGACGGAAGATTTTTGTTGTTCAATTGTGGCGCCTCTGTACGCGCAGACCACAGACTTTTAATACTTACTTGTAACTTTTGATTGAGCTGACCGATTGCGATAAAACATAGCTTAAATGTTACTGATTTTTTTCAGCTCTTTGAGCGTCTGTATATCTCTGTACATTTTATAGAAAAGACATTTAAAAAATAATCTTAGCCTTATCTACTTCCTCTCAACTCTATGGTAATAACCCAAATGTTAGTATACTTAAATAAGGGCAGGCTTTTAGTGAAACTGCGCAATCATTGAGATTTGCACTAATGCCCGAAATTAATGTTCCCGTTACCGTATCATCACGGTAACAGTACGGTTACGGTAATAACAAAACAAAGATAGAGTAGTAGTTGCTGTTACAGAGGGTCAACTGCTTATTAGGTTTAGAAAAGGAGTTTTGAAAAACTGCTTTGACGAAAAAAGTTTATAATCGTTAACAATTTGTATATATTTTGATCGAGAATTTTTTCATAATGTATTTTAAAGAAAAATTGGAGATATACTACATAGAAAATAAAGCAGAGATGTTGAAGATCATTGCTATATTTTTCATTAATTTGTATGACTATCAAATAACTAGAAGATAGCTTCTAAAAATCAGCAAAATATGGCCCGGCTCAGCGTTTACCTATGGAAAGCGTCTTAAGAGAATACACTCGCCCGAATCGTTAGTCCTACTTTTAATATTACCCATAAAATTAAAAAAAATCTGTTAACACAATCTAGAGACCAATATCTGTGTTGGTACTTTGTCAGATTTCCGTTTAAATATTAAGTTTCAACGCTTGGATTAATTAAGGATTTGCATGAAATTTTTTGACCCACTGTAACTTTAGAACTATCTGACAAGGTACCGACACATATATTGGTATCTAGATCGATTGTGTGAACCACTTTTTTTACTTAAGTTACTATAATGTTCAAACTAGGACGTAGTATCTTTTTGTATGGAGCGCTTTATCAGGAAAATTCTTTTAATAAAGCCCCCTTTAACCATTGATGTACAATACTATGGACGCCAGGTCTAGTACAATATTTTCCAAAAAAGTGCCCAAAGTACGTGTAGTAATATAAACCAACAAAAATCATTGAAAATGCTGAAATTCCTTCCCATCCCACTCCCCATAGCGGGGCACAGCGCGCGCCGCGCGCCCGCGTGTGCACGTAGTCGGCCAATCAAACGAAGACTGTCGCGTAACTGGTTCTCTTTTTACGTTTTGGTGCTCTTTTGGTTCGGACACTTTTGAGCGCGGACCCTACGTCCAGTAGATGGTAAGTGCCTTTATCGCATACAAAAGTAAGCATCAAGAGCCCCCTCAAACGCAACGGTTCGTTCTACGATCAAACGATTTATTTCAAATCTCAAAGTGCGTGGCAAATAATTACGAAACTCCGTTCCAATTTCACGAGTGAACGAAGTCGACTTTCTGTATCGTATTATTTGTGGTAAAGGTATTAGGAGCCACTTGCAATCATTATTTATACTTAAGGCTGGGTATTAGTAGAACAAGCCTCTCTTTCTAACAAGCAAACTTTCGCAATTAGCCATCCCGCTTCAATTGAAAGCAAGATCGCAAAAAAACGCATTTTTCATCAATATCTTTTCTCTTGGGTGTTTGGGGAAAAATCCATCGGTTAGAAGCCCTGCTATAATTATTTACCTTTCAAATGATGGTATATTCAGAAGAAATGGTGTAGTGTGATTCTTGTTAAACTGGTTATAAATCTGAAATCGAGCTTACTTTGCTCCTCTTTTCTATCGAGAAAATTTAATAGAATCGTGTTTTCAACGGTTAGATGCCCTGCAGAAAGAACGTATCTACACTGTTATGTGAACTATATATATTAAATGTAATAATTTGGTTCTCAAAAATCGGTTCGAAAACAGACAAAATAGGTATGACCCCCTCTTAACCCAAATTGATGGAGGATTTAATTGATGGAGGCTTTAAGGAAGACGTCCTTGAGATAGCGTAATATTACGTAGGCGGGATCGTTTAGATGCTAATTTATTACCAGATATACAGGGTGAAAGGAAAAGTATCTTTAATTTTTAAACCACATACTCTACCCATCAAACTGAACAACTTTTACTATGGGAGCAAACTTGTCAGAACAAAAAAAACTGCTACATACTAAACTGCTATACCTACTCGACTCAAACGTATGGAGTAACAGATTTTTTTATTGATCTGACAGGTTTTCTCCCTTATTAAAAGTTGTTCAGTTTGGTGGGTAGAGTAGAGTAGAGTATGTGTCTTACACCCTGTAGTTGTTTCTTAATTTTCAATTATTTTTTGTCATATTTGAACGAATTTTACACATTCAAGACATTGGTTGCTTTAGAGTGGTCAATAATATGGGATCTAATGGATGGATGCTCCATAAAATCATTTTTTACGGCTTTATTTCACAAATAATTAGTAAAGTTATAATTATTTGCAGAGCCTAATCTGCGTAGCGATTATGAAGGAATGAACAAACTAACTAACATACAATACAAGCTGTACATTGTACACTGATATCACAGAGTACCTACTATTTTCTATTTTAATTATTTATTTAACTTTTACCGAATTTTAATAATCTAGAATAAACAATTTCTCTCCTTTTGGAGAGAAATTGATTGATTGGATTTTTTTTTATTGTTGTTGTTGAGTTTGTTGTTGTTGTAGTAATCAGTAATTACAGTAATTACAGTGCAATCAAAAGGGAATTTGTTGGGGAAAGTTGATCAGTATCATGGGTACAAGTACAATCACCCCTTAAAGTAATGCAACTGTTTACCGTTAGGGTAAACAGTCAGTATAGTGAAAATTGTTTTGTTTTTTTTTTCTAAAGTACAACCTTAATTTTATTATGATACACATCTAAGATTACACCCTATATATTCTGTTTCGAAAGTTAAATTTCCATTCAGAGCTAAATATTTTCATATATTCATATAGTCAGTTATTGGGATTCCTCTTCTTACCTGACGACAGGAATGAGATTATCAGTTTGAAATATCGATTGAGATACGAATGCGTATTTAATTTTATCGAGAGAGATCTAAGAACTCATTACAAGTTTTTTTCGTTCAAATTCATAATCTTGCCTATTTCCCATTATCTGGATCGGCGCAATATGACACCCTCTTCCATTCATCTCTCTTAGCCGTCAGATCGAATCAGTAGGTAATAAACAAAATTTTAACAAAAAATTAAAACCGCCTTCAAAAAAACTAAAAAGTTAAAAAATAATATTGCAGCCGATGACTTTTTCGTTCGCATCATAAGAACATTAATTTGTTTTATCGAAGTCGCTGTCAAGCCGATTCGCGACGGGGCTTGCATTAGTTTTTTGGCTTGGCTTGACCAAAGAAAATATACACTACGCGAAAAGAAGCGACACTCATGCATGTGTGCTCGTAAAAGCGCTCGCGGCTATGTGTGCGGGTCGGGCGAGCGCAGGGGGGTGCGCGGGTTGCGAGCGGGTGGGACGTCATATCATTGACGGTCGAATGACATGGCTGCTCTTGCTCGCGTGACGGCACGACTCGGCCGTTGATATAAATATTTTCTTTGATATACGAATCATGAAAAGTGCCATTTATTGTTGTGTTTACGGTTGTGGCAACAATCAGAAAGATAACAGTGATAAGAGTTTCTGTTCATTACCTAATGATGATCCAGAAACGTAAGTTACATTATTATTCTAAACGTCAATTCAAAATCTATTAATTTTGATGGAGTATCGATAATGCTACTTACTAACCATTGACGATATTAGGTGGTAGTGGTAGCTAGGTAGGTACACACGGCGACACATCAAGCTACCCAAAACCAAAATAAGCTGGCCGCGCGACGTTATACCTTACTATGCCTACGCTCGGTTAGCTTATTTTGGTTTTGGGTAGCTTGATGTGTCGCCGTGTGTAGTAAGATTTGTATGAGTCGTGTATCTTAAATACCTAGGTAGATTGATTTTTAAAAATGCACGTGTAGATTAAATTCAAATTCAATTACCTATCTACATTTTACTTCAATTACCTACTTACTACCTAATTACTAAAAATTCTCTACCAAGTATGCCACAATACCCACAATTGCACTAGGATAATTTAAATTGAATTTACGTAAATAAAAATTAAGTACCTACCTTATCTTTTATTATTTCCTTGCACCAGTGTAAACTTACACATTGTAGAATACACCTTTAGTAGAAAGCGAAGCGAAGTTAGCGCCTTTAGATTTATATTTAGCAATAGTCGTATGGTATGCACAGGCTTTCGTAGGGTACCTCGATTATTGTTCTACCTACCTAGCTATAATTTTTAACTTACTCTGTTCTCCGGTTAACTACCGTTGGGAAGCAATTTTTAGTTAATACACCATTTTGTTTCGATCAAAGTTTCGTCTATTATTTAATAATTCCTGCGACGACGTAACTACAGAAGAACAAAACTCTTCATCTGGCGACCGTGACAGGACTTATTAGCGACCGAAAAACCTGTCGATTGCGCTACGCGCGACCTGTGGCGCTCAAGATAAAAAGCGGAGCGAAGGCAACCAGTTGAAGCAGCCGGCCGGCCAGCGAACCTGTCGAGATTGATCCCAGCAGTCCAGCCGCTACCTGCATCAGCACCCGGAGCACTCTGTCAGGTGTCTTCGTGAACAGCAACAAGCGTCGCGAAAGGCCTATCCAAGATAAGTGTCATCCCAAGTGTTTTCTATCCGAACCTTAGATCCGAACTACATTCCTTTGTTCCCATATATACCTAAATCCTATACCTATTCTCCTTTAGCTAAACCCTAACACCTACTTCAGTTTAAAGTAGTACTTGCCTGTGCCATTAGAGGTAATAAAACTAATTATTATTATGTGTCACTAGCTCATCCAATATTTTATAAAAACCTAGTTACCTATTATAGTACTCCATTCCAAATAGATAAGAAATTACAGAAACAGATTTGTAACACTTATGTTTACTTATTCTGAGAACTGCTAACGTCAAAGATATGTCGGATAGTAGGTATATCTCTCTGATATCTAAATAAATTGTCTATATATAATATAAATAATATAAATTGTATATAATAAATTTTCTAATCAGAATTGGCCAGAGGGCTACATGGGAATTGGAAAATCATTTCCTCCTTAATTGGAATGAAGTATAGGTCCTAGTTATTGATTACGCAACATGATCATTTAACTTGATCATTGACAAACTTCATTATTATTTTGATGTTTAAAATTTGATTAATTTCCCTACATAAATTGAGTAATTGGCACGACAGTCAACATCCCCCTAGAAAACATTCAGTTAATATTCCTTATAGGAAATATTATAAGCTCACGACCGTGTTTACCTTTCGGGGCAGCCTGGACCTTTGTTACAACCCTACAAGTTACTAACAATAATTTTAACTAACAATTCAAGTTAGTAAAACCGATTTGCCGACTATTTTCAGGGTTGGGAGTCCACGCTCGGCTTCCCATATACCTACTACCGTTCTGCCGCTCCGCCGAGCCGAAGCTACCTACCTACCTACGGGCACAGCTGCCCGTCAAGTTCAAGGCCAGTTTCGCGAGGAATTTGCGTGAGAGAATAAAAATAAGTTTGAATCGTTGTTCTATTAACATACCTACAGCCAGTGATTTGTTTTGTTTACCATCATGGAAACATTAAAAGAATCATTAAGAGACCTTGTACCTAAACGCAGCTCAATTAAAGGCCGTTTAACGAAATTTAAGCAGTATTTAGATTTAATAAATGATTTACCTACCTTGACTTTCGTTCAAGCGACTGAGCTCTCCATAAGGTTGAACAAAATAGAATCACTGATGGACACCTTCGATGACTTGCAAACTCAGATTGAGGTAGCCAATTCTGATAGCATGGATCGTGAGACGAATGAACGGGAGTCTGTTGAGCAAACTTTTATATCCACAATTGCCATAGCTCAGGATATCCTAGCTAGACACAAGTCAAAAACTGAACCCGTACATTCGTCTCCTCCGTCACACAGTTCATCGTCACACTGTAATCAAAATCTTGGCTTCAAATTGCCACAAATTGAGATACCGAAATTTGACGGTGCCTATTTCCACTGGTTGGAATTCCGCGACACTTACTTGTCACTCATACATAATAATGGACACATACAGGCAATACATAAGTTTCACTATTTACTGTCCTACTTGCGGGGAGATGCTGCTCGCGTTGTGTCTAACATCGAAGTGTCAGAAGCAAATTACGATAACACCTGGCGTCTGCTTTGCGACCGCTACGACAACAAAAGACAGCTGATTAACCATCATCTAACTTCATTGCTTAGCATCGAATTAATTCAACGTGAATCATTTAAGGCACTGCGTTATATTGTTGACCATGTGACAAAAAACCTACGAGCGTTATCGAGCCTCGGTCAGCCCACGGATAAATGGGACATTTTAATTATCCATATCATTGCGTCTAAATTAGATAGCAACACCCTAATGAAGTGGGAAGAGCACCGCAACACACTCAGCGCTGACGTACCTACACTTAATGATTTTAACCAATTTTTATCAAGTAGGGCTGATGTACTTGAGCTACTGAAGCCGAAAAATTCTAATTATAATCCTCGCTCAGTGACACCGCATACTAATAGACAATCACAATCATTTTCGTCATTAGACTCCGAAACACCTATTCTTACTAACACTAGCATTCTCGTTTGCGCTTATTGCAACGACGGCTCTCATAAAATATATGATTGTCCAACTTTCAAAGCTGGTAGTGTTGAGGATCGTATAACTGAAGCACTCAAATTAAAACTATGCCTAAACTGCCTAAGGCCAGGTCACCGCACCCGCGCATGTCGCCTCGGACCTTGCAACACTTGTAAAAAACGGCACAATACTTTACTGCACCGGCCGATTCAGGCGGAAAATGAGAACCCCGATGATGAGTCACTCGCTAATAATTCATTAACGACCGATGGCAATCATCCTAATATAAACAAACAAATCATACTATCCACTGCAATAATTGATATTTATAATCCCAACACAAATCAAATTGAATCTGTGCGTGCGTTACTTGATTGTGGGAGTCAGTCCAGTTACATGACTGTTTCATTACAAAACAAACTATCGATACAGTCACACAAAACTAACGTAAAAATAGTTGGTATCGGAAACAATACAAGTCAATGCGTCGAGTCCTGTGTAGCTCGAATTAAGTCAAAGGAAAATGAGTTCCAAGCCACACTAACGTTTTTGTTACTACCTACTTTGACTAGTTACATTCCGAAGTACCAAATTGACTTTGAAACAATTAAGATTCCTAACTCGGTTAAACTCGCCGATCCTAGTTTCAATCAACCGGCACCTGTAGATGTTATACTGGGTGCTGACATTTTCTGGGACATCCTTGGTTCCAATCAGATTAATCTTGGTAAAAATGCACCCAAACTGAGATCCTCTAAATTAGGCTGGTTGATTGCGGGTCCAAGCATAAACACACTCGTCAAGACTACACAGACTCACAATTCAAACGATCACACAACATACACGAATTTTAGTTCACAATTGTCCGATATTGATTCACAGCTGACTAGATTCTGGGAATGCGAAGAATTGCCCACTATCAATAAACCTGGCTGGTCTGAAAGCGAAAAAGAATGTGAGAAACACTTCATAACTCACACCAAACGTTTGAGCTCGGGCCATTTCTCAGTCAGACTCCCCTTAATTGATAGCCCAGATTGTTTAGGCGATTCGTACCCGATTGCTAAAAACCGCTTATATAATTTGGAAAAACGCTTTAGAAAACAGCCAGAGCTCAAAGCGTCTTACGTCGCGTTTATAAACGAATATAAAGCTCTAGGACATTGCTCTGTTTCTAAAGTACCCAAGCCGGTTGTATCGTATTTTTTATGCCACCATCCCGTCTTCCGCATGAGCAGCGAGTCAACAAAACTTAGGGTCGTTTTTGACGGCTCCCTCCGCACATCTTCAGGCGTTTCTATAAATGACCTACTGCTCACAGGTCCAAGTAATCTGCAAGATTCTCTTTTCTCCATACTGTTACGATTTCGACAATACAAATACATTCTCACCGGCGATGTAGAGAAGATGTTCCGCTGCGTAAGACTAGCTGAAAGAGATCGTAATCTTCAGTTAATCTTGTGGAGAGAAGATGAGTCCGATCCAATACAAACGCTAAGATTAAATACTGTCACTTACGGATTCGCAAGTGCCAGCTATTTGAGCATTAGGTGCCTGTGGCAGCTTGGAGAGGAGTGTGCGGATGAAAACGTCAAACAAATAGTACAACGCGATTTTTATTGCGACGATTTGATTACTGGGGCCGATTGCCCAAAGCAACTGACTAACATTTTAAATTCAGTTACAGCAGCTCTTAAATTAGGCTGCTTCAATCTGCGAAAATTCAGATCTAACAAACCCTCGATATTTAACCATTCTAACGTAAACCTGAGCGATAATTTATGCTTGAGTAGTTCATCAAGTGCCTTAGGCCTTGAATGGAATCCAAACAATGATCAGATTCACGTTTCAGTCGACATTTCTAATGACAATGATCAAAAAATCACTAAGCGCTCCATCTTATCTTCATCTTTTAAGATTTTCGATCCTTTGGGCCTGATCTCGCCATGCACAGTTATACCCAAGCTTATAATGCAAAAGCTGTGGAAGGAAAAACTCACTTGGGATGAACCCGTGCCCAAACAATTAAAAAAAGAGTGGGAGTCTTTCAAGCAATCAATCCCAGCTCTATCATCCCTCCAAGTACCCAGACTCGTGTTATGCGATTCACCTACCACCATTGAGCTTCACTCCTTTTGCGACGCTTCGCTTACAGCTTATGGAGCGTGCATTTACTTGAGGTCGATTGACAATCACGACAGAGTCAAGGTACAATTGCTTTGCGCTAAATCGAAGATTGCGCCCATCAAACCCACAACCATTCCTAGACTCGAGCTGTTCGGCGCGTTATTGGCTGCCCGTCTGAGCAAAACCGTGATCGATTCACTACGTTGTAAAATCGACCACTGCTACCATTGGTGTGACTCAAGTGTAGTTCTAGCGTGGCTGTGCAGTAGCCCTAGCAAACTACAACCGTTCGTTGGCACTAGAGTTGTGGAGATCACAGAGCTAACTCAGGTTTCTGAGTGGCATCACGTACCGACGGCTCTTAATCCAGCCGATTTAAGGGGGATGAGTCCGGATTCGCTACAAGATTGCAGTAGGTGGTGGTCTGGCCCTGAATACCTGTACCAAAGTGAAGCCCACTGGCCCTCCCTCCCTAACGACGTTCAAGATCACGACCTACCTGAATTCACTCACGCTCATCACTCGCATACATCACCCGGCACTGAAACACAACACGACTCACTTATAGAATTTGAGAGTTTTTCAAAATTGACTACACTTAAACGAACGATTGCCTATGTAAAACGCTGTATTAAAACATTTAAAAGAAAACAGGTTGAGACAGGTCCGATTACTTTAGAGGAGCTAAATGACGCATTCTATTTCGCGTGCCTACTAGCACAGCGACAATCTTTCAAAAAAGAATACGATCTGTTATCAAATGGCCGTTCATTAAGTTCTAAGTCAGAAATTCTAAAGTATTCTCCGTTTTTAGACGAAAACAAATTGATACGCGTGGGGGGCCGCATAGAAACTTCTAAATATAGCTTTGATAAGAAGCATCCTATTTTATTGCATGGTTCACATCATCTGACAAAACTTATCTTCGCTTATGAGCATATAAAGCATATGCATGCTGGCCCTCAGTTACTGTTAGCATGCGTCCGTGAGTATGTGTGGCCCATCAACGGCAGGCATGTCGCACGACGAACAACCCATAAATGTGTTATATGTGTACGTCTGAGGGGCAAGACACTTCAACCCATTATGGGAAACGTACCCAAGCAGAGAGTGGATGCGGACTTTCCATTCATTACCGTGGGCATAGATTTTGCGGGGCCTTTTCTTACAATTAATAAAAAAGGCCGAGGCGCGAGAACGGTCAAATCGTATATGTGTTTGTTCGTCTGTCTAAAGTACAAATGCATTCACTTAGAAGCCGTTTCGGACCTTACAAAAGATGCCTTCATTTCCACATTGCGACGCTTTATAGCACGCAGGGGCAAGCCGCGAGAGATCTTTTGCGACAACGGCAAGAACTTTGTGGGCTCTTCTAGAGAAATAGGCACCTTCATAAAGGCTAATCAGTCACCTGTATCTGGGTTCGCGACGGAAGAAGGCGTTAAATTCGTTTTCTCTCCCACGCATGCTCCTCACTTCGGCGGCATATGGGAAGCCGGCGTAAAATCTGCCAAATTTCACATCAAAAGGGTCGTTGGCAATACATACCTAACTTTTGAAGAGTTTACTACCCTTTTGGCACAGGTGGAGGCTATTTTAAACAGTCGTCCTTTGTGCCCCTTGTCCTCTTCTCCCGATGACTTCCATTTCCTTTCCCCAGGACACTTCCTGATCGGCCGATCGCTCACATCGCTGCCAGCACCTGCCCTAGAGGACTGCAACCCATCAAGACTCAAACGTCATCAACGACTAGAACAGATCCGCCAGCATTTCTGGAGACGCTGGCAAAAGGAATGCATAGCTGAAATGCAACAACGCTCCAAGTGGCGCTCCAACTACAGTTCAGTGAAGATTGGTGATCTCGTCCTTCTCCAAGAGGACAACTTGTCACCACTCTGTTGGCGCCTAGGAAGGGTCACCAGACTATTCCATGGACCTGACGGCGTACCGCGCGTCGCTGATGTCACAACTGCAAGCGGGACTTTTAGAAGACCTCTAGTCAAGATCTGTCCTTTGCTTCCTGAATGAGTTTTATATTAAGTACCTACTTTAACGTAGCACTTATCTTCATATCTTTTTACTATACTTTTTACTGTACTGTTTGTAATAAGAAGTCGCTTCCAACTCTTCCAAGATTTATCCTCGTACTCTTAAACCATTTTTGAAATTTATATTTCAACGCCGGGAGGATGTTAGCGCCTTTAGATTTATATTTAGCAATAGTCGTATGGTATGCACAGGCTTTCGTAGGGTACCTCGATTATTGTTCTACCTACCTAGCTATAATTTTTAACTTACTCTGTTCTCCGGTTAACTACCGTTGGGAAGCAATTTTTAGTTAATACACCATTTTGTTTCGATCAAAGTTTCGTCTATTATTTAATAATTCCTGCGACGACGTAACTACAGAAGAACAAAACTCTTCACTACTAAGGGTTGGTTGAGGTTGATGTATATAATGAAACACAGATATAGTCTTCACTAGTTAATGTGACTAGCACACGTCCGCGCAGCACGGCGGTCGGTGCACGAATACCGAGCGAATGCACGATAGATATTCACCACAGACCGCGTCCGCCGATAGACGGCGCTACCGGCGCTTTCCCCATTAACTACTCTTTATTGCTGTACACTACATCTCTTTCTTGTTTTAATTTATTTTTTACCTTTACTCGAATCTACCACCGCTTCGGAATGTATAGCCCGTGGAGAAGAAGCGGCGCAAGAAACTCCACAGTTTAGCTAATCTCTTAAATCTTATTACAATACAGTGTTGACTGTTATCAAAGCTATTACATCAAACAAATTACGAATTACTTATTGAGACTAATTTGTTTACAGAAAATAGATATTTATCAAATATTGATCTGAAATTGTCAAACACCAAATTCAACGATAAACAATGTTTATGGAAATTACAATCTCATTATATTAACACATTTGAGTTATTGTTACTTCTGTTCTATACTATCCCTTCCCTGTAAAAATATTTTTCTATTGATAGGTAGGTAAGTAAACCTACAAAAATAACGTTCCATAGATCTTTATTATCTCTTATTTATTTATTTTGGCTAACTACTAGTCAAAGTCACTGCTTCAAGATCGTATCCATTTCCGTTTTATCAAATTAAGGAGGTAAGGACAAAAGAGTGAATCTGTGATAAGCACATACACTTATGCATTCAAAATATTCTGGCGGGTGCCAGCCATTGCAATAAAGCACTCACAGCTATTTTATTTGCATGACCCTTTAGCTTTTGCTAACAATTTGATAGTTGCATGGCTCTGTAACCCATATCATTTTATTGTTGCATGATATTTTAGCTTTCGCTAACAACTTCATAGTTGCATGGTCTTATAACCCATATAATTTTACAGTTTCATGAATGCTGATATAACGCTGACTGACAACAATATTAAGTAAGGTACACTAGGTCGCTTTCGTTACCAGCTATGTTCAGTAGTTACCTTTAGTTAGTCGACTAGACTAGTTTTGAGAAATCCACAGTTTCAATTTAATGGACTCTGAATGAATTTACATGAATTAAGTGCAACTGTTGTTTAAACTTAATTGCCTGGCGTCATATTATTACAGAACTGCAAATCATTTTGTTTTTTTGACTTGCTTGCACTGAAATTATGTTCTTTATTTAAAATATTATGAATTTATGATTAACCGATTTGGTTCAAGTACAGTATAGTATACTTTAACACATACAAATGATTAAATTAACAGTGCAGTGCCTGCAGTGATTAGGTAAGATACAGATTTTATCTATACAAAGAAGAAAGTACAGTAAGTCATTAATTCCTTTAGAGTTATTCATAACGTAGCTACTCACAATAATTAATGTCAATGGAATGACCAACTACAAGCTGCTAATAATTACTTATTTGACTTGTCATCTGAATTACCAACTACGAGCTGCTTATAATTATTTATTTGATTTGTCATTTGAATGACCAACTACAAGCTGCTGATAATGAAATAACAGTTTTTTTTTTCAATTGAATGACCAGCTGCAAGTTGCTAATAATTATTTTATTTATTTGACTTGTCATCTGAATGACCAACTACAAGCTGCTGATAGTAAATTTGATAGCATTTGATGCCCAGCTAAAAGTTGCAAATGTCAATTGAATGACCAGCTACAAGTTGCTAATGTCAATTAAATGAACAGCTGAAAGTTGCTAATGTCAATTGAATAACCAGCTACAAATTGCTAATGTCAATTAAATGACCAGCTGAAAGATGCCAATGTCAATTAAATGACCAGTTGAAAGATGCTAATGTCAATTGAATGACCAGCTATAAGTTTCTAATGTCAATTGAATAACCAGCTAAAAGCTGCCTATGTCAATTGAATGACTGAATGACCAGCTACAAGTTACTATGTCAATTAAATGACCAGCTGAAAGATGCCAATGTCAATTGAATTACCAGCTACAAGTTTCTAATATCAATTGAATGACCAGCTGAAAGATGCAAATGTCAATGGAATGACCAACTACAAGCTGCTAATAATTACTTATTTGACTTGTCATCTGAATGACCAACTACGAGCTGCTTATAATTATTTATTTGACTTGTCATTTGAATGACCAACTACAAGCTGCTGATAATGAAATAACAGTTTTTTTTTCAATTGAATGACCAGCTGCAAGTTGCTAATAATTATTTTATTTATTTGACTTGTCATCTGAATGACCAACTACAAGCTGCTGATAGTAAATTTGATAGCATTTGATGCCCAGCTAAAAGTTGCAAATGTCAATTGAATGACCAGCTACAAGTTGCTAATGTCAATTAAATGAACAGCTGAAAGTTGCTAATGTCAATTGAATAACCAGCTACAAATTGCTAATGTCAATTAAATGAACAGCTGAAAGTTGCTAATGTCAATTGAATAACCAGCTACAAATTGCTAATGTCAATTAAATGACCAGCTGAAAGATGCCAATGTCAATTAAATGACCAGCTGAAAGATGCTAATGTCAATTGAATGACCAGCTACAAGTTTCTAATGTCAATTGAATAACCAGCTAAAAGCTGCCTATGTCAATTGAATGACTGAATGACCAGCTACAAGTTACTATGTCAATTAAATGACCAGCTGAAAGATGCCAATGTCAATTGAATGACCAGCTGAAAGATGCTAATGTCAATTGAATGACCAGCTACAAGTTTCTAATGTCAATTGAATAACCAGCTAAAAGCGGCCTATGTCAATTGAATGACTGAATAAACAGCTACAAGTTGCTAATGTCAATTAAATGACCAGCTGAAAGATGCTGATGTCAATTGAATTACCAGCTAAAAGTTTCTAATGTCAATTGAATGATCAGCTAAAAGCTGCCTATGTCAATTGAATGACCAGCTGAAAGATGCTAATGTCAATTGAATGACCTGCTACTAGTTTCTAATGTCAATTGAATGACCAGCTAAAAGCTGCCAATGTCAATTGAATGACCAACTACAAGTTTCTAATGTCAATTGAATAACCAGCTAAAAGCGGCCTATGTCAATTGAATGACTGAATAACCAGCTACAAGTTGCTAATGTCAATTAAATGACCAGCTGAAAGATGCTAATGTCAATTGAATTACCAGCTAAAAGTTTCTAATGTCAATTGAATGATCAGCTAAAAGCTGCCTATGTCAATTGAATGACCAGCTGAAAGATGCTAATGTCAATTGAATGACCTGCTACAAGTTTCTAATGTCATTTGAATGACCAGCTAAAAGCTGCCAATGTCAATTGAATGACCAGCTGTACGTTGCTAATAACTGTTTGTTGTACATGGCAAAGCACTAACCATTAACATTACAAGCTGACAATATGAGAGTAATCACCCTGACCATTTCAAACCTCTTAGCTATTAATTGGAGACATTTTCTCTTTATTAAGCACTAAAGCAAGGAGGTATGGTTCAATCGGCGCCTTAGCAGTCGTCCTGTTGAAGGCTGGTTTTTCTGTAACATCTAGGAACATACAATCTGCGAACAAAATTGTTAACCAGTATTATCGGTTTGGTTATGAATGTTATGATGCTTGAATATGATATAGTTATTAATCTTCTCTCAACTGAGATGAGCGTTTCTTGTTAAAATGTGAGTAGGTATTTCAAGAAATACTAAATTTAATATGAAATCACCTGATCATTTTCTGATCCTTTTTGATACTTTTTGTAAATAATTGTCTGAATTAACATTGATCCTTAAAATATAAAATTCCTTGCTCAAATAGCCAAAGAAACTAATTAGTTTCGCCTGGAGTGATTACATCCATAATTATGACATTAACAACAATGTTGCAAAGATAAGATCAACGTAATGTTACCGAATTGAAGTTCTATAAAGTATAGATTACGTCAAACAAGTTCCGGTAACAAATAGGATGATGATGATGATTGGCAATTATGTTGGTACTATTGATGTTTGTATTGAAATATTTTCATGAACTAGTACCACCAAATAAGCTCCGAATGTGTTGTATATTATTATTGTTCTCGCATACCTACACTGAGAATGTCCAATAAGTAAAACGTTTAAAACGTAAAACTTTGGATTTCAACTTAAAGTTTTTGTGACATCAGAATGTTCGTTACGCCGAATGTTCGTTACGTCGAATGTTCGTTACGCCGAATGTTCGTTACGCCGAATGTTCGTTACGCCGAATGTTCGTTACGCCGAATGTTCGTTATGCTGAATGTTCGTTACGCCGAACATCCGTTACGCCGAATGTTCTATACGTAGAATGTTCGGTACGCATAATGGTAATAAGTAACTTTTATTAGAGACCATTACAACTACGAAGTACGACAATTACTTAAAAATGACAATGCGTCAATATAAGTATAAAAAACAATTGGAATAAACTCACTTGGCATATCTTGGTTACCTAATCCTGTTCGTCTCGAATCAAGACACTATTCTTAACCTTTGGTATGCCAGAACGCGGATCAGCATGATGAAAACCATTTATTTCTATTGTGTCTGGTTTTTCCGGCATACGAGAGGTTAATGGGCGTATTTTGGATACCTATTAGGCCATAATGACGGACTACAAGCATGCATTAGTATATGCTCACGACTACACTCCCCGAGGAGCAGTCAGAGACTCCAAAACCCCAGGACACCCTTGCCCCACCAGCACCGAAACTCCGTCCAGTCACGTGTAACGAGCAGTGAAACTGGAGCTACGGACTACGAGGCCCTTTTATATTTGCGGAATGCTTTGAATAAATTCTTTTAATCGTGTAAAGTAATACAGAATGATTACGTGACCTTAAAGATTGATGTCCGCAGCTGGCGTACATTTGTCCATCCTAGGCGCCGCGCCGCGCCGTCACGTGTTGTCCCACACCTTACTCCTGTCTGGTCTACCCTCTTTCCTCCAGCATCAGCATTCGATGGTCGACATGTGGGAAAAGAAATACAGTATGTAGATAATTCCAAATAAACGATTTAAAATCGGGACAAAAAACTATTTTTCCTTTTCTTTTGAAATATATTTTTATCACTGTGAACTTTAGGCAAAAATAAAGCAACGCTAGCAGACACCAGATAATTAAGATAATTCCCAATAAACGATTTAAAATCGGGACAAAACTATTTTTACTTTTCTTTTGAAATATATTTTAACACTGTGTAACTTTTTAGGCAACAAGCAAAGCAACGCTAGTCGAAACCGTCTTCGATTGTGTTTAAATAAATCGCTTAGCTTCCTTAAAGGAACAGTGTAATTTTATTTCGTAGGCACCGTTTGCATTTTTAAATTTTCAACTCTCAACAAACTGATAAGCACTTTACTCACGTGAATTTCGAATCCCGGCGTCGCCAATGTAGAATACACCTTTCTACTAAGGGTTGGTTGAGGTTGATGTATATAATGAAACACAGATATAGTCTTCACTAGTTAATGTGACTAGCACACGTCCGCGCAGCACGGCGGTCGGTGCACGAATACCGAGCGAATGCACGATAGATATTCACCACAGACCGCGTCCGCCGATAGACGGCGCTACCGGCGCTTTCCCCATTAACTACTCTTTATTGCTGTACACTACACACATTATTCGTTTTCCGCAAGTTTCAACCCTATAGCATACACACGCCGCCTCAAGGTCACCGACGCGGGGACTCACACGTACGAGGAGTGTCGGGCCTGTGGCTTGACACTGACTTCGATAAAACAAAATAATGTTCTTATGATGCGAACGAAAAAGTCATCGGCTGCAATATTATTTTTTAACTTTTTAGTTTTTTTGAAGGCGGTTTTAATTTTTTGTTAAAATTTTGTTTATTTCACAATTTTCAGTGGTGAATTCATTAGTTTGATTTAACAGTAGTGCTTCAAATTAACAAACGCACTAGTCGGCACTACGATTTTCGAAGGGTCCCCTCGATTTCTCTGGGATCCATCATCAGATCCTGGTTTCCTTATCATGGGACCACCCTTGGGATATCTCCTTTCCAACAAAAAAAGAATCATCAAAATCGGTTCATAAACGACGTAGTTATCCGCGAACACACATTAAAAAAAAAAAAAAATATACGGTCGAACTGAGAACCTACTCCTTTTTTTGAAGTCGGTTAATTAAAAGATCCGCAGAAGAATTAGAGTAGCTTGCTGGCTTGCGACTTCAACACAACAAAGTCACTAAATAGTTCCTTGCCAGAATTGGGCGACCGATACTGCACCGTCGCTAGCAGTCATGAGCGCCTCCTGCGTGCCGGTGTTAGGGCACGCAGGGCACTATTGTGAGATGGGCCATCGTTTGAGGAGCTCCACACAAGCAAATCACATTTTGCGCATGCGAGAATCCCCACCTGACCATGTTGTCCTTACTGCGACCGACCTGGGTTCGAGTAGCTGACATAGCCCAAAGAATTGCTTAACTAAAGTGGCAATGGGCAGGGCATATTCCTTGCTGTACCGATGACCAATTGGGAAAGTGTAGCGTGGGTATAGGCTCAAGGTGGACCGACGACCTGGTGAAGGCGGCGGGAACCTGTTGGATGAGGGCAGCGCAGGACCCGTCGTTGTGGCGATCCTTGGGGGAGGCCTATGTCCAGCAGTGCACATCCATTGGCTGAGATGATGATTTTGGGCAATTATTCCAGCACTCACTTCTTTCTTACACATATCATCCTTCACACAATCCATCCACCTCTTCTTACGCCTTTCTCTCCTTCCACAGTCATCCACATTCATACTCAGCACTACTCATAGTAACGAAACTGTTCATATTCTTCACATAAAGGGTATAAAATTAAATGAATGGAGTCAACATCGAAACTCCGAAAACTAAATGTGTTTTGTTTCATAGAAATCGGAAATGGCTATTTGCGTTGAATTACCAACTAATGGACGTCGGGAGTGCGATTTTTGAATCTCATTCGCTGAGTGCAGCTGTTGAAAATGTCCAAATTACTTTGGAGATATGCATCTTTCTTGCTGCTATGACTTGCAAAAATCATATGCTGATTTGACTTGCAAAAATCATACTTCAGGAGTGCGATTTTTGAAATTCTCCGGGTGCGCGCTCAAAAGTGTTCAAACCGAAAGAGCACCAAAACGTTTATAGAGAATAAATTACACGACAGTCTTCGTTTGATCGAACTACTACGCGCACGTGTATAATATGCCGTGCCGCGAAAAAGAATTTCAGCATTTTCAATGTTATTAGTTGGCTGCGACCAAATGATCGAAGTTGGTTTATACTACACGTACCTACTCAGGTTTGTGTAGTTTAGTCTCGGTTTTTTTTCGAGAATTTTGTACTAAACCCGGCGTCCATTATTTGGTATGTCAATGGCTATTTGGCTCAATGTATACAGGGTGAAATTGATATCATTGGCATCCTTTTAAACTAAGAGTCTACCCATCAATCTGAACAACTTTTACAATGGGAGCAAAACGATCGGAGCAAAAAAAAAACTGTTGTTGCATACATTTGAGTCGAGTAGGCGTTGCAGTTTAGTATGGGACAGCTGATTTTTTTAGTTGCTCCGATCAGTTTGCTCCCATAGTAAAAGTTGTTCAGTTTGATGTGTAGACTCTTAGTTTAAAAGGATGCTAATGATATCAATTTCACCCTGTAGAATAGCAAATGTTCTATATTAACATTAACTATTCAACAAGACTACAATCTATCTTAACATTCCTTATCTAAACTACCTTAAAATAAATTATCTTAATATTACTTTACTTACGTTGAACCATCATCTAACCCTCTTCGGCCATCGCACGAAAATTTTAATGAGTCATTAATTAGTATTAAATTACGAATTATTGCTGACGACGGTGGCTTTCTTACACTGTACCATTATGTACCTTATCACGATTGAAATAAAGGTTGTAAAAAATAGATAGGTAACATAGAGGAAGGAAGTATTAGACAAACAAAATTCATGCGCTATGTGCAGCAGCGATGAAGCAAACAGTGGGGGGGGGGGAGGGGGGCGTGTGGTGCAAGAGGATTGCAGAGAGAGAGAGAGAGAGAGAGAGAGATAAGAAGATAGTAAAAACTATACGCGCGAGAAAGACAAAAAATATACATAGCTTCCTGCATACTATTGTCTTCTCTTTTTCGCCTATAGGTTTGTCCTTCACTATAATTTATATGATTGGCAATATTTATTGTCTTCTCTTTTTCGCGTATAGGTTTTTTCCCTATTTGCATTTGCTTTATACAACGTGTTAATGAATTAACGCAAAACCTCATACACCCCAACTGATTTATAATTAAATAATTACATTGAAAAAATCATTTATTAATTAAATCAATTTAATTAAAAGTTATTTGCATTTTAATGTTTCATATCCTTTACAATCCATTCCAATGTGTATGGTAAAGTATGAATGAACTCGCTCACTGCCTACCCGCCCGCTCACCCCCGCGCCGGCGCCACGCCGCCGCCATCTTGCACGGTCTAAATTTCTAAGGGGCGGTTTACATGGGTCGATTCTCATCATGCCGGCCGGTGCCGGCGGCCGCTAGGCACCAACTAAATCGCCTCAAAACCGAACAATTACGTCATTTTCACAGTTGAGAAATATCGTATGCCACTATTTCATTTTGTTTAAAAATGATGAGCATAACAGATTGGTATCGCAATAATTCGTAAATAAATGATTTAAGTAGGTAAAACACAAAAACGCTGTCATTTTGTCGATTGATCGTTTTCGCGGTCGATTTTAGTCAACAGGGTCAACAGGTCGATTTTACTCATTGCCGCACGACAAAAGTTGAAACGAATCTTCCCGAGACTTACGATTTGAATCACTGGCCACGCCTCGAATTACTATCTAAGTACATGGTCAATTTTAATGGTAAGGATAGAAATCGCATAAAAAATCGACCCGTGTAAACCCCGCATTACACTGCGCGACGCGCGGCGACCAGGAGTGCGATTTTTGAATCTCATTCGCTGAGTTCAGCAGTTGAAAATGTCAAAATTACCATGGATACGTGGAACTTTCTACTGTTGATTTGACATTAAAAAAACCATACTCCGGGAGTGCGATTTTTGAAAGTCAAATCAGCAGTAGAAAGATGCGTATCTCCATACTAATTTGGACATTTTCAACTGCTGAACTCAGCGAATGAGATTCAAAAATCGCACTCCAGATCGCTTTCACACACAGACACGTCTTCTTCTACACACGATACAACAAATTTTATGCAACTGAACCGTTTAGTTTGATATAAACTCGAAACATAATACGCTCACGAAGCAATGTAGGTACCTACTTCAGATTCAGATTGCGTGCAATCAGCTGTTATCGTGTGTAGGCAGTGCTTTAAATAAATAGGAATAGGGCTCAATTTACCTAGTAGTTTTTTTGATAGCGTAGTTTCGCTCTGCCGCCATCACACAACCACACAACCACACAACTTGGTTTGGTTAAACAGTCCATTCCGATTAAATGTACACTAATCTGTCCATAAAATCTGGTTGCATTTGTTAGGTACCAGTCACAAAGCGTCACACTGACCTCGTAGTCTTGAGGGTTTAGCTCGTGGCACCAAGATCCTCTCGTAGAACATTCCACACGTAGACATGGCTGCATTAGAATAACCGAGCAGCTTGACGTGTACGCGTCGCGTCCGGGTTGTGCTTGAAGTAGGTACTCCAAGATGCTGTTTTCTAATTCCGGGTCGTTCCGATAATCAGCAGTGGGTGGCCTAAAAGTCCCGTTGCGTCGCAGCTAGCATTGTTCTTTTAGACACTGATACACTACACCAAACTGGTTACGTTATCTCCACACAAATAACCAAGATTCGCACCATTTCAGTAGGTATACCTACTGCACATTCGAGTAATGAAATGAAAGGTCATCGCGGAAGCGTAAGATAATTAAGCTACGTAATCTAATCGCTCGCACCGCACGCGCATGACTGGAGAAATGTTTTGTTATCTTCTGCGTTCCGCGACCCCCTACCCCGCGGCGCGGGGCGGCGCGGCGCGGCACAAAGGCACAGAAAGGCCGCCGGCCGCCGCGCCGCGCTGCTCGCTTTCGCCGGTGTTTCATCTCGTTTCTTCCTATTTCATTTGAGCAGGATATTTGCGCTATTAATGAAAGCGCGCGGCCGAGCGCGTGCGTATGGCGTTTTGTTTTGGTAGTAGCCGTAGTAGTGTGAGTAATAGTGAGTATGCCAGTGCGGTGCCGATAGAATTAAGTAAATTATTGTTGGTACATTCAAATTATTTAATATTTTGGAAAAAATTACCTATGTTGAAACCTTAATTAATCGACTCTACTCTCGATTCCAAACAAACTATTTTCTAGTTTTGCGTTAATTCATTAACACGTTGTATATTTTCGAGGGCTTTCTTTTTGATTTTTAGGTGTCCTTGACTCTTTTTTAGAATGTTTGTCTGTCTGTTTGTTCGAGCATATCACGTAAGAACTACTGAACCGATTTTGATAAAAAATTTTTTTTGATACCTTATCATCTGACTTAAAAAATCTGGTATATAATTTATGCGGATGAAGTCGCTTGCTTACCTATGAAAAGTTATTCCTTTACATTTGCTTATATTTCTTGAATTGTTTGTGCAGTATCTCAGTACACACGGCACGGCATTTTTTATGCAGATTACCTACATTTTTTTCAATCAAACTGTTACACGTGACCGCAGTGAGAGAGCGACTAAATGCCAGAGTAATATATTGTCGCAGTTGAATGGAACAACGTCATGAAGCACGATGTTCAACTTCCTTCCTCTAATTTTAATGAATTCATTTCTCATGAAATCTTGAGGTTACTGCATTTTAGCAAAGATTTTTTTTGCGATTTCATAATACACCGGAAGCCTCCTGCCTTTTAGAGTCCAACTTCTAGCTGGTATTTAATAGTATTATTATCTAATCATGTGTTTTATTTATTTCAGGTACAAATATTTACTTTGATGCCCTCTGTCATGTCATATAATGAAGAAATTGGTAATGTATATGATTGTATATTAAAATTTAAAATTAATTCAATTCAATTCAATTATACTTTATTTCACACCAAAAAGAAAAAACATATGATACAGAGAGCAAACAATCAGGAAATACAAAGGCACAAAAACAGGCGGTCTTATCGCTAAAAAGCGATTTCTTCCAGACAACCTTGGGGTAGAGGAAATAGTAAAAGAAGATTGGTAGGCGGTGTATATCAGAATACCATAATATAGATAACATACACAAATAAAGTTATACAAATACAAACATACTGTTATATAAAATACATACATAATATAAATACCTATTACGAATACATATTCATACCTAGAAACACAAAAGAATCATACATAAAATAATTCTAAAACAACAATTACTTGTCAAAGAGAGGAAAAAATGAACCAGAGTGACCATCAAGGATAGATAGTCAGTGCTCGAGGAAATGAGCTTTGACCCTAGACTTAAAAACATTCAAGGAGGGTGCACGTCTGATCGGCTCCGGCAACAAGTTCCAGAGCCGAACAGCATGAACGGAGAAGGAATGAGTGTAGAAGTTAGTGGAATGGGTGGGCATAAGGAGGGAAAGGTTTTCAGAGGAACGCAAGGTACGACCAGTGGTGGAGGAAATGGAGGAATAAAAAGTCAGGCGTTCCTTAAGATATTGAGGAGTCAAAGGATCGAAGAGGATGGAATAGAGAAGGGAAAGGATGTGAGCTTCCCGACGACGTTTGACCGGGAGCCACTTAAGGCGAGCGCGAAATTCCGACACATGGTCGTACTTTCGCAGGCCAAATATAAACCTAATACATAGGTTTTGAAGTCGCTCGAGTTTGTTAAGCAGCTCCACAGTCAGGTCAAGGTAGCAGGAGTCGGCGTAGTCTAGGATGGGTAATAAGAGGGATTGTGCAAGCGCAATTTTCGTGCTAGTGGGCAGAAAATTACGTAAACGTTTCAAAGAACTGTAGGCTGCAAACATCTTTCTACTCACTTCGGCGACTTGTGGCGTCCAAGAGAAAGTGCTGTCGAAAGTGATGCCTAGGTTTTTAACAGTGCTACTGTATGGTATACTTATACCATCGAAAACGACCGGCGGCAACTGATCAGGATCAAGCCTCGAAACAAACCATGGACTCCCTATGATGATAACCTGTGTCTTATTAGGATTTACCTTGAGGCCATAAGACAAGCTCCAGTCACGAATGCGGCATAAGTCATCGTTTGTGGTTTTAATTATTTGAGATAAATCTTCCAAACACGATTGAGAGTATATCTGTAGGTCGTCTGCATACAAGTGGTAGGATGAAGTAAGTTGAGAGGTAATAGAGTTGATGAAGATAGCGAATAAAAGAGGAGATAGCACACCACCCTGCGGTACACCAGCGGAGGTATCACACCATGAAGAAAAGGTGTCTTCAACCTTAATACGCTGCCGGCGCCCATGAAGGTAACTACGAAACCAGTCAATCACATTTGGAGATATGTTAAGAGTTTGTAACAATCCTAGTAAGATAGCAAAATCAACATTATTGAAAGCATTGCTGAAATCCAACAATGTTAGAATGGTAAGCATTTTGTTTTCCATTCCAAGGCGAATGTCGTCGGAAATTTTTACAAGAGCCGTAACCGTACTATGACCAGGACGGAAACCGGATTGGTAGGGATTAAGGAGGTTGTTCTTCAGAAGGAAATGGCTGAGTTGTCGATGAACGAGACGTTCAAGGACCTTTGAAAGGAAGGGGAGAATGGAAATAGGGCGGTAATCGGAAAAGGTAGATGGATTTCGCTTCTTAGGTAATGGAATAATGTGTGCATCTTTCCATATCTCAGGAAAGGTACTGGAGGAAATGGATCTGTTGAAGATCTTGGTGAGTATAGGGGTAAGGAAATCTAGGAGTGGAATGATCATATTACGGCTAATACTGTCACCCCCGACGGCATTCGATGCAATGGTCATAATGTTCCTCTTAACATCACAAACAGTGAATTGACAGAAGAAGAAAGGAGGAAACTCTGGAGTTGGCTTTGAAGATAGATTATTTAAAGTTGTAGCTTTGATGCGATCATCCAATGTTGACGCAGAAGAGAAATGGTTGTTTAAGGAGTTGATGTCTAAGTCTTTCGCAATAGGATCATTATGAGATTTGCCAATTCCTAAAGATTTAAGAAACTTCCAGACTTTCGCTGGGTCTCCGTTTTCTACGGAACTATGGATGTGGCGTCTCTGTGCATCCCTACACACTCGGTTGCAGCGGTTTCTGATGAGATGGTATTTGTCACGGTTTGCTTCGGAGGATTCAGCCTTATATTTTGTCTTCGCACGGTTTTTTTTTACAATCAGGGATTTAATCTCCTCCGTCAGCCAAGGAGCAGGAAGATGTTTGACTTTTACTGGTCGGACGGGCGCGTGTCTGTCGTACAGCTGAACAAGTAAGGAGTTGAAGAGTATAATTTGTTCATCAACTGTGGCTGCGCTGTCAAGGATCGACCAGTCTGTTCTCGCTGCATCCTCCCGAAGAAGATCGATGTCCATAGCACGAAAATTGCGCTGTAAAAGGATTTTAGGTTTGGGTTTCGGAGGACGGATTTTATAGGATAAATAGATAAGGTCATGATAGGAAAAGGCATCAGCACTGTACTGGCCGAATTTAGCAACATGATTGAGAGAGCTGACTAACATCAAATCAAGAAGAGATGGTAAGCAGTTAGGAAAGCTGTGGGTGGCAGAAAGTGGGAGGATATGCAGGTTACAGGAAACGGCAAGGGATCTCAACCGCTTCGACCTGGAGTCATTATTGAGAAGACACGTGTTAAAGTCCCCCATAATGATTGTGTGACTGTATGAAGTAGAAAAATCTTCCAGGAGCCCTTCTAAATCAGAGAAGTAATTGATTGTGAGAGATGGGCTATAAAAGACACCAAGAAGAACTTTTGTATGCGAGAGGGTAACTTCCAAGAAAAGATGCTCAGCAGTGCCGACAGGAGGGGGTTGGGGAGACTTACTGATGATCGTATAGGGAATGTGACTACGGAGATAGATCGCAACGCCACCATGGGAGGTGTTGGTGCGATCGTTACGAAGGAGTATAAAGCCAGGTAAGGAATAAGACGTGGAAGGTAGACAGGGATGTAGGAAGGATTCAGAAACAAGGATTGCATGAATGTTTTTACTGACGAAGGTCGTAAGCAGATCAGGATAATGAGCAGGGATGCTCTGTGCATTAATGTGCACAACATTAAAATTCTTCGGCACATCAGAAAACTGGCTGTCCAAAAGGTCATTCAGAGGGAGAGAAGAGGTACTGTGGAAACTATCGTCCACACTCAATTCTTCAATTGAGGAGGAACAAGAGAGGAAATTTTCATCGTCACTATCTTCAATATTCATCTGTGTATGTAGGTAGTATAAATAAAAAATAAATATATATAAGAGATTAAAATAAATTAATAAGACTTAGACAAAATAAAAGTATTTTATCCAATTCTCTTTACGGCTCTACCCGCCAGCAGAATGGGTGGACACAGAAACAGCTGTAAGACTAAAAAACAAATTCAACAAAAAATATGTTGCGTGGAACGGAGCGAAAACTTTAACAATAACTTTGACGTGAATAGCGGTACACAAAAACGGAACGTAAATATAAAACAAGTGGCAGATTGTAAAGATTGTAAAGTTCACAATTTTTGAGCAAAACAAACGCGCAGCAGGTGAGAGTTCCCTGTCACTGTCATTGTCAATGTCAAGTTAAACTAATTTTGGAAATTTTGTTTTGTTTATATAAAAATTGGGGTATCGGACAGTGTAAAAATACAGTATCACCTGCGTTTAAAACTAAGAAATACATGGACAAATAATTGTTATACATGCAAGATAAAAAAACAAAAACAAACTAAATACCCACGCTCCACGCACAAGAAAACAAAGTACATACTTAGGTCTATTTCTTCAGAGGAGCTCGCTTCCTTTGACTCCGGCCACGACCCTGAGGTGCTTCAGGGGCAGGGACAGGGCAGGGGATCCTATCAAGCTCGGCATGGGAAGCAATCCGGTGTCTCGCGCCGTCCGGCCCAACAACGAAAATACTCCCATCCCTCGTCCAGCAATTGGATACACCAAGCCGCTCCCTCGCCGCCATGAAGAGCCTGTGACGCCCCCTTGTCAGAAACTCGGAAACAGTCACACCGCTGGCCTTAAGGTTCTTTTTGGCCAACCACACTTCTCTGCGGACTGCTAAATTCTTAAATTTGATGAGAATCGGCCTCGTCCTGTTATCTGCAGCTTGACCTAACCGATGACAACGGCTAACATCTTCCACACTGAATCCTGGTAGTTTGAGACGGTCCACCGCAAGTTTGACGACGGACGCTGTAGGATCATCATCCTTTGTCTCGGCCACTCCGTGGATTAGAAGAATCTTCCTCCGGGTGTACATCTGCATATGATCACTCTCGGCTGCAAGCGCATCAATTTGCTTTTGGAGGCCATTCAAGGCGGCAACAACAAATGCCTTGAATGCCTCAAAATCCGCGGCCATGGATGCTGGAGTCACCGTGGTCCTGGGTGACTTGTTGAGCTCAGACTCGAAACGAGCCATCTGCGAGTGGAAAAGCGATGACATCTCCTCCATCGACTGCTTGAGGGACTCCATTGTGCAGTGAAGTGAAGTGAGGTTAGGACAATGTGCTCTAAGTAAATATCGTTGAGAACTACAGCTTGGAGAATATCTGCTGGCAGGTAGGTTATGACAATCTATCAGATCGCCATAAATTTAAATTTCTAATTATATTATTTGATTTATTATAAATAAATATTTGCACACTTAAAATTTGGGCTGTTTATAGTTAATTAATGTGTACTACCCATGTTTAAAATACGTATATCACGTATACTAGCATTATCACGGAAATCTTTATTATTTTGATAAACAAAAGGATCTGATGATGGATCCCAGAGATATCGAGGGGAACCTTCGAAAATCGTAGTGCCGACTAGTGCGTTTGTTAATTTAAAGCACTACTATTAAATCGAACTAATGAATTTGCCACTGAAAATTGTGAAATAAACAAAATTTTAACAAAAAAATTAAAACCGCCTTCAAAAAACTAAAAAGTTAAAAAATAATATTGCAGCCGATGACTTTCCCGTTCGCATCATAAGAACATTAATTTGTTTTATAGAAGTCGGTGTCAAGCCAAGCCAAATAATGCAAGCCCTGTCGCGAATCGTACCGGCTTGACAGCGACTTCAATGAAACAAATTAATGTTCTTATGATGCGAACGGGAAAGTCATCGGCTGCAATATTATTTTTTAACTTTTTAGTTTTTTGAAGGCGGTTTTAATTTTTTTATAAAACCATATTTTGAAATCTCATTTACCGCTTTCTGACCCTCGTTCTATTATCTTATTTATTTTATTTAATGAATCTCTAGTAGGTATAAGATAATTTTCCTTTATCATCATCATCAATTATCGGCCGATAGACGTCCACTGATGGATATCGACGACCCGGTTGGTGTAATGTTTACCACGCTGAACTGCCAAGCCAGGGTCCTGGATTCGAATCCCGGTTCTGTCATGGATGTTATATTTGTGTGCCATTGTTGTATATGGTTCCCATAACAAAAAGCCTAAGGCTTGATTTGGAATCATTACAATGTGCATGTGAGCGTTATATGTATAATTATAGGCCTCCCCCAAGGATCGCCACAACAACCGGTACTGCGATCCCCTTCATTCAACGGGTTCCTGCCGCACTTTGCTCCCATAGTAAAAGTGGTTCAGTTCCATAGGTAGACTCTTAGTTCAAAAAGGATGCTAATGATATCAATTTCACCCTGTATAAAAGGGTTGCGACATACTTCGGAGTGGCAGCTCTATTTTTCGAGAATCCTTAAAGTACGACATTTCCACTAGAATATTTATCATTGCCTAAACAAATACTGTCTATATAAGATTTTAACCCGGAACCAAGCAAGGAAAAGACGTTGACCCATATCGTCAATTTCTTTAAAAACATAACCCGCCTTCTGCCGCAGTCGGGTAAAAACAAAAACTCTTTTCACTCCTTCGTAGGCGTAACGAGGCAGATAAAACGCACATTTGTCCGTCCCGTTATCTCGGACGTATAATATATGAACAAATACCGTGCGGCCACGCTATGGGGGGAGGTGGGGCAAGGGTTGAGAGACATACGAACGATGGAAGAACGGGGAAGTATACCTCTCTATTATGATAGGGGTAAAATTATTTTCGTGTTTTAGGTTCTTCTTAATAATAACTTCCGTGATTCGCTCATTGGTAGTGTCGCAACTCTGGGGTAACATCTATGCTGACACTTTTTTAAGGGGATGATCAGACAGTCAAACTGAACAACTTTCTCTGTGTCACCAACATCAAAATTGGGAAAAAAAGTGCTGTTCCATAAGAAACAGCAACCCTACTCGACCCAAATGTATGGTGCAGCAGATTTTCTATTCTCGATCGAATTATTAGTTCTCGGTAGGGTTCTATGTGGTAAGGGTGCGTTTTCACAGAAGCGGAGCTGTGCAGAGTTCAGTGGAGCACAGCCGTGTAAATAAGTAGGTGTTTCCACTAAAGCTTAGTAGAGATGAGCGGTGCAGGGCTGAGCTATTTAGCTGGGTGAAGTGGAGCCGAGCGGAGCGGAGCGGAGCTGTGAAGTGGAGATGAGCTGAACGGGGCTGTGAAACTACAACAAATAAACTCCCGCGCCTGACGTCGCGCTACCCCGCTCTGCCCTGCTCCACCACGCGCAACCCCGCTCTACCGCGCGCATCTCCGTTCCACACCGCACAGCCCCGCTTCACCCAGCACAACTCCTCTAAGCTCGACACCGCATCGCTGCTCTCTAAGCTCGACACCGCACCGCTGTGCCCCGCTTATCTCCGCGCACTATACTTTATAATGTTAATCTTCTCAACTCCGCTAACACTGTTTCCACTGAATCGGAGCGGATATGAGATTTGTGTTTTGAGCAATCTGATTGGTCAATTTTTATAAGTCTCTGCTCAGCTCCGCGCAGCTCAGATTCTGTCGAAAGTGTTCAAGTGTGGCTAATCATTTCTTCTAAAAAAGCACTGCATATGAAACCATATTCCTTAATCGCCCACATGATACCGCAAGAGAATAAATGGAGTGGCCCATTCTAAACAGGAACGACACAGCTTGAACAGAATCTTGTTACTTGAATAAGTAAATCGCAATTTTTTGCTTTTTTATTTCGTTATCAACTAACTCGAAACCCGATACGACCCTTCCACGAAAAAGAAGTAATTCCAATTTCAAAATTCGTAGAATTCTATCTACAACAGTAAAAGGGAATGGGAAGTATAATTGAATTGAATTGAATTGAATGTCAGAAACACAACATCCCAGATAATTAAGGATTCAGTTTTGATATGGTTTGAAAAATGAACCAAATGCGAGCTACGAGCGAGCGAAGAAGGTGAAGAGAAGGTAACAAATGCGTGCGTAAGGAAAGCAGATAATTAGAAACATATACTTACGGTATGTCCTATTAGGGTAGGTAGACAATTGATCACAACTTGCTACGATCTAACCATAGCCCCCTGCGTACATCTGTACTTTACGTAAGATAAATGAAATAAGATATCCGCGACTTCGTTTGCAATATCATTTTAAAATCGTCCCCTATTTTACCTCCTTGAGACACGATTTTGCAAAAACGCTGAAATAAGACGTAATTATTAATTTCTTACCAAAAGACTAAATATGCGTATCTCGATACGGAGGTTGTGGGTTCGATTCCCACGGGGGACACCTAGTGATATGTCACTTTGTGCGTTTTTCCCCAGTTGGTTAGGACATTGCAGGTTGAATCACCTGATTGTCCGAAAAGAAAAATGATTCCGTGCTTCGGATGGCACGTTAAGCCGTTGGTCCCGGCTACTATCTCTAGTGGTAGTAGTCGTTACATAAAAACCACGTCAGAGGCCGAAAGGCGGTCTGAAAAAACTCTGACACCAGGGCTCTGCCCACACGATAAAAAGAAGAAGAATATGCGTTTTCGAATCCCTAACTTGAGAAATGATTGGTTCCCCATATTTCCCACTTCGGTTTTTTGAGACAAAAGGATAGCCTTTGTCCTTCTTCAAGTTGCAATCTATCTCAATGTATTCAGTGGTTTAAGCGTGAAAGGTATCAGACAAATAGACAGTTACTTTCGAATATTGATAATAATGAATTTGAATAAACGAATTCTACTTTATGTAGTTAAACGCCAACGCCAAAGCCAACGTTGGCCAACGATCTGGCAATTCAGAGTAGGTAGGTACATTGGTACTTACTAATGACGCTAAACTTGCAGTGCTTCATGTGTCCTAGCATTCTCAGCAATGTACTCTGAATTGTCAATGTCAATTGTCACATTTATTAAATAGGGCCCTGAAAGCGTGGCAATTATGGCAAATCTCTTTTACGAAGGGTTGATAATGATAATCGAGACGAATCCAGTTTATAAGCGCTTTGAAGACGACTTTAACTTCATTACAAAGGACGAAAATCCCGAGTTAAAACAAAATTTTAACAGAAAATTAAAACCGCCTTCAAAAAAACTAAAAAGTTAAAAAATAATATTGCAGCCTATGACTTTTTCGTTCGCATCATAAGAACATTAATTTGTTTTATTGAAGTCGCTGTCAAGCCGGTTCGATTCGTGACATGGCTTGAATTTTTTTTCTTGGCTTGACACCGACTTCTATAAAACAAATTAATGTTCTCATGATGCGAACGAAAAAGTCATAGGCTGCAATATTATTTTTTAACTTTTTAGTTTTTTTGAAGGCGGTTTTAATTTTTTGTTAAAATTTTGTTTATTTCACAATTTTCAGTGGTGAATTCATTAGTTCGATTTAATAGGAGTGCTTTAAATTAAAAAACGCACTAGTCGGCAGTACGATTTTCGAAGGTTCCCCTCAATTTCTCTGGGATGCCATCATCAGATCCTGGTTTCCTTATCATGGTACTACCCTCGGAACATCTCCTTTCCAACAAAAAAAGAATCATCAAAATCGGTTCATAAACGACGAAGTTATCTGCGAACACACATAAAAAAAAAACATATATACGGTCGAACTGAGAAACCTCCTCCTTTTTTGAAGTCGGTTAAAAATAGTTGAAATCACATTATTCAAATTATCGCCCGTATAAGTAAAGAGGCATCCAATAAATTAATACGCCCGCTTCAAAAGAGTTTCGTGGCTCATTTCGTCGGCAATAACTTTTCGTCACTCCCCTCAATTTGCGACCAAATTCGGGCGTTCCATACTTCTATTGCCCGCATAAATTCCCGCGTAAACCTTCGAGCTAGGGCTGTCTCTGGAGGATATTTCCTTTTATACATTATTGGAAATGTCAGGTTTTTATTGACTAAAAGAACCAGACTTTGATCAACTATTTAAACAACGGTAAAGGGAAAACTTACTAAGATATTTTTCTAAATCGGAGTGGAGTGGAGTAAGTTTTATGAGTTTGAGTTTGATCTTGGCGTGGGAACCTAGGAGGGTTATGGTCACCTGGGACGTCAGAAAATGTTTTGTTATCCGAAAGCCAAAGAGATGAATTACACTCTGTTGTACTTTGATCATTGATCAATCATTCTTTTTTTGTGAACTTAAAAAAGTGTCTTGGAAAGAAATAACGATAGCTTAGTGGTATTGAATCCGTCTGCTGAGAGGGTCGAAAGAAGTAATTTGCTGGATGAAAAAAAATATTAATTTGTACCCAAGTCAAGGATGTTTATTTTATTTTTTCATGATCTAACCTGACGAAAATTACCGATCATAATAAATTAAAAAAATAATCTATCTATAAATAAAAATTAAATGCTGATCGTTGGTAAGCGCATCACTTGATAACGGTTGAACCGATTTAGGATTTTTCTGTTTAAATATTCGTAAAAGTCCAAATACGGTTTTTAGGGAAAAATAAATTCGGAAATATGCCCGAAAAAATTGAAAAAAAGAGGAAAAACTGAAACTGCTGTGATATGGGATTTTCGCTATACGTGCTCAAATGTCGTTTGACAGCCAGATAACTTCTGTCGGGTCAGCTAGTTAGTAAGTAATAAATGAACTGGCGTTTTTTCGGATTATTTGATTTTTGGCTTACTTTACTGGTTCATATTAATGGTTATTTTAGTTTGAAAGTATGAATTTAACCCCAAAAAGATGTATCTATACTTTGTTTTTAATAATACGTAAATTTTTCTTTATTTACATACCGAAAAAAATCAAAATGAGGCGAACTAAATAGGTCTTAATGTAAATTAACATACGTTTTCCGACACTTTTCGAAGTCACTTATCTGAAAATTGATTTAGAATTATATTGTGTCAACCCTAGAGCCTTAGTTCCATTCGCACCCTCTACACCTCTAAAATATATATGCAAAAGTTTGTAACTTCCCACAATGGATGCCTACCAATCCCTTCTGAAGTATTTGTGCAAAGAAATAAACTAACTTTTTTATGTACTTCCACAATTTGTTTTAGGTAAATGAAATAGATTTTCTGTGAGTTAGTAATTGTGTTCATACTTATTGTCGTACGGTAGAATCTTTAGATACGAGTAGGTATAGTAGGCGTTTAAGAGGATAAACAGGTGCCGTTTTTTCCATACAAACCTATTCCCCTGTTTCCTCTCTTGATAATGCCACTACTAGAGCAAATAAATTTTTACCATACAATCGATGTTACCTCTGATATGTCACTATGTTTTGCTTTTTTGATTTAATTAATTACGGTCAGAACTAGGGACCTTTGAAGATGACCAATTATACAGCCCGTTTTAAGACATCCAGCAAACAAAGACGAATATAAACAAAAAAACCAAAACATACAGACATAGCCAAATTCTTTCTCATATTATTCCTGAAAAAATTATTAAAATCGGTTTAGTTTTAAATAAAAATAAATAAATAAATATCTTGGACAATGTCACACAAATTATCTAGCCTCCTCCAGTTTTGGAGGAGGAAACGGGAATACGAAATGTTGATTTCGTTGATTTTATGTAGAAAATAAAAAAATTGTCTCTTTCGCATTCTAGTCGGCGCTAAAAATTCAAAAATTCAAAATTCAAAATTTTTTATTCATAATAATATCATATAGATAGCTTTTTGACGTCATTTTTGACTCTACCACCGCGTCGGAAGGTGTTCCGTTGAGAGAAGATGCGGCCAGAAACTCTACAACACATATCTTTTAAACAAAACAAAATGTACAAAGTACAATTAAAATACAATATTGCATTACATAGTATAAAATTGTCAAGACCAGACATTTTGGTCATTCAAATAATCATCGAGTTTATAGTAACCTTTTTTTACAGAGGACTTGTTTAACATGAGACTTAAACTTTTTGTCTGGTAAGTTTAGAATATCCTCTGGTATCTTATTATAAAAGCGTATACAGTGCCCCATGAAAGATGTGTTGACTTTACTGAGTCGAAAATGTGGGAATACTAATTTATTTTTATTTCTTGTATTGTAATTATGAACGTCACTGTTTTTGGGAAAGAGACAAATTTTTTCGAACATATAAAATATTTTCGTAAATATATTGACTGTAGAAAGTCAAAATACTGATATCTTTAAAAAGATCTCGTAGTGAGTCTCGACAACGCAGATTATAAATGGCTCGAATTGCCCGCTTTTGAAGGATAAAGATAGCCTCGACGTCTGTAGCACGGCCCCACAGCAAAATACCATAAGACATGATACTGTGGAAGTAGCTGAAGTATACAAGTCTTGCAGTAGCTATATCAGTTAGCTGTCTAATTTTTCGAACTGCATAAGCTGCCGAGCTCAGCCTACCCGCTAGGGTTTCTATATGTGGACCCCATTGCAGCCTCGAGTCAATCTTTATCCCTAAAAATACAGTATTACTTGTGAAATGCAATATATCATTATCTAAAGTTATATTATTTTCATTATTTATAACGTTTGGTAGAGTGAATTTAATACATTTAGTTTTCTTTGCATTTAAAGCAAGATTATTAACACTGAACCAAGCTAGTATACGGGGTAATTAGAAATGCTAATTAAAACGTTGGAGCAAATTGTTAGGTAAGTACCTATTTTAAACAGGTTGTAACAAAACACCCTAGTAATACTTAAGGGGGTGCTTCAGACCATCAAACTGAACAACTTTCACTATGGTGACAACGTCGAGAAAAAATAAAAAAATCTTCTGTCCCATACATTTAAGTCGAGACGGTACTGTAGTTTTGTATGAAAGAGCGGTTTTTTTTTTCGCAATTTCGATGTTGGCTCCATAGTGAAAGTTGTTCAGTTGATGGTCTGAAGCACCACCTTAATATTACTAGGGTGTTTTGTTACACCGGGGTGTATGGGTGGGGCGGATTGGACGAATACGTATCGTATACAGTCGGAAAAGGGACCTGTTCTCGAAATTTCCCTTTCAGCCCGCCTATCCTCTTAATAATGTTAATGACGGACAGACGAACAGACGAACAGACGGACAGACGGACAGACGGACAGACGGACAGACGGACAGACGGACAGACGGACAGACGGACAGACGGACAGACGGACAGACGGACAGACGGACAGACGGACAGACGGACAGACGGACAGACGGACAGACGGACAGACGGACAGACGGACAGACGGACAGACGGACAGACGGACAGACGGACAGACGGACAGACGGACAGACGGACAGACGGACAGACGGACAGACGGACAGACGGACAGACGGACAGACGGACAGACGGACAGACGGACAGACGGACAGACGGACAGACGGACAGACGGACAGACGGACAGACGGACAGACGGACAGACGGACAGACGGACAGACGGACAGACGGACAGACGGACAGACCGACAGACCGACAGACGGACAGACGGACAGACGGACAGACGGACAGATGGACAGACGGACAGACAGACAGACGGACGGACGTCGGACGGACAACGTAGGCTTAGTAATAGGGTCCCGTTTTCCGCTTTGGGTACGGAACCCTAAAAACCATTATTACGAGTATAATGCAAATAGTAATTGAAGCAGATATTGGAAATATTTATTAGAAACATCAGATTTCATTAACTCTGATTAAATATAACAGATTATCTACGCTACTGAAAAACGATGAGTCATTATTAATTAACTTTGTTTCACGTTACCTATTAATGTAAAATCAATGCATACATGATTTTATTTTATGTTGTGAGTTAAGAGCTTATTGCCACATGTGATAATAATATTAACAATATTAAATCGATTATAACAGTTTAACGTGTGTGGAATTTCAGTCGTGAGTTTATGAATGTGTTAAGGGTGTCCCAAAACTCAACGTCAAGCCAAAAACAGATACACGATAGGCAAGTTTATAACTGTTCAGGGAAAAATACAAAAAAGTTCTAAGTTTGACAAGGTGACGAGTCTCAAAGTTTCCAAAGAAAAACATTTTACAGCAGAAGTCTGAGAGAAGATAGTGTTTTCTTTAAAAAGTATGAATCTTCAATTTTTGGATTGGCTCCACTGAATAGATTATTCAGGATTGCGTTACAAGTATTTTCATGAAAAAATACACAAGTTTGTAGTCACTACATCTAAAAGTTCGGCGCAGGATGGCGATTTTCACGATGTTTCAAAAAATCACAAAATTTTGAACACTGTCAAACTCTGTTTTTTTTTTTGTGTTTTTCCATGAACAGTTATATTATAAACTTGCCTATCTCCTATTTTCGGCTCGACGTTGAGTTTTGGGACACGGGAGTTACGGTCAATAAAATCAATCCAGTTAGCATTAATATTTAGGGTCAGTATTAAAAATAACCTAAAGTCATACTGTATGGCCCCCTCCTCTCAATACCTACCTACCTACAGTCAATAAAATACCGAAATATAGTCAAAATGTTTTCAGCAATGAAATTCCGTGGCAATGCTGCCTTTAACTAAATTGATAAAATTAGTTAAGATTGCTATTCGAGCTCAGTGGCGCCCTCTTCACAATAATAAAGATTTCTCAATAAAGAAAGCCTGAATTAAAAAAGTGCCCAACATATAAACTACAAAAGCCTTCAAGCCATTGTTATACAATACTTTTATAGGTTTTAAACATTCCACTTTTAGATAATTTAGAATAAATACAAAAGCAACCGTTCTTTTCAAAATTTGTATGTTTAGACCTTTAAAAAACCTATAAAAGTATTCTATGAAAATAGCTTGAATGCTTTTGTAGTTTATCTGTTGGACACTTTTTTAATTTAGGCTTTCTTTATTGAGAAATCTTTATTATTGTGACGAGGAATAGCCCTCTTAAATTAAAATCAAACAAAAAAACCGGCCAAGTGCCAAGTTAGAGATTCTTTTTTTGAAACTTAATCTTCATGAATGGTGCCTTTATTCATAACATCATCAGCATCGTAACTTTGATAAAAGTTATGAAAATATTGGTCTAAAGTTAAAAATTTGCGATCCGTGAATTATGACTTAATTTTCAACTTTAAATTAAAACTCTATGCAGGTGACCTTATGATTTTTTAGCCAATCCCAAAAATGCGCCCAACTCTCAGCTTTCATAATCATAAATAAAAAGTAGTACTTAAAAGGGCTAATTTGGCTAGAATTGATCTTCAAAGACAACAAGGCAGAAAATTCTTAAAATTTTTTTTTTTTTGCCATATCTACCACGCCTAAGGCTAAATAATGATTAAAGAATGCTGGAAACCTATCGTGTTGGTGGAATAAGGAAAGTTTTAAGTAAAAAGTAGATAACCTAACCTAACATGAACTAACCTAACCTAACCTAGGAGGAGGGAGCCGACAGCCGGGTGCCACCACTGCGACGGCTGTCTCGACGAGACAGCGCAGCACGTGCTGCAGGAGTGCCCTGCGTGGGCGGGAGAGCGCAGTGAGCTCTCCCAGGTAGTTTCAGACCTCTTGCTGCTGGCCATGGTTCGCGCTATGAGCGACAGTGAGGCATCTTGGCGCGCAGATCTCTCCTCTGTGAGGCAGTAATGCTCCAGAAGGAGACGGCGGAGAGGGAGAGGGAGTCGACTTCTGAACTCCCGATCCGTCAAAGACGCACGGGGCGCAGACGGGCTGCGTTTGCTCGCGGTCTGCCTCCCCCGTAATTTTTGAGTCTCTGGGCGTCGGGCTGGGGGGTCCGGCGTCCGATCATAGGGAGTCGAGGTGGTTGTGTGCGTGTTCCCACGCACCACCTAAAGGCTTGTAGGCTTGTAAAGGCCAACAGTGATGAGACCTGGTAAGGTCGGTCGCTGCGCCGTAGAGTGTGGAAGATTTCTCACGGGCCCTCAGGCTCTACGGCAATATGCGATGAGGTGGAACACGGTGGGGTTTTAGCCGGTAAGAGTCCGGCATAACCCGTTGCCGTTTCGGTTTCCAGCATTCTTTAATCGTTATTTAGCCTTAGGCGTGGTAATTATGGCAAAAAAAAAAAAAAATTTAAGAGTTTTCCGCCTTGTTGTCTTTGAAGATCAATTCTAGCCAAATTAGCCCTCTTAAGTACTACTTTTTATTTATGATTATGAAAGCTGAAAGTTGGGCGCATTTTTGGGATTGGCTAAAAAATCATAAGGTCACCTGTTTAGAGTTTTAATTTAAAGTTGAAAATTAAGTCATAATTCACGGATCGCAATTTTTTAAATTTAGACCAATATTTTCATAACTTTTGTCAAAGTTACGATGCTGATGATGTTATGAATAAAGGCACAATTCATGAAGATTAAGTTTCAAAAAAAGAATCTCTAAAAAGTCTTACACTTTTTTTTTTAGTAGTTGTTTAAGCCGGTCATGTCGAGTTTCCTCAAAAAATCGGAAAAATCATCATAACTCGAAAACTATAAAAAATCGCGGAACATACATGGGGGTGATTCGGATACCCCACGACATACCGGACCTAAATTTTACGTTTGAACGTCAACTCCCCGGCCACCCTGTATAACAAAGATCCAAACATCGTCAGAAACTTTCACATTTAGGTTTCAGACACAAATGGTAGAGTGGGTATGCTCACGTTAAGGTTCCGTAGCTATTGTATAATAATGTTGTAATTTTTGATCTCTCCTTGTTAAAAGTTAAATTTCAAAGTCATTGTCAAAGTTAACATAATTTATTCAATACAGGAGCTTGAAGCACACTTATACCTCATTAAATTTATACATTTACTGACATGTTTTGATTCAGGCCAGGTCACCAGAGTGCAAGCGTCTCTTTCTTACAAGCATAAGTTTGCAATTCGCCATCCCACTTTAATTGGAAGCAGGATAACAAAAAAAACGATCTTTTCACCAATATCTTTTCTCTTGGGTGTTTCGGGTAAAAACGAAAACGGTTGTTTAAATCCATTCTAAAAACTCATTGAAAATGGTAGTTTAGCGTTATTTTCTGAACTTTTTTTTATTGAGAAGATAAAAATAAAACAAAATTGTATGTAGTCAAATACCGAATTACGCATTTATAGAAGCAATTTGGGCTGATCCTTGCGCTGCTTGTAATATGCTCTTTACCTTATAAGAAACGAAATAACGAAAATATAAAGATTCCTTATTTGACTACGGAACCCTAGTAGCTCCTTGGTCTCAAGAGCATGTCTAGTCAACAACTTATACTTAATCTAAAATTTATATTAAAGCTCTTTGTTATGCTCTCCAAAAAAGAAAGCTCAAAATAAGCTCGCCCTTTCTACATATTTTCTCTATTATTTGTAAATTTTCATTTTACATTACATTTAAGAGCCTATAATCATTTTCAAAATATGTAAAAGGTTTATAATACTTAGTTGTTAGTTTTCATAGGTAGGTACTTCAAAAGGTAATACAGGGGTATTAAGTTTCATACCTACCAAATAGCTAACTATTATAATATTAATTTAAAATAGGTACCTACTGCCTACGCATGTAAACGGTAGACTAGGTAGGTATTTCTAAGCCAAATTTTAATGACTGGTTTAAAATAAGGCTTAATCTTATGAATAAAGGCGTTTGCAGGTTCAACAAAATTAGCTTAAACTATCAAAATGAACAATTTTTACTTATGGAACCAAAATTACAGAAAGGTCAACACATAATATTTCATGTGGCACTGTATACGCTATTATAATAAGATCATCATCATCACTATATCAGCCGATGGACGTCCACTGCTGGACATAGGCCTCCTCCAAGGATAGCCATAACGACCGGTCCTGCGCTGCCCTCATCCAACGGGTTCTCGCCGCCTTCACCAGGTCGTCGGTTTATACAGAAGAGACGTGTGGCGATGGCGGATAGTCAAAGTAACACAATATAAATCTTATACAGGGTGTAACAAAACACCCTAGTAATACTTAAGGGGGTGCTTCAGACCATCAATCTGAACAACTTTCATTATGGAGCCAACGTCGAGAAAAAATTAAAAAAATGGCGGGCGTGATTGTCCTTTACGACAAAGTCTCTTCTGTCTTTTCTGTGGTTCTATTGTCTCTGCCTACCCCAATGGGACACAGGCGTGAGTATATGTATGTATGTATGTATGTCTCTTCTGTATAAACCGCACCTTAAGTTTTCATACAAATATTAAAAAAAACTATAAATACAGACAGAGACACTTATAAATTTAAAACATAGGTATAGACCACGATCGATTTACGTTATTAACGTTTGACTTGTAACGAACCAGCAATAAAATAATTATGTTCTTCTAATTGTTACATCATCGATGTTATTCAATTTCGATAAATTTCATATTTGATCATTATCTGAATTATGATATATTTCTTTCATAATTATTTTTATTGATCTTTCGAGAAAAATAAATTCTATTCTATTCTATTTTTGTTTAATGGAGGTTCCTTGGTGGTCTAGTTTAAAAAGAGCAATAAGTGCTTGACGTTGTACGGTAATGGATATGGCGATCTCAAAGCCCTGTTTTTTTTTACAAAAACACACCCGAAACCGCCATAAAATGGCGGAGCCGCGTGGCTACCCAAATCGCGAGCCGAACGACTGACGTCCACTCGAGAGCCCTCTAGCCACGCGACTCGAAAAATAAATAATTTAGTTCGTCTTTTTCTTATCGTGTGGGCAGAGTCCAGCCCCCTTACCCGCACTTTCGATCTTCACTATATCGCCACTGTTTCGGTCCGCACTTCATTGTAATAGAGTTGAAATTGGAACGAAAACATTCACGCAAAAGTTTGAATCGAATGTGCGGGTAGACCCTTGGTGTCAGAGTTTTTTCAGACCGCCTTACGGCCTCTGACGTGGTTTTTATGTAACGACTACTACCACCAGAGATAGTAGACGGGACCAACGGCTTAACGCGCCATACGAAGCACGTAATCATTCTTCTTTTCGGACAATCAGGTGATTCATCCTGCAATGTCCTAATCAACTGGGGAAAAACGCTCAAAGTGATATTATATCACTAGGTCCCCCCCGCGGGAATCGAACCCACGACCTCCGTGTCTAGAGGCCAATGCCCTAAAACCATTAGACCACGGAGGCAGTATTTAGTAAAGTAATATGACTAGATTTTTTTCTTCGCCATTTTGGTGTAAGGACATTAGGAAACCCTTCCGAAAGTATCCATATAATAAATATGAACAACTTTTACTATGGGACTAACAATGAGAACTCAAATAAGAATCTGCTATTTCATCATCACCTCAGCCGATGGACGTCCACTGCTGGGCATAGGCCTCCCCCATCGATCGACACAATCAACTGGTCCTGCGCTATTTCATTCTAAAATTAAATACGCTCAAAATGTATGCTCACGCCAGTATCCCATAGAGAAAGACAAAGGCTATTATTAAGTTTTAATTCTGACATACTTCTTTGATCAGTTAATAAAATTTTGTTAAAAGTAGACTGCCCTGAAAGGGCTTCCTCTCCTATTGAAGTCCCTTTCACAAAAACATAAAAGCCTTTAGTAAAATATAAAGTAATTCACTTGATTGTCGAGTAATTCTATGTAATTGGACGACTAATGGAGGGGTTTTTGTCGTAAAGTTCCGGGAAAAAAGTGGCGACACGGGTGACAGTGACTTTCAGTTCTTTGATTGTGAAAGTCTTTGGACATTATTATTCGGGTATTTTCTGTCTTTGTGATGGTATATTATGTAAGTATGTATTCTACTGTATTTACTAGTAACTTTACTGAATACCATAAGTTAACTTCTGAGTCACGTTGCAGGAACTGACCTGAGCACTCGTCTCGCGTGGTTTCGCGCGTCGCGTTTTTGCCTGCCCCGAGGCTGCGCATTCCTCAATCTCTTCTTGTTCTTGTCCAAAAACAATCCCTGAGATTGGGATAGATTCTCCCATAAACTACTTGACACAGGTGGAAATGCAGTGCTAACGCACAAGCTAGAGTCCATTAATTATAAATAAAAAAAGTTAACTTCAATGTTTACAATTAAACAGGGTGTTAGGGTAAACAGTTGCATTACAGGGGTGATTGTACCCATGATACTGAAAAACTTTCCCTAAGAAATATAATAGGAAATTCGCAAAAAAAAACGACTTTTCACACAAACGTTCGATCAACTGATTGCATTATGGGAAGTCCAAAAAATTATTACGAATTTTGTATAGGTTTCTTCGGGAAAGTTGTTCAGTATCATGGTTACAATCACCCCTTAAAGTAATGTAATTGTTTACCCAAACACCCTGTAGAATGATAAGAATAATTGGGCGTTTTCCTTTATAACATATACATTTTGGTTTGGAACGTAAGATGGGCTCTGTGGAGCGTGGACTGTAGGTAGGGGTTTCGTTTCTTGAATGAAAATGCCGATGCGATTTTCCGAATGTGAGCCAGGCTGGAGGGTGGGGTAGAGAGGGCTAGTGGTCGCAGAGAGTTTTCTTTCTTCAAGATGTTTTCTTCTCGAGTGCTGGATCCGGACTGAATCTGCGCCGAATCGGCGCTTCTTTTATACGATTTTCGAGCGACCACTCCCCTTCACCCCGCACTCTTCCCCTTGACTAAAATCTCTTTATTTCTATCTCAATCTTACATTCTACAGCAAAGAAACAATGTTCATTACTTACTTACTTATTTTCTAACATCCAAACATCATTCTCATCGTCTGCCGGCGCAAAACAGAGTGAGGAGCGCGCGCGAAAGATTTCAATATTTATATGACCCCGTCCCCCGCTTCCGCATACCGCGGATTCGCGGGAGTCGGGGCCCCCCTCGCTCGCCTGTATGCGCCGACAGGGACAGTTGCACTGTCTCTTTCTAACGTTGATTTCTCTTAAGTTCCTCCCCTTTTAATGAGATACTGAGTCTAATCAGGGTAAATTCTAACTGGAATTATGTAAGCTAATCGTGTTATTTACTTTAAAATCTGATGAAACTATGTGCTAATTTAACTAGGGAAATGTGTACCTATCTAACTGGGGTAGGAATCTCAAGGGAAATCACTTAAACAATGAAATACAAGCCCTATTCTAACTATTTACATAACTTATGTACTAGGCCCTAATCCTAATAAGAAATTATGGCTTTATTCAAAGTAGAAACTTATCCTATAACTAAAACAATACAAAACAATGCAAAGTAAAGCAATTTGATAAAAACTATGTACAAATGATCGATTCATATTCTGTCGTGCACATTTCTCCCGCCGTCGTAGCTCTGCGATCCAACAGGTAGCACGACGATCCTCTTGGTTGGTCTTCGGAGGACGTGCCCGTTGCTGGTCTCGACGTCCACGATCCTCACCTCGCCGTCTCGCCCTGGGTAGACTGCGATGATGCGTCCTCTCGGCCATGTGTTGCGCGGCAGGTTGGGGTCGCAGATGAGCACCAGGTCGCCGACAGCGGGTGGCGCGCCGGTCGTGCGAGGCTCCCGCCGGTGTTGGAGTAGCGGCTGGTACTCCTTGACCCAGCGGCTCCAGAAGACGTCTGCCAGGCGTTGTGCGCGCCGCCAGTGCTTGCGCGCGGTGAGGTCGTCTGCGGTGAACTCGCCAGGTGGTTGGACGTGCGAGTTGGGTCCCAACAGGATGTGGTTGGGTGTGAGCGCCTCGGCGTCACCGCCCCGTGTGTCAGTGGGCGGAGATTTACTACGTTCGCCTCGGCGGCGTGCGTGGTGAGATGCACGCGCCAGAGGCGGGTTATCGGCGGCCGGGGACGCGGGCTTCTCTCTTCTCGGCTTGCATCGTCGACAGCGCTTGATGACGTCACGCACTGTCGGTCGTATCTTCACTATCCATGTTCTTTCTCGTAGCTCGTTCACTACGGTCTCGATACCGCCGTGGTGTAGCCGCTCGTGTACGTGTTGTATGTACAGTCGCGTAAAAAGATGTTTCCCGTCGAGTACAGCCGGGCTCGCAGTCTCTTCGTCGATGTCAGGCGAAGCGTGGATTCTTCCCCTGAGGCACAGAACTCCATCTTCGCCGACCACTACTGATAGCGCCGATAGCCTGTCTCCAGGTTGAGGCGCCGCGCCACTCTTCACTCGACGTAAATCTTCGAAAAAACAATCTTCTTGTACCGCTTTCCACCACAGTTTTTCGGCGCGAATGAGATAGTGCGCCTCGATTCCGATGATGTTGCTATCTCTTTTCTTCACGTTCTCTGTTTCAGTCTTGCATGTTGTCTTATCAGTGTTCTTATCGGAGTCGTTTTTCTTGTTTTCTCGCGTTCGTTTTCGCTTCGTAGCCAACACTGTTTCATTTTTCTTACGCCTACATAGGTCTACGAACTGTAGCACGCGTGCCGTAGCTCGTAGCAAGCGTGTGAACGAGGAAAAACGCTCGACTCGAGGGAGGTGAGCGTGGTCAGGTCGCTGGTGGGTGACGAGACCTGTCTCTCTTTCTTCTGTCTTCGGAACTTCTTTCTTGGTCTCTTCGATGTTTCGAGTGTTCGACTTGAGATCGATGCAGTCCGTCGTCGCGTCGCGTAAGATTTCGTGCGTTTTCTCTGTTTCTCTCCCGCCGATAACGACGGTGGCGACACGCGGGTTGGCGGCGAACTGCTGTACTGTCGATCTTGTCTCGAAGCGTCCGTCGGGCAGGCTGCAGCTTGTTTTTTCTGACATTTTCAATACCAGCTGCTCGGGATCGCTCTTCTCTGTCGGTTTTTCTACTCCAATCGATTCCAACTTGAAATAGTTCGTAATTCTCTCTACGTTGTCTTCGTTGTTTCGAACGATGGTTAGATGTCCGCAGAAGGTTTCTGGATACGTCATGGATGAGCGGCAGCCGTGAAGGACCCATCCCAGCTTCGTGTACGATGCGACGGGTTTGTCTTTCCGTCCCGCTCGCACCGCGCCTGAGATAATTAAATCCCAGTTGTCTTGCCCGATGAGTAGCTTCGGATGCGCCTCTTCGTATACCAGCTCGTCTCGAATTTGATTCAGGTGCGGGCAATCTTCGATGTCTCTTCTGCCGACCCTCTGTGTAGCGAAGTCGAGCCCTCGCACGGTGCGCGCCCCGCGTAGATCGCAAGTTTCGTCTGCGTATTTCCCGCGGATTTTCAGGTCGACGCGCTTGCTTTTCTGGAACTGTAGCTCTGTCCCGCTCACACCACGGACGCGCATTGGATCGGTGGGCCCGTCGACGTCGAGTTCTTGTGTAATTTTCTCGTCGATGATGGTGATTGTAGAGCCCTCGTCGAGTAGCGCGAACGTTTCAACTTCATTTCCGTTGGCTGCGGTGAGGACTACAGGAACGATTTTCAAATAAGCGCGCCGTGCGGTGCCGTTGCTCGCCGTGTTATTCGTGTCTTCGTACGTAGAGCCGACTTTTTCGCGATGCGGCGGCTCTTGTGTGCGACGCGGTGGTTCTTCGCTACGTGGTTCTTCGATCTTCGGTCTCGACTGATGAAGAAGCTTGTGATGCGATATGGTGCAACCCTGATGACCACATACCTTGGCTCTGCAGTCGGCGTGGCGGTGGTTGTTGCGCAGGCAGCGGAAACAAACACGACTTTTCTTCACTATCTCCCACCGCTCGTCCGTGCTGGCAGCTACGAATTTCTTGCAGTCAGGTAGGTTGTGTGGTCCGTTGCAGGCTGGGCAGCGTAGCGTGTTCACATTGAATGTTCTTTCTTGCCTTTTCTTCGATTTTTCCTCTGTGACGGTCTCAAGTGAAGCGTAGGCGCCGCATTTGTCTGCTTCTTCGTTCAGGAAGGTGGCCAGTCGCTTCAGCTCAGGAACGTCTTCTTTGTTTCGGGCGGCGAAGTCGAACCATTTGCTTCTGATGATTGGAGACAATTTTTCAATCACGTTTCGCGCCATTTCGGGATTGTACAGGTAATGGATTTTCTTCAGTGCTTCTACGGTCGCGACGATGTTCGCTATCTTGTTAGCGAACACGATGAGGTCGCGTGGGTTGTCTCCTACCTTCTGAAGTGTTCTGATCTTCTCCATTTCGCCCATGACGATAGCTTCAGGGCGACCGAATCTTCTCTCGAGCGTGGCGATGATGACGCTCGGCTCCGGGTTGGATAGGAGCAGGCTCTGGACCGCTTCTAGCGCGATGCCCCGGAGACTTTTTCTTAGTCTTGCTATGTTCTCGGTGTCGGAGAATCCTCTTGCCGTGTCTTCGTACGCCGCTTTGAATGGCAGCCACGCGTTCGATTGTCCGTTGAAGATAGGTAATTCTTGAATGTACTTCGGCGCCTCCCTCGTAACAAATCTCATGGCCTGGGTGATGGCCGCCGCCAGTTCAGAGATGTCTTGACGCGCAGGCCGGGGCTCTTCGTTGCCCTGGTGATCACCGCGGTGATCGCCCTGTCCTCGTCCATCCTTCCGTGGCGCTTCCCGCTGCGTGCGGGGCGGGGGTGACGTCGCTCTTCTTTCTTCTTCTTGTTTCTTCAACCATTCTTCGACTCGAACGGAGGATTCTTCTTTTTCTTGGTTCTCTTCTTCTTCGTCCGACGATTCAGCTTCTGCATGGATCTTCGCTAGACGAAGCTTCGCGATTTCTCTGTCTAGCTCCGCCAGGCGCTCCCTGGCCTCCAGCTCCGCGAGGAGTTTCTTGCGGGAGGCGGTAGAACGACGTGACGGTGCTCTCGACGGCGCTTTTGACGGCGGCTTCATTGTCTCTTGCGACGTCGCAGCGGTGCCCGACGACGTAGCGGCGGTGCCCGACGACGTCGTGTTCGTTGCCGTCGTGGTGGTTCCGGATCCGGTGGCGCTTGACTCGGCGCTCGTAGTTGGGTTTGACGCGTTCCGCGACGTGGTCTGCGACCCGTCGCCCTCTCTACCAGACTGGCTGCGTGTGGTAATCGGCATCTTCAATTCTTCAAAAATCTCTTCAAAATCTCTTCAAATTTCTTCAATATCTCTTCAATATCTTCGTAGGTTCTTCTTGATTCGGCTCCTGAAGGACCAAATGTGGAGCGTGGACTGTAAGTAGGGGTTTCGTTTCTTCAGTGAAAATGCCGATGCGGTTTTCCAAATGTGAGCCAGGCTGGAGGGTGGGGCAGAGAGGGCTAGTGGTCGCAGAGAGTTTTCTTTCTTCAAGATGTTTTCTTCTCGAGTGCTGGATCCGGACTGAATCTGCGCCGAATCGGCGCTTCTTTTATACGATTTTCGAGCGACCACTCCCCTTCACCCCGCACTCTTCCCCTTGACTAAAATCTCTTTATTTCTATCTCAATCTTACATTCTACAGCAAAGAAACAATGTTCATTACTTACTTACTTATTTTCTAACATCCAAACATATCATTCTCATCGTCTGCCGGCGCAAAACAGAGTGAGGAGCGCGCGCGAAAGATTTCAATATTTATATGACCCCGTCCCCCGCTTCCGCATACCGCGGATTCGCGGGAGTCGGGGCCCCCCTCGCTCGCCTGTATGCGCCGACAGGGACAGTTGCACTGTCTCTTTCTAACGTTGATTTCTCTTAAGTTCCTCCCCTTTTAATGAGATACTGAGTCTAATCAGGGTAAATTCTAACTGGAATTATGTAAGCTAATCGTGTTATTTACTTTAAAATCTGATGAAACTATGTGCTAATTTAACTAGGGAAATGTGTACCTATCTAACTGGGGTAGGAATCTCAAGGGAAATCACTTAAACAATGAAATACAAGCCCTATTCTAACTATTTACATAACTTATGTACTAGGCCCTAATCCTAATAAGAAATTATGGCTTTATTCAAAGTAGAAACTTATCCTATAACTAAAACAATACAAAACAATGCAAAGTAAAGCAATTTGATAAAAACTATGTACAAATGATCGATTCATATTCTGTCGTGCACAGGCTCGGTGGCTAAACTGGTAAAAAGCAATTACCAGTTAAGATAATATTTTTTCTTGCAGTAGGTAGGTACCCATTACCCAAACTTGTCTTGTAAACTTTTGTATTTACATCAATCAGAATAAATTAACAGACTAATCATACAACCAATCATCAAATCAAATCTGATTTGAATAAAACGAAATTCGCAACGACTCGCATAAAAAATTAAAGTTTCATTTTCGAATTTTATATCGCCCGTAAACTTGATTGAGTCCCAGCAATTTATATCTCACCGTCATGTCATTCTAATATTACGAGAGATAAGTGTACTTTTTGCAACCATAAGCAGCAAGGCTGATTCAGTGTTTATAGGGTGTAGAGCATCTCTGTGATGGGGTTGATGTTAGTCTGCCTGCATATCGTCAGTCGTTTTAGGAGATACAGCCGTTCAAAGGTGAGTTATGGGTGCAAAAAATGGCCGATCAGCAGCAAGGCTGATCATATGATACTATTGTAATATGCACTGAGGCTATGTGAACAGTACAAAAACTGACGTGGTTCATCAGTCGGTTTAGGAGATACAGCCGTTCAAAGGTCAGTTATGGGTGCAAAAAACGGCCGATCAGCAGCAAGGCTGATCATAGGATACTATTGTAATATGCACTGTAGCTAAGTAAACAGTACAAAAACTGACATGATCCGTCAGTCGGTTTAGTAGGTACAGCCGTTCAAAGTTTCAAAAATTAATGGTAATAAAAAAATAATAATTTCCCGAAAGGATGATCATAGGATATTATTGTAATATGCACTGTAGTTATGTGAACAGTAAAAAAACTGACATGATCCGTCACTCGGTTTAGTAGGTACAGCCGTTCAAAGTTGCAGAAATTAAAGGTTACAAAAAAAAATGATCTCCCGAAAGGATGATTATAGGATATTATTGTAATATGCACTGAGGCTATGTGAACAGTACAAAAACTGACGTGGTTCATCAGTCGGTTTAGGAGATACAGCCGTTCAAAGGTCAGTTATGGGTGCAAAAAACGGCCGATCAGCAGCAAGGCTGATCATAGGATACTATTGTAATATGCACTGTAGCTAAGTAAACAGTACAAAAACTGACATGATCCGTCAGTCGGTTTAGTAGGTACAGCCGTTCAAAGTTTCAAAAATTAATGTTAATAAAAAATTAATTATTTCCCGAAAGGATGATCATGGGATATTATTGTAATATGCACTGTAGTTATGTGAACAGTAAAAAAAACTGACATGATCCGTCAGTCGGTTTAGTAGGTACAGCCGTTCAAAGTTTCAAAAATTAATGGTAATAAAAAAATAGTTATTTCCCGAAAGGATGATCATAGGATATTATTGTAATATACACTGTAGTTATGTGAACAGTAAAAAACTGACATGATCCGTCACTCGGTTTAGTAGGTACAGCCGTTTAGAGTTGCAAAAATTAATGGTTACAAAAAAATAATGATCTCCCGAAAGGATGATTATAGGATATTATTGTAATATGCACTGTATTTATGTGAACAGTACAAAAACTGACATGATCCGTCAGTCGGTTTAGTAGGTACAGCCGTTCGAAGTTGCAAAAATTAATGGTTACAAAAAATAATGATCTCCCGAAAGGATGATTATAGGATATTATTGTAATATGCACTGTAGTTATGTGAACAGTACAAAAACTGACATGATCCGTCAGTCGGTTTAGTAGGTACAGCCTTTCAAAGTTGCAAACATTAATTTTTACAAAATAAAATAATGATCTCCCGAAAGGATGATCATAGGATATTATTGTAATATGCACTGTAGTTACTATACACAGTAGCTATGTTAACACTATTTAAACTGACATGATAATGTCGGTCAGTTTAACAGTTATTACCGCTAGTTAAAAAGAAACTTGCTGCTAAAAATTATTAGAAGTAGTTTAGAGGTTATGAGTTTCGTTAGGTACTATTATTGAAAAGTGAATGTTCAGAGTTTTATCTCTTTGATATTTTCCTGATTTGTATCTCTGACTATCCCCTGGGGAATATAGTCAAAAGCACTATGCTATGTTGTACTTGTAATGAACATCATTCGTCAATCAGATTACATACAGTCGTTCAAAGCTCATGGTTGCAAAAGAATAACGATCTCCAATAAAAGGCTGATTATGCGGTGTAGCTATGTAAGTACTGTTAAACTGACATGCTAATTATGTCAGTCTATCAGTAGTTATCAAGGAACATACTACTCGTAGTCAAAGAATAATTATATACATATACTAACGTAAACCGTAGTCTTAATCACTGCTAGCAGAGAGAGGTGAGTTACGATTACGTTGAAAAAATCAAGGGGCACAACACAACCGAGGACTGTGCCGAAGGAAATTATAGAGTGAAAATTTAGTCTTACCTTTTTGGTAGTTAGATATGATCCGAGCATACCTCGTAGGTAGTCAACAGTAGGTAGAATAACTTGGACAACATGAACAACTCGGTCGACTTCTAAGTCGACGTCGTCGTTGTTGGTTGTTGGTTGTTGGTGAGTTGTCTACAACTCGGACAACTTGGTCAAATGATTTGACTTGTTCAAGTTGTTCATGTTGTCCAATTAAGTACTTTCGACAACAAAAGATCTCGGACAACATGAAAAACTTGGTCAACTTGGACAACTCTGACAACATCGACCGACAGTTGACCAAATCGTCAGAGCTGTTTATGTTGCCCGAGTTTTTCATGTTGTTCGAGTTGTTCATTTGAACACCGCGACCACGATCAAGTTCTCATAGCGATATTTTAGCCATCCCGGGTCTTCGAAACGATCCTGGGATTGTTTCATAAAATAAATAAATTAAGACTTGCACACAAATTAATCTTGTGAAAAGTGAAAAATGAAGTTAGGTATAAACCGGAGATTGGATATTCGGATGCATATTCATGCATCGGAATATCCGCTCTACATGATCATACATGGTGATTTAAGATTCCATTACTTTTAATTTTTCTGTGTGATGGATGAATCTGTTAATTTTTTTGGTACCTATTTTGTATTTTTGTGTGGCAATAAAATGCATTTTATTTATTTCTTTTTGTTTTAAAGGAGTGAAATAAAGCTAAACAGTGTAAATTTTACAATCTTTAATTTTTTTACACATAATTTTTTATAGTTAAGGATAGGATCTTTTATTTTACTGCAATACAACTTTGACTTGACTTTGTGGCAAATCTGTTATAAATTATACTTATTGAGGTTTTTTTTAATGGTACTTTAGTCTTTATGGGTTTTTAAATTAGTCGTTTGTATTTTTTAAATTAAAAGTTTCCTTGATTGAGAAAACATGACGAGAACGCCACTGAACGGTAAAATAAAATTAGCCCCATCGTGGTTTTTAATCAACACTAAGTAACTCTGATATAACAAGTATCTGATACAATAAAATTAGACCAGGTAATCTAAAATAAAATGATTGTAAATGAACAGAAACAATATTTTTTTACAATATTTTCAGTGATTATTTCTTTCAGACAAGCGTGGAAAACATAATATAAAAATATATTACTATTACTAATTTGTAAAACGGCATCACGAGACTTTAGTCTCAAGTTTTTTATTATTCTTCTTTACTATCTTCGTCCCCTGACGAAGACCCTTCTAGGAAGGCAGAAAAATCTGTGAAAATAACAAAAGTAGCATTAAGAACTTGTGAACGAATAGATGAAGAAACAATGGGAGTAAAGTGTAGTGTATGCGATTGAAAAGCAGTCGTTTAGGAGTACCTAATATGGGTGAGTTAAAATTGAGTGACAGGGGTTAGGAATGGATGAGAGCGTTGTTCACTGAAAGAAGATAGATAATAGCTGACTAGGAATGACAAAGATATTCTTTGCTCGTTTGGAACTGTAGAGAGGATGAAAGAAAGCAAAACTTATTTACCACGAGTCTGAAACTGAAGAATGGGCATGAAGAAATATACGGATGTCGGTCAGAACCGAGGTACCCCTCAAAGACTAAGGCGTGATGGTATGTGATGTTATAATATATAAGGTTAAATTTAATTAGTTGGCGAAACTTAAGAAACGCATTTGGTATCTGTTACTAAGTAAAATTACGTGATAATGACCCCCCGCTTGATCATATGATTTTGAGGTCAATGTCCGCCCGCGCCACGCATCTGCACGATAATAATAATGTTGTTGTTCATCAATACCAATTATAAACATTGATTATGCAATCATTAACAAGTGACCTGGTTCAGTTTCGCCAACTAATTTAAAATAACCCTATACAACGTGTTAATGAATTAACGCAAAACCTCATACACCCCAACTGATTTATATCAAAATAATTAGATTGAAACAATAATTTCATTATTTTTGTAGTTAAAATTTAAAGTTATTCGCATTTTAAGTTTTGAGGCAAAAATGATTTTTCATCATTTCAGCAATGAATGAAAGCGCTAACGTACTCGTGGATACATTTTAATAATCTTGTTTTGGTAGTAAGTAGGGTGGGTGTGCCCGTGGGGTGGGTTGACATCGGGTTCAGTAAATTTAAAATTTTACAAAAAAAATATTTAATATTTTGAAAAAAATTACCTATGTTGAAACCGTGATAATTCGATTCGGCTCTCGATTCTAAACAAACTACTTTCTAGTTTTGCGTTAATTCATTAACACGTTGTATATATATATATATATATATGTAAGCATAAAACGCGATCTACAAAACGTACCGCCATCTTTAGCATCTGCGGTTTCATCAACAGTTATTGTTATGTCTGTAACGGTGTTCGATAATCCATCACCTTTTAAATCAGAGCGGAAGATAACATCCATCTTCTTCTTTTCAGCCAAAATCAATGGTTTGTAGAGAAATAGGTGTCCGTTGAAATGGCACCATCTATACTGTAGGGTCTTTTATTTTGCTGCAGTACAACTTTGGCTTGCCTTTGGGACAAATACTCATTATTATTAATCATTATTTAATTTCGTATTTTGAGACTTTGGTCTCAAGGTTTAATTATTCTTCTTCAAAACCTCATCAGTGTCTAGGAATGTAGAAAAATCTGTGAAAATAACAAAAATAGCAATAAGCACTTTGTAAACAAATAGATGAAGAAACAAGAGAGAAGCGTGTACTTTGAGGAGCATCTAATATAGGTGGGTTGAAATAAAGTGATAGTAGGGGTACGTTATGGATGAAAGCGTTGATGCGTATGAAGAGCGAGATGGATATGAAGAAATTTATGTTTATGAAAGAAGCAACGAAAGAGGAGTGTCAGAACCGAGGTAGCTGGCGCTCGGTAGTCTCAGTCAAGGACACAGGCATGATGATATTTATGTATGTAGGTTTATATTTTGCATAAAACGCGATCGAAAAAAAACTTACCACCATCAATAATTAACTTCCACCAACAATTAACGGTGTTTGAAAATCCATCTTCTTTTAAAAGAGTGGAAGATAACATCTACCTTCTTCTTTCCAGCCAAAATCAATAGTTTTTAGAGCAGTAGGTGTCCGTTGAAATACCATAATCTATACTATAGGATCTTTTATTTTGCTGCAGTACAACTATGGCTTGCTTTTGCGACAAATCGGTTATTAACATTATAGGTACTCATTAATTCATTATATTAATCATCTTTAATTTCGTATTTGAGCCTTTGGGCTCAAGGTTTTCTTATTCTTCTCCACTATCTTCATCAGTGTCTTGGAAGGTAGAAAAATCTGTGAAAATAAGAAATTTAGCATTACCTAAGCACTTCTGAACGAATGGATGAAGAAACAACGGGCAACGTGTACTCGATCAAAAAGTAAATGTTGAGGAGTACCTAGTATGGGTGGGTTAAATTTGAGTGAAATTTTAATGAGTGAGAGCATTGTGGACTGAAAGAAGATAGATAATTGCGACTAGGAATGAGAAATAGATTCTCCACTGATTTGGCACTGCAGAGAGGACGAATTTAATACGATCCCAAGAGAAAAAAAAACGATGTTAGACGCAAAATGAACAGAAGTGGGTATGAAAATGTATTTTTGTAGAAGAAGCAATGAGAAAGGTGTGTCTGAACCGATGCATCTGGCGCTCGGTACTCTCTTCGTACCCTTCAAGGACATAGGCGTAATTTGTATGTATGTAGGTTAATAATGAAAAGCGATCTAAAAAACTTACCACTGTCATTAGCTTCTGCAGCAGCAGCATCATCAGCAGTTATCGTTACGTCAGTAACGGTTTTTGGTAATCGATCTCCTTTAAACCAGAGCGGAAGGTAGCATCCATCTTCTTCTTTCCAGCCAAAATCTATAGGTTGGAGAGATGTTGGTGTCCGTTGAAATGCATTCGACCAAATATTTGATATGTATTTGGCTCGCAAAATTTGTTGCTCTAGCTCGGGTTTTGATGGTGGTAATACTGAAGCATCAAACGTGTTGAGGTATTTGTCAAATCGTTCATTTTCTTTGGCAGGACTAAATCTTTTTAAAAATATTTTGAGACGAGCTTCATTTACTGTGGACTTTGGCACACCATATATTTCAGAAACAAACTCTTCTATCTTCTTGTTCAATTGGCTATGTATAGATTGGTCAGTGCTCAGTTCGATAAGGGCTTTTTGATATTGTAAATTTTTAGACAAAATACTCAAAGGTCTTATCTAAACCAAGTGACGGATTATCTCAGTTTTTATCGTGTTTACATAACTACAGTGCATATTACAATAATATCCTATAATCATACTTTCGGGAGATCAATTTTTTTTTGTAACCATTAATTTTTGCAATTTTGAACGGCTGTACCTACTAAACCGAGTGACGGATCATGTCAGTTTTTTTACTGTTCACATAACTACAGTGCATGTTACAATAATATCCTACAATTATCCTTTCGGGAGATCATTATTTTTTTGTAACCATTAATTTTTGCAACTTTGAACGGCTGTACCTACTAAACCGAGTGACGGATCATGTCAGTTTTTTCACTGTTCACATAACTACAGTGCATATTACAATAATATCCTATGATCATCCTTTCGGGAAATCATTATTTTATTATTACCATTAATTTTTAAAACTTTGAACGGCTATACCTACTAAACCGACTGACGGATCATGTCAGTTTTTGTACTGTTCATATAACTACAGTGCATATTACAATAATATCCTATAATCATCCTTTCGGGAGATCATTTTTTTTGTAACCATAAATTTTTGCAACTTTGAACGGTTGTACCTACTAAACCGAGTGACGGATCATGTCAGTTTTTTTACTGTTCACATAACTACAGTGCATATTACAATAATATCCTATGATCATCCTTTCGGGAAATTATTATTTTTTTATTACCATTAATTTTTGAAACTTTGAACGGCTGTACCTACTAAACCGACTGACGGATCATGTCAGTTTTTGTACTGTTTACTTAGCTACAGTGCATATTACAATAGTATCCTATGATCAGCCTTGCTGCTGATCGGCCGTTTTTTGCACCCATAACTGACCTTTGAACGGCTGTATCTCCTAAACCGACTGATGAACCACGTCAGTTTTTGTACTGTTCACATAGCCTCAGTGCATATTACAATAGTATCATATGATCAGCCTTGCTGCTGATCGGCCATTTTTTGCACCCATAACTCACCTTTGAACGGCTGTATCTCCTAAAACGACTGATGATATGCAGGCAGACTAACATCAACCCCATCACAGAAATGCTCTACACCCTATAAACACTGAATCAGCCTTGCTGCTTATGGTTGCAAAAAGTACACTTATCTCTTATACTATAAATTCAACAGCCACATCAAAATGAAACGAATACAAATTCACATTTACCTTCGTGCCTAGACCACAATTAAGGGGTTTTTGATTTAACAAAAACTCAATTAAATGTTCCGAATTGGGAATTACTTTGGGTTCTTTCACTCAGACAGACCATTAACCCCTTAACCTTTTCAAAAAAGGCTGGAGATTACATAAAAAACCCTGTTTGTGCTAAAAAACAGAACTTTTTAATAAGAACTAAATAATTCTGGTACCTTTTAACTCCATTTGAAATATCAAATCGATCAATTTGGTAGCCATCTGCGGTCTTTGAGGAATTTTTTTCTTATCATTTTTTTATTTATTGCAATTGGATTCTAATGGAGCAATCAATCAATTATGATTATCAAAAAGTTTGACATTTTAAATATACAAAAAATTCCAGAGGTTTTATTTTTTCTTACGTTCCAAACCAAAATGTATATGTTATAAAGGAAAACGCCCAATCCCGTTTGGCTTCAAAACAGGAAAATTTGAATTTGAATTTAAAAAAAAAACCAATACAGAAAAGGATAATTTCCATTTCCTTGGGAAGCACGATATTCTTGTGTATAATTTCAGCTATCATACGATTTGTATGTGTTTGTTGATCATACACATTCGCCAGCTGCGAAACGATCTGAAACGAATAAACTTCGTCACGTGGGCAATGTCTTTTATACTATTTCAAATCAAATTAAAAATTGAAAAATTGTCCCTTAAGACGCAATAAGTTCTGTTGAAGAATATTGCTCTCTGGGTACAGTAGGCTCGGTGGCTAAATTGGAAAAAGCAATTCCCCGGTTTGGAAGATTGCGGGTTCATATCCCGCCCGAGAATTAATTTTTCAATCTTTAATTGGAGCCAAATAATCTATTTAAAATTGTACAACTTAGGTACATGACATCGTAAATACTCAAATTAGGAGCCAGACACATGTTATTAATTTAATACCCTGTAGGTAACGCAATATTTAATGTTAAGTCTACTAATTAACGAGGGTTCTAAATTAAAGGATGGGAAGGGTTAAAAGGGTTAACCTTGGAGTAAATTATCACAAAATTAAAGCTTTGTTTAAGAGACTGGTCTAGAAGAAAAAAAAAACATTTATTGTAAATAATAAGAGATCCCCACTCCGGTTTTTCGATTAAGGAAAACATCGTGAGAAAAACTATATGCTTTCAAGGCAACGGATTAACTGTCACACTATCTGTACACAGTTTGTGACTTACTATTCAAATGTGGATATTTACAAAAATGTAGTACGTAGTACATAACCTTGACTATCTCCCTGGGGAAAATACCTATATCTGAACATACGCTATCACCCCATGTTGTCCTTTGGGAGTCGTACGAGGAATTGTTTACACCAAAGTGGCAGCAGACCGGCTGGAAGAGCATTTTAAACTTTATACTTACACGAGCTTTTACCCGCGACTTCGTCCGCATAAATTATATACCAGATTTTAAGTCAGATGTTGCGCTACCAAACAAAAAAGTTTCATCAAAATCGGTTCAGTAGTTTTTGCGTGATACTCGAACAAACAAACACCCAAACAAACAAACAAACAAATAAACAAACTAAATTCTTTTTTCAAAAATTTACAGTTTTATAATAGTCAAGATAGTAAACCAAGTAAACCCGTACAAACCCATATTTAAAATTTTGCATTTATCTCGTTCTCAAAAACCAGGTGATCTTTTTTTTTCACAGTTTTAGGGCAATAGGTAATTAACATGAAACACACTTCAAACACGGAGTAAATATACGCTTTGAAAAATTTATTCATTCATATTCATTAAGTCATTTATATTGTTAAATCTAATTAAAATTAGTGCTTCGGTATTATTATTATTAAGATACAAGCCTTCCGGGAGATGTAAAAAAGTGCTCGATTAAAAAGTACAAGGCCTTGCAGCGCACTGCATACAAATTACTCTGGCTCAAAAAGCTATGTATATTTTTTGTCTTTCTCGCGCGTATAGTTTTTACCATCTTCTTATCTCTCTCTCTCTCTCTCTCGCTTCAATCTTCTTGCACACGCTGCTCTCCCCCCGGCTGCCGCAAATAGCGCATGAATTTTGTTTGTCGCACTATCTCTATACTTCCTTCCTCTATGGCAGAAACAATTCTGACATCTTCTTATAAAAAAAATTGTATATTCTTAAATTTTTATAAGAAGATGACATAATTGTTTCTGCTCCTAAATTGTACTTGAATGTAATTGAAAAATCCTGAATTGAGAAACCTCCTCCTTTTTTTGAAGTCGGTTAAAAAGAAATGTAAGTGTTTAAAGTTAAGATTAGATTCAGAGTCAAAATAAAACTAAAACCGTCCTCTGCGCTTGTAATCTTTGATTTTTGTAATTTTTTGCTAAAATTAGCTTCCTAACCTTCTAAATGTATATCACCTGGTTTAATTTAGAATATAAAGTACCTTCTACGTCTCTTGTTGCATCTCACAGTGTCATTTGGAAGCTTGCTGATGCTTGGGCTCAGGAACGATTTCATCGTATCCTTTTCCAAGTTCAGGCGGCGACATTTTCTTTGTATAACTGTATACTGTATCAATGTTGCTAATGTGTAATATTATGATGGTTATTATGAATAAATAATTTACTGACTTTACTTAAAGACACTAGAAATGCATGTCTTGATTGTGTTTAACAAATTTCATTGACTTTAATCAATGACATTCTATAAACAGATGGACTTCGCAACAGTGCGCTATAATATTAACAACACCACTAAGGGTCAATTCACACGTACCACAACCACACCACGTCACAGCGACAAAATGTGGTCAAGCTGTGGTTACGTGTGAATAGTGTCGCAGCGGCTTTTTGCAGTTGCGTTGTGGTACCGACAAAATGTCGATGTGGTTGCGTTGTCGCTGTCGTTGCGATGTGGTAACCACGTGGTCATCTGCAGTTATACTCCGGCTTTCGTAGAGGAAACACGGCTTGACGGCATGTCGTGGCGATGTGGCCGCGGTGCCGCCGCCGATGGTGGCGTTGCCGTCGCGATGTGGTTGCGTTGTGGTCATATTACACAGGTGGTTGATAACAACGGCAAAATGTGGTAAGTAAGTACGTGTAAATTGTAATATTCATTTTCAATACAAAATATACGCCCGACCACATGGCGTCGTTGTGGTGTGGTTGTGGCTGTGGTGCGGTTGTGGTACGTGTGAATAGACACTAAGTTACACCTAGTTATTTTACATTACTGCTTTGTAACCGAACACATTTGAAAGATTTGAAAGGACTTGATGTCAGCGGCAATGTATGACAGCTGAACATAACTGATGCATACAAAGGTGACATTAGAAATATGTGCCATTTTTTGGTTTTGTTATTGTATACCGTGGTCAGTCTATGACTGTGTATAATGGAATAATATTGAAAGTAGGACGAAATCCCATTTGTATTAAGCGTGCTTCGAAATTCTCGCAATTACATCCTCTTAAATAAGAAAATTTTATACCTCGATGCCGAGCATTCCATTAGTCCAAACTCCAAAGAAAGTATTCACTTTTCCTCTAATTCTTGCACCAAAAACCTAATTAAAGGTCCTATGTAGAAAAAAGGAAATCTTTTCGACGAAATGCTGTAAGTCCAAGCAGTGGATTTAAGGCAAGATTTGAAGTTAAATTTTCAAACTGTCTTCGTAGCGACGCTTGCGGTTAAAGAAAACGTTAAGTTAAAAAAAAAGAGAGCTCCGTTTTTTGACTTGTCATGAAAATGTCAGGCGTGTTAGTTAGGATAGATTAGAGGTTCCGTAGGTTATTGCGTTAAACTGACTTGTTTGCTTAGAATGGTATTTAAAATGAATTATTGACCGTCATCGGAATTTCTTCTTCAGCGTATGCAGGTTTCCTCACGATGTTTTACTCTTCCGATGCGTATGTAAGTCTAAACTGAAAAAAATTCGAGCCAATTAAGAAGTATTTTCTCTTAATTAGCACCAAAATAATTGAAATGACGTTATTATTGTTTACTAAAAACAAAAGATGGTAGTTGTAACAACACGCCGAATTCATTTAACAAAGTTATCTTAGTCAGAGAAGTCATGATGTTGACAGGCTGGATTCATAATGTATGATTATCAATTATCATAAACAAGATCTTGGTTGAAGTAAACAATTTTTTTTTAGTGTACACTGATAAAAAAGTTAACTTGATTCAAGAGAGAAATTCTTGAACAAAGAACATCATTTTGAAGAATATTATAATCTTGAATCAAGAAGAAAAATGATTAAATCAAGTAAAGTTCACATCAAGAATAATGTCTTAGATCAAAAATTTTCCCTCTTGATTCAAGATTATTAAACTGTTCAAAATGATGTTCTTGGCTCTAGAATTTTTCTCTTGAATCAAGTTAATTTTTTAATCAGTGTACCAATCTGCATTGGGTATGCATGGTGGTTTATCGCCCATACAGATGCTGAGGGTAGGCCTTTGCCTGCAGTGGGACGTATATTACAGGCTGTGATGGTGATGATTTATGGGCATAAACCTCCTCCCCATTTTGCCATCCTTCTTCTCCATTCTCCATTCCATTCTCAGTCCTGTGCCACAGTATAAGAAAGAGTATCTATTACTAGATACAGTACGGACACTCCCTTCCTCCCACCAACTTTTTACTTCACCCCCTCTATCGCCCTCTGGTAACCGCGCACTGGTTCCTCCTTACCTACGAAGAAGACTTAAGGCTCAATTTCGTTGGTTTCGCATGTGCTGACGTCATCTTGTCAATTTCAAATTTTAGTATGCAGTGTCTGGGATGCATAAAAACATAAATAAAACTACGACTATAATACGATTTATTATCTTATGAGACATACAAGAATCATACTACACATTTGAACTTGTTCAATACTAGGTAATTAAGTGTTATTACCATACGATTAAATGGAAGAACCCCTTCTGCCATTTACTTGCCCAGCAGTGAGATGTGAAATGGAGAAGCAAAAGCCAAAAGGCGATGTTTCGAATTACTTAAGTTCTGAAATAAAAAATTCAAAAATATTTTTAGGTAATTTAGTCAATTATCGTCACAACCGATCGTTTCGAAATGTTAACGTTCCCCTTTTGAATATAATATCTGTAAAACCTACCCTTTTCCTAACCTTAATATACCAATTTTTACCTAATTGTAAACAGAAAATTTAATTTTAAAAGGAACCTTAAAAACGTTTGGCTTTCCAATTAGGTTTTAAAGGGTCCGGGGTCCGTTGGAAGCCTCAAGAGAATGCAATAATAAAGGACCTTTATTAATAAAACTTTTGACTGGACTTGTCAGGGGACTAAACTTTAGTCTCTTAGGCTCCGTTTTTTAGTAATGCCGTATTAAAAAAGTTTTACGTTGCTTTCAACTATCACAACTAATTTTCAACTGCGAATAACGATTTTTTTTCTTTGAAACAAAATAAAGAATGTTAATTTTTGTGTCTGCAAGTGAAATTTTATGTGAATTTTCATTTCATGTTTGCTCCCATAGTAAAAGTTGTTCAGTTTGACGGTCTGAACTGCCCCTAAACATTTGAAAAGTGTTTACAAAATCACTACTAGGGTGATTTTGATATTTCCCTACTAAATACTCGTATGGGAATTTAGTTTTGCGTTTTCTGAGAGCTTTAGTACCTCGGTTGACTCCATAGATACTTATGTTCCTTATCATTATCAGTAATAGAATCAAATGGGATGAAAAAAAGTTTTGTGAAAATTGTAGATTTTCTCGATGACTGTAATTTTTTTTTCAAAATATGTGAATGCAGAAGTAAAATGCTCCAAAAGTTAGGGTTAGTCTCCTAAGAAAGTTTTCTGGTACCAATATTTGTGTCCCATCTTAACTTTCCACCCTGTATTATCCTAAGTTATAAGAAGAAATTATATTTTAAGTTGTTATAAAATATTTTGTTAGGACTTTTCAGGACTGACCATTGAACTTGGCAACCATTTAGATTTAACTTTTTTTGTCGTTGAACTCAACAACCAAGGCATATATCATAATATTAAATTTGGCTCTGTTTTTCCCATTTATCTTATAACATAACAGTTATTGGCCCCGATTCGGACTGTGCCACGACTAAACTTAACTAAATTTATTCCTGTCACTTACTAAAATAAGATTAAGAAAAGAGACAGAAAACCAACAGCTGACTTTAGTGCTGTCAAAGTGACGTTACACGCCCAAAATAAGATGCCATCATAATGTACGCCATCTTATTTAAGGGGCGTCCGCCCGGTTGTAAGTAACTTTGTAACCATTTTATACATTAACTATGGCACTTTTTTAAGCAGAAAACAAAACTGAACAATCTACAGGATATGAGAAGTGATGTGGTTTTTCTCGAAATCTATTTTAATTAATAAAACTGAAGAAAAACGACTCCAAAGTCACCTCTTTTTTTCCAGTTGTAACCGTTTTACTCTTACATTGTTGATCAGAAGAATATGAAAATTTACAATATTCTTCACAATACAATATAAAATGATGCGGTTTTCTTATTTTTTGAAAATTCATAAAAAATCATACAGGTTTTCAAAGCAAACTGAAAATTCTAACCGGAGCCGCGCAATTGAAGCGGGATGGCTAATTGCAAAAGTTTGCTTGTAAGAAAGAGAGCCTTGCGGATGGGAGGAGTAGCCTTAAGGCGTTTTTGGGCGTGTAACGTCACTTTGACAGCACTAAAGTTAGTTGTTGGTTTTCTGTCTCTTTTCTTAATCTTATTTTAGAAAGTGACAGAAATAAATTTAGTTAAGTTAAGTCGTGGCACAGTCCGAATCGGGGCCATTAAGTCATGTTACATCTCTACAGCGATAATACGTTTCGACGCGGTGCTGGTAGCGCCAAAGGGCTTCAAGTTCCAATAATGAAAAAAATAAGTTGTAAGTTTGAAGCTGTCAATAAAAAATCTACCTCGTTTTGAATTAAAATAGCACAGCATACTCTCACTCCCTTTTAGCCTTATTCGTAAGGATCTACTGCTATAACTTACTAATGTAAAAATTAACGTTTTGTAGATTAATGGAAATTTTATCAGATAGGACAACGACAGCTCACGGAAGAGGGAAATGAAAAATGATAAAGCTTTTAAAGCAATCGACTGGAAACTAACCATTAGGTGATCCATTGAGGCAGAGGCATAGTATAAGAAAGAGTATCTAGTATAGTCTATCTAACATAGGATGGTGATTATGACAAATCGTTTTAGAGATGTGGCACGTCAACTTTTACTGATATAACTGCTTATACTATTACGGTATTAGCCAGTGGCGAGCAGTCTATATAGAGACAAAGACACTGTCTACCCTGGTAAATTAAAACACTGAAGCATTCTTAAATCCTAATATACTTACAACCAAACTTCAGATCGATTTAGATTTCGGATTAAGTTATATTGGTACAAAATTAGTAACATCGCCACCTCTTTTCATTCATCTGCAACTGCGCAATGTATCGAGTTCGCGCTGCATCAGCACCTGCGTCATAGAGTTGGAATCAAAAGCTCTAAAATTATGCATGTCTGCCTCGTAACGTACACGAGTACAGTGTAGTAGTGTTGCTGTAAATACTTGGCTCACATTGAAACAAAACACGCACACAAGCCACAAAAAAGACAGAGTCTAAACCAGGCAGAGAGCCAGCCGAGCAGCTTGGTATTATGCGAAAATTTTAAAAGCTGCATTGTTTCTTTAAGGATAATTCCACACATGTATTATTTTATTGGATTTGATCAGAAATAATAAAAATACAAAAAGTAAGAAATGAAGGTAAAAAGAAACTTTCTTTTTCAACGTTTTTTCTTCTTGCTCTATCGTAAAAACGGTTATATATACAAACGTTAAAATTGGTGTGATTATAGTGCAAACTCTAGAGTATAACAACAAATAATAAAACTGGCAAAGTGTGAGTCGGTCTCGTGCTTAGGGTTCTGAGAAAAACTAAAATTGTTGTTATGTTAATATATTGTTCGGGGGCGAGTAGTCCGACTCGCACTTAGCCAGTTTTTTATTTTATGTCTACCCTATCCAAAAAGTCTGTGCTCGCGCCTGGTATTAGGGGGTATTAGGGGGTGCTTCATACCACCTTTAACAACTTTCACTATGGAACTACGAATAAAGAAATCTACGGAACCAACATCGTATTCGCGAAAAAAAAAAGTTTTACCACATATTTGGGTCTCCATATTCTCTATATTGTAGCCTCTGTAATTTTCTATGAAAAAGCCTTTTCAAAATCATCGTTTATGAAAAGGGTAAAAATGGTTACACCATTTTTCCTCTCATTTCACAAATTCTACAAAAAATCACACAAACACTTTTTTCAGGTGTTTTCATTTGTGTAGACTGTAGACCAAACAACACAGCTTTTTCTAAAAGGATCAATGACTCTTCACACCTAAACATATTTCTCTATGAGTATTTTTATTCAAAATATCTGCTTCTAAAGTAGACACCTGACATTTAATTATTTTTTACGGCCCTCCCACATTTTCTCTCTCTTACGAAATTCCTTTATAACTAGAGATGATATAGCTCTAGAATTATGTAAGTATCCGAATATTAAATAGTAAATAATATCCGAAAATTTTACTATAATTATGGAATATCTAAACTATTATAAAACTGTAACAGAAGTGTGTCTGTACATTGAAGATATTTACAAAAAAAAGATTACGATATGATTTTTAGATGTCCCTTATTCCAAATCACCAATTTTTGGATTTTTTGTCTGTCTGTTTGTTTGTTTGTTTGTGTGTTTGTTTGTTCGAGTATCACGCAAAAACCACTGAACCGATTTTGATGAAACTTTTTTTGTTTGATAGCTTATCATCTAACTTAAAATCTGGTATACAGGGTGTTAGGCGCATCGTGTGCCAAATCGAATGGGATGATTGGAGGGGTCTTTAGGTACCTCAGAAAAAAAAATAAAAAATCCTGGCCCAAAGATTTTTTTTTAACTGACTTTCAATGGTTTTACTGACTGAGTAATGAGTATTACAAATCCCCCTGGGTCTATTCAAAAAAACAGCCCCCGGGAGAAAGGGATACAAGATAGATTTCACTACGTTAGAGTGAGAAAGCAAATTTTACCTGTATCAAACAAAGAACGGGAGGCGGTTACTTCAAGTAAACCCTTCAAAATTTAATTTTTTTACCTGACTGTGAGTGTAATTACCGGAAATACTAGTTTTTACGTCACCTATTGAATATTAGAAAATTGCGAATTATTACAGAAAAAAAAAAATTTGCGATGTTACTCATTTTATTTCATAACGTATTGCATACCATTAGAATGGGGACAGTCCAGAGATGTTTTGAAAAAATTGGAAGAGCATGATCACTTTTAGTTTTTTTTTTATTGAGATCGAAAGTTGACTATCACATTTATTTTAACGTAAAAAAAAAACTTTGGGGGGCTGTAAAAAAAAAAGTAGATGTCACTGGCGAGTAATTTTGGGTTCGATAGAAGCGCACACTATCACAGATTAAAGGTTTAACAAAAAAAGTTAGTTATACCCAACAGGTTTTTTTTAAAAAAAATTTGAATGTAGATTTTTGGCAATTTTCACCCAAAACCATTGAAAGTCAGTTAAAGAAAAATCTTTGGGCCAGGATTTTTTATTTTTTTTTCTGAGGTACCTAAAGACCCCTCCAATCATCCCATTCGATTTGGCACACGATGCGCCTAACACCCTGTATAATTTATGCGGGTAAAAGCTCGTTAGAAATACATTTTATATAGAAAAAGAAATATTCTTTACTAGCATTTGCCCGCGACTTCGTCCGTGTGGAGTTTAGAAAACCCCAAGTATCCTATGTTACTTCTAATACCTCCACAAATATGTGTACAAAGTTTCATGATGATCGGTTAAGTAGGTTTCGCGTGAAAGCGTAACAAACAAACTTACATTCACATTTATAATATTAGGGATTGTGAATCATAGGTAACTTATGAATTAATAATTAATGAATAATGACACTATTACTTATGGTACAGTTCAGCTATGTTCCGCCACATGGGCATACAATAGTGGGTAGCATTCATGCAATCACTAGGTATCGCTCACGTTTTGCATATAGGATGGAATGACGAATCAAGTGCTAATAAAATAAGTGACTAAGTTTCACCTACAAAAACAATCAAAAAGAATGTTCCTTTAGTGGCTCACCTACAGACACCATTCTATTTATATTTATTATAATTGAGCTTGCTTTGAGCAAAAGTTATAAATAAACGTTATCTTATCTTATCTGTATCTAGTTAATGTACCTACTGTTTATTGTTTACCTATTAGAAACTGTGCAGATTTTTTTATGTCACCTAAAAGTCTCGGTAAATAAATAAATACAAATACAAAAAACGGGATCAAGTGGTCAGTTCTGAGATGGGAAACCAATGACTTACAGATTTTATCCATATCCGAAATATAATAATTGACACATCCCTAAAAATAAGTTACATTATAAATAAGGGTCGCTACAGACATGGCCACCTGCGGCCACTTGCATGCGACCGTTTCATTAATATTTTATAGCAGTGCAGGATTCCGCAGTGTTTATGCCAAGAACAATATACAGGATGGTCCAAATGGAGACGTACATTTTTTTTCAGTTTTCTCACCCTAATGTGTATCCGGAAATACCCCATGTATTTTTCTTAAAACTTCGTTTCTATTTGGAATTTGAGTACAGGGTAAATAAAAAAAATATATTCAAAATAATATCACATAATTAGCTTTTTGTCATCATTTTTTGACTCTACCACCGCGTCGGAAAGTGTTCCGTTGAGAGAAGATGTGGCCAGAAACTCTACAACAGACATCTTTTAAGACTGATTCAGTGATTTTATTCATCCTCATACTATTGGATATACGAGTAATTTACAGGATGTAAACTAATGCATTACATACTTAAGCTGTCATAAAAAACATCAATGGTGACTCGACCCAAATGTATGAGACTTTTTCCCTTTCTTAATGTTGTTCCCATAATTAAAGTTGTTCAGTTTGATAGTTTATAGAACCCTGATTAATGTGTAACGCATTTCATTTCACACCCACATAAATATAAAATAGTTATACTTACAAATTACGAGTTAGTTGGGACTTTAGGAGCCCTTTTGATAGTTAATTTCAATTTCACATGGATAATTGGGTAAATAAGGATTTGATGTAGCATACATACATACATATACTCACGCCTGTGTCCCATTGGGGTAGGCAGAGACAATAGATCGCCATCGGCTACGATCCTGACACACCTCTTTCGCCTCTTCCACAGTCATAAGTCGTTTCATACACGCTCGTCGGTTTCAGGTACATTTGATCTGACCCTTCTTAAGTACGCTGCCAATTTGGTCCGCATACGTTCGTCTTTGGCGACCCCTTTCGACTGTCCCATTCACACTCGCTTTTTATATAGGTAGTTATCTAAATAAACGCGGTATAAAATCTCAAACCTGTTAAAACGTAAAATTATAGTTGAAAACTTCTCGTAGTTTCTAACAATTATTATTTAGGACTTAATTGGTACCTAGTCGACAATATTAAATTAGTTCTAAATTTGTAATTAAATATTATTTGCTATTTAGAACTTTCAAACGCAAAATGAATTTGAAAATCCAGGTATCCAAAACTTTTGGGACGTATAAAGTTTATGTTAAGGGGCGTCCGTCCAGTTTTTAGTATCTTTGTAACCATTTTATACATTAACTATGGCACTTTTTAAGCAGAAAACAAAACTGAACAATCTACAGGATATGAGAAGTGATGTGGTTTTTCTCGAAATCTATTTTAATTAATAAAACTGAAGAAAAACGATTCCAAAGTCACCTCTTTTTTCCCAGTTGTAACCGTTTTACTGTTACATTGTTGATCAGAAGAATATGAAAATTTACAATATTCTTCACAATACAATATAAAATGATGAGTTTTCTTATTTTTTGAAAATTCATAAAAAATCATACAGGTTTTCAAAGAAAACGGAAAATTCTGACCGGAGCCGCGCAATTGAAGCGGGATGGCTAATTGTAATAGTTTGCTTGTAAGAAAGAGAGCCTTGCAGATGGGAGGAGTAGCCTTAATCGCCAGTGCGTGATAGCCCTTAAAAGCCGTAGGACTAAAAACACTTAAGAGGATATTACCGTTAGAGCGGGCGGTTCAATCAATTAAAGTCAATGAAACTTTTTAGACATCATTTAGAAACCAATATCTGTGCTTTAAATTTCGTCAAAATTTTTTTAAATTCATCTATAAGTGTATTTGAGTTGCTCTCAAACGGTGAAGGAAAACATCGTGAGGAAACCTACATTGAAAAATAAATTCAGATGCGTATGTGAAGTCGACCAATCTGCATTGGGCACGCGTGGTGGACTAAAGCTCTTACACCCTCCTTGAGGGTAGGCCTGTGCCCTGCAGTGGGACAAAAAGGTATAAAGGGTGTAAAATTAAATAAAGGGGTGCTTCAGACCGTCAAACTGAACAATTTTCTCTATGGGACCAATATAGAAATCGCGAAAATAAAATCTGCTGTCCCATACATTTCAATCGAGTTTTGTATGGGACAGCGGTTTTTTTTTTCGCGATTTCAGTGTTGGTCCCGTAGTAAAAGTTGTTCAGTTTGATGTTCTGAAGCACCCCTTTAGGTAAGTGTCCCATTTAAATTTCCCCTGTATAGGTTGTGATAATGATGATGATGATGATGATGTACTACATCTGACAGCACTATACAAGACCATTTGCTAAAGGTGGGTTGACCTCATTTACCTAACAACAACAAAGCGGCTAGACCTTCTAGAGTGTTCTTCTCCACATTAATTTCATTCTAAACCAAATCCTTATCTAATTAAATTACCTAAATGCTAATGGAATTTGAAATAAACATGACCCGTGAAAGCCGGAGTTTGCGATTTGTTAAAACCACTTACGCACATCTAAAGTCCACCTAATTCCTTAACAAAAGATGCTAATTAAATCCTGTTTCAGATCTTAGACCTGCCACACACATACCTACGGAATATCGCGTAAGTATCGCGGTCTCCAAGTTAGTTATGGCTCTGAAAACACAACATTATGACTGCATTCCAATACCACAGTACTAAATATACACATAAAAAGCCATAACATAAACTCATTTAAGTTATGTTAGTCCCACTTCCACTTCATGCAAATTGAAATTGAATTAATTCTGAACACAAACAGTTGAGACGGAATTCGACGTTACTCGAGTAAAGTGCGATCCATTATGCTCATTGTTATATTAACCGTGGCAGGATGATTAAATGTCAAACCGTAATTGAAAATGACAACCCAAAATAAGTGACATTCACTTTCATCAACGTCAGCTCCTTGCCCTCGAACGTAGAGAGAATAAAAGGAAGCACGTGTCTTGTCATATTAACTTAATAGCAAATTCGCTCTAGTTATAAAAGGAGATCGCTACCTATTGTTGTCCTTATCGACGTAACCTCTTTTTTGTACTATGACGGCAGTCTGAATCCGGAGTCAGTCATCTAGATTCATATAAATTGTATAGGATTTTATGACTATCGCTATCTCATACCTTGACACTGAGATCCCTCTACCAGCGTAAGCGAAAAATTCTTCGTTTATGCCCTCGAATTATTTCAAGTCGGCGTAATTATTATCACCTTTCTAGGCCTTACTTTATAACACATTATTATCTTACACATAAGATAATGAAAACCCCAACATTTATTATTATTTTATATAGCATCTAATTTACAACACCAGAAATACACACAAAATTAAAACAGTAGGTAAACCTTACCACGGAATATACATATAAGAGTACAAACATTAGTTGTAGGTACAAATTTCGAGTTGCAAATAAAAAGTTTTAAGTGTCTAGTTTTATTTTTTTACATTATATCACTGTTTTACAATAGCATAGACTGAACTGGTTGTATTTCAAGCTATTTAGAGTCCTAAATATTAATTTATTTTCATTTATTTCCAATGAAAAGTTTATTCGTTATTCATTCGCAATGAAAAGTAGTCTAAAACCTTGTTTTTTTCTTGATGTTTTATATATTGTTTTAAACTTGTTTTAATCTGTGTTTTTAAACACTTGATAAAAAACATGGTTTTAATTCAAAATGTTTTAAACACTGTTTTAAACACGTGTTTTAAAACAAGTTGTTTTAATCATGCCAACCCTGGCTCTTTACGTGCTGGCCAGTGCGATTATTAAGAGTATTGTATTGTATTGTGTATTGTACTAGGTATTCTAAAAATGGGCGAAATGATATTATTTTCCTCGCTGTAGTGAGGTGAAAAGTTGTGTGTTTCGCTCGGCTGCAAAATTATTCTGCGTTTCGAACCTTTGAAAATCTCGCATCGCTCAGGATTCTATATTTGAACCACAGGTTTCAATACAAGTACTCGCGCCAAAAATCAACTTTGCAGTCTTGCATAACAAATAACTATTTTCATTTTAATAATATAGTTAGATCGCAAATGGGCGTAAAATTTTCTTCAGGTTCAGACTAATGCGATGAAAATAATCGTGTCATTAGACAAATGGATCTGGAATCTGAAATACTTAGCGCGAAGGATTTCACTCGGGACTTGGAATCTGGAATGTACAGACGGAACGGTATTAAGAAATCCGAGCGTTGCTTCTGGCTCTTAATTGGTTTTTAGACGGATTGTACAAGGTGTTACAAAAATACAAATAATCATTTAAGGGGAGTGGTTTCAGATCATCAAACTGGAGTGCGATTTTTGTAACTCATTCGTTGAACTCAGCAGTTGTAAATGTATGAAGATACGCATCTTTCTACTGCTGATTTGACTTTCGAAAATCGCACTCCTGGAGTGCGATTTCTGAATCTCATTCTTTGAACTGAGCAGCTGAAAATGTCAATATTACTATGGAAGCCTGCGTCTTTCTACTGCTGATTTGGCATTAAACAACGTATGAGATTCAAAAATCTCACTCTTCATCGCACATTTCAATCATACTCGATGATTTTGAACTCAGCAGTTGTAAATGTATGAAGATACGCATCTTTCTAACTGCTGATTTGACTTACGAAAATCGCACTTCTGGAGTATGATTTTTTAATGTCAAATCAGCAGCAGAAAGATGCATATCTCCATAGTAATTTTAATAGGTACTTACAACTGCTGAGTTCATTGAATGAGTTTCAAAAATCGCACTCCTGAACAACATTCAATATTTATGCAATATCGAAATCGCGAAAAAAACTGATTTTACATACTATACTAAAAATCTACTGAGCTAATTTGCACAGCAGATATTTTTTTCACGATTTCGATGTTGGTCCTGTAGTGAAAGTTGTTCAGTTTGAAGGACTAAACAATCCCTTAAAAGTTTTAAATTTTAATTTTTACTTTTGTAACACCTTGTGTAGTAGACTGAATGATGTAACAAAATTAGCTGAAACTGTTTTGATGATCAGAATCAAACTAAATAAAGAACTTCCTCTATGGGACCAATTTCGACTCAAATGTATGGGACAGCTGTTTTTTTTTTTGCGATTTTGAAATTGGTCCCATAGAGAAAGTTGTTCAGTTTGATTGTTTGATCACCCCCTTAAAATACTTTCAGCTAATTTTGTTAGACCTTATACAACGTGTTAATAAATTAGCGCAAAACCTCATATACCCCAACTCATTTTTAACAAAATAATTAGATTGAAACAATAATTTCATTATTTTGATAGTTAAAATTTAAAGTTATTCGCATTTTAAGTTTTGAGGCAAAAATTATTTGTTATCTTTTCAGCACTGAAAGAAAGCGCTAACGTACTCATGGATACATTTTTATAATCTTGTATTGTTAGTAAGTAGGGTGAGTGTGCCCGTGCAGTGGGTTGACATCGCGTTCAGAAATTTTTAAATTTTGCGAAAAAATTATTTTATATTTTGAAAAAAATTACCTATGTTGAAACCATGATAATTCGATTCTGCTCTCGATTCTAAACAAACTACTTTCTAGTTTTGCGTTAATTCATTAACACGTTGTATTTAGCTCGAGTAGGTTTGCAGTTTTGTATGGAATAGCTGTTTTTTAGGGTTCCGTACCCAAAGGGTGAAAACGGGACCCTATTACTAAGCCTACGTTGTCCGTCCGTCCGTCCGTCCGTCCGTCCGTCCGTCCGTCCGTCTGTCCGTCTGTCCGTCTGTCCGTCTGTCCGTCCGTCCGTCCGTCTGTCCGTCTGTCCTACCTATTTAGGACTGTAACTTTTGAACCGTAATAGCTAGATAGTTGTATTGTATTTTCTCAGATTATGCGTTATTGCGGCGGTTATGTTAACAAATAATAAAAATGGCAGAAAGTTAAAAATTAAGGGGGGTTTTCAACAAGAAACTAGTTTTTATCAACGTTTTTTCTTCACGCTCTATAGTAAAAACAGTAATACATACAAGCGTCGAACTTAGTGCGATTATAGAGCAAACTTTACAGAATAACAACGAATACTAAAAACCGGCCAAGTGTGAGTCGGTCTCGCGATAAAGGTCCCGGACAAAAAAAAGTTTTTTTTCTACGTTAATAATGTTGTGTTCTGTGGTGGTGTGGTACGGAACCCTCGGTGCGCGAGTAACCCGACTCGCACTTGACCGGTTTTATTTTTGTTTTATTTGACTTTGACGGTCTGATCATCCCCTTAAAAAAGTGTCAACATATTGAGAAGGACCCTATAAATAAGTCTTACATTAAATATTCAGGATTTTAGGACAAAATGACACGTCTAAAGGAAGGAGCTAGCATTTTCCCAAAATGTTATTTTTCTAGAAATAGTTCTGAAAAAACCACCTGTGACGTGTGACATACATAATTGATTCCGCACGTATTTCGTTCTCCCAACTTCGTTCACAATCGACATTACCAATGCATTACATTACATTCGTTTACGTAAACAACAATAGTTCTAAAAACTTTAACATTAAAGTTCAATTTGGGCTGCGCTCAGAATCACTTAGTAAGTAAATGAGTCAGCAATTACTTAATGCAGGCATCTGAAGTCCATTTGCTTTTATGGCTTGTGATTTTCTACTCGAAATACTGTGGATTGCCGTTTTGTTTGTAATTTTCGTATTTTCGTACGAAAATAAGTACGAGTCAAATTCTAAAGTGCGATTTTTGAAAATCATACGAGCGACTTGGTAGTAGAAAATGTCAAAATTACTATGGAGATTATGCATCTTTCTACTGCCAAATCGCTCGTATGATTTTCAAAAATCGCACTTCTGTAGTGTCTACTAAACGTTTCTTAATAGACTTAGATCCCACAGCCAGTTTTGGAGATCCACATGTTTATGCATAGCATAGCATATGCTCACGACTATATTCCCCGAGGGGGTAGTCAGAGATATTCTGAAAATTCAGAACATCCACGTTTCACTAGTAGTACCGAAACTCCGTCCAGTGTGACGTGGAGTGAGCCCGTCGCCACTTGTAATGAACAGTAGGTACACATGCCTCGAAATTGAAGCATGCAGGTTTCCTCACGATGTTTTCCTTCACCGAAAATCCAATAAGTAATAAGTCGTAGTATATTAAGTCAATATACATGTTTATGCAATGATACATTATACCAGCGGAAATTACGTACTTTAACGATCGCGAAAAAAAAACTGTTCAGTAGAAAATGTCAGTAGCTACTCGACCAAAATGTATGAAAAGGCATCTGCCTTTTCGGGACTTCAAAGTTGGTCACATAATAAATTTTTTTCAGTTTTACAGAACGTTATAAGGCTGCCTGTCCATTGACGCGAGCTGGCTGGCGGAGCGGAGTAGCGAGGAAAATATTAACCAATCAGGAGCTCGGCCGAGATTTTATGCAATCCTGATAGGTTAATAAAACTTCGCTTCCCTGCTCAGCCAGCCAGCTCGCGTCAATGGACAGGCAGCCTAAGAAGGGTTTGAAATGCAAAGTAGTGCTTTTGCTTCGGAGACGGTTGTCGCCACTTGTCTTTCCGCTCACGCTGCTACAACTACTCATGCCCTCTCGCTGGCACCACGCCGCGCGCCTTAGGCTGCCTGTCCATTGACGCGAGCTGGCTGGCGGAGCGGAGAAGCGAGGAAAATATTAACTGATCAGGAGCTCGGCCGAATCTCGGCCGATATTTTATGCAATCCTGATTGGTTGATAAAACTCAGCCAGCTCGCGTCAATGGACAGGCAGCCTTATGGTGTTAGGTATGCAAATCATTTGCACTTTTAACCCCTCTTATAATATTCTGTATTCAGTTTGATGGTCTGAAGGACCCCCTAGAGTATGTAACGCATTTAAGTATGCACCCTGTATAGTAGTTTGCTGAAATTTTCTTCCTGTTTCCAGAAGAGATTTCATTTGCGAAAGAATCATCAAAATCAGTTCAAAAATTTTCGAGTAAATCTTCCACATTTGTACGTCCGAACATAATGTGGCAACACTACGTAGTGAGTTGCGGTTGTAATAGAATAAGTGGGTAATCACCAGATTATACATAATAAAACATGAGAATCAGTCTACTTTATTATCTTTTATTATTTTGACTCGACACTTACACAAAACACAATTTAAATGAACAGTAATTACAGTAACACACAAGTTATATTTAACTTTGGACAGCGTGACGTCCTAGCTGGACAAGTAGTAAGTAAAGAAATCATCGTCTCTCGACCAGACACGTCTTTTATAATAAAAACTGTCAATGGTGGACCAACGACAAAACGTGTGCTGTAAACTCGAAATTGACTTAATAAATAGTACCTAATTATGGATATTCATTATAATTCAAACACATAAGTAATATTAATTAACTTATTGGCTATGTGCATGACACTAGCGCCACACTAGAGCGGTGGAGCGCATGAACTATGTCGGCCAGCCGTGAATTATCTACACTATCTAAACTATTATAAAACTGTAACAGAAGTGTGTCTGTACATTGAAGATATTTGGGTATTTCTTACGGAAAAGAAAAAAAAAATATTTTTTATTTTTTTACAATATTTTTAATTTTTACTCATGTATTCTAAAGTGTATCCAAAATAATGGTTTTCAATATATAAGGTCACGCTTAAAAACCTTTGCAAGGGGTTGAAAATGGGGTGCAAAGGTATGGTTGTGACATTGAGCAGCATGGCTGTGACCGTTGATGACATTTCAGCTTTTCTTTTGTCCCCAATACTTTGTGTGTTGTTTTTATTCGGTGGCATCTAAAACAATAAGAAATTCTACATCAGATAAACAAAGTCATTCGATCTCACAATATCCTCCACTGCTGGTGTCAAAAATAATTTATATTAGATACGTCACAACCATGCATTTTTGTCACAGCCATGGTCTCAAAAAGCCATGGTATCAAAAAGCCATGGTTGTGACTGCCTTGGTCGTGACATTTTCGTGCCGTGTCCGACATAACTTAAAAACTAGATGAGTTCTTTGCAATATCTTACTTTTAGCAGAAACTATTTAGTTTAGTTTACAATTCATTAAAAAAACACCAGCATTACAATTGTACTTACCTTTTATAATTCGGGCACGGCCTGGACAGGTTTAGATTGTCACTTTTCAAAATAAAACACAAAAACTATTTTTTATATTCACTTCGCTATTCACGCCGCCCGGGAAAGGGGAGGCCTAGAATGTTGCCAAAGAAGAAAAATATATAGTGATACCGGCTTTTAATTATCTTACGTTTCTACCGTTTTAGAAGAAAAATTATTTTGTGGCATGGCTGTGATAATTTTTTTTCGGACAAACTTTATAAAGTTTTATATTTTACACTTATTACCAAAACGAAACAATCAATTTATTTTGTGATAAGTTGAACGCACATAAAATGAATGGCAATGCATTTATTTCCAATAAATCGAAAAGGAATTCAGAAAAATTTTTTTTTTAGAATATTTCGGTGAGCGGACACAGCATGGCTGTGACATTTTGGTCATAGTTGTATGTGTAAATCCAACAGCTGTATATTTTATGAGTAATTAAGCTTTCAGTATAGTAAATAAAGTTAATTACTATTATAATTGGAAAAATAAACAAGAGTGACTTCGCCCAGCTAACCAATTCTCACGAAAGACACTATTTTTCGTAAGAATAAGAATTACCCATTTACAAAAAAAAAATTACGAAATGGTTTTTAGATCTCCCTGATTCCAAATCACAAATTTTTTGATTTTTTGTCTGTCTGTTTGTTTGTTTGTTTGTTTGGGTGTTTGTTTGTTCGAGTATCACGCAAAAACTACTGAACCGATTTTGATGAAACTTTTTTTGTTTGATAGCTTATCTGACTTAAAATCTGGTATATAATTTATGCGGACGAAGTCGCGGGTTAAAGCTCGTTATTTATAGTACTGTAAAGACTCTGTGTTTGTTCGAGGATCCTGCCAACACTACTGGACCGATTTTTATAAAACTTTTTATATTTAAAAGCTTATTATTAGACTTAAAAACTAGCTTATATTTTATCCCGGTACGAAGTCGGGAGCGGATGCGGACGAAGCCACGGGCAAAATCTAAATTGTATCGGAATTCTCATACAAACTTTTACCTCCGTTTTAACACCTTTGGGGGTTGAAATACAACAAATCTTTTTTAAGTGAGCATCTAGATGCCAATAGAAACTTCCATGCCAAATTTTAAGTTTGTAGTATTGACAGTTTTGGAGATTTCGTGTTTAGTTAGTGTGTGGTTTTGCATAGATTCAAGGATTCAAGCATATTTTCACTGCTTGGCCCGCAACAGTACAAATTTCTGCCACCCCGTGCGCTGCGAGCGACTTGACAGTTCCCAACACCCACTTCGCACATAGCCAATATCTCACTACGATTATAATTACCAATTTGTTACTAATTAGTCACTAAACTATGATTGTCAAGAACAGTTGGTTGCTAGTCGATGTTGCCAACTCGAATAATTCAAATTTATTGGTAATTATACTCACTATGACACGATCAATATACAATTATGCACGCAATATTGTTTTATAGTGTAGCTGATAGGTACGTACGTATACGTATACGTATGTATACGTTTAGGAGGGTATAGAAAATCGACGGAATCAAAATTTTTGAATCCTGCTGCCAATGGGTTGAGGCAGGCTTTGGGGTGGCAACCCACCTTTCGTACGAATAATACTGGAATATGTATCATTGCCTTTATATTTTTTTTACAAATTGCAGAGCACTCTAGCTCTTTTTACATCGGCTTACTGACTCCGGGGCTTAAATTTTAATCCATGATTCTATATTCATGGGGCATAGGAATGAATGTCATGCATAATTGAATACACGCTTTGGTTTTTGTAACATTTTAGACATGGCTCTGATGACATGAAATACGCGAGCGGTTATCCGATTTCCTAAAATAAACTCGGTTTTGATTAAAGGAATTTGAGGGTTCTTTATTTGAAGGTTGTATTAATAATCAAGACTCCGATTTTTGAGAGTCACATCCTAATTTGATTACAAAAGAGATGCCGTACTCTGTGGAATTAATGACCCTTGTATGAATTAGGGTTTGTGACCACAGCTTGGATCCGGTACAAAAAATAAAGGCTCAGCACAGAGTACCTACTATAATACTAATAGGAATCGAGATGGTAACAATTTTGTTTTTGTATCGGTTTTTGTTTTCTAAGAAAGTTTTTTGAGGGTTCAATACTGGTAATTCTGCACTCATACATTTGTCTTTTCATTTTCAGAGAGGATATAAAGTTTAGTACAAACCGGAAACCGGAAAGAAGTAAGGACTTCTAACTGTAGGATCAAAGAAACTGTAGGAATTAAGTTTGGTATTCGTCGTAATAATAACTTTGAATAGGTAGTTACTGATGTTATTTTATCATCATCATCATCATCATCTCAGCCGATGGACGTCCACTGCTGGACATAGGCCTCCCCCAAGGATCGCCATAACGACCGGTCCTGCGCTGCCTTCATCCAACGGGTTCCCGTCGCCTTCACCAGGACGTCGGCGGGGCCTACCCACGCTGCGCTTTCCGGTACGCGGTCGCCACTCGAGAACTTTTCGGCCCCACCGGCCATCGGTTCTGCGAGCAATGTGCCCCGCCCACTGCCACTTAAGTTTAGCAATTCTTTGGGCTATGTCAGTTACTCTGGTTCTTCTGCGGATCTCTTCATTTCTGATTCGATCTCGCAGGGAAACTCCGAGCATAGCCCTCTCCATTGACCTTTGGGTGATTTTCAGCCTTTTTATGAGGCCTTGAGTGAACGACCACGTCTCTGTTCCATTATGTTATTATGTCTTCATCTAATAGTAATATTTTCTTTCCGACTAAATTACTTTTGTCATATCCATTGTGTTTTGTAATACCACAAGAAATAGTATCATTGTTGAAATGAGACGGACAAAACTGAATATCATTTTCTATATCGATGTTAATATTACAATCTCTAAATAATGGAATTCGACAAAGGAATATTTCATTACAGACCAAGGAAAGAATACAAGAAAAAAAGGTATTTTTTTCCCTTACCAAATTGTTAAATGTTAGTGATGGGCCATTAGATTAGAGATTTGTGTGGATTCAGAACTCTTTCAGATAATTTAGTGAAGCAATTTCATGTACATCATCAGCTGTAGAGTACAGGCACAGTATAAGAAAGAGTATCTATTACATTAAATAATACGGACACTCCCTTCGTCTTCCTCCCACCAACTTTTTACCTCACCCCCTATCGCCCTCTGGTTAAGACTTAAGGTTCAATTTCTTTAGTTTCGCATGTGCTGTTGTCATCTTGTCAATTTCAAATTTTTGTATGCAGTATCCGGGCTGTGGTACAGTGTTCTTTTGACGAATCAAAGCGAGAAGGAAGATGCCTGAACCCTACCGCGTGGCGGGTCTTTGAGCACAAGACCAACTCACACTTGGCCGGTTTTTATTATTTGTTGTTATACTGTAGAGTTTGTTCTTTAATTACACAAAGTTTGACGCTTATATGTATTATCGTTTTTACGATAGAGCGAGAAGAAAAAACATTGATAAAAACTAGTAGGTACCTGGTATGAGGACCCCCCCAAAATTTTTTGTCATTTTTATTATTTTCATTCTGTTTCAACTATCTAGCTCTTACGGTTCAAAAGTTACAGACCTAAATAGGTAGGATAGACGGATGGACGTACAACGTAGGCTTAGTAATAGAAACCCTAAAAAGTGCAGAATAGCGCGGCCGCGCGGCTGGGCGACTGCCTGTACATTTTTTTCTTTGCCAGCGGCCGATCTGTCATTTTATCAAGTGAACTGAGAAAATGACCTACTTCTCCATAATGTCTTATCTGAAAGAAAATTAATTTTAATATCCTAGGTAAAATAATTTTGCAGACTCCACACCAACCAACCAACAAACCACAATGAATGAAACCACAGATCACAATGTATTAAAACTTATAGAATGGACCAGGAAAGACGCGTATTTCAGGGCCTCCACTTTAACTTTACTGGTGCGTATTCTATCTCGCTGTTTGTCCCATCTCTATGTAAATGCGGATTTCATCGACATGGATACATGATGAGTAGCAGTTACTTCCCGGCTATTACCGTTACATTATGTGCAATCGATTTTTTGTCGTAAACAAAGTTCGGTAACGTTGCTTTTGCTTTGGTAAGGTTTTGAGTTCAAAGGAAATATTTGATGTTGAATATATCGTATTGAATTATTCGTTTACTTGGAAAATCTTCCCTTCGGTTGTCATAGGCGATGGAAGATAAGGCTTTGTTCTCATTACTTTTGTGGGGCAAACTTATAGTTGTTTTTGAGTACTCCATAAAGATATACATGTACTATTAAAAGTGTTTCATACTTAAGGATCTGTTACTGTATAAGAAATTCAAAATATATCATGACAACTTTCTTTGTTTCAGGTACCTACCTAACCTACATGTCAGCGTATACAAAAGCTATATATGTCGCAGATCGCTATATATTGCCGCTATATATTGAACAAGCGTCACTCAACGTTCAACTAGTTGGCTGATTGTAAGCTAGCCCTTTGAACATGGCGGACGTAAAATCAGCTAGGTGATTCAAATTTAGTACGTGTCGTTCAGCAAAGTCGTTGAATGTTACATTCAACGACGTGGCCAGTTGTTCTTTAGTCATTCAATTGACTGTTGCCGTTCAACGAACGGGCTAGCTTTTCAATCAAATGGCAGATTTATGCAGATGGCTGCGACATATCGATCACGAGGATTAAAATAATAACTTCTCGTACGTAAACGTTCATCACGTACGAGAATAAGCGGCTGATTGGTACGTGCTAACTCTTTAGTAATCTGTGATTTGCTACATAGGTAACAACCAGAAAACAAGTAGAGCAAGACCTTGAATGCGCTGAAAAAAAAATTTTTGCGAAAGCGCTACTACACATTCCCGCACCCTCTCCCATTTTTTAAAGATGTTTGCCGGGTACTGTGCAAACATTGATTCGCATGTAGGGGTGTTCCGCGGCCGCAAGCTTTTATCAGACTCGGTGACTACTCAGAACATAAAAACAAATACACTACAGACAGACAAAACTTATAAAGAGCACAAAACACGATCACGTGACGCGATCGCCAGTAGAGTTTCCACTGGCCAAGTGAGCTGGTTTCTCCACGGGCGACGTGTAGGTGAACTCGTCGGTGAATGTTCACGCACACACCGCCACGCCTTGTAGTAGTGTCGGTACCTATATCGGTCGAAGCGCGATTGTTTGAAGCTTTGTTTCTGCGAGGTATTTACTTTTGAGTATTTTAGAGTGACTGCGGAAAATCCTACTAATATTATAAACGCGAAAGTATGTTAGTATGGATGGATGTTTATTCCGCTTTCACGCAAAAACTGCTGAACGGATTTTGATGAAATTTGGCATACAGATAGACCATGGCCTGGATTAACACATAGGGTACCTACTTTTTATCCGGGTAACGCAGACGAAGTCGCGGGCAATAGCTAGTAAAGTATAACTGATGCCAGCTGGTGTGTATCAAAATGGGCACGTCTAGTTATTCACAACGGTGTGTTGGTTGGTGCCTATGCTACCCTTATAATATGGGAGTGAATGTTGGGTATGGAATAAAAGGAACGAAAGTAGAGTGAATGCAGTTGAAATGCGCTCCTTACGAAGTATATGTACTTTGGTTGATCGTATCAAGAACAGTGTGTTAAGGGATTGGTGTAAGTTGAAGGATGATGCAGTAATTAGGGTTGAGAGGGGTATGCTCAACATGGACAATGGCGTAAGCTTATGTATGTATGAATTTTAGAGTATGGAAGAGCTGAGGTGGAAGATTCCTCAATTGAAATGGGAAGTACTTCCGCCAGGCTAGGTGTGATGCCTGGGGACCAGCCGTGGTCCTGATGATATTTTTCGGAATCTTGTATAATTTTAAATACTGAGACTCTGTGATAATTCTTCTTGTGCGATTTGTGTCTTGCATGCGATTGTGAACCTTAGTGTAGCAGCTTACGGGTTTCCAATGTGCCATCGCCAATTGTCTTATGTCTTATTTTTGCTAAGGAGACTGTTAGCGCCATCTGTTAGCAAGCATCTACAAGAGCAAATAACTTGTAATATAAAAACGATTCCTGTCGCAGCCCCGAAGTGTGAGCCCAGCTAAATAGTAGATTATGTACCAAGGGGATAAAGCAGTGTCTTTCATCACGGGCGCGATATTGAATCCCGAGCGTAACGAGGGATCCTAGGGTTAACTCCCGAGCGCAGCGAGGGAGTATAGAGTTAACTCCCGAGCGAAGCGAGGGAGTTAAGACTAGAATCCTGAGTGAAGCGAGGGGTTCAAGCTCGCCCAAGATGAAAACACGTTTATCCCCGAGGACCATACTCTACTTTTCACACCCTCCGCGAGAAAATAAAAAGCAATACTGTTAGAAACCCAGGGGAGCGTGTAAATTCTCTATGGTTAGAAACCAATTCTTTTATTCTAATAAAATCATAAACTCTAGTTTATAACAAAGTATTAGAGTTCAATAGTATAGTATTTAGAAAACACTATTTTATTAAATTCAAAGTGAAAGTAGATATTTGAAACATTAGACCAGGAGAGCGATTTTTGAAACTCATTCGCTGAGTTCAGCAGTTGAAAATGTCAAAATTACTATGGAGATATGCAACTTTCTACTGCTGATTTGACTTTCAAAAATCACACTTCAGGAGTGCCATTTTTGAAAGTCAAATCAGCAGCAGAAAGATGCGTATCTCCATAGTAATTTTGACATTTTCAACTGCTGAACTCAGCCAATGAGATTCAAAAATCGCACTCCAGTTGTGGAAAGAAAAAATATATACGGTCGAATTGAGAAAACTCCTCCTTTTTTGAAGTCGGTTAAAAATGTAATTTTTTTTTTACTTTGTTCGTAGCAATAGGTACAGAGATTTGCAGTATTCGCGCCTTTTTTTCTTTTTTTGTGTTCAATACTCGTGGTGGCCAGTTCGAATTTCGAATTAAGTTCTTTTTGGTGCAGGTCTCCATGATAAGTTTTCATACGAATTTTAAGTAAGGGTCGTAGTAAATATTAAATAATCTGTGGATGCGATTCCATATTCAAATCTCATTATTGACCAGCGGGTTATAATGAAATTCAGTACAATATTATTGCCCGGCTAGGCCCAGGGCTATAATGACTTGCTTTAGGTTCGAGTTACATGACATATAATGTTCCATTTTCGAGCGGGTGGTGTGAAAAGAATATTACTTGCCCGGGTCTAAGCCGGTAATGATGGGCGGATTATCCGGGGCAACGTCCGTCACACTACTTAATATGTAGAGTTATGTCATATTGTGCTAACATTTATTTATTAAGAAGCCGTGGTCCAGTGGCGAGTAACCTTTCCTGCCGTGCAGGAGGCGATGGTTCGATCCCCGTCCAGACCGACTCGTACCAATGAGTTTTTGGAATTTATGTACGATTTGTAACACCACTGGGCTTTTGGTGAAGAAAAAACATCGTGAAGAAACCTGCATGCTTCAGTTTCGAGGCATGTATTTATAAACAAAACTTTTTTATAAGTTAATAATTATGATGTGTGATGGTGTGGTACGGAACCCTCGGTGCTCGAGTACTCCGACTCGCGCTTGACCGGTTTTATTTCCTTGTAATAAACAAGGCTCTATTGGCTCTATTGCTAGTTGGTAAATGTCTACACCACAACGTCCGGAACCGGAAGTCAAACTTAATGGTATATCTATATCCATACCTAATACCATAGACCCGATAGATGAAGCGTGTTATTTAGGAATGAGATTCTGTTGATTATTGCTTGGCTTGCTTATACCCACAGGAGCAAAGCAAAAACAACCTCATTCCATTTATTATAAAAGCTGCTTCGTTTTCAGCAAAATAATTTATAGTACCGAACCTTTACACAAGATTGATAACAGCCATATGAACGAAATGGACACGTGTATACGAATAAGAGACTTGTGTGTAACTCAATACAGTTTATAACAGTTCGCTGATTGGAGCAGCCGTCCCAGTGAAGTGGCTTCGATTGGCAAGCTTGTTAGTTCTCCGATTTATGCTTTTTCTTTCAGAAATAGTCTTCAAATAATAATATGCTGACACTTTTTAAGGGGATGTTCAGACTCATACTAAACAACTTTTTCTATGGCACCAAATGCACCAATATCGTAATCGCGAAAAAAAAACAACGGGTTGCACTCCGGGAGTGCCGGCAGAAGTGAAAACTAAGAGATCTTACGTCTTACATCACGTCACCGTCACTCACCGTCTTACGAATTTTTTATCAGGGTACGTGACTTCACGGTCCTGACCCGAGTTTAACATTTTTTACCCATCCCAAAAAGTGCATAACGCCGCTAAAGAAGATTTCACTTAAAAAAAATCAGCTCTTCCATACAAAAATGCAAACTTACTCGAGCCAAATGTATGGGACAGCTGTTTTTTTTTGCGATTTCGATGTTGGTCCCATAGAGAAAGTTGTTCAGTGTGATAGTCTGATCGTCTCCTTAAAAAGTGTCAGCATATTAAGAAGAACCATGTATATAAGTAAAAAGAAAGTCGTCACGGAGGAGGTGCTGAATGTGAGCCTCAGTGAGGTGCAATGGTCCCAGGCGTCACTTCCTGTTCGGTTTGGGGGGTTGGGGATACGACGGTTCAAGGACACGGGGCTTGCGGCTTTTCTCGCGTCTGCGCATGGTGTAGCGAATTTAGTAACTCAGATTCTCTCAGTGAATGGTGATGGATTCTCTGTGCCGTTCGTAGACGCGGCTTTATCGAGATGGTCAATGCTCTATCCAGACCAAGTTGCACCGGAGTGCCCAGGGGTTCAGAGGGATTGGGATAGCGTGTCGTGTGGGGTGGCGTTAGCGGGGCTTTTGGAGAATGCGGAGGGGGCCGATTTAGCTCGTCTGAAGGCAGCTTCCAAGCCAGAGTCCGGGGCGTGGCTTCATGCGTTGCCGTCGCCGCAACTGGGCACATACCTTGACAATAGCACCTTACGAATAGCAGTCGCTTTAAGGTTGGGTTGTGACGTATGTGTTCCGCATCGTTGCGTTTGTGGTGCGATGATGGTGGTCACCACGCTTTAAGTTGCTGGGGTTGTGTTGGGAGACGGCCTCGCCACCATGCACTGAACGACATTGTTCGGAGGGCGCTTGTGGCGGCCAATGTTCCGTGTGCGCTGGAGCCGGTCGGTTTGTGTCGCACGGACGGGAAGAGACCTGATGGTCTCACCCTTGTACCGTGGCAGAGAGGCCGTAGTCTTTTGTGGGATGCCACTTGCGTGTGCACTTTTGCGGCATCTCACATTAGGGGTACTGTGCGTGCGGCCGGGTCTGCGGCAGAGTGGGCGGCTTCGCAGAAGCACGTGCGGTACGCAGTTTTAGAGTCCCAGTACTTGTTTGTGCCGCTGGCAGTGGAAACGTCGGGGACGTGGGGGGTGGAAGGAAAGGTGTTTGTGAGAGATCTGGGCAGGAGGATGGTAGAAAGTGGCAGCGATGTCCGCTCAGGGTCATATCTGGTGCAGAGGATTTCATTGGCCATCCAGCGCGGGAACGCAGCTGGTGTGATGGGATCCTTTGTGCCGGGTACGTTTAATGACGAGAGGCCCATTTAGAGTGTGCATTTCGGTTTGTAATTTCTTGTGACGAAGCTTGACGTGGATTTTTTTTGACTGTACTCCTTTGGACGAGGCATGTTGCCGAATTTAAAATAGATTGTTTGGATTTTTTTTGTAATTTATTATTGTAATTTGTGACATTGTTACGTAATAAATATACTTTATAGAAGTAAAATACTATCTTATTTGAAACGATGACGTGGTGGATTTTGACAGCCTAATTTTAGAAGCGATCAGGTCAGTTACGTCCTTTTCCCTGAACGTCCATTGCCCGAATTCCTTGTTCGACCATTTCCCCGAACGGACATTGCCTAGTACGTCCATTTACTGGTACGGACATTTCTCCTTACGTCCCTTTCCTTTTATAGACATTTCCCCTTAGTACATTTTCTGTACTAAAATTATAGAGTCCTTCTTAATATGCTGACTCTTCTTAAGGGGATGATCAGATCGTCAAACTGGACAACTTTCTCTATGGCACCAACATAACCAGTTATTATTTAAATCGATGCTCTTCGTAGAACTTCTCATATTATATGACACTTTACGCCACTCAAAGCCTCGCCTCAGGTTCAGAAGCTACAACAAAACTTGCAGAAAATAAATATTTCATAGAACGACATCGCTGCGAAATGGCAGATGCAATTTTCTATGCGGTTCAATTGACGACACTCTAGATCTCAAGGGATTGAATGTAAATGTGAGCCAAGTTCTTCAAACCTTATTTGCTGACCCGTAGCGCGTTCAATTCAATTCAATTCAATTCAATTATACTTTTTTGCACACTCGATTTTTAAGGCTAAGTACCCAAAGGGTGCCAACATGACTCTATTACTAAGCCTACGCTATTCGTCCGTCTGAGTCAATTACATTCTGTAAACATGGACTTCGCATCAGTGCGCTATTAACGGGACCTCAAAGATGTGCCTCGTTTTACATTACAGCTTTATGACCGATCACATTTGAAAGATTTGAAAGGACTGGAATGTCAGCGGCAATGTATGACAGCTGAGCATAACTGATGCATACAAAGGTGACATTAGAGATATGTGCTATTTTTTGGTTTTGTTATTGTATGACGTGGTCAGTCTATGCACAGAATGTAATTGGTCTGAGTTGAAATTTTCACGATATGTTATGTTACTAGCTGTTGCCCGCGTCCGTCTACGTGGACTTTAATAAAGTATTCTATGTGGTAATCAAGAAGATAATTCTAAGTATGCCAAATTTCATCCAAATTCGTTCAGTTCTTTTTGCGTGATTGAGCCACAAACTTACAAACATCGTCACAAACTTTGAAATTTTTGAGAAATCTGTAATAAGAGTGATGAGGACGTCACTGAACGGTAAAAGCACTATTATGTTAAAATTTTCTATCAAAAATATGTTTTACTAGCGTTAGCCCTCGACTTCGTCCGCACAAATTATATACCAAATTTTAAGTCAGATTATAAGCTATCAAACAAAAAAAGTTTCATCAAAATTGGTTCCGTAGTTTTCGCGTGATGCTCGTTCAAACACACAAAGCAAAAAACATTTTTTTTTTAAATTTACTGTTTTGTAAAAGTATAGATATAGATTAGTCCTGTAAGTAATAAATTATTTTAAATAAAAACACTGCTAATTTAAGTAAGTATCAACTATCTGTAAATAGTTTTGTTATAACTTGGCTCTGCAATGCCATGCTTGTTCAGTTAACAAGCAGTGGTATTGGATGGCTTTCTTTTATTCTCTCTATTCAGATTTTATATGCAATATCCAATGTCTTGTGCCATTTCTATGCAGCCTTTTCATGAAAATAATTGATTTTAAAGTCCTTATAAAGCTGACATTTTAAATTGAAAAGAAAGAATAAATATTTATTCAACATTAAAATATTCCTGTCCTGTATTTTCAAAAAAAATCAATCGTTATGTATTCAGATAAGCCTAAGTGAACCATAAAGAGTTTGCAAACAAAACAAAACAAAACCTTACAAAACTAAGTTAAGCAATTAGGGTGAAACGGGTGAAACCAGCGTGTCATTTCTCTGTGGGTGAAATCCATCCGTTCGGGCTTGAACTTTAGATTAAATTCAAATAGCCGAAGATAGGTTACGTTCTTGCAATAAATACTCGAACAATGGATCTAGTACTACCACAGATACATTTACTCACGCAAACTAAGGTTAATGTTACACATCAGAATGACGCAAACAGGTGGCGTGCGAGCAATATGAAGTAGCGCCGTTCGTCGGCCAGACGACTAAGGCTGCCTGTCCACTGATGCGAGCTGGCTCGGCCGAGATCGGCCGGGCTCCTGATTGGTTAATATTTACACAGCTACACAGCTCGCATCAGTGGAGCAGGCAGTCTAAGGCGCTGTCCTATTGCCATCGCTCGCGCGATCCTGCGTTCGTCCGACGAAAATCATTGGGCCACTGTGCGTTTAAACATACTTATATCTGCGGAATATCCTATAGAAGGTCGTGCTATCATGAGATGCGATCGAATTGTTGTATTTTTACTCCGATATAATTATGTTTAAACGCACAGTGGCTCAATGATTTTCGTCGGACGAACGCATGATCGCGCGAGCGATGGCAATAGGACAGCGCCTAACAGTAAGGTCGCGTTCAGACGACCCGCACCCGCCCCGCACCCGGCCCGCACCCACCGCGCACTCTCCCCGCGCTCGCCCCGCAGCCTTTAATTTGAGTCTTGTGACACCATAATTCTTGTATTGGATTTCGACGAGCGGTCGTGGGGCGAGCACGTGGCGGGTGCAGGGTGGGTACAGGCCGGGTGCGGACCGGGTGGGGGGCGGGCGCGGGTGCTCTCTTAAAATACAATACGAGATTTATTATCGTGTCATAACGTACAATGCATTTTAGGACGCGGGGTGAGCGCATGGAGAGCGCGGGTTGAGTGCGTGGCGGGTGCGGGGCGGGCGCGTGTCGTTTGATCGCGGCTTAACAAGTAGGGAGATGAAATTTAAACAAAATATGATGTAACACATGGGCTTATGAACAGGGTCCCATTGGCAGCCTAAAAGACCTGTATTTCCTCAATACCGTTCGTGGCAACCTCATAAACCACAAATCACAACGCAATTGGACCCCTTTGAACAATAATATACCAATATTATTAATTACTGAGCATGAAAGGAATCGATTTAGTGCGGGTGTCAATATTAGGTACTACATTAGACCCCAGCTGTCAAATACAGACTACTGTATAGACAGTGTATAGACTATTCTATATCTCATCTCAACTAATATAAAACTGCTTTGTTAAACTGTAACAGAACTGTGTCTGTACATAAAAAGTTTGCTCGCTGATGTTTCAACGACGAATTTAAGGTTGTGAAGATGTTTGCACTTAGAGAATTGCATTGATCGTCACGGGCTCTTGAACCACAATAATTTCCAATATCAAATCAACCCAATACCGAAGCACTACGCAAACGTGCATCAAAGATACTTTGAACCAATTATTAAATCACCAATGCAACGAAGCTCAAGTGAAGCCAATAGTCTTAAAGTAAATTGCAATAACCTGGAGCAATCTGGGAAAAGCAGAGTGTATTTACTTAGCAGTGACTGAAAGCTTCCGTGATTTGCTCAGTTTACAAAATTATTACTGTATGTTTAAAATTATTTATCAAGCGTTGAACCGATTTGCTACTATTTTAATATAAGGTGTTTAGGATGGATGTAACAAAACTTCCTATTAATATTTAAGGGCTGGTTTACTCTCAAATTAAAGATTGATAAAGTCGGGCGGCGAGCGGGTTTCGAACCCATGACCTGCCTATCCTTGTGTGAGTCAGTAGTTTGAATGAACTCTGTGGTAGATGGCACTGACGTCCCTTAAAAGACGATAATATAGATTGAAAATTTCGGGCCGCCCACAGCTCTGTTGGAAAGGAGCATGCCCCGGATAGGCAGGTCGTGGGTTCGAATCCCGCTCGCCACCCGACTTTTTTAATCTTTAATTTGATTAAGCTTACATGGCATACATGTAAAATCAATGAATTCGATTGGTTTACAGTTGCAGAATCGCTCATTAGTGTTAATCCTCCATTACATCTCTTGCTAGCTTTTACTACAGTGTGACATAAAAGAGTAGAAAAAAATGGAGGGCGCCACCTCTTTGTAAGAACGTCAAAATCACGTATAAACTGGCAAGACCAACTTACAATTCTAACTAAAATATTTCTGCCACCGGCATCGTTTTCTATTCTTTTATGTTGCACTGTACGTCAACAATACAAAAAGCGACAGCAGCAGATTTAATGGAGGATTATCTTTAATGACCGTTTCTGCAACTGAGCTTTAGACCACCAACTAACTTAACAACTAAAAACTTTAAATAAGGAGGCAACTTTGAAAACGCGAAATAAATTTAATCAGCTGTTTCATATAAAACTGCAGTACCTACTCGACTCACTAAAGTCGAGATAAAAATATCTAAACTATTATAAAACTGTAACAGAAGTGTGTCTGTACATTGAAGATATTTACAAAAAAAAGATTGCGATATGATTTTTAGATGTCCCTGATAGATTCCAAATCACAAATTTTTGGATTTTTTGTCTGTCTGTTTGTTTGTTTGTTTGTTTGTTTGTTTGTTCGTTTGTTTGTTTGTTTGTTTGTTTGGGTGTTTGTTTGTTCGAGTATCACGCAAAAACTACTGAACCGATTTTGATGAAACTTTTTTTGTTTGATAGCTTATCATCTGACTTAAAATCTTGTATACAATTTATGCGGACGAAGTCGCGGGTAAAAGCTTGTGTTTTATATTTTTCTTCTTGTAGGCTCCGTAGTGAAAGTTGTTCAGTTTGTTGGTCTAAACCATCTTTTAGAATTTTACTAGAGTGTTTTGTTACAGCCTGTAATATAATCATAGCTAAAGACTTTGTTAATATTCCCATAAGATTTGTTATCGTAATTGCCAGTTCTATTTTTTGTGTCATTCTTATAACTTTTGCCCGTGACATTAACTGCATTGATTTTTTGGGTCAATAACGTTTTTTTTCCTGATCGTACTGCTTAAAAAAAAGTTCGTTTTTCTTGACATTCATTAATTTTGAAATATAGGATAATTTATCAAAATATTATGATTCTTCTATACGCATACGCATTACACCATCTGTGTTGAACTAGTAGAAGTTTTTAGCGGTTGTCCGATAGACCGACACGCTTGGGGACGACGAAATAATTCTGAAATTATCCGAAAGGGGGAGAATACAAAACATTTTGCACGCTTTTGAGAACTAAACAATGAAGGGTGAAATATTATAGTAAAATTAGTTTTTGAGTGGCAATAGTAATTTTTTTCTCTGTATAAAGTTCTGTTAACAACCGACAGTTTTACTATGAAATGATACCTACTCTGCATCCATCGGACAACCGCCAAAATTCAAGTAAAATTCGTGTAATTTTGCAAAACTGTGTATATATTTAATAAATGCAATCCTTAGTTATTCAACAAACATAAATTTTGGGCAAGCAAAACCTGAGCTTGAGCCTGAATATTGAGAAAATTGTATGACAAAGTATAGACAAAAAATAGTTTATTGACCCTTTTAATGATTTCACTATGTTGAATCTCCGATGAACACTGCCTCCGTGGTCTAATGGTTAAGAGCATTGGGCTCTACACACGGAGATCGTGGGTTCGATTCCCACGGGGGACACCTAGTGATATGTCACTTTATGCGTTTTTCCCCAGTTGGATAGGACATTGCAGGTTGAATTACCTGATTGTCTGAAAAAAATTATGATTCCATGCTTCGGACGGCACGTTAAGCCGTTGGTCCCGGCTACTATCTTTGGTGGTAGTAGTCGTTACATGAAAACCACGACAGAGGCCGTAAGGCGGTCTGAAATAACTCTGACACCAGGGCTCTGCCCACACGATAAGAAAGACTATGTCGAATGTTGTATGCCGTGTGGATGTGAAATCCGCAAGCCTTGCGGATTTGAACCCGGATCCACACCATTGAGCGTATACAACGTGTTAATGAATTAGCGCAAAACCTCATACACCCCAACTGATTTATAACAAAATAAAATCATTAAAACAATAATTTCATTATTTTGATAGTTAAAATTTAAAGTTATTCGCATTTTAAGTTTTGAGGCAAAAATTATTTGTTATCATTTCAGCACTGAAAGAAAGCGTTAACTTACTCATGGATACATTTTTATAATCTTGTTTTGGTAGTAAGTAGGGTTAGTGTGTCCGTGAGGACATCGGGTTCGGAAAATATTAAATTTTGCAAATAAATTATTTAATATTTTGAAAAAAATTACCTATGTCAAAACCATGATAATTCGATTCTGCTCTCGATTCTAAACAAACTACTTTCTAGTTTTGCGTTAATTCATTAACACGTTGTGTACCTCACACACAACAACGCGCAACACACCACAGTCACTCTCGTCATATGAATAGATAAAAATAGTACCCTATATTATCTATTCAAATGCTCTCGTGTGGGTGTATACATAAATAATAAAACTTAACTTCGCACTCTAGTGGACATACATAGTAAGTCAGAAAGTTACTTTAAAATTTAATACACAGAAGCGACAAAACAAACATTATTTCTTTTTAAACTTCAAAAGAAGTGCGACAAAGGAACGTTTTTCTTCGTTCAAGCCACAATGACGTGTTGTGAAAAACAGGGAAAATTGAATTTTGAACGGAACAAGAAGCTCAAAAGAATTTATTTCTACAAATGTTACGTAGGTACCTTGCTGATACGATGAAGAGTTTGTCTCGTATTTTGTACTTAGATAAATAATTCGGAATGAAGTCTTTAAAATATAGGTAACACGCTACGCGATACAAATGAGAACAAAAATGCGACACAAAAAGTCTCGTCGAAAATTTTTATTTTGTTTAATGGATATTTTGACAAAGCTTATTTCAATCACTAGATCATTAACAAAGTTATAAAAGATACCCAATGCGTGAGGTCTACCCAATATCAAACTGTACAAAAACATGTATAATCATTCCTTACAGTCGCACACAGATTGCCATAAGAGTGACAGAGCTAAATTAGACGTTAATCTGTTACGTCTGTTAAACAAATGTCACCATTTTTTAAGCAAATTCAAGCAAAATTCTTTCTTAACGTAAGGAAATAGCTGAGTCTTCCAGCTGGAGGCCTGGTGACAAAATGATTCAAGACGGTTAACGGTTCCGTTTACTATTGACATTTCACTTATTCTAATGGGCGGTTGTCTTAAGTGTGAATGGATGTCAAGTAGCGTTTCTATGTCTTGCTTTATATTATTTATCTACCCCTATATTTCATCTTTGTGATCATAGATATAGTCATAGTCATAGTCATATATTTTATTGCTTCATATCATATGTTACAAAAGGTCTTACATTTAAAACATGTTCATGATATGAGCTCTGTTAGAGCACTGCAATATTACTTAAATACTAATTGCTAAATGGACACAAATTAAATTATAATAGTGAAAAAACAAAATTAAATAGTTATGGGATAGTCTCTATTTACAATTCTTTTCTTGCATAGCAATCATTAAACTCATTTATACTATAAAAACATTTGGATATTAACATCTCTTTTAATTTATTATAAAAAATTTGATCTTTATCAATTTGTTGCATATGTGTAGGTAGTTTGTTGTATATTGTTATTGCCATGTGATGTGTGCCTGATCTAACTAGGTGCAGTTTAGTAAATGGTAATGCAAGTCTATTTCCGTGTCGTAGGTTACGGGGCTGTGTATAATGCTCCTTGGCCTGTGTGAATAAATCTTTGTGTTTTCTTACAAATTTACAAATTTCAAATATATATAATGATGCTAGAGTAAGTATTTTTAGTTTTGTAAAATGTGGCCGGCAGCTTTCCATATCCGTTATAGTAACTAGATGAAACCATACCGTGGCCGCACATGAAACAGTAATAGTGTGACTTTTGCATACAAAAAGACGGTTTGTTTGGCAAGATGTCATCAACATTCCATAGGTTTGACAATGGTTTGACATCTTGCCAAACAAAAAAACCGGCCACGGTGACCGAACAAAAAATAATGTTTCCGTTTTTTTTTGTTTACATTAGTTTTTATAACTGGCTATCCCGCTCTCTCATTTCTTGGCTCCATCTTTCAGCGTAAGCGAAAAGTTTTTAATCTAAGTTTGTGATACACTGTTTTCTATGGAAACAATTAGGGTTGCCAGGTGTTAAGACCAATAAGCCGGAGAGACCACCCAGTTTAGCCGGACATTTGGGTGAAAAGGCCAGGGTATTAATTATTGAAGATTTTTTGTCTTAGTATTCGTTAATTTAACGAGAAAAACATTTTTATGCAAAACCAAGCTTTTTTGATCATTTACCATACACCGTCTTTATTCGAATAAAATAACAAAAGTGACATATAAAGTTACACAAACCCCTTTAATAAATAAAACAGAAAATAATTAATATTGGTTGCCAGATACCTGCTTTAAAGGCAGAATTTTCTTCAAAATTGAGTCTACTCCATTTGACCAGTGAAATGTAAAAAGCCTAACAAAAGCCGGATAAGCCGGACACCGTTTAATTTACCCGGACTCACATCCAAAAAGCCTAACTACGTCCTACTTTATCCGGACGCCTGGCAACGCTAGAAACAATGCGGGGTGTTACAGAAAGTTATTTTATTACTTATTAGTCTTATTACCTAATTTTTAGAGGGGTGAAAACGGGACCCTATTACCAAGCCTACGTTGTCCGTCCGTCCGTCCATCCGTCAGTCCTACCTATTTAGGGCTGTATCTTTTGAACCGAAAGAGCTAGATTATTGAAATTTTTACAGAATGTGCGTTATTACGGCGGATTTGCTAACAAATAATAAAAATATCAAAAAGTTAAAAATTAAGGGACCTCATACAAGGAACTAGTTTTTATCAACGTTTTATTCTTCTTGCTCTATTGGTAAAAACGGTAATACATACAAGCGTGAAACGTAGTGTCATTATAGAACAAACTCTACAGTGTGAGTCGGTCTAGTGCTAAAGGAGCAGGAGAAAAATAAAATTGTACTTTAATATGTTGTGGTGATGTGGTACTGAACCCTCTCGGTGCGGTACTCGCAGTTGAACGATTTTTATTTTTATACTGAAACAAGAAAGAATTCTCATGGGTTAATTAAAATCCGTTTATCTCCACTGTAAGTAGTAAATAAGAAACATAGACACAGAAACAAGAAAGATGCCTATTACCTATAAGTATTAGTATTTGATAGCGTTTTTACTACCCATTACTTTTGGATCCCTCGCGATCTTCACATAATCGAACCTAACGCGCCTTTACGAGGACTCTATGACGTCATAATTCCAGTCCTCTGCGAAGATTGAGGAATTGGATACGCCTCTCTTGTGAGAAAATAAGATTTCTTATTACGTAACATTTGGGACTTGAATGAATGGAGGTAATAAATACTAACTCGAACGTGTGAAGATGAACACTATACAGGGTGTTTGGAAGCTGGGTGCAAATATTTAAGGGGATGATAGTTTACTCCATTTAGAACATTTTGAGCCATACATGTCTTAGACGAAGTCTGATTGTTGATTTTTAACGAATATTTTTGTTTTTTTTTCTTTACACCCTGTTTTAATTATGTATCTTGGACAATTTTTATCCTTTGGGAAAGAATGCTATGGCAAAAGAGGTGACAAGAGGTGTACAATTAATTTATTATAGTAATCGGATGAAAGATGAGTTAAAAACTAAGGGTAAAAATGCAAACGGAATTAAGAAATCAGTATAAAAAATGCACCGTTTTGACTTTTTTGCTACGATTCTCTTTCTCTGTTAAAGGGGCACATTGTAAAACAAGGAACGTCTTAGATGTCCATACGAAAATACAAATAAAAAACCAACATAATTATTTTATCAAGACTAGATGTGCGCCAACTGCGATTACGCGACACATCGTTTAGATGAGGCATAGCTAATATTACCACTATAATCTAAAGATTATGATAAACCAATCGATATGAGGTCCATGACTATACGCCAACTATACGCTAACATTTTTTGGGGGCCTTTTTCCAATAGCTAGAGAAATTATGGTCTTTTTTGTGGCTGAAAAAGCTATGAAATGCACAATTTTACCGGAGTCTGCTAATAACAAATAACTCGGTGAGAATGGTCCCATTGACGCACAAAAAAGAGGATTCCGTTTCAGGACCTAAATTCTAGAATGTTCAATAGGCTATAAACTTTACGGTACCACAAAAACAATCGGCTAAAAGTTTTCCCAGACGAAAAATAAATAGGATACGTGAGCCAATGGACGCCTTTCAATATTTATTTTTGTAATCTATTTTGTTAGTAGCGTAGGTAACGAAATTGAAATGTTTTACTTTAGATCGACGAAAAATGTATTGTTTTCTCACGTGTGATCTAGAATTTTCTGTTTATCATGTAGGAGTTATCGATGGAAGAGTGGTTTTGAGTTTAAAGTGTTTAAGAGTTGAAGATTTGCTCTCGCAGGTTTGCTTAGATCAAGTAAAAGAGACATATCTTAGGGTTCTGTACCCAAAGGGTACCAATGAGACCCTATTCATAAGCCTATGCTGTCTGTCCGTCTGTCTGTCCTAAAGGACTGTAACTACAATAGCTAGACGATTGAAAATTTATTAAGAAAGGAAGTTAAACAGGCCTATTAGGTACTTAATTTGATTTCAAAAAGATTATCTCTGTCTTAAATGTAGATAACCTTGATGAAAATGAATCTAAGTAAAGCCCTCTGCTGAATTCCGTAGTCCGTACCATAAATATGCAGCATTGTGCTCTCTGATTAGCACGTTAAGGTCCACCAATTTCACCCTGTATAAGCAGCGCTGCATGAAAAAAAGGTTCTGTTAGTTGTCGTGTTTAAAAACAAAAGAAAACGAAATAACTGGCCAAGTGCGTGTCGGACCACGCGCATGTTCCGTAGTTGCCCGTCACAATATAATATGGACTCTAACAAAATTTTTTACTTTAAAGCTTTATATTTCGCTAACGGATCCCTAAATCGAAAAATGGTCTTCCCACACCTATAATATTTTTAAACGACCTATTCAACGATAACCCACACCATGGGGTAGACGAGAAAAAAAAATTTCATCCCCACTTCACGTATAGGGGAGGTACCCTAAAATTTTTTTTTTTTTCAAAATTTTATTTTACCACTTTGTCGGCGTGATTAATATGTCATATCTATGCCAAATTACAGCTTTCTAGTACAAACCGTCTCTGAGCTAAGCCGCGGACAGACGGACGGACGGACATGGCGAAACTATAACGGTTCCTTGTTTACTTCGGAACCCTAAAAACTAAGTTCAAGGTCACCGGCAATCAATGTAAATGGATGGCGTTGTATAAACTGGCTTTTTATACTCCAATTGCATTGGCATATTGCATTTTCGTGTCTATCGGTCGTTTGGAGTCCTGTGTTTACTGTGTTTTCTATTGCATTTTGATTAACTGCCTTTTGACATGCAGATATTTTATTTTATTCATTTTAGTAAAACTTACGGACTAATTACAGGATAGGGTATCATCATTATTAAATTTTTTATAAAAAACAACATCGCCAACTAAAAGTTTTCACAGATAACTATCATTCGTTTTACATACTTCATGTCAAAATGAAAATTTTGAATCAATAACATCGAATCTTCTGGCCTCAAAGGTCGTAAACGCCACTTTTGGCCAAAATGAGTTAAAAATGCAGTTTTGTTTATTTTTTTTTCGCTCTATCGATCGGTGTATTTAAACTTCCGCTAATCCCAAAAAAATTTCGTTTACTACCATTGTTTTTTTTTTGTCTAAAACTAAGAAAATAAATAAAAGACAACGTAAAAGACATTTCATTTACAAAATATTTGATCCTGTGACGTAAACACCAATCGATTGTAGAAGAAAATACGTTAAAGACATTTTCATCTGAAGATTACAAAATAAATGTCGTTTACGATCCAATCAAACATTATTTTTCAAAATACGCTCTACGGTGTAGTGACGTAAATGCCAGGTGGCCGTACCTACATACCGATTCTTATCGGCTTACATTTCAGAACTACTAACCATGCTAATCCACATTCATTTAGTAAACAAGTACAATTTTTTGGGGGTTTAAGTCACTCGCGTCCGTAGGTTTACCCTCGAGACCCTACACGTGACCCCTGGGTGGTGCTAAATGAGTGACAACTTACCGGTGGTAGGTTTCGGCCGAGGCTGGTTACCACCCTCCAGATTGAGCCGTGTCGCCAAGTGGTACTAACCACGTTCCGCCACGAAATCCGGAGTTGCCCCATGGAGGACGGGTCTGAGCAGTAGAGTCGCGTCAGAAGACCGTTCACAGGCTGCTGACCTCTGCTACACCGGCTGGCTGGTTTTGGAGGCTAGCGGGATCCGAAGCACGGTGCTCCGCTGGCCGACCGCAGGAAGTAGGGGGCCCAAGTAGCGGGAAAGCCACCCGTGAAAGGCTGCCCCGCCACCTAGCGAAAAATCCCGGGTTGCTCCACCATGCCGGTTGGCGACCGGATGGGAGAAGTTGGTGGGCATCCCCGGGGGGGTTCGGGCGTCCCCGCGGTCTCCAACCCAGCCATCTTAATGTGTGGCAGACTTCAGCATACTATCTGGCTCGATTGATGCTACTCCTCGCTCAACTACCGGCCCCCTGCCTATTCGCTCTTCAAAAAATAAAAAATAAAACGATGAAAGGTTCTAAAAGGAAGAAAGTTAAACAGCGGTTGCACGTTCTCCCTTTAAAAGTGCACCTCTGCAATATCCGAGGACTGCACTCAAATCTCGTAGCAGTCCACCACCACCTAGAGACTGAAAAACCACAACTGCTGTTTCTCACCGAGACGCAGATCAGATGTCCGGCAGACGCGGCGTACCTCAGCTACCCTGGGTACTCTCTGGAGCATAGGTTCATTCCTCATGCCGGAGTCTGTGTGTACGCTCGCGATGACATCTGCATCAAGCGTCTCAAAAACCTTGAGGAGCCTTCTTTCTCAGTATTGTGGATACTGGTGGAGACGGTTGTTGAACAAATTGTTTACGCCTGTGTCTACCGTTCGCACAGTGGAGATCAGGAGACGACTAGGTTGTTCGACTATCTTGGAGAGGCGGCTGAGGAGGCTCAGCTAAGGTATCCTGTGGCGCAACTGACCCTTCTGGGTGACTTTAATGCTCACCATCAAGAATGGCTGTTCCCCTACCAGAAGACCGATCACGCTGGACGAGAGGCGCGCAAACTTGCACTATCGCTAGATCTCAGCCAGCTGGTCATTTGTGCCACACGGATACCTGACGTTGACTTTCACACGGCCAACTGCTTAGACCTTCTGTTGACAACTGATCCAGACAGATATTCTGTATCGGTATGTGCCCCCTTAGGTACCTCCGACCACTGTCTGGTGAAAACTGTATCCGTATACTCCCCACCTGATCAGGGCCACTGTGGTAAGAGACGGGTGTGGCGATACAAGTCAGCAGATTGGGACGAGATGCGACACTTCTTTGCTTCGTATCCTTGGCGGCAAACCTGCTTTTCTACAGAGGAATCGTCGAGCGCTGCGACCGCGGTTGCCGAAGTGATACGTCAAGGTATGGAATATTTTATTCCGTACTCTGACGTGTCAACCGGCGCCAAAGCTCGCCCATGGTTCAACGCTGACTGTTCTCGTGCTGAGGTGCAAAAACAGTCAGCGTATATGTCCTGGGCTGATGCTCGAAAGCGGAAAGCTCCGAACACCGAAAAACTGAAGAAAGCCTACAACAAAGCCGCCAAATCTTGCAAAAAGGTGTTGCGAAAGGCCCGGTTTGACCATATAGGTCGTATAGGGGCTAAGCTCGCCTCCTATCCAGCTGGCAGCAAAGCGTTTTGGTCGCTTGCCAAAGCGGTGGAAGCAAACTTCGGCCGTCCCTCCCTACCACCGCTAATAAAACCTGACGGATCGCTGGCTCACTCGGCGGAGGAGAAAGCAAATTTATTTGCTAATCTTTTTGCCGGGAATTCGCATCTGGAGAACTCAGATAAAACACCACCTACCATTCCTCGTACTGAATGCTCAATGGCATCAGTTCACATTCGCCAAAAAGAGGTTTTTAAAATCCTACGTTCTCTAGACGTGAACAAGGCTAGCGGACCCGACGGAATCCCAGCGATTGTCCTACGCACCTGTGCTGCAGAGTTGTCTCCTGTTTTAACACGCCTGTATCGCCTCTCACTTAAGACTGCGGTAGTCCCAAAGTCATGGAAGCTTGCCAACGTGCAGCCTGTGCCCAAAAAAGGCAGTCGTGCCGACCCTGTCAACTATAGACCAATATCAGTCACTTCCATACTCTGCAAGACTATGGAACGTGTACTTAACAACCGGCTCCTGGCATACCTTGAATGTAACGATCTCCTCAGTGACCGCCAGTATGGGTTCCGCCCAGGACGGTCCACGGGGGATCTCCTTGTGTATGCCACACATCTGTGGAGTGAGGCTGTCGAGAGATACGGGGAGGCACTTGCCGTGTCACTTGACATATCCAAAGCCTTTGACAGGGTCTGGCATGCAAGCCTTATAAGCAAGCTTCCATCATATGGAATTCCGATTGACCTATGCGACTGGATAGCTGACTTCTTGAGTGAACGATGCATACGAGTAGTCATTGATGGATACTCATCGGATCAAATGGCTATTAATGCCGGTGTTCCTCAGGGGTCAGTTCTGTCAGCTACTTTATTTCTGCTGCATATAAACGACATGCTTGTGCCCGGAACCTTTGGGTATGCTGACGACAGCACTGTTTCTGACAGATATCTGTCCGGTGCAGGGGTCAAATTGGATGTTACTCAGTCTTGTCGAGAGGCCATGGTGCAGCGATTAAACTTGGCCCTTGAATTTGTGTCCGACTGGGGTGTCGCTAATCGGGTCAGTTTCAACGCAAACAAAACACAGGCGTGCCTTTTCTCCACAAAACGGAGTCCCTTCGCTTTGACTCCGACTTTCCGAAATGTGTCCATACCGATAGCTGATCGCCTGGAGCTCCTGGGCATTAACATATCGTCCGATTTGAATTTCGGGCGTTATATTGAGTCCATGGCGAAAACCGCAGCGAAAAAACTGGGCGTCCTTTCGAAGGTCAGACGGTACTTCACTCCGGGACAGCTTCTACAACTTTATCAAGCACAAGTCCGATCGTGTATGGAGTACTGCTGCCATCTTTGGGACGGGTCTGCCCAATACCAGCTGGCCGCGTTGGACTCAATCGACAGGCGTGCCAGGAAGCTCATAGGTGATCCAACCTCTGTGGCGAAGCTACAAAGTCTTGAGCATCGTCGCAAGGTAGCCTGTCTATCTGTTTTTTATAGGATACATTTCGGAGAGTGTGCGACGGAATTACACGATTTAATACCTCCGTCTCCCTTTCATCTGCGGGGGACGAGACGCAGGCTGGGTTTCCACCCTTATGTCGTTGACCTACCAGCAATTCGCACGAAGAAGTTTGCTTCTTCTTTTATAATGCGCACGGCTAAGGAGTGGAACGCACTGCCTGCGGACCTGTTCCCTGAGCAATACAACCTGGGCCTCTTCAAGGCAAGAGTGAATAGGCATCTTTCTAGGTAAGCATGCTACATCTTCGGCCTCATCATCACTCAACATCAGGTGAGATTGGGGTCAAATCGAAAAAAAAAAAAAAAAAAAAAAAAAAAAAAATTACAAGTAGTACAACAAGTACAATTAGTATGGCATCTTTGCGATACTAGCACCCTTCGTCGTCGTTCGTCGTCGATTTCAAGTCAAAAACTTTACCTTTTTATCCATAAGCATAATTTAATGGATTTGAAATATTTTGGTCTGTCAATTACCTAACAAATGCGCAAAGAAAGGAACGTTATTATGCTGAGTGAGCCGCTAACACATTAACCTAAGTAGGTTATCATCATCATCATCACCCATCGTCGTCCACTGCTGAACATTAGGCCACAAGAGGTACTTACATAGGTATTTTTCAGTCATCAAAGAGATCAACCCTATGTTCAAACTATTAGCGCTGCGCAGTAAGAATATAAATAGGTATGAACTGAAATATGACTTCATTTATTTCATTAGATACCTACGTAAAATAACCAACCCCCATGATGAAATAAAGCCTAAATGTTAATCCAAACTAAACCCCATCCAAATTGGTTCAGTAGTTTAAAGTGCACGAACAAATAGACAAAAATTATAAAAAATTTCTCAATGCATTCCATTACGTATCATAAATTAATGTTTTTGCAATTCTTCTATATACATCCACCCCTTGTTTTCTAGTATGTAGGTAGGTATTAGGTAGATATCGTCGCCTTGGAGTGAAGACCTCAGCGTTTGGTAATTTTTAATTGGTATTTTTATTTTTATTTATAAATTAAATGGGCTCTTGCTTGTGCGTTAGCACTGCATTTCCGCCAGTGTCAAGTAGTTTATTGGGAGAATCTATCCCAATCTCAGGAATTGTTTTTGGACAAGAACAAGAAGAGATTGAGGAATGTGGAGCCTCGTGGCAGGCACAAACGCGACGCGCGAAACCACGCGAGACGTGTACTCGGGTCAGTTCCTGCACCGTGACTCCAAAATTGGTATGTTTCTGGAAAGAAAATCTCACAAACCGTGTCCTGATTTCACTCAAAAAATTATCGTATACTTGTAATGTCATCTATATCGTGTAATAAGAACCTTGCAAATACTCCCGAACTTACAAAAAAATTATAGGACGCAGTTTTTTCTTCCTCCTGAAAAATTTTCTCTTTTGCACTTACGAGTTCTTCACTCTTTTTAGTGTTCCGTACCAAAATTGGCAAAACGGAACACTTATGGAATCAGCTCGGTGTCGTCCGTCCATCCGTCCGTCTGTCACAGGCATTTTTCTCAGAGACCGTAAGACATAGGAAGTTGAAACTCGGTACAGATATAGCGATTGCTAGTTCAATATCATAAATGAAGTAAAAAAAACTTCATTTTTATATTGGGGGGCAATTTGGGGGGGTAGAAAGGGTAAATAAAAAAAATGTTTTTCTACCCTATGGTGTGGGGTATCAATTGAAAGCTTATGAAAATACGAGTCTAAAAATATACTTTTCAAATTTAAAACTTTGTTTAACAAAATTTTTAATTAAATCCGAGAAATTGCTGTCTCCACCTCTATTTCGAAAAATATAGCTGTATAAGATCAGAAAAAATCATGAACATCAGAAATAACGTGTAGATGGCGGGAATCATCAGGGTGGCTCTAACTTGGATAGTTTTTTTTCTATACCCAAAAAACTAACATTTTGACATGATCTTCAGTTACTATGTGACCACATTCTAAGTAAGTGTCAATTTATAGTGGTTGTCATCAATAACCCATGTTAATCAACTGGTAGTACGGAACACTAATTGCTCGAGTCCCGACTCGTACTTGGCCAGTTTTTTTATATATCTTAGACATTGTCACACAAATTATTTAGTCACATTTAAAGTAGGTACCAGAATCTAGCCTGGACTTGTATTATGATGACTAGACAACGATAAAGAATACATATTGTATAGATACAAACATCCGTGACTAGGGTATAAATATTCATATTCATCATATAATATTAATTTGTCCCTTACGGGATTCGAACCCGCGACCCTCGGCACAGCAGGCAGGTTCACTACCGACTGTGCTACCGGGCCGTCAAATGCATTAGAAAAATTACAATCAAACGACCGACCCTTTCTATCCTCTTCTACCTTTATAAAAAATATTGCCCGCTATTCCCCATATATTGTTATACACAAAAAGCTGAATGATGTTTACGTGCAACCGACAGTTTTCGAAGGTCTATCCCGGATCCGAAACGTGAATATATTTGAATAATCTTCCACTATTCGGTTTACTGAACAGTATATTTTGACAGGTGGGATATAGAAAAGATCCTGTCCTGACCTGAGGGTCAGATATAGACGAAATTGTAAGAAAATAGTCAGGAAATGTAACTGTAAATAATTTGATGTGCTTTTTTCGGGAAAATAATAAAGGGATGTTTTTTGGGACCAGTTGCGAGATGAAATTGAAATCCATATACAGAATGTTAGGGTAAACAGTACGAATATCCTATAGGTTTCAGAAAGAAAGAAAAAAGAAAAGAAAGAAAAAAGTTGAAAAGAAAGAAAAAAGTAGAAAAAGAAAGTTGGGAAAGTTGTTCAGTATCATGGGTACAATCACCCCTTAAAGAAATGCATATTACCCTAACACCCTGTACTATGAGAAAGCATTTTATGTTTTGATGATAACGTCGGCGCCGGCATAACCAATATGGAGGTGCTACTGGGAATGTTCCTCTATTGAAAAAGAAAGATCTTTCATCAAGCTATGTGTGAAGCCTGGGGACCGGCCGTGGTCCAACAGTTCTTAGTTGGACCTTGTATATGTATTGATACTGTGTGATTATTTCTCTTGTGCGATTCATGTCTTGTCTACCTACTATTGTGAACCTTATGTGTAGCGACTAACGGGTTACCGATGTGAGACGTCGCAAGTTGTCTTACGTGTACATTCGCGAGTGCGACGGTATCGCCATCTGTTGGCTTCTTTGCTATAACTTGTGGGTGATACATGAGTGAGTGACGAAAAAAGCTGGGATAGTAATATAAAATTGGGAAATAATATTTTATTAACGTGACGACCATATCCTTTCCTGAAAATATGAGCTGTAATAAGCTTCTATTCTGATCGAAGCTATGAGCGTTAAAAAATACGCAGTACCCCACGCGTTTTGCTGGTGTTGACGGGAGCACTATCGTGCCGGCAGATGTATACCTACTTGGCAAACAATCGCAGTCTTTGATTGCAGATTAGAAAAAGGGTGGCTTCCACCAAAGTATTTAATTTTTTAATATGACTGCTCAGTCTCTCACAATGCTCATACTGATAACAGTCATTATTAAGACAAATTAAAGGTAGAATTCTTTTTGGTACAAGGCACCCTATGATTAGGTTACCTACTGCTTTTATATTTTATTTTTCTAAATTTAGTTTACCTAATATTAACCGACTTCTTGTGTCAAAAATTCCTTATACCATTTATTTTAATAGCATTTTCTAGCGTAGGCGAGAAAAAATCGTCTATGATTTTCTGATACTGACGATTTGACAAGGCACAAAATATGAAGAAAGTAAAATAAAAGGAAAAATATTTGCTCAAGCTTGACAAGCAGCCGCAGGCAGTTCCGAAGAAGATTTCTCATTTTTTAAAGCTTAGCAAGATAAACAGGAAAAAATTTGAATCTAAACTATTATAAAACTGTAACAGAAGTGTGTCTGTACCTACATTGAAGATATTTGCAAAAAAAAGATTACGATATGATTTTCAGATGTCCATGATTCCAAATCACCAATATTTGGAGTTTTTGTCTGTCTGTTTGTTTGTTTGTTTATTTGTTTGGGTGTTTGTTTGTTCGAGTATCACGCAAAAACTACTGAACCGATTTTGATGAAACTTTTTTTGTTTGATAGCTTATCATCCGACTTAAAATCTGGTATATAATTTATGCGGACGAAGTCGCGGTTAAAAGTAAAAGCTTGTTGCTTTATAAATATCACAGGTTTAATGAAAACAACATTTACCTGATATCCGTTTGAGAACCATCAATGCTGTAACGAACATCATTATATCAATGGACAACAACATTTTTTCAATCACCTATTTTCATTGAATAATTGATCTGTCTTTCAGCTTAATTAATTATCAAATTTTGTAGTGTTCCGTTCCAAAATTGGCAAAACGGAACACTTATGGAATCAGCTCGATGTCCGTCCGTCCGTCTGTCACAGGCATTTTTCTCAGAGACCGTAAGACATAGGAAGCTGAAACTCGGCACAGACATAGCAATTGCTGGTCCAATATCATAAATTAAGAAAAAAAGCTTAACTTTTATAATGGGGAGGTAGAAAGGGTAAATAAAAAAAAACATTTTTTTCAAACCTATGGTGTGGGGTATCAATGGGGAACATGCAAGGTTTTATATTTTTGGTGTATCATAAAGATTTAAGGCTTAAAGATTAATATTATTATTTATTTATTTTTATTTTATTAACATTGAAGACTATGACAATGAATCCCGCAATACCAATTGCTCGGTTTGTCTGTGGGAGCTACAATCACGCTCAAGCTATTTTAACTATAATTTTAGTACATACATTATACAGCGAACGTTGCAATACAATAATTTTAAATGTCATAACACATTTCAACATGTATTTTCTTCTATCCAATAGGAATGTCTAAAAGTAAAAAAAAAAAATTATAACATAAATAAAGTAATGCAACTGTTTACCCTAACACCATGTAGAATCCTTATATCATGATCTTTCCAAAGGAATAAATATGTATCATTGCCTAACATAAGGTAGACAACTGGCATTGGTATCTTTGACAAGTTTCACAACAGTCGAGTTACTACATTATCATGCCGTTTAGATTCCTCCATTAAAATTCTGCTCCATCAACTCTCATTTCAAGGTTTCTAAATGACATTACGTGATAGACAAAGTTCGCATCTTCTCGTCTCACTCACGGCATATAATTATCTACCATAGCCAGAGGACATTCCGATTCAAAAGGAATCCGATATTCAAATTGTCCCATTTAAACTTAGTTCGGTTCAACTTTTTTATTGTTTAATTATTCCGAAATGTCCTCCTTTCATTCACTTTGCAGTCGTTAGACAGGGACATAACGAAAGTCGTAATTGCTTGGATGTTCTTTGTTTTTCCTGAATTTTGGTATTGGTTTTTTTGGGTTCCATATGTATCTTTATTAAATCATCCAGTTCGTCGGTTTTTCTGTCCGTCTCAGTCTGAAATGAAATGAATGTATTGCAGTGTTGTCTATTTTTTTTAATTTACTTTTGAATTTTCCGAAAAACGTTGGATGAATGGCTATATTACCTTGGTCTCAATAAAATAAAAAATAAAAACTGTCAAATACAATAGAAAAGCCAAGCAGGCAAAGAAATAAGATCTCATTCAACCAATTTATCAGTATTTTTCTAATAACTCGAGAAATAAGGGATAGAAAAATCTGACAATTTTGATATAAGCTTTGAATCACATAATCTCCAAATGGTTTTCTTATTTTGGTACCTTTATTAAAATGAAATGTTGTCAATTCAGGGTATATTACTAGTTACTTGTAACACTTAACATGAATCTTAACATGAATGAAATTGTCATGTGTGTTAAATAAGGCCCAGGGTTCTTTTTAACAAACGTGACAGTTGTAATTTGCAATGACAATTCAGGGTACATTGCTGATGATCCTAGAACACAGTCAAGTTACCTAGTTCATGTTAAGCGTCATTTGTAATTGTAACCAGCAATGAATCCTGAATAAAAACTGTTATATTGTAAATTAAAATTTTATTGTTTATTAAAAGGGGCCCTGGTCACTGTAACAGATAAAATAATGACAAATTGCTAGTTCATGGTAATTTTATCAAAAGTAGCTATCTTCAGTGCTTACTGTGGCTTTACTCTAACTCTTAAGGTTAATGAACGTGGGTGTCTTATTTTGAATCTAAAACGTCATTTTAATCGTCGTTGAATGTGTGTTTTCAAATTAAATGACAGTGTTTCCTTAAAACTGTGCGCCGTCAATATAAATTATTACGGAACCACACTACACGTAGACCAGCACGTACTTGGCCAGTTTTTTATCTTAAGATTCAACTAGCATTTTAAATGTTTTCAAGAATGTCACGTTTTTGTAACTTCTTATTATTCCGTGCAAACGTTAAAAAAGAAAAATTAATCAGTAATGCGATACGACGACTGTACCATTTCAGAAATTTTTACAAGTGATTAATGATAGGCGAATGAAATGAACGAATGAATGAATAAATGAAGGAATGAAATATACTTAATTTACATCAAACATAAAATACATGATGATGTCTGATGATTACTATATTTTGCACATGGCATAGCCCTCGTAAAATAGAAAGAGATATTTCAAATTCGATATTATTTTTACTATCTCATGAATCAGCGTCAGAATATTAATAATCTTCTTTTTTTTTCAGGTAAGCATCATGTACCTACCTGTAAAGGTATTTGAACACTTTAAAAGTTTATGACGGTGAATGGATGTTTGTGACTCAATCAGATATAAACGGCTACGGATGTACGAATTCGGGTGACTGATGTAATATAAAACTTTTCAGACGAAGTCGCAGGCAACGGTTTAAGGGTCAATTCACACGTACCACAACCACACCACGTCGCAGCGACAAAATGTGGTCAAGCTGTGGTTACGTGTGAATAGTGTCGCAGCGGCTTTTTGCAGTTGCGTTGTGGTACCGACAAAATGTCGATGTGGTTGCGTTGTCGCTGTCGTTGCGATGTGGTAACCACGTGGTCATGTGCAGTTATACACCGGCTTTCGTAGAGGAAACACGGCTTGACGGCATGTCGTGGCGATGTGGCCGCGGTGCCGCCGCCGGTGGTGGCGTTGCCGTCGCGATGTGGTTGCGATGTGGTCGTATTACACAGGTGGTCGATAATAACGGCAAAATGAGGTACGTATAAATTGTAATATTCATTTTCAATACAAAATATACGCCCGACCACATGGCGTCGTTGTGGTGTGGTTGTGGCTGTGGTGTGGTTGTGGTACATGTGAATTGACACTAATTCTAAATTAAAAAATGCAATTTATGTTTTTGTATTCAAAATAAGAATATAAATATAATGTCGATAGGTTTTTAAGGCGTTTTTTTTTTATTCCACCACCGCATTGGAAGGTGAAATTTAAATTCTACTCTACAACACACATCTTTTAAAAACAAAAATTTTAACAAAAAATTAAAACCGCCTTCAAAAAAACTAAAAATTTAATAAATAATATTGCAGCCGATGACTTTTTCGTTCGCATCATAAGAACATTAATTTGTTTTATTGAAGTCGCTGTCAAGCCGGTACGATTCGCGACAGGGCTTGCATTTTTTAGCTTGGCTTGACACCGACTTCTATAAAACAAATTAATGTTCTTATGATGCGAACGAAAAAGTCATCGGCTGCAATATTATTTATTAAATTTTTAGTTTTTTTGAAGGCGGTTTTAATTTTTTGTTAAAATTTTGTTTATTTCACAATTTTCAGTGGTGAATTCATTAGTTCGATTTAATAGTAGTGCTTTAAATTAACAAACGCACTAGTCGGCAGTACGTTTCGAAGGTTCCCCTCGATTTCTCTGGGATGCCATCATCAGATCCTGGTTTCCTTATCATGGTACCATTGAAGTCGGTTAAAAACAAAATATGCAAAGTAAAACCCACATACTCTTTCTTAAACTATGGTAAAACTACAAAATTAATACAACATAACTCTTGAATTACTGAACGTAAAATTATTAAGACTAGGTATAAATTCAATTCAATAATGTTATTCCTTTTAAAAATAAATAATTATCAATAAATAATATTGGAGGTTGTCACACAAAATATAGTAACTTTGGCTCGAAATACCAGAATTGAACAACCAGTAATAAAAAAACAAAACACAACCATTTATGTGATTATTAAGAAAATTGAACACGAAGGTCGTTTAAAAGAAAAATGAGAGCGCTATCAAATAAACGACGGCGGAATTTTGTCTCAATGCGTCTGGAATTGATTAGGTTTTATTCTTTGGGAATTTCCAGTTAATTTAGAACATTTGTTAGATAGGTACAATACGACCAGAAAAATTAGTCCGTTCGTCCGTCTTCATTTGCGCAGACTAGATTTTTTTTTTGAGGAACTGAACAAATTTTACTTTGGTATAAAAAAATATTGTTATTCCGAGATTGTTCCTTTGAAAATTCAATAGCCAATCGAACTCAAACGTATGGAATCACAGATTTTGTTCACGATTTCAATATTGACCCCATAGTGAAAGTCGTTCATTTTTAGTTTATACCCTGTAATAATATTCTATGCCACAACTAACTATGATTTTAAGCGTGCAATTATAGCAAGGCTCTTATTAAAGTTGATTCAACACATAATAATTCACCCTAAACAAACTAATAAGTAATAACATCACCGGTCGCCAAACTTGAAGCATTAATATGGAACAATAATATTGTATTTCCGAAATACAAGACAAGACACTCCTAGATTATAATTGGTAAGTGTAGACCTTTGATGCAAACAGACAGAACAAGAGTTTTAATTATAAGGTAATGAATAATGATAATCAAAAAGTCTCAATATTTTTTTTTGGAAAATGAATTGTTGTTCTTTATCGGCGCCGGACTGCATCTAGTGTGACACCTCGCATACAATTAAATAGTTTACAACTACTGAACACCCGTTCCACAGCTGCACTCTGTGTGGCCCAGCCATTAATCTTGTGTTGCTATTCTTGGTCAATCGATATCGCAGCAATATTATGTTTTATTTTCAACTAGCATCTAAAAGCTCTTGTTCACATTACGATGGACGGGTTGCGATGGATGCAATTTAAAATCTAAACTATTATAAAACGAAATGTGTCTGTACATTGAAGATATTTACAAAAAAAAATTACGACATGGTTTTTACCTGTCCCTGATTCCAAATCACCAATTTTTGGATTTTTTGTCTGTCTGTTTGTTTGTATGTTTGTTTGAGTGTTTATTTGTTCGAGTATCACGCAAAGACTACTGAACCGATTTTGATGAAACTTTTTTGTTTGATAGCTTATCATCTGACTTAAAATCTTGTATATAATTTATGCGGACGAAGTCGCGGGTAAAAGCTCGTAATACCTATTTCCATACTAATAGAGTTGACAGATAGAACGCCCATACGGCCCCACGGACGGAGGACGGAGCTTTCTCTGTGAACTCTATCGGTATTGAAATAGGTATTATTTTACATTGCACCCTTAGCGTCCGTCCGTGCCCGCCCGTCGTAATGTGAATAGTGCTAAAAAGTTTGCGCTGAACATTCTGTGCTAAGCGAAAATTGTCGTTTTAAGTTATTTTGTTGTAAAACTCTAATTCTGCGCGGTTTCTCCCATATTAAGCTCTATGGCGCTAAGTAATAAACAGATAATTGGTAGCCCTTAGCAACCCGTAGGACCACTCGTTCTAAAGTTAGCGCTCTGGTATTTAATACCGTACAGACCTTTGTCTGTAAAGTTTGCACATAATCACTGTTGTCTTGTTAGAGTATTGCATGAGCTCACTACTATATTTTCTCTGGGGATATCCAGAGTTATTAAAATATTTCATATTCAGAATGTTGACATTTTACTACCTTACCAGCATTGCTGAATATGCCTCAAGTAAACTCTTGTTGGGACCTTGCTTGGAGATCACAAACAACAGCGAAAGTTATAGCAACGAAGCCAAAAGCTGGCGCTACCCATCGCACTTGTGACGTCACATTGTTAACCAACCCGTCAGCTGCTACACATAAAGTTCACAATCGTATACAAGACGTAAATCGCGCAAGAGATATTATCATAGAGATTCGATATAAATATGCAAGATCCCACTTACACCAGGACCACAGCCGGTCTCCAGGCTTCACACCTAGCCTGGCGGAAGATCTTCCCATTTCAATCGAGCAACCTTCTACAGTAGTTCCTCCATAGTCTTTCATCGACTTTTCGCTATCCAGTCGCTGCCTACTAATATCTTTCTCAGGACGTCATCCTATCACCGAAAGAAGGACGTCCAACACTACGTTGTCTGGGGAGTATACATTGTGTTACAAAAATACAAATAAACATTTTGGGGTAGACCGTCAAACTGAACAACTATAGGACCAATATCAATACTAAAGATTTCGCGATTTCGATGTCAGTCCCATAGTGAAAGTTGTTCAGTTTGATGGTCTAAACAACCCCCTTGAAATATTTAAATGTTTTTTTTTTTACTTTGGTAACACCATGGTGACCATTTAACGGTCTACACTTTAGAACTCAGTGACTCCCCTTCGGTTGTCAGTGCTTCGGCAGATACGACCAGCTATGCGATATCCAGACTATGTCGACCACTTTTTTCTGACGTTCACCTTTTTAAATAATGTGATCTATCAGACACACCAACTCTTTGATTAAATAAGGATCACGAATAAATCCCGCTTTGTTGCTATTCTGTCCAAAAAAAAAACCATATTTAAATACCTAATCAAATTGACATAATTTTTAACAAGATTAAACGTATGACGCCCCGGTAGTCAGTGACCGCGACTAAAGGGACTATAAATCTGGCGCAGGTGCACCCCGGGGGCGAAGGGTGGGGGGCGCCATTTGCATACCGGACAGATTAAAGGACTCGATCGCGGCCTCCTAATTGAGTTTTCCTGCGGGCTGGGAGACTGTTTTATGGGTTTAGTGTTACCGTTATTTGAGTACCATCCTTTTAAAAAAAACCGACTAAATTCGTGTCGGACCACGCATAGTATCATCATCATTATCATCTCATCCGATAGACGTCCATTTGCTAGACATAGGCCTCCCCCAAGGATCGTCAAAACGACCGGTCCTGCTCTGCCCTCATCCAACGGGTTCCCGCCTCCTTCACCAGTCGTCGGTCCACCTTGTGGTGGCTGTACCCACGTAATGCTTTCCAGTACGCATAGTATAAGAAAAAGTATGGTACTATAGGTACTTACGGACACTACCTTGACTACACACTACACTTTATACCTCACCGGTGTGCTGTGGAAGATGGGAGGTTGACGAGAGTAGGAAACAGTAAAGTCCTCTCTTACTCGTACGCACTCAGTATCGCACGTGCTTAGTTCTTGTTGTCAGTGCGAGCGCGTTTGTTTGAAGTGTCCAGAGTGTGGTTCAGGGTTCTATTCTAATGTCACAGTTTAACTACCACCTTCCTCACCACAGAAGTTTATCCTCAGTCTTTCTCATTTAGTCACAATCATCTACTCGTCTTAGGTCGTTCGTCAAGAGCCGGTGGGGATGTGTGGGTCACATCTACCAATTCGTGGGGGGGGGGGAGGGAGTCAGTTGTCTCAAGGTAGACCACTTGCTGTCAAGCTGGCTTAATTTGTCAGTCAGTCAGATGTGCCCTCTTGTGGGGTAAAACAAGCAAACTTATAACCGTACACAAATTGAAGAAAAAAAAAAGTTTGTGGTTCCCATTTTAGAACTCAAGAAACATCGGTGGCGCGTTGCGGAAATCGTGAGGCTTCGGGTTCAAATCCATGCCATGTTCCTAATAAGGTTTTCTAACCTATGTCACAGTATAAGAAAGAGTATCTTTAACTAGATACAGTACGGACACTCCCTTCCTCCCACCAACTTTTTACCTCACCCCCTCTATCGCCCTCTGGTTACTTCGCACTGGTTACTCGTTATCTAAGAAGAAGACATAAGGTTCAATTTCTTTGGTTGACGTCATCTTGTCAAATTAAATTTTTTGTTTGCAGTGTCCGGGCTGTGCCTATGTTCGTAGTACCGACTGTTCTCAAACGATTAAGGTTAACATCGTGAGGAAACCAATTCATGGCATATTGTGCGTGCCGTACGTCCGAGTGTCCATAGTACACACGGCGACACATCAGGTTATGCACCCTAGTATACCCATAACTACACTACGTACGAAACACAAAATAGTGCGGTAGAGAGCCTGCATAGACGCGGCTGCCGGTGCGGGCGCAGCGTGCTGTGAGACGAAACAACAACAACATACCGCACCCTCTCGCACGATTCGCAGCGTTCAACTTCTAATAGTTCAAAGTCCAAACAGGGTAACCTGACCTATCGACGTGTGTACGTCACAGTGCAATGAGCCAACGCGCCGCCGTTCAATATACGTTTCTGAAACACGTCAGTCACTAAATAATGTTCTATATCAGTTTCCTCGATGCTTTCCTCTCTTGCATAACAATCAATTTGAGCTGTCGTTAAAAACATTTGTGATGGAATGTTGGTAATAAATCATGAGTATAGCGTGACCAACGTAACGTGGCGCGTCCGTCATCCGACCCGTCCGGAAAAATTGCCGGAATTAACGTGGATACCGGACCCTAATAGAACCGGATGCCGATTTATCGTCCTACCGTTCAAAGTGATGACCCGGTTTTTCCTTTTTCTTCTTATTTGGGGGAAGTATATTGTCTGTGGTCTGTTTTTGGTTCGTCTGTTACATTAGACGCTGTTAATATAACTTTTTAAGCTTTTTACGCTCTTGTAGTTGCTGACTGAGGAGCCTTTAGTAACATCTGTAGACATCTATTTACATACAGGGTCGTTCATAATACGAACTGAACAACTTTCTCTATGGCACCAACATCGAAATAACATAATCAAAATGCCCCGCGTGGTTCCACACATACTACTTCTTACTTGAATACATAGTCTACATAGGTAAGCACGTACTCGACGTCTTTCGAGATAGGAGAAGTTAAATTGCATTGTATATAGACCGGGAACAAAAAAGGTAATTTAAGGTTATATCTTCGGCTAATAGATTTAACACCGCAAAAAATAGATTCGCTTCACTTGATCTGAATTCGCTTTAAAATTCCGTACCTCTATGATCATTTCTCATTGTAACAATTCCATTTACCTCTACAAGTTTTGAAAACGCTCAAAAACAACCATTTTTCATGTCAACACTTACTTTCAAAGAGAATTTTTGAAATTTCGTTTTAAACGAATTTTAGACGTTGAATAAAATAAGTTATGGAAGTTTTACATGAATGATCGATTTGAAAGATGATTCGTTTTGAAACGTATACAGGGTGACATTGAAAACATTCAATAACCTATGTGGTTCTTTAGGTACAGTACACTACCGTAGATTAGATGTAGATTATATATATCTTTTTTTTATAATTGCGTAAATATCGAGTGTTACTGGTTAAAATTACATAAATTACAATAAAATATAACTAACTAAAATATCTGAATTAAACTAAACTCAAAATCTTTTTAACCCAGCAGTAATAAATAAGTAGAGCGGTCCCAAATATTACCAATTTCAGAGATATACAGGGTGAAATTGATATCATTGGCATCCTTTTAAACTAAGAGTCTACCCATCAAACTGAACAACTTTTACTATACTACGGAGCAAACCGATCGGAGCAAATAAAAAATCATCTGTTGCATACATTTGAGTCGAGTAGGCATTGCAGTTTAGTATGGGACAGCTGATTTTTAAGTTGCTTCGATCTGTTTGCTCCCATAGTAAAAGTTGTTCAGTTTGATGGGTAGACTCTTTGTTTAAAAGGATGCTAATAATATCAATTTCACCCTGTAGAGAGCAAAGTAGTTTCAATGTAAAATACAAGATTAAATTAAAACTATTTTTCGTTTAAAATTTCATCTCCTCTCAGGTTTCCTCAGAATTCCAACATTTAATCTCATCGATCATTCTGCTCTCGGCTTTCTCAATACAAAAAATTTACATAAATTTCCATAATAATCCAGATTATTCGAGATAAACCGCTTAAGAACTCGACCAATCTCAACATTTAATATCGAAAATTGACTTTTAAATATCAATGAATAACATTTTCTAACATTTTCTGTTATTGTCACAGACATTTTTATCGTAGGCTCAAATTTTAATAAGCTTGTTGATTAATCCGTATTTTTGTGCTTTTCATACCGTTACAAATTTTTATTAATTTCTTAGTGCAGTAAATAACTATAAAATTAAATCGTAAAATTTTAATAACACTTTTAAATCGTATTTTTAGGACCAGCCCATTTCTTCACGTGCTTGTCGAGGTGATTAAGGGGTTTATATAGGGTTTAGGGGTTTTTATAGGTACAATGAAAATTGTCCCTTAATAAATGACATTAAAAGCCCAATCACGAATTGTGCTGGCTTGAAAACGACTTCAGTAAAACAAATTAATGTTAATAAACATAGATGTGAATGTAAAAGACATCGGCTTTAATATTATTTTAACTTTTTATTCTGAAGGTGGCTAATTTTTTCTTTTATCACAATTTTCGACAGTGAAATACATTAGTTCAGTTCATTATACAGGGCGTTTCATACAAAATGTCAACAAATACTCAACTAAAATGTATAAAACAGCAGATTTGTCAGGTCCCATAATAGAAGTTGCTCCTTTTGATGGTTTGAGGCATACCTTTAAGTATGTAACGTATTTAATGTTTCATTGTTTCATTATTTTGACGAAGCATGTTGCTGATTTATGACTGTTTTAAGGGTTCCGAAGTCAACAAGGAACCCTTATAGTTTCGCCATGTCCGTCCGTCTGTCCGTCCGTCTGTCTGTCCGTCTGTCCGCGGCCTAGCTCAGAGACGCTTATTACTAGAAAGCTGTAATTTGGCATAATTATGTTTGCATATTCATCACGCCGACAAAGTGGTAAAATAAAATCTTGAAAAATATGTTTTTTAGGATACACGTGAAGTGGGGATGACATTTTTTTTTTCTCGTCCATCCCATATTATGGGGTATCATTAGATAGGTCTTTTAAAAATATTGCGATAATGGGAAAACCATTTTTCGATTAAGTTAGCGAAATATTAAGTTTTAAAGTGAAAATTTTTGTCAATAGTGTCAAGTGTCCCTCTCCCGGCTAAATTGTTATAGTTGAAGATGTGAAAAAATTCACGGCAATAGTACATATAACGAAATTAAAAGGAAAACTATCACGGCTAAGTAGGCTTTACAAGTTAATGTCGACCAACTTAAAAAATGCACTTTTTGACCTTATTTTCCGTTAAACCGTAGTATAAAACAAAAAGCCTCCTTCTAAATCCGTATATAGTAACGGGCAACTACGGAACCCTACCCTGCGCGTGGCCTGATACGCACTTGGCCAGTTATTGTATCTTTGTATTTGATGACACTTTGCGTTGACTTGTGCTGACCGCTTTATTTTTATCATTAATCTTAATGCTTTTATGAATAAATTATGATTTTATTTAAAGTTTACACCCTGTATCAGTTATACTCTCAAGGGGTGCAACGAACCGAAAAACGAAGCAATTGCTTTTACTATACGTATAAATAAAGAAAAACCATACAGACCTATTGAATTAGCTCCTCCTTTTTGAAATTACTTTAAAAAATTAAGGATTATTGACGCATTCCCACGATGGTGGCTTGCTACTTTACTAAATTACTTGACAGGCAAGGCAACTGAAATTGCTACTGAACTAAACTAAGTGTAAATTCTGCAGGTCAGTAGCCCTCTTAATACAAACGCACAGTGGTTCAACATCCAATTGTTTCCAAACCAAAACTTTTCCACTTATTTCACATCTATCCATCAACTTTATTAATTAAGTTAAGAAGGATCGAATAATAATATAATAAAAGCTAATCCATTAGGGATGGAATTAAATTTCACTTAGTTTTGATTTCCGGGTTTGTTTAGTTAATTTGGACGTCATCAGCAGAATTTCAGCTTAATGGAGTAGATTTACTTTGCTTATTTCTGATGGATATTAAAAGTTTGTAGTGAGAGCGTGCGGAGAGGTATGGAAACTGAATCTTGAGGTCCGGGTTTCGTCGCCAATTTTCATGGACAGCCTGCGTGTTTACTTTGTCCACGTGGTGTGGACATCTAATTCATAAATCCAATATTACTCTGGGATAGTGTAGCTTTTTATTAGCGAAATAATTTTTAGAATCCATTTTCAGAGCGATTACCCTCTACATAAATTAAATGTTAAGAGCTGTGCTTCGTTTCTCTCTATTGTTCGTTAAATAAAATATATCATGTCTACTAACTGTACCTCTTTATTATAATATTAGAGTAGGAAACATTCAGTTCATTAAATGTGCCTCGACGATGCGTAAAATTCTTTAATTTTGATCTAGTGAAAGTACAACAGTTAAACCTAGACGCTAATCTAAAAATTCGACTTCAGTAAGTTGTCCAACTTGAATGTAAATAATAAATTTCTAGTTCATTAAAAAGTTCCTTCAAAGTAAAACATAATGATTGTTGTAAATTGTCCGAAATATCAAAAAACCCAGTGGTTAACTCATTTCGTATATGCACAAAAACGGTCCCAGCTTTGTGCTCGTTGAAAGCTAACCAACCCACTGGGCTGTTTGCCCTCACTTATTTTAATAGCTCCGGAATGAAGGACCGCTGTTTTGTTAGACTCTTAAATCAACATTAATTTATTATATTTTATTCTGTATGTATGTTATGTAAATTTTATAAAAATGTTGTTTTAGCCGCGTGGTGTGTGTGATGCGAAATCTTTTAAAAATAAAAGCCATGTGTTGTTACAGACTAGCTCACCCTATTTCTTCTTGCGTTGTTATATGATATTGTTTTTAGATTAAAGACTAGTCACTATTATAGCTTGCTAATGTGTAAAAGCTTTTACCTGCGACTTCGTCCGCATAAATTATATACCAGATTTTAAGTCAGATGATAAGCTATCAAACAAAAAAAGTTTCATCAAAATCGGTTCAGTAGTTTTTGCGTGATACTCGAACAAACAAACACCCAAACAAACAAATAAACAAACAAACAAACAAACGAACAAACAAACAAACAAACAAACAAACAAACAAACAGACAGACAAAAAGTCAAAAAATTTGTGATTCGGAATCAGGGAAGTCTAAAAACCATATCGTAATCTTTTTTTTGTAAATATCTTCAATGTACAGACACACTTCTGTTACAATTTTATAATAGTTTAGATTGTGCGCTAATACGACTCGCATTTAGCTGGTTTTTTACCCAATCACCACTCAGACCACCGTGTATTCACCCAGTACAATGGTTTAATGCAATCGGGACACAGTATTTGCGCCTGTCGACCGTTCCGAACCGACTATTTCCGAACTAAGCTTTGTTTATGGTCCGGGTGCGAAAAAACTGTTGTTCATTCTTATCACACCATTTTGAAGGTTGAAAAATATGTTTTTGTCGGTTGGGGATTTTCGTTAATGGGTTCGGATTAAAGGTGTCAAAAAAACGGACGTGGTGGACCTTGGGCATTGGAAACGACATCAAATTTGACGAAAGAAGAATTTGACGAATGTCGTGGCTACCAAGCCAAGTAAAACAATGCCTGGCCGCGTCAGTCTGGATGGATTGATGTGATATTATGGTGATAGTTAATAATCCTTTGATTATAAAATACAATGTTTTTTGGACAAAAGAACACTAAGATACAAGGTTCTTTCTAATAATGCTGACGGTTTTTATGGGGATGATCAGACTACCGGGTGTAAAATTAAATGAGACACTTACTTAAAAGGCTGCTTCAGTCCATCAAACGGAACAGCTTTCAACTATGAAACCCACACTGAAATCGCAAAAAAAAACTGCTCTTCCATACAAAACTGCAAACATAACAGCATATTTTTTTTCGCGATTTCGATTTTGGTCCCATAGAGAACGTTGTTCAGTTTGATGGTCTGAAGCATCCCTTTAAATAACTGTCCCATTTAATTTTACACCCTGTATACAAGGTTCTTTCTAATAATCCTGACGGTTTTTATGGGGATGATCAGACTATAAAGCTGAACATTTTTCTCTCCGGGACCGATATCGGAAACACGAAAAAAGAATTAGCGCAAGGACACGTGCAACGGTAACTGAGATGCTATCGCTACTGGCCTCGCTTTAGAATTTTCGAGTTGTTATTTTGCTGTTATTTGTTATTGTTTACATCAACGTCGTTTGAGCCAGGTGTCTTAATTCGCCCAGGTTATAACTTCTGGATTCATAACATAGCACCAATATTATTTATTTGGACACCAAGAATGTGCCAAAAATAGACAATACAATTCATTTATTTGTTTATTCCACTAACAAAGTATATTCGTCAACGGTCTACAAAAAAGCAAAAAAGCTAGAATAAATAAAATTCAAGAAAAAATTAAAACCTTATAAAACAAAGTAAGTAATTAGCTTAGACTAATTATATCCGGCTGTCTAGTTTAGTGATAAGTTATAAAATTGAATGTTGAATGTGCATGATCATTGCTCTTATACCGTGGCAGAGGGGAAATGCTACCGCAAGGCCGGTCCGGATATAATTAGTCTAAGGTAATTAGGTACGTTATCGATAAAACCTTAAAGACCTTGCCTTCCATAAAACGCTCTACTAAAAGCTAACAATGAATAAAATAAAACAGTAAGCACTAAAGTTTAGCGCTTATGTAGTTCCTAACGAGAAATTGAAAGTGTTTCACGTTTGCGTTAAAGACCTTTAATAGAACGTGCTATTTTCACAAAATTATATTTAATTTGTTTGTTATTACTATATCGCCGTGTGGTGCCAGCCAAGAATGTTGCACCACTTCAGCCCATCCCGTGGGTGTCGTAAAAGGCGACAATAGTAAATTACTGCAGCGGCCAGCAACAGAGGCATTGATGGACGAACGTGTAAATGTGGGCCGAGGCGAAGCCGAGGCACACATACGTAAGTCCATCAATGCCTAGTTGTGGCCAAGGCTTGTATAGTACTTTTCTCAAATAATGCGCGGAAATTAAAACAGTAAATTTTATCAAATAAATCGCGGAAATTAAAACTCTTTTCAAAATCAATGACGAACAACGAACAACATTTTTTTTTTCAATGAGCAGCTGTCTATTTGCAAGTCAGTTCGAAATTTAAATAAAACCTTTGATGAATTACCTCCTTGGTCGCCATGTTTCGGAGTAAAAGATCGTTCCATTTTTAAATTACACGACAGATATGAGTTTAGTATGTAATTTATTTGGTCGCTAAACACGACAGATATGGATTTTCATACAAACATTGCCGGCCGCTGCGCGCATGTATCTGGCTAGTACAGCAATTTCGATTTATCTCGAAGAAGGTTGTCAAAATAATGCTTACATTTCCAAGATGTTTGAGAAAAAGGGATTAACCGTAGGATGGGCAGCAGCGTTCTCCGAGTATACAGGTAGAATAGCCTTAATACAGGGTCCTTTTTTAATATGCTGACACTTTTTTAAAGGGCTGATCAGACCATCAAACTGAACAACTTTCTATATGGCACCAACATCGAAATCACGAAAAGAAAATCAGCTCGTCCATACAAAACGGCAAACCTACTCGAGCCAAATGTATGGGACAGCTGATTTTTTTCGCGATTTCGATGTTGGTGCCATAGAGAAAGTTGTTCAGTTTCATGGTCTGATCATCCCTTTAAAAAAGTGTCAGCATATTAAGAAGGACCCTGTATTAAGGCTATTCTACCGTCGGCGCGCTCCATACAAACGTAGTATGGTGATATTTTCAATACTATCTAATTAAAGTCAATGAAATTTTTCAAAAACAATCAAGTAACTAATCTCTATGTCGGTATGAAGTCAGATTTTCGTTAAAATATACAGTTTCAATTCTAGGATTAATTTAAGATTTGTATGGCAATATTTGTGGCACTGTAACTTTAAAACTATAAATTTTATCGAAAATCTGACTTCATACCGACATAGAAATTAGTTACTAGATTGTTTTTGAAAAATTTCATTGACTTTAATTGGATAGTATTGAAAATATCACCATACTACGTTTGTATGGAGCGCGCAAACGGTAGAATAGCCTTAACACCCAACTGCGATCGCCAACCCGCCTGCCAAGCGTGGCGATTATGGCAAAACCTCCCTTTTGGGGGAGACCTGTGTCCATGTCCAGCAGTAGAAGTATAAAAAAGAATGAAATAATGAATATTACTATACATTACGGCAGTAATTATAGTACTCTGTACTATCAGTTTAAAATAACAATGTGCATGACCTTGAAGGGCCGTTGGATAACTTCACTCGGTTGATAAAGGAATGTAGACTCTATGCAAAGGAAATAATCATTTGAATGACTCGAGTGAAGTTCGTGTGATTGAGTGACGTCACATTTGCGAGCGAGGTCATGCACATTGTTATTTTAAACTGATAGTACAGCACTATTACTCTGTACTCTATACAGCAGGGGCTCCCAAACTATTTAAGTTCACGGCACACTTACAGGTACCTACAGTATTTTGTCACGGCGCCCTTGTCAATATATGTATGTATTATTACACTAATAAAGCATAGACAATAAAACAACTTTAGAATATGAAAATGCAAAAGGTGAAAACCAGGAAGCTGGCATAGCCTATTGTCTCTAAAATCTTTGTATTGGTGAAAACTTTCAGTGATATGTTAGTCAATGTCAGGTGTGAACGTGTGACGTTGCGGCGTATATGGAAACCCTTCCAGTAGTCAGAACTCCCATAGTGCTGGGGTCTTTGAAATAATACTTGAAACCCTCCCAGACCGGGGGCTCTGAGTACTGGATGGGTTTCTATATACACGCGACGTTGCGTGATTTTTAGGGTTCCGTACCAAAAGGGTGAAAACGGGACCCTATTACTAAGCCTACGTTGTCCGTCCGTCTGTCCGTCTGTCCGTCTGTCCGTCCGTCCGTCTGTCCTACCTATTTTAGGGCTGTAACTTTTGAACCGTAATAGCTAAATAGTTGAAATTTTCTCAGATTATGTGCTATTACGGCGGATTTGTTAACAAATAATAAAAATGCAAAAAAATTCAAAATTAAGGGAGGTTCTCAACAAGAAACTAGTTTTTATCAACGTTTTTTCACGCTCTATCGTAAAAATGGTAATACATACAAGCGTCAAACTTAATGTGATTACAGAGCAAACTCTACAGAATAACAAAAAATACTAAAAACCGGCCAAGTGTGAGTCGGTCTTGCGCTAAAGGTCCCGGACAGAAAAAGTTTTTTTTTTCTAAGTTAATAATGTTGTGTTCTGTGGTGGTGTGGTACGGAACCCTCGGTGCGCGAGTAGCCCGACTCGCACTTGACCGGTTTTATTTCAAACCGCGTAATAAACTTGACAAGACTACTTTCATTTCTTGCTGAACATTTATTTTTGCTTATTATTTCTAATTATATAATAATGGGTAATAAATAAAAAAAATAACTTGAAAGCCTTTAAATGATTGGTCTTGCAGTGAAGACCATAATTATTTATCTAAGCCTTTGAGAATTTTTTCACCCTGTATTCTTAAAAGATCTTTAGTTGCAGAAAAGTTTCTAATAACCGACCCTGAGTGGGATTATAGTCGTGATCTTATTTATGTACGCCATTTATATGAATTGACAAAGCCATTCCGACCATATAAGGATAACTTTATATGGATTGAAATGTAGTAAGGGCGTCGGCAGGCAATATATTACGAGTGACTAAAGTAGATTCCGTTAGACAGATGACATTCCGACAAGATTTAGAAAGTTAGATTTATTCGCTCCCTTCCTTTTGGGAAAATCCTGTTTTATATAGACGTTTGTTTTATTGAAGTTGTAATAGAAAATTGTGGTTAGAGGCAAGTTGAATTAGGGCTTTTGTTACAATTGAATGAGATGCATCGTTATAAGAATAACTACGTTTTAACTGAAAAACATACACTACTGTATAGAAATGAAACACCCACGCTAATTTGGTATTTTTTGGGAGTGCTAAATCGGAAACCATTTCGACATAATTGTCTCAATAACAATATTTTCTATATCAGACATTTTAAAATGAAAGGATAACATATATTTTTAATGAAATTACGTCGTTTTTCGGTCTAATGAGTGACGTTGGACGTTGGACCAAAAAACGCCTGCAAATTCCTTGGTAAACTAAAAATCAACTTAAAATAACGGACCATTAAGAAAAAATATATATTCAATTTGTCCGAATTTGAAATTTTGATGTTGCCGTTTCTGTTCCCAGTTGAGTTAGAAAGAGAAGGCTGGAGATTTTTATTTTTTTTAAATTAAGCAAATATTTTAAGGCTTTGAGTTTTCGAATGATTTTTTCGCAACCGTTTTTGCCTTTTACAAATTACAGTTAAAAATTAAATTTGTATTGTTGAACTGATATAATAATAACCCAAAATCCGAAATAAAATTAATAAAAATAAAAATTATTGGCTGGTGTTTAATGCCAAACCGTTAAGAATGGGGTCGAGAAACCAATCTTGCAGGTACAGTACAACCTATCCAATCAAATGAAGTGTCGATCTTATAAAATGGAACATAACGTTAAAGATTTTATTAATATTTCTATTTCGAGATATTTGGGAAATACCCATAAAGGTATCATATAGAGGAACTGACAGCTGAGAGAGCGAGATGCACCTAGCGGCCACTGTATAATAGAAAGAGATACGTGACGCGAGGCAATAGAACCGTTTTTGGGAACTTGTCGGCACAATCGACTGGATAAATTTATTCGTACTCTGTGAATAATTAGTGAATCTAAAGTGAAGTCGTAGATTATTTTGTAAAATATACTAAAACTATTTCATTAAATTACCTACGATTTCACATTAGATTCACAATTATACACAGAACTCGAAGTTTTAGGGTGCCGATAAGTGCCGACAAATGCACAAAAAACGGTTTCATTTGACAACTCATACCTATCAGTTACTCTATTCCGGCAGGTATAATAACTTTATGGAAATACCACTTTTTATGTCGGTTCAGACACCACAGAAATCGCAGAACAGATGTCATGCTACAAAATGTCATCAAGTTTGGTTAGTTAATACAAAAACAAGATAAAACTTCGTTTGTATGCAGCACGTTTACTAAACAGTTCTATTTATTACGACAAAAAGTGCAAGTAGGTACTGTTGACCGTTGATGCAGTTATGTAAAATATTCCAGTTACATAACACACATGTAGAGAGAACTTGCTAGTCCACATCTAAAATATCCTTAAAAAATCGGTCAAGTGCGAATAGAGCTACTCGCGCACCGAAGGTTCCGTACCAAACCACCACAACATATTATCGTATAATTTTTTTTTCTACGTACGACGAACAACGTAGGATTAGTAATAGAGTCCCGTTTTCACCCTTTGGGTACGGAACCCTAAAAAGAAGTTCCTAAATTCGTCTAAATGCTGTTACAAAATTCTTGGACCAAAAACAGCATTTTAATCCGTACGAAATAGAGGTTTCTCTTATCCAGCTCTGTGGTTAATTAAAAGAGCATGCATGAAACACACTACAGCTGGTGAATTTAAAGAAGTTGCAGTGTTTTCTGAATTTCAAGCTTATTTTGTTGGTTGTTAATAAATTATACACAACAGAGGGCCAATGCCCATACTAAGAAAGTTGCCACCTTCTTAGTTGCCAACTCGCGCAAGTACAGCAACGGTGGTGAGTAACGGTACTACAGCAATGATTCATTACGTTTAAAATACGCGTTAAACACATTTGTTATTAAAATTTTTAAGAAAATTTATCTATTAATTTATTTCCGTGGATCAAAACTCAAATAATAGTAATCTAATAACGGTTAATTAAGATTTATCTCTCGTTCATGCTAGATGATACTTGTAGCGACATCTGTTTGCGCCAAGACTATACTAAATCTAAAATGTATGGAACTTACCAGACATGGTTGTAAGATTTGGAATAGTGTGATAAAGGAAAGCTATGCGAATGAAGAACTTGAAAATAAATTTGAAAAAATAAATGCGTTGATGGTTTGAACCATAAAGCTATTATACCTTACGGAATAGAGGAACTGACAGCTGAGAGAGCAAGATGTACCTAGTAGCATCACTGTATAATAGAAAGAGATACGTAACGCGAGGCAATAGAACCCTTTTTGGGGATTTAGTCTCCGGGTAAAATTCGGTTTCTGTGAATAATCGTAAACCTAAAGTGAAATCGTAGATAATTTTGTGAAATGTACCAACACTATTTCATTAAATTATCCACGAATTCACGTTAGATTGAGAATTATACACAGAAATCGATTTTTTATCCTGCCGATAATCTCCTGAAAACGTCCAAAAACGGTTTCATTTGACAACTCGTGTCAGTTCCTCTACTAATGTAAGGTATAATAACTTTATGGTTTGAACATATTGAAAGATTGAATTAAAGGTGTCTTATAAAAATTTATTAATAAAAAAATTTTGATGCAATTATGTAGTAACGGACAGACCCGAAGAGGTATTTTGACCAAATTGGTGACGTTATTAGAAAATATAATATCAATTGTAGCTGAATCCAACGATAATGTGTAATAAAACATGACGTATAGGAAGCAAAATAGAAATATTCATCACCGTCCATAGTGAAGATTGAAAGCCTCTGTTCTTTTCTTAACATACGAGTTTGGTTCGATTGATGGAAAACATTAATAGGAATCGGAGGAAACCTGCATACATTGAAGATAATGCAAATGTCGAGTCCGCCAATCCAGTTTGGGTATTCGTGGATTTCGTGGTAGACTTACCTCACAGAGTACTATTACTCTAACAGTGTATAATTACTCTAACCTATACACACCCTTTATGACGAAAGTTAAGATAATGGATACGATATAATAATTTCGAGTCAAACATTGGTCCTATACAGCTCAGGACTGGTTTTTGTGGTGATCCTTGGGGGAGGCCTATGTCCAGCAGTGGCCGTTATATTGGCAGATTTGATGATGATGATGATCATAGGAAATGATAGGACCAGTCACCATGTCAGGCGATAGACGTCCACTGCTGGACATTGGCCTCCAGATCCAGACCAGATCCTCAGTTTCCCTATAGTCGCAGTACTTATTGCAAACAAGTAAGCAAAGGGTACACGTGTACAAAATTACTTCACAGAATGAAACCACTGTAAAATTCATTAGCATACAACTGACGCAAAGCTCTCATTAAAAAGTTGCTCTATTATAAAGTTCTATGCATTTTGAAACTGGCACACAACTTCACTGTAAAAGTAACATACATTTTCACTTATTTATGTATTCTCACGACCGCAACACCTTTAATGTGGTCAGAAACTTTTCAACAACATTAACTTTTTAAGTCTGCTATTAAGCATTTTGGGGTGGACGTATATTATATAAGTTAGCGAATTTTCGATCAAGCATAAATCTGGACTAGATACAAAAATAGACGTGGCAAATCTGTCATAATAAATTATAGTAAATAAAATAAATAAATATCTCGGACACACATTGTCATACAAAATATCTATTCACATGGTAGTCTAGATTGGACTTGTATGAGAACAGAAAATTTATTGATTGATATATTCACAAAAATAGACATTAGGTCAATTTACAACGTTATTTATTTTTTTATTTTTTTTTATTTTTGTATTTATGGCTATAGTTAAAAAAAGAAGATACGAAAAATTTATTAATAATAAATAAATACATAAACCAAGTATAAATGAGCCACTATGTCGAGCACGAGCACAAGGAACAAACTAAATTCCTCGAGATAGTCAGAAACTCCGAGATAATAGGTCCCGGCAACGCCCTGGAAGAAGGGAGTAGAAATGAGTGAAGATAATCGACTGGATCAACACTTTCCATTAGGCAAGGGGTTACGAGTGGACTAAGGGTGACATCTGTTTTTTTTCGAATTCCTAAACTATGATAATTTTAGGCTGGGATCGACATCGGCGTTTACCGTGCAAAAATATGAGGTACAAAAAATCTACAAAGCCGGTCAAAAATAAAGGAAGCGTATTTTTTCGGGATACCATTCTGTAATTTACATTTTGTTAGTTGTTAATCAACGTCAGCTTGTTTTGTAAAAGTTACCTAAACGCAACATGTTGGTATAGGTAGGTACTGTGTTTTTACAGTATTTTTTGCACGACCCGGAATGTTAAATTGGGTGCTTTACTCTAATTAATGCGATGTTTCAAAGAGTTTTTAACTTTATTTGGCTATATACGAGGTTGGGTAATTCCATGGATTCCGAATTTTTTATGTTCGAGTGTAGAATCGCTACTTAAATTTAATAGTCTACGAGACCGGTAAGTATTTGCGCATTTTGAAAAAAATAAACACTGAAACTGTATGGAAGTCTATGAAAAATTTTTCGAACTCCGGGCTCCCGTTTTCAGAAAAAAAGCTTTTGAAAACGCAACTTCTACGTAGATTTTGTTACATTTTAATATTTTTTGAAATAAAATCAACTATAAAATTAATGCAACTGTATAACACTCTGTATAAGTAGCTGACTGAAGGCTGCATTGCAGGCTGAATCACCTGATTGTCTGAAAAGAAAAATGATTCCGTGCTTCGGATGGCACGTTAAGCCGTTGGTCCCGGCTACTATCTCTGGTGGTAGTAGTCGTTACATAAAAACCACGTCAGAGGCCGTAAGGCGGTCTGAAAAAACTCTGACACCAGGGCTCTGCCCACACGATAAGAAGAAGAGTAGCTGACACTGCTATCAAACATCGTTTTACAGCTTAGACTACTTATATCGGGACGCGTAACCACGTGTCATTCTACTAACAAACTTTCTGCCACTTTTTGCGGGGGGCGAGGTAACATGTTATCCGCAACTTTGGATTTTATTCCCTATGACTTTAGATTCTAATTTTGAATGTTCAAAATCATGAAAAGTAGTCTCGTGTAAACCCCAAACGTTCTAAGTTCATAATTATTGTTTCGCAATAATAGGCTGTCTAGTTTAGTGATAAGTTATAAAATTGAATGTTGAATGTACATGATCATTGCACTTATACCGTGGCAGAGGGGAAATGCTACCGCAAGGCCGGTCCGGATATAAGTAGTCTAAGTTTTACATGCACCGTTATCTCCAAAAAAAAAAAAACAATGATCAAAAATTACGATAAGAACGCGAAAATACAGGACGAGAGTTTAGAGTACGCTCCGACGATTTCCGCCTCCATGGGGGACGAAAATTAAGAGAGTACATTTTGGCGGGAAAATGTTCACGACATTTTACACCCTCTGAATTTGAAGATAACATTATCACCCGACAAGCATAATTTTACGCTTATATTTTGATTTTAGGGCTGTCACGTTTTTTAATCTCATTAAATTAAATTTTAACAAATGAGGCAATTTCTCCAGCTGTGGGAAAAAGGCCACCAAAAAATGTTAGCTTATAGTTGGCGTATAGTTATTGAATTCAGTGTCGATTTGTTTGTCATTATCTCTAGATTGGGGTGGTAATATCAGCTATACCTCATCTAAACGGAGTGTCGCGTAATCGCAGTTGGCGCATATCTTGTCTAGGTAAAATATGTTGATTTTTTATTTTTATTTTCGTATGAACATTAAAACGTTCCTATAAACGGATTCAAAAAAAAAAATCAAAATTTTTTATTCAAAATAATATCATATAGATAGCTTTTTGACGTCATTTTTTGACTCTACCACCGGAAGTTCGGAAGGTGTTCCGTTGAGAGAAGATGCGGCCAGAAACTCTACAACACACATCTTTTAAACAAAACAAAATGTACAAAGTACAATTAAAATACAATATTGCATTACATAGTGTAAAATTGTCAAGACCAGACATTTTGGTCATTCAAATAATCATCGAGTTTATAGTAACCTTTTTTACAGAGGACTTGTTTAACATGAGACTTAAACTTTTTGTCTGGTAAGTTTAGAATATCCTCTGGTATCTTATTATAAAAGCGTATACAGTGCCCCATGAAAGATGTGTTGACTTTACTGAGTCGAAAATGTGGGAATACTAATTTATTTTTATTTCTTGTATTGTAATTATGAACGTCACTGTTTTTGGGAAAGAGAGACAATTTTTTTCGAACATATAAAATATTTTCGTAAATATATTGACTGTAGAAAGTCAAAATACTGATATCTTTAAAAAGATCTCGTAGTGAGTCTCGACAACGTAGATTATAAATGGCTCGAATTGCCCGCTTTTGAAGGATAAAGATAGCCTCGACGTCTGTAGCACGGCCCCACAGCAAAATACCATAAGACATGATACTGTGGAAGTAGCTGAAGTATACGAGTCTTGCAGTAGCTATATCAGTTAGCTGTCTAATTTTTCGAACTGCATAAGCTGCCGAGCTCAGCCTACCCGCTAGGGTTTCTATATGTGGACCCCATTGCAGCTTCGAGTCAATCTTTATCCCTAAAAATACAGTATTACTTGTGAAATGCAATATATCATTATCTAAAGTTATATTATTTTCATTATTTATAACGTTTGGTAGAATGAATTTAATACATTTAGTTTTCTTTGCATTTAAAGCAAGATTATTAACACTGAACCAGTTCAGAACTTGTCGAAGAGTGTCATTTACGTTGTCATTAATATCATCAACATCTTGCGCCTTTCTACTTGTTTTGAAAATAAGAGAAGTATCATCAGCAAATAAGACTATGTTCGACAAGTTCTGCACCATGTAGGGTAAATCGTTTATATAAACCAGAAAGAGAAATGGACCCAGTATAGATCCCTGTGGAACGCCCATTTTTACTAGTGAGCCAGACGAATTTGTTCCATTGATACACACCCTTTGGATTCTCTTTTCCAAGTAAGATTCTAACAGATCCAGAGCCCTGCCTTGAATACCGTAGTGGTTTAATTTGATCAACATTGTTTTATGATCAACACAGTCAAATGCTTTGGATAAGTCACAAAAGACTCCGATTGCATTTTGGTTTTGGGATTGTTTTAAATGTGCCGTTTTAACAGGAAAAAAGAATCTTAACAAAAAAGTCAAAACGGTGAATTTTTTATTTGGATTTCATAATACCGGTTGCATTTTTACGTCATCTTTCATCCGATTAGAAAATTAAATTATATTATTCTTTTTATTATTATTTTATTTTGAATTCAATTGTATTTTTAGAGTGTAATAGGTACTATCAATAAACGTTACCTTTTTTGGGCCTAAAAGAAATTGACTCCTTTCGTTTCGTTTCTATTTTCATAGCTTTCGTAGCATTTGCTTCTGACTACCCCAATAAGAAACAGACGTGAGTATAAAATGTAAGTATGTATGGACATAATACAATTTTATTCGTTCTTTGGTCAGCTTCCAAACACCGCACTGCACCGGTTACAATTACTAGCCGCCATTTTGATTTCTTTCGTATATCTTATGAATAGCGGATACGAAGATAAATAAAAAGTCGTAAAATATAATGTTCTGAAGCGTCATAATTTACCGAGATAATAATAATTATAATTTATTTTTAATTAAGAGTCTTTTACCGTTCAGTGGCGCCCTCAACACAATATTAACGATTTCTCAATAATAAAAACATGAAATAATAAATTGCTGCTTTTCCTGATTGAGAAATCTTATATTGTTATGTGCGCCACACGCAACCGGTAAAAGGACTCTTAACACCATAATATTTTGTCAGTAACAAATAGATTAGTAACGGATATTTAAAAAATACGAAATAACGAATAAGATTTCCATAAGACATTTGATTTCCGCCTAAGATAATCCTTCTCTACATTTCATTTTACAAATGTAATTTTATTCGTCAACAATTTACGGAAATGTCAATCAAAAGAAAAGATGTACAGGGTGTCCGGTGGCAGAATTAGGATTTAAAATATAAATAACAAAAAAACTACGTGAAATATACATTTATATTTTTAATCATTATAAAGAAGACAAATGCGGGTTTTATTTCTTAAAAATTATGTCGTCTAAATGTTGACCGTCACGTCGGATACATTCATGGAATCTGGCTTCAGTATTTCTTGCCACTCGCTGGAGAAGTGCCGCCGAGATGCCATGAACTTCGCGAACGATATTTTCTTTTAATGATGAGATAGTCGCCGGGTTTGTTTCGTAGACTTTATTTTTGAGATATCCCCACAGAAAAAAGTCCATGGGTGTAAGATCCGGTGACCTGGGTGGCCAGGGGATGTCACCGAAACGACTTATCAGTTGGTTGGGGAAGAAATCACGCAGTAGCGCCATGGTCTCCCTAGCAGTGTGCGGGGTGGCGCCATCTTGCTGAAACCATGTCCGTGAAGTGTAGGAAGGATGGTCTCTCAATGTTGGAAAAAAAAAATCATTGAGCATTCGCCGACACCAGTCACAGAAATTGCGTGCCCTTGACCATTTTCAAAAAAATAGGGTCCAATTATTCCCCTGCTTGATAATGCACACCAAACCGTCACTTTGGGACTGTGAAGTGGCTTTTGGTGTTTTAAGTGGGGGTTTTGTCCTTTAGGAGACCAATAACGACAATTCTGCTTGTTTACACTGCCATTTAAGTGAAAGTGGGCACTTCTCCAGCGAGTGGCAAGAAATACTGAAGCCAGATTCCATGAATGTATCCGACGTGACGGTCAACATTTAGACGACATAATTTTTAAGAAATAAAACCCGCATTTGTCTTCTTTATAATGATTAAAAATATAAATGTATATTTCACGTAGTTTTTTTGTTATTTATATTTTAAATCCTAATTCTGCCACCGGACACCCTGTACATTTCCGCTGTTACGTATTCACAAAAGACATTTTTCGATGGATATTAAAATTGATTGTAGGGATTGATGGATTTGATGTGATGTCTATAGAAGGACAAAGGGAGCTGAGTTAAAGATGTTTTCGATGATTGATTATGCTTCCTTCTAAAACATACATTAAGTACAAACATACAGACAAAAAATCAAAAAATTGGTGATTTGGAATCAGGTAGGTTTTAGTTGTACACCTAAAAACCATATCGTACCTAATTTTTTTATATTTGTTCAGTTTACAGACATGCTTCTGTTACAGATTTATAAGGCGCCGTCCTATTGCCATCGCTCGCGCGATCTTGCGTGCGTCCGACGAAAATAATCGTGCGACCGTGCATTTAAACATAACTCATATTTGCGGAATGTCCTATTGAAGGACGTGCGATCATGCGATGCGACCGAATTGTCCAGTTTTCGTCGTGCGTTTATCGATCGTCCGATCAAACATACTAATCAGGGCCTCTACCCGGACATTCAAGCTTAGCAATTGCGTGAACGTTTTCGTTCCAATGTCAACTCTATTACAATGCAGTTCAGACCGAAACGGTCTCGATATATAGAAAATCGAAAGTCCGCGTCAGTACTGAATGTCCAAATGGCACTCGCGCGACCAAGGGGCAGGAAGAGGCAAGAGTACCACGGCGTGCGCTCGGCTCGACGGCCTGCCATTTTACCGCACTGATTTCTGATTTTATACTTACAGTTTATTATGTGGGTGGTGTACGTTTTCTTTTTTAAAGCTATTCACTATTAAATTAATTGACAGGAAAAACTGTGCATCTCTGTAAGGCTGCCTGTCCATTGACGCAAGCTGGCTGTGCGAGCTGTGTCGCTGTGTAAATATTAACCAATCAGAGATCCGACCGAGATCGGCCGAGCTTATTTACACAGCTACACAGCTCGCACAGCCAGCTCGCGTCAATGGACAGGCAAGCTTTAAGAGCCATTTCGAGAGTGATCGCATCGCTCCAAAACGATTCCAAATAGCGCGAGTGGATTCATCGGACGATGAAATCGCATCGCGTGATCGCGCGAGCGATGGCAATATGACGGCGCCTAATACTTACTTTAGACAGTAACAAATAGACTGTATTTTCGTTTCAGTATTTAAAATAATTTCTTTTTTAATTTGTCGGTGGGAGCCCTAGCTCGCTATCATGTCACGACGCAGTGTGTAAAGAGCTTATCTCCTCTCAAAACTCATTTCATTAAATGAGATGTCTGTTTAGAGCAGTCTGTGAAATGTTTGCGGTGAGCTTGGTATGACGGAGATAATTATGAATTATTTGCTTTTTGCATTTTGGTAGGACTTTCTTTTATGACGCTCTCACTAAGTAAACGCTGGGCCCTTCTAGTTATTTGAATTTTCTTGCTATTTCGTTATTTCGCGTCTTAAGTATAACAATTTTATCTTTTTCTAGGAGCAAAGACTACAAACTATCTTTTCAATAGAGCAAAGTCAGTTGTTTGTTTTTCCTAAGCCTTATTTACTTTTATTGAAGCTCACAGTCGGTTCTAAGATAAAAATCATCCCCCACTCGCTTCTAGGGACTTTTTGTTTTCGATTTTGGTCCCAAAGCATCAGTTTTAAAAATCGTCAGGATAATTATTAAGAAAAATCATTATATATTATTTAAATCAGTGTTTTACAATGATAACAAGCTTATCTCAAAACAGACTAAGCCCATACTACTACTTACAACTGTGAAGGATAAATGCAAATTTAGTGTTTACAATACAATGTCTAGACTAGATAATTTGACAACACTGGGCCTCTAGTGAAAAAAGTTACAACTACAAGTACTGTTGGGTACAACTTGACTTGTACCATTTTTAGGGTTCCGTACCCAAAGGGTGAAAACGGGACCCTATTACTAAGCCTACGTTGTCCGTCCGTCCGTCCGTCCGTCCGTCCGTCTCTCCATCTGTCCGTCTGTCCGTCTGTCCGTCCGTCCGTCTGTCCTACCTATTTAGGGCTGTAACTTTTGAACCGTAATAGCTAGATAGTTGAAATTTTCTCAGATTATTCGTTATTACTGCGGATTTGTTAACAAATAATAAAAATGTCAAAAATTTAAAAATTAAGGGGGGTTTTCTCAACCAGAAACTAGTTTTTATCAACGTTTATTCTTTACGCTCTATCGTAAAAATGGTAATACATACAAGCGTCAAACTTAGTTTGATTATAGAGCAAACTCTACAGAATAACAACAAATACTAAAAACCGGCCAAGTGTAAGTCGGTCTTGCGCTAAAGGTCCCGGACAAAAAAAGTTTTTTTTTTTCTAACTTAATAATGTTGTGTTCTGTGGTGGTGTGGTACGGAACCCTCGGTGCGCGAGTAGCCCGATTCGCACTTGACCGGTTTTATTCACTATCTAGGCACAGTATGATCGTTTATGCACGCATCACTTAAAAACTACTGAACCGATTTGGATGTGGTCACAAAAGCATAAGGCTTAGTTTGCTTTGGATAACATTTAGGCTTTATTTCATTGCAATCGGTTCATTCAATTAAAAGTTATGAGTAATAAATTCAGTGGCACTGCGCAGAGAGCTAGTGTAGTGTCGAATAAGCTATTACCTATTCTGTGGAATAAGTCTGTAAATACAAGGTTATTTCATCGATAAGTCAATTCATTCAACGAATTTGGCCCCAATCAACATTTCGATTTGCCTTTCATTTTCATCAAATCACCAAAACAGCAACACCTCGGTGCCAATCAGCCCGCGGATGAGTTTGACCTTTACGAAGTTTCAGAATTTCGTAATAACCTTAATAGTATTACGAACTTGAATGAGGTTTGCCAAGTTTCTGCTTAAACGTAGAAACAGTTACTGTGAACTTAGCCACCTGATGATTTTCAGATTGTTTATCTAGACCGCCTGATATAACTGTGGTGATAAGTCGCTAAATTATCCTCCTTCGTACTTCTCGAAAATTAAAATCCCGCCGCGCAAACAAAGAAATAAATAGACAAAAATTCTTAAAATGGTCTTAATGTATAATTCCATTACGTCTATCTAAACTCCCGCAAATTAATATTTTTTCATAAATGTACACACGGCGACACATCAATCTACGTAAAACCAAAATAAGCTGGCCGCGCGTAAGTAATGTAGGTATAACGTCGCGCGGCCAGCTTATATTGGTTTTTCGTAGCTTGATATGTCGCCGTGTGTACATTGAAGATAATTATAATTATGCAAAAATATTAATTGGAGCGGATAATATAATAAGTAACTAGATAAACAATCAACGCTCCTGAAATGGCAAACTCGAAAGAGCTTCTTTTGCCAACCAGCTGATTGTAATATAATATGTAGGTATCGATTGTGCTTCGTAAAATTATAACATCGTTGAGACTAGTCCTAGATTGTAAGAACTGCATTCGATTGACATTAAATCCGGTCAATTTTAATGATACTAGCAAGATTATAATTGCCGTTAGAGGTTTTGACACGAGCACTCCCAGCAACGTCCTATGCCGAGGTCCGTACCCCTCTGGGTGCCCCTAGGTCGGTTGCTTACGTTCATTCATTTTGGCCCGGTAGACCCTTCGTGGTCCCTCCAATAGTCCGCAGTAAAAAGCAATAATTGCTCCCAGAGCAGAGCTATAAGGGTCATTTCTAAAAATAAAAAAAAACACGAGCACTTGTCTCGCGTGGTGTTCGGGCGGTACGCATTTTTGCCTGCCACGTGGCTTCACAATCCACAATCTCTTCATGTTCTTGATCAAAAACAATCAATGAGATTGGGATAGTCACTCCCACAAACTACTTGACACTGGCGGAAATGCACGCAAAAGTCAATTAATTATAAATAGAAGATCATAATTTTTCTTTTGTGACAATATTCCTGTGGCATGCAAATGTTGAATTGTTCTCGTTGTCAGTTATAACTTCTGCCGGGTCGCGCTAAAAGCTCGTAATGCAGCATAAAACCCCAAAAAAGGTAATTAAAATATAAAAGTTGGCAAATGTACAAGCACATTCTTTATGTGAATAAAAAGTTAAAAGCCACCGATGCAACATTTTGTCGAGTCAGGGCCTTTTCATTAGGGCTATTTGTGTTAACCATAATGACTTTGTTCTTTCTTTAGTTCTTCATTTGTTGTTCAAGTTATAATAGTTAGAGAAAATTCATATTGTTTTATTTTATTTATCTGTTCTATTCAAGAGGGTAGTCTTTGCAGCGCGCGATTTATTTATCTGTTTTATTCAAGAGGGTAGTCTTTGCAGCGCGCGATTTATTTATCTGTTCTATTCAAGAGGGTAGTCTTTGCAGGGCGCGATTCTATACTAACTTCTTCTTCTTCTTATCGTGTGGGCAGAGCCCTGGAGTCAGAGTTTTTTCAGACCGCCTTACGGCCTCTGACGTGGTTTTTATGTAACGACTACTACCACCAGAGATAGTAGCCGGGACCAACGGCTTAACGTGCCATCCGAAGCACGGAATCATTTTTCTTTTCGGACAATCGGGTGATTCAGCCTGCAACGTCCTAACCAACTGGGGAAAAACGCACAAAGTGATATATCACTAGGTGTCCCCCATGGGAATCGAACCCACGACCTCCGTATCGAGAGCCACGGCGGCAATACTAACTAATTCAAGTCAATTATATTTTTTAAACACAATCTCTGTGCCTATAGTTTGTCAGATTTCAGTTGAAATATTTAGTTTCTCTGTTAGGATTAATCCGTTCCGTTCCGTTCCGTTCAGCTGGCTCACCAGCCAGCAATTCTGCTGCAAGGACGCAAAGACGACAGCAATATGAGGGGGCCAGCGCCACAGCTACTCGCTAGAGATGCTCGCAAGCTCACAATATTGCGATGCATGCAATCAAGCTTATAGTTAGGTTTGGAACTTTACCTCTATTCGCGTTTTAATCGTTTACATAGCAATCATTATGTTCACACGAGCTGCTCCTCCGAGCTGATGCTGCACTTGCGCCCTCGATATAGACATCTATCTTCTGCCCGAGGCACCAGTGAGCCACGTAGATAGGACAGGAGTGTAGGGCTTTCGCAGTCAGGATGAGGAGAGAAAGGAGTTTGCAACCAGCCCGAAACAGGTCATCGTAAAGCCAGTATGGGGAAAATAGATACTATACTTGGTGTGTAATAAACTAGAGGGGGAAGGAGTAGTGACTGCTTGTGTTCGTTTAATCTTCTATCCGATAGTGGCGTGCAGTGCTTGTCCTGGCTGTAGTTTGCTGGGTTTTATGTCGTATTCATCTTTGAAATCCAGCCTTTTTCTAATTTCCACAATCCGAAATCCAATTGGACATTGATAAAATGTTTACCATGGCTTGTCAAAGTTTTCGTCTTGTGTTTCCGTGCCCGTAAATTTTTAGGTGGTTTCCTTTCTTGTTAGCTTTGTGTCGTTGACTGAGTAGGTACCCCTTTTATTCAATTTTCCGTAGGCTTCTTCTACGTGTTAACGAATGATGATGTTGTTAGGGTTGTTGAGTAGAGTTGTTTGTTGAGTGGCTTCTTTCAAATTATCGTATAAGTTTGCACCAGGTTAGATTCTTGTTCGCACACGGTGATTCTAGTTGGGCTCGTCTGAGTTTTCTTCTTGCTAGGTCTTGGAATTTGTTTTGGACGTCTTGGTGGTTGTAAGGGTTTACTGCTATGTAGCTTCATTAAATGCTTGTTTTAGTGTTCCGTAGTCGTCGTTTCCATTGTCCTTACCTTACAAGGTTGCCGGTCCCAGGTAATTTTACTTTCAAATTATATTGCTGGACAATATAAGTTAGAAGAATATCCCGACGGTATTGCTTTGATGTCTTGTAGCCCAGTGTCGGCGTTGAAATCGCCTAGGAAGTTGGAGTAAGCTTGTTGCCAAATACACAGTAGCCTTTTTCAGCTTCCTGCCAATTACCTAGTAATCACCGAATTTGATTGCTTATTCTTGACATGGAAGTGGTTGCTTCATTCGAGTGTCGAAATAAGAAATTACCTAATTAAATAAGATCGTCAGTCCTAAAAAAAAGGGTTTAATGTAGGCCGCTATTATACATATTTCGGTCGTATTATGCACATCCTCTTATATTCCATGTTGCCACACGTAGCGACATGCTATGCTTGTGGCTCGGGAGCGTTTGTGATGAGCGAGCTTCTTTGTCGTTGACTGTCCTGTTTATTCAATTATTCCTCTATTTCCAATTCGATTAAAATTCGTAGGTACTTGTCAAAAATTGCAGCATGTCATTTTGAGTTTCGGCAGTCGTTAGGTTAGGTTAGGTTAGGTTAGGTTAGTCCACAGGCAAATAGTATTCAGAGGCCGTAACGATTATCTTCCCCGCCCAAGAACCCATAGGCACATGAATTATTTTTATGTATTTTCTTATTCATTGAAAGTTTGCTTCCAGAGCTGGTTTCTGTATTGATTATGTTGTTCGAGAGTGCATGGTGGAATTTGAAACGAAGGTTGCTAGATCTTTTCGTATAGCTATGTGATCGAATGATGCCCCGAGAACATTTGCGAGGGCTCTAAAGAGGTACCTGAGTAATTGTCTCCTTTGGAATCCTTGTTATCTCCAACTTTATGGCGCACCCCTATATACTTGTAGAATTATTATACAATGTTCTTACCAGATGTTTGGTTTGGCAGTTTTGCTGTGTTGTTCGATTGTTTTGGGTTTTTCTTTGTTTCTTTCGCCATTTGTTATATTTTTAAGCTTAGTTTTATTACCATCATGCGATGATACTGTTAAAGTGACGGGCCTGGCGCAAATGCTATTTAACTGCTTACTTATTGTTTTTAAAGGTGCTTTGTTAATATTTATCTTTCTTCTATGTCTCCTTTTTTTTAAAGAGCACGTGTTTGTCGATTTGCGAGAAAGCGTGAGATATTTTGAAATATAACGCGTGTACTAGTTACCGTACTTGATTTTAATTGTAATCCTAGTCACAGCGTTTGTTTGTTTTGAGTAGCTGGTACAAGTTTAAGTTGTTGGAGGTGGTCCCTATTACTTTAGCATATAATAATTATAATACCTACTTATATTTTTCGGAGACGATGAGTTAACAACTTTGGATAGGCCCAACGCGCATTAAGTTGAAGCACACAACTAGTACTGCACTAGGTCCATACAAACTAGCACACTTGGTCTGTTATCTTGGTACTCTCGGTACATATTTGAAGTATATCTGTCATTCCTTTTTCTGGTTTGAAATGTTCGCGTAACGCCCATCCCTTTATTATACTTTGATCTAAGTTTGTAGGTAGCATTATTGATCCCGAAATTATACTCTTAATAGTAGAAGTACACACTTAACACAATAACAGGATATATAGGCAGTCTATATTTGCTTATAATACCAGCTCGTTGTATACGCTGACAAATATTATTTATCAGTAAAACCGTAAGCAATAAAAGAGGGCTTATAAATTTGGGCGATTTAGATACCTAATTAGGTAGGTTCTACCACGAATCGGCGTTGGATCTTACAAGGTGCTGGAAAAAGTAATAAGCCAGGGCCACGTTAGTTGTGAATGACGTCTAGATAGGCAGATAAGTTAAACGTACTTTCCAACACCACCTCGTTTGTTGGATTCGCCGAATGATAAGATTCACTGAATGAGGGCTTATAACATAAAACGGTCTCACCAAATTCTGCGTCGTTGGAGTTGTCTGCGTAACTAAGGCCGCCCCCGGCCCAGCTGCTGTTCTCTGAGAGTCTTGATGTGGCTACAGTCTTCAGAGGGACACTTACACACTCACTTTAAACTAAACTTATTATTATAATAAATAACTTATAATAAGCAAAGATACTGGCAAAAGATCTTTGAAACTTTCAAAAACCGACGCAGGGTGTCAGGTAGACGTGGACCCTTTTCGCTCAAACACAAAAGATGGTCGCAGACGCGTGCGCTCTCTACGGTGTCCGGCAGAGCAATCTAGTTTCTCTGTTAGGATTAATATAAGATTTTTATGGAAATCTTTGATACACTGTAACTTTGTTACTCTGGTTTTAACGAAAATGACAATATACAGGTGGATTGATATTGACTAATTTGATTGATTGATTATAGTGATCATGGAATCGCAGTTCACAATTTAGAATATCAAAAACATCCATTTAATTACCAATCTTCTTTTTTAAACGTAGAGTTGTAGTAAGGCTTTGCATTAGCATTACTACTAAAAGGAGAATAAAAAGAAAGAAAAGAAGAATGGAATGACCTGCAAAAAACCCTGCATGAGAAAATGTTCCATAGAAAATACAGGGTGATAGGGTAAACAGTTGCATTACTTCAAGAGGTGATTGTACCCATGATACTGGACAAGATTCCCTGAAAAATTAAGGAAATTCGAAAAAAAAAAATTGTGAACCTTCAATACTAAATGTAATCAGCTGATCCGAAAGTTTGTATGAAAAGAAGATTTTTTTTTGCGAATTCCCAATATAGGTTTCTTAGGGAGAGTTGTTCAGTATCACGGGTACAATCACCCCTTAAAGTAATACATTTGTTTACCCTAACACCCTGTATACAGCAGGGTGTAAGTGACAGCCTAGCAAATAATAAAACCGTGAACTCAGACCATCAAACTGAACAACGTTCATTATGGAGCCTACCTCAGGAAACGCGAAAAAAAATCAGCTGTCCCATACATTTGAGTCAGGTAGGTGCAGCAGTTTCGTATGGGACACCTGATTTTTTTCGCGTTTCCTCAGGAAGACTCCATAGTGAAAGTTGTTCGGTTTGATGGTCTGAGTTCACCGTTTCAGTATTTGCTAGGCTGTCACTTACACCCTGTATAGTAAATGTTTTCACAAAATAAAGAACCGTCGAATTAATCTGAATTATAAATGAGAGTGCTGAACGAGTTACTGAGGAAACGACCTCTCGTAAAATTTTCGGAGTAGCATCAATTTACAACTTTGGCTTTCTGTAATAAGGTCTTCCGTATCCGTATGGAGGACAACGAGGTAGTAAATAAAACTCATCAAATCTACCTGTAACTCCGAAAGAAGACAGACAAAAAAACGAGCTATCTATAGATGAAATAAATGAAAATGAGTAAATCATTTCTGACTACAGGAATGCCGCGAGCGGTCACGTTCCTGCTATCTTATTTGCTCTATCAAATGATGTTCCTAAGTGACAGAAAAGGATGGAGCGACGGAAAAATGCGATTCGGTACTTCAACCCTTAGATTCTCGCAAATCTCTTCACAGTCATGATGGCAAGTCAAACTCTGTGCCATGCCATCGTCGACTGGATAAAAGACGATACGGGACGGGATAGTTTCCCATTTCGATGAATTCCAAACATCACTATTACCCGAGATTCTCAAGTGGACAAATTCGCAACTGGACAAAATGTGTCCAATAATAATGTACGAATTGTTCTTAGACAATTTATATAGAGACTCGCCTTGTGGTAGCATTTCTCCTCTGCCACGGTATAAGAACAATTGATCTTGTGCATTTACACCCAATTTTATACCTTATCACTAAACGAGACAGCCTATAATAGCGAAACAATAATTTTGAACTTAGAACGTTTGGGGTTCACACTAGACTACTTTTCATGATTTTTAACATTCAAAATTAGAATCTAAACTTATGGGGAATAATATCCAAAGTTGCGGATTTCATGTTACCTGGCCCCCCGCAAAAACTGGCAGAAAATTAAATATTTCTTAGTAGAATGACACGCGTAGCTCGTCCCTATATAAATTGTCTAAGGAATTATTTAATTCCGGTTTTTAAATGAAAGAAACCTGTGCATTAGTTTTGTATCGTGAACACTTACATAAGCAACGGGCACTGTAAGCTACCCTTCGTATCAAATAATACATACGGATCAAACACAATACCTTTCTCTTCTGAATTCGGTAAAAAAAAAACAAATGTAATGATCGTAAAATCTTTTATAGCGGCATCTAAGGAATTTTACTTAAGTCTAAGAATTCGGGTCATAATAAAGGTCAGGCCAGGTATTTCGTGAGCCCTAAACTTTGAAGCTTCAGTCTGTTTCTAACTTTAAACCTAGGTTTACTGTCGAAAGAACTGAATTAAAGGTCGTTAGGTTAATCTTTGGGTCGAAGAAGATATTAAAAAGACTTTAATGTAATTTTTGTTGCTTAAGGTGGTTTCAGTCCATACAAACGTTTGACGCACAATACGCGTAGACGGAAGAACGGACGGAAGATATAAAGCTTTGAAATTTTTCATACAAAATTTTCAAAGCTTTATATCTTCGTAATTTTATTATAAATTGCAAATGTTATTTAATACGCGACATCTAGATTTTCTAAACTATTTTTCCATATATACAAAGTTACTTATATTAATACCGTTTACGCGTATTGTGCGTCAAAGTTTTGTATAAAACTGACCCCTCTGCAACCGCCTTAACTTTATTAAAATGACAAATATGCTTTATCTACAGGGTAAAATCGATATCATTGGCATCCTTTTAAACTAAGAGTCTACCCATCAAACTGAACAACTTTTACTATGGGAGCAAACGAATAGAAGCAAAAAAAAAACATGTGTTCCATACTAAACTGCAATGCGTACTCGACTCAATTATAATGCAACAGCAGATTTTTTTTTTACTCCCAAAGCATTGCTCTCAAAGTAAAAGTTTTTCAGTTTGATGGGTAGATGCTAGTGATATCAATTTCACCCTGTTTACATCTGAGTCGAGTATGTGCTGTAGAAAAACCAATTAAAACTTTTTCCTTAAAAATGATCAATAATAGTCTTAATAAAAACGTTTCGAGTTGATTAAAACTCCCGCGTTGTTTCTAATTCCATTACCTTTAAATAGGTTTGCCCATCCCTTCCCTTGTTTGCTCAAAGCGCCCAAATTGAAAGCAAAATGAATGAAATACCATTAATCAAGCCTTCTTTATTAGATGAAGGTTTCAATTTCGATTTAAAACATAAGGCCGCGTTCAGACGATCCGCAGCTGTTCCGTACTAAACTCAAAAGCCTACTCCACAGAATATTAAAAGAGGGGTTAGAAATGCAAAGTAGCGCTTTTGCTTCGGAGACGACTGTCGCCACTTGTCTTCCCACTCACGCTGCTACAACTACTTATGCCCTCTCGTTTTGCATTACTCCGGCCGCCGGTCATCAAGTAGGCCCTTTACAAACTGCAACTTTTAGCGGCGATACAAACGCGCGTTTGTTAATGTGTGCATAGGTATTTCAAATCATTTGAACAACCAAATCATCTGGCCGAACATTTTCATCTTGTTTATAAGAAAAGGCATACAATTTTATAGCTGAATTTTATTACGAACGTTTTTATTCGTGGCTGTATGGCGTTTCAGAAGTGCTGCAAAAAGTTGCAATGTTTAAAGGGCTCTAATCCAATTACCCCAGTGTTGCTTACTCTAAAATTCGATTTCCGCATTTTTTCATGAAATTCTGGTCGACCTATATCATCCCTTTAAAATAGTTTCAGCTAATTTTGTAAGACCTTATAGATTTCTCCTTTACCGCACAACACTGCGTAAATATAATTATGAAGGTATCGGACAAAGCCCTGAGACGTGAGAATTTGCCGCTTTGGGCTGATAGGTGAGAAGGGTACGATTAGGTACGTCCACACTAACGGTACAGTCAGAAACAATTACTGGAAGATCTAGCAAAGCGCCTGGTAGACTCGACCGGGATCCAAGGGCTGGCGCTTTCCTTGCTCAACGTTTGCTATTGACCTCAATCCGACCCTCAGAACGAAGATGGGGTCGAAGATATAGCGAGCTTACCCAGAAGATGCCTATTCACTCGTACTTTAAAGGAATTCGGGTTGTAAGTGCTCGGAAATACTGACGTAGGCAAGGCATTCCACTCCCTGGCTGTGCGCATTATAAAAAATTCTGAAAAGCGCTTGGTGCGGATATGTGGGATGTCAACCAAGAAGATATCCCGCGGTGCGTCTGGAAGTCCTATAGTAGAAAGGGGAAGGTGGGATGAGCTCATGTAGCTTTTGTATGAGCGTATATAGATTTAGGTTTCGTCTCGGTTCAGAACGTCCACTTCCCAAAAGGCCTACTTCACATAACGTCAACTTCCCAAAAGGTGTACTTTCTAAAACGTCCATTTCTCAAAATGCCCACTTTGTCAATTCCCAAAACGTATAATTTTCCAATTACCTATTCGTCCATTTTTAAGGTTCCATATAGTCATACAAGGAACTTCCTCACGATTCACCTTGCTACCAAGTTTATTTTGTACATACGAGTACAATTTGTATTTAAGGTAGGGCCCTTGTATCATAACTAATAGTATTACAGGGGCCCTGAATAATAAGGGTGCACCACTAATGAACGGATAGTTGTGTCAGTCCCTTCATTAACTTACTGCTTTCTGGTTAGTTAGTTGCGTCGCCTTAATTGAGCTTTATTGTCCCTTTTATGTTGTGTTAGTTGGGAGCTTGTGGGGTATTTTATGGAAATTGGGGAAAAAATAAATAAAGCTAGTCTTTCATGCTGACGGTTTTTTAAGGGAATTTCTTAGGAGATCAAACTGGTCTTGTGTATGGTCAATGCCAAAGTTGAAACAATGGTAAAAAAAAATCTGCTGCTCTACCATCATCATCATCATCATCTCAGCCGATGGTCGTCCACTGCTGGACATAGGCCTCCCCCAAGGATCGCCATAACGACCGGTCCTGCGCTGCCCTCATCTAACGTCGCCTTCACCAGGTCGTCGGTCCACCGTGTGAAGGGCTTACCCACGCTGCGCTTTCCGGTACACGGTCGCCACTCGAGAACTTTTCGGCCCCACGGGCCATCGGTTCTACGAGCAATGTGCCCCGCCCACTGCCACTTAAGTTTAGCAACTCTTTGGGCTATGTCAGTTACTCTGGTCCTTCTGCGGATCTCTTCATTTCTGATTCGATCTCGCAGGGAAACTCCGAGCATATAGCCCTCTCCATTGCCCTTTGGGTGACTTTCAGCCTTTTTATGAGGCCTTAAGTGAACGACCACGTCTCTGTTCCATATGTCATCACTCTGGCAACACACACTGATCGAAGACTTTCGTTTTAAGACATAAGGCTGCTCTATACCAAACTGCAATCCTACTCGACCTTATGACAGCTGATTTTATTTTCACGATTTCGATGCTGGTTCCATAGTGAATTATGTTCAGTTCGATGGTTTGATCACCCTCTTAGAAGCTGTTAACATAATGTGGTTTCAGTCCATTCAAACGTTTGATGCAGAATACGCGCAGACGGTATTAATAAAAGTAATATTTTATGTATATGGAAAAATAGTTTATAAAATCTAGATGTCGCGTATCAAATAATATTTGCAATTTATAATATACTTAAGAAGATATAAAGCTTTGAAAATTTTGTATGAAAAATTTAAAAGCTCGATCGATCGCTCGATCTTCGTAATTATAAATTGCAAATGTTATTTGATACGCGACATCTAGATTTTCTAAGCTATTTTTCCATATATACAAAGTCACTTATATTAATACCGTCTACGCGTATTGTGCGTCAAAGTTTTGTATAAAATTGACCCCTCTGCAACCGCCTTAAATTGGACTCTAAGTAACAAAATGTAAGGAACAGTCCTTCACTATAGAAACGCGAAAAAGGCGCTTGATTTCAAGACTTTCACATTTTTTTGAACAATGATAAACCGTCCTTGTTATTGATTTATTTTGAACTATTTATTATTATCGGACATTTATTTATGAAGAAAGCTCTGAAAAAGTACCTTTCAGTTATGAATTAAAATTCAACGCCATAAAATAAGCAATTTTTTTTTATTTAGGAAAAAATGTGTGAGTAATAATTTCGAAAAACGTTAAATTCCAAATATCTCGAAAACTATTGATTTCTGACCACACCATGGGGGTTCACATTATTGCATTTAGGATGTCCTTTAACGTCGTAGAAGAAACGCGTCGAGTTACTAGTAACGTTGTATAATAATAGCCATAAACATTTTTTACAAACTGTACTTCACCAGACGTATGAAATTTCATAATGTTATAAATATAAAGCATGACATGGGTAAGATTTTATTGAAAAGAAATAAGGGTAGAATCCTAATAACGTGCCATGTTTAATAACGCTGTATCGACGGCGATTTAATGATCCTGTTACTTTATATTTCATTAGGTCTGCCTTCGACTTCGTACGCTCAAAAGAAATCAAAATAATAATATTATATTGATGTGAAAATAATATATTTCTGCTTGTGACGACTAAGCCCCTTTATTATTTATAATGTCAAATTCAAAGTCACTCCTTCGTAATACCGAGCCTTAATTAGGAGGGAGAGAATTAAGAGCAAAGGGTACTCTGAAAGGAACCAATTTTTTGTAGTCACAACGGCAATTCAAGTCAGGTTTTACTTTTGAAGGAACCATCGGCGTTAATTCAAACCTGATTCGAACTTACCTGTCTATGTCTCGGTCAGAGACTACAAAAAAGATATTGCCCACGTAACGAACTGTATTCGTTTCACAACTAACGAACGAGTATGATAAAAGAAGAAATAGAGCTAAAATTATACACAAAAGAGGAGGAATATCATACTTCTGAAGGAATTGGAAATAGTCCTTTTCTTATAAAACTCAAATTCTTTACTAGTTTTGCAGGCGAAATGGGATTGGGTTATGTATTTTGGTCCTTTTAAATTTAAAGGGACCAGCGGGCTTACGATGGTATACATGGTACAATAATATACTGCGCCTGGTATTCTCTTCCGATCACGTGACTGACCACGTGACTGACACAAGCCTTCATCATACCCTTTTACCATGTTTAGCGGCCATTTTTTTGTGACGTAGGCTTGTGTCACTCTGGGAATAGAAGACATTGTTTTTTTAGACTATGGATGGTATATAAAAAAAATAGAGAAGAGTAGTCGAAATTCGTGACGTTCTGTGAAGACCACCAATCTACGAATAAGAATGTATAGAAAAGTAAATCAAGCTCAAAAAGTGACCCCAAAAAAAGTACACAGTGTTCGAAATTTGTTCCTTAAAAACTACACCTTGCCGCCAAAACTCATACAAAATATAATTTTTCAAAGGGTGCCAAAAATTATGTTGCTTTTGTTTAGAGTTATTCTTCCATAGTTATTCCTATTCGTAGCCACCAATCCGCACTGGGCATATTGTATGGTGGACTGACGTCCATACATCCCTTGCAGTATATTTTTCCGGGATCCATATTGCGAGCCCGATACACACTTGGCCGGTTTTTATTATTTTTTGTTTTACTTTTGAGTATGCTCTATAATAGACCGAGATCCGACCGTAAAATTATGCACCTATTTCTTAGGCGAACGAAAGGTGATTTTAGTGTAATTATGTTTACACAGGGGTTAATACGACGCCGCTAAGTTACCTAGAAACATCTTACAAGCACCTTTTCCATTATGATTTTTGATATAAATTTTTCCACATGTCTGGTTTGGGAAGTAAATGACGTGCCATCGGAAGGAGACTAATCTAAAGTACTGGAAAAACCAGGTTCAAAGAAGTCATTTTTGAACCTGGCAACCCTAGAGTTGCGGCAGACTGAGAAGTGGCAACCCAAACAGACAGGTGGAAAAAGTTATACCAAAAATCATAATGGAAAAGGTGCTTGCGCCAAGATTTTTCTAGGCAACTTGGCGGCGTTGAATTAACCCCTGTATAAACATACACTAGAATCACATTTCGTTCGCCTAAGAAATAGGTTGATAATTTTACAGTCGGATCTACTAGTCTACAGTCGGACTACACCAAGTTTGACGATTGTATGTTATGTTGCCCTTTTTACGATAGAACAAAAACAAAAAAACCTTGGAAGTGATTGTACGGGAGGGGATACTCTTTAATTTTTTACTTATAGTTTTTTTTAGCAAATCCATAATAATAACACTTCTTATTCTTAATTATTCTGTAAAAAGTGTAACTCGCTATTACGTTTCAAAAGATAGTGCCTTTTATAGTTAGGACGGACGGACGGATGAACAGCATTCACTTAGGAATAGAGTACCGTTGGCACTACTTGATACGTCATTCCATCTTGAACCCCTAAATGAAAGGATAAAATCAAAGGTTGAAAGTATTATGTAGGTACATCACTGATAGATGTTTAAAAATAATCTAAAACTTTTTAATTGCTTCTGTGAATCGAGATAGAAGCTTCGTTTACAAAACATCACGAGTTCACAGCTTCCCGAGAATAAATTAATTGAAACAACTAAGGCTTCCAATGAAAGTTTTGATTGTTGCAATCAACTGAAACAATAATAATTAATAACTCTACTCTAATCTACACTTCCTATTCTATACTGTTATAAAACTGTAACTTAAGACAGAGTGTCTGTATATTCAAGATATTTACAAATTACAGGCCTCCGATTGGTCAATAAACGTTTGCAAAATCGGAGTTTGTAATGTGTTTGCTGCTTAGTTTCGAATATGACGAAACGGAGGAACTGCTTGATGAACAGAATATTTAACTACCCCCACCCCCATACACACACACACACCCTCACACACATACATTTACTGTGTACAAACTTTTAAAATTTAAAATAATTAAAATGTAAATGTGATGGAACCACTGTCTTCCTAGGGATATATCATTGTATATTGTATATTTTATTGTATCATCTCTTATGGTACCTCGAATGTTCTAATTGTAATATATGAACTTCATATATGAAGTTTTTGGCACCACTAGTTTAGAAAATTTGTTTTAATAAAACAAACATAAAAAAATTAAATAAAACTTAAGTTCTTATAAGTACCTTAATTAACTGAGCAACCTACATAATCATTTAAGCTTCTGAGATATAAAATTACTACATTATAAAATAACGAGTGATATAAAACTTGTTTCTTTGATCACTGATACGTCTGCTACGGTTCTTCTTGGATTATACAACAAATTCATTTTGTTTCAAAAGGCATTTTTGCACTCCAGTCTCGAATAAATAAATAAAAAGCCTTTATTATGATATGAACTACACGTCACTAGCAATTTAGCCACTGGGCTCGCAAGCAGTATGGCCTACTCCTTTCACCTTTATTTGTGTGAAGTGTTTATCCTTAAATGGGAACCCTAAAGGCTTAGAGCCTAAAGGCTATAAATTCACACCTTTTTTTACCTTAAGGGTATATTTTCGTTTGTGACGTCATCACTTGCTGTCAATTTGCCATAAAAAATGTGGATAATGTGTTGTAAGTTTTCCGCGACCTTTTGTTTGAGCTCCACCATCGATAAGAAAAGTGTTAAGTATGTTTGATATTTTGTTGAATGAAGAATACTAGAACGATTTAAGAATAGTACCTAATAATTTTTTTTACGCAATCTGTAATTCATTACATAAATAAAAACATTTTAAAGTAGGAAATTTCGGTAAATTTATAGTGTAACCTACATGCATACCACTTTTTTCAAATTAAATACGATCATCACAGTGGGCAAAGAAAATTACCAAAGAGATAATGATACAAAAAATATGCCTTCACATGTAGAGTAACGTAATATGACTACATAACTAATTCAATTTATTTCATACCGTTTTTTTTTCAACACTTTCATAGTTTCGAAATTCTGCGTGTTATTTTTTACTAACCGACTTCAAAAAAGGAGGCGATTCTATGGTCAGAGCGATGATAGCCCATTCGGAAGAGACCTATTCCTCAATCAAGGGGCCGCGGTTCGATTCCTGGCCTGTACCACTAAGTTCTTTGGAATTTATGTACAGTTGTATTTATCATTTACTAGCTCGCCGGTAGTGAAGGAAAACATCGTGCGGAAACCTGCATTCCCGAGAATGAAAAGAAAATACCATAAGTTTGGAGGTATGCGTAAAATATGGGTGAGCTTGGGGCGAACACAAAGGACCAGCGCTGGTCTCAGTGTTACAACGACCCTTGCTAGCAATAGCCCAACCACAAATAATCAATCAATAATGGTCGGCTGTGTTCAAATTTTTTTTTTCAGTTTTCCGATATTTTCCTCAATTCGTCAAGTCAAGTGTCAAGTTTTTTGGAGGGCTGAATCGAAAACCATTTCGAAATACCTAACTAATTAATTGTCTGAATAACAATATTTTCTATGTTAGAGAGTTTAAAATGAATGGATTACGGATATTTTTTTAATAAAGTAAGGTCGTTTTTCGTTCAAGCGAGAAGTCAAGGGACGTCACACAACAACCAGGAGTGCGATTTTTGAACATCACACATTCAAACGAGTAGTAGAAAGATGCATAATCTCCATAGCAATTTTGACATTTTCTACTGGTCGTTTAAACGTGTGATGTTCAAAAATCGCACTCCTGGGCCAGGAGTGCGATTTTTGAAAGTCAAATCAGCAGTAGAAAGATGAGTATCTCCATACATTTTCAACTGCTGAGTTCAAAGTATGAGATTCAAAAATCGCACTCCTGAGCTGAAGATGTACTTAAGTCTAAAGACAGCTATTTAGTGGAAAGATCGTTTTTTATATTGCTTACTGCGCTACTTGTAATTACTTCGAGTATATTACTTTGAATATTTTGTAACGCAATACTACTTTATTTATGCCAATTTTTGCAATTCGGTATGTAAAGTTTTTTTATGGTATTTTTTTACAGTTAAGTCTCGTAGATTCGGCTATTTTGAACACCCAATTTCATTATTTTTGATATCCAATCTATAGTTAATTTTCTATTATTTATGCAAAATTTTTCTAGTGATGACGTCATATCAGAGGCTGAATAGTTTTGAAACTCTGTGCTTTACCTAAAATAATAAAAAAAAAGTTACTCCATTGACATAGACATTTGAAACCAGGGACTCAATTGCGCTATTTTATACGGTTTTACCGTTCGGACGGAACGTTTTAAGTTTTGGTTTAGATTTGGTTTAGCTGATGTAATAATGCTATCGCGCTATTTTTTTGTTGAACGGTTTAATTATTGACGTTACCAAAGCAAAACCAAACTCGAAACGTTTAAGCCGTAAACGTTTCAAGTTTGGTTACCCACCATACACCTACCATACACCTACCATGCACCTACTACGCCAGGAAACGATCGAACGGACATCGAACGTTACGCCAACGTATCTTCCGAAAAAAGCTATTTCGTTACCGTTAATATAATTAGCGCGATACGAATTGTGGTTTTATTTTGGTAGCAGGTATCGTTCAAAATTAGCGCGATTGATTTTTTTCCCCACGATTTCATTTCCCCAGAGACCAAATTTTACCCCATAATCGCGGAAAAATTTCAAATCTGTCAACCCTTTCGTTGACATTGACGTTTATATGACGTTTGTCTTTTTTACCAAAGGCCGCTGCCTTTGACGTCATATCAGAGGCTGAACGGGCTTTAATCCGCTGATTAAAGCCCGTTCAGCCTCTGATATGACGTCATTTAGAGGTCGAATGAATGTCGAGTATTTTTTGGTTTTTTTTTTTTAATATCCGCCATCTTAATGAGAAAATAAGGTTTCTAAATATAAAATCTCGAAATGTTTTTGGAATCAGCATAGCTTAAGTTTAATTTACATACCGAATTGGATTGTATTTCTATAACATTCATCTATTATATTATAATGCGTATACAGGGTGTACAATAAAATGGGACAGTTACTTAAAGGGGTGCTTCAGACCATCAAACTGAACAACTTTCTCTATGGGACCAATATCGAAATCGCGAAAAAAAAATCCGCTCTCCCATACAAAACTGCAAAAATAACTCGACTGAAATGTATGGGACAGCAGATTTTTTTTTCGCGATTTCGATATTGGTCCCATAGAGAAAGTTGTTCAGTTTGATGGTCTGAAGCACCACTTTAAGTAGCTGTCCCATTTTATTTTACACCCTGTATATTGTAAATTTTCCATCATGACAATTTTGTTAATGAAAATTTTTATTAAACAGAAAATTTACGGATTTTCACCTGTAATTGTCACGTTTATTAAACAGGGCCCTGTAAGCTCCTCCTCGATAAACTTGAAATCGACTTAAAATTACTGGCCATTAAAAAAATATATATATTTACAATGTCAGAATTTGACACTTGACGTTGCCGTTTCTGTTTCCAGTATAGTGTTAGAAAAAGAAGAAAACTGATTTTTTTAAATAAGCCAAGGTTTTTCTACATGGAGTTCAAATGATTTTTTTGTGACCACTTTTGCATTTAGAGATTACAGATCAAATTCATTTAAAAATTTAATTTGCGTTGATAAACTAGCTAACTTTAACGGTTCAAAAGATACAGCTTTCATTGCAACAAATTATCTTACATACAAGATGTTTATAACTATCTCCCATTATATGTACCTATCGATATTCTTCTGTCTAGCCTAGCCTACCACGGAATGAGGATTGGGAAAAAAAACGCTTTTTTTTAACCAAACCCAATCATGTGAGGTGTCATTGGGTTGGATACTGGATGGATAGCTCTTGTAACGGGGAGTGGAACACAACACTCATTACAAACTAAATCGTTACAATGCTTGTGTCTCAATCGTGCATCGTGTCGATGTATAACATAATCTATAATAATAACCCTCCTCCTGGCGCAGTCGGGTAAAAACCGAACGTACGACTTTGCGGGCGCCGCTAGTATGTAATAAAATCTTTTCTATTCAATTATTCATTGAAATTGGTAGGAAGTAAATTTTTTGTTGTTTTGATATTATTTGCCGCGATTTAATTTCAGAAGTAAATAAAAACTATGATTTTCTTATCAAGAATTTTATACTATCTATGTAGCCCGATTCGCACCTTTTTTTAATTAATTAATCTACTTAAACTTCCTCCACTTTGAGGAGGGCCGTGCATTATTTTGACTCGTGAGTCTGAGTGATCGTGGATCTAAAATTTTTACACTCCATCCTCAATGGTGGATTGGATTGCCCGGAACTTTTGGCTATTTGAAAAATACTGAAAAATTTAATAGAGGTTGAATGATATTTTATTCCTTTGCCTGCTTGGCTTTTCTCTTGTATTTGACAGTTTTTATTTTTATTGCAGCCAAGGTACCAATTATAACCATAAATCCTACGTTTTTCAGAAAATTCTAAAGTAAATTAAAAACAGAAATATCGGTCAAAAATTTAATCGGAAAAATACGTAGGTCACTTATATTTTTTTTAAAAAAGATGAAAAGTTGTCAATTGGAAAAAATTTGAACATCTACCGTGATAATGGTATGGGAGAAAATTTAATGCATGGGAGAAATTTTGTCTTTCCTAATTAAGTTTATACGGAACCCTGAGGGATGAGTCCGAGTCGCACAACATAATAAAAGATTGATACAAAATGGCACAGCTTAGTCACAGCCACGACACTCCTCGTACGTGTGAGCCCCCGCGTCGGTGACCTATAGGGTTGATACTTGCGGAAAACGAATATTCAATTCAATTCAATTCAATTATACTTTATTGCACACCAAAACAGAATATAAGCATAAGCATATGCTCACGACCATATTCCCCGAGGGGGTAGTCAGAGACAACACACAACAAGACAACAGAAACAGAAAAAAACAGAATATACATTTGAATAAAGATATAGAATTACAAATAAGGTGGTCTTATCGCTAAAAAGCGATTTCTTCCAGACAACCTTATTTACACTGGTGCAAGGAAATAATAAAAGACATAGGTACTAATACTCTGGGGATGACACTAAGTAATTAGAATTGTTAATAATGTTCATTTCAAGTTTAAAATTATTTTAACAGAATTTATGTTGTAAAGAATATAATTATTTTGTAGGTGGGTTACTTACAACGTATTACAGGTAGTTCTTTCTAATTAGTTTGTGTATTACAGCTGGTAACTATAAAGACTTAAGACGTTTCAAAAAATTACATTAGAGCTTGAACCTAAACTTTTACTTAAATGCAAGAAGGTTGAAATTTTCCTTGCTTATACGACATAAAGTTTAACTTACTACAAAATGATGGGCCTCGTATCTCATTCATTTTAAGGGACATCAAAACATGATTTAATACAGATCGATAGAGAAAAAAATTCGAAGTTCAGTGGTAATTTCAGGGGACTTACGACAAAATGTCCCTTACGACATTTGCAATTTCCACTGTTGATGTTTTTATCGTAAGCGACAAATTCAGCATACGACGCGCACAACTCTCAAGTTGCGTTTCAAATGTCGTAAGGGACATTTTGTCGTAAGTCCCCTGAAAATACCACTGAACTCCGATTTTTTTTCTCTGATTAAACAAATTCACTGTACGCTTAGGCACTTACATTAAAATCAATAGAAGGTATGGAACATATTCCTCGCTTCTATCGAGCGTTTTTAGGAAGATCGTAAGCTGAGCTTTGCCCGCTGAATTTGTCACTCAAAATAAAATTTTATTGCTGTCTTTTGCGTTTAGTTGTTTATTCATCTATACTTATAAAACAGTTCCGCTGACTGACCGACAAATAGCTCACAGCCTAAATCGCTGAAGACAGAATTATGAAATAAATTTTCTGCGTAGGGGTGCACGAAAGGTTTTTTATATATTCGAATGAAAATACCCTTAAAATGTAGTTAGTAATTAAAACTAGTGGTGTATACGGGGTGTAAGGAAAAGTATCATTAAACCTCTAAACCACATACTCTACCCATCAAACTGAACAACTTTTACTATGTGAGCAAACCTTTCAGAACAAAAAAAAATCTGCTGTCTCTTACGTATTTATCGAGTAGGTATTCCTACAAAAATATTTTTTCTTACAAGCGACACGATAAAACGTTAAAATCACATCGTAAGGGATAAATGTATTTTAATTTGAAGTAATGAGTAAGAAGTTACGATTAGAATAAACATGTAGTATGTAAATTCCAATTCATTAAAATTTAAAGTAATTAATTTTCATTCGATTGTTTCAAAATAAAATAAATAGTTTGTGTGTTACATTCATCGATTTCTAGGTTTAGAATAATGCCTTAAAATTTGACAATAATTTGGATAATAATATAATCAGGTTGAATTTAATACATATTGATGTCGCAAAGAATTTATAACTCGTATTTAATCATTTGTAAAATCGTCATTAAATATAGGTAAAGTACGTCATTTTTAAATTTACTTATTTACAACTGGAAACAGAAACGGCAACATCAAATGTCAAATTCTGACATAATGAATATAATTATATTTTTTTCTTAATGGCCAGTTATTTTAAGTTGATTTTTATTTTACCTAGAAGTTTACAGGTCCAGCGAATGACGTCACTAGTCGGACCGAAAAACGACTTTATTTTATTAAAAATATCTGTAATCTTTTCATTTTGAAATTTCTGACAGAAAATATTTTTATTTTTTTTTAATTACTGATTGGTTTGCTCTTGACCTCAATCCAGTCCTCAAGACGAAGATGGGGTCGAAGATGTAGCGAACTTACCCAAAAGATGCCTATTCACTCGTACTTTAAAGGAATTCGGGTTGTAAGTGCTCGGAAATACTGACACAGGCAAGGCATTCCACTTCTTGTCTGTGCGCATTATAAATTAAGAAAAACCAAAAAAACGACTGCATAAAAAAACTGTTAACTGAAAAGAGAAAAACAAGCTCTACAGGGTGAAATTGATATCATTAGCATCCTTTTAAACTAAGAGTCTACCCATCAAACTGAACAACTTTTACTATGGGAGCAAGCAGATCGGAGCAACTAAAAAATCAGCTGTTCCATACTAAACTGCAATGCCTTCTCGACTAAAATGTATGCAACAGCTGATTTTGTTTTTGCTCCGATCGGTTTGCTCCCATAGTAAAAGTTGTTCAGTTTGATGGGTAGACTCTTAGTTTAAAAGCTCACTAATCAGCTATAACAACATTAAGTAAAATATAATTTGAATGTTATTAGGTAGGTATCGCAAACGGGGACAAAGATGAATTAAGTATAATACATACCTAGGTACCTTCCTTTGGTTTGTCCTCGCCTGCAATACCTACCTAATAACATTCAAATTATATTTAATTAATGTTGTTATAGCTGATTAGTGATTATAGAGCTTGTTTTTCTCTTTTCAGCTAACAGTTTTTTTATGCAGTCGGGTTTTTTGTTTTTCGTAATAATTTGGTTTATTTCATACTTTTTAGTCCTATGTCGAAATGGTAGCATAAAAGTACTACAATATACAACGTGTTAATGAATTAACACAAAACCTCATACAAGCCAACTGATTTATAACAAAATAATTAGATTGAAACAATAATTTCATTATTTTGATAGTTAAAATTTAAAGTTATTTGCATTTTAAGTTTTGAGGCAAAAATGATTTGTTGTCATTTCAGCAATAAATGAAAGCGCTACCTAACGTACTCGTGGATATATTTTAATAATCTAGTATTGGTAGTTAGTAAGGTGAGTGTACTTTTGAGGTGGTCTGACATCGGGTTCGGTAAATTAAAAATTTTAAAAACAAATAAATTAATATTTTGTCAAAAATTACCTGTTTTGAAACCATGATAATTCGATTCTGCTCTTGATTCTAAACAAACTACTTTTTAGTTTATTCATTAAGACTTTGTATACATATTTGGAATCGTCTGTTTACTAGCTTTCATTTGATACCCATATTGTAAATTTTTACAAATAAAAATTATTTATTCACCCTCTTTTTTTTAATTCCCAGATGCCATAGTAAAAAAATATAGCCTAAGTCACTCTCACGATTTTTACAAATCTAACGACACATCATACGTCAAAATCCATCGAGCCGCTTAGGCTGTAGGCCGTGCCAAAGAAATAGACATACAAACATACATACATACATACGCTCGAAAAACATAACCCTCCTTCTGGCGCAGTCGGGTAAAAAAGATTCAGAAAGGCGCTTGGTGCGGATATGTGGAATGTCAACCAAGAAATTGTGATATCCCGCGACAATTATTGAGACAATTATCTCGAAATAGTTTTCGATTTAGGCCTCCCAAAAATATTTTGACAAACCTAATTGGCGCCGACGCTGTAGGTACTTTTCGCAGCTGTCAAACAAGAGTGACGGAGCACTGAATATGATTATACTAACAACAAAAAGCTATAGGTATATTTTTTTAATGTCCTTTTTAACTTCACACAAAAAGTTCCTGGGTAAGAACTAAGTTCCTCGTAAGTGACAAATATGGTTTATTCAAGTAATCTCTAGATTATGATATCCATATTTTTACACAGACGGCTAAGGCACAGATATTTACGATTTTATTAAATTGAGAAAATTTTATCGTAAGTTGCAAAACATGTTCATTTGTACATGTCAGTACTTGTCGGTTACAATGAAATTGTTGAATATTTAATTTATCGTATGTTGAGCGTCGGTCATACACGCCTTGTCACTTACGATAAAATGAATACCTTGTCACTTACGATAAAGGCCTCCTACGCACTGGCGACCATGGTCGCCGCGACCTGGCCGCGGCGGCCAGTGAATTCTGGACTTTATATGGCAATCGCTATAGCCCCTACGCACTTAGCGGCCAGCGACTATTGGCCTGACCACCACGGCCGCGGCGGCCTGGCCGCCTACCATGGTCGCCAGTGCGTAGGCGGCCAAAATGAATAATTAAAATCGTTCTTGTAACTATGTATTACAATAGTATTGAATAAAAAAAATGTTTTGCTACGTATACTTGCAAATTACGATATAATTTTCTCATTTATTTATTTGAGAAAAGTAACTACCTCTTTAAGTACCTACTCCTTCTAATTGTATACCTACTCTTTTGTGCTGTGCTTTGGAATTAAACTAACCCTGAACTAACCTGTGTCCATAGATATAGTAAACAGTTTTTAATCTAAGCCTGTGTCATTATATTATTTATGTTCGGTATTATAAATCCGGTAGAGAGTAGTTATATTCCTTGTATAAATCAGTTACAAAGCAAACTGAACATAATTATCCTAAAACTAAAATATAACTATATAGTGTATGGTCTATGTATATTGGTCGGCGTCGCACGCTTCGCTCGCAGAATCAAAGAAAATATTTACCTATTTCAACGGCCGAGTCGTGCAGTCGTGCGAGCAAGAGCAACCATGTAATTCAAGCGGTCAATGACCTGTTTTCCCACCCGCTCGCATACTGCGCACCCCCCCTCGCTCGCCCGACCCGCACACATAGCCGCGAGCGGTTTTACGAGCACACATGCATGAGTGTCGCTTCTTTTCGCGGTAGTGTATATTTTCTTTGGCTTAGTGGCGCCATCCAGATGACGCTATGGATCCCCGGAAAATTGCTGGAAAAACGCTTATTATGAATGCAAGGCAATCGAGGATAAAAATTTAAAAATAAGTAAATCATTTTTTTCTATACAAATATTCTGTAATATGAAATTGGTTGTAAATTTTTGGTTGCATTGATCTGCCGTTATTTAATTTCGGAAGTAAATAAAAGCTATGATTTACTTATTTTATTACCAATGATATTGTAAGCTCACTGCTTATTAATATCCAAAATTTTATATTATTTAGGTAGGTATTTAATCTTCTTACTTCGATTTTATTTGAATCTGTGCGCGACTGTATTGGTAACTGTATATTGAAAAGCCAACCAAAGAGAATGGTAATAGATTTCTATATGCTACTGACATAATCGAAGTCATTTCAATTTGATTGAACAATATGTCGAAAATTATCCAAAATCACGTATAAAAATTTGAAATAAAACATCATTTTAGCTTTAGGAAAACACAAATAATGAATTATTCCGTTAAATTTCCTTTGTGTTTTAGTCATCAACAGATAGATCGAGGATAAAAATGTCGCAAATAATTTTCAAAAAATGTAACGCGGACGTGCGCTGATTACGGCAGTTCGCCGTACAATGGAAAAAATCAGAAACAAGGTTAGTTATGCAGTTGTCAGAGGATGTCAAGAGATTGCATTTGTTCGCCATTTTGTATGGTAAACAGATTTTTTGATTTTTACAATTTTATTTTAAGAAAACTGTACGATTCCGACTCATATTTCAAAAAATCGATTCATTGTTTTTTTAACATTTATATAAACTATATTTCTACGTAAGCTGTATTTTCAACCGTGTAACGTAACCCTTCTAAAAATGTTCCTAAAGTAACCCCATTCTCAGCTATATTTCGACAAACAGTGTCCAAATTTTACGCGATTACTAAAATAAATTATATGAAACGTACTAAAAACCGATTCATTACATTTTTAAGTAAAGGCAGGACTTTCATATTAAATGTAATACACTGGATATGCAATAGGATATCACTGAAAACAATGTTCCTAAAGTAAGGCGTTTTAGAGAATATACCCTTAAATCAAACAGGTAATCATTTAGTTGTAGGTACTATATCGCTATCTATTGACAACAAAAACTTCTGGAATTCATATTAGACTATTAAATATAATTAATTATATTAGACTTTCAGAGTTCAATTCCAAAAAGGCGAACTTATCATCGAACGGCATCAAGCTGTCTTCCATCTCTCAGGATTGACCCAATAACTTTGTATCATCTTTTTTTTTGGGTTCCTCTCCATCACTAGAGGTTGGCAGTCAGCTCCGCATATATTTGCCAGATAAAACAGCTCAATCATGTAACTGAATTATAATTTGATTGTTGCAGGTTAAAATGCACGGGTTCCATTCAACAATATGGACAAAATATTTGACAATGGCATGAGACAACCAACTTTATCATGTGTCCCGGCCAACGCTGGTTGGCGACCACCATGCTTCTTCTCATCCTCCATCAAACAGAAATGAAACACCCTGACTTCGATAACCTCGACTTCTACAAAGAAACCCCTAATATCCGGCACCACCACAGACATAAGCATAAACCACTAAATCCTACCTACCTTGACGACACTATATTAAACTACCACTTCGATACTGTTAAATTCAAAGATGACTTTGACAAAACCCTGGTGTATGATATTGTATCTATAGAAAATGAAAATAAGAACGATTGGATGAATATGTCCAATGACCAAGTTGGTGAGATGAAGGATAAGAAACATCCACATTGGCCTATTAAGAGAGAAGCTGTTATAGAAGGGGATTTAGTTCTTGGTGGTCTGATGATGGTTCACGAAAGATCTGATAATATGACATGTGGACCTGTTATGCCGCAAGGAGGAGTCCAGGCTTTGGAGACAATGCTATACACCTTGGATATCATCAATAATAAGCTTAAGTTGATACCGGGAGTGACTCTCGGAGCTCATATATTAGATGACTGTGATAAAGACACTTATGGCTTGGAGATGGCTGTGGATTTCATCAAAGGTTAGTACGACAATTATTTCCTTCTTTTAAGGTTGTATGGTGAACACAAACAATCAGTTGCAGTGCTTTATGTGTATGCCGAATCATTCGAGTACTTGCATCTAATGATCTTAATTAGACTTCCGGCATAACCGAGTTTCGTCTTATCTTTATTTCACTTGCACGTAATGGACGTTAGGTCACGTCTCCTACCATCGACTTCTTGATTACCTTGAGAACCTCTTAGTATATATTTAGGTGTTAGCATGTCAAGTTAGGATGCGGGATCCCGTCTAATACCCATAAAAATGTTTGAATCGACCTATGCAATACAGAACTAATTGTATCACCAGGTTCAATAAGCAACATCGACGACGCGGAGTACGCATGCAACGCGACAGCAGTTCGTAAGGTGATCTCGGGCGTAGTGGGCGCTGCCTCCTCTGTCACCTCCGTCCAGGTCGCCAACCTGCTGAGGCTTTTCAAGATACCACAGGTCAGTTAAACTGTTGAGATTACCTTAAACTGATAAAATTGGCTTTTAGTCTCACACCTGTATAAATATGCTATGTTCATTTGATAGATTGCAGTTCTTTCGTTTCTTTCTTTGTACAATATAGTTCTACATTATTAATTAGTGATGTCTTCTGATGATTACAGAAATCTACAATCATCATCACCAGCTTTCATAATTTCACATTTTAGCTGGTATCACTAATTTCTAGCTTTATTCCTAGCTTCATTTTATAGCTTTCTTCTCATTATTTGAAGTCGGTACGTTTCTTGTCCGTATGGTTAAGAATAGCATTATTCCATTTCTTCATGTGGGTGTCGTAAAAGGTGACTACAGAATACACCAGAAGATGGGCAACAGCAGCCTCTGCGCACACACATTCAATCTAACTGCGATCACGAACCCGCCTGCTAAGCGTGGTGATTTGGCCTGGCCCCCAGTCCACGCGGCCCCACTATTCTTAAAAGCGTAGCGTGGGTCGGGTACCATAAGGATAACCTGGTGAAAGCGGAGGGAATCCGTCGGATGAGGGCAGCACCCCTGTCGTTGCAACAATCTTTTTGAGGGTGGCCTGCGGGGCGCCGACAGCTCTGTTGGAGAGGAGCATGTCCCGGATAGGCAGGTCGTGGGTTCAAATCCCGCTCGCCGGCCGACTTTTTCAATCTTTAATTTGGACATCTATCATCTAAGATGATGATGCTGATGACTTTGTTACATCTTATTATCTCATCATTATCATCTCAGCCGATGGACGTCCACTGCTGGACATAGGCCTCCCCCAAAGATCGCCATAACGACCGGTCCTGCGCTGCCCTCATCCAACGTTTTCCCGCCGCCTTCACCAGGTCGTCGGTCCACCGTGTGAGGGGCCTACCCACGCTGCGCTTTCCGGTACGCGGTCGCCACTCGAGAACTTTTCAGCCCCACCGGCCATCGGTTCACTGCCACTTAAGTTTAGCAACTCTTTGGGCTATGTCAGTTACTCTGGTTCTTCTGCGGATCTCTTCATTTCTGATTCGATCTCGCAGGGAAACTCCGAGCATAGCCCTCTCCATTGCCCATTGGGTGACTTTTTCAGCCTTTTTTATGAGGCCTTGAGTAAACGACCACGTCTCTGTTCCATATGTCATATCACTGGCAACACACATTGATCGAAGACTTTCGTTTTAAGATAATCTTATTGATGATCTTATTATTTGTTTAACATAAATTCATGTTGTTCTCAAGGTGTCGTTCTTCTCAACCTCGCCGGAGCTGTCAAACAAGGCTCGGTTCGAGTACTTCACTCGCACGATACCCTCGGACCTGCACCAAGTGCGCGCGATGGTCGAGATCGTCAAGAAGCTCGGCTGGAGCTACGTCTCCATCATCTACGAGGAGTCCAGCTATGGGATCAAGGTTAGTTGATATTTTATCTAACCTTGAAAACAAGTTTCCTTTCATGAAATATAAACTATCTATGCTATTGAAGTTTTGATTCGATCGACGATATTATGGATAGTACTGATACTATCGTTAGTCCAAAATAATCGATAGTATTGTAGATAGTATTTTAAAGATGTAAGGTGTTTTGTTGACCAATAAAGAGAGATTTTAAATACCTACCTAGACATAATATGGTCTATAACATTCTATGAGCGACTTTAGTAATGTTCAAGATACGTCGAATAGTATAGGTATACCTAAGTACGTATTCATAGAAATAAATTCATTTCGACAAAAGCTAAATAGAAAATGAAATATCTTTCTGATCTAGTATGTAAATGTAACTAACTACCTATACTGTATCTACTTAGTAGTACCTACAAATTGTGATCTGATTGATGTAACTGTACTGTTTATGTTGCACTTCCGGATAAACCTCCGATGGGTTTTGGAAGTTCAATTGTCAAATCGTTTGTAGTATTTCATACAATAAATAAAAAAGAAAAAAAATGGAGTATGAAGTACAAAACACGGTAATGTTTTCTCACTCAACGGTCTTTTATGCTACATTTATTGTAAGAACATCATATCTAGATCATAATAGATCACTGCACTACATAATTATATAGGTAGTAGCATAGTAAGAAAATTGAGGCGTATAGTATCAAAACCCGCTATATGCTTAGTGACCAAATTCGAGTTAGTAGCATCGTTAGATTGATCATCTAGTTTTGTAGCAAAATCCACTAAAACATAGAGAAATTAGCCATTAAAAAAAAGATTCCGAATCAAAAGCCGCTATAACAGCGGATGTCCGTATCAAAATCCATTATAGCCATTACACCCGCCATTTTATTGTTTTTTTTTTATTTATAATTAAATGGACTCTTGCTTGTGCGTTAGCACTGCATTTCCGCCAGTGTCAAGTGTAGTTTATTGGGAGAATCTATCCCAATCTCAGGGACTATTTTTGGACAAGAACAAGAAGAGATTGAGGAATGTGGAGCCTCGTGGCAGGCACAAACGCGACGCGCGAAACCACGCGAGACGTGTACTCGGGTCAGTTCCTGCAACGTGACTCCATTTTATTGTTGGGATTGATTGGTTGCAAAACCCGCCAAAATATGACCGCTAATTTTCAAAACCCGCCATACTTCCATAGTAACACACAAGTTCGTTTCAAATTCCTCTATAATGGATTTTCAAATGCTTATAACTGTTTTATAGCGTTATATTTTCTGTTGGTCCAGCGAAAATTTGTGTTGCCATGTCATAAACGAATTGGTTAGAGTAAAAAAATCCTGTTATTATAAACAGTTTTTTATGGTTTGCGAGATTTTTGACAAACTTATTATAGCGGGTTTTGATACTATACCCCTCAATTTTGTATTTTTACGATATTTACAAATACAAATATATTTATTCAACATTTTTACAAAAGTTTAGATTGCTAATAATAACACACTTGCTGACAGTAAAAATGTTGTTCCATGTTGTTCAGTATTACAGTTTACTCATGGTCCTCAAAGTTTGTAATATGAGGATAATTTAGGTTAAAGCTGCCTTTGTAATTTCTTAATAAATAAATATTATCGTTTTTCAGGACTTCTATAGTATTGATAGTATCGCATTCCGTCAATAGTATTGTCACGATCCAAAAGGTCTGCTATCGATACAATACAATACAATACTTTTTAAAAATCGATAAAAATGTAATATACTATCGATTGTTGGCTTTATCGCCTTTTAATCGGCAAAAATATATCTGATAATTATGTACGAGTATGACAACGGCAGTTAGGGTTGAAATTATATATCCGCTCAGAATCTAATTTCCCCCCAGCTCTATCCTGTCTGTCGTGCAAAAGCATTATTCACTTCACTGGACCGAGAAATTTTGCATGTCCAGCATTTTGCAATCGCTTGTCAAAACCTAAAGCAACAGTGTAACAGTGTTCACCTTGCGTGTGTAACCGTTATGTCAAACTAGTAATTATTGAACCATAGAACAATGAGCCAAATAATGATGAAACAGATGTCATTAACATTTGCATCTAAAAGGTGTAAAGGTGTGTAGGTGTGTAGTGTGCTTTTTATTTTTATTCAATGGTATTTTTAGCATAAAAGTACTACAATATACAACGTTTTAATGAAATAACGCAAAACCTCATACACCCCAACTGATTTATAACAAAATAATTAGATTGAAACAATAATTTCATTATTTTTATAGTTAAAATTTAAAGTTATTCGCATTTTAAGTTTTGAGACAAAAATGATTTGTTATCATTTCAGCAATGAATGAAAGCGCTAACGTACTCATGGATACGTTTTAATAATCTTGTTTTGGTAGTTAGTAGGGTGAGTGTGCCCATGGGGTGGGTTGACATCAGGTTCAGTAAATTTTAAATTTTACGAAAAAATTATTTAAAATTTTGAAACTAGTTTTGCGTTAATTCATTAACACGTTGTATATATATATTTTGAATCGTCAAAAAAAAAAGGTGTAAAAAAACACTTTAGTAATATTAAATTTTAAATTTTTTTTCGGCATTGTCTCCATTTGAAAGTTTATGGTCGTAACCACCCTTTAAATATTAATAGATTATTTTGTTACACCCTATACAGGGTGTTAGGATAAACAGTTGCACTACTTTAAGGGGTGATTGTATCCTTGACACTGAATAACTATTCCAAAGATACCTATGATAAAAAAACTACTTTTCATACAAACTGCGAATTCTTTGCGAATTTCCCAATTATGTTTCTTGGGGAAAGTTGTTCAGTATCATGGGTACAATTACCCTGTTTCAAAACACAGGTACTTTTTTTTGTTGGGCGAATGTTAAATAAATAAATAGTGTTGTGTTATTATTACTTTAAACTTTTTATTCTAATCATCTCATTCTACGAAAAGTTATTTTAAGTAGTAGGTATTTTATAATTTGAGACAAAAAGTGGAAATCACAAACCGTCAACAAAGCAATGTGGTACAGTCACCAGCAGATATATCGTAGCAAACAAGGTGGTCAAATATTTCTAAGCAGTTCTAATTTTCAATAATTTCTTTACTCATAGTCAATCAAAAATATAGGAACGCCGAGAACATCAAATATATCGACGCAGTCATGGTGGCCATAAACATCTGGACAGTTTTGGATAAAAACCTTACTCCGTTGTTTTACATGTTAATTTTAAATAACATTGTAAAGAAATTATTGAAAATTCGCTGTTCACATATTTATGACAAAATACACGTTTAGATATAATTGGTAACATTTACTGTAAAGAATTTAATGAAAATTAGCACTGCTCAGAAATATTTGGACACATTGTATGCTACGATATATCTGATGGCGACTGTACCTACGGTACGGATTCCTCGGTGCGTGAGTCCGACTTGCACTGGGCTGGTTTTTAATAATCTACACTAATATTATAAAGAGGAAAGATTTGTACCTATTTTTGTATGTTTGTATGTTTGTAATGAATAGGCTCAAAAAGTACTGGGCCGATTTAAAAAATTCTTTCACCATTAGAAAGCTGCATTCACCCTGAGTAACATAGGCTATATTTATTGCTAGAAAAGATTAGACGTCCACCCGTGCGAAGCCGGGACGGGCCGCTAGTATATTATAATATAATCAATTAAATTCGGTAGAATACTTTGTAAGGCTTCATTAATTATCATAGTAATTATTTTTGAGATTAACTTGGATAATTAACGTTTATATTAATATGGCGGACAAAGAAATATTAATTATTCAGCTTGGACTTATTAAGATAAGATTATGAAAATCTGACGTACCTAAGGTACTAAGAAATACGTATTTCCCATGTATACAGGTACATAAATAATCTCACGATCATAATCTCATTTGGGGTAAATAGAAACTTCGCTACAACTAAGTAATGTTAAAAAAAAACAAAATCTCCAAAGCTTAGATTTTTTTGTTTTTTTTTTTCCCTGAAAATTTTTCGGCTTGACGTTCAGTTTTAGGACAATCTGTAATAGAAACAGACGTCCAACGTCCATGACTCGGGTACAAATATTCATATTCATCATACAAATATTTTGTATTCCTCCAATCATCATCATCACCATCAGTCATACGTCCTACTGCAGGATACAGGCCTACCCTCAAGGAGGGTGTGGCGGTAGTCAACCACGGATGCATACTAACAAAAAAGATTTAAAAGATTAAAGATTAACAAAAATGTTTTATATACTATAATAATATTATAAAGAGGAAAGATTTGATTTTTTGTTTGTTTGATTATTTGTATGTACCTAATGAATAGGCTCCGGATCTACTGGTCCGATCTGAATAATTCTTTCACCATTATAATGCTACATTATCCGTGATGAACATAGGCTAAAAATACGGCCAAGTGTGTGTGTCGGGAGTGTCGGGAAGATTCAAAGGCGGTACGAAGTTAGCCGCGGTCCTCTAGTGTTAAATATAACCAAACTTTTCTGATTTACTTACAAACTATTTTGTAGCCTATTTAGCAAAAAATATTTATAACCACATTGTTTGTGCTACAAACTTTATGCTACAAAACAATTTGAAGGTCACTAAAGTTTGATTATAATATTATTTAACAAAACTGTTTTTTCATAACAATGCGGATATATACGCATTCTGCCTTGATCGAAGTACGCATCAGAATTTCTTCTTCAGCGTATGCAGGTTTATTCACGGCGTATTCCTTCACCGTTTGAACGCAGTCGGAATTACGAACATTAGTTGGAAAAACTCATTGGTACACGCAACTCGCCACTATCTCTATTCCACTAATACCCAATTGTATCTCACTAACATTATAACTTAATTAAAACTTTATGTATTTACACAACGTTAAATCCCTTACGTCGATGTACTAAATAGAATGTACAACTCTGCGTCCGTCTTAATAGTCAAAGAGATAAGAGGAATTTTAGTAACCATCAGCTGCAAGGCTGATTCAGTATTCATAAAGTGTACAGCATCTTTATAATGGGGATGGACCAGGTCTGCCTGCTTAGCTCTAATCAGTTTAGGAGTTACAGCCGTTCGAAGGTCTGTCTGGTATGGTTGCTTAAAATGAATATGGATGAATATGCAGGTATTATTGTAATATACACTGTAGCTATGCGAACAGTACAAAAACTGACATGGTCGGTTTAGGAGTTACAACCGTTCAAAAGTCGGAACTATGAATGGCTGTATCTCCTAAACCGACTGACAGAACATGATAGAATGAATGAACGTATGTTTTGTTTTGGTGTACAATAAAGTATAATTGAATTGAATTGAATTGATAGTTTTTATACTGTTCATAGAGTTACAGTATATTACAATAATATCCAATGATTAGCCTTGCAGCTGATCATTCATTTAGTACGGACCTTTAAGCGGCTGAAACTCCCAAGCCGACTGGAATTATGCAGGCAGACCTGGTCCATCCCCATCACAGAGATGCTCTATGAATATTGAATCAGCCTTGCAGCTGATAGTTACCAAAATTCATCTTATCTCTTATACTATGTGGTCAGACCCGTAAGCAAATTTGTTCAGAACTTCGCTCCTTGGAGAATCGGGTCTTATACCATATCGCTTTCAAACTAACGTCTTCATAATTAGGTGTGTGTATAAAGTGGTTATACCCTTAGGTCAAACTTGACCACAAAACTGGCGCTGCTAGTTGGGGATCATGAATCAACAGTTAAACATAGTCTTTGTTATATTGTAATTATTACGGTTATACAGGGTGTAAATTTAAATGCGTAAAATATTTTAGGGGGTGCTTCAGACCATCAAACTGAACAGATTTTTCTTTGGATGGATGGGACCAACATAAAAATGGCGAAAAAGAAAATCTACTGTTTTATGCATCGAGTCGCTATAAAGGGTGTTAAAATACCCTATATTATTTAAAGAGGTATTTGAGACCATCAAACTGAACAACTTTTCTCTATAAAAACGACATCGAGCAATAAAAAATCAAGCTGTTACAAAATTGCAAGACCAACTCGACTGAAATGTAGTCTGAAATTTATTCAACAGCAGATTTTTTTTCGTCTTTGTCTCAATAGTTAATGTTGTTTAGTTTGGCTAAACCACCCCATAAATTATTATATTAGGATAACGCGTAGTATCAAATTCTTAAAATGTCCACTGGTGGCAAAATGTCGCATTTTCAAAATTGCCATCTTCAGGTCTGTCAAACATCATGACAAGAGATAAAATCTCAGTTTTTCAGTTTGGCAAGTTCTACAGTTAGCTGGTTTTAGTACTCAAGTATTCACTGCTCAAAGCCCAATTCTAGTTCAAGTGAATGTTAAACACTCCTTTTATAGCCCTATAAAGCTTTGTTGAATTCAAAAAGTACTATAAAATTAATAGCGAACCGCTTATCATCACCGAAAACCTACAATATTAAACGTTATTCAAATTTCTACAGAAATGAAAGAGATACTAGGTATTTTGAGTAACAGATGTGCTTATTTATTTGTGAATGTATTTATGTTCAAGTTTATGGATCTAAGAGATAGTATCGTACTTAATTTTAGGTTTTAGACCCAGACATAATAAAATACCTATACAAATGAACCCTGTACAAAAACGATAAATGAAGAACATTTTAAGAGCGATATCTTTTGGGATGGAGAACTGATGGCCGATGGGGCCAAAAAGTTATCGAGTGGCGACCACCTATCGGAAAGCGCAGCGTTGGTAGGCTCTCCACACGGTGGACCGACGACCCGGTGAAGGCGGCGGGAACCCGTTGGATGAGGGCAGCGCAGGACCGGTCGTTATGGCGATCCTTGGGGGAGGCCTATGTCCAACAGTGGACGTCCATCGGCTGAGATGATGATGCTGAACTTTTGGGATTTTGCCTACTCCTTTTTCTTCCTCCTGGCATTTACAGAAGCTACAGCTACTTAGCTGCGTCCTGCCAGCCTATGGTGCAGAAACATGTACCCTGCAGATAGGACTAGTTCATCAATTCAAGGTCGCTCAGCGAACTATGGAGAGAGCTATGCTCGGTGTTTCTCTGAGAGATCACATCAGAAATGAAGTGATACTGCAGAGAACTAAAGTGTTTGACATAGCTCACAAAATTGGCAAACTGAAGTGGCAACGGGCTGGTCATATCTGCCGAAGAACTGACAACCACCGGTGGGGTGTCAGTAGGTAGGTAGGCGTAGTGTGGGATGCCCTGCTGCCCGCTGGACAGACGACCTAAAAAAAGTAGCGGGGAGCGACTGGATGACGAAGGCCGAGGACAGAATTTTGTTGCGCGCCTTGGGAGAGGCCTATGTTTAGCAGTGAACGATGATAGGCTGATGCTGATGACAGGCATATCCCCGACTGCTTCACACCGATCCCCGCTACCCAGTCCACCGCGTAGACCTAGCAACACCCGATACTGAGGTCCGTGGTCCTTCTGGGCGTCCTTATATAGGTTCCTGAAGATCTTTCACTGGTTCTGTTGACCTACTAGGGCACTTCGTCAATCTGATATGGTCCTCCCATAGTCCTCAGTAATACGCAGTAACTGCTCCTGGAGCAATACTGTAATAGTCATTCCGAAAAAAAATATGAAAAAGAAGCTTTTGGTTCATGAAAGAACATAATTTTTATGAGATTTTCAACTGTAATGCGATTTTGACAGGCAGTTTTAGAAATTTTTGTGTATTTTTTTTAAAGCTGTTTGAGTTTGCTCTTTTTAAAGCTGTTGCCGTCTAAACTGTATAATACACTAAAAATATACAAGATTAATTAAAATTTTATATATCTAAACTATTATAAAACTGTAACAGAAGTGTGTCTGTACATTAAAGATATTTACATAAAAAAAAGATTACGATATATGGTTTTTAGGCTTCCCTGATTCCAAATCACCAATTTTTGGACTTTTTGTCTGTCTGTTTGTTTTTTTTGTTTGTTTGTTTGTGCGTTTGTTTGTTCGAGCATCACACTAAAACTATTGAACCGATTTTGATGAAACTTTTTTTGTTTGATAGCTTATGATCTGACCTAAAATCTGGTATGTAATTTATGCGGACGAAGTCGCGGGTAAAAGCTCATTTAACATAAAATTAAAGGTTTTACGGCATAAATATATCCAGAAAGTAAAATAATAGCTCTAAAACGACCTGTCAAAATCACGGAGCTATCGTGGATGCGCTATATCACCCAAAAACAAGCTCTGAACCATGTGCAATCTACCATTCTTACCTCCAGTACTAAAACGTGGGCTTTGGACGAAAGAAGTCAGAGAACTGTGGAACCCAACATCCTGGGCTTCAACGAACATCTGAGCCAGAAATAATATAACTATCAGTTTCAAGCGTGTTGTGTCAATTTACTTATTTTATGATTGAAATACCTACGTCTCAAGTCCACAAGCGGCAGTAGCTATACAATATCGCTATGAGAACAACGTGCTTAAGTGCCCGCTATGTGCGAGGATCTTGTCTTAGAATATTGGCTATGTTAGCTACATGAGAGCTCATGAACAACGGAGTTGAAGCAGTCGCCGTGGCTGAAATCGGTCAGGAGCAATATACAACGTGTTAATGAATAAGCGCAAAACCTCATACACCCCAACTGATTTATAACAAAATAATTAGATTCATTATTTTGATACTTAACATTTAAAGTTATTCGCATTTTAAGTTTTTTTTATTTTTTATTATGTGGGTTTGCTCTTGACCTCAATCCAGTCCTCAGGACGAAGATGGGATCGTAGATGTAGCGAGCTTACCCAGAAGATGCTTATTCACTCGTACTTTAAAGGAATTCGGGTTGTAAGTGCTCGGAAATACTGACGCAGGCAGGGCATTCCACTCCTTGGCTGTACGCATTATGAAAGATTCAGAAAGGCGCTTGGTGCGGACATAGGTGCGGATATGGTGGGATGTCAATCAAGAAGGGTTGATATCCCGTGGTGCGTCTGGAACGCATATATGGGTCCGATAGTAGAAAGGGGAAGGCGACTTACCTTTTTATATATTATTATGTATAATAGATAATATAATATAAAATACGTGTCAAGTGCAAAAACCAGCATAATAAACCTATCATAAAATCAACTGAATGTTTTCACAAAATGCGTCGTTAGATATAATAATACAGTTATTTAGGCAATAGCCCGTCCGGTCATTAGTCAAAAGCTGGCCACTGACAGTCATCGCGTTATGTGAACACCATTAATAATCATCAACATGAGGTGGGGTTATCTTTCACAGTAATATACAAATATATTTCATTTCTGATATATTCTACGCGTTTACTTTAAGCTGTGTTGATCCAACTTAGGGCCATTACGCATGGAAAATAGCGATACAGTAGTAAATAAGGCAGCAATACTAAGGCAATGCTGTGACTGGCATACAATCAGTTGCAGAAACGCTCATTAGAGTTAATCCTCCATTAGAAAACTTTACAAGACAAAAAGTGGCAGCAAGAGATTTAATGGAGGATTAACTTTAATGATTGTTTCTGCAACTGAACGTATGAACGCTAGTGCAAAAAAACATACAGGTTGAAATTGATATCATTAGCATCCTTTTAAACTAAGAGTCTACCCATCAAACGGAACCACTTTTGCTATGGGAGCAAATCGATCGGAGCAAAAAAAATATCAGCTGATGCATACACTTGAGTCGAGAACTCGCGCGTCGACATTGCAATTTAGTATGAAACAGATGTTTTTTTTTGTTTCGATCGGTTTGCTCCCATAGTAAAAGTTGTTCAGTTTGATTGGTAGACTCTTAGTTTAAAAGGATGCTAATGATATCAATTTCACCCTGTAGAGTTGATTGGAGCCATATCACAGAAGTAATCGTTTTCTTAGCGCAGGCATGACAAAAAATACCGTCGCAATATCGACTCAATACCGCCGCAACATAGGCGCGATATTTCTGAAATCGCGGCGATATCGTTTCGATAACACTCAATAAAAATCGCTGCGATTGCGACGTCGCCGTCGTTGCAGTTGCAAAAATGTCTACGCTCAAAAATCACTTATGTGATAATAATAATAGTTCTTACGAAGCTCCCGCAAATTGAATTAACTTAATTTATCTAATTTCACAGGCTTTTGAAGAACTAGAAGCATTGCTGGCAAGAAGTAACATCTGTATCGCTGTGAAGGAGAAACTGGCGAAAGATTCAGGAGTAGCTGATGAGAAGGCTTACGATGATATCGTTCAGAAACTGCTCACCAAGCCCAGGGCAAGAGGTGAGGTTTAGAAAATTATGATCAAATTATTGAGACATGAGCTTTACGTCTGTATTTTCACTTGTTTTCATGCGCCTTTCACGACTCGACGACGGCGGACGGCTTCCTATACTAAATGACATTTTAGTATGGAGAAGCCGTCGGTCGCCGTCGGTGAATGTGTCTCAACCCTTATTCTCAACTTGCGGCGCCCGCGACTCCGTACTCGCAGACCACTGACTTTAAATACTTATAACTTTCGATTGAGTGAACCGATTTTGATGAAATAAAGGTTTAATGTTAATTTAAATACAGTTCAATGCTTTTGTGAAACCCCTGTCTAAATAGGTTCAATCATTTTAAATTGCTGCGTGCACAAACAAACAAATAGACAAAAATTCTAAAATGTATCTCAATGCATACCATTACGCATCCTAAACGCTCCCAATTCATAATTTTGCAAATATCTTCAATGTAAATTTACGCCAAGTTAACAATTTTATTATTTAATAATATCGGCAGCACAGTTTCAGTTACGCGTTATTATTAACTGTATCTACATTGATAAAATCGTTTGAGGGACTCGAAATATACAATAATGAGTAACAAACAATTATTTATCAAAAGATTATGCTATTTATGTTCCTTAAGCCTTTTTAACAATAGACGAGAGAAGTGCTTCCAAATAAATAACAATCACAAATATCAATAACAACTAATTGTAAAGATATGCTGTTATATTCCTAAAGTATTTTAACAATAGATGAGAGAAAGTTTTTCCAATTTATACAACGTGTTAATGAATTAACGCAAAACTAGAAAGTAGTTTGTTTAGAATCGAGAGCAGAATCGAATTATCATGGTTTCAACAAAGGATTTTTTTTTTCAAAATATTAAATAATTTGTTTGTAAAATTTAAAATTTACTGAACCCGATGTCAACCCACCGCACGGGCACACTCACCCTGCTTACTACCAAAACAAGATTATTAAAATGTATCCATGAGGATGTTAGCGCTTTCATTCATTGCTGAAATGATAACAAAACATTTTTGCCTCAAAACTTAAAATGCGAATAACTTTAAATTTTAACCATCAAAATAATGAAATTATTGTTTCAATCTAATTATTTTGTTGTAAATCAGTTGGGGTGTATGAGGTTTTGCGCAAATTTATTAACACGTTGTATAATCACAAAATTCTAGATTTTTCGTCAAATTCGACGATTGATTTCCTTCAAATCACAGTAAAGTAAAATTTTGTTGAACTCAGAGGACGTAACCGACACTACCGAGAAAAGCACTAAATTAATAACAAAAAAGGAAAATTATAGTAACTACGTATCCCTGTAGATATTAATTCTATTTTCTCGTTACTGCGATGGACTTTGCCGAGGGCAAATAGGTCAATAAATATTATTAGGTCACATAGTCCAGTCAACATTAAAATCTTTATACTAACACACGATCAAGTTATAAGCTCACGACCATTATCCATTTCAGGGTAGACAGGAAACCTTTCTTCTACCACCTATGTAAGCATGCGGTTGTAACAAATGTTTAGCATATTGAAGGTTTTTGGATGGAGTGACGTGTCCAGTGATAAGTTGGTAGGCTTGATTATAGAGTTTAGTTTCTTAGTCTCTACCATATTGGTTACTTTTGACCTGGCATTTTTAAATATGGTCCCCAATTTAGGATTGGTACTTATACCACCAAAGAAAGACTTTTTTTTACTAGCCTATTTCATCCCACTGCTGGGCAAAGGTATCTCCTTTAATCCTCCAACCATCTTTGTCTTGGGCACGTTCTGGCCACGCGTCATCGAAAGAAACCAGACCCCCTAGCATGATTTCTCTACTTGCGCGCGACTCGGCTATTTTCCATACTACAAGTCGCGGCAAGCGCGGCTTTCGCTCTCCGAAAATCGCGGGAACAGGTTATTTTGTATGCAGCGAAGGCGCGTCGCGCGCGTGTAGAGAAATCATACTAGACATGCAGATCGTCCCGTCGCGTCACCTCTTCCTAGGACGATAAATTGTGTCAGAATTGTGAAGATCCATAGATTCACTCTAACCTATATGTTGGAGAAAAACTATGTATAGTTAACTTAGTAACGTATTGTAAACACCCTACCCTACCTATCTATATATTATACTAGCTTTTGCCCGCGACTTCGTCTGCGTGGACATGTGATTTTGTCCCATGTCTCGTCTAAGGGTCACGAAGGTCATGGTCAGAATCAAGTCTAGGAATCCTGGCATGTAACATTAAAATGGCCATTAAGGAATGGGCTGATAAAATACACATGCTAGAATGCTCTGGCTTCTCGGGTCTGCAACATTGCAGGAAATTCATCAGCAATATAACACCACGAATCTCACAGTTCATACTGAACAACAGCAGGAGCAAAGCTCGTGCTATCATCGGAGCCCTCACCGGGTACTACGCCTCACAGGCACGATAAAGTTCACTCTAGATCCCAGTTGCCGGGCGTGCCGAGAGGAAGAGGAAACCATGGAACATTTATACTGTGTGACTGCGCTGTCTCGGTGGCTAAATGTATGTGTCCTGAGAGATGGTTATTCAAAACTGGGAGATTACAGGTTTCTTCCCCTGAACGCTATTGCCTCTCTCATTTTCCACGTTTTTCAACGGTGAAGAAAATAAATATTAAGTAGGAGTCAACACAAAAGATACCATTAGGTTGATGTGTTGCTGGCTTGCCAGCCCCCATAATAGGATAAGAATAGGATAATAGTCATAAAGTTGAGCTGAATCAAAATCAGAAAGTACCTACATTAAGTAAGTATGTAGGTATAAAAAAAGTCATTCACTGATCCATCACTTGAATTTTTCTACTGTTCGTCGGTTATTAGTATGTAGAGGATAGAGGATACTCTCACGCGGGCTAGCGCACAATGGTGGAGGCAAGAGCTAGAACGATAATATTCTAGCAATCAAATGGTCAACTTGCTAAACAATTTATTTTCAAGCCACATTTGTAAATCACTAACCTTACTTAGCTATTATGAAAGTACCTAGGCACATTACCGACTTGTGGTGTTATAAGGACTTTTTAGATAAGTAGGTATTTTTTCATAGATTGTGGTAGGTAGATTGATGTTCTATAGAGGTACTCAAATCCTCAAGAAATCATAATTGAATCGAAAATCAAACAAAACGAACATTTGGCAAAATCTTCTGCAACAAAATTATTACACCGTAGAATTGGCTCAGATTGGGCTCAAACTACCATTATACTTACTTACAAAGATGTCTTCTTCTTCTTCTTCTTCTGCCTCGCCTTGTCCCGCTACACGGGGTCGGCTTTCCCAATCATGCGACGCCATTCAGGCCTTTGGTAGACATCTTATTCGCGGAGTCCTAACGCTTTCATGTCTCTATGGACATTCGTCAACCAGGTGGTTTGAGGTCTTCCTCTTCCCCTTTTCTTTGTTGCAATGGAAAGACACTTTTTAACTACGTGATCATCTGATCTTCTCATCACGTGACCGTACCATCTCAGCCTCGCTTCACTTATTTTGTCAGTTATGGATGCGATCTTAAAGCTTCCTCTAACATATTCGTTACGCACCTTGTCTTTAAGAGTTACTCCCCCCGACCACCGTAGCATGCGCATCTCCGTTGTGTGGAGTTTATGTTCATGCATCTTTGTGGTCGGCCAGGACTCGCTGCCATAGAGTAGTGCTGGTCTCACTGCTGTTTTATAAACTTTGCCCTTTGTTCTAATTGGGATTTTTGTATGACACAGAACTCCAGTCAGCATGCGCCACTTGTTCCACCCAGATTACTTACAAAGATGTATTCAGTCAATTTGTAAGCTCCTGCTAGCTAGGTTTTGGAATTAAGAATTGTTGCACGCTTGCTTTAAAAATACGCCTAACGACATCTATTAAGATGAAAACGATACTAAAATTACTTTAGAAAAGGTTAAAAGAAAGAAAAATTTTAATATTTGACGACCCGTTTGGTGTAATGGTTACCACGCCGGACTGCCAAACCAGGGTCCTGGGTTCGAATCCCGGTTCGGTCATGGATTAATATGTTTGTGCCGTTGTTGTATGGTTTCTGTAATAAAAAGCCTATACTGCTTGCTTCGGATCATTACAATGTATGTGACTGTGAGCGCTATTTATTTAATTATTTTTCAATTCACCCGGTATGTTACTATACAATCAAATCTGTAAGACCTAATTTCTGAGACGCCTTGAGCGTGAGTTACGAGTAAGTCCAAGTATGTTCAAAAATGTATGAACTTTGAGATCAGGAATTTAATCAACTAAATTAAGCTCCTGCTAGCTAGGTTTTGGAATAAATAATTGTTGCACACTTGCTTTAAAAATACGCCTCACGCCATCTATTAAGATGAAAACGATACTACAATAACTTTTAAAAAGGTTAAAAGAAAGAGTATTTTTTTATATTTGACGACCCGTTTGGTGCAATAGTTACCACGCCGGACTGCCAGACCAGGGTCCTGGGTTCGAATCCCGGTTCGGTCATGGACGTTATTATGTTTGTGCCATTGCTGTATTGTTTCCATAATAAAAAGCCGTGCTTGCTTGGGATCACTACAAAATGTATGTATTAAAATAAGAAAAAAGCCAAAGAAAACGTACTGTCCTAAAATTGGATCTGATCTAATCTCAGGATATTATTACGACTGAAGGTCAGCAAATTGCTTCTGTCAATGTTTAAAGAAAATTCTCAACCAAGAATCGAACCTCCAACCTTTTGCGCGAAAACCTGATCATTTCCCAACTACTCTACACAGCTCTTGAGAGAAGTGTTGAAAAAAGCAACCACTATTTATGTACTACTGGAATCTACCCAAATACATCTGTCAGCATCAAGTCGGCGCTAGTAAGCATGATAAAACATTGGAAATTATCCCACAGAGACCCACAGTAACCCATTGCTGGGATAAAAAGTATCCTATGTGTTAATGCAGAACACATTCTATCTGCATGCCAAATTTCATCCAAATCCGTTCAGCCGTTTAGGCGTGATTGAGCCACAAATATCCAAACATCCAAACATAGTGAGATATCATGTATGCGTACCTATTGTAAAAAAAAAATTTCATTTCGACCAAGAATCGAACCTTCACCTCATGTTTGAAAATCTAACCATTTGCCGAATGCGCTACACGGCTTCTATGAAGAGCGATGAAAAAAGAGACTACTATTTACCACTACAATCTACCCAAATACATCTGTCAGCACAAGTCAGCGTGGTAAATCATTGTAAATTATCCCCACTTTTCCCACAGGATCCCACTACTGGGATAAAAAGTATCCTATATGTTAATCCAAAACACATTCTATCTGTGTGCCAAATTTCATCCAAATCCGTTCAGCCGTTTATGCGTGATTGAAACACAAACATACAACCTTACAACCTCACAAACTTTCACATTTATAATATTAGTGAGATAAGTATATTTAACCCGTCTAGGTATGTATTGAACGAATTAGTGGCCTGAAAACGTGATCGTCTAGTCTAGATATTTAGTGACCCTTTATACGTTGTGTGATTTAAATTGTACGCTGTTATAGATAGGACTTTTATCACAACCCGTGGGAAGTTAAAACTAAATAAATGTAAAGAATCAGTTTAAGATAAACCTGCTAAAAATAAAAGAATAAACACATTTCGAAATACACAAAATAAGACATTCACAGTATAGTAAATAAAACATGCAAACTTAGCTATTTTTCCTCATCCAGGATGTTCCAACCCGTACCGCGCGGTTTTCTTTCTTCTGGCCAATCATAATTGTCACTTTGCTATGTTAGTACATAAAGAAATAATAATATATTCCCTAACAGAAGCCCCCTACCGTTACCTGGCCTGGGTTGGACCGACATAAATTTCGTTGACCTTTGACTAAACAAAATTAGAGCGATAGAAAGCAAGGAGTCCAGTCCTTTATCGTGCAATGATAACTTCTAGTCACGGTCACAAATTGATGTTTGTCTTGGATGGGGGATTGGCCGTATTAATCGACCTATCAACAAACTTGCAGCAACCTCCAATTTCATGTGTTGAACGAAACCTTATATCAGATTGACCTAGCAGCTAAGTAACCCTAATTTCCGTACCTACGACAAACCAACACTCCCTTTCCGATCAACCTTTACACCTTTCCTCAACTTACTCTCAAACATACGTCATGATATGATTTGTGTACGCGGCGCGGTCGGAATTTAGTTATTATTTGATAATTTTAGTCAAGGAAACGAGAGCTTGTATAATTTATTTTTACAAACGTTTCCAGATTTAATCTGGTTTGAATAGAAGATTTATTCCATCCACATTTTGGCTCCCGGGCCGCATAAGCGACGAAGTTTCACAGGAGCGAGTCCAGGTCTCCGAACGTCAAATTTGGAAGCGTTCACCTGTGGATACAATAAATTTCGAAACAAACCAAACCCACACGATTGTGATTTCAACAAGGGAAACTTTGCATGAATGGTATAGCAGTGGGTCCCTAGATGACACTAGTTCACTTGAGGTTACACACAAATGAATTAACGATCAGTAAACTATAATGTAAAATAATTGCTTTGATTTTATAATAGTGTCCCGCGATAATAAAATAGAACGATTACCAAAACTCAAATTGCAAGAGTTTCCACTTGTTTAGCTATAAATTTAGTTTATTATTTTCAAACAACATTTTATAACGAGTAAGTACTTAAGTAATTCGGAAAGTTAAAGTGAATATTTAACGCGGTTTATTATTAACTCATACCGGGTCCATTCATTCGCTTCATCTAAATCTATACAAACCCAAGCGAGAGTCTACCCCAGACAAAACTCGTTGGCAGCTATCGACTGTGCTGAAACGCGGCAAAAGAGGACCCAAATTACTATACCTAGTTGCAACCACTTAAAATCAAGACGTTGATCTAAACACGAGACAGCACTCTCACAGACATCTATTCAGATCCAACCTTAAGAAAAATATACACATTATGAATTAATTAGATTACACCTTATAACTCGCGTTATTGTTTATTTAGTCCACACAATGCACACCCGCGCCCGCGTTTAGCGTTTCGCCCGTCCCTCGCGGTAAATCCCAAAAACCCACACTATGAATACACGGTACAAGTGTATGCAATGTAAGTAGATCAATAGATCTCCGTATCGAAACTCGCGCGCGTCACCGTCAGGTTCGACCGTTTCAATCCGCGTCCCAAATTGCACTCCCCGTTCCCATCACATAGTTTCGTCACATTCCTAAATTGCAATTGTTTTTGTGGCCATAAATTAACTAATTTATTACCATACCTACTTGGTTCTCCTAATGCGTGCACGCACATGTCGCTTAAAGTGTCCTTTTTTTTATAACTCACGCTGTGAGCGACGAGCATTTGCACATTCTAAGAACAACATTGTCTTTAAGTATTTTGTGTCAACTTTAACTAATTTATTAGGGCTTTCGACCGATCAGTTTCATATTACATTCTCATCAAAAAAATACAGACGCGCAAACTTATGCTGACCCTTAACTTTATTAAGAGAATGATTTTAAAAGGAAGAGAAAAAAAATTAAAGCCGTTTTGTTTATTTACCCTTGTAGACAAATGTGTATATAGAGTAGGTAAGCCATTTACTACTGCTACAGTATCTACCATACATAACACATGGTCTAGACTAGATTATGAAACCGTAATTGAGATCAGATAGTATTGTTACAATCATAATTCTTTTCCTTCAGTAGACGACAAAAAGTCTGCCAGCGTTCTCCTCACACAAAATAATATTCGTATCCCGATAACGGCACTAGAAACCGTTAATTCACATCTATCCGAATTATATTAACGGTTCGAACTTGCTCAGGTCATTGAATACACGAGAGCCGTCTTACATTGAGAACAACTGAAGCGTAAAAGGTTCTAAGTTGACCTTTGTGCGAAGACAAATAATAATTTAACACCACTTCGTTACTTACTAGTCTATTATATCGGAATTTATCTTATGTTATAGTAGGATTTCAGGGTTAACACAATGTAAGGGCAACCCACTAATAAGGATGAAATTCTACTCCATAATGCTACACAAACAGCTCTGAAAGCATAATGCATTATCATACTTCCTCTAATACACATTAGCCCTGCTTGGTGGAGGATGAGATGGCCCGTTTCCTCTCATACTTATTCGTGAGAAGAGGCATGTGCTTTTCCTCAAGACGTTTAAACAAGTTGACCAATAACATTCCTTAATCAATCAGCACTGGCCCCGAGTAATGGAGGGTCCATTTCTTCTCATCTTTCTACAGATACATCTGTCAGAATAAGAGTCATAATAAGGACTACTCCAATGAGTCTTGGAACTGCATCTGATCCCAACTACGCCAAAATCCCGAGAAAACCGAGATCTGTATCCACTATGTCCTTAAGTTGGACAGTTATCACTTCCAAAGCATCTCCAATACTTCAAAATGTACAAATAGTTGAAAAAATACAGAACAAGGAGTTGATAGAATTAGTAATTATGAATTATGACAGCAGAACACGATGGGTCGACGATGCCTTCCGGATGACGTAGGTACCTAGGGGAATTCCACGTGGAATGATTACTTTAATCGCTGACTCTTCTGTCGCACCCTGTACAATCTTCAAGCCTTTGATGCTGGTTGGCATATCTCGTCATCATGATGGCAAATCAATCTCAATGAATAAAGCCATCCACTCGACAGAAGAAGTCATGGTAGAGTACCTATTAATTAGAATTAGTTATTAACTGCCTCCGTGGTCTAATGGTTAAGAGCATTTGCTCTCGATACGGAGGTCGTGGGTTCGATTCCCACGGGGGACACCTAGTGATATGTCACTTTATGTATTTTTCCTCAGTTGATTAGAACATTGCAGGCTGAATCACCTGATTGTCTGAAAAGAAAAATGATTCCGTGCTTCGGATGGCACGTTAAGCCGTTGGTCCCGGCTACTATCTCTGCTGGTAGTAGTCGTTACATAAAAATCACGTCAGAGGCCGTAAGGCGGTCTGAAAAAACTCTGACACCAGGGCTCTGCCTACACGATAAGAAGAAGAAGAAGAATTAGTATCATTCAGAATGAGACTAGTAATTAGTTCGCTTCGCTGTTCACTACAGTTACAGTAATATCAACAGCTTGACAACAAGCCTTAAATGAAATAGATAGCAAGACCACATGATGGCTAGATTACGTTGTCCTGAACGTTATTTAGCTTCACTGTAACTTATTTACATCGAGGTCATCCTGACAACAAACCCTGACCGCAAAGATATAAAAAAAGGCCTACATCCTCTTTATCCGTCGAACGGCAAGATAAAATTCCAAAAGTCATCGTTATTTTAAAAGCGTATAAATTTAACATGTCATAGGGGTCTCCATAAAATGCACCCGTTCGCTAGCATGACGTACGGGCGGTCCCGACCTCTTCAATTATTTCAGAGAAAGGAAAACGTCGACACCGACGATAGCAAAAAGCGACGGAAAAAAAGATTGGGTCAGCAAAACACGGTTCAATGGATACGACAAAAGTTGTAATGGATCTGAAAGAAATGTTAGGGATTAGTAAGAACAGTAGCTCCTTTGATGCAATAGTACTGTCAGAATATTAAATGAGAAACCATTATAATTCGCATTGTGAACAGTAGCGAAGCCAATAGGTTAATTCCAGCTCACAAAATAATTATTTACGCGTGAACTCGGGCTTCAGGGTTGTCACAATGATGTATTTGAACACGTTACTCGCAGAAATGTATTGGATTGCGGACGATTGATAAATTTCACAGTATCAAATCTGGATTTAGAATTAAATGCGATTCTCGAACCCTAATTTCGAGATTAGTTGAGATGAATATTTGTTTGAAAAGTGGATTTCAGAGTCTTCTCCTCGATACTCCTTGCGTTCAAAAGCTTCTTTCTATTTTGCAAAATATTGTAAGTATTTATTAAGTTGTTGACTAGGTCTGTTTGTTACAGTGTTTGTTTGTATGTATGTTTCTTCTCCGTATAATAAACAAAAGAAATAATTATTTATTTTTAAAAAGGTTTCGTCAAAGTTTTGAACTCTTTCACTTAGTTGCAGAAACGCTCATTAAAGTTAATCCTCCATTAAATATCTTGCTGTCAGTTTTTGTTTTGTTGACGTACCTAGTAAATGCTTGCAAGAGATTTAATGGAGGATTATCCTTAATGAACTTACGTGCAACTGGCGGTTAGTCTATTTCTTACCCCAATTAGAGATGTGCATTATCGTAATTTGTGTGCTTTTCTTTATCCAATATCAATGTTCTAAAAATACTTGCGTTAACACGAGTCCTTGGATTCCAATACTCGTAACATCAGACATCAAAAGAAATTTCAAAGCTTGAACACAGATCACTTCCCATCTCGATATTATCATCGTTAAAACAAACGTTCCCATAGCGAGAAAAAAAAAAAAAAACAAAAAAACACTCCGAGTCGCCCGTAAAAGAAAATTGGGGAATAAAAATGTCTTGTATCGCAGCCCTGGGATATTGGCAATAGGGTTGTGGATAAATTGTCAGCGGTGGGGAGAAGATAGCCAGCTGTGGCACACAAGACAATTTTTCGCTTAAATTGTTACACAAATTGAAATCCGTTCGGGTTTGTCGATAACCGATGATTGCCGTTTAGCACGCCGAACTGGATACATTTGGATGGGTGATTTTTATCAAGACCAAATAAAGTGGCGATTCTGATGGATGAGCTCGGTGAACTGGCCTAAATTATAAAGAGAGTAGCTCAGATTTGCAAAATTAAGTAAGTGTTAACAGATGTCAACACCCACAAGTTATAGCAACAAAGCTAAAAGATGGCGCTACGGTCGCACTCGCAAATGTGCACGTAAGATAACATGCGACGTCACATTAGTAACCCACTAGCCGCTACACATAAGGTTCACAATCGTATACAAGACATGAATCGCGCAAGAGAAATAATCACAGAGATTCGATCCGGGTCCTTCTTAATATGCTGACACTTTTTCAAGGAGATGATAAGACCGTCAAACTGCACAACTTTCTCTATGGCACTAACATAAAAATCGCGAAAAAAAAATCTGCTCATCCACACAAAACTGCAAACCTACTGGAGCCAAATTTATAAGACAGCTGATGTTTTTTTCGCAATTTCGATGTTGGTCCCATAGAGAAAGTTGTTCAGTTTGATGGTCTGATCAATCCTTTAAAAAAGTGTCAGCATATTAAGAAGGACCCTGTATAACGCATTTAATTTTGAGTGAAACCGTACATACATAATTAATGACCGTATTTCTTATTAAGTAGACATAAATAATGTAGTTAATGGTAAAGTTGGTATAAGGTAATCTTTGATGGGAGCAATGTGGTACCAAAGGTTATTTTAGTTCTTGGACAAAAACATGTTTGTTCTTTATTTACTTGAGTTCTCCTAAACTCTCAGTGTCGCAATGTCAAAGCTTATTGCTAAATTGAATGAATAGATTTGAATTTATAGCTAGGCACCTTAGATAAAACCACAAAGAGGAAGAAGCAGCACAGTCACATTACCACATTTCTGTTTTTGGGTTACTGCTGCTAGACTTCATACCAAATTGCGTTCGAATACGTGCGAAAATGAGGGAATAAATTGAGGCGGGATAGACAGACAGACAAACAGACAGAATCAACGAAAGTCAGGGTTTCTTGTTTGACTACGGAACCCTGAAAATGAGTTGTAAATAAAGTAATATATCGACCGCGTTTCTCTCAATGACAATAATAATTCCACTTGAAACATTTCAGTTGCTATTTTTATAGCTTTTGTGTAGAAAATGAATCCTGAAAGACATGTCAGTAAGTAAATTAAAATCTATAGAATCCCACTGCAGGTGCAGAGCAAAGGCGTGGTTTCACTAAACATATTTTAGCAGGTAAAATAAGTGCGGCATCTTCCTCTTTTAGTTTCATCTAAACCAACAACGCTGTAGGCTCAGATTTTATTGCAACATAAAGATTCTATATGAGCTCCAAATATGAGCACCCATGCAGTCACGAAGGACGATAAGGCCTCCAAAGGGTGTAAATTAACGTTCAACCCTGAGGGATTGTAAAATTTGCTGGGATCTTTGAGAAAGTTGTATAATTTTTAGTTGAACTACTTTGGGTTGTGGAGTGAGAGGTCGGGTCGTAATGGGGGTTTACAAGATGTGAATTTGATTTGCTATTGATTTAATAGTTTTCCTAAAGGGAAATAAATATAAAGGAATTTTCGTCGAGTTATATTAATGTTACGAGCGACGGGTTCCGGGATTGGAGTGAAACGCTAAGTCCAACTTTACAGAGTTTATTTGGGATACACTTACAAACGGTCCACCTCGCAGAGGTTCCCCTACACGGTTCACTTCACCGGGTCCTCCTCGCAGGGATTCCCCGTGCACCACTTACTTTCACTGTTCACAGTCCACTACGTCACTACTGTGACGACACGACACGCGTCACGGCTATGACGTCACGACGTACGACACTATGACGTCACGCACTACACTGGCACTATGACGTCACGTACTACACCGACACTATGACGTCACGCACTACACTGACACTTGTCTACTCACTGTTCCACTTAGCACTTTTCTCTTCACCTGTACTTTCCACAATTACTTTTCTTCCTTTTGTTTCGCACTGTTCACTGTTAAACCAAGAACTGATTCCGTCAGCCCGAATTCGCCGTTTTTTATAGCCCGCAGAATAGATATTCCCTCTCATTCTCTCTTCCTTCTAGAACATTTCTACAAACATTAAAATCTAGAAATACTTTTTGGTTTTTGATCAGATTCGATCCGTCACCCCCCGGCATGGGAGTCCGAGCCTTAGACCGTAGGACCACGGCGATTGTTAATGAGCCGGCCGAATTTTCGAATGCCTTCTTTACGTTTGACGTTTGACAGCGGCCGTGACATTAATAATGTTTATTGCAAATAACATTTACCCGCAAATTCGTCCACGTGGATTTCTGAAAATTTAAAAACCCCGTTTTACTCATTTTGGAGTATATTTCTTGAAAAATTTTTTGATAGTGCACTGCACCTTTCTCGGTAGAATATGTTTCTATCCTCTCAGTAGTTTCGGCTGTGCGTTTTCTGTCAGTCAGTCATTCAGTGAGTCAGAGGGAGGTTACACGGTCAGTATTTCATAAGTCTGGTCCATAAGTCTGGTCATGTATATTTGATTTGAAGGGAAACTGACTCGAGATTGACCCGACTAACAAACATTGTGCTTCAGTATATCAGTTTCCCTTCAAATCAAATAAACATCACCAGACTGATGGACCAGAATGACGAAATTCTGAACGTGTAACCCCCCTCTCACAGAACAGTTTTTTTATAAGTAGGTACCTACCTACCTTCAGATAGATGTAAACCTTGCTTCAAAACTTTAGTAAAAATGTACAATTAAATTTGATAATTTTATTTGCTTTGAAACAGGCATATAATGGGGTTCTCCTCTAAAAGTTTTTTTTTTACCAGAACTGATTGAAAATTGGAGAAACTTTAAACAAGCTATCCGAAACCCATAGCACTCTAGCACACAGCGGTCTTGGCCTCACTCCCCTTCTCTTGCTTCTTGCCTACAGACTGCTCTGAATGTAGTGTAAATGAACCACGTTCTGGAATACGTGTGTTTTTAAACGTTGTTTGAAACGTCTACACTCTCCTTCATTCTGGGTATCATCATCATCATCACAGCCTATACAGGGTGTAATAAAAACACCCTAGTAATACTTAAGGGAGTGCTGCAGACCATCAAACTGAACAACTTTCACTATGGAGCCAACATAGAAATCGAGAAAAAAAATCCGCTCTTCCATACAAAACTGCAGTACCGTCTCGACTCAAATGTATGGGACGGCAGTTTTTTTTATTTTTTCTCGACTTTGGCTCCATAGTGAAAGTTGTTCAGATTAATGGTCTGCAGCACCCCCTTAAAAATTTATAGGGTGTTTTGTTACACCCTGTATACGTCCCACTGCAGGGCACAGGCCTACCCTCAAGGAGGGTGTATGGGCATTAGTCCACCACGCGTGCCCTATGCGGATTGGTAGGCTTCACATACGCATCGGAATTTCTTCTTCAGCGTATGCAGGTTTCCTCACGATAATTCCCTTTACCGTTTGAGAGCATTCTGTATTACGTACATAAGTTAGAAAAAACTCATTGGTACATGGTATATGGACCGTGCTGATTCGAATCCGAACCACAAGATTGAGTTTCCAAAGCTCTCCGCAACGCGCCACCGACACGCTCTGATTCTGGGTATACTATCAATTAAATCATTCCACATCAACCTACTAGTACCCTCAGACCAATCTTCCTACTGACATTCATCCCTCTCTTTGCCACGACTCTGATACTGCCTTGGTCCACCAGTTATACTACAGCGTATATTATGTGGTGCTGTTATTCTCTGATTCTCTTAACAAAGCCTTTGTGTCCTCTATTGTGGGTCAAACCTATGTTCCTATGAAAGTTATTAAAATTTTTATCCTTTTTCAGGTGCAATAATCTTCGCATCAGACCAAGAGGTGGCTGGAGTAATGCGAGCGGTCGAGCGCATCAACGCTACCAGTTCCTTCAGCTGGGTTGGTTCAGATGGATGGAGTGCCAGATCTCTGGTCTCAGATGGAAATGAGAGGGCGGTGGAAGGGACCATCAGTGTGCAGCCCCAGGCTAACGATGTGAAGGGATTCATGGAATACTTCTTGGGGTTGAATGTGAAGAATAATAAGAGGAATCCATGGTTTGTTGGTGAGTTGGATTACTTCTACCATCACTTATCAAAAGCATTTATCCTACAGGGGCATCCTCTCATCAGGATTGCATAAAATATCGGCTGAGACTCGGCCGAGCTCCTGATTGGTTAATATTTTCCTCGCTACACCGCTCCCCCAGCCAATTCGTGTCAATGGACAGGCAGCTTTATGCCCAATCTGGATTAGTGGACTTTGCATACGCGTCGGAATTTCTTCTTCAGCGTAATAACTGCAGATTTGCTTTGGATGTTTTACCTCTATGGCTGCTATAAAATATCTAGGATTTGGTATGTATGTATTGCTCCTGGCCCATTTCGACTGCTTCAACTCCATTCTTGGCATTGATGAGCTTTCATGTGGCTAACATAGCCAATCTTCTTAGAGAAGATTCTCGCAGTGATATTGTGAAGCCGCTGGTGATCGGGCTTTCAATTCACCACGTTTGGAATCTAGTTGTGATCGCATAGGTACTCCTCGCTTCATAATCATAGATTAGACGTGTTAGAAGATCTCTTCATGCTGTGTGAATGTCCGCCAAAACCTCCCGACTACGTGCAGGATTTGGTAGAGAGACACTTTCAAAGTTTTGTTGTTGTGATGGTTTGATCTCTATTATGCCTCGTTACCTTCTTTGTCCTTTGAGTTTGAGCCTTTTTTTGATCATAGACGCTTAATAAATTGTTCCATCGTTGTCAGGCACCTATATTGTAAAATATAAAGGCATTGTAGCCACGCGGTGAATTCTCTATGTTGTAGCCACAGTTTGGGGTCAGTATAATGTATTGTGCCTTTGAGCGTGCAAACATTCTTCATTGTCAGCTTAATAGAGAAAATTTTCACAATATTTTTGGTAACATTAGGTACATAAAATATACTTGCAGCACCCGTATTTTACTTTCGGCGTGAACAAAAATTTTGCTGGCAACTTCTAACAGCTTCTCTAGGATTTTGTATTATAATTTAGCATTCAGGATAGTAACATAACAAATGGGGTGACATTCAAATCACGGGGCGCCTTTGATGATTTACTTTTTTTGAATGATTTTTTATGAATATATCGAAGACTGCTGAACGCATCCTTTATATATTTTTGTATTGGCAATATTACTAATTTGGCCATCTTTTTCCAATGCATCAGGGGATTTATTGTTCCAGGAAAAAAATAGTATTGAAAGTCATCGGTCGAGGATTGCACATGATCCCCGAAGCAACTTCAGGTCCGATCAATCTTTGGATGAACAGTTTAGTGGTATTTCATCTCGACCCTGCTTCGAAGGGCACGTTTAGCAGTTGGTCCTAGATAGTTCCGTCAGATGGCGGTAGATCTAGGGTTGAACCTCATCTGGGAGCACCGCATTGCATTTTTACGTCGCTCCATCCATTTCTGTCAGTCAACAACGTCATTTGCTAGAGCAAATAAGGACAGAAAAGGATGGAGCGACGGTAAAATGTGATATGGTGCTGCCAGATGAGGTAAAACCCTTATTCGTTCAGCAAAGTCAGAGGCCTAGTTGCGTTCCGTCTATCTTATTTGTTCAAGCAAATAACGTTCCTAAGTGACAAAAATGGATGGAGCGACGGAAAAATGCGATGCGGTGCTGCCAGATGAGGATCAACCCTATGGCGGCTTAAAAATTCTCTGAAAACAAGTTGACTCTATCTTGAATCCACCAATCTGCACTGAGCCCGCGTGGTGGATTCTGTCCCACTCCCTTTCGCCCTTATTCGTGAGAGGAGGCATTAGCCCTGCAGTGGGATACCACAGGCTATATAACTGGAACATTTTAACTCTACAAGAAATCATTTACTGCCTATTCAAGTGCCTATTACCTAAGTTACATAAGAGCCTATTCATCAATCACAAAGTAAGCCTCACTAATCATCTGTAAACGATTGTCATGGAATGGCCGAGATAGCTTCTAGTTCGACTAAACTTTCCAGACATGCGTCCATTTAAATTTACATGAAATAAAACTTTATAATTTGTCTAAATGATGATAGAACTTTACAATTTGTTTTGAAAGTGAATCAATCATTTGAAGTTTTTTAATGAAATTAATAATTTTTTAATTTTAAGTGTCTTTTTTTTTTATAAACAAATTGTTAACGAATATGTTTCAAATTATTATTGTTTTTTTAAATTTTAATTATGCCTGCGCATGTATATCTAGATTATTATAAATTTTGTAACAATTGTCCAATTGAATGCCGTGGTTACTTATAAGTGAGGTGGCACATGCTTATTGTATTATCTTTAGAACTGTGATTGAATCTGTGTTAACCTTGTTAGTAATCCTACATCTGAATAAATAAATCAATAAAATATTTTTATGAACAATCACAGCGGTGTGAATAAGTATACGATCTTTATGGGAGTGAATGACTATTTATTTCTACTTTATAGGTATTACAGGTATTATACTGTCTTTTTCTCATGTAAGTGATTATTCTGTCTTTAATTCAGAATAAAGGATCTTTAAACCTAATCACTGTAAACGTTGAAAGTTAGATAACTTGGATTTATAAATTAATGTAGACAGTTGAAATCCATCAGTTTCAAAATTTCGATTAGGTACTATCATTGGTTCACAATAAGAGCTTTTAAATAAAAATGTTTACTTTCTTGGGACGCAACTTTTCGTTCTAAATTTTCATTACTTTAGTCGCAATCGCAAACAGAAGGTAATTTCATTTACGAAGTTCTAGAGTCTAATATTTGCATAGTTCCGAAATATTTCCAGCCCGAACTCTCTACTTTTAGGGTTCCGTACCCAAAGGGTGAAAACGGGACCCTATTGCTAAGCCTGCGTTGTCCCTCCGTCCGTCCGTCCGTCCGTTTGTCCGTCTGTCCGTCTGTCCGTCTGTCCGTCTGTCCGTCTGTCCGTCTGTCCGTCTGTCCGTCTGTCCGTCTGTCCGTCTGTCCGTCTGTCCGTCTGTCCGTCTGTCCGTCTGTCCGTCTGTCCGTCTGTCCGTCTGTCCGTCTGTCCGTCTGTCCGTCTGTCCGTCTGTCCGTCTGTCCGTCTGTCCGTCTGTCCGTCTGTCCGTCTGTCCGTCTGTCCGTCCGTCCGTCCGTCCGTCTGTCCTACCTATTTAGGGCTGTAAATTTTGAACCGTAATAGCTAGATAGTTGAAATCTCAGATTATGCGATATTACGGCGGATTTGTTAACAAATAATAAAAATGTCAAAATGTTAAAAATTAAGGGGGGTTCTCAACAAGAAACTAGATTTTATCAACGTTTTTTCTTCACGCTCTATCGCAAAAACGGTAATAATACAAGCGTCGAACTTAGTGCGATTATAGAGCAAACTCTAAAGAATAACAACAAATACTAAAAACCGGCCATGTTTGAGTCGGTCTCGCGCTAAAGGTCCAGGACACTTACAACCCGGATTCCTTTAAAGTACGAGTGAATAGGCATCTTCTGGGTAAGCTCGCTACATCTACGACCCCAACTTCGTCCTGAGGACTGGATTGAGGTCAAGAGCAAACCCATAGTTAATAAAAAAAAAAAAAAAAAAAAGGACAAAAAAAGATTTTTTTCTAAGTTAATAGTGTTGTGGTGTGGTACGGAACCCTCGGTGCGCGAGTAGCCCGACTCGCACTTGACCGGTTTTATTCTATCGAGTCGACGGTATGTCATTCTAAATCTTTCCAGCCCAGTTATATTACACCTAGATACTTCTTTCTTATACTTTGGTAATCGGGACGCGTAACCACGTGTCATTCTACTAACAAACTTTCTGCCACTTTTTGCGGGGGGCGAGGTAACATGTTATCCGCAACTTTGGATTTTATTCCCTATGACTTTAGATTCTAATTTTGAATGTTCAAAATCATGAAAAGTAGTCTCGTGTAAACCCCAAACGTTCTAAGTTCGAAATTATTATTTCGCAATAATAGGCTGTCTAGTTTAGTGATAAGTTATAAAATTAAATGTTGAATGTACATGATCATTGCTCATATACCGTGGCAGAGGGGAAATGCTACCGCAAGGCCGGTCCGGATATAAGTAGTCTAAGCTTTGGTATTACATTAAATAATCTGTGGTATTCCGCCACACGGATAGCATTAGGCTGCCTGTCCATTGACGCGAGCTGGCTGGCGGAGTGGGGAAGCAGAGTTCTATTAACCAATCAGGATTGCATAAAATGCTCCTGATTGGTTAATATTTTCCTCGCTACACCGCTCCGCCAGCCAGCTCGCGTCAATGGACAGGCAGCCCTACCGGCAGCGTCCATAAGCTCCGATTGCGTGCAGAGGGCAGGAAGTCTGATGAGCAACATCTCTCTACGAGATACTACAGAAACCTAAATCCAGAAAAAAAATTGAAAATATTTCAACTACTTCCAACTCTCAGTCTATTTACAATATGCTATTTTCTATTTTTATGTATCTAATTTTCTTATCTATATTTCATCTAGCATCTAAATCTTTGCCACAAAGTCTTACAGCTCATATTTCCTTCAGAATTCTGGGAAGACCACTTCCAATGCCGGTACCCTGGAAGTCCAAAGACTCCGTACAACACACAGTTTGAGAAGACCTGCTCCGGCTTCGAGCGACTGACGCTCAACAACACAGAGTTTGAGAGGCAGCTGCAATTCGTCTCCGATGCTGTCATGGCCTTCGCTTATGCTATCCGGTAAGTTATCCCTAAAATCGGTATTATCGTTGTTTTTTCTGATATTATTATTAAAATCTGTGTAAGAATTAACGGAACTAAACTAACCTAAATTAACTTAAGAACCTACTAATCAACGAGTGAATAACTGTTTTACGAAAACCCGTTGGTCGAAATCACGGTTCACATTTTTATTGTTTCGGTCGACGAAAGAACTGTTCAACGAAATCACAGTTCGTCGAAATAGGTAAGTTTTCATACTTCGACGAACCGTGCTTTCGTTGAACAGTTCTTTCGTCGAATGAAACAGTAATAACCGTGATTTTGAGGAACTGGTTTTCGTAAAAGGGTTATGTACTCCTAATCAACTAACACTCAATAACTTTAAACTTGCACATTTCGACGAGGAAGATTGTTGAAACTTTAATTAGCGAACTCACTGTACACAATAAAGCAAGGAAAATTATTTGTGATAGCTGCTCTTTTACAAAAGAAGAAAGATAGATTATTTTTTTCGGATTCCAAGATAATTAAGATAAAGAAAAGAAAATTAAGAAAGTTTAGAAAGATTAAGAAAATTCACGGAGCTTTTTGGATATTTTGTATCTTGTGTTGTAAATGGCCAGCTTGTTATAAAATAAGGTAAGTTAAGTATATCGTAAGCAGGATGATAATATTGCCGTTATGGAAAATAAGTTACTCTCGAAATATAAATCTAGCATAATAAGAAAACGTTTCTAACTTGTCGTCTATAGGGTATACGTTTCAAAGAAGAGTACCTTTCTGCAACAAACTACGTTACTACGACCTTTCAACGTATTTTTACTTACTCATAATATGCTTTTGTTCCGTTCATATGAACGCAACTTTGTACATTATTATAACGGGTTGTTTACTCATTGGGATTTATTTATGAACTTCCGCATACGTCGGCAATGTTTCAACTGCTATGTTCACTGTAATAAATACTACTTGATAACTATCCGTCCATGATCATAGTTGGACCAAAGCCTAATATCAGTTCGCTATAAATGCTAATGAGGGAGGATGGTGCAGTTAAAAGAGCGTATGCGGATGAACGACCTAGTTTCACAGAAGACAGTGATTTGGATGTAAAAAGGTGGAAAGGGTTGATGCTAAATAGTTACAATATAATAACAAGTGTTTATTCAATTCGTTAAACATAATATTATGTTTGATTCAACGCTTAAGCTAGGCCCCGACAAAAATTCAGAGTTCGGCTACCGAGCCGAGCATTTTGCTGAGTTGGGACCTTTTTGCCACTGCGGCGCACAAACAATCTCTTTTATTACTATTCTGTTTTGAAAAAATGTATCCGTGATGTAAGATTGTATGTGTATCGGAGATCCAAATAAATAATGTTTCTTTTCTATTCTAAGGGAAAATCTGTCTAGAGGTGGCATTCAATAGAGTTCATTGGCGTCTTCTTGTGTAAGTGACCAGAATCTATTTGGATTCGCTTAGTTTATTTTATTAGTCTATTGCTGGATTTATGCTTGACTCAAAAACGGGTTTTGCTGCAGCTAAGACAAGCTAAATTGGCTTGAAGTAGCACAAAATAAATACTGGTGCCTGTTGCCTTGGTGGAGATAGGTATTGCCGTCTCTTGCAACTCAGTCTTGGTGTCTTCAAGGAAAGAATGAAATCATCTTTAGGGTAAGCGTGTTCCGACCTCGGCATTGCCATAATTATCATGACGATGGTGAGATAGAAAATGAAAGCCCATCATCGAGAAAAAAATCCTTACCAAAACCTGGTTATTAAATTACGGGTTGCCCTCTTTTATTTAACCATTATGTAGAAAAAATAAATTAATACCAGCTGGACAAATTTGCTTCTGCATGTTCTCTCTTCTCCATGTCCATAAATGCCAAAAAGACCGTTGTGCTGGCGCAGGGAATTGACTGTACCCCAATGATCCTGTTGGACGGATCGCCCCTGGAGGTCGTTGATCGATTCTGTTATCTTGGGTCGACCGTGTCGAACAATCTCTCACTGGACGTGGAGATCGGTTCTCGTATCGGCAAGGCGGCCACGACGTTCGGAAAATTCAGTGCAAGAGTATGGGATAATAAACATCTAACTACCAAGACTAAGATGGGCGTGTACCAGACATGCATCTTGAGTGTACTCTTGTACGGAGCTGAGACCTGGACGTCGTATGCAAAACAGGAGAGACGGCTGAACACCTTCCACATGCGCTGCCTTCGGAGTATCTTGGGCATACGTTGGCAGGATAAGGTGACAAACGAGAGGGTACTTCAGGTTGCACAGCTGCCTAGTATCACCGCTCTTCTCAAGGAGAGGCGGCTTAGGTGGTTGGGGCACGTACATCGTATGGATGACTCTCGTTTGCCAAGGCGCATCCTTCTTGGTGAGGTCGCAGATAAGAAGAGGCCAGTCGGAAGACCCATGCTGCGATTTAAGGACTGCGTCAAGAGAGACCTGACCGCTTTCGGAATCAGCCCCACAAATTGGGAAGAGCACGCGGAAAATAGAGGAGGCTGGAGAGGGAAAACAAGAGAGGGTCGGACTACTCATGACGAAGCCTGGTTCGCACACCTGGCAGAGAAACGTGACAAAAGGCATAATGCTGCCACAATCCCTTCGTCATCCACCGGCGTACAGTTCTATTGTAGAGGCTGTGGACGTGTATGCGGCTCTCGTATAGGACTGTACAGCCATGAGAAAAAGTGCTTCTCCAAAAACACTGATTAAATCATCTGCAACAGATGTAAAGGCCTATGATGATAAATGCTAATGAGGGAGGATGGTGCAGTTAAAAGAGCGTATGCGGATGAACGACCAATTTTTCCAGATGTGATTAGGATGTAAAAAGGTGGAAAGGAAAAAATCTGTAATAAGGTGGTACCTATTCAATAAAGTTCATTCGCGTCTTCTTGTGTAAGTGACCAAAATCTATTTGGATTCGCCGAGTTTATTAGTCTATTGCTGGATTTATGCTTGACTCAAAAACGGGTTTTGCTGCAGCTAAGACAAGCTAAATTGGCTTGAAGTAGCACAAAATAAATCCTGGTGCCTGTTGCCTTGTTGGATATATTGCCGGCTCTTGCAACTCAGTCTTGATGTCTTTAAGGAAAGAATGAAATCATCTTTAGGGTAAGCGTCATAGATAAGCTAGTAAGCGTGTTCCGACCTCGGCATTGCCATAATTATCATGGCGATAGTGAGATTGAAAATAAAAGCCCATCATCGAGAAAAAAATCCTTACCAAAACCTGGTTATTAAATTACGGGTTGCCCTCTTTTATTTAACCATTATGTAGAAAAAATAAATTAATACGATAAAACCCTTAACAAAAATGCATGGAAGGTGAAATTGGGATACAATTTTTCCGTAAAAGACAATAATGTGTCAAAGAAAATACAAAGTCTCGTGGAAAAATACGAGTATTTTTAAAGTAAAACGAGCTTTTCTGTGAAACCTTTGAAGAGAGAAAATACTTTAAATTTAAAATAAGGGCAATGAGTGCACATAATGCTCACCTTTACCAGAGGGTGCCTCGGAGGTAGCAATGTTAGAGATTTTGTTTTTGCATGTTTTTACCAGATTTTTGATTAAAGGCAAAAAATACCTTGTGAGCGTAACATTCATTATCAAAATTGAAGAGGTATGGAGCGTCGGAGTATTTTTCCACGAAAAATAGTTTGTACCATATTTTTCTTTGCTGTTGTGAGTGTTTACATAAGATTAAGTATAGCATATATTCAGAACTACATTGCTCAGGGTAGCCAGATACATACATACATACATACATATACTCACGCCTGTGTCCCATTGGGGTAGGCAGAGACAATAGATCGCCATCGGCTACAATCCTGACACACCTCTTTCGCCTCTTCCACAGTCATAAGTCGTTTCATACACGCTCGTCGGTTTCGGGTACATTTGATCTGACCCTTCTTAAGTACGCTGCCAATTTGGTCCACATACGTACGTCTAGGGCGACCCCTTTCGACTGTCCCATTCACACTTGCTTTATATATTTCATTCGTCATTCTGCTATCGCTCATTCTTTCTACATGACAAACCATCTCAGCATTCCCTTTTCAATCCTTGTTACTATATCCTCTTTCAATCCACATCTTTCTCTTATTACACTGTTTCGTATTCTGTCATTTAGAGCCACACCACACATACTGCGTAAAGAACGCATTTCGACAGCATTTATTCTGGATTCATTCCTCTTCTGCCATACCCAACATTCGCTGCCATACATCAAAGTTGAAGCTAGCACACCGTCATGAACTGCCAAACGTGCCTTTTTGGACACGTTATGACTTTTCATGAATGTGTGCATTGCTTCATTAATCCTATTTCCCGCTTTAGCCGGTAGCCAGATATATTTTAATTATATCATAAATTCACACAAACAGAAAGTTGGTAGTTGTAGCAAAGTTTCTGACTACCGCGAAATGTATTACGGTCACGAGCTTATATATACTTGTAAGTGACTATCATAAATTCTAAATACGTTTTCAATTTTCACCAGCCTATTTTTTTCCCAGTGTGACAGGATACAAAAAACACGATCGTGAGGTCCTACAAGGTTCAATTTAGTTTTCCTATTTATTTTCTTAACTCTTCATAAACGTGGAAAATGAGGGTGGCAATACCATTCAGGGGAAGAAATCTGTAATCACTTTGGATATTCATCTCCCAGGAAGTGCTTGTATACATATAACCGCCAAGACATCGCAGTTACACAGGATACGTTCCATGGTTTTTTCCTCCTCTCCGCACGCTCGGCAGCCATGAGGTTGGCGAGGCCATGAGCATTGCTCCTGCTATTGTTGACCTGACGAATTGATCACCTAGATGATTTATAGTCGACTCTACTTCAAAACGGTTAATAAAAATGTAGGTAACTCTTTGCAACATGTATTATTCGTTCAGACTTGCCTCACATCAAATATGTGTGTGAAAGTGCCTCATAACACGTGCAACGAGCATCTTTCGCTTGTTATCTCTATAATATAACTGTAAATGGTACTTTATGATGTGGCACGTTGGCAAAAGTGCAGCAATTTTGCGATCGTGAAACTGTTAGTGTGAAATTATGTGACGTGAACCGAATGATTTACTGTTTGTTCACTGCCAAGTACCGATGTTTTGTTAAGTTAATACTAACGTATAAACTCACGACCATAATACCATTTGGGGCGATCTGAAACCTTGTTACAATTATCGAATATCTTTTGTAGCAAGTCAGCCGTGGTGGTCTAGTGGCGAGACTGGCGAGTAACCATGCCTGATTATTAATAATTGAAAATAATTATAATAATTTAATATTTGGTGACATAATTTTAAAATTAGGTTAAGATTGTCTAATTTGATTTTCTTGCATTAAAAGGCACCACAGTGACATAATAAAGAACAAGCCAGTCAAAAATATGTATACCTACTCAAATGAAGTAGTTTAGTAGAGGTGAGGCGGCTCTGAAAGGGTCAAGGTCGTTTGTCTTGTAGAGAAGGTGGCGGTTCGATGCTAGACTAAATCAGACTATTAATCAAAGGACGACCCGGTTGGTGTGATGGTTGCCACGCCGGACTGCCAAACCAGGGTCCTGGGTTCGAATCCCGGTTCGGTCATGGATGTTATATATTTGTGCCGTTGTTGTATGATTCCCATAACAAAAAGCCTAAGGCTTACCTTGGAATCATTACAATGTATGTGCCTGTGAGCGTTATTTATTTAAAAAAACAAAAACAAATCTGTTTGTTGTATCATTAGTTCGCTATTCAGTGAGGAAACGTACATACATCGAAGAACTAAGTCTGATGCGAATAAAAATATACATCTTAATATGTTGACACTTTTTTAAGGAGATGATCAGACCGTCAAACTGAACTACTTTTTATATGGCACGGACATCATAATCGCGAAAAAAAAAATCTGCTCTTCCATACAAAACTGCAAACTTACTCGAGACAAATGTATGGGAGATTCTTTTTTCGCGATTTCGATGTTGGTCTCATAGAGAAAGTTGTGTAGTTTGGTGGTCTGATCATCCCCTTAACCCTGTATACTGTAGGTATACTTTACACTTACAGAAGGTATTTAATTATCAATCAAGTTACATAGGAAACAATCCACAACACGTTTCGTCATGCATGCTACACTAAAAATCTAATTTTTTCTGCCAGAAGTAGCGTCGTCCGACCCACAAATACGGGAACATTCTGCAACAAGCATCGTCAATGCAATAAATAAATCCGCACATGTGGAACACAGAATGCACTTACAGAATGTGTCAGGTCAGTGTGAATGTCCCAAACAATAATCATCATGACGGTAGATCTATACCCCTTTTGAAGAGACGTACCAGAGTAACTCTTTCCCAACGCAGTGCTTAGTCATTTCTTAAGAATAGTATTTAGTATGGAAAGACAATGCGCGGCGTTGCCAACGATAAAAGCATTGCGTGGGAGAAAGCTCTTTCTCAACAATAGAACAATACTGGGATATCCTACATAAGTAGCAATGTTAATGGACGATCTAAAAGGTTCTCTTTCTTGGGTTTATGAATAAATCCATCTAGAGGCGTCACCTGTACCAATAGTTATACATTATCAAGATGAAATCCTAGTAAAGCAGTTACCTATTCAAAGACGCGCTTGCCACGATATTGTTTATCTACCATGATCCGAAATACTAGCACGAGATTCTCGTTTTCTTCCTCTCAGATTTCTACATGTAGAAATGTGGGACGCCCTGCTGCCCGCTGGACATACGACCTAAAAAAAGTAGCAGGGAGCGACTGGATGAGGAAGGCAGAGGACAGTCTTGTGGCGCGCCTTGGAGAGAGGCCTATGTTCAGCAGTGGACGATGATAGGCTGATGATGATGTAGAAATGAAACTCGCGCACCAGATTCCGATTAGAAAGCCGTCTCGTGTTGGAATAACACATTGACCTATTTACTAAAGACTAGCTATCAGCTAACAAAATGTCACCACTTTTGAAGAGAAACTTCATATAGGAGGGCTTTGAAATTCTGATCCGGAGTCCCTCGCAAGTGGAAGTTTCACATCTGTCGGGCGTCCCGTTTCGACCAACTTTGTGTTCAAATATGGTATCAAATAAATCTAAACCTTATGCTTAAGCCATAATGAAAATCCTCCAAATGGACCCAGTAGGTATAGTGCGATTTTTGAAAGTCACACGTTCAAATCAGCAGCAGAAAACGTCAAAATTACTATGGAGATTATGCACAATATGATCACGATTTTGAATCTCACGATTCACCATCTGTATACTTTTAACGTCTCGCTTATTTCAATAGACGTTTGTCATAAGTGTGAATAGATGTTAAGTAGCTTTAGTAATGTTTTCTATCTACCCCTATTTAATTTTTCATTGGTATAACCGAAGGCGCGCGATGTTTCACTTCTAGTGTGTGTTAGTTATTCTTATGATCGCCTCTACAAGATCCAGAACTTTTAAACAAATCTGAACAGCTTCTCATCTAACCTAAATTGAATAAAGACAGCTGAAAAAATTTCCCCCTAATGTCCAAAGATTCCAACTTATACAAGACCGAATTCGCGTCTGAATTCCCAAATCGAATTTACACTGTCACGTTTCGATTCTAATGACATTTCCATCCACACTCTGCAAGTTTGACACGTGTTTTATATTCTCCCACAGACAATCTACCCAATATGCTTCTAAAATAAGCTTACCAATTTTGGCACGGAACACTAAGAAAAACGTAAAATTATAAATTAGTCAAAGGAGGAGCTCACTGCTGGCGTCTTTTCAACGAATAAGGGTACTTAATATCCAAACTCCAACGCTCGCATTTTCTTAAGTCACCTCGCGTTCTATAAAACGTGAGCTTTTAGAATCTCGCAAGTGTGGAAGTTTGGTTTACATTAATTACGGAATTAAGTGTAGCTGTTTTTCATAATTTCTATTTCAAATTACCATCATAATTATGAATAATTAACGTCCGCATGCATAGGTTTGCCTTTCATGAAAAAACAAGAGAAAGTGATGGCTTTATTCTACTCTGTGGGCTCAGTGCAAATTGGGTGGATGCAACATGGTGTCAAAGCATTTTCGAGGTACAATACCATCCAATAACATTTTATTATTGTGTCTTCAAATAATAATAAATATGCATAAATAAACACATTGGGCTTGTATCTTCATATTTCCTACATGGTAGAAAGTACAAATAAAACCGAAAATGTAGCGCGTTCGCCAAGACAATATCTACCTATTTGTTCTCCCCTTAAAGTGACCTGCATTATACTCTGCTGGGAAAACAGACGTAGAAAGCATGAGCACTATACATTCCATTAATCATAATAATTATTTATTAAGATTAATCAAACGTTTAATAGTTCTACGTTCCATTAGTCATACTGGTCATTAATATTGAGACTGATATAAGTAAGTAATGACGTTGTAACAAAAATATCAGGGCAGAAAAACAGAAAACAAAACAGTAAATACTTATCAAAAGGTACAACATAATATCATCATCATCATCATCATCATATCAGCCGATAGACATCCACTGCTGGACATAAGCTTCCCCAAAAATGGGGGGATTTGCCATAATCGCCACGCTTGGCAGGCGGGTTGGCGATCGCAGTTGGATTGAATGTGTGTACTCAGAGGATGCTGCTGCCCATCCTCCGGTAGATCCCTTAGTCGCCTTTTACGACACCCACGGGAAGAAATGGGGTGGTGCTATTCTTAGCCGGCACCACACGGACAAATCATAATATATACACCAATAAAAGCTGACCTCGCGACTTTATACGTTATTCAACCTACGCGAGGCCAGCTTTTTGGTTGGTTTTGTATAACTTGAATTGATAAGGACCTAGAGTGCGATTTTTGAACATCACACGTTCAAATCAGCAGTAGAAAGGTGCATAATCTCCATAGTAATTTTGACATTTTCTACTGCTGATTACAATGATGTATGATGTTCAAGAATCGCACTTCTGTACCCGGACTTTTGATTTTCGATATTATATCGCGACAGTTTCGGTCCGAACTTCATTGTAATAGAGTTAACATTGGAACGAAAACGTTCGCTCAATTGCGAAGTTCGAATGTCCTGGTAGACCCCTGGTTTTTTGTCATTTCATTTAAGCAGTGAAAAAAACAGTGATAAATACATTTACTTTTCACTTCATAATCAAAACCTGTATGCAACTAAAAAAACAAGTACTTATTGATTTTTCTGATAACAGATTTGAAATCGTTTTAGACAAGAGAAGCAAACAATTTTACCTCGTATTAAAAGTCCATCGGAAATGGTAGTCTGAATATAACCTCCAATAGGCACGACATTAAATTCGAATTCTGTTATACCGTGCGATGTAACCACAATGTCAGTTGAAGTGTGTTTGGCTTAAGATAAATGGGGGTTACATTTCAGGAACAACTTAGGCAGCTTGCCAAGGCAGTTTTTGGCTGAGTTCAGAGAATTTGAAAGATTTAGAAGTCCTAGAATTTGAACAATGTTGGAAAATAAAGGCAATTTTGTGGTTTACGGCGTTAACGTGCCGACAATTTCGTTTCGTGTATTCGTAGCCGTTTCGTTTTTAGGGACCAGCTTATCTTGGCACGTTGGATAGAGAGATCACATATTTTGACAGGTTTCAAGTTAACTTGGATTTGTTTTATTTACAGTCATAGCTTCGATAGCAAATTAATAGTGTCATAAACAAAAGCTTCGTAGGCGTTGGTGGCGCGTTGCGGAGAGCTATGGAGCTCACACAGCCCGGACACTGCATACAAAAAATTGAAATTGACAAGATGACGTCAGCACATGCGAAACCAAAGAAATTGAACCTTGAGTCTTCTTCTTAGGTAACGAATAACCAGTGCGATGTAATCAGAGGGCGATAGAGGGGGTGAGGTAAAAAGTTGGTGGGAGGAAGGGAGTGTCCGTACTGTATCTAGTAATAGATACTCTTTCTTATACTGTGCCAGGGCATATACTATTACCTATCTGTGCCAGGGCGATGTCGCACTTTCGCTAAAAATCGGGCCTAGAAACCGAACCGACAAAAAAAGCATAACACATAAAAATTTAAAACATGTAACATAAAATATATAATTATGAGAAATCATAATTAAGAAACATGACTGCCCGAGTTATAGATCAATCAAATTAAAGGCTCAAAAAGAAGCCAAAAATAACTAACTTTTTCAACCACTGAATTCTAAAAAAACTTTTAAATTTACCTCACTAAATAATTCCAACACCTTTAATGGAATTAATAAAAAATATATCCAGCTTTAAAAGAAAAGTTTTTTAATCAAAATGCTTTATTAATATCTTTTTTCTTCTTTCATAATACTTTTGATTACCTTCTTCATACAGACATCGTCATCGCTTTGAGCTTTGTTATTACAGGTAAAGTTTTTAGCGCCGACAAAATTTCTTCTTCCGGGATATAATTTTTATTGAGATATTTGAAGTTTGGGATTGTACCTAATAATTAGGCCTGGGGCCCGATCTCGGTAATTTCAAACACGGACCTTCGGTGCAGTTTCGGCTTTGGTTTTGGTTGTGAACTAATGTCGATTAAGCTGTGTAGAATTCGTTAAGCTTGGCTTATTTTTAGCCGAAGTTTAGGAGCCACTAACATCCAAACATCGTCACAAACATTCACATTATTTTGAACTTAAAGTAGATCCTAAATCTTAGTATGGGAAATAGGCTAACATAAAAATGTTAGCGTATAGTTGACGTATAGTTATCGAACTCATGTCGATTTGTTTCTAATAATCTCTAGATTATAGTGGTAATATTAGCTATACTTCATCTAAACGGAGTGTCGCGTAATCGCAGTTGGCGCACAACTTGTAGTGGTAAGATATGTTGGATTTTTATTTTCTTATTAACATCTAAGATGTTCCTATACACGAATTGCTTTCCATGTGCCGTTTTAAATGGAAAAAAGAATCTTTGCAAAAAAAGTTAAAACGGTTCAATTTTATTATAATTCAGTTTGCATTTTTACCAAATTTTTCGTCCGATTACTATAGTAAATTAAATTATGTTTTTAGAGTGTAATATCATCAATAAACGTAACCGTTTGTCGGCCTACAACAAATTGACTCCTTTAACAGGGTAGGCATTCAATATGTTTACGCTTTACCAACTATTTTGTCAATACAATGATTGGATATTTGACAGGTTTCTAAGATAACATATCGGAAACTGTCAGGACATCCTTCGGAAATGTAAATTGAATGGAACTGTCAATAGTCCTACCTCAAAATTTAATGTATGGAACTTAAGGCTACTCCTCCCATCTGCAAGGCTCTCTTTCTTACAAGCAAACTATTACAATTAGCCATCCCGCTTCAATTGCGCGGCTCCGGTCAGAATTTTCCGTTTTCTTTGAAAACCTGTATGATTTTTTATGAATTTTCAAAAAATAAGAAAACCACATCATTTTATATTGTACTGTGAAGAATATTGTAAATTTTCATATTCTTCTTATCAACAATGTAAGAGTAAAACGGTTACAACTGGGAAAAAAGAGGTGATTTTGGAGTCGTTTTTCTTCAGTTTTATTAATTAAAATAGATTTCGAGAAAAACCACATCACTTCTCATATCCTTTAGATTGTTCAGTTTTGTTTTCTGCTTAAAAAGTGCCATAGTTAATGTATAAAATGGTTACAAAGTTACTCAAAACTGGGCGGACGCCCCTTAAGACGCTCCCCATAGGTAAACGCTGGGCCGGGCTATTATTTTGCTGGTTCTTTTCCTTATTTAAAAGATATAAAAATTAGTGAAAAATACCAGTGGGAAATAATGTGTGTGAACCTTATTTGCTCTAGCTAATGACGTTCCTGAGTTACAAAAAAGGATGGAGCGACAGAAAAAAGCGATGCGGTGCTGCCACGGTCCAAACATGTGGATATAACAGTTTTATGAAATAGTGTAGATGTAGATGTGGATATAAAAGGAGTTCGAAGTGTGATACTATTTTGAAAACTTGACTTGATTTTTGAAATAACTTGCTGTGTTAGCGCCTTTTATTTTAAATTGGGACCACTGAAGGATTATTCAGGATTTCGTGACAAGTATTTTCATGGAAAATTTACAAAATTGTAGTCACGCAGGTTGGCGATTTTTTTTTTTTAGCCTATTTCATCCCACTGCTGGGCAAAGGCCTCCCTTTATCCTCCATGCTACCCTGACACATTCGACAAAGAGTGGATGGAACTGGCGATTATTACATTTATTACAATGTTTAAAAAAATCAAATTCTCGAAAACGATCAAATTTAGATTTTTTTTGCATTTTTCCCTGAAAAGTAATTTAAACTGACCTATCTTCTGTATTCGACTTAACGTTGAGTTTTAGGATACCCAATAAGTAGATAATATGAAAGTAAACTTAAAGGCTACAAAAAGGCCAAACAAATTTAACAAAAAATCCATTATTAAGACCCGCTATCTTCATAAATATAACAATACTTTCTTGCTTACTCATGCAAATCCCCATTTTATATTTTTATCCCCAAGAAATTGATGGAAAAGTAATGCTGCCTTAAAATCGGTAGCGACGGGTATTAAGATTTCAAATTGGGGCTCAATAGGTTTTCCCAGAGGTTAAAGGACGCTTTACAACACTCCAGTTCGATTTGAGAAAAACATAATCGTCTTTTTTAGGGTTTCGCACCCAAACAAATGAAAGTTGTTGCGGCTTTTTGGTTCGTCTGTCAGAGGCTTCGAGGGTCTAGATAAAATATCATCATCAGCCTTTATACGTCCCATTGTGTATGCGTACCCAAATGCGGATTGGTTGACTTCTGAATCAGAATTTAATCTTCAGCCTATGCAGGTATGTTCATGTTCTTTTTCTCAGCCGTTTGAGAGCAGTCAATATTTTAGTACAAAATGAAAAATGAAAACCTGAACCTGAACCTTTTTGTGTTTGAAAAACTCATTTTGGTGCATTGTATTCGTGCGGATTTAGATATAAGAGCGTTCTGTCATTTTACGCTTTTGACCTTATATGCTTCTAAAAGGTTTGATGGTCTAGAGCTAAACAAAACCACCCCTTAAAATATTACTAAGGTGATTGATTTGTTACTGTATAGTTGTGATTAATATAAGCAAAAATTATATGCAAATAGATCTTTGAACTAGATAAATCCGTTAACTCCGTCGTAATGTTTATTAATTACTGGCATTTTTTATCATGTGACGGAACCCTCAGTGTACGAGTTCCAGTCGCACTTAGGCGATTTATTATTTTGAAGTACATAAAAGGTCGATTCGTGCTACCTTTTTGCAATCTTGATTATTTTTTTACGCTTCTAGAATGACAATAGAAGGTTGAAAGATGAAAGAAAATCGATTTTACCGTTATAATCTATATTATCTATACAAACTTACACTTACCTACAGGGCCCTTCTAATTATGCTGACACATTTTTAAGGGGATGAGATCTTAAGAGATTTTAAGGGGAGGGGATCAGACCATCAAAATGAACAATGTTTGTACTTACATTTCTTTGTGCGAAAAAAAAGGCATGGAAATGAAATAAGCGTTTTTCTTTTCATTTCTACGACGTTTGCGAGATCTTATCAAAATCATGTCAGTACTACAATACTGTTCCTGCATTTTTTTAAGACAGCCAAGGAATCGAGCCCATACAACCATTGTCAAGACGTAAACAATTTCGATTAAAATTATTCGTAAATAATGAAATATTCCATCGAGAGATTTGTTGGTTTTTGATCATCCTTTCCCACTTTATTGTTTTAAAGAAACACTTTTTGAAATTTTGACCTTTATTCGCGCAGACCGTATTGCCATCTATCGATCCCCTTGTAAACCAAAAGAAAATCGCTCAAGTTTCTTATCTAATATAAAGCCATATCTGATGGTACTACTAATCGTTACATGAGTCCAGAACTCATTACGAGTCTTGGCTACGCCGAGATTGAACCTCCACCCACGTCACGGAAGGCAAAGCTACCAGCCACAAAACCACCACGGGGCTGTAAATAAACAAAACACAAACAAAAGTGAGCCAGAAAAATTTTACACGCATTCACAAAGCAAATATTAAAAGCCCCTGATGTGCCTAGGTATGTTTTCCCAAAATCATACTTCTCTGTCAAATGTTTGGAGTAAACTGTCACTCACTCTGAATGTTCGATTCATTTTACGCAGAGGGTCTACCCGCACATTCGATTCGAACTTTTGCGTGAATGTTTTCGTTCCAATTTCAACTCTATTACAATGAAGTGCGGACCGAAACAGTGGCGATATAGTGAAGATCGAAAGTGCGGGATTAAGGGGGCAGTTTTGTTAGGAGGGATGGGGAGTAATTATGAATGGGACTTTTAAACTATAACCGGCACCATTTAGTGACAAAAAGATTATCTGAAAAATCACAACGCAACATAGAAATTAAAAATTGCAATTCCCAGGAGGCTTTTAACTGAATAATATTAATAAGTACCATTTTAATAAAATTTTAACAATATCAATTATTTTTAGCAATAAAAATTGGCTTTGAAAAAAAAAAAAATTATTCATCATAAAATTCTCATGTATTTTTCAAAGCCTTCTAAGTAGACAAAAATAATTACACCACGTTTGAAATAGGTATGTAATTATAATGGTAAAACCTTAAAAATTTGAAAAATAAAATTTACCATCAGGGTTTTTTATAATGAGATAAATGCTAAATTTTAAATTTGGGGCGGTAACGTGGACACTGTCGATATGACGAGATCATCAATTCAAGGTCGCTCAGCGAGCTATGGAGAGAGCTATGCTCGGTTTTTCTCTGAGAGATCACATCAGAAATGAAGTGAGACGTCAGAGAACTAAAGTGGTTGACATAGCTCAAAAAATTAGTAAGCTGAAGTGTCAATGGGCTTGTCATATCTGCCGAAGAACTGACAACAGGTGGGGTATACAGGGTGTACAATAAAATGGGACAGCTACTTAAAGGGGTGCTTCAGACCATCAAACTGAACAACTTTCTCTACGGGACCAATATCGAAATCGCGAAAAAAAAATCTGCTGTCCCATACATTTCAGTCAAGTTATGTTTGCAGTTTTGTATGGGAGAGCGGATTTTTTTTCGCGATTTCGATATTGATCCCATAGAGAAAGTTGTTCAGTTTGATGGTCTGAAGCACCCCTTTGAGTAGCTGTCCCATTTTATTGTACACCCTGTATATTAAAGTGTTCGTTATAATTAAAACTATAACCAGTGATCTATATTGACATACATAGTGAAGTGAAAACCATAAATGTTTCAAAGCAAACATTCAGCGATACATAAAGCCACGTAAGTGCTGAATGTGGAATACTTCAGTAAAAATCTCTTATTCGAACTGCAAATTTTATTTTCGCACAAAAGCCGCTTCAAAAAGCGAATAATAAAAGCCGAACTCAGCATGTCACTGAGGCTTTACCAATGATCTGTCACTCAGGACGTACAATAAAGCTCGTGGAGCTTTGAAAAATGTGTTCCTTCACGGATGAATGAACTGACAACACTTTTTGGGAATTCATTCATAGATAATATTTATAAACGTATACAGGGACAGTTACAACAAATAAATGAAAAAGGTAAAGATTTTTTTTTATTTAAGGAATCAGCTCGGTGTCTGTCCGTTCGTCGGTCCGTCCAGAGTTCCAGACGGATGATGACCTGTGTGTGACAGACGTCACAGGCATTTTTCTTAGAGACTGTAAGACATAAGAAGCTGAAACTTGGCAACACATTACCCCCAATAGATACCGCATAATGAACATTTTGTTCACGCCCGAAGTCACTATTTTTGGCGGTAGGTGCGGGTAGCGGGGCACGAAACGGTGCAACGTGATTGGCCATTTCAAGGTCGCACTACTTCTAGCTCGCTCACTCGCGTTGCTTACATCAGTGAAAAATCACAGATGTGTGGCGAGCGTCGGCGGCCCTGTATGCGGTATCTACTTGGCACATTAAGTAAAATAATGTTTTTTTATTAGAAAGCAATTTTCGGAGGTAGAAAGGGTACCAAACAAAAAGTTGTTTTGTACTATGTATATCGTGTGAGTATTGATTGAAACCTTATCAAAATCCAAGACTAAACGCACTAGTCGGCAGTACGATTTTCGAAGGTTCCCCTCGATTTCTCTGGGATCCCATCATCAGATCCTGGTTTCCTTATCATGGTACCACCCTCGGGACATCTCCTTTCCAACAAAAAAAGAATCATCAAAATCGGTTCATACACGACGAAGTTATCCGCGAACACACATAAAAAAAAAAATATATACGGTCGAACTGAGAAACCTCCTCCTTTTTTGAAGTCGGTTAAAAACTGAAAATATATTTATCCTTTCCCGCATCAGGCGACCCAACTCTCGGACTAAAAATATATTTTTTCAAATCAATAAACTCAGAAAAACTTTTTCCTCACCTCTATTTCAAAAATATTTCCAGAATATAAATTCTTAAATCCCAAAATCCAAAATCCTATTTGTTTGTAAAATCTGAAAAAAAAAATCATAAACACAAAGACATACTAGCATAAACATTAGAAATAACGTTGTAGATAGCGAGAAATTAATAGTTTAATTTTGATATCCAAAAAAACCAATGTAAAATAATCTTCAGTCAGGTACTATGTGACTTCATACTTAGTAAGTATTGTTGTGGTTTTTTACCCTGTCTAAATACATTTTTCGTAAAATAACGATCCTCCGGAGTTGATTTTCGGAAACGTGGACGATACTCCCATAAAATGCCGCCTACCCTATCAAATATCCACCCCTTCCGTTTAATGTCACGTCAAAAATGATTAATGTCACTTCCTGTCCTAAATATAACCGGCTGTTTTGGTTTAAAAATAGAACGTGTGGTTTAGAATGAACCACCGAATTTCTTCCCTTCCCGACGTGACTAAGCAATAAGGTTTCCTATGCATTTTGTCACGACACGTCATTGGTGTGTCTTGCTAAACTTTGTGTTTACCCTGAAAGGGATTATGGTTGTGAGTGTATGTAATATGTATGCCCCACACCACTAGTTAGGGTTCCGTACCCAAAGGGTGAAAACGGGTACGGAACCCTGTCCGTCCGTCCGTCCGTCCGTCTGTCTGTCCATCTGTCCGTCTGTCCGTCCGTCCGTCCGTCTGTCCTACCTATTTAGGGCTGTAACTTTTAAACCGTAATAGCTAGATAGTTGAAATTTTCTCAGATTATGCGATATTACAGCGGATTTGTTAACAAATAATAAAAATGTCAAAAAGATAAAAATTAAGGGGGGTTCTCAACAAGAAACTAGTTTTTATCAACGTTTTTTCTTCACGCTCTATCGTAAAAACGGTAATACATACAAGCGTCAAACTTATTGTGATTATAGAGCAAACTCTACAGAATAACAACAAATAGGTACTAAAAACCGGCCAAGTCTGAGTCGGTCTTGCGCTAAAGGTCCCGGACAAAAAAAGTTTTTTTTTTCTAAGTTAATAATGTTGTGTTCTGTGGTGGTGTGGTACGGAACCCTCAGTGCGCGAGTAGCCCGACTCGCACTTGACCGGTTTTATTTTTAATTTCATACAGTATTTTAAGGGTCTGTATTCAGACAATGACTAAAATAAACAACTTTCCCTAGTGAATGAGAATTTATTTTGGGCATTCCATATTGATATGCCGATTGATTTTTTTGGGAGGTCTAACAATTTCTTCCGTTTTTCGACCTATGTTCTTAAGGAAAAGTTGTTTAGTTTCATTGTCTGAATACAATTATACACCCTTTAAATTAGGTCAGCAATCAAAAACTAGGGGTGTACAAGCAACATAGAGAAATTGAGAGTTTGAAAGGAGCTCGTGAATTAATGAAATATGCTTATACAACGTGTTAATGAATTAGCGCAAAACCTCATACACCCCAACTGATTTATAACAAAATAATTAGATTGAAACAATAATTTAATTATTTTGATAGTTAAAATTTTAAGTTATTCGCATTTTAAGTTTTGAGGCAAAAATGATTTGTTATCATTTCAGCACTGAAAGAAAGCGCTAACGTACTCATGGATACATTTTTATAATCTTGTTTTGGTAGTAAGTAGGGTGAGTGTGCCCGTGCGGTGGGTTGACATCGGGTTCAGAAAATTTTAAATTTTGCAAATAAATTATTTAATATTTTGAAAAAAATTACCTATGTTGAAACCATGATAATTCGACTCTGCTCTCGATTCTAAACAAACTACTTTCTAGTTTTGCGTTAATTCATTAACACGTTGTATACAGGGTGTTAGTGTAAACAGTTGCATTACTTTAAGTGGTGTACCCACAATACTGAACAACTTTCGGAAAGAAACCTATAGGAAATTCTTTCTGTATTTTAGAAAGATAACTATTTATTTGCATAAGTAACAAACATAATATAATATTACAGTTCACAACAAGTTTACAAAACAAGAATACAACGAAACATCAATGTAATGTGTCATGTAATTTATTGTATGCTACAGCAGCAAATAGGTCCCAGCTCAACATAGACCTTGCCCGTGAGCGGGGTGTTGATTTTCAGATGAAACCTTTTTAGTAGGTACTAGTCAGACGCATCAACCAATGAAAAAAGTGATAATAAATAATTTTTTTTTTTTTTTTTTTTTTTATGTGTGATAGGTAAGCATTTGACCCCAATCTCACCTGATGTTGAGTGATGATGAGGCCGAAGATGCAGCATGCTTACCTAGAAAGATGCCTATTCACTCTCGCCTTGAAGAGGCCCAGGTTGTATTGCTCAGGGAACAGGTCCGCAGGCAGGGCATTCCACTCCTTAGCCGTGCGCATTAAATATAAGTTCAAGTGAAATGCAGTTTTTTATTTATTTAAAATTTTATTGTACTCTGCTTGTGCGTTAGCACTGCATTTCCGCCAGTGTCAAGTAGTGTATGGGAGAATCTATCCCAATCTTAGGGATTGTTTTTGGTCAAGAACAAGAAGAGATTGAGGATTGCGGAGCCTCGTGGCAGGCGAAACCACGCGACGCGCAAAAACCACGCGAGAAAAGCGCTCGGGTCATAACCTGCAACGTGACTCTGAAATATAAGTAGTTATTGAAGAAATTACATACACACAATTTTTGTTTAAAACTGAATAAAAAACCAGGATAAAAATCCAAAGTTTGAAAGGAAAACTTCAAACTTTATGGAATTTGTATGCTTTTAAACTTACATAAATCTCTCGTCGTCCGAACTAACATAGTTATTTCTATAATGTCCTCTGATCCAAACATGTTAAGGTCAATACCGTTCCAGGCCATAAATAACATAGTCATTTATCCTTTTGACCAACAGCGATAACAGAAAGGGTAGGCAGGGGTGCTCAACCCTTTTCATGCCGTATTAGAGAATTGTTGGCCAGTTTTTCGAACTCTGATAAGGTAAGATAGAATTTTAGCATTCAAAACGTAGCTGGTTATTTAACATGAAGGGCAAAATACTGTAAAACTAGCTATCCTAACTCCTGTCATGTTCAACCTCCTTCAGTTCAGCCCTGGACCTTTTTAGGACGAAAAGTATCGCAATACAGCAACATTTTCTTAAAATTTGTGCGTATTCTCCAAATAATTTGTTAGAAAATTACCAAATTTCAATGATTCGATGTGAAAAGTAAAGAAAATGCTTTTATATTTTCGTATGACAATAATAGTTATTTGTTATGCAATGCTGCAAAGTTACTTTTTGGTGCGTGAACTTGTATAGAATCCTGAGCGTAGCGAGGGTTTCAAAGGTACGAGACGCAGAATAACTTTGCTGCCGAGCGAAACACAACTTTTGCGAAACCTCACTACAGCGAGGAAAATGTCATTGCGCCAACCTCGTTTTTAAAATAATCGCACTGGTCAGCACGTAAACAGCATGAAAAAAAACTTGTTTAGACTGTTTTTCTATATTGAATAGAAAGTTTCGAATTTTAAAACTCTTTCCATGCTAGTGGATAAAATGCACTTTTGCACTCAGATTTCGAATGATAAACAGAATCTTTCCGAGCTTGTGAGGTAAAAAAATCATTGAAGTAGGTGCATCGATTGTGCGCCAATTAAAAACTGGTTCCATTTTATCGTACATACAGGGTGTAAGATACAGCCACGTGAAAGGTGTTTAGTTTGATGGTCTGGATTCACCATTTCAGTATTTGCCTGGCTGTCCTTTACACCCTGTACCTACTAGTATAGTTTTAGTATCTCTGCTTAACTTTGGAAGCCAGTTTGCGCCCATATTTCACAAATATATACGAGGGATTGCGAACGGAATGCCATAAACGGTCAAGGAAATATTTAAATTCGGAACCCTTTGTTATTAATCACAGTTTGTGAAGTGATTATAACGTTTTAGGCTATAAATGTAGGGCAATTGGGATTGTTTTAGTTATGAGTACACTTTACTTAGTTAAACCATGTGGGTAGTCTTCTTCTTATCGTGTGGGCAGAGCCTTGGTGTCAGATCGCCTTACGGCCTCTGACGTGGTTTTTATGTAACGACTATAACCACCAGAGTCAGTAGCCGGGACCAACAAGCACGAAATCATTTTTCTTTTCAGTCAATCGGGTGAACCAAGCTAGTAAGGATAAGCTTTGCATGTAATGACTACGGAACCCTTTCTTGGGCGAGTCCAACACGCTCTTGGCCGGTTTTTTAAGTCTTTGTTCGGACACCCGTATGTCAAAATCCTTATTTATTTCCGACACTATTTAGACTAAGCTCACTATCGATCATTTTTCTGAATCTCTGCAGGACTCTACATCTTTAGATTTGTCAGAGCGTAATCAATTTGATTTATACAAAATGATGTTAATGAATTAACGCAAAACTAGAAAGTAGTTTGTTTAGAATCGAGAGCAGAATCGAATTATCATAGTTTCAACATAGGTAATTTTTTTCAAAATATTAAATAATTTTTTGGAAAATTTTAATTTACTGAACCTGATGTCAACCCACCGCACGAGGACACTCAACTCACACTACTTACTACCAAAACAAGACTATTAAAATGTATCTATGAGTACGTTAGCGCTTTCATTCATTACTGAAATGATAACAACTCATTTTTGCCTCGAAACATAAAATGCGAATAACTTTAAATTTTAATTATAAAAATAATGAAATTATTATTTCAATCTAATTATTTTGTTATAAATCAGTTGGGGTGTATGAGGTTTTGCGTTAATTCATTAACACATTGTATACCACAGACCGAAAACGAACTTAGTTTTATAGTTTAGCAATCGGTTGGTTTTAAACGACATTTTAAAGTGTCTAATTTAAATTTCAATAAGACGTTAATTGAACACTATCAAAAGGTTTGGCAGACTTTTGAATTAAGTTTAAATGAAAGAAATTACTTTTACTTACTTCTAATTAAAGCATTTGAAAATTAAGTCAGAACTTTATAATTCAAATGAATTGACCAGACTTGTTTGTAAAGTCAACTGCGAAGTCCAATATTTAAACTTTTAGTTAACTTTAAACTAAGGCCGACAGCAAATTCATTAGGAAAAGTAAATGACAAAGGAGACTGGGAAAATATGTATGGCAGGGGGTTAGGTTTAGGTTAGGTTAAAATAGAAAAGTATTTTTATATTTTTGTTGAGGTTTAGGTCAGGTTAAAATAAAAAGTGTTTTTATTTTTATTTAGGTTTAGGTTAGGTTAACATAAAAAGTATTTTTATTTGTCTCAAAACAACTGTGACAGATTTTGTTGCCCCTTTGCACAGACATAGTTGAGGTATCCCAATACAAACAGCTTAAACGTATTGCTATTGGTTCATAGATGACTTCCCATAGAAGGGGGTTAGGTTAGGTTTAGGCGCAGTGTAAGAAAGTATCTAGTACTACATATAGTATGGACACTCCCTGCCTTCCACAAACTTTTTACCTCACCCCCCTCTGGTTACCTCGGTGGTTACCAGTAGCATAAATTGACACCACAATTGACACGAATTTGTTTTCGAAACAAATAATATTGTACAATTAGTAATCTCAGGACGAAGGATAAAATCACTTTTTGAAAAGACGCAGGTGTCAACTCACGCAGCTAAAGTTGTTGTAGCCCTAGACTTCGTTTCGCATATGCTAACGTCATCTTGTCAATTTCTGTTTTTTGTAGGCAGTGTCCGGGGTGTGGTTTAGGTTGGGTTAGGTTAGGTGGAGGATTATTATGATCCTCGAGGGTAGGGTTGCGCCCTGCAGTGGGACGTGAATAGGCTGATGATGAAAATGTTTTTAGTTTTTACTTGTTTGTTTTTTTTTTTTTTTTTTTACGGTTTTGCCCCTAGAGACATTATGCGTTCCCCTAGGGGTTTACCTGACGTGTACGAAATACCTGCTAATCGGGTATTGTAGAGCTTCTTTTAGCGTCTGCAAGGCGTGACTGCTTATGGGGACATTAACCGTTGCGTCGTCGGCGCGCTCCATAAAAACGAAATTTCATTATATTTTGGATATTATAATCATTTAAATTCAGTGTCATTTTTTAGACTCTATCTAGAAACCAATATCTGTGCTTTTTATTTTTCAGATTTCCGTAAATTTTGTTGGACCATGTATTTAAGGACAGATCCGGCGGAAAAAGTTCCCAAATTTTATACGGGCATGATCACACCATTGTATTTCAAAATACTTAAGCCTAGTGTTGCCTAATAATAGTGAAACTATCGATTGTTTGGTATTTTCTATACTATCGATAATTTTCACTTTCAGACAAATAAATTGTCGATATTCATCATTTCAGCCGATGGACGTCCACTACTAGACATAGGCCTCCACCAAGGATCGCCATGGCGACCCGTCCTGCGCTGTCTTCATCCAACAGGTTACCTCCGCCTTCACCAGGTCGTCGGTCTACCTTCGCCTATCCACGCTGCGCTTTCCGGTACGCGGTCGCCACTCGAGAACTTTTCGGCCCCCTCGGCCATCGGTTCTGCGAGCAACATGCCCCACCCACTGCCACTTTGGTTTAGCTATTCTTTGGGCTATGTCAGCTACTCTGGTTCTTCTGCGGATCTCATCGTTTTTGATTCGATCTCGTAGGGAAACTCCGAGCATAGCCCTCTCCATTGCCCTTTGGATGACTTTCATTATGAGGCCTTGAGTGTAGATATTATTGATTAAAATACGCTCGCAGAGGGAGGCCATGGTTGAGCGAACAAACTTGACTTTAAGTCTTGTCTCCCAGTGGGGTGACAATAATTTAGTCAACTTCAACGCCACCAAAACACAGGCTTGTCTGTTCACCGCAAAAAGGAGTCCGTTTAATCTGACTCCTACTTTCCGGGGTACATCTGTCCCTGTTTCCGACAGTCTTGGGCTTCTGGGTATAAGCTTGACCACGAAACTCAACTTCGGCGCTGACATCGAGTCTAAGGCTCAAACTGCGGCCAAAAAGCTGGGCATCTTAAACAAGGTGAAGCGGTACTTCACTCCTGGACAGCTCTTAGTATTGTATAAAGCTCAGGTCCGATCATGTATGGAGTACTGCTGCCACCTGTGGGATGGCTCAGCCAAGTATCAACTTGCCACACTCGACTCGGTTGAACGCAGAGCCAGGAGGCTCATTGGCGATAGTAAGCTGGTGGAGGCCAAGCTTCATAGCCTAGCCCACCGCCGCAGAGTGGCCTGCTTGTCGGTCTTCTACAGATTGTACTTCGGTGAGTGTGCCCAAGAGCTACATGAGCTCATCCCACCTTCCCCTTTCTACTATCGGACTTCCAGACGCACCGCGGGATATCACCCCTTCTTGGTTGACATCCCACATATCCGCACCAAGCGCCTTTCTGAATCTTTTATAATGCGCACAGCCAAGGAGTGGAATGCCTTACCTGCGTCAGTATTTCCGAGTACTTACAACCCGGATTCCTTTAAAGTACGAGTGAATAGGCATCTTCTGGGTAAGCTCGCTACATCTACGACCCCATCTTCGTCCTGAGGACTGGATTGAGGTCAAGAGCAAACCCATAGTTAATAAAAAAAAAAAAAAAAGAGATGCAATTGTATCAATACTATTGCATCTAAGTACTACCGATAGTATCAAAAAAAATGTTTTTAAGATACTATCGATTGCACTATCAATATTCAAACTATCGATAGCTAGGCAAGACTAGTACAACCTATACCGTGGAATGCAATGTGTAAAGTATCTGAACGTAATTTCATTTTGCAGTGAACCGCTCGATCAGTGTCAATTGCATTCGATCTGGCAGTTTCAGGTTAATGTGACAATTAACAATTTATATTCTCGAATGTCATTTTATTATTTTGATTCACAAGTGTGATTGATATCATTTTAATCCGACCAAATTCAGTTTTAGTATATTATTACTACTGTACCTACAATCCTATAACTACCTCCGTGGTCTAATGGCTTAAGGCATTGAGCTCTCGACACGGAGGTCGTGGGTTCGATTCCCACGGGGGACATCTAGTGATATATGTTTTTTTCCCCAGTTGGTTAGGACATTGCAGGTTGAATCACCTGATTGTCTGAAAAGAAAGATGATTCCGTGCTCCGGATGGCACGTTAAGCTGTTGGTCCCGGCTACTATCTCTGGTGGTAGTAGTCGTTACATAAAAACCACGTCAGAGGCCGTAGGCGGTCTGGAAAAACTCTGACACCAGGGCTTCCTAGTTGCTGCCTACACGATAAGAGAAGACTGTACCTACTTTAGCATTTAGCTGGATAAAAATTTATTCAAATTTATTATTCTTATCTGGTAATAATATACATGCATAAATTCACGACCGTGATTCCTTTCGCTGTGGTCAGATACAATACTACAGTTATCAACTTTCTGTGTAAGAATGTTGTTGTAGCAATGCTCGTATTTAGCCATTTAAGTTTCAGGGTGGAATGGCGTGTCAAGTGGTGAGAGGTAGCTAGCCGTTCGCCCACGTAGACACTACATAAGAAACCTTAAGGCCACACCTCTCTAGTGCAAGGCTCTCTTTCTTACAAGCAAACTTAATTTCAAGGATGTTATTAAATACATGAACCTTATTCATCAAGCCCAGAGTATAAAATCTTTCTCGATATCCAATATTGGCAGATAGGGGTATCCATCCACAGTGGACTTCCTTTAGTTGTATACATGAAACCAACTTAATTTGAGCTTTTACACAAGATACCACTTTGTAGAGAGTACTTGAGCTAGCAGTAAAGTACAGTGCACAAACATAATATACTTTAGTGTCCTTGTTATAAAAGGTATATTTGAATAGTTTTGAGGTAGATTGCTAAGTGTATTGATAAAATTGAGGTTTCGTTTTGTTGATCGAATGAAGCAATTTTGAATATGGAAAGAAAGGAAAATTTTTTCTTATAGTCCGAGATCCAAAGAAGTCATTTTTTTATCCTGGCAACCCTATAGTTGCGGCAGATTGAGAGGTGGCAACCCTAGTTTTTCCAGTACTTTAGATCAGTCTCCTTCCGATGGCACCTCATTTACTTCCCTAACAGACAGGTGGAAAAAGTTATGCCAAAAACAATAATGGAACAGGTACTTGCGGCAAGATTTTTCTAGGCAATTTGGCGGCGTTGAATTAACCCCTGTGTAAACATACACTAGAATCACATTTCGTTCGCCTATGAAATAGGTGCATAATTTTACGGTCGGATCTCGGTCTATTAGGCGTGGTAGAATAATTTAGATCTATTTTGTTTAATTTTGACAGACATACTCACGACCATAATCCCTATTGGTGTAGTCAGAAACTTTGTAGTTATTATTTTAACTAGAAATTATTATTTTTAACCGTGCAGTTGAAGCAAGGCTTAACTTTATCATTTTGAATGTTTCAGAAATTACGTGTCACTGTCAAGTAATAGGGGATCGGACAGGCCGGGACAATTAGTCAAATTAGCAACTTTTAATCGAACGTCAAAACGTGCGCGATGTATGAAAAATTGTACTAAATACCCACAAATGACGTCATCAACATTTTATTACTTTTTATAGTTCATCATGTTATAAAAAAATAGTATTCTAGCTTAAAAAGAACTAAAAATGTGAGTATAGCTTTATTTTCAAATGTTTTTTACTAAGAAGAAAAAACTAAAATATATTTTATGCACTCCGCTCCCCTATTGGGATGTTTTTTCCCATCTAAAACTCAGCAAAAGAAACCTTATCCCTTTACATCTTAGAACACCTGAAGAGAAGAAATTGGGTTGTTTATTCTAAATCTAAAAGATGTGCGTTCTAGATTTACTGGCCCCATCTTATCTTAACTGAACACCTTCCGAAGTGGTGGTAGAGTCAAAAAATTACGTCAAAAGCTGTCTGTATGATAATTATTAAGTACTTTGAAAAAAAAAAAGGTTGCCTCTGTTTTCGTACTACGAGTAGAGAATATTGGCATTATACAGGGTGAATTTGATATCATTGGCATCCTTTTAAATTAAGAGTCTACCCATAAAACTGAACAACTTTTACTATGGGTGCAAACCGATCGGAGCAAAAAAAAATCTGCCGTTGCATACATTTGAGACGAGTAGGCATTGCAGAATGCATACTAAACTGCAATTTGCAGTTTAGTATGGAACAGCTGATTATTTTTTTGCTCCCATAGTGAAAGTTGTTCAGTTTAATGGGACTCTTAGTTTAAAAGGGTGCCAATGATATCAATTTCACCCTTTAGTTCCTTACTGCAATGTGGTCATAGTTATACATTCCTCAAACACCAGCATTCTAAGTTATTACCAGAGTCTGACCTAAGTCCAGTCTCAAGCTCTTGTGCAAACGTCATAAAGTCAGTACTCGTTAAATTTGCAGGACCTCCGGTAGAACGATAGGTCAATAATATATTTCACTCAATGCAGCTAGCAGGTGAGGCTGGCGCGATGCCAAAATACACGGGAACTATTTTAATAATGTTCTTACTTTATTGAGTGGGTTGAGACCGAGAGATTTTCTCCAATGACCTGGAATGACATCGGTATTTTAATATCAATATGTTTCTTTTTGAAATTGTTGGGAGAATAATATTTCTTGCGTGAATATCATTTGGCGAGTGTACAAAAAAGTTGGATGTGATAATACTGGACGACTTTTTTACAACACTTGCCAATTTTTTTCCTTTTGTTCCTATAGTTCAAAATTTCATTGTGATTTCCCCAGAACAAAAGATATGAAAAAAAATATCCTGGAAGAATCGGTATCCTTCAAATTAAAGATTGAAACTGCGGTTATGATGGCGACCGAAGTAAAAAAATCACAATACAATGACTGGCTCCGTACCATCAGACTTGACTCTGGCTCCGGACCTTCAGACTTGACTCTGGCTCCGGATCTTCAGACTTGACTCTGGCTCCAGACCTTCAGACTTAACTCAACGACGACCCGGTTGGTGTAATGGTTACCACGCCAAACCAGGGTCCTGGGTTCGAATCCCGGTTCGGTCATGGATGTTTATATGTTTGTGCCGTCGTTGTATGGTTTCCATAATAAACAGCCTATAAATAGTGCTTTCCTGGGATCATTACAATGTATGTGCCTGTGAGCGTTATTTATTTATTATTTATTTTAATAATATGCACACTCATAGAAATAATTTAGCACACGAATTATGTTTTCCCCGAAAAAAGTTTCGTAGAATTTCCTTTTTCAGTGATTTCCAACCTTTTTTATACAGTGCACGAATAACGAGCTGGCTTTTAACTCGTCTCGTATAATTATACGACACCCTGGAGAGATTGGCGTAGTTTATTTTTAGTCGAGAATTGCTACTAAAATACGGATTTGTGTAGATAATGTGTGTGAGAGTTCACTAATTTAGCATTATATTCTAATTAATCCTTACTTGCCAGCAAATACGATATCACGATTTAATTTGATATTCTGATCCAAATGAAATCTATAGTCAGCCGTAGTGTTGGATCCTGTGGTACGATTTGGACATTCTTCCACGTTTAAATAAAAGGAATTTCAAACAAAAAACAACTTTCGCTATGTCGAAGCAAGGCAATACTATTAACAGAGTGCGATACTATCGCATTTCTGAAGAATAATGCTACAGGGTGTTAGGGTAAACAGGTGCATTATTTTAAGGGGTGATTGTACCCATGATACTGAACAAGTTTCCCTAAGAAACCTATAGGAATTTGGAAAAAAAATCGACTTTTCATATAAACGTTCGGTCAGCTGATTGCATTTAGTATGGGAAGTCCAACATTTTTTTTGCTTATTTCCTATAGGTTTCTTAGGGAAAGATGTTCAGTATGATGGGTAAAATCACCCCTTAAAGCAATGCAACTGTTTACCCTAACACCCTGCATAATCGGTAGCATTAATTCATTACATTCGATAGGCCTATCTATTTTTTTGACGCGATTTCAATGTTGGTCCCATAATTTTTTTTTTAATTTTTATTTGCAGTCCCACTGCAGGGCACAGGCCTACCCTCATAGAGGGTGTTTAGGCGCTAGTTTACCATGGGTGCCCAATGTGGATTGTTAGATTTCACATACGCATCTGAAATACGTATGTCGGTTTCCTAAATTACAAAGTTATCTCACGATATTTTATATCAATTGTTAAATCTCATTGCTGGATCTCGTACTATAATATCAATGACAAATAAGGTAGCAGATCTAACATAATCCCCAAGGATTCGAACCCATGGACCCGTGTTGTATCCAGGCTACTAATTGGACAGCTATATCCTCACAATTTGCATTCACTCTTGAAATTAATTGCCATTTAGATATAATATTATGAGGTCTATTTCAGATTCGAATATTCAATGGATTGTTACGTAAGATCTACAGGTCGTAACAAACAACCCTAATAATGTTTAAAGTAAAACTAGGGCACTTTAATACAAACTGGGGCACTTGGTCTGTCATCTCGGTACATTTTCGAAGTAAAACTGTCAATTGTGTTGCCTTACATTTCTGGTCTTGGTCTGTCATCTCGGTACATTTTCGAAGTAAAACTGTCAATTGTTTTGCCTCACTTTTCTGGTTTGAAATGTTCGCGTGAGGTCTATCCATTAATTTTACTTTTACTTTGATCTAAGATCTAAACCATCTCTTTTAATTATTACTAGGGTATTTGGTTACATCTGTATATGTTCATTCATCACAATACAGGGTGTTAGGGTAAACAGTTGCATTACTTTAAGGGTACCCTTGATACTGAACAACCTTTCCCATAGAAAAATATAGGAAATTCTCATAAAAAATGTTTGCTCTTTCCATACTAAATGCAATAAGTTGATCGAACGTAATTGTAGTTATAGTGGCGGTTTTAAAGATGATAACTACAAACATTATAAAAATCTGCAGTGTCCCCATAAATTGAAAATCAGCAATGACTACAATGTGACATTCTTATTTTATGGAAATGTTTTTTAATTGTTTTTTAAGGCCAGTGGTCCTGATGGTATACCTGCAAGAGTGTTGAGATATTGTGCGCCTGAGTTGTCTCCTGTTCTAACACGCCTGTATCGCCTCTCTCTCAGAACAAGAACGGTGCCTAAATCCTGGAAGCTTGCGAATGTGCAACCGGTACCCAAGAAGGGCAGTCGTGCCGACCCCTGCAACTACCGCCCTATCGCCATTACTTCCATTCTCTGTAAAGTCATGGAAAGAGTACTTAACAGTAAGTTGCTGTCATACCTAGAAGACAATGATCTACTCAGTGATCGCCAATATGGCTTCCGCCGGGGGCGATCGACTGGGGATCTTCTTGTGTATGTGACGCACTGCTGGGGCGAGGCCATCGAGAAGCACGGTGAAGCACTGGCTGTATCACTTGACATCTCGAAGGCCTTTGACAGGGTATGGCACGCTAGTTTGCTGAGCAAGCTTCCCGCTTATGGCATCCCCGCTGATCTTTGCAGCTGGATATCTGATTTCTTGAGAGAACGGTCGATTAGAGTTGTCATTGACAGCTGCTCTTCTGACCTTATGGCAATTGATGCTGGAGTTCCTCAAGGGTCTGTTCTCTCCGCGACACTTTTCCTGCTGCACATCAATGACCTCCTTGTGTCAGGTATTGTTGGGTATGCAGATGACAGTACTGTCATGGAGAGATATGTATCTGGCGCAGGGGCCAGCGGGGATAAAATACGCTCGCAGAGGGAGGCCATGGTTGAGCGGACAAACTTGACTTTAAGTGTTGTCTCCCAGTGGGGTGACAATAATTTAGTCAACTTCAACGCCACCAAAACACAGGCTTGTCTGTTCACCGCAAAAAGGAGTCCGTTTAATCTGACTCCTACTTTCCGGGGTACATCTGTCCCTGTTTCCGACAGTCTTGGGCTTCTGGGTATAAGCTTGACCACAAAACTCAACTTCGGCGCTGACATCGAGTCTAAGGCTCAAACTGCGGCCAAAAAGCTGGGCATCTTAAACAAGGTGAAGCGGTACTTCACTCCTGGACAGCTCTTAGTATTGTATAAAGCTCAGGTCCGATCATGTATGGAGTACTGCTGCCACCTGTGGGATGGCTCAGCCAAGTATCAACTTGCCGCACTCGACTCGGTTGAACGCAGAGCCAGGAGGCTCATTGGCGATAGTAAGCTGGTGGAGGCCAAGCTTCATAGCCTAGCCCACCGCCGCAGAGTGGCCTGCTTGTCGGTCTTCTACAGATTGTACTTCGGTGAGTGTGCCCTAGAGCTGCATGAGCTCATCCCACCTTCCCCTTTCTACTATCGGACTTCCAGACGCACCGCGGGATATCACCCCTTCTTGGTTGACATCCCACATATCCGCACCAAGCGCCTTTCTGAATCTTTTATAATGCGCACAGCCAAGGAGTGGAATGCCTTACCTGCGTCAGTATTTCCGAGTACTTACAACCCGAATTCCTTTAAAGTACGAGTGAATAGGCATCTTCTGGGTAAGCTCGCTACATCTACGACCCCATCTTCGTCCTGAGGACTGGATTGAGGTCAAGAGCAAACCCATAGTTAATAAAAATAAAAAAAAAAAAAAAAAAAAAATTGTTTAGAAAGAAAAAAATATACGTTTGAGAGAAGCACAATAGGCTCGGTGCCCTCTTAAGTCCAGCATAGTTTTTGTTAAACTGGTTTTCAAGCCCTTTTAGTTAAAGCCCCGAATTCACAGGTTGACATTGACGGATTGTGTAGCTAATGTCTTCCGGTTGACATGACAGGACAGGACTAAGGATTTTTAGGGTAGCACGTAGCCTTAAGTAACATGTGTTACAAGACTGATGACGTGGATTGGATTGCGTCTTTGTTATAAGATTCCGAAAGGGAAGATCTTCCTTGATATTATGTGGAAGATGTTCCGGAGGATTTTTTATTGTTCAGTATTTGATTTAAAGCTCCTTTTACCGAAGCCCTTTTATCACAATATTAATGATTTTTCATTCAAGAAAGCCCAAATTTTATTAAATTTTTACATAATACTATTTTTATACGTAAAGATAAACATTTGAAAAAGAAGAATTAAGTATAAAACGGTACCTACCTACATATTGGTTTGTCCCCGGCCTGCAATACCTACCAAATAACATTGAAATTATATTTGCTCAGGAAAACAAAGTTGGTATAGCTGATTAGTGATTAAAGAGCTTGTTTTTCTCTTTTCAATTAATAATTTTTTTATGCAGTCGGGTTTTTTGTTTTTTTAATCATTTAGTTTATTTCATACGTTTTAGTCTTGTGTCTAAATGGTAGCATAAAACTACTATAATATATATTTTTTTGGAATCGTCTGTTCACTAGCTTTCATTTGATACCCATATTGTAATTACTTACAAAAAAAACATTGGTTGCGCCGCTATTGCCAGCGCTAGTACAAAATTTGTTTTTTATGGACTGTAATTATAGATTTGTTGAATTTAATATTGACACGACGTTTCGATGGAAGATAAAACTGCTAGGATTGGGGTTGGAGAGGCAGATGCAGTTTTAACAAGGAAGGACCGCACAAACCTTTGAAGATTTCTCCACGTGGTGTTGACCGGCGTCTTTCCGGCAAGTTAGAATCGGCGAAGCACTTCACTTATATCACAACGTCCAACCTTTGTTCTGGTAAACACTACACAGGGTTTAAGTTTAGGTACATGAAAATCCATCTTGGCTAATATATAAATATTAAAGAATTCTCCGAGCCAGGGTTAATTCATGTCGATGCAAAAATGGCCAACGAACTGACTAGCCGTCTCTTTTCCCGCAAGAGGGCGCTCGGCTTCACGCACATATAGTTTTGTCTTGCTCACGTGAACGAAGATTGGTTGTGCGAGAAGGAGAAAGGGAATATGATTATGTGCCAAACGTCAACTTTCTTTTAATTTTAATCAAGAAATCAAACTTCAATGAACGTCTTAGCTCATAGCGGTAAATTCAAATGTGGCGCAACCAAACATATTCCCCCTCTTTTTTTTAATTCGCAACCGCCTTATTAAAATAATAAAGCCTATGTCACTCTCACGATTTCTACAAATCTAACGACACCTCATACATCAAAATCCATCAAGCCGGCTGTAGGCCGTGCCAAAGAAATATACATACAAACATACATACATACGCTCGAAAAACATAACCCTCCTTGTGGCGCAGTCGGGTAAAAAGAATAAAAACAGGCTTTTGCAGTAAATTGGAATAGCACTTTTTTATTTTGGATTTTCATTTTTGAGAAATCTTTAATATGGGCGCCACTGAACAGTAAAAGGACTCTTAATACGTTGAAAAGGTCTTTAAAATATTTCGACGCTGCAATTTAAAGTGTCCTATGCAGGGAACTACAATTTTAGTTCGCTTGTCCTCTTAGCTGATCATATGTGTCATTTTTGCCGATAATGCCGATATTGAGTTTTGCTGATATTTGAACAGCTATTTTGAATAGCTGCCGTTTGCGAAAACTCCTGTCTAAGTAACTTAATATTTCACTAATTGAGGTCTAATGTTGTTACCAATTAAGTGCTCGCAGATATTAATTAAAAAGGCTTTTTCGTTTTTCACGAGCTACTTTTTAGCAGATTTTAAGGTTGCAAATATTTTTGCCACATTGATCCATATTTATAGCCCGTTCTTTTGAAACATTACGGCCAGAAAATTTTGCGTATATTTTTATTCCTAACGCACCTAAAATAATACGTAGACTTTTTAAAACACTGTTCTGTTTTCTTAGGACTTATCTTTTCAGCCACTTTGTATTTTATTTTGAGAGAAAAGTCCTGAGGCTCATTTTGTTTTTGTGACCGAAAATTTTTTGCATAAAAGATTTAAATTTTGTTATTCTTAGGAATATTTACAGCATTGATTACATACTAAACACATCCTTAAATAACTGTAATCACCAAAATTTTGAAGTTTGCAAACTAATTTGCAGCTGTCAAACGTGGCGTAACGGCGTCATGTCATAATTTGTTGTCACGGCATACGAGCCGGTTTGATGTTTCACATCAAAAATAATTATCCAGTTTGCTCCGATTTGGAGCTCTGCACTTTCATAGTTCCTATTTCAAGTTTATTTCTATTTTTTATCCACTTACTAGAGTTGAAAGAAAATATCTTGACAAGAAAATGACAATGTTCTAAAATGACGTACATCGAAAATGACCTACTTCGCTATAATGGAGCGTTCGATGAAGGAATAGAATACATTTTTTACGGGACAATGTATATTGTAAATAAGTAAATAATAAATAAATAATAATAATTGTATACGGCCGAAGTGATGGCTCAAAAACGGGACGTCCTGTAAAATACAGGACAATTGGCCACCCTATTGCTTCTTTAATGGGCGGTGGGATAGGACCTTAGAGATTTTAGGACTTTGTGTAAATTCCTTCAAAGATAGGCAGTGAGACTGAACACTGCAAAAATCTCAGGGAAAATTTGTACTTGAGTAAGAAGAATGGCAAATTTGGACCCAGCCATTTTTTACGAATACTAAAAGCCATTCAGGATGGCGGTCATAATTATTATAAACAGAAAAAATTAAGGCATTTTTAAAAAACTTCATATCTCCAGAAGTCCGTATTCAAAAGAAAAAAATTACTAGTAAAATAAACAAATCATCCAAAAAGCAGTAGTAAAACGCAACCACGACAGCTCTTTTCATCTAATATTATCACTGAGGTATTTTTGATCGTTACGGAATGTATTTGGCTTGGTTGAAATGCTAGAGTGTATGTGATTTCGTATTCTTCCATTATCATAATATTGTACGGTTATCTCGAATTTTCATTAAAAGTAAACACAACGACTGCGTAGAAGATTTAGTGAACTAACTAATAAAAAAGGTTATGAGTCACACTAGATAAAAAAGGAAAGAAAACGAAATACCTTTCCCCCAACTTCTACAGGTTACAAGCAATTTACTTTTTTGTTAGTTTTGTTTCACTCTACACATATTACAAAGTTTCATTCAAGTACGGGACCTCTAAGTCTGGGTCTCATATTACATGGCCGTCCGCCAACCTTCTTTCATTTCCTTTTTACAAGTGCACTCTAATTTAAAGCATGTCGTTGCCATCACTATATGTTTAGTAGTGACTTAAAAAACTCTGGGTTAAAATCGAACTCTACGAACTCACCATTGTAATACCGCTCCCTTTATGTCACAGCTCCTAATAGCTCCTCCTACAAAAGGTTGTCCCAACACAGTTTTTCTCAAGATTACCCCTTTCAATACAGCGGAGTAGCGACGTTCTACGCGACTGCACCGAGACACAGTAGAAATAGACCAGTAGTTCAACTACATAGAAGCACCCGAACCGACCATGACTGACAGGCACAAGTGATGCTTGGCACATGGGCCGCTCTACGAATAAGAATGTATATAAATGTAAATCAAGCTCAAAAAATTGCACCAAAATAAGTACACAGTGTTCTATAAGGGGAAATGTCCATAAAAGGAAAGGGACGTAAGGGGAAATGTCCTTACAAGTAAATGGACGTACTAGGCAATGTCCGTTTGGGGAAATTTCCGTTCGGGGAAAAGGTCGTACAAGGAATTCGGGTGATGGACGTTCGGGAAAAAGGACGTAACTGACCTGATCCTTCTAAATTTGTTCTTTAAAAACTCTACCTTGCCGCCAAAACTCATACAACTTGTAATTTTTCGAGAGGTGCCAAAAATTATGTTGATTTTGTTTAGAGTTATTCTTCTATAGTTATTCATATTCGTAGGGGCTGCTATCAACAGTCAAATCAAATCAAATCAAATCATTTATTTCAGAACATAAATTCCATAGCAATGTCACAAATTAAATTTCATTGTTAGTATTGCTTACTTACTAGGTTAGTATATGAGACTTCAAGTTCAACATTACATGATAAAAATTGTGATAATTGCAATAATGGAAAATGTCAAAAAGTTGTGGTCAAGAATGTAAACAATGTCAAAATTTATTATATAAATAGTCTCATCTCATTATAATTATTAAATAAAAAATAAAAATAGTACATTATAAAATTAAGAGGAGTGTAGTTCAATTATTATTATATTACATTGGATAGCAGGTACAGAGTCAGAATATTTAACAAAGTTGGGATGAGAACAGAAACTACGCCATCAGCACCGTTGTCCAGTGGTGGGCAATAGGACACTCGTGTTTACCTCCGACCGCCTTCAGGAACAGTGTATAGGGTTTAAAATTAAATGCGTTACATATCCAAGGGCTTTCATGTTTTGAAACATTTTTATTGTATGCCTGAAATGGGTAAGAGCTGCTTGTTCATGTAACTACAATGTAAGACCTTTATGTACCAGTTCTAACAATAAAGTTATTCTTATTCTGACTGCAGCGACATTACGCAACGTCGTGTGTCGTAGCGACACGTCGTCTGCTGCTACTGCATGCGGTCGGCTACGAATTTGTACCTTACTCTACTGTCTATCTTTCTACTGTGACCTAGACGTGGGTAGCCGTACAAAAGTGTGTGCCCTCAATGCATTGAGCGAGCTCGCAGCTTGCATACACTCTTTGTCATGGACTCTTTGCTTTCCACGCTTTGCTGTAAAGAGGCACTTTAAGTAAATTTTTGGTCTTAGTAAAATGTTTGAATGGGTTTTGTAGATTTAGGTTGCATTAGTATTTAGGTTCGTTCAGAAGCTATACAGAAAATGTAATGTTTAATGAAGTCCTACAAGTGTTTATGAGGTTTTAACACAGATTTTCGTGAAAAGAGGCGGAATTCAACTGTTCCATACAAAACTGCAATTATACTCGACTAAAATGTATATACCTATTATGGGCTTATTATGGAAGAGCACGTCAGAGGCCGAAAGGCGGTCTGAAAAAACTCTGATACCAGGGCTCTGCCCACACGATAAGAAGATGGGAGAGATTTTTTTTCCCACGATTTTTATGTTAGTGACATAGAGAAAGTTATTCAGTTTGATGGTCTGATCATCCCCATAAAAAGTCTCAGCATATTAAGAAAAACCCTATAGGTATACGGGCTTCATCGATCGGGGCAGGGCAGGCCTCATCGCATGGAAAAATGCGTCTCTCTCTTCCATACTAAACTGCAAACCTACTCGAGCCAAATGTACGGGACAGCTGATTTTTTTTCGCGATTTCGATGTTGTTCCCATAGAGTAAATTGTTCAGTTCGATGGTCTGATCATCCCCTTAAAAAAGTGTGAGCATATTAAGAAGGACTCTGTATAATATGCGCCTACCTATTCTTATTACAATGTAAATCCAAAGTACCGTTGTCTTCATATCTTGGCGCAGTATCACAAAATAGCTTTATACATAGTCTAACCACAAAACAGATTAATCTAGAGTACTATCAAACATCACTGCATCCGACTAAACTATAAATTAACATCTCAAATAACAATTAAACAGACAAAGGGACTTACAAATAGCTTCAAAGCGCAACATAAGCTGCTTTAAGCTTTCAAGATAATAATTTGTGCAACTCAGAACCAACTGGAACACTCTACAAGTTTGGAGTCTCGTGGATTGAGTTAGTTTCGTCTTTAATACTTTGCCGTAAGGGTATTGGTTTGAGTCTTGTTACGTAGAACGTAATAGCTAAGTACTTGAGCTGTGGATTGGTTGCACATTGCACAAAAGAAATCTGACTTCAATTAGGCTTTGTAAGAAAAGCTGATAATTTCAACTGACTTTGGAAAATGAAATCAAATGCGTAGTATGGTGCAACTTAACAGCGCATTGCGGAGAGGTACTGAGGCTGGTTTCAGAGTCACGCTAACTGCCGGCGCATTTGGTCACCGCGCGTGCCATGAGCTAAGTGTTGCCCTTGGATAAGTTGTATGTCAAGATAGGCAGTCGAAGCTACGAATGCGTAGACAAAAATTGCAACCAGTACTGGCCTCTAAACCCTATCCATATACACGCACACAGACATAATTTGTACGTCGGCTCACGCACACCAACTTCTTTTTTTATACGGTAGGAGCATGAGGCTCATTCTAGTCTAGACACATATTTTTTCTAAGGTGTTGCCTTGTATCGTTTCATAGTGGTGAAACGCTGTCGGTCAGCGCGCGTTTCGCACAATTTTCCACAGTGCGACACGCGCGCTGACCGCCGGCGCCGGCGGTCAGCGTGACTCTGAAACCAGCCTGACACTTATTGGACCGAGATGCGACCGTAAAATTATGCACCTATTTGTTTGGTGAACATAATGTGATTCTATTGAATGTTTACACCATCTTACGGCCTCTGACGTGGTTTTTATGTAACGACTACTACCACCAGAGATAGTAGCCAAGACCAACGGCATAACGTGCCATTCAAAGCACGGAATCATCTTTCTTTTCAGACGATCAGGTGATTCAGCCTGCAATGTCCTAACCAACTGGTGTCCCCTGTGGGAATCTAATCCACGACCTCCGTGTCGAGAACCCAATGCTCTTAACCATTGATTAGACCACGGAGGCAGCGAGTATTTCTTATTTATCTATCGGCCGCTTGTATGAAGTTTTCAATCAGTGGGGACATTTTTAATCATGTGGCTGTAGTAAAGCTTGGATAAGCGCTGCTAAGGTTTACTTTTGTTGAATCTTGGAGCGGTGTTTAAAAAGATTTCCCTTTAGAGTTCAACATTTATAACCGTATGCATTTTCAATATAACGCCGAGCGAGGTAAATATTTGAACTAGAACGTCATATCGCAGGAATCTGCGAGCGACGTCCGCATCGAGGTCACTTCACATTTCTAGCGTTATTCGTAATTCAATGTTTAACTATTTGCATTTCTATATGAGAAAATTGTAAAAAAATTTGCAAAGTGCAAATCTAACTCCTACGATCAATAATTTTATTATTTTTATTTTTATTTATTTTATTTTATTTATTAAGGACAACCAACAAGTTAAACACCAATACATTGTTATGTTACAGTGGTACACAGTAGGTATATAGACTAAGTGCTAACTTAATTATAGGCTGCCACGACATTCAAAATGCGGAAATGGACAATATAACCTTTTAAGTAGGTGAATTAATATAATTTGTGTATTTAATTAGTGCAATAAATGACTTTGACTTATTTATAATTATTGCCAAAAGTTTTAGTCGTAGGTAGAAAATATATCTTTTTTAAATTTGTTGATGCGTTTTTCGAAAATATCTACATTTGCTTTTTTTGATAAGATATTGTACTGCCTTTGCAGTCTATTTAGGGTGCAGTGATAGCCCAAGTTTGTCCTTGAGAATTTTTCTTTAAAGAGTACGTATTTGGACTGGCGTGGCAATCTGTGAGGTGTATTAAATGTAATGGCTTGAAGGAGTTTACAACAATCTATATTTCCATTCAATAATAAAATTTATGTAGAAAGAGTTATATTTGGCGGCCCCTCTAATTTATTATTATTTTGTTGTAAATGACCAATAGCTACTGCAACCTGAACTGATCTATTATATAGTAGCTGTCACCCTAGACCTAAAGGTCATTTCCTAGGCCCACGGACTTCATGAACCTTGTTATGCTTTTGGATGAGAGGTCCCTAATGTCAGTAGGTGTTATTTATCCACCTAGATGGCGACTCCTGCTGTGAATAAGCACTTTGCATTCGCAAAGGAGATGTATGGGCGTTTCCTCTGCTTCACAGCAGAATCTTCAAGTGGGTGAATGTACAAGCCCCATTCTGTGCAGATGCTTGTTTAACTTGCAGTGTCCTGTTAAGGCTCGTTAAGTCGCTGCGGTTGTCTGTTTGAGAAGCCACCGGTCACAAGTTCTTTTGCATGCTGCACTCCTGGTGTATGCGGCCCGTCTTAATTTAAAAATTTTCTTCAGAAGAACTTTCCCAACAGTGAGATAAGATAGGCTTAAACATAAAGTTAGAGATACCTACTCGTATCTTCATTATCATTATAAGAGAACTTTTACGAAGCCCTAGTAAAATCTAACTTAAATATCCACCTACATTTTTAAAAGACTTTCCACAGATCATTCTTCATGCAGTCCTATGACACTTATCCCAATGTATTAAGCTTTAAAATGATTTTGTTAACGAGACTTGCTGTAGTAACGTTATACGTCTCGCATGACCTCAATGTATTCACTGTCGTATATTAAAATTCTGAAGGAATGAGGGCGAGAAGCATTTCTAAAGCTTACAGCTAGCGATGCAGGTACTTGAGACATTGTAAGGTTTCAAAAAATGCCTTTGTAAATCTTTGTTATCAAAATTACTCGTACACACGGCGACACATCAGGTTACGCACCCTATATACCCATAACTACACTAGGTACAACAAAATAGTGCGTAGAGAGCCTGCATAGACGCGGCTGCCGGCGCGGGCGCAGCGTGCTGTGAGACGAAACAACAACAACATACCGCACCCTCTCACACGATTCGCAGCGTTCAACTTCTAATAGTTCAAAGTCCAAACAGGGTAACCTGACCTGTCGCCGTGCGTACATTGACATCGTTAAAACCGCGCCTCCTTCCTTTGACCAACGCTACTCAATTATGTATCGCAATATGATTTTCATAACTACACCTCCATCAGCGAGCGAATAAGATTCCATGTCAAAAATAACGGTCATCCATTTGATCCGAGTGTCATAGGTTCGAATCCTGCAAGGTTGATTGTGTGTGAAATTAAGTGTTAATAAAGTTCTGCTTTATTTATAACCTAGAACATTGGGCCACATGAGAAATAATGCTCATTATGTCTCAGCAGAAGGTCAAGCGCACTGGGACCGGCACGACATGATTGGTGTAACGTCAATGTCACCGAGTAATTGTCTTGCTATTTTCTGGGTACCTATAATACCTAATAGTCTTAAGAAACTGAAGGCCATACGACCTCACAGCTGTATGAATGAGTTGTACTTTACCACTAGTACTGGGTACAAAGACAAAGTGAAATTCTATTGGCGTAGATGCTAATAGAAATGACAGAATGTATGGATTTGCCATTGGCAATCGAAACATTTTGTCGTTTGCTTTCGCACCATACGTCAAATCCATACATGTTGTCGTTGCGTCGACGCCAATCAAATGTCACTTTGTCTAGTACCCTGTCCTTTTTCTGTCGATTCAATGGTATGCCATAAAATATGACGTATGATCGCGGCGATGAATAAATGTTTTTGTATATCTTCGTTCGAACAACTGATCCTAAAAAAACCGGCAAAGAGCGTTTAGGAATCACCCATTAACTGAATTTTGAATACATGTTTTAGCGTTTCTCTTAAGTCAACCCCTAAGGGTAGCAGGACTATCCTCAGAGAAGGTATAAGGGCGTTAGTTCACCACACCACATACCACGCGTGCCCAATGTGGATTGATAGACTTCGCATACGAATCAGAATTGTTTTATGAAGAAATGGAGTAGTCTTTTTGTAATCCGGAACCACCTAGTACCTAGACCTTAGACTAATTATATCGGGACGCGTAACCACGTGTCATTCTACTAACAAACTTTCTGCCACTTTTTGCGGGGGGCGAGGTAACATGTTATCCGCAACTTTGCATTTTATTCCCTATGACTTTAGATTCTAATTTTGAATGTTCAAAATCATGAAAAGTAGTCTCGTGTAAACCCCAAACGTTCTAAGTTCAAAATTATTGTTTCGCTATTATAGGCTGTCTCGTTTAGTGATAAGGTATAAAATTGGGTGTAAATGCGCAAGATTAATTGATCTAATACCGTGGCAGAGGGGAAATGCTACTGCAAGGCCGGTCCGGATATAATTAGTCTAAGACCTAGACAAACAAATTAATACCCTTCCATGTCTATTGTTTAAGTAGTCCTTCTGTTCCGAATGTATTTTGTGCCCTCAAATAGTTGAACTAATAATTAAATAGTTTTAATTAAAGTGTAAATCCCTATTAGAGGAATTAGTAGGGTCGGGGTAGAATCAATGTTCACGAATGTAGAACACTTCGACCCTTTATACATTTTAATGGATTTTAAACACCCCTCAGGCACAGTAAAGACAAACACAGTATTCCGACTTCATACCAGCGCCCGAATTGACGCACGCACAGAGAAGAACGCGACGTTTACAGCCCGCTGGCACAGAAAAAAGATATACAGTACAGCAACTACATGCAAGCGCTCGAATCGACGCGCGACGCGCGCACACTGACGAACCCTACGTAGACGGCCCGCTAAGGTCGGAAATCGCTTCTTAGCGATAAGACCGCCTTATTTTGTGCCTTTTTGTATTTTTTTTTTCTCTGTATTTTACTCTTATGTCTTGGTGTAAAATAAAGTATATTTGTTGTTGTTGTTGTTGTAAGGTACACACGGCGACAGGTCAGGTTACCCTGTTTGGACTTTGAACTATTAGAAGTTGAACGCTGCGAATCGTGCGAAAGGGTGCAGTATGTTGTTGTTGTTTCTTCTCACAGCACGCTGCGCCCGCGCCGGTAGCCGCGTCTATGCAGGCTCTCTACCGCACTATTTTGTGTTTTGTACGTAGTGTAGTTATGGGTATATAGGGTGCGTAACCTGATATGTCGCCGTGTGTACTTCGGGACGCAATAGTCAGTACTGAATTACCTTAGGGTCAATTCACACCAGAAGAGCAACGGCGCGCAGCAGCAATCTTTTCATTACTGGTACATAAAGGCCAAATTTATTTGGAGTGACACGAGTAGCGCAGCGCCGCGAGCCTGCAAATAAATTTACGTTTTATTCATTAGTGATTAGATTGTCGTCTGTGTGCGTGCGTCGATTCGACCACTTGCATGACGTTGCGTTGGTTTACTGTATATCTCTTTTCTGTGGTGCTGGTATGCTTCACTTTCAGCAAAACATTGAGTGAGAGGAAAACTAACTTGTAGATTTATTGGTGCTAGATGAGTAGTGAGATTGATTTTAGATACTCATGTAATACCGTCACGATCTTAAAACCTGCCAGTGGCAACCATAGCGCTCTGACGGAGAGTAGGCATTGATTTCAAGGACGCGGCCTAGTTCTCTTACTATTTCCCTATCTACGTTGTGCCTCAGGGATCAGTTTAATGTATATTTTAATAGTTTTAGAGTGTTTTCGACAATTCAAACGGCGTAATTTTATGATATTGTTTACGGGTAAATGTTTTCATGTAGTTTGAATGGTATTTTAAGTTGTTAAATAGTTTATTAAACTTTCATTGAAATTTACATGTCAAGTGTTAGTGGGATGGTTGAAAGGGGTCGGCTAACATTTGAGTACAGTACGTTGAACAAATTGGAAGTGAGAATAGACAAATAAAATATACCCGAAATGCATGTGGCGACTTTTGATGTCGAACAGGTGGTTTGTAAGCATAATTTCAGACCCTTTTTAAACTGACATAGTGCTAGATAACGCACAATTTCCAAACACGCAAAATGCCAGATACGCAATAAATCAGATATGTAGAAGGCCAGAATCGTAGAATCTAAGGTAACGCAAAACATCATTTTATCGTACGCAAAAAGTAATAAATACGAATACAATTATACTAAAACCAAGTTATAAATTAGTAAATGCGAAGTTACACCAATTCCGGTCAATCTTTCAGGATATCCGGTCCTTAGTTCAGGATGGGTGACCGTTTAGTGGTATTGCTTCTGGAGCGTCTCCGTTCATCGGAAAACTGGTTAAGTAGTTTGACATACATACTACATACACTCACGCCTTTTCCCAGAGGGGTAGGCAAAAACTATGGATCTCCATTTGGGGCAGTTCTGATACACCGCTCTTGCTTCCTTTATGTCCGTGCATCTTATCATACCGCTCATCTAGTACTACAAAGACGTAACTGTCATTTTGCAAATTTTACAGGAGAGCGGTTTTAAGTTTTATTTACTGTTCTGATTTGTTTTGTACCGGGGTGCAACAAAGACAGTGGCGCTGTCTTACGCTCATTTGTTGAACAATAAAAACGACTTTGTAACACCATACTTTTTGAACCTTTTGGAACATTCTGGCATCATCAACTCATATTTGCATTTTGTGACAATTCCGTCTTTGTAGTACTAGATGAGCGATACATTCCCGTCGATTTCTGCTGCTTTTAGGTCCGTCACATACATACGGAATTGCAATCCGGAATTCCGAATCAGGATTGTGATTTTGTATAATATTAGGATTTGACAGCTGTGACATTCCGAACGCAATTGTGGAGGGGGAAAATTCTACACAAAATCACAATCCTGATTCGGAATTCCGGTTTGCGATTCCGTATTTGTGTGGCGGATCTTAACATGGCATTTTTTAATAACATCCTTGATCTGGTCTAAGTACGTTCTTCTATGCCTGCCTCTACCAATATTTACTAAAATCTCAGTGCTTCATGTGTCCTAGCATTTTCAGCAATGTAGGTACTCTGTATTGTAATTGTCACTTATCAAATTGTCACGTTTATTAATAAAAAATAGGGCTCAGCCACGCCATCAACGCGACAGCGTTGAAAAAAATCCAGAACTCGAAACATTTACAACATTATGAGCTTATGAGAAAGCCACAGGAGAGGTGAACCATAATACCGTACCTGTCTTCTTCTTATCGTGTGGGCAGAGCCCTGGTGTCAGAGTTTTTTCAGACCGCCTGACGGCCTCTGATGTGGTTTTTATCTAACGACTACTACCACCAGAGATAGTAGCCGGGACCAACAGCTTAACGTGCCATCCGAAGCACGGAATCATCTTTCTTTTCAGACAATCAGGTGATTCAGCCTGCAATGTCCTAACCAACTGGGGAAAAACGCACAAAGTGACATATCACTAGGTGTCCCCCGTGGGAATCGAACCCACGACCTCCGTGTCAAGAGCCCAATGCTCTTAACCATTAGACCACGGAGGCAGGCAGACCGTACCTGTTAAAGAGACAAACAAAGGTAGCACTTAAAAATGTCAAACGATCTTCGCAGGTGGTGAATGATGTTGGTGGGCCTAGCTCCTTTAGTTACCAACAGTAACTAACAGAAAATTCCCCATTAACCTGTCCTTAATTAGTCAGTGTGTCCCTTTCTAACAAACTACTGTGGTCTAGATAATTAAGCACCACCCTTGCAAGTGTAAGCGGATAACTAAACAAGGATTAGAGAGAGCTGTTTACAGTTACTAAACTAAGTACAGTGTTAAACCTAAGTACAGTATTATATATTTTAAGTAGAAAATAGTACAGAATTTAATCCTAATCCCCGAAAGGGTAACTAATACTAGAATTTATTACACGAACTCTGGTCTGTATTATTTTTGGGCTGTATTTTTTTTACAGCAACTTGTTAGCGTTCCTTCCACTAGGTGCACAGTTTTAAGTACTATTTTAGAAAATATTTGTCCGAATAGACATTCAGCAAGATAGAGCAACAATCAAAATTCCCAAAGATACAATTGACAACATTTTTTTTTTTTTTTTTTTTTTTTTTTTAAATATCTTGGACAATGTCACACAATTTATCTAGTCACATTTAAAGTACCAGAATCTAGCTTGAACTTGTATTATGATGACTAGACAACGATATAGAATACATATATAGATACAAACATCCATGACTCGGGTACAAATATTCATATTCATCATACAAATATTTGCCCCTTACGGGATTCGAACCCGCGACCCTCGGCACGGCAGGCAGATTCACTACCGACTGTGCTACCGGGCCGTCTAATGTTTTTCATTTTCTATAAGAAAAAATACAGAGGTACTTAAAATTGATGATTATTTATTTCGAAAAAACTTCACATTAGATTGTTTTTTTGTTTGTTTTTAATTAAAGTGTAATTGCAATTAAGAAAAACATAGACTTACCATAGCATAGCAAACATTTATTTAATATGTAGAGGTACAATAGGAAGGCCGCACGACGCGCTACATACGGCGACACATCAAACTTGTATATAAAACTAACATTTGTATATTCTGTTGGTTTTATATACATTTGCATTTGTTTTGAATATAAAACAACTTAACATGTTCTTAGCCGACACATCACATATACTTCAAGCTTGAAATATGCTAAAAATTCGCTTATTATTGAGCTACAACAGAACAATGTTTACCTAGTTTACAGATTTTACAAAGTTTCTATTAACCCCGAAATGGTATAAGGTCGTGACTTAATAAAGTAATACGTATGAATGTCTAGAGTTGCGCTTGTACCTATCTCAGTAGTAACGCTATGAACCCCGTCGTTTACTTATACCAAAGTAACTTTTGTTATGTTTGGCGGGTAAAACATTCCCTAAAGGAAAGCGAAGTAGGGTTGCTACTTACGGATATAATAAAGGATAAAAATGACGATGTTATCTACGACGAATCCGTTGACGTCGACCCTTTTTCCTGACGATGACCTGATCACAGAATAGATACGACTGAAAACTCAGAGTTTTGTTTTATATATTTTTTCAATAATTCCAGTTACAGCTAAAAGCTAAGACACCTCAAAACATCATCGATATAATTATAATTATGTATTTTTATAATATAACTGTCTAATAATATTTTTTCGACTTTTCACTCAAACTTATTATTGGTCAAATAATTATGTTTTTGAATGGCGACCAATTTTTTTGAAAAGTCAAAATATATTTCTATGAATAAGATTTTGAGAAGATTATTGACCAGTATAAGGTTAGTGTGACACGCACGACAATGCGACAAAACGAGAAATTCGTCATGCGCATTCGTTTTTGCAGGCATGAAGTAAAAATTTAGGCCTATTCTAGGCCTGCAGAATTAATTGCCTTGTTATATCTCAACACGCGATTCGTTTATTACCAATTTTTTTAATTCGATTTATTTAGTGAAGACTATGTAAATTGGAATTCAATACATTAATAAATAAATAACAATAATTGCATCTGGTATGTTGAAGATAACATTAATAATTTTGGTTCGAATACACCGACGATTGGTCGCTTGTCTGTCGGTATTCTATCGGCTACACTTCGGCGAATGTGCCCAGGAGTTACATGACCTGATTCCACCATCCCCCTTCCATCATCGTACGACAAGACGTAGTGCGAGACTGCATCCATACGTTGTCGATATTCCAACAATCCGCACAAATAGGTTCGCATCCTCTTTTATAATGAGAACCGGTAAGGTTTGGAACTCTCTCCCTGCGTCTGTTTTCCCAAGCAAATACAATCAGGATATTTTTAAAAGAAGAGTAAATAGGCTTTTTCTGGGCGAGCGCGCTACATCCTCGGCTTCATCTACACTTTCCATCAGGTGAGCTGAAGCCAAGCGCAAACCCATTTTGAATAAAAAAAAAAAAAAAAAAATACCGTTTTAGTGTGCATTAATTCGGTCAAGGATGTATCTTTTTTTTTCAAATCAAATAATTAAGTTATTTTAATTAACTAAAAAATACGTCCTTGACCGAATGCAGACAAAAACGGTATTGGAACCAACATTATTGTATCAAGTAGGTATAATGCATTACATAGATCTTATAATATAACATAATAATTATAATTCTTGCTACTCTCAGTCAACAGTGGCGTACAAATATTATTCTCTGTGGCAACCCTAACGCGAAGTATATTGAAACGTTAGACGGTACCATGTTTGCGATCCGTCAACCTAGTTTCTGCCTGTCCAACTGTCGACGGGTCTTTGCTTTTAAATGGAATATTTTATACAATTCTGCTTAGTCGTATTTTTACGTTATTTTATATCAAATAAATATATTATAATTATACACTCGTATATAGAATCAAAAATTTTTTAATTATATGATCATAAAACAGATATGCTCATTACCTACCTACTAATACTATCTACCTATACACGGTGAAATTGATAAGATTAGCATCCTTTTAAACTAACCCATCAAACTGAACAACTTTTACTATGGGAGCAAACCGATCGGAGCATAAAAAAAATCAGCTGTTGCATACATTTGAGTCGAGTAGGCGTTGCAGCTTAATATGGAACAGCAAAATTTTTTTTTTGCTCCGTTCGGTTTGCTCCCATCTTAGATTAAAAACTTTTCGCTTAGGTACGCTGAAAGATGGAGCCAAGAAATGAGAGAACGGGATAGCCAGTTATAAAAACTTATGCAAACAAAAAAGACAGAAATATTATTGTTTGTTTCGGTCACCGTGGCCGGTTTTTTTGTTTGGCAAGATGTCAAACCATTGTCAAACCTATGGAATGTTGATGACATCTTGCCAAACAAACGGATTTTTTGTATGCAAAAGTCACATTATTGCTGTTTCATGTGCGGCCACGGTATGGTTTCATCTAGTTACTATATCTATGGCTCCCATAGTAAAAGTTGTTCAGTTTGATGCGTAGACTCTTAGTTTAAAAGGATGCTAATGATATCAATTTCACCCTGTAGAGTGTTGGCACTCCTAGTGAAATATGAGAAATATCTTTTCTCAAACATGCTTGGAAATGTGAGCATCATTTTGACAACCTTCTTCGAGATAAATCGAAATTGCTGTACTGGCCAACTACATGCGCGCAGCGGCCGGCAATGTTTGTATGAAAATCCATATCTGTCGTGTTTTGCGGCCAAATAAATTACATAGTAAACTCATATCTGTCGTGTAATTTAAAAATGGAACGATCTTTTTCTCCTAAACATGGCGACCAAGGAGGTAACTCAAAAAAGGTTTTATTTAAATTTCGAACTAACTTGCAAATAGAAAGCTGTTTATTGAAAAAAAAAAAAACAAATTGTTGTTCGTTGTTCGTCATTGATTTTGAAAAGAGTTTTAATTTTCGCGAATTATTTGAGAAAATTTACTGTTTTCATTTCCGCGCATTATTTGAGAAAAGTACTATACAAGCCTTGGCCACAACTAGGCATTGATGGACTTACGTATGTGTGCCTCGGCTTCGCCTCGGCCCACATTTACACGTTCGTCCATCAATGCCTCTGTTGCTGGCCGCTGCAGTAATGTACTATTCTTGTCTATATTATGTTTTGCTTTATTCGTTTGCTGGATGTCTCTTAATTTGTGATAAAAATAAATGAATAAATAATAATTTTGCAGATGTAACCAAGAGGTATCATAGATTGTATGCTAATTTTTTTTGCCCTAGTTTCATTATCCTTAATCACTTATCGACAAATTATTTACGAGGAGAGATAGTACCGTTTTTTCCATACAAAAGTAGTTATGCCCAGGAAACAGGGGCATAACTACTTTTGTATGGAAAAAACGGTTCTGTCTATCCTCGCAAATAATTTGTCGATAAGAGATTATTTTGAACCCATTATCTATTTCAGCATTGAAATGCAGTGCAACTGAAATTTAATTAATCATGAAAACAGCAGAACAATGGGCAGAATCGCCTATTGTTTTATTCTAAATTCTGGATAGGAACGTTTATTACGTTTTGTACTTTTTCGAGAGCATTGCGTTGCAGAGAAAATGGTTACGAACATAAATATTTAACATTATCACAGATATTAGAATACAAACATTATTAAACATACATACATAAACAAAAGTATGATCCACTTATTCTTCTTTGATTAAATATACAGGGTGTAACAAAACACCCTAGTAATACTTAAGGGGGTTCTTCAGACCATCAATCTGAACAACTTTCACTATGGAGCCAACGTCGAGAAAAGATAAAAAAATCCGCCATCCCATACATTTCAGTCGAGACGGTACTGCAGCTTTGTATGAAAGAGCGGATTTCTTTTTTGCGATTTCGATGTTGTCTCCATTGTGAAAGTTGTTCAGTTTCATGGGCTGAAGCATCCCCTTAAGTATTACTAGGGTGTTTTGTTACACCCTGTATGTCAAGATAGAACCTCACGCTTCTAATGTGCTAAAACAAATAGGCCATCTTTCTTATGTTGGTGTGCGTGGGGCGTCATACAACTTATCTATTTGTGCAACTGTGCATGTATATGGAAAGGGTTTAACGGTCTTACCTGGATGTATTTTTTTCGACGCGTTCGTAGCTTCGACTGTCTATCTTGACATATAACTCAAAATTCAAAATTCAAATTTTTTTATTCAAAATAATATCATCTCAAGGAACACGCAAGCTGCAGCAGCACAGTAGCTGCATAAAGGAAATTTCCTTTATGCGGCTACTGTACAGCTAGCTAGCTGCTGGCTTACGTGTTCCTTGGGATATAGATAGCTTTTTGACGTCATTTTTTGACTCTACCACCGCGTCGGAAGGTGTTCCGTTGAGAGAAGATGCGGCCAGAAACTCTACAACACACATCTTTTAAACAAAACAAAATGTACAAAGTACAATTAAAATACAATATTGCATTACATAGTGTAAAATTGTCAAGAACTAACTTATCAAAGTTGCTCTTTCCATTATTTTTGTGAGAAAAGGCCCGTGCCCTACAGTGGGATCCTCCAGGCTATAACAAACATTTTTGTTCTTCCACAGAGACATGCACGCAGCAGTATGCGGCGGTAGAACGGGACTTTGCGACGCCATGCGACCCGCTAGCGGCTCAGAACTGCTGAAGTTCTTGAGGAAAGTCAACTTTACTGGTGAGCAAAAGAAAACAACGGCTTAAGGATAAGCCCTAGCTCGTATTCTAGCCATTTTATACCGTCATGGTGGTTCAGTGGCGAGTAACCCTTGCCTACCGTGCAGGAGGCGATGGTTCGATCAGCGTCCAGGCCGACTCGTACCAATGAGTTCTTCTGAATTATTGTACGAAATGTAACACCACTGGCTTTTCGGTGAAGGAAAATGTTGTGAGGAAACCTGCATGCTTCAATTTCGATGCATGTATTGTACACACTGTCTATTATAAGTGGCGATGGGCTCACTACCCGTCATACACTTGACAGAGTTTCGGTGTTACTAGTGAAATGTGGATGTTCTGAGTTTTCAGGATATCTCTGAATATTCCCTCGGTGAATATGGTCGTGAGCACATGCTACGAGTATGCGTTTTATACCATTTTAGAAACCCCTTTTCAGACCTTTTCTAAATTGAAATGCATTTCTTTGTTGTATGTACTCTCTTCTCTTACCTCCTCATCCTACTATTGTAATAATTGCCTAGTGGTGCCTAGCTTAGAACAGACCAACGAAGTAACGAAAGGTGACTAATCTGCCCAGACAATGTCAACATCCATAATACCCACAATGCTTGACTACGTTCGTAATACTTGTCGTGTTATGTTGTAGACTCTACAAGAAGTAGAAGATACGGCTAGAAACTCTGCAATGTAGAGTTTCTGGCCGCATCTTCTCTACAGTGACAACACGTTCCAACGCGGTGGTAGCTTCAAAAAAGATTTGATTTTATATAAGTGGGCTTCAAGCTCCGATATTGAATAAATCGACTTTGACCAGACTATTTTTCTTGCATTTTCCTTGCTGTAGTCAGGTGAAAGTTCTGTGTTACGCTCGGCTCCAAAAGTTATTCTGCGTCTCGTACCTTTGAAACCTTCGCTACGCTCAGGATTCTGTATTTGAACTCAATCCTATAATCCTTCGCTCCCTCAGGTTTCAATTTCAATACAAGTACTCGCGCCAAAAACAACTTAGCAACCTTGCATAACCAACAACTATATCATGCTTCTATCACGTCACAGGTCAGAGCGGTGACGAGTTCCACTTCGACACCAACGGCGACGGTCCAGCTAGATACAACATCCTACACTTTAAGCAGACGCAGAGGGGAACCTTCCAGTGGGTCAATATTGGACAATATCTGGATGGTGAGCTTCAGCTGGATCTTGACGGTAAGTTGGTAATGTTGATCATGGCTTACAGGAGTTCTTCTTCTTATCGTGTGGGCAGAGCCCTGGTGTCAGAGTTTTTTCAGACCACAGTTCGGCCTCTGACGTGATTTTTATGTAACGACTACTACCACTAGAGAATAGTAGCCGGGTCCAACGGCTTAACGTGCCATCCGAAGCACGGAATCATTTTTCTTTTCAGACAATCAGGTGATTCAGCCTGCAATGTCCTAACCAACTGGGGAAAAACGCACAAAAGTGACATATCACTAGGTGTCCCCCGTAGGAATCGAACCCACGACCTCCGTTTCGAGAGCCAATGCTCTTAACCATTAGACCATGGAGGCAGTCCACGGAGGATACAGGAGTTACAGCGGTGGGAATGTATGGTGGGACTATGCAAAAAATAAAAATTGTGAATATAAGGTCTAACTTTGCGGAAACTATTTTAACAGGATGATCAGACGATCAAACTGAACAACTTTCAACCAATATTAAAATCGCGAAAAAAAAGTCATGTGTCCCGTAAATTTTAGCCATGTTGGTTGCAGTTTTGTATGGAACAGCAGATATTTTCTTCGCGATTTCGATATTGCTCCCATAGAGATAGTTGTTTAATCTTAGGAGGTCTAATCATCCCCTTGAAATAGTTTCAGCTAATTTTGTTAGAGACAGCTGATTTTAGGTTTGTTTTGTTCCCATTGTAAACGTTGTTTAATTTGATGGTCTGAAACACGCCTCAAAATTTGGGAAGTCATTAAAATATCACCTAAGTATGGCTGTATTGCATAGATTTCTTATTTCTCACGACATAATATGTAATGGTTATATCATGTTCATCATTGACGACCCGGTTGGTGTAATGGTTACCACGCCGGACTGACAAACCAGGGTCCTGGGTTCGAATCCCGGTTCGGTCATGGATGTTATATGTTTGTGCCGTTGTTGTATGATTCCCATAACAAAAAGCCTAAGGCTTACTTGGGATCATTACAATGTATGTGCCTGTGAGCGTTATTTATTTTATTTATTTATTATCCTTTACATCCTGTTGCAGTACACATACCTTTGCAAAACCTAAGTCTATGCGTGATTCCATGCTAATTTTACTTCATACTATTCTAATTGCAGTGATTGTAAGTTTTCCTTTCGAAACAGATATCCAATTCAAATGGGACTCTCGGAGACCACCGGAGTCTGTCTGCAGCGCGGAGTGCGAGCTCGGACAGGCCAAGCAGTATGTGGAGGGGGAGAGCTGCTGCTGGCACTGCTTTAACTGCACCCAGTATGAGGTACATACTTTTTTGATAAACATTTGTTCTTTTTAGAGTTCCGTAGTCAAACAAGGAACCCTTATACTTTCCTCCAGTCTGTCTGTATGTATGCCCACTTACAACCATTTGTTACCAGTTCGGTCGACGTGTAGTAATGCTACACAATGTAGTAACATTACTACACGTCGACCGAACTGGTAACAAATGGTTGTAGGGGCCCCACCTCGATTACTCGCTCAGTTTTGCACCTATTGAATTAAAATTTGGCATGAGGATTGATAACTGTAAGAGACAGGTTACACGTTCAGTATTTCATCAGTCTGGTCCATCAGTCTGGTCTGAATGACGGGAGAATGATGCCAGAATGATGGGAGAATGATGGACTGATGGAATGATGGTAAACCATCCATCCAGACTGTCATTCCGTTGTAAATGATGGTATACTGATGGTAAACTGATGGTCGTATCATTCTGGTGTCAGTCACCGTCGGGGTTGCCAGATTGGGGGTTTTTCACGGGATTTTGGGGAAAAATTTGGCCTTCGGGGAAAATTTGGAGAAGTGAAATCGTTGGGGAAATTTATGGGGAAAAAAATTATCAAGGTGGGGAATATAGGGGCTTTAAATAAATAATTTTAACACCGCATTATGATTTATGTCACAAAATTAGGGTCTAATAATTAGAGATCGGATATTCGGATGCATAGTTAGCTAAACTAAATTTTTAGCAATAAAATTATGGCGGCATCTTAAAATTATAATTTTTTAATATTTTTTGGGATGCCATGAAAATGCGGGAATGCATAACTAATCGGATGCATAGTAAACGCATGCATAGCAAAAATCAACTTTTCAAAATTATTTAATTTAAAAGTTAATCTTTTTTAATTTAAAAGAGAAATAAATCCCGGGATTTCAGTACCTCGTACGTCTGGCAACCCTGCAGTCTTCCATCATTCTGGCGTCATTCAACGTTTGACCAGACTGATAGACCAGAATGATGAAATACTGATGGGAAACTGATCGTGTAACCCACTCATCATTCTGGCATCATTCTGGCGTCATTCTGGCGTCATTCAGAATGATGGACCAGACTGATGAAATACTGAACGTGTAATCTAGCACTAACCCAACAACAGAAATGAGTCATAAAGAAAAAAAAATTTTGTCTGCACTCCACAACGCCGAAACGTTGTAACGTTGGACAACAATATCTTTTTTTAGTAAATTGAGTGTGGTATCGTTGGATAGGTCTTGTCCAATGGAACAAAACTCGTATACAAACTAAATCGTAATAATGTTTCTGTCTTGAGATATCTGAGCTTCAAATCAAAAATAGGGCGTACCCCAGTTTTCATTTCGAATGACCATTTAGGATCTATCTATAACGATCTAAAGTTGAAAAAACTAAAAAGAGTATAATAAGGTAATTTTTGTAATTAAAAAAAAAACCGTCTGCATAAAAAGTTAACTTTAAATGAAAACTAGTTTTTTTTTAAATTTGTTTTTACCATTTTTCACCACGATAAACATCAAAACACGATGTCTCTTTATCATACATAAATGGTAAATACAACGCTATTGCCGCAAGGCAAACCCGAAATAAATAAAAAGAAGATAAAAATAAGTAACGACAATATTTCGTGTTGTCACAGATTATGTTCAAATGTAAGAGATACACTTGTTTTGTTGCCGGCATCTGGCATCTGGCAAAATGACAGGTGTTTGGTTACTTGTGGATCAAAAGAAGGGGAGGACGAGGAATAATCACGCAGAAACAAAGCAACGTGTTGACGTGTTTGTGAACTTCATTATTGGTTTGGAGCAGTTCTTATTTTAATTTGCTGAAGATCTGATGACGTAATTGATTGAAACATTTGCTTTGTGTTCATGCAACTATCATTTTTGTGTATAACTGGGCCCTGTTAGGAAATTAGATTTTTTTTTTCAACTTTTCATACAAAAGGTTTGATCAGCTGATTGCATTTAGTATGGGAAGTACAACATTTTTTTTACGAATTTCCTATAGGTTTCCTCGGGAAAGTTGTTCAGTATTACGGGTACAATTACCCCTGTAAGCTCGACGGAAAGCTGGATTAATCAAACTCGTTCAATTCCAATAATTATAGTTTATTGTTTATCACTTCACTAGTTTTATACATTACACGATTCAATCACTTCATAATTAATATTTGACAAGGTTAGGTTTAGTTGAAAAGGTGTTGCATTGATCCCGCGCAATGGGAAAAGCTCGCATCTCAACGCCAGGAGTGGAGGTCCCTTGTCAGAGACAAAGTTTTTGACTTTGAGGCACTCCGGCGTTCTGAGCTTGATGCCAAGCGTGATGAATTGAAGGCCCGACCACCAGCGACCATCAATTACAATTATGAGAATGGTGTCCTGACGTGCTCTCATTGCGCACGTACATTCTCTAAAAAAATCGGCTATATAAGCCACATTAGGGCGCACGAGCGCCAACAACGAAGGAATCAGAGGCAGTCGCCGTAGCCGAAATCGGCTAGGAGTAGCATCATCATCATCATCATCAATTAATATTTAGGATCATTATGCACGAAACATGATAACACGTCAATAGCTAGTTTTCGAATCCGAACCGTTCTGAAAGAGTGAGCGAACGAACGAACGTTGAATGAATCGATTCAAAGAATGATCGATAACGAATGAAGTTGATGAGCTGTACCTTAATGTTGCCAGCATAGATATAAATTAAATAGGCGGCCCTATCGATATGCTCGTTACACCCCTTCATCATCATCATCATCTCAGCCGATGGACGTCCACTGCTGGACATAGGCCTCCCCCAAGGATCGCCATAACGACCGGTCCTGCGCTGCCCTCATCCAACGTTTTCCCGCCGCCTTCACCAGGTCGTCGGTCCACCGTGTGAGGGGCCTACCCACGCTGCGCTTTCTTTGCTTTACACCCCTTAAAGTAACGCAACTGTTTACACTAACACCCTGTAGATTATGGATAAGCTAATAATCAAATAATTTCTGTCCTCAGATTCGTTCGCCCTACGTCGAAACAGCCTGCATGGTGTGCCCACGCGGAACCCTGCCGGATCCCACCAGGACCCATTGCAGACCCATCCCTGAGGCTTACCTGAGACCCGACTCGGCCTGGGCCATCGGTGCCATGTCGTTCTCTTCTGTTGGCATATTGATTACTGCGTAAGTTTCTGAAGGATCAGTCCTCTCTTTTGATTCTGCAACTCATGATATGCTTGGCACGAGTGCCAAAGTCAAAGGAGTTACGCTCATCTGGGGAAAATAACGCATAATAATTAGCGCTTAAGGTACTGATTAGGTACAAATACAAAATCATTTATTTGTGATACACAGGTATAAATTATATGATGGTACATGAATTTTTTACTGTCACTGTGATCTGCTATAGGGCAATACAAATTTAGGTACTTAATTATAAATGTATGAAATATAAATGATAATGACAGAAACAGAATCAGTAATTAGCGATAATGCGCAAACCTAACACAAGTTTATAAACATAATTAGAACAATGATTTCTGCATTTTGATGATTATTAATGTCAATAAAATAAAATATTATGTCAAAGGTAATTAATGTCATGTAATCTACACTATTACAAAACTGCAACAGAAGTGCGTTCAAACATTGAAGACATTCACAAAATTATACAGATAAGTCATTCATTAATTACAAAACAATTATCATTAAAAAATTCTGAAACGGAATAATATGCTTTCTTACACAATAAATTAAATAACAAAGATTTAAAAGAATGAATATCAGTAGATTTTAGAATGTGCTTTGGTAATTATACCCTACTTAATTTAATACCTAATCCATACTCGTAGTTCTCTAAAATCCGCGATGAAGTTCTGGCCGAAACTAGCCCGTTTATTTCCATGAAAATAGTTTGTGGTGACTTACTTACCATTTACTTACCATTACTTATCATTAACTTGCCATTACTTAACATGTACTTGCCATTACTTACCATTTACTGGCCACTTACTAACCATTTAATTTCACTTGGTCTTCAAAGTATTATTCAGAAATTTCGGAAACCTTAAAAATGCTAAAAGTGATCCTTACTATTACAACCTTGAAAGGACTGTTAGTTGCTGTAGCAAAGTTTTTGTTTACCCAGAAATACAAATCATTAATGTATGTGTGTAGTTATGTATATCTGGACCCTATTGGGCATAGGTCCCACTAAATCGGAGATGATAGGAGTAGGGACAAAAATATACAAAGATTAACCATTCAAATTGACGAGACGTGGAAGTGGAATTCACGTAATCTCATTAATCAATGTTTGGATTGGAACGCAAAAAAGACTAAACATAAAAAAAACAAAATTAAATGTTTTTACATAAAAGACCTGTCGTCTCGTTGTGAAGTTCAACAAAGCAGCGATTTGATTAAACGCAATCCAATCATTTTTCTTCGGCTGCAAAATGTTTTTCTTTTGACATTGTGAAATAAAATGTAGATTTTTTTTGTAAAAGATGACGGTTGGATAATTAATAATCTCGTTGTATTTTGTTATTCAAATCAAATTTTTTTCTTATTTAAGAGCTACGCTATTGTCGGTAGAGTATTCACTAATTATAATGTAACGTATTGTAAAATTATTTTTTTTACCTCTTCCATCATGGCTGGCATGCCAGCCACGACAAAGCGTTTAAACGAGTAAAAGGTCATGCGCGCTCTTTCTGTCACACGTAAAATAATAAAGATTGAGGCACATCCCGATTTTTATCGCTTTCTCGGGGGTGGCATGTGAGGCTTACAGCTTCAGTAAAAAACTAGTTAATCACCTAAGAAAGTGATAAATCTGACAAGTGACATTTTACTTAACAGATTCGTCGGCGGCGTTTGGGTACGTCACAGCTCAACTCCAGTAGTACGTGCGAGTGGAAGGGAGTTATCCTACGTGCTACTAGCCGGCATCCTCATGTGCTACCTCGTCACATTCGCGCTTGTCTTTAGACCTACTGATATACTGTGCTCAATACAGAGGTACGTGTTTTGCGGTTTTTGCTCCCTAGCCTTGCTTGATGCCTTCTCCAGCTATCTTAGATAATACACTGAGTTTTCTTCTTCTGTCGATTCGATGCATGACATGTCGTAAGAACTTAGCCCAGGGTGCGATACGACGTTTCGGGAATTTAGTACGTCACACGAGAAGTCTCTCTTCATGAACAATTCTGGAGTTGGTTTTGTATTACCTTACCGTACCTTAGCCTTACTCTCCCATTGGTAATGGAGGGAACTCGGATATATGTGTTTTTCTATTCTTTCTATATTAAATGAATTGAGGGTTCCATGCATAATTCCTGTTTTCTCGCTTGACTTTAGTCTTGCCTATCGCAGTTCACCAAACTTTCGATACGATAGTGCAATAATATCGACAGTAATAATGATTCAAGATTCAAATACAATTAATTTGTATCTCGAATTGAGATGTACACAACCAATAGTATTGGACATTCTGAGATATCCATAATGTTACTATTTTTCGGGGATTTTTTTTAGTAGGTATCGATAGACTATCCAGTTTCCCTACTGTTGCAACCACTGGACTTAATTGCTTACTGTTGTACGTGATCGATGCTGTTGGTCTTGCTATAAAATAGTAACAGTGGTGGTATGAAAAAATAGAATCAAAATACACGAATACTTTCAATAATACTACCTTTTGTTAAATGATTCGACTTTCGTAAAGTACGTGTTTAAGAAATATATCAGTCTAAAAAGATCGTCTCAAGGCCTCCTATTACGAGGTTAGAAACATTTATGTCTAACGTGAGCTGTGCGTAGATAGACAAAACTTTCATTTATAACGGCTTACAGATATTTTCTGGGAACTGGGGTACCGTTTCTGAAGGAAAGAGAAATCGTCTGCCAATAACATCAACGTTTTATGGATAGATATTATTATCTTTTTAACATAATAAACTGGAAGCATGGGCTTGTTCACACTTCGGCTAAACAATTATTTTCAATTTCATTTAATGGAACGAACGGAAGAGATCCAGACAATACTTCGAAAATAACAATTTATTGATATAAAAGGTGAAAAAATTGGAGGGTATTTATTTTGTTCTTTGTAATTTTTATTGTTAGTTCAAACTTCGTTTGTATGAAGCGCGCTCATCAAGGTTTATTCGTCAGCCAATCTCAATTAAAATTGCATCAATGTAAAGAGAATGTCCTGTTTTTACATGAATTTGCAAGTTGTGAAGCATTTTTTCTTAAAATTTTTATTTTTTGGGGGACAACTTTATACTTGACTGAGAGCGTCAATTTTCAAACTATAAAGGTTGTAGTATTTTACATTACAGATGTTTTAGGAAAAAAAATAATGAAAATTGGAGTAGTTTTGACCGGTTTCGAAGCAATAGAACTTTTTAAAGCTACAGGTACTCTTTTTTTTTTAATGTGTGTTAGGTAAGCATTTGACCCCAATCTCACCTGATGTTGAGTGACGATGAGGCCGAAGATGTAGCATGCTTACCTAGAAAGATGCCTATTCACGCTTGCCTTGAAGAGGCCCAGGTTGTATTGCTCAGGGAACAGGTCCGCAGGCAGGGCATTCCACTCCTTAGCCGTGCGCATTATAAAAGAAGAAGCAAACTTCTTCGTGCGAATTGCTGGTAGGTCAACGACATAGGGGTGGAAACCCAGTCTGCGTCTCGTCCCCCGCAGATGAAAGGGAGACGGTGGTATCAGATCGTGTAATTCAGTCGCACACTCTCCGAAATGTATCCTATAAAAAACAGACAGACAGGCTACCTTGCGACGATGCTCAAGACTTTGTAGCTTCGCCACCGCGGTTGGATCACCTATGAGCTTCCTGGCACGCCTGTCGATTGAGTCCAGCGCGGTCAGCTGGTATTGGGCAGACCCGTCCCAGAGATGGCAGCAGTACTCCATATACGATCGGACTTGTGCTTGATAAAGTTGTAGAAGCAGTCCCGGAGTAAAGTACCGTCTGACCTTCGAGAGGACGCCCAGTTTTTTCGCTGCGGTTTTCGCCACTCGGTTATATTATAATAGTCAGTGTAAATACGACTATTTTGTCCGGGGGATGTCAAAAATATTCTAAATGTAATAGGTATCTACTAAACACTAGCCAGTACTCTAGTGATTCCATTCTCTTTGGCTGTGCCCAAACCAGCGCGTAAGGTTACGTGCCTATCTTTTTTTATTGGATTATTGACACCTCAGAAATGAGGCATTTACGGTTTCTCTAAAGTCTAAATGGTATGTAACAGAAACATAATATTATAAAAATAATGGCCCCACATTATACCCTAGCACGCGTTGGCAAAAAAAAAGGCAAACAAGCACGTCAAGGCAAATTGTTAGCGATCTATCCGTATCCATTCCACACAGCCATCGCGTACGTGCTCGAAAAATGTTGCGAAACAAAACGCTCATTCAGCTGTTATTGACGTTCACACACAATTAAGCCACATATAGGTCTAAGGCGCGGCTTATACAGAAGAGACGTGTGGCGGTGGCGGATAGTCAAAATAACACAATATAAACCTTAGGGCTCTTACAGACGAGCGACACTTTGCTGTCGCCGTGGGTCGCAAAGCGTCACGCTTATACACTTTGTCGTTCGCGCGACGCTCCACGACATACGGCGACTGAAAAGTGTCGCTCGTCTGTAAGCGCTCTTATAGTACGTAGCATAGCGTCGTGCTACTTATTATAAGGTTTATATTGGTGTTACTTTGACTATCCGCCACGTCTCTTCTGTATATACCGTGCCTTATAGAATCTTATGGCACAAAAAAAAGTAAAAAAAGATATTTTCACAATGATAGTGTAAGACTGTCATCTATCTAGTCAAAGTAGGCCCTTTACAAACTGAGACAGCAGACTTAGCAGCGACGCACCTGCTTGTGCATTGCAATTGCGACAAAAGTTATCGACGAATAACTATGGAATAACTGGATCGCGCTAATTTAAATTAAAACATCCAAGTTCAATCCTAATCCAATTTCAATTCTAATCATATTGCAATCCAATTACTATTTAACTGTGTAAATTCCGTATAACGCTAAGCTTGACTTAGTTACTATGTGACAGCCTATGTGACAGCCTTTAACATTTGAGCCATGTGTAAAAACGGCTTTAACGGCTGTCATGAGCTGTACCTTCCGCGATTAGCACAATACCAGATGTGTAAAAAACCTAAGCTTCGCACGCTGTCCAATCAAGGTTCAGTTGCGATTTATTTACCGCAATTGCCCTCCTGATCAAATATTACGAAAGTTTTGCGTTGTGGCTCCAGTTTGCATCGATGCTGTATCGCGTTTGCATTGATGCTACTTCACGTCTGAATCGATGCAGAAGCGCTGCAAAAAGTCGCAGTGTGTACGGGCCCTAATCCAATTACTCCAGTGTTGCTTACTCTCAAATTCGATTTCCTTATTTGCCATCAGATTCTGGTACACATATAGACGCTAAGCAGTGAGTCACCAAGTTTTTACACAAATATAATGTAACAATTTCAAATGAAAATTAGCTCGCTCATACTCGAAAATCCTTCCCCGCCACCACTTATTAACAAACAAAATTTTCGTATAGCAGTGGTTAAATTATAATAATAATAATAATTTATGTATTTCAAAAACATGTGTTGCATAGACATTTTTCAACAAACGAAAGAGTAGGTAGGTACTTAAATTTAGTACAATTTATTAGTTTTGTTGAGCATCACAGCCGATACCCAAATTGAGCTATTTTTCATGAAGAAAAATGCTTGTGATTCGAGTTTCAGCCGCTCCTCCCTCCATCCTTTCATGAGCAATAGAATGTTTTTGTCCTTCAACTACAGTATGATTTAGTGATAAAAGGTAAAAATTAAACGAAAAAAAATTAAATTCAAAAAACAAAATACAAAGCAAAAACATAGCAGTAATGTAGAAAATTCGATGCAGCATGCATGAGGTATATAACATCATATTATAATGTAATTTTAAAAGAAAAAAAATGTATTATGTATGTGCGAGAGTCTGTGTGTTAGTGTGAGAGTGAGTGTGTATGAGTGTCTTAAAGATAAAGTGTGTGTGAAAGTATGTTTTGTATAAACTAGTACCTATATACGCTTGTATGGATGTATGTTTTATGCGGCGTCTTTGTGACTTAATTTGTCTGTTTTTACAGGGCATATCGAATTACTGTGATATCGGTACATATTTTATGTTTATAAATGAACTTTGTTACCCATTTGGTGTTTGGGTTTCAAGCAAATAGTCGATACCGTCGCGACCTTGACGACATTGTCGTGCCTTGCAAAACTAGAAATTATCATTATTGATATAACTTTTTACGCAACTGTTACAAAGCCATACTTTTACTCGACTTACGAAGCCACACGCACAACAACAATGAACCCGTGACCCATGGATTTGCGGGTTATTCTTACCATACCCCATTCTTATTATCCCCCGTCTTATTACGACCCGTTCTTACCATACACCGAAAGCGTGCTATTTGAAGTATATTGACGGCGGCTTAGTCTACCTACACTATTCTATGAAGACGTGGTGGTCCAGTGGCCAGTAATCTTGCCTGCCGTGCAGGAGGCGATGGTTCGATCCCTGTTCAGGCCCAACAAGCAAATTAGTCATATAAGATTGAGTTTATTCAGCTTTTACATCATATAAAAGTCATATAAACGCGAATTATACAGCATATATTTTCATTACTCAGCATTACACGCATAAAAATTGCACGCAGTATAGGCAAATAATATTGTTATGAACTAAAAAAGAAACGCTCCAACCGATTTGGACAAAATATGTCTATAGATTCCTATAAACCAGAAGAGTATCTAAAGGTACATGAATATGCCGTCCTAACAATATAGCAGATATAATGTGGTCGTAATTTATAAATATCATGCTCTTTGTACAGGTTTGGCACAGGATTCTGCTTTACGGTCGTCTACGCAGCGCTGCTGACGAAGACCAATAGAATAGCCAGGATCTTCAACGCCAGCAAGCATTCTGCAAAGAGACCTATCCTCATATCGCCTAGCTCACAGCTGGCTATCTGTGCCGCCCTTATTTCTATTCAGGTATGTGCCTTATGTTGAATAGTATAGGTATATCCAATTTCAACTGTGACATAACAATGGAAGGGACTAACACCCGTATTCTTAGTTGTTTTCATGACATTTCCCTACGAATAAGAATGTAAGTAAGTATAGAAATATAAATCAAGCTCAAAAAGTGGCACCAAAAAAAGTACACCGTGTTATAATTTTGTCCTTTAAAAACTACACCTTGACGCCAAAATTCATACAAAATGTCATTTTTCATTAGGTGCCAAAAATTATGTTGCTTTTGTTTAGAGTTATTCTTCTATAGTTATTCTTATTCGTAGACATTTCTTCACTCGAGTTTTGCTCGAGTGGAGGACGTTTTTGACATAATTTGTATGACGAAAATGTCAAAAACCTCCTCGACTCGAGTGTGGAAGCCTCAAAGAAACAACTAAGAATACGAGTGTAAGCTTCCTTGGTTAGCTTAGAAACGAAAGTATTAGGGTAAACAGTTGCATTACTTTAAGGGGTGATGGTACCTATGATACTGAACAACTTTTCCAAAGAAACCTATAGGGAATTCTTAATTTTTTTTTTGGACTTCCCATACTAAATGCAATCAGCTTATCGAACTTTTGTATGAAAACTCGAAAAAAAAATTTTCTAAAAAGGTTTCTTTGGGAAAGTTGTTCAGTATCATGGGTACAATCACCCCTTAAAATAATGCAACTGTTTACCCTAACACCCTGTAGATACCTGCCGAAGAATAACAACAAACAGATAACAGACAAGGAATCCGAGATTTCGGGTGTAGTGTAGACCATGCCGGCTAAGTGTGTGACGACCGACCGACGAACAAATTAGCACTAATACGTAGCTGGTAGCGGCTGAAATGCAAATACCTAATTATATGAAAATCACAGATCTCTCAAAAATTTCACTAAGCTCAAAGAGTGTTGGCGTCTATTAGATAAGTTTTAATAAACATTGTATAAGCTGCTTTTTTCATTGCATACAATTGGGTGTTTGACTGCATACAATATATTTTATTCATCTTCTCTATAACGCTAAACTCTCATTTTCATTGAGTTTTAACCATGAATACTATTTTTAATAACAAAGTAAACTTTAAATAGTATTGATATGTTGATGACTTCACAACTCATTATTTAGTGTTGTATTGTATTAAATCTTCATACAATGCGCACGTTTTGACGTCCGATAAAGAGTAGCTGATTTGACTAGTTCAAGTAGTCTAATCCACTACCATATTTTAACAAATCTCCTCTTGTTCCCAGGTGCTAATAGTAGTAGTATGGATGATCGTAGCTCCTGCTCGGGCCATGTTTCACTACCCCACCAGGGAAGATAACATGCTGGTCTGCGACTCCTATGTGGACGCTTCATACATGATAGCGTTCTTCTACCCGATCGTCTTGATACTGGTGTGCACGGTGTATGCTGTCCTCACCAGAAAAATCCCTGAAGACTTCAATGAGAGCAAGCATATTGGTGAGTGGAGAATTCTCTTAGAAGTTTTTGAGAGACTACGTGCTGATCTGCTTCAATAATTTAGAGAGTTTATTATTCTTTCACTCGCGTATCGTCAAACAGCCTATCCAGTGCTGGAAAGCCGTAGATGTTGAACAGGACTGCAAGTGAATCTGCGAGCCTAGTATTTCGGAGGAATCTTATACCTTGGATTGGGTGGATTGGCTGATTTAGCCGGCAACAAAGCAGTATGATACGACTGCTTTTTTAATTTTTTTATCGAAATCCGAACCCTATTATAATTACCTGAAATCCTTTTTCTTAATGCACCATCTCCTACTGGAGGTAGACTATCATTAGTCCTATCCCGACCCGATACTGCAGTCTTGGACATGGTGGTGGGTGATTTTTATGCCAAACCATCCAGGTTCCTAAGCCAGGAAATCCGACTTCTACCAGCAATTCGTCATATTTTCCCATGTACATTTATGTAGAAAACACTGAATATTATTTCTGGACCGGTTTGTAGCAAATCTTCTATCGATAGATACAAAAACAAGTACAATGCTATTATATAGGTACACTCCAATCTAAACAGTTATATTTCCGTGTCGTACAAAATAATATTTGTTCTTCTGATCGCATACAAGAGTTTGTTCTTCCGCGGCATTGTTTGTTTAGTTTTGTTTCTTGACCCTTGGATTATCCTTTTGGGTCGTGATGTTATAAGCTTAGAAGTTATAATATATCCGGCGAGATCGTATTTGTTTGCAAACCGTAAAGGATTTGGTGGAACACTTTTGTATTATTACGTAGGTCTCCGTTTAGATCCAAACCCATCATTTCACAAGGTGACTAAAAGAGGAAAATTTCTTTTTAATGGTTTGTAGACAGTACCTATTCACTTTTGTATTCACTAGTTAACAAATTATTTCCATTTCAAATCCAAACGTAATCAACGGAATCCCCCAAAAATTATGTTTCAAGTATCTCGTACTCAAACATACTAATATTAAATATCCTTAGAGATGACCTCAGCTGATGAGATTATGCTCTCCATTAATGAAAATTAAATGTGTCTCTCTATAAATGAAATTGCAAATATAGTGATGAAATACAGAGTGGTCGTTTCTCGTCAAAAACACTGCATGGAATCTTACATTGGACATAATTGTCATTCGTAAACATAAATAATAATAAGGCGTTCTACACCAGCCAACTGTGGTACGGGTACACGAAGAGAGCGTACAGTTCTCTTCGTGTACAGTACAATAACGCGTTCCGGGCCATACTCAACCTGCCCTGGCGATGTAGTGCGTCTGGCATGTTTGCTGAGAGCAGGGTTGACGACTTCTTTGCCGTTATGAGGAGACATAAGACCTCGTTTCATACGAGACTCACGAATAGTACTAATCTGATTGTAAAGGAAGTGTTTGGCACCATTTACTCGGTATCGAAGCACTATATGACGATGACTCTATAAAAGGTTCTGCTCAGTGGTAAATGTAATGTAATGTAATGATGTAATATAATGACATAGCTCCTATGTAGTTGTTTGACATAATAATAATCCTAATTTTAATTTTTAATTTTTAATCTTACTTTAATTATACTTGTATATTTAAAGTGTACTATGGGTGTTTTTACCTGAAATAAAAATGATTTATTTTTTTTATTTATTTAATAAGCCAAAAAAAATATAGGTACGATAATTGTATAGGAAAAATTTTACCTTAAAGTTCAGTGCTCTAAATACCTACATAATGCTCACGTACACATAAAGCCTAAAACCAAGGTCATACCCATGGTATTATCGGTACCTTCGAGTGAATGTTACCACCTCAAGTCGTAAACCATTGATCATAAAATCGAATGCTTTATTACAAACGCCAAAAGAGTTATTGATAATAAAACAACTGCAAATAATATGTTTGTACATAAATGTTATGACTTTATGAGGGTTTCAACGTGTTATTTTAGAATAAGGATACGAAAACATCGTTATTGACGATATTTTGATTCAGTTATGTGTAATAACAGTAGTAAGAATATCATAAATATTATTTTATTTATTATTCTTACGAAATTCTACTTGGGCCAGATAGTTTATTTTGAGAACAGACAGGAAAAAGAAGTCGAAAGACGGATCCGAAATGCCTGGAAGAGTTGGTCCATGAAGGAGCTTATGAAGGGTGACTTTCTTTTAACACTCAAGCGAAAACTCTTCGACATGAGCATCTTGCCCATCCTAACTTACGGTGCTCAGACTTGGTTTTTGACCGAACATCAGAAATCCAATCTCTAGATTTGCCAACGAGCCATGGAGCAGGAGTAAAATTAACCGATCGGGTACGAAACACAGATCTACGCTCCAGAACTGGTATAGCTGACGTAGGCTTTAAAACAGATCGGCTGAAGTGGAACTGGGCGGGAAATACCTGCCGCATGCATCCAGAGAGGTGGACCAAGATGGCCACAGAATAGGTTCCACAAGACGCTTGCCGACGTGGTGGAAGGCCCAGGAGAAGATGTAGCGATGACTTGAATACCTTCCTGAAGGATTGGCCATAGATTAGATTGCATTGGAGGAGAAGAGGGGAGGCCTTTGTCCAGCAGTAGGATACAAGACAAGCTAAATAAAAAAACAAAATGTCAAGAAGTGATAGGTGGTTAGCTTTTGGCTTCAAAACACACTAAGAAACCTTATCCTTATACCTTGGTGAATGAGCGAGAGTTGCGTAATCAATTCTAAGCTAGAACCACACAGTTACCTTATAACAACATTTTGATTTAATTTATATACATCATCCATCATTATGATCAGCCTGTTTACCTACGTCCTACAGAAATGTGACACAAGTCCTTTCAAACCTCAAAGCAATCTCAGTGAAAATATTCAAGGGATAATGTGTTTATCCTTCAACAAAATGATGTTCCCATGTGGACTGTCCCCAGGCTAAAGAGAGTGGGCGTTCATTGAGAACCACCTACGCTCTGTGTACTCATGTGATATCCTTTAACTACATTACGAATCAGGGTTGCTATATACATAAGCGGGCTGGTATTAATCGGCACAGCCGGGCGGTAACATCGACTATATTGTGTAGATGAATGTTCGGGAAAAAAGCCGCTCGTCTTTGCCGCACGAATACTCGTACAGTGGCCGGGCAAATCCGGGCGGTAAAATCAAATGTATGCAGATGAATGTTCGAATGATGCGTCTACTCGAAAGAACTACCTGATAGGCATGTCCGCGAATGTGTTAAGTAATGCAACTATTTTAACACTTGTATGCGCTTACTTTACCTATATATTGGAAACTGTTACTTAACTATGAATATTAATAACAATTTGGTTTGGTTTGGTTACTCACAGACAGACACACCGACTCTACCGGGTATAAAATCATTATCTATCAATCTACTGGTCTCACTACAAGGATACCCCAAAGAATACGCAAGCTACATAGCAGCTACACAGTAGCTGCATAAAGGAAATTTCCTTTATGCGGCTACTATACAGCTCCTATATAGCTTGCGTGTTCCTTGGGACTGACCTACCCGTCTACCACCAATGTGAAATGTCATATTGATAGACTTCTTACACAAATACGCACCAGAATTTCTTCTTCAGCGTAAGCAGGTTTCCTCACGATGTTTTCCTTCGTCGTTAATCTTGAGTGCGTAGTAATTCAAATCGTATTATCTTTACCTTCAATGGTAAAATCGATTTGGCGTTGACTTGACTGTAGTACCTACGTATACAGGGTGTTCCGTAAACCGACGTCAACCAACGCTGGGTTGATAGGTTATTCATGTCTAAATAGAATATCAGTAATTTAGTAAAACTGTCTTATTTTTTAGGGTTCCGTACCCAAAGGGTGAAAACGGGACCCTATTACTAAGCCTACGTTGTCCGTCCGTCCGTCCGTCCGTCCGTCCGTCCGTCCGTCCGTCCGTATGTCCGTCCGTCCGTCCGTCTGTCCTACCTATTTAGGGCTGTAACTTTTGAATCGTAATAGCTAGATAGTTGAAATTTTCTCAGATTATGCGTTATTGCGGCGGATTTGTTAACAAATAATAAAAATTGCAGAAAGTTAAAAATTAAGGGGGGTTTTCAACAAGAAACTAGTTTGTATCAACGTTTTTTCTTCACGCTCTATAGTAAAAACGGTAATACATACAAGCGTCAAACTTAGTGTGATTATAGAGCAAACTCTACAAAATAACAGCAAATACTAAAAACCGGCCAAGTGTGAGTTGGTCTCGCGCTAAAGGACCCGGACAAAAAAGTTTTTTTTCTAAGTGTTGTGTTCTGTGGTGGTGTGGTACGGAACCCTCGGTGCGCGAATAGCCCGACTCGCACTTGACCGGTTTTTTGAGATATAGTCAGTTTTAACACAGTTACTGTTTAGAACATTTGTAGCCGTGGCACTTAAAATAGTGCCTAAGGTAAAGATTTTTACGAATTTCATAAAACTGTCAATATCTCGTGTAATGCAGGGTGTAAAATTTAATGCGTTACATACTTAAAGGGATGGACCATCAAACTGGACAACTTTGACTATGAGACCAACACTGAAAGCACAAAAAAAAGCCTGTCTGCTAAAGGTTCAAGTAGATGTTGTCATTTTCTGTGGAACATTTTCGCCGGTCTGTCCGGTGGTGGTCTAATTCGCACTAAGAGCCTTTTGAATCTTTTATAATAAGCACAGCCAAGGAGTCGAATGCCCTGCCTGCGTCAGTATTTCCGAACGCTTACAACTCGAATTCCTTTAAGATACGAGTGAATAGGCTTCTTCTGGGTAAGCTCGCTACATCTTCGACGCCATCTTTGTCCTGAGGACTGGATTGAGGTCAAGAGCAAACCCATCTGTAATAAATAAATTAGGAAAAATCCTTTAAGTATTTTACGGATAAGAGACATTTACTAAAATAAAATTTTGACAGATTGATTTACTTTTTTATTTTTACTTATTTATTTTTTTATGTTACCAACCTAACCTATAAACATCCGCTGGATCGACGTCGGTTTATGGGACACCCTGTATACGCTGTATGTTTTACCATCCTCTTAAACCAAACCGTCCTATTTTACTCCCGTCAATTTGCACTAAGCCGAGTACAAGAGCAGAACCAACAGAAGCGACAGCGGCACATTAAGTGGCAGTCGTCATTTGATTGAACCACTAACACAATACCTTCGTTGACAAAGCTCCAAATTGCATTGTCTACCAACAAAGGGCACGGAACAATACTATCTACTGTCATGCGTTACAAAACATAGGTGGAATTAGGTTTTGATTTAGGTGATAGGTGTTAGTGCTGTAATGAGACGTAGCGTCTGGGCGGCTGGAAGGTTTTGTATTGGAATTTGGAAATCACCGGAGTATGCAAACTAGGTTAATCTATCTGTGGATAGGTGACTGTTTTAGTATTATTTTATATCAAGTACGGGAGGTTCCGCCCCTGTTTTTCCACCATTTTTTTTTTTTTTTTTTTTTTATAAATAAATAAATAAATAAATATCTTGGACAATGTCACACAAATTATCTAGTCACATTTAAAGTACCAGAATCTAGCCTGGACTTGTATTATGATGACTAGACAACGATATAGATTACATATATAAATACAAACATCCATGACTCGGGTACAAATATTCATATTCATCATACAAATATTTGTCCCTTACGGGATTCGAACCCGCGACCCTCGGCACAGCAGGCAGGTTCACTACCGACTGTGCTACCGGGCTGTCAACCATTGACCACACACTCAATCAAATCATCGAAAAAATTCAAGAATTCCAGAAACCTCTGTATTTAGCCTTTGTATACTACTCAAAGGCATTTGACAGTATCAAACCTTCAGCAATATTTTTTATTTTATTTATTTATTTATCACAAAAAAAAATACAATAATATAATACCTTTTACTTGGAACCGAGCATGCGTTTAGACTTATCTAGGTGTTATCTGGAGGTAGCCCTAGGAGTAGGACTATTCCGTTTTGTTGACTATCGTAATCAATTTTGACGGTCATTAACCAGTGCTGTATTCAGGTTTTTGCCTCCTTTCCCGCTTTTCAGCCAAGGAAGCAAACCACGCCCTATCGTGCTCAGCTCTTCCCTCCGCTAAAGGAGGCATGATCGGATTGCAAACCCAACTGGCACAGCAAACTCGAATTTTACTTGCCGTACATGCGGCCGTACCTGTCGCTCTCGTATCGGGCTTTTTAGTCACGAGCGTAAGTGCCGCCAAGACGCTGCTTAAATCATGTTTTATAGATGGAAAGGCCAATGATGATTCAGGTTTTTGCTCTACATAGTCAAAACGTTGAACCAACATACATTGACCTGATTAAAAACATCTATCTAAGTAGCACATCAGACTTCAGCGTTCCGGCGAATCCTTCAAGATTGAGAAGGGAGTAAAACAAGGAGATCCTCTCTCTCCCAAACTGTTTACCAGCACCTTGGAAGAAGTATTTAAACAGTTGGTGGCCTCATGAGAAACAAAAGGTATCAGTGTTAGCGGTAAAAATAAACCTTCGTTTATATTTTTGTCACTAAACTAGACACCACATTAATATTTTCATCAAAAATTCATCTCAAGAAAATTATTTCTCTAAACTAATCAACTTCTCAAGATAAGAAATCATGAACTCCGTAGGCAAGACAATAAAAACAAAATTAAGTCACGCAAGAAAACTTGTACCAGACTGAGCCTACTTAATTTTCGCAAGATAATTTTTGCTACGCCAGTCTCAACCTTATTACAACGTAACAATTTAGAAATTTCTATCTATCCTCTTTTACCTTGACCAGATGACATAAGTTTGCTTTTCCTTATTTGTTTTGGGGAGCTAACGCCGTCAAATTAATTGCGTATATATCCGTACCGAATCTTACCTTTAATTTGATTTTGGCACCTTCCTACATCTAATAATGTAGGTACTCGGATTTAGTGATTGTAGTGGGGTGTGGTACGTTCACTGGTTCACTGAACTTCAAGCTTTTATCACAGATTCGTCATCTCAGCCGATGAACGTCCACTCTGCTGGACATAGACCTTCCCAAGGATCGCCACAATAGTAGTGCCAATTAATTAAAAGAAATTTTCCGTAGGACTGAGTAGTTTTATATCGACATGTGGTATCGTTGCATTCAGTAGAGTTTCCTGAGTAGGAAAATAACGGTGTCGCTTTCTCAATTGGGTGTCGAGTAGGGAGTTATGACGTCATAAATTTGTTGTATGCGTGGATTTTTTTTTTCTGAAGCTCGTCGTGTTGGGTATCAAATGAATGAATGAATGAATGAAATATACTTTTATTTACACCAGATAAAAAATAGAGACACAGCATAGAAAAAGAAAAAAAACTATAATGGTACAAATAAGGCGGTCTTATCGCTAAAAAGCTATTTATTCCAGACAACCTTAGGGTAGAGGAAATTTAAACAAAGGAAAACGGGTCGGTGCTATAACAATAAATAGTAAATATCAAAAGGAGAAACCTAAAACAAATACATTTCATAATAATACAAACATACTCTTAAATTATATAAATACATATAAGTAAATGGTACAATATAAAAAGAAGATAAATGATAGTTACACAAACACCATGACTGACTGAAAGAGGAAAGGAAACAACAAGTTTTTTAAATCACAGTTCCAAGAAAAAGGCTTTTACTTTCGACTTAAAAACATCCAGAGAAGGAGCACGTCTGATCGACTCGGGCAACGAGTTCCAGAGTCTGACTGATTGCACAGTAAAGGAGTGGGTGGAGAAATCTGTGGAATGGACGAGGATATTGAGAGAATGGTTTTGAGAGGAACGTAGGGGACGGCCGGTGGTAAGGGAGCTGAAGATGAAGCATTCTTTGAGGTAGTGGGGAGTCAGCGGATTGAGAAGAGAAGAAGAAGAAGCGGATTAAACAGGATGGAGTAGAGAAGGGATAGGATGTGAGTGTCTCTTCGACGACCGATAGGGAGCCACTTGAGTCGTACCAACGTTGAAACGTACCAAGTTTGGACTCCTTCAGGTAGGAAATGGCTAGGTAAATTTTTGTAAAACATACGCCAAATGACTCATAATATCCTCATATCCAAGGTCAAAAAAGCAATTTTAATATTTTTTTGTCTTTTTTTTTTCATTTTGATTTTATCACTATGAAAAAATGCAAAATAATTAGTAAATATTAATATTTTTAAAATTACTTTTTTATATTAAATGGGTATATTTTGAGAATCGTTTTTTCAAAATATTACTACACCTATAGTACTGCGCCCCGGTGTGGTATCGCAGTGCGCATGTTAATAATAATAAGGTGGACGTCCAACTAAACCGAGCCATGCGTACAATCACGGGCACCCTACAGCCGACCCCACATCGTGGCTTCCAGTGCTGGCGCATATAGCTCCGCCGCATCTCAGACGGACAAGGGCGGCCTCTGGCGAATGGGCAAAGGTGCGGAACAACTTACAGCCGTATCCGATGCCTATCAGGAAGACCCTGGACGACGTTCCGAACTCCTAACTACCATCCCCCAAACCCATCTGGTCAGACGAAGAAGCCAAGTCACCTTCCGACGTCAGTTCTCGGTGGCACTCCGCGTGGCAATCAGAAACGCAGGCAGGCACTGATCTGGTTTCTGATCCCACAAAGCGGCCACCTGGTTTTGAATTGGACCAAAAATCTTGGGCCAGTCTAAACAGAATCAGAACGAGAGTCGCTCGGTGTAACTACTATCTTCACAAGTGGGGTACAAAAGACTCACCCGAGTGCGACTGCAGTGCTCCGGAACAGACTGTCGAGCAGATTGTAAACGCTCTGGCAGAAGATTCGACGGTGGAATCCAAGAGTTGAACGAGCTAACCCCGAGAGCCAAACTGTGGCTCAAAACCATAGAAATAAAGTAAAATCCGCAGGAATGAATAATAATAATAATTCCTTATTATAATATATCAACCCATAGAGCAACACAGCTTCCATTAACAAGGGTTGCGGGAGCCATGGTGCTCTAAAGATCAACCCTATTCCTTCTTAGTATCTTTGAAGCCTTTTGAATTCATCTTATAATGGCATAAAGGTACCCCTTTAGAAAGCAAAGTTAACCCTTCACTGCATAATAGGTTAGTTCTTGTCATTACTCGTCAGAATATTGAATACAAATATATCGGTTCGGATATATGCGGTATGAGTGTAGTGTGTTGTACTGACATCAAACACACTTCTCTTGACCTATTCTGTGCTTTTGTTTACATTATCATTATTACAATTCGTATTGGTTACAACGACACACAACTGTCAACGAATAAATTGTACTAAATCTAAACTATTATAAAACTGTAACAGAAGTGTGTCTGTACATTGAAGATATTTACAAAAAAAAATTACGTCATGGTTTTTACCTGTCCCTGATTCCAAATCACCAATTTTTGGATTTTTTGTCTGTCTGTTTCTTTGTTTGTTTGTTTATTTGTTTGTTTGTTTGTTTGTTTGTTTGGGTGTTTGTTTGTTCGAGTATCACGTAAAAACTACTGAACCGATTTTGATGAAACTTTTTTTGTTTGATAGCTTATCATCTCACTTAAAATCTGGTATATAATTTATGTGGACGAAGTCGCGGGTAAAAGCTCGTAAATTAATAAAATTGAAATTTTTATTGCATGAATAACATACAATCCGGGCAAATTAACTTGGCACCTGGCTCGCACGTGGCTCGGAATTCGACACCCATCCTGCTACCCCCCGCGGGATCCCGCCGTCGCTGTGCGAGGCCAGTAGCATAGCATCTCAGTTACCGTTGGACGTGTCCCTGCACTTAAGAATTTCCAGAGTTTTTTATTCCGGGCCAAGGTGTATAGTTAATTCGCCCGAGTTGTAGTAAAAGCACAGATAGTAGGTGCAGCGTTAACTTCAGCGCTGTGATTCTGCCGGAACCTGACGAAAAATTAAGGCTTAAAAAAACCTTTTGGAGCCTTAAAGGGTTGCTTCAGAGTTCAGACCATCAACCTGAACAAGTTTCTCTATAGGACCAATATCTAAATTGCGAAAAAAATCAGCTGTCCCATATATTTCGGTCGAGTTACGTTTGCAGTTTTGTATGGAATACCTGACTTTTTTTTTTTCGTGATTTCAATGTTTGCTCCATAGTGAAAGTTGTTCAGTTTGAGGGTCTGAAGCAACCCTTTAAGGCTCCAACAGTATCAAACGTTAGTATCAGAACTATAAGCTTTGACTTATAACTCCAACATGCGAGATCTGGCTCACACCACTGCATGTCTAGTCACCATCATGGTTTACCACACTGACGCATCTCTCCCCCGCAGGGTTCACGATGTACACGACGTGCGTGATCTGGCTCGCGTTCGTGCCGCTGTACTTCGGCACCGCGTCGCACGTCCCGCTGCGCGTCACCAGCATGGCCGTCACCATCTCGCTCAGCGCCAGCGTCACGCTCGTCTGCCTCTTCTCTCCTAAGGTAAGCTGTTTCTGCAAGAAAGTGACCAGTCTCGTATCGGTATTCGTACGTTCCGGTCGCGTCTTTTGTTGTTCGTTATTGTAATTACCTACTTTGTGCGTTATCTAGTGCTGTGAATAGCAAACCGGTTGACCGGTGAGGCGAAGCCCATGGCGGGCTTCGGCCGATCCCAGTCCCTAATGGATGTAGGTCGCAATGAACAAGATAATACTTCTAGCAGGGAAAATATACAGGTCGTGGAAGGATCCGAGAGCGAAAACAGGTGCGAGGAGCGAACATTAAAGGTTGAGGAAGAGGTAATGGAAAGTAGTATGACAGAGAACAATTTCAAACAAGGAAATAAACGAATTTTTGTGGAAAGCTCAGACGAGGATCAAGGATGGACAAAAGTAGAAGGGAAAAAAATACGTCGTGTGAATAGCAACGGTATACAAGTCCAAAGTAAAGAGTGTGATTTGTTTATTACTTCAAAAGAGATTCTTCCCAAACAATTTGCATTAGCCCGCCTATTCTTGAATAATATGATTACCGATGTTATTCAGGTAAAGTATTTAAGTCCCTTTAAAGCCCGGGTGAGGTTTAGTGATGAATATAGCGGTGAGAAACTATTTAACTGCGAAAACCTTAAAGCCAAAGGCTGGACCATCCATAAATCCATGGAGCTTTCATCCTGCTATGGTACCATTAGAAATGTTGACATGGAGTTATCAGACCAGGAGATTTTCCAGTATATTGTGTGCCCCGCACCGGCGGTCATAATTTCGGCTAAACGACTTAAACGGCGTAATAGACAGGAAGGGGGATGGCAGCTTAGTGAAACAGTCAGCTTACAATTTAGGGGAAACGTACTGCCCCCCTACGTTTTCGTAGATAATGTAAGAGTGAAAGTAGATTCATATGTGTTTCCTGTTTCGCAATGTTCACGATGCTGGAAGATGGGACACACACAAAGGGCATGCCCTTCTAAGAAAATTGTATGTCCGAAATGTACGGAGGACCACCCAAACTGCGATGTTGTAGAATTCACATGCGTAAATTGTTTGGGCAACCACATGGCTTTGAATCGAATATGTCCCGTTTACCTTAAAGAAAAAAGGTTAAGAGAAATTATGGCGGAGTTTAATTGCACGTATAGAAGGGCCTTAACCATTTATGTTCCACCAGTACCCTCCTATGTCCCACCAGAGCCTACTTATATGCGGCCGGAAGAATTAAATGGGTATGAAAACCAGGAGGAGACGCCAAATAACATACATCAAAGACGTGTGTCGACTTATGTTGAGGCGGTTAAGAATACGTCCACGTCCACTCCGCGAGGGAAGCAGGGTACGAGTGCATCGAGTGATACGCGGCGGCGGCGAGAGCGCAGCAACCAGCGACGACGTAATCAGTCCCGTGATCAATGGGACCCACCTGAGGATAGCGGGGGGGATAGTGAGTTGAATGAAGCTAATGATCCTAGACCCGAAGCGAATATTACGTTCGCGGATTTATTAGCTCGACTTAAAGAGGTAATATTTCTTAAAAATATTAGTATAGCCAGTAAAGTGCGAAGTGTAATTCAGGTATGTGTTGAGTGGTGTATCCTTATTATGGTTGACTGTGTATCTGACTGGCCGGCTGTAAAGAAAATATTTGACCTTATCAATGGCTAACAGTGTTGGAAATCTGATGTTAAATATTATCCAGTGGAATAGTCAAAGTTTAAAACCGAAATTACTTCCATTTGAAGAGGTTTTAAGACAGGAGAATATTCACATTTGTATCGTAACTGAGACGTGGTTGGATCCAGAGAGCCTACTTAAAGTGAGTAATTATAACATATATCGTAATGACCGTGACGATGGCTATGGTGGTATTGCTATCCTAGTACATAAGTCGATTAGAGCCAATATTCTGCGTTGTCGATTGAATAACACAGAAATACAAATACTAGGTGTTCAATTACTCAATTGCGAACCTTTACAGAATATATTGGCAGTTTATTGCACGTCTTCTGCTACTACCTGTCAGAGAGACTGGGACGAACTACTAGCATTACGGCAAAGTAAGACTTTGATTCTAGGCGATTTTAACGCACACCACTTTAGTTGGTCGTACAAGACGGGCACCAGAGGCTCTTACCTCTTCAATGCACTTATGGATCACAGCTTTGTGTCACTTAATGACGGCAGTACTACGCGGATAAGATTAGTCGACAATTATTTACAACAATCCTCTCCAGACGTATCCTTAATCTCTTCAGATATCGCTATACATTTTGTATGGAAGGTTTTAAATGAGTCCCTGGGTAGCGATCATCTCATGATTAAAATTAGTACCATGTGTAATTCTTACATAAAACCTTTAAAAAAAAGAAACTACAGGAAAGCGGATTGGAGTTCATATTCTAGATACCTAGAAGATAAATTTAATGAGTTTATTTTACCGTTAGAGTTACAAGACGCATATAATTTATTCGTTTCTTTAATTAAGGAATCTGCTGATATTTACATCCCGTTCTTATTGTTTAACCAAAACCCCAATAAAAAATTCTCCCCTAAAACATTTTGGAATGCAACCTTGTCAAAAGCAGTGGCAGAGCGTAGACTGGCCCTTACAGCATTCAGACGAAACCCTATTCCGCAAAACTATGCCGCTCTTAAAGATAAAATAAGGATCGCACAAAAACTGATTCGTAAAGCAAAATCGGATGATTGGCATAGTTTCTGTTCGTCGGTTAACGAATCCACTACCGCGAGTCAAATGTGGCAAAGAATGAGGTGGGTTAAGGGCTATAGAGCGCCTAGACAACATGTCAGTTTAGAAAATGCTCAATCTCTTCTTTGTTCTTTGACCCCCGATTATGCTTCACCCGCCTGCCCTAACTTAACGTGTGTTAATTCGGAAATTGAAAATTAAATCTCAATTCAGGAGCTAGATAAGTGTATTAAATGTAAAGATACATCTCCTGGATGTGATGAAATATCATACTCAATGATTAAACATTTACCTTCCAATGGAAAAAGAATTTTACTGTCGTTATTTAACAGCTTCTTATCTCACGGCTTTGTCCCTTCACAATGGCGAAATATCGCTTTGGTTCCCATCCCGAAAGCGGGACGAGACCCTAGCTTAGTCTCTTCGTTACGACCTATCTCACTAATTTCGTGTCTATGCAAGATATTTCATAATATTATCAATGTACGACTTGAATGGTTTTTAGAAAAGCAAAATCTATTTTCTCCAAATACAACTGGCTTCAGAAAAAACAAATCTTGCCTTGACAACTTAAGTTCCTTAGTTTCAACTATTCAAACAGGCTTTGCACAGGGAAACGCTACCATCAGTTGCTTCCTAGATATCGACAATGCCTACAACAAAGTAAACAATGTGGTTTTGGTTTCTACACTGGATCAACTACGAGTAGGTCCAAAAATTTGCCGCTATTTGTGGAACTTTTTACAAAAAAGACTTCTGAAAATACAGGTGGATGGAATTTCGGTTTCTAGATCAACTGGTCTCGGGCTAGCACAGGGTGATCCATTGTCCCCTCTACTGTTCAATGTAATTACTATCCAGATTTGCAAACAACTAGAGGAAGAGAACGGTATTTACATATCCCAATATGCTGACGATTTTGTCATATTTTGCAGTTGTGATAACATCAGGGACGGGGAAGAGAGAATTCAGATAGCACTAGATAAATTTAATGTCTTACTTTTCGATATGGGTCTTGAAATTTCAACAGGAAAAAGCAAAATATGCATTTTTAAGAGAGGATATAGAAGAGATAATATATCTATAAGCGTGAACGGTACCTCTCTGGCGATAGTTGACCATGTTAAGTACTTGGGGTTGTGGCTTGATCGTAATCTGAGATGGGGTAAGCATATCAAGGAAACCAGAGAGAGAGTCGTTAAATATGTGAATATTTTTAAAGTGCTCATGGGTCCAGGTTGGGGCCTTCATACTACTCACTTAAGACGGCTTTACATTGCATTGATTCGCAGCAGAATTGATTATGGTAGCTTCTTGTATGACGTCAGTTGTAAATCAAACCTTGCTATACTAGATAGGATACAAAACCTCTGCATGAGACTGATAGGAGGCTTTATCAAAAGTACGCCCATTCATGTAATGGAGTCGGAACTGTACCTTCAACCATTGTTTGTCCGTAGATTGCATTTGGCGGGTAAATACTGGCTCAAATCGAAGTCACTAGAAAGTAATATAGTAGTCGGTTTGGTCCGGCTCTCTGACGCGTGTAACAGTTTATACTGGAGGCGCAAAAAGAAACCTCTCTTGGTATCTACCCACGAATCTCTGCGATCCTTGTCTATGTACAGCAGTAGACAAATAGACATGTTTTCCCTGGATACATGGATTACTAATATCAATATCTCTAACAGCATTAAACTTAATATAGAGGGTGTAAATAAGGCTAAACATTCATACAACTCACAGTACTTGAAATTACAATGCGAAAGATTAATAACGGAACAATATTCTCAATATTATAAGATTTACACTGATGCATCTATTGAGGGAAATCATGTCGGCGCTGCTTTCCTTGATGGTCAGACTAAGAACTATGTAAAACTAAAAATCAACAGTAAAATGTCGTCAATGCATGCAGAAATGATAGCTATTCTAGAAGCATTATCCTATGTTCAATCGGTATACTCTGAAAAGGTTGTAATATTCACAGATTCCAAATGTTCACTATTTCATCTTATTAAATGTACCAGAATATTTAGAGGTTTCCCAGTAGCATACAACATAATTCAAACTCTCCGTCGGCTAGTGTCAGCAAATAGAGAAGTAGTTTTACAATGGGTGCCTGCCCACATTGGAGTGGCTGGGAATGAGACGGTAGACCGGCTTGCTAAAGAAGCGTCCTCAGATGGAATACCGTTCAATTGTTTACCGTGGTTTACTGAAGTCTTTTTTAAAGTGAAAGAGGAGTGCTATAAGCGATGGTCGGAATATTTTGACGAAAGATCGTTATCTAAAGGCATCTGGTACAAGACAATTCAGCCCTCTCTCCCTCTTGCTCCCTGGTTTACTCCCAGCACTATGTGTAGACGTGATCTCGTCCTGGCTATGAGACTACGTTCCGGACACGTCCCTTTGAACGTCTTTGCATTTTTGATGAAGAAAGTTGATACCCCTAATTGTGACGCGTGCGGTTCACTCGAAGATGTCTACCACATCATAATGGAATGTGAACGGAATGAGGCTGCTAGGCAGGACTGGATTATCGCCAAAAGTATTGTGTTAACAGAGGTCGGCATTTGTAACAGTGTTTTGGCCTTCCCTCTGTCAGATAATGCCAAATATATTTTTAATATTGTAAAGGTGGGTCTTCGGAGACGCGGGGAGTTGCCTCTTTGACAACACCGCTGCGCCACCGAGGAAATACCTGAACATACGTAGTATTTATGTTTATACCTATGTAGCCTGAACCATGAAATTAGAGTCCCGCTCCGATGAGGGTGATATATTCCATACGGAAAAAACCCTCCATAATAAATAAATAAAAAAAAAAAAAAAAAGAAAGTGACCGAAATCATAATAGATCACATCATTTTGACTTAAACCCTATGTATCCAGCTGGTGCAAGTTATCTGTCGTCGGTCCAGTGGACCGGTATCTCACTATACATCTGCTAGTTTGTGGTGTCATCTCCAGAATATTTACTCTCCTGCAATTATCAATTCGCAAATTATGATACCATTTCCATTCAGGTTGATCTTAAGAAGTCGCTGTCAAAATATTCCTATCAAAACGAATCTATAGTTTTTACATAAATACTCACGCTACTATCCCACAGGGGTAGGCAGAGACTACGGCTCGCTACATACTACGATTTTGACATACTTCTCACGCCTTATCCACTTTCATACATCTCTTCATGCACTTCCGTCGGTTGAGGATACTACGCACTTGTTCTTTTCGGTGAAGACCATTTATTTGGTCGTGGTAACTTCTCCTCGGACGCCCTCTCTCGACTGTTCCACTCACATTGGATCAATAAATCCCCTAAAAAATCAGCTGTTCCATACTAAACTGCAGTGCCTACTCGACTCAAATGTATGCAACAGCTGATGTTTTAGTTGCTCCGATCGGTTTGCTCCCATAGTAAAAGTTGTTCAGTTTGATGGGTAGACTCTTAGTTTAAAAGGATGCTAATGATATCAATTTCACCCTATAGTTTGTATGTGTCTAAAGATTAATCAAGTATTCTTTGCAGCTGTATATAATCCTGATCCGGCCCGAGAGGAACGTGCGCCAGAGCATCATGCCTGTCCGTTACAGCAGAAAGCCTCCGCCGCCGACTGTTGTTGCCCCGCATGCCCCGACCAAAAGTAAGCAATATATTAGATTCATCTAAACTATTATAAAACTGTAACAGAAATGTGTCTGTACATTGAAGATATTTAGAAGAAAAGATTTCGATTTGGTTTTTAGATGTCCCTTACTCCATTACAATTTTTTTTTTTAGATTTGTTGTCTGTCTGTTTGTTTGTTTGTTCGAGCATTACGCAAAAACGACTCAACCGATTTTGATGAAACTTTTTTGAATGCTTATTTATGATTTGACGTAAATTTTTTTTTTTTTATTCTGGTAATCAACATCATAACAAATAACATAGAATAATTAAAATTAGGGAGTGAAGCCAAGTAACGCTGTGTGGACCATGCCTTATAAAATTTTATACAGGGTGTAACTAAACACCCTAGTAATACTTAAGGGGGTTCTTCAGACCATGAAACTGAACAACTTTCACTATGGAGCCAACTTGGAAATCGCCAAAAAAAAAATCGGCTATCTCATACATTTTAGTCGAGTCGGTACTGCAGTTTTGTATGGGACAGTTGATTTTTTCTTCGCGATTTCGAAGTTGGCTCCATAGTGAAAGTTGTTCAGTTTCGTAGTCTGAAGCACCCCTTTGAGTATTACTAGGGAAAAATAGGTAGATGACACGATTGTATCAAGACCTCCGCCTCTAAATACCTAGTAGACAAAGTTGTATTACGTGATGAAATACAACCTGCTTACCAAATAATTTCTACTCTACACGTGTTTCGCTCCACCAAGGAGCATCCTCAGGAGTTAGACTGACGAACGTTCGATACAGAGTTGTTACCCCGCCGAACGGTCGCCGTCGGTCTAACTCTGTATCGAACGTTCGTCGGTCTAACTCCTGAGGATGCTCCTTGGTGGAGCGAAACACGTGTAGAGTAGAAATTATTTGGTAAGCAGGTTGTATTTCATCACGTAATACAACTTTGTCTACTAGGTATTTAGAGGCGGAGGTCTTGATACAATCGTGTCATCTACCTATTAGTCATGGATTTCCGCAAAGTAACGCCTGATTCAATTAATTATTACTAGGGAGTTGTGTTATAACCTGTAGATAGAGAAAATATCTTGTATTGAGAATATAATTGAGCCACTGCCACACAGCATTCCCCGGGAGCACTCACCAACTGCTGATAGTAAGGCCAATAATTGATTACCCAAAATATAGCAGACAAACATACAGGCGACTAAATGTTTTAACTAAGAGATGCAACCAACACCATGCGCTGAAATAAGTAGGTAACTAATATTAAGAAATTGTATGAATGTGAAGTTGCGGGTAAACGGTTGTAACTTATGGAAATATTTTGTATGAGATATAATGGTGCACAGAGAGGATATTCTTACCCTGGGTTTATAATGAAATGGGATTTTAACTAACATGAACAACGTGTTTTTTTGAATTTATCAAACTTATTTTTATTTCAAGTTTAAACTTGTTATATTTGTTATTAAATCAAACAGTTCAAGGCTTGTCATTTATCGTTATTTGACACAATTTTCTATTTTTTAAACCCAAAACTTGCTAACATTGAACCATGATACAAATCCATACTGAGGTAGTTGTAAGCGAGCTACAAGGTTTAGTGATTTAGTTCCTTACCTACCTACTAAATTAAATGACCACATCAGGTCTTAGTCTTTGGTGATTTCATAATAATCTAATTATTTTGTTACAGAACCAACGTGCGTAGAAAAAAGTACACAAACTGAACCAGCTGACTTCAAGAAACTAACCAACGGACAAACTTGTTTGGACGAAAAACAAAACAGCACAGAAAAAACAGAAGAACAAAACAAACACAATAATATAGAAAAGTTATGCAACAATGTTGATAAAAACAATATCCATATAGCAAATGAAAAAGCAGACACTTTATAGCAACGGGATTCATTGAAATCGCGAAATAGATATCATAGGAATGGTAAAAATAGTTTTAAGAAAAAATCTTGTTCGTGTAAAATTAATGAAAGGAAACCTGTGGTTGTTTAAATATGTCTATAGTTTAATATGATATAGGAAACTATTATTGTGTATATATTAATAGATAGCTCAGCTTGGCAAATGAGTTACTTCACCCTAAATTATGATAATAGTTAATGCTTTTTACATGATTTTCTGCAGTATTTTTAGTATACTTATTATACAGAATTCTCTATTGCCTTGTTGACCTATCAGATTTTACAAGTAAATCTAATTTATTGTTTTACCTTTAAAATGTTAACTGTGAAATAGGTTTTGATGTAAATAATGCTTGTTATTCAACTAACTAAATCCTTGTATCCTACAATTTTCAAAATGTTCTATTGATATTAGTATTAAACTATTTAAAATCGTATTTGTAAATTGACTTGTATATTACAATCGTTGTCTTGTATTACAAATACTTATTAAAATTTGTCCGGCAATGACTGTCTAGGTATCAATCAACATAAATTTATAAAGTTTAACTTCAAATTTTATGAAACTTATGTACCTACATTAAATTTTTATTTGATGAGAAGAAAGTATTATTTTCATTACAATTTAGAAACTAATACTGTCTAAAATAATGTTAATGGTGATGATCCTATCCACTGTATGCTTTGAAAATTCGGATCATCCGAAAAAAGGGGATAATTATGTTCGTTGGTAATTTTAGATATAATGTAAAATGTCGTAAATTGATTGACAAATTTTAATAAAATACGACTGTTTTTTATTCAACTTTTACATATTCCAAGATACATAATGAGTGCTTCTTTAATAATCTATAAAATAATTTCAAACAGATTCGTAAATGTATAGAGAAATCATGTAAAGATGTAAATATATAATCGAAGACAAATAGTGATGTTTGTTGTAAATAGTAAGTGATTGTTTATACTGTTAAGATTATGTTTGATATATAAAAATGTATATAATAAGTTAACTACTCAATACATATATAAAATATTAACTATAACAATAAATAATATTAACAGGGGGAGCTCTGAGCCAGGATAGTAGGGGCAACTAATTAGGTGAAATTTTTTAAAATTCTAACAATCAATTAGAAAATGACGAACCCATTAAATGATCTTCCTTTCTTACACAACCTACAAAAGATCTCTCCATTGTTTCATGTATTCAATTCTACTCTTTATATTTTGGTACAGATACTGAATTCTCAATATTCAGTAATCATTTTTGTTTTTATGTCATCTGATTGGTAACTAGACACCATCACCACAATATAAGAAAGAGTATGTATTACTACAGACAGTACAGACACTCACTGCATCCCACCAACTTTTTACCTCAATCCCTCTATCGCCCTCCAGTTACCTGGCAGATACCTAAGAAAAAGACTTACATACATACATACATAAGCTCACGCCATTGTCCCAAGGGGGTAGGCAGAGACCACGGACCGCCACACGCTACGACTCTGACATACCTCTTTAGCCTCATTAACATTCATACATCTTTTCATGCACTTCCGTCGATTGAGGGTGCTACGCACTTGTCCTTTTCGGAAAAGATCATTGATTTGATCGTGGTATGTTTTCCTCGGACGGCCTCTCCCAACGCTTCCGCTCACCTGTGCTCGATAAATTTCATTCGTAAGTCTTCTTTCATTCATTCTCTCTACGTGACCGAACCATCTCAGCATACCCCTCTCAATCCTTGTTACTATAATTATCATCCTTCAACTTACACCAATCCCTTATCACACTGTTCTTGATTCGATCAACCAAAGTAATACCACACATACTTCGCAAGGAGCGCATTTCAACGGCATTCACTCGACTTTCATTCCTTTTATTCCATACCCAACATTCACTCCCATACATTAGCGTAGGCACCAACACACCGTTGTGAATAGCCAGACGTGCCCTTTTTGATACAGAAAAAGACTTACTTAGTCAATTTAAATTTTTTGTATGCAGTGTCCGAGCTGTGCCATCACCCCTCCTACGAGGGCTATTCTGCCACTGCTTTGGTCAATCTGCCACCATTGCATCAACCCGAGCAGCGTCCTGCCCAATACTACAATATTCGTTTTCTAATATAGATCAGGTGGTTCGTTTCATTACTATATGTATTACAAAATCAAAAATAGTATTCCAAATTGAAAGCATATAATACGAAAAATCTAAAATTAGAACTAGTACAGTCAGCTTCAGAGAAACTTTCTTATCTTATCTGTAAATAAGCATAAGAGGCTTAAATTTCTCTGGTGCTGACCGTACTAGTACAATAGTCGAAAATCCTAGCCACCGAAATTAATATCGCATCCGTTTCAGAATGCATGTTACTGAAAGACCTCTTTGTTTACTAAGGGTGAATTTACATAACAACGAAATTGCATTTAACAAAATATGGATATGGAAATGCTGAGAAGCATACTGGGATTATTTGTGCTTTCTCTAATGTAGAACAGGCGTGAAAATAGAGTGTATGTAGTCTACAGCCTCTTGTTTTACATCTCATTTCTTTTTTATCTTTATTTTCTTCAATCGATTTAGGTATGTTTCTGTCTTCTTTGATTATTTATTCTTTAAGAGTTCCATGTTTAAAGGTATCTTTTGAGTTCTGGCTAGCTTAAAATCATTGTCTTATAAATATTCACTATAGATCTTGGTTAATAATAGTAAAGATGAGAAAGAGTTTTTAGACAAAGTTTACCAATGGGCTTTTAAGACTGTCTTCCTGTAGTCACGCATACGGGTAGGTGGTTAATTGAATTACATTGCTGCCTTAAGATACCTAACTGTTTTAAAGAAAACTATATTTTACAGAAATGTATTAAAAATATATACTGTGTGATTAGTAATTATAACATAGTCTTTTATGAGCCTTCCATAATTATAATCTACGTACTGGTTAAATCTTATTTTTGTACTTTTCTTTTTGGATATATTTTCTGGGTACTAGATTATTTAATAAATAAATAAATAATGCCGAGATGAGTTGCCGAGACGGACCGAGGCTGTCAGGGTGTTGGGATTGTCCTGTCTGATCGAATGGCTCAATCTATGAAAGAATATGAATGTGTGAGTCCTAGGCTTATGTGGGTCAGACTAAAGGTTGGTTTAACCCGTATCTTTCTGGTCGGTGCTTATGCCGCAGATATGGGTTGCCAACCTTCGGAGAGAGACATATTCTGGGAAAGCTTACGAGATACCTTGGATAAAAGTAGAGCAAATGAACGCGTAATTATGACAGGAGACTTTAATGCATGGGTAGGTATTAGAAGAGATGGTTATGAGCAAGTGTTGGGTATGTTTGGTGATGAGAGAGTGAACGATAACGGTGTGGAACTGCTAGACGTGTGTGTAGAACGGAATCTTTCTGTGATGAACACCATGTTCAAACACAGAAGGATCCATATGTACACGTGGGAGAGACAAAATAGTAGAAGTATGATTGATTTAGTAATTGTGGATGAAAGAATGAAGAATGCCGTTGTTGACACGAGATCATATCGTGGTGTCAGTGTAGGGACTGACCATTACTTGGTAGTCTGCCGGATAAATGGTCTTCTCAAACGATGGCGCCATCGAGATCACGAGCCAGTGTCTATGTTAGAAAGGATAAAAGTGGAGATGTTGCAAGATGGAGGCATAAAAGAAGAGTATAAGAAAGAAGTATGTCAAAGAACAGCTAGTCTTAGGGATAGTACGAGAGAAATTGATAATTTAGAGGATATGTGGATGATTTTGAAATCGAGCCTAATTGAGGCAGCTTCCAAAGTATGTGGAGTTGTTAAGAAGAAGAATAAGAGGTCGATGGATAAAGGTTGGTGGGATGATGAAGTACGAAAGGCTGTGCATGAAAAGAAGAAGGCGTGGTTGGATGTATTGGCGCTGAAAGCCAATAGTAGGATGACTGGAACAATGAGTGTAAATGGACCAATTGAAAATAAGAAACGAATGTACACCGATGCAAAAAGAAGAGTGAAAGAAATTGTAGAAAGGAAGAAAAACGAAATGAAAGATAAGTATGACAGAAAATTTTCTAAAAACTTCAGAGCCAACCAAAAGTTGTTTTGGAAGGAGGTTCGGTTGGCTCGTGGAGTATTGGATAATTCTAAAGTGTCTGTGGTTAAATCAGAGGAAGGAAATTTGTTAAGTAAGGAAAATGAGGTGCTGGAACGTTGGAAGGAATATTTTGAAAGTGTTTATGCTTGTGGTGATAATAACCCGCCCCAGGCGTCTAGTAGATGGATGGGGTCGGAGAATTTGGTGATAGATGAGAATGATAACAGCGAGATAACTTTGGATGAGATTATGAAAGCGATGAAAAGAATGAAATTAGGAAAGAGTGCGGGGTATGATGGAGTGTTCGTCGAAATGCTGAAGAGCGGTGGCATGGTGGTGGCAAGTTTGCTTTGCCAAATCTTTAATAAATGCTGGCGAAGCGGTCACGTTCCTGGAGACTGGTGCAAGGCCGTTATCGTTCCTCTTTATAAGGGAAAGGGCTCAAAGCAAGAGTGCAAAAACCACCGTGGCATTAGTCTTTTGAGTGTTGTTGGCAAATTGTATGCTAAGGTATTGATTGAAAGAGTGATAGATGTTAGTGAAGAAAAAATGTGGGATGTGCAGGCAGGATTTCGAAAGGGAATGGGATGTATGGACCAAATCTTTTCCCTAAGGTGCATAGCCGAAAAATACCTGGCAAAGCACGCGAAGGTATACTGTGCCTTCGTGGACTTGGAAAAGGCGTATGATCGAGTGTGGAGGGAAGAATTGTGGTCTACGCTATCTATATACGGTGTTGACGATCACTTGGTGCAGGCACTAAAATCATTATACGAGGGTTCTAGTGCCTGTGTCAGGGTCAACGGGGCGCACTCAAAATGGTTTGACATCACCAGTGGAGTTAGACAGGGTTGTGTTGCGTCCCCTTGGCTTTTTAACCTGTATATGGATAGCTGTCTGACTGATCTAAAAGAATGCGAAAATGGTTTAAGAATGGGAGAGTTACTAGTCAAGTGCCTCCTGTACGCTGATGATCAAGTGATACTTGCATCGTCAGCGGGAGAGCTACAAGACATGGTAACTCTCATGAATACAGCATTGAAGAAGAAAGGAATGAAAGTGAATGTGAATAAAACTAAAGTAATGGTAATGGAGAGGGATGAATGTGTGACTGATTGTTGTATAATGATTGGGAACGAAAAAGTGCAACAAGTGAATGAGTTTGTATATTTAGGATGCATGTTTACTAGAGATGGGAAATGTGAGGGTGATATGCATAGGCGAGTAACAGCGGGAAACAAAGTAAACGGTGCTCTGCATACTATTGTGGCTAGCCAGGTAGTGTCCAAAAAGGCACGACTTGCTGTACACAATGGTGTGTTGGTGCCTACACTTATGTATGGCAGTGAGTGCTGGGTATGGCAGAAGAAGCATGCAAGTAAAATTAATGCTGTTGAAATGCGTTCCTTGCGAAGTATGTGTGGTGTCACGATGAGAGATAGAGTGAGAAATTGTGTAATAAGAGATCGATGTAAATTGAAAGAAGATGTTGTGACAAGAATAGAGAAAGGTATGCTTCGTTGGTTTGGTCATGTGGAAAGGATGAGTGACAGCAGATGTACGAAAGAGATATATGTTGCTAATGTGAGTGGAAGTGTCGGCAGAGGGCGCCCTCGTAGGACGTATGCTGATCAAATCAGTTGCGTCCTACAAAAAGGGGAGGTGCGGAGTACTCGAAACCGACGGGCATGTATGAAGAGATGTATGGATGTGCATGAGGCAAAAGAGGTATGTAAAGATCGTAGTAAGTGGCGCGCCCTGGTCTCTGCCTACCCCACTGGGAAAGAGGCGTGACGTTATAGATAGATAGATAGATAAATAAATAAATAAATATCTTGGACAATCTCACACAAATTATCTAGCCACATTTAAAGTACCAGAATCTAGCCTGGACTTGTATTACGATGACTAGACAACGATATAGAATACATATATAGATACAAACATCCATGATTCGGGTAAAAATATTCATATTCATCATACAAATATTTGTCCCTTACGGGATTCGAACCCGCGTCCCTCGGCACAGCAGGCAGGTTCAATACCGACTGTGCTACCGGGCTGTCAATGATATACTTTTCTTTTCTTTTTGAGTATATTTTCTGGGTACTAGATTATTTAATGATATAATATTTGTAAATAGCTGTAACTACTATCTTTAGCTCTCCCTGTAAATATTTACGAATAATATACCACGACAAATATTTACTGAAAATAAACGGTTTTGATGTTTATTGTTGTATTACTTTCTTTGTTCAATTGTCCCTCGTTTATTATACTTTTATCCCGGCCGAGGTCCGTAATCTTGATATTTGACAGGTAGATACTGGCTAGGTTTTTTATACAGGGTGGCCGGGGAGTTGACGTTCAAACGTAAAATTTAGGTCCGGTATGTCGTGGGGTATCCGAATCACCCCCATGTATGTTCCGCGATTTTTTATAGTTTTCGAGTTATGATGATTTTTCCGATTTTTTGAAGAAACTCGACATGACCGGCTTAAACAACTTCAAAAAAAAAAAGTGTAAGACTTTTTAGAGATTCCTTTTTTGCAACTTAATCTTCATGAATTGTGCCTTTATTCATATCATCATCAGCATCGTAACTTTGATAAAAGTTATGAAAATATTGGTCAAAAGTTAAAAATTTGCGATCCGTGAATTATGACTTAATTTTCAACTTTAAATTAAAACTCTAAACAGGTGACCTTATGATTTTTTAGCCAATCCCAAAAATGCGCCCAACTCTCAGCTTTCATAATCATAAATAAAAAGTAGTACTTAAGAGGGCTAATTTAGCTAGAATTAATCTTCAAAGACAACAAGGCGGAAAATTCTTAAAATTAAAATTTTTCTTTTTTGCTATAATTATTACGCCTTAGGCTAAATAATGATTAAAGAATGCTGGAAACCTATCGTGTTGGTGGAATAAGGAAAGTTTTAAGTAAGAAGTAGATAACCTAACCTGACATGAACTAACCTTTTTTTTTTTTGACGCTGGGTAATGCGTTACGCACACCCCCTCCCGGGGCGTTCGGGAGGGTGGCAGTGTGGGACTCTTCCACCCAAAAGGGGTGGAACTACCGATTAAAACCCCGCGGGGGCCATCCTCAGGCAGTTTATGGGGAGACCTGGTACCGATTACGCATCCAGGACTCCCCTTCCCCTGCCTCGCCCCCCCCCCCCCCTTTAGGTTAGGTTAGTTCATGTTAAGCACCCCCCGGTGAGGCCGGGGGGGGGGGGTGACGTCGAGAGAGGGGCACTGCCCCGATCCGTGCCGCTGTTTACGCGGCGTGCCCCAGCCATGCCGTGTGAGTGGCAGCGTGGATCGGGGCAGTGCCCCCCGCAGGGGAGAGTATTCTCCCCAGGGAAGAGCCCTCCTCAGTAAGGGGGGGCGAGGCAGGGGAAGGGGCGTCCTGGATGCGTAATCGGTACCAGGTCTCCCCATAAACTGCCTGAGGATGGCCCCCGCGGGGTTTTAGTGGGTAGTTCCACCCCTTTTGGGTGGAAGAGTCCCACACTGCCACCCTCCCGAACGCCCCGGGAGGGGGTGTGCGTAACGCATTTCCCAGCGTCAAAAAAAAAAAAAAGGTTAGTTCATGTTAGGTTAGGTTATCTACTTCTTACTTAAAACTTTCCTTATTCCACCAACACGATAGGTTTCCAGCATTATTTAATCATTATTTAGCCTAAGGCGTAATAATTATGGCAAAAAAAAAAAAAAAAACTTTTAAGAATTTTCCGCCTTGTTGTCTTTGAAGATCAATTCCAGCTAAATTAGCCCTCTTAAGTACTACTTTTTATTTATGATTATGAAAGCTGAGAGTTGGGCGCATTTTTGGGATTGGCTAAAAAATCATAAGGTCACCTGTTTAGAGTTTTAATTTAAAGTTGAAAATTAAGTCATAATTCACGGATCGCAAATTTTTAACTTTTGACCAATATTTTCATAACTTTTATCAAAGTTACGATGCTGATGATGTTATGAATAAAGGCACAATTCATGAAGATTAAGTTGCAAAAAAAGAATCTCTAAAAAGTCTTAAACTTTTTTTTTTGAAGTTGTTTAAGCCGGTCATGTCGAGTTTCCTCAAAAAATCGGAAAAATCATCATAACTCGAAAACTATAAAAAATCGCGGAACATACATGGGGGTGATTCGGATACCCCACAACATACCGGACCTAAATTTTACGTTTGAACGTCAACTCCCCGGCCACCCTGTATAAAAAGCGTACCCTTTGACCTTCGTGTCCGTGGGTATTATACCAAGATTGTTTTTTTATGAAGTTTCTTTTGAGCTTCCATCCTAAAACCCAAAATTATAATTAGAGGCTTGCTACAATCGCTACTACCATTGCACACTTCAAAGTGTGTAGTTGTAGCAAAACTTCAGACTACACAAAACAGGAATTGTGGTCACGAGTTTTAATTGATTTGTGAATTTAAAAGCAGAATTGTAGCCATTGCAAACAATTTTTTACAAGAAAGACAAAGGTATATTATGCAGGTACAGCTTCTTCTTCTTATCGTGTGGGCAGAGCCCTGGTGGTGGTGGTGGTGGTGGTAGGTACAGTTATAATGGCGATATAAAAAATCGTACATTTTCAAAACATTTATTAAAAGATACATTATTTCTATACGTATATTAAACAACTCATACTATGAAAAATGGCGACATGGCTATAAAATATAATTTAAAAATGTATTTTGGAATATGTTCCAAAATACATTTTTAAATTATATTTTACGAACGATATGTCGTTCGTTCAAAAATGTAAGTAACATTATTGCTATAATACATTATTATTTGATAATTGCTTAAACCACAAAGACTTCTTTTCTTTCGCTAAAGTGGGAATCCTATACGTAACCACAGAATAAATACTAGACGTAACTTAGAAAATACATAAATATTTCTTTGATAATGCTAACTTTGACAGTCCAAGCTACAAACGCGTCGAAAAAAAAATCTGCGTACTCTTAGGCCCGATTCGACCAAACGCGAGTAAAAAGGTCGCCGGTTACTCTACAGTAAACACAGATTTTGCGTGTTACCAACCCTAAGCTTACACTGAAACAGATGAAATGTCAATGTCACATAATTAAAAAAAAAATCATGAAAAGAAACCTAACAAATTAAAACTATATAGCCTCACATTGCAATAAGTACGGATACAACGACCTCATTCTTTGGGTGGATTATACATTCGTTCTTTTAGTATGGGTTTAGGAAGAATGAAGTTATTTCAGGGTTGTTAAATTGTTTCTTGTATAGTTACTCTTCTATACATGAAAGTTTGGTCGAATCCAGCCTTAGTTGATAAACCGTGTCCATATACACGTATATAGATATACGTTGTATGGCACGTCACGCACACCATCTTAAGAAAGTTAGCCACTTTTGTTTTATACCGTAGAAACATGTCATGAGGCCCATCTAGATATAATATACTTTTTCTCAAACATGCTTGGAAATGTGAGCATTATTTTGACAACCTTCTTCGAGATAAATCGAAATTGCTGTACTGGCCAAATACATGCGCGCAGCGGTCAGCAATGTTGTATGGAAATCCATATCTGCCGTGTTTAGCGACCAAATAAATTACATACTAAACTCATATCTGTCGTGTAATTTAAAAATGGAACGAAGTTTTACTCCGAAACATGGCGACCAAGGAGGTAACTCATCAAAGGTTTTATTTAAATTTCGAACTGGCTTGCAAATAGAAAGCTGTTTATTGAAAAAAAAAAACAAATTGTTGTTCGTTGTTCGTCATTGATTTTGAAAAGAGTATTAATTTCCGCGAATTATTTGAGAAAATTTATTGTTTTCATTTCCGCGCATTATTTGAGAAAAGTACTATACAAGCCTTGGCCACAACTAGGCATTGATGGACTTACGTATGTGTGCCTCGGCTTCGCCTCGGCCCACATTTACACGTTCGTCCATCAATGCCTCTGTTGCTGGCCTCTGCATTAATGTACTATATCTAAGAAATATTTATACAAACAGTAAAACTCACAAGTTAACAAAGTGATCTCTCCCAAACAAACTAAATCTCTTCTAAACATAAAAAACATAACACGTAATACATTTCTAGTGTCTTCAAACAAAAAACATGCTCCAGCACGTTCTGATATTGTCTCTGCGGGAGTCGAACCCAGAATAAGTTATGAGGCAATGCAGCTAGTACGATACCGCAGTTGTACTGATATATTGCTCACGTAGGTGATATTACTCACTATATTGCCTGTAGTAAGGTTTATTTTGTCATTGGCAGAGATTTTGGAGAAGATTTGTAGACTTACGTACCGCATAAACTCAAATGGACTCAGAATGTTTGTCGTTAAAACATGCTTCAATTTGAGGTGTATTTGTTCTTTGTTTGTCACACTACTAAGTTTGAGTACTGTTAGTGAAATATACAGGGTGTAAACTTAGATGAACAGGAACTTTGCTCCAGACTATCAAACTGAAAAACTTTTAATATGGTACCTACCAACTATGAAATTTATTTTAATCACTATTTTAATTTTGGCTCTGTGGTGAAAGGCAAATTGTTCAGTTTGATAGACTGAAGCACCCTGTTTGATGTGTTATGCATTTAAGTTTTCTCTCTATAATGTGAGTATGTTAAAATCATTTAGAATATTTCTGATAACCCAATCGTCCACTGCTTAACATTATGCCTGTCATAAGGTTTGCAGAAAAACTCTATCCTCGGCTTTTCTCACCTAGCTCTTGATGGAGAACCAATGTATCATCTTACTGGCTGGAAAAAGTGTTAAGTTTGTATCTATGATTTATTATGATTTGTTAGCTGTGGTGGTATTGTCAAAAATGGAAGATGGTTTTGTTTTGAAAGTAAAATGTAGAAATGAAGAAAATAAAAGTTTAAGTTGATAAAATATTTTTATTAAACGAAGCACCTCACCAATAGTGGTAGCAGAGCGTGGTTTACTGAAATTTATACCTGCGGGAAAATAAGATTAATTAGGATTAAAAAGACGAAAGATGGCGGAAGCAATAATAAACGCGAATATAAAACAGTTCGACGGAACAAATTTTTCAACGTGGTTATTTCGAATTAAAAGCTGTTTAAATGAAAATGATTGTCTGGGGGCAATCGAAGACAAATTGTTTGCAAGCCTTCCGGAAAACAAGAAGTTGGAGGTGAAAGCAAAACATATCGTAATTAGTGGAATAGCAGATACACATTTAGAATATATTAAAAATGAAGACACAGCATATAGAATGATACAAAATTTAGAAGCGAACTTTACTAAGAAAAGCACAAGGGGAAAAATTTATCTAAGACGGAATTTGAGTGAGATGAGATTTGATGAACGAACCTCCATGATGAAACACCTTATAGAAATGGAGGAGATTTTTTCACAGCTTAAAGATGCTGGATCTACACTCACAGAAGAAGAAAAGGTCAATTATGTGTTGCTGTCGATGCCTAAAACGTACGAAATGGTCGTAACAACTCTAGAAATGATAGAAAACTTGAAGTTGGATTTTGTAAAGGATAGACTTCTTGGAGAAGAAGAGAAACGTCAAAAGGATAATCGGAACTATGGCGGACTGGACAATGCTGCCTTTCTATGTTATAAATGTAACTTACCCGGACATAAACAATTTGAATGTAAGCGTCAACCATCAGGAAGAGGAGTTCGAGGAGGATTTTCAGGTCGAGGCCACCAGATATCATCTAGAGGATATGGAGATAATAATCAAGGATTTATGAGAGGAACAGGGTCACCATCTAGAGGATACAGTGATAATAATCAAGGTTTTATAAGAGGAACAGGATACCAAGGACAATCGAGAGGAAGGTATGCCGCCGGAGCGAGACGAGGACGCGGATGGAACTTTGGACGAGGAGCAGGATGGAGTAATGGAAGAGAATATGGTAGAGGAGATTTCAATACATTTTCAGCAGAGACAGATGATATTGGATTTACCGACGATACAGGTGAGGTACACGCAGAGACAGATGACATTGGAATCGCCGACAATACAGGTGAGGTGCACAACTGTTATGAAAGTAATAAATTAGTATGGTGTGTAGACTCTGGGTCATCGGACCACCTTACAAACAGAAAGGACTTATTTACGGAGTATGTGGACTTTAAAATACCTAAAAACATTGAGGCTGCTAAAAGTGGTGTTACATTGAAAGCAGTGGGAATTGGAAATATAAACGTGAAATGTTTTGTTGGTAAGAGATCTACGGACTGTACTATTAAAAATGTTTTCTATGTACCGGACTTGAGAAGGAATTTATTGTCAGTGTCAAAATTGGAAAGTAACGGTAAAAGAGTAGAATTTTGTAACGGGAAAGTTAGGGTTTATCACGCGAATTATTTATTAATGATTGGAAATAATGAAGGGTCATTGTATACGATTGAAATGCAATTGAACAATTCAAATTGTAATTTTTTATCTAGTAATGATGAGGTCATACAGCTGTGGCACAGGCGGTTTGGTCATTTGGGGTTAAGAAGCTTGAGTACATTGACACACAAAAATTTGGTAGAAGGATTAAATGATTTAAAAGGTTTACCAATCAATGAAAATGCACTATGTGAGCCTTGTGTGCTAGGAAAAATGACTAGGCAACCGTTCAATAGAATCGGGTATAGAGCGAAGTCCCCATTAGAGCTAGTTCACACTGATGTATGTGGTCCCATAACTCCTATAACTAGGGAAGGATATCGATATTTTCTAACATTTATAGACGATTATACACATTTTACTATGATATATCTTTTAAAAGAAAAGTCTGAAGTATTTGAAAGTTTCAAAACTTATTATTATTACGTTACAAATTATTTTAACACGAACTTACGTAAACTGAGAGCTGATAATGGAGGTGAGTATACTTCTGGGGAAATTCAGAGATTCTGTAATTATGAGGGAATACGTCTTCAATACACTGTTCCATACAATCCTGAAATGAACGGTGTCGCAGAAAGAATGAACCGAACAATCATGGACAAGGCGAGGACAATTTTATCTGAATCAGGATTAGGAAAAGAATTCTGGGGAGATGCAGTATTGTACTCTGCATACGTTACTAACAGGAGCCCAACAGTAGGAAAGGAAGAGACACCATGTGAATTATGGACCGGACGGAAACCAGATGTGTCATTTATGCGAGTATTTGGAAGTATCGCATACAATCATGTACCTAAGCAGTTGAGGCAGAAACTTGACAATCCAGGGAAAAGAATGATTATGATTGGATATTGCACTTCAGGATATAAATTATATGACGAAGAGAATAAAAGGACTGTAGTGGGTAGGAATGTCATATTTGATGAAAGAAGAAACATGGATAAGAATATAATCTACGTACCAGAACAGGGAAATGACAAAGAAAGTGAAGAAGGTGAAAATAAAAGAGAGAGAGAAAGTACAAGAAAAGAAGATAATTCGAGAGAAAATTCAAGAAAGACACAAGAACATGAAGATGAAGAAATTGAAGAAAAGATTAAAGAGACTCCCAAAAAGAAACAAGTTGGAAATAAAGAAGAGAATACGGAAACAGGGAGAGGCAGGAGACATAAAAGATTACCAAAGAGGTTTGAAGATTATGAAATAGATCTAAGTGATGATGAAGAGTGTTTGTTTGCATATATGACAAGTCATGAGAATGTTCCTATCAGTTTTGAAGAAATAGAACAAAGAGAAGATAAAAAACAGTGGGAAAAAGCAGTAAAAGAAGAATTAAAAGTTATAGAAGAGAGTAAAACTTGGAAAATTGTACCTAAACCAGAAAATGAAAAGTTGATTGACTGCAAATGGATATTTACCAGAAAAGAAGTAGGAAATGAAGAAATTTATAAAGCAAGGTTGGTAGTTCGTGGATTTAAGCAGAAGGATAAATTAGAAGATATTTATTCACCAGTTCTGAAACTCCAAACATTGAGAATTTTGTTATCAGTTGCTGCACATAAGGATTTTCATATAAGCCAAATGGATGTTAAAGGGGCTTTCTTATATGGAGATATTAAAGAAGATGTTTATCTTCAACCACCAGAGGGATTAGAGATTCCAGAAGGTTATGTGTTGAAACTTACCAAGTCATTATACGGATTGAAGAAATCACCAAAGTATTGGTATGAAAAATTCCATGATACAATTACAGGATATGGTTTTAAAAGATCACAAAATGATTACTGCCTATATACAAAGGGAGAGTTATATTTATTATTATATGTCGACGATATACTCATTATGGGAAAAGATTTACAGGAAACCGAAAAGGTTAAACAATTTTTATGCACCAAATTCAGAATGAAAGATTTAGGTTGTGATAATTTAACTTATTTAGGAATTTCGATTAACAAGATGCCAGGGGAGGTTCATATAAATCAGACTAAGTATTTAAATGGCGTTTTACGTAAATATAACATGCAAGATTGTAAGGGTTGCGATACACCAATGGATCCAAGTTTTGTTTTGAGTATTGAACTCAGTGAAATTGATTTCAATTGGGAATACAAGTGTAGATCATTGATTGGATCCTTAATGTATGCTATGATAGGTTCAAGACCTGATATTGCGACTGCCGTATGTTACCTCAGTAGATTTCAATCTCAACCATGCGAAAAATTATACAAAGCTTTGAAAAGGATTTTGAGATATGTTAAGCAAACTGTAAGCTATTCTTTAATTTATAAGAAAAGTGATTGTAAACCAGATTTTGTTTTGATGGGTTATGCAGATGCTGACTTTGCGAGAGATGAAACAGATAGGAAGTCAACTTCTGGCTACTTATTCAAGTTATTTGATAACACTGTAATTTGGAGATCTAAAAAACAGTCAACGGTTTCTCTTAGTACAACTGAAGCAGAATTAATTTCACTATGTGAGGCTTCTATGGAAGCTTGTTGGTTGATGAAAATGTTATCAGACTTAAATATAAAGATTGAAAATGTCGTTATTTTTGAAGATAATTCTAGCACTATTAAGACAGTTAATAATCCAGATCAAAAGCGGTTGAAGCATCTTGATGTAAAATTTAATTTTATAAAGCAGAAAGTTGAAGAGGGATCTATTATTGTAAAGTATATTTCAACAACGGAGCAAATAGCTGATATTTTGACAAAACCTTTGCCTAAGATAAAGTTTTTAAACTGTGTTAAGTGGATAGGTATGTATTGAAAGATGAAACATTGAGGGAGAGTGATGGAGAACCAATGTATCATCTTACTGGCTGGAAAAAGTGTTAAGTTTGTATCTATGATTTATTATGATTTGTTAGCTGTGGTGGTATTGTCAAAAATGGAAGATGGTTTTGTTTTGAAAGTAAAATGTAGAAATGAAGAAAATAAAAGTTTAAGTTGATAAAATATTTTTATTAAACGAAGCACCTCACCAATAGCTCTTTTATTATTATAAGTCACAGGAACTCCAAATGGGTGTCAAAATTTAGTTCTACAACCCGGGCGAATTAACTTGACTCCTGGCTCGAACGACGTTGGTGTAAAAAATAATAAATAACAGAAAAAGAATAACTCGAAAATTCTAAAGCGAGACCAGTAGCGATAGCATGTCAGTAGGTACTGTTGCACGCGTGTCCCTGCGCTTTAAAATTTTTTTGCTGTTATTTGTTATTGTTTAAACCAACGTCGTTCGAGTTTCAAGTTTATTCGCCCGGGTTGTACTTTCCTTTATTACGTTTTAAGTGAAAACAGTGTTCTAGCGATTATAATTAAAAAAATTACATGCGTTGTAAAAACCCCCAGCCATCAGGACAGTTTTATTTATAAGTCACAAGAACTCCAAATGGATGTCAAACTTTAGTTCTACCCGCTGGCTGGAGGTTTTTACAAACCCTGTTATTTTTTAATTATAAACGCTAGAACACTGTTTTCACTTAAAACGTAATAAAGGAAGTGTTCTAGCGTTCAAGTGGCGACGGGCTCACTCCCCGTCACACTGGACAGTTTCGGTACTACTAGTGAAACGTGGATGTTCTGAAGTTTCAGAATATCTCTGACTACCCCCTCGGGGAATATAGTCGTGAGCATATGCTTATGCTTCTAGCGTTTATAATTAAAAAATAACAGGGTTTGTAAAAACCTCCAGCCAGCGGGACACTTTTATTTATAAATGAGTCACAAGAACTCCAAATGGGTGTCAAACTTTAGTTCTACTTTCTTTCATTACGTTTTAAGTGAAAACAGTGTTCTAGCGTTTATAATTTAAAAAATAACAGGGTTTGTAAAAACCTCCAGCCAGCGGGAAACTTTTATTTAAAAGTCACAAGAACTCCAAACGGGTGTCAAACTTTAGTTCTACTTTCCTTTATTACGTTGCGAGTGAAAACAGTCTTCAAGCAGTGGTCAGTCCAATGCCGGAGAGTATCCAGTACTACGTCTGCTAGTTTAAGGCTCAATTCCCACTGGCGCAGAGTCGAAGCGACGACGCGACGCGAAATAATTCGCCCCATTGAACCTTGAATGTTAGCATTTCTGCGCGCGGTAACGCGCGAACTCAAGCGACCCTTGCAGGCGAAGACGCGCGCATTCGCGCACAGACGCGCGCATCCGCGCACAGACGCGCGTCGCTTAGCATTTTAAAATTTTTGCAACACAAATTCGTACCGTATTAATAGAGAAATAGAGATGAATTTAGAACGGTTGAAAATCGTGAAGCTTCGCGCCGCGTCACGACGCTTCGACTCTGCGCCAGTGGGAATTGAGTCTTAGGCTCCTAAGGCTCAATTCCCACTGGCGCAGAGTCGCGCGTCACCGCGCGCAGAAATGCTAACATTCACGGTTCAATGGGGCGAATTATTTCGCGTCGCGTCGCTTCGACTCTGCGCCAGTGGGAATTGAGCCTAAGAACGGTCTTACCATCGATCAGATAAATAATTAGTCTATTGCCGATTTAGTTTGTTAGTTCCCATAGCTAATGAAAGAAAAACACCAAGCATCCAAGCTATCTCCTTAGCTTGCCTGAGCGGCTTTGAATTGATGGACTAGTCCTCCATTCTCGTGAGGGGTCACGTTTCTGCAAATCGGTCATGAATAATGATATTATCATGTGGTGTGGAAACTTGAAATTTCTATAGTTAATGCGAATGAAAGTGTTTAATCATTGCGTCGAAAGAGGTCAACAAACATTGTGATCTGAGACCTTTCTTACTTTCCTGCCCTCGGTGTGTAATCTACAATGTTTATTGGATAGGGTAAGATTTTTTTTTTCCAAAATTAATATGATCAACTTCGTGGTAATCGATCACGAAGTTGATCATATTAATTATAGAAAAAAAAAACTTTCCCATAAAAAAAATATATACAGGGTGACAGCCTAGCAAATACTGAAACGGTGAACTCAGACCATCAAACTGAACAACTTTCCCTTTAGAGCCTACCTCAGGAAACGCGAAAAAAATCAGCTGTCCCATACAAAACTGCTGTACGTATCCGACTAAAATGGAACAGCTGATTTTTTTAGGCGTTTTCTGAGGTAGGCTCCATAGGGAAATTTGTTCATTTCGATGGTCTGAGTTCACTGTTTCAGTATTTGCTAGGCTGTCAGTTACACCATGTATAAAAAAAATAGGGTTGATTTATTGTTCATTCACATATTTTAATGCTGAGTTGTGTATTACAAAAAAATTCTAAAATAATTAAATTCTAGAAAATGGTTTATTATTTTTTGGTTTTCAGTTTTTTCGGCGGTTTAATTTTCTTGATAAAAAGTTTTATAAATACGAGCCCGTTTATACAGGGTGTAACAAAACACCCTAGTAATACTTAAGTGGGTGCTTCAGACCATCAATCTGAACAACTTTCACTATGGAGCCAACGTTGAGAAAAAATAAAAAAAATCTGCCGTCCCGTCGACATTTGAGGTTTCTGCCGTCTCGACGGTAGTGCAGTTTTGTATGAAAGAGCGGATTTTTTTCTCGATTTCGATGTTGGCTCCAGAGTGAAAGTTGTTCAGTTTGATGGTCTGCAGCCCCCTCTTCAGTATCACCAGGGTATTTTGTTACACCATGTATGAAGTGTAATAACTCCTAGTTGGCTTCTGTAGACCTCAACGTTTGTGTGGGTAGTTTCATTAAAAAACTTGAAGCTAATGTGCACCATAACTTTTAATTAGAGATCCGTTTTAATATCACACAACTAGGCAAGGCTGCAATAAAGAAATAATACAAGAGAAATACTTCGCTGCATTTACCTCTTCTTTAAAAAAGTTAAAGACAAAATGTAATTAAGGAAGCTTTCACACAAAACAGTGGGCGTTTATCGCGATGAGCAAGAACTATTAGGAAAAGGTTTATATGACGCATCTTTATTGCAAGGTGATGATGATGATTAAGAATTGAATGTCTGAGTCGATGTTTTTCTCAGATTTCCGTTGGTTTTTTTTAATTATTATATTATTTTTTCAAAGTTACAGGCTTACAGGTGGTTCAATTTGTATTTAAATCTTAAATTCATCGTAGTTTTGAAACTTCATAATTTTAACGGAAATCTGACAAACGGTAGACAGATACATATTGAAAGATCTTCTTCTTCTTTTCGTGTCAATGGTTCTTCATTGGTGTTTTTATATTTTAGTAGCCAGGTGAGAGATGAAAATCTGAGAAGAATGAATTTATGAAAGTGTATTTTAATGACGTTATATTTCGACAAAAACATTCTGAACACATTAAACATAAAAATTACAGCGTCGCCGCAAGACATGGTGCCCAACAGGCTAGTAGCATTCCCCCTCTAAAATTAACCTAAATTAGTTTTTACTGCACTATTTTGTCAATTTACTGTAACATTTCTTTCATAAATAAATATAATACAGTACAATTTGTTTAAAAAAAAAAATCTTTAAATTTAATTGGTTAATTTTCAATACAGGATGTTTTTTGAATGGAGAGCGCTCGGGAAAACTTCGTTAGGTAGATAAGGAAATCCGCACAACTTTTCTGTACTCATTATACCTTATACCTGAGACACCCTTTTCAAAAGTTTAGCATTAACAACTCCAATATTCTGTCCAATTAATCATCTACTCATTTTTTCACATAAAAAACTTTTTCGAAGACAATCAAGATCTTTTTCCTTCAAATTGAAAAAGTTTCCGACTCCAAAACAATTTGTCTCGAGGACTGTTTTTAAATGGATAAGATAAATGGTTGCCGTTTTGAAAACTTTTGGCTAAGAACAAAGTGACTTTATGAAAACCCTTTGAACAAGAAATATTATTTAACTTGCATGTTTCAGCTACATAATACTGACATTTTTTGCATACCACTGCGATAATGCGAAAGCGGTGTGCGTCTCTGCTGGGCCGTATGCGATGCAGCCCTAACACCATCCTGCGCGCGTTGAGAGACAGATGGGACTCCCCAATGCTGCAACGTTGGGTACGCTTGCATGCCATCTTGTAGCTGCCCACATCTTTGTCGGATAGAGTTTTATAACTAACAAAGTTTGTAAGATCATTGTTACTAACACTTGAATGGATCTGAGGTATCTGAGAAATAAATGATTTAATTTAACTGTTCATTTTAAATTGCGACTGAATACAATGCCGTTTTAAAAAAATAGACGCGTCATACGCTAACATCTAAAAAAAGTACTCTTTGCTAACATCACTGCACTTTAAAATGGCGCGATATAGTGGCATGTAGTCCGTACACTAGACGTGCACTAGACAACGCGTGACCATAGTGTAAAGAACTAATAGTGGTGAAGCTCAGCTGTCGCGGCAGGCCTATCGTGCGGGGCGTGCGAGGGCCGGGAGGAGTGCGTCCCGGCCGTACGCTGCCTGCGCGCGTACACAACGAATTGAGTACATTGGTAATTGGGTACACCTGTCCCCCGCCAGACCCCGCACGCCGCGCGGGCATAGACACGCCGCGACCGCTGAGCTTCATCACTATAATTTTTTTTTACACTATGGCGTGACTATGTGAAAGCCGGGCAATTACCTTGCTTCTTTGTTAGCATTTTGGAGCGTGGGCAACGCATACACATATAAAGCACAATCGATATTGTAACTGTTTGTCGAGGTCACGATAGTAGCGATAGACTATCGTTAGTGTCACAATTGTTATGCAAAACTACCTCTTTCACGCGCTCGCAGTCGCTTCTAGACACGACGACGTAAGGACTGACTGACATGGTATTTTTTTCATTTCACTAAACCAGTTTTGGAATTAGATCAAATTACTAGATTTGTTTAGGGAAATGATAAAATCGTGTTGTTATTCATCTTCCGTGATCAAATCTTAATTTTTATCATATCCCTGCGACATACCTAAAACCACAATATTTATTATCAATAATGAAACTAAACAAGTTTCCCTAAGGAGCATGGGGTCGAAAATCAAGAAACATTTTTAGACCTTCCATAAAAAAGTGTGACTAATCCAAGTCTGCACTGGAGTCTGTGTTGGATATCCCATTAAAAAAATCGTTTTTTTCATGGGATATCCAAAAAATTTGTCTGTGTATTAAAGGCTTCAGGGGGATGGATAAATCCCACTTATCTACCCCCTGCGCCCTAGATAAGTACGTGCTTGACATGACCCACCCTGTCATAATATTTGCAGATAATATTCATTATCTAAAGATTATTATATTATACCTAAAGGTATCAAAGTTTAAAAACTTTTGAAAATAATGTCTCCATAGTGTGCGTCTATCCTAACCAAGTGGAATATAAAACAATACATTTTAACGGACACAGGAATTTCATTAGTGAGTTCCACAGCATTTTTCTGTTTCCCCACCTTCCTAATGTTTTTAACAGAATTAAAAGTTTTTAAGCGTTTGTTTTATCTCTTTTCGTCTTTATACGAGTAACTAGAGAGGGTTATCTTTGGCTCACGAATAAAAAATAGATCGACAATTAGGCATAGTAAGATACGTTTAACGTACGTGTTTTAAGTTTGTATTATGTAATAAATAAAGATATTTTCATTATTTTATCGATAAACGACAATGATTAATTTGGTAATAATTTTTATTAAAATCTCTAATAAAATTGTTGATATATCATCAGTCACGGGTAGACAGACAGTATGTATCAAATCAATCATCATCATCACTCCTTGATATTTCTAATAGAATAGGCGCCATGCCGGATTTGGTTTGCAAAATATGCTTACCGCGGATTTAATTCTGTAATGTACCTACTCTTGAGGTCACAAGAAAGTATAATTTTGTTGTTGCCGGCAAGTTTTATATATATATATCTTATATACAACAAAAGTATTTATGTCAACGATTAGATCGTAATATTTCAGTCACATGTCATATAAAAAGCTAAATTACTTAATATTTTTCTAAAAAATTTTGAGCTCCTCCTGCTGGGACAGACGCCAAATGACTTGAATTATACTCGTATCTGCAAGCGCCATGAAAGCAATTTTGAAAATTAAAATAATAAATAAAAAAATAATAATAAAAAAAAAAATTAAAAAAAATAAAAAAAATAAAAAAAATATATATATAAGAATATATATATTTATTTAATTTGAATTTTGAAAATATTTCACAATTTTGAAAAAGAGCAACCTGCCTTAGTGGCATACCTACTGTCCGCCATTTTGAAAAAATCACGATTTTGTGGCCACTGATGAAACATATGCCAATCGACAGGGAAAATGATTACAAACAGAAAATATACTTTGGTAAAATGACCTAAGTGGTATACTTTCGGAGATATAGGAGTTTGAAAAAAAAAAAAAAACACTATTTTTTCCACCCAAATTGTCTTTTTTGATCAGGAAATAGATCAACGAAGCTCAGGATCGATCAGGAAATAGTATAATTACATAATATTATTATTATAAATAAGTTTTATTCATTTACTAAGCTAAATAAAATACCTATCTACATGCAAGACAGCTACTCGAGCAAGACGGTTGTTGTAGCAGTGTTGCTAACTATTCCAAGAGGGATTTATATGTATTTACCTATGTGTTAAATACTTGATCATCATCATCATCATCATCTCAGCCAATGGCCGTCACACTGCTGGACATAGTCCTCCCCAAGGATCGTCACAACGATCGGTCCTGCCGGTGTCCTTATCGAACGGGTTCCCGCCGCCTTCGTCAGGTCGTCGGTCCACCTTTTGGGGCCCAGCCTACCCACTGCTATTACCCGGGGTGCGGGATGCGGGAGCTACCCGCGCTGCGCTTTCCGGTACGCGATCGCCACTCAACGGCTCTTCGGCCCCATCGGTTTTTCGAGCAATGTGCCCCACCCATTGCCACTATAGTTTAGCAATTCTTTGGGCTATGTCTCAGCGGATCAATTCATTTCAGATTCGATCTTGCCGTTATACTTCGAACATAGCCCATTGCCTTTTGGATGACTTTCAACCTTTTTATGAAGCCTTGAGAGAGCGACGACCGACGTCTCAGTTCCGTAATTCATCTTGAGACACTGCGGTATTTTGGACGTGAGGAGACTACGTAGCTTTCCAATGTTGCCTTGCCGAGTCGGATTCGACAGCAGGCCACTTCTGCGGCAGTGGGCTAGGCTATGAAGCTTGGTCTCCAGCTCCACCAGCTTACTGTCGCCAATGAGCCTCCTGGCTCTGCGTTCAACCGAGTCGATTGCGGCAAGTTGATACTTGGCTGAGCCATCCCACAGGTGGCAGCAGTACTCTATACATGATCGAACCTAAGCTTTATACAACATTAAGAGCTGTCCAGGAGTTAGTACCGCTTCATCTTGTTTAAGATACCCAGCTTTTTGGCCCTAGTTTGAGCCTTAGACTCGATGTCAGCGCCGAAGTTGAGTTTCGTGGTCAACCTCATGCCCAGAAGCCCAAGACTGTCGGAAACAGGAACAGATGTACCCCGGATAGTAGGAGTCAGATTAAATGAACTCCTTTTTGCGGTGAACATACAAGCCTGTGTTTTGGTGGCGTTGAAGTTGACTAAATTATTGTCACCCCACTGGGAGACAAGACTTAAAGTCAAGTTTGTCAGCTCCACCATGGCCTATTTCCTGCGAACTATGGCCTGCGAACGTATTTCATCCCCGCTGGCCCTTGCGCCGGATACATATCTCTCCGTGACAGTACTGTCATCTGCATATCCAACAATACCTGACACAAGGAGGTCATTGATGTGTAGCAGGAAAAGAGTCGCGGAGAGAACAGACCCTTGAGGAACCCCAGCATCAATTGCCATAAGGTATGAAGAGCAGCTGTCAATGACAACTCTAATCGACCGTTCTCTCAAGAAATCAGATATCCAGCTGCAAAGATCAGCGGGGATACCATAAGCAAGAAGCTTGCTCAGCAAACTAGCGTGCCATACCCTGTCAAAGGCCTTCAAGATGTCAAGTGATACGGTAAGTGCTTCACCGTGTTTCTCGATGGCCTCGCCCCAGCAGTGCGTGACATACACAAGAAGATCCCCAGTCGATCGCCCCCGGCGGAAGCTATATTGGCGATCACTGAGTAGATCATTATCTTCTAGGTATGTCAGCAACTTACTGTTAAGTATTCTTTCCATGACTTTAGAGAGAATGGAAGTAATGGCGATAGGTCGGTAGTTGCAGGGATCGGCACGATTGCCCTTCTTGGGTACCGATTGCACATTTGCAAGCTTGCAGGATTTAGGTACCGTTCTTGTTCTGAGAGAGAGAGAGGCGATACGGCGTGTTAGGACAGGAGACAACTCAGGCGCACAATATCTCAGCACTCTTGCAGGTATACCATCAAGTCTACTGGCCTTATTCACATCTAGACAACGCAATGCTCTGAGGACCTCTTTTGTACGTATTGTGATCTCCGGCATCGAAGAATCACAACGAGGGATGGATGGTGGCTGTTTGGCACCAGCGTCCAGACGTGAATTGCTCGAAAACAGAGAAGCAAATAAATTAGCTTTCTCAGTTGCGGAGTGAGCCAGCGACCCTTCAGGTTTCTGCATGGAAGGCAAAGTGGGACGGCAGAAATTGGATTCGACCGATTTTGAAAGGGACCAGAACTGTTTACTACCTGAAGGGTAGGATGCCAGTCTGACTCCAATGCGGCTGACATGATCAAATCGAGCCTTCTGGATCACCCGTTTGCAGGACTTGACGGCAGAATTAAAGGCCCTATTTTTCGGCACGAACCCTTCGAGCTCTATCTTGGCGGTCGCGAGCTTGGAACCATGCTTGGTAGGCGGATTCCTTTTTAGCTTCAGCGCGAGCACAATCCGCATTGTACCAAGGTTGGGCTTTGTGACCGAGTGCGATGTCGGAGAACGGAATATAATATTCCATTCCCAGTACCAGTACCATTCCAATTACGTCCGCAACCGCATCAGCAGAACTGATGCGGCACTTCTTTGCGTCTTGCCCGTGGCGGCAAGTGTGTTTTTCTTCGAGTGACCCTGCCAGTTCTGCTGATGCGGTTGCGGACGTAATTGGAATGGTACTGGTACTGCGAATGGAATATTATATTCCATTCTCCGACATCGCACTCGGTCACAAAGCCCAACCTTGGTACAATGCGGATTGTGCTCGCGCTGAAGCTAAAAAGGAATCCGCCTACCAAGCATGGTTCCAAGCTCGCGACCGCCAAGATAGAGCTCGTAGGGTTCGCGCCGAAAAAGAGGGCCTTTAATTCTGCCGTCAAGTCCTGCAAACGGGTGATCCAGAAGGCTCGATTCGATCATGTCAGCCGCATTGGAGTCAGACTGGCATCCTACCCTTCTGGTAGTAAACAGTTCTGGTCCCTTTCAAAATTGGTCGAATCCAATTTCTGCCGTCCCACTTTGCCTCCCATGCAGAAACCTGATGGGTCGCTGGCTCACTCCGCAACTGAGAAAGCTAATTTATTTGCTTCTCTGTTTGCGAGCAATCCACGTCTGGACACTGGTGCCAAACAGCCACCAACCATCCCTCGATGTGATTCTTCGATGCCGGAGATCACAATACGTACAAAAGAGGTCCTCAGAGCATTGCGTTGTCTAGATGTGAATAAGGCCAGTGGTCTTGATGGTATACCTGCAAGAGTGCTGAGATATTGTGCGCCTGAGTTGTCTCCTGTCCTAACACGCCTGTATCGCCTCTCTCTCTCAGAACAGAACGGTACCTAAATCCTGCAAGCTTGCAAATGTGCAATCGGTACCCAAGAAGGGCAATCGTGCCGATCCCTGCAACTACCGACCTATCGCCATTACTTCCATTCTCTGTAAAGTCATGGAAAGAATACTTAACAGTAAGTTGCTGACATACCTAGAAGATAATGATCTACTCAGTGATCGCCAATATAGCTTCCGCCGGGGGCAATCGACTGGGGATCTTCTTGTGTATGTCACGCACTGCTGGGGCGAGGCCATCGAGAAACACGGTGAAGCACTTACCGTATCACTTGACATCTTGAAGGCCTTTGACAGGGTATGGCACGCTAGTTTGCTGAGCAAGCTTCTTGCTTATGGTATCCCCGCTGATCTTTGCAGCTGGATATCTGATTTCTTGAGAGAACGGTCGATTAGAGTTGTCATTGACAGCTGCTCTTCATACCTTATGGAAATTGATGCTGGGGTTCCTCAAGGGTCTGTTCTCTCCGCGACTCTTTTCCTGCTACACATCAATGACCTCCTTGTGTCAGGTATTGTTGGATATGCAGATGACAGTACTGTCACGGAGAGATATGTATCCGGCGCAAGGGCCAGCAGGAATGAAATACGTTCGCAGGCCATAGTTCGCAGGAAATAGGCCATGGTGGAGCTGACAAACTTGACTTTAAGTCTTGTCTCCCAGTGGGGTGACAATAATTAAGTCAACTTCAACGCCACCAAAACACAGGCTTGTATGTTCACCGCAAAAAGGAGTCCGTTTAATCTGACTCCTACTATCCGGGGTACATCTGTCCCTATTTCCGACAGTCTTGGGCTTCTGGGCATGAGGTTGACCACGAAACTCAACTTCGGCGCTGACATCGAGACAAAGGCTCAAACTAGGGCCAAAAAGCTGGGTATCATAAACAAGGTGAAGCGGTACTAAACTCCTGGACAGCTCTTAATGTTGTATAAAGCTCTGGTTCCATCATGTATGGAGTACTGCTACCACCTGTGGGATGGCTCAGCCAAGTATCAACTTGCCGCACTCGACTCGGTTGAACGCAGAACCAGGAGGCTCATTGGCGACAGTAAGCTGGTGGAGACCAAGCTTCATAGCCTAGCCCACCGCCGCAGAAGTGGCCTGCTGTCGAATCCGACTCAGCAAGGCAACGTTGGAAAGCTACGTAGTCTCCTCACGTCCAAGATACCGCAGTGTCTCAAGATGAATTACGGAACTGAGACGTCGGTTGTCGCTCTCTCAAGGCTTCATAAAAAGGTTGAAAGTCATCCAAAAGGCAATGGGTTATGTTCGGAGTATCCCGGCAAGATCGAATCGCAAATGAAGAGATCCGCGGAGACATAGCCCAAAGAATTGCTAAACTATAGTGGGCGGGGCACATTGCTCGCAGAACCGATGGGGCCGAAGAGCCGTTGAGTGGCGATCGCGAACCGGAAAGCGCAGCGTGGGTAGCTCCCGCATCCCGCACCCCGGGTAATAGCAGTGGGTAGGTTGGGCCCCAAAAGGTGGACCGACGACCTGACGAAGGCGGCGGGAACCCGTTCGATAAGGACACCGGCAGGACCGGTCGTTGTGACGATCCTTGGGGAGGACTATGTCCAGCAGTGTGACGGCCATCGGCTGAGATGATGATGATGACCAAGTATTTAATACATAGGTAAATACATATAAATCCCTCTCGGAATAGTTAGCAACATTGCTGCAACAACCGTCTTGCTCGAGTAGCTGTCTTGCATGTAGGTAGGTATTTTATTTATCATAGTAAATGAATAAAACTTATTTATAATAATAATATTATGTAATTATATTAAGTCCTGGTCGATCCTGAGCTTCGCCGATCTATTCCTGATCAAAAAAGTCAATTTGGGTGGAAAAAAATGTTTTTTTTTTTTTTTTTTTTCAAACTCCTATATCTCCGAAAGTATACCACTTAGGTCATTTTACCAAAGTATATTTTTTGTTTGTAATCATTTTCCCTGTCGATTGGCATATGTTTCATCAGTGGCCGCAAAATCGTGATTTTTTCAAAATGGCGGAAAGTAGGTATGCCACCTTCCATACTGAAATGTTCGAAGCTCTTTCTGGTCAAACTTTACTTTGATTAGTCTACAGGGACTGGGCTCTGCCATAGCTACTCTCCTTTACTCAGTACCGTAGTGAGGAGGGCAAATGTCCCGGGCGACACTTTTCTAGGGGCGGCAAATTCGGGAAAAATATAGATTGAGCTCGATCTACAAGGTGTTACAAAAATACAAATAAACATTTAAGAGGGTGGTTAAGACCATCAAACTGAACAACATTCACTATGGGACCAATAAAAAATCGGATGTTCCATCATCATCATCATCATCATATCAGCCGATAGACGTCCACTGCTCATAGTCATAGTCATAGTCATAATAGTTTATTGCTTCATGTGGTTACATAAGCCATAGGCCTCCCCCAAAATGGGGAGATTTGCCATTATCGCCATGATGCGATGCGTTTGCGATGTTCCATAGTAAACTGCAGATCTACGCGAGCGAAAATTAATTTTTTTTTCGCGATTTAGATGTTGGTCCTATATAGTGAAAGTTGTTCAGATTGATGGTCCCAACAACCCCAATAAAAGTTTGAAATGTTTATTTTTACTTTTCTAACACCCTGTATAACCAATTTGTAGAGCAGAGAAAAGTCGAGCTCGCTTCGCTCGCTCCAAGTTTCTATTTTAATTACCTACCTGCTTACACGCAATCCTAAAGAGTTCTGACCAAAGAGGTGGTGCTAAAAATTTCGATCGATGCTTTTACTTCGGTTACTTTGCTCATGTTTTGTAGGTAAAAAGCTCCGGCTCTAACCGCTTCATATTGTGGAGAAAATTCGAGCTCGCTTTGCTCACTCTAAGTTTCTATTTTTGCATGTATAAACAAAAAGATGTCTGACCGAAACACGATTGGAGGTGCAACAAAATTTTTTTTTTTTGTGTAGGTAAGATAAGGGGTCGGCAAAATCGATCTAAGCCCCGGGCGGCAGAAACTCAGGATACGCCACTGCCTTTACTAGTATCATTTTAAAGATAGCGCTAACAAAACTATCGATAAAAGACGTCTCTTCTGGGAACCTGAAGACAAAATGAACGCCTCTTATAGATAAAAGATAAAAACTACGCTATTCTCCAGCGAGATGCGGTTTATCGGTGGATTTATCTCAGAAATGGTTAAGACACTGTCGGATTTTAGGCTGAGGGTTTCGTCGATAGCTTTTGTTTAATTGTACAGACATTAACCTTTTCACGGGCATCGTAAACTATGCCAAACGTGAGAAAAATGTGCATTGAAAATGAATAATAATGAGCTGTCGAGAATATTTGCAGGGAAATTAAAACTAAAAGTGTTACAAAAGTAAAAATAAACATTTAAAACTTTTGAGGGCGTTGTTTAGACCATCTAACTGAACAACTTTCACTGTGGGACCAAAATCGAAATCGCGAAAAAAAAACAGCTGTCTCAGTCCCATACCTCGAGTAGATTTGAGTTTTGGATTTTTTTTTCTCGATTTCGATATTGGTCCCATAGTGAAAGTTGTTCAGTTTGATGTTCTAAACGAATTAAATGCTTGTTTGTATTTTTGGAACACATTGTAGATGGAGATAAGAGTAATATGCCTAAACTAAGAAATAGTATTTGGAAACATCGATCGGCATAATCAAAATAGTTATCGAATGGCATAGGCATAAGTTTGCAGTTTTATGTGGAACAGCTGTTTTTTTTTTCGGAAATCCGATGTCCCATAGATATAGTTGTTTAGTTTAATGGTCTGACCATCTCTTCAAAAAATCGTCAGCATAATTATGAAGGTCCCTATACAGGGTCCTTACAGGGTCCTTCTTAATATGCTGACACTTTTTTAAGGGGATGATCAGACCATCAAACTGAACAACTTTCTCTATGGGACCAACATCGAAATCGCGAAAAAAAAATCTGCTGTCCCATACATTTGGCTCGAGTAGGTTTGCAGTGTTGTATGGACGAGCTGTTTTTTTTTTGCGATTTTGATGTTGGTCCCATAGAGAAACTTGTTCAGTTTGACGGTCTGATCATCCCCTTAAAAAAGTGTCAGCATATTAAGAAGGACCCTGTATACTACAGAGTGAAATATGTGAAATATAATATTCTACAGAGGATCTAGAGGTGCACTAAACATTTTTTTTCTAAAATTAACCCCTAAAGAACCACAATTTTTTTTTTGACAAAAGCAGGTAATACTTGTCTTAGACCATTGATAAATAACGTTTATTTAATGGTCTGTGACAAAGTAGCACACGGTTATAATTTTTCCTTTACCTACGAGACAATTTTCTCCCAAATTAGGTATTTATTAAAGCGTCCTCTTTAGTTAAAGGATCCCTGGAAGACTCTCTATTGTTCTAAAGGACGAAAGGATAATGTTTCTCATTATTTTAACATTTGCTTTTGTTTCTGATAGAATGAAGTTTCTTGTCCGTTTGGTAACCGTTTGATGTTGTAAAATAAAAACTATTCGCTAGGATCGTATTTCCTCTGTTCCTGTTATGAAAAATGATACAAGTAGAGTTGTATCCAACTGTATACAGGGTGTACAATAAAATGGGATAGTTACTTAAAGGGGTGCTTCAGACCATCAAACTGAACAACTTTCTCTATCGGACCAATATCGAAATCGCGAAAAAAAAATCCGCTCTCCCATACAAAACTTCAAAAATAACTCGACTGAAATGTATGGGACAGCAGATTTTTTTTTCGCGATTTCGATATTGGTCCCATAGAGAAAGTTGTTCAGTTTGATGGTCTGAAGCACCCCTTTAAGTAACTGTCCCATTTTATTTTACACCCTGTATACAGGGTGTAAGTGACAGCCTAGCAAATACTAAAACGGTGAACTTAGACCAGCTCAGGGAAAGCTGATTTTTTTTCGCGTATCCTGTGGTAGGCTCCATAGTGAAAGTTGTTCAGTTTGATGGTCTGAGTTCACAGTTTCAGTATTTGCTAGCCTATCACTTACACTCTGTGTAGCCTTTTTCACTAGAAGCACAGTTTCATCAATATCATCATCATCAGCTTATATACGTCCCACTGCAGGGCACAGGCCTACCCTCAAGGAGGGTATGGTATGGGTATCAGTCCACCACGCTTGCACATTGCGGTTTGCAATTTCTTCTTCATTGTATGCAGGTAGGTTTCGCACGACGTTTTCCTGTTCCTTTACGTACATGAAGTATTTAAATGATTACTAAGTGGGCACTGCTACTAGTGCCTGAGTTAGGTTTCATACGAACAAGTTTTTATAAAAACCTGTAAGTCGAGTTTGGGAGTTTGTCCATTTTCCTTCATACCTATTATTATACTTCAGTGCTTCGTTCTCGATATATAATTTACCACGTAGTTTCTTCAAGTAACTCGGCAACCAAACGCATTTCAGAGCTAGATTTTCTAGCAAAAACTAAACGCCTCTATTGTCTATTCTCACTTCTTTGACATGAAGCGTCATTCTTTTCGTTTGCGCGGCAACCTGTTAATATCTTCGATCAAAAAATAAAAATAAATAGAGAATATATAGTTTTTGTGATTGAAAATACGCATATTTCATCATGCCTAAGCGTAGGCGTGACGAAGAAAAGTTGAAATATTACGAAGACAAGATCCGTCGTCTAGTTCGCCGGCAGAATCGCCGGCGCGATAAAACACCCTCATCGGACTCTGTTTCTAACCGTGATAATTTTGGTGAGTACGATATTTTCTCTAGGTTTTGAACTCGTAAATAGATGTTAAACTTGTAATTTGCAGTTAAACTGGTTATTTTCTAAATATAACCTTCAAACATTGCGTGTTTCTTAGTAAACGCATGGTTTGTCGTCACGAGTGGTGTACGCGATGCACTGGCGTGATTTGTTCAGATTTCGGGGTGTATACGAGATGTACACACGAGATCGGAAGCCTGGGTAATGTCCGTGAGGCATTGCGATGGCAAGACAAAAACCTTGACTCTTATGTGTCGATCGTTTCTTTCAGAACGCGACTCGAGCCCGGAACGTTGGGTTATAGAATCTGAGGATGAACTCAGAAGCTCAGAGCATGAAACTTCCCCAGCATTGATGGGGGAAGACATTGACCTTAGCCAAGAACCATTGAGGTCTGTTATAGTTCCACCACTGAATGAGAACAAAGAATTGACTTCATCTCCGAATAAAGACCTTACTAAAGAAGCTTCCTCCCTTAAAGTTCAGTCCAAGGACAATACACAGGCAGAATCAAATGTTCCAGAGCCCCCGCATACAGTTTTGCAAGAACAAAATACAGGGGAGGCTGCCTTAGATGAAGAGATATTAAGGGCACTAGGAGACCCCATACATGACAAACCTAAATATGGTTCGGCCATAAACGGAGACCTGGCAATAAGGTGGACGGCGATCGTAAAAGGAGGATTAGATAAGGAAGCTAAAGAAAAACTATTCAAAGAACACCTGGTTCCGGAAAATTGTACTTTGTTCCAAGCCCCGAAGCTAAACCCAGAAATAAATGCATCAATTTCAGATTCAATAAAAAACAGAGATAAAAAAATTGAACAAGAACAACAACAATTAGGACATGGTTTAACAGCCCTCAGTAGAGGCCTGTCTTTGCTAATAAAAGACCCTAATGATAAATTATCAATTATAAAATTGCTTAGCGATGCATCAAAGATTCTAGCGGATCTTCACCAATGCCAGACGGTGGGCAGAAAGAAACTCATTACTCCTCTTTTGGATAAAAAGTTCATCGAAGTTTCCAAAGACATCGAAAGAGATGATTTCCTGTACGGAAAGGATCTCTCGGAGAAAATTAAAAGCATGAAGAACATCCAACGAAGTGGACAGTCTATTAAAAAAGACAGCAGACCAGTTGGTGGACCCAGTTTCCGTAAGCCGGGAAACTACAGCGGCCCGCCTCGGTCCCAAACAGCAAAGCCTTACTTCAGGGGCGGGCCCAGACGATCTTTGATGGAGCACAACAACCGCTCATACAAGGCTCCACCCCAGACAATGAAGAAAAAACCAGATCCGAAGCCTCCTGCTCGGAAATAGCGGTAAGTCATGCTCACGCCGGTAGACTTGCTTATTTTGTGGACTGTTGGAGACTAATCACAGATGATGACTCAATTATTAACAATGTAACTGGGTATTTAATACCTTTTACTTCTTTGCCATACCAAAGTTGTTTACCAAGATCCTTTCAACCTAATTCTGAGCATGAGGTACAGGAAATGGAGAATGCCATTAAAAAGCTCCAAACAATGGGGGCTGTATCTATATGTAAACCATCCTCTGAACAGTTTATCTCTTCAATATTCCTAATACCAAAATCTACCGGGGGCAAAAGATTTATCTTAAACTTAAAGCTATTGAACAAATTTGTTTTAAGCGAACACTTTAAAATGGAAGATCACCGTACGGCAATGACAATGACAAATAACAATGAGTTTTTAGCAAAAATTGATCTCAAAGAGGCATACCTTCTGGTTCCCATTCACCCTAATCATAGAAAATACCTTCGCTTTCAGTATAATAATAATTTGTATGAGTTTAATGCATTGCCATACGGACTCAGCTCAGCACCTTATATATTCACAAAGATAATGAGAGTAGTAGTCGCACATCTAAGAGAAAAAGGCCATAAATCTGTGATTTATTTAGATGACTTATTATGTGTAGGTTCTGATTATGAGACTTGCCAGAAAAATGTTCACGAGTCAATACATCTTTTGGAGTGCCTTGGCTTTATTATAAATTTTGAGAAATGTTGTTTAGAACCATCACAGTCATGCAATTTTTTAGGTTTTGTTTTCAATACAACAAATATGACACTAGAGCTCCCATTGGAAAAAAGGAAACACATATTTCAACTAGTTAACAAATTTCAAGGTCTAGATAAATGTGCTATACGTGAACTTGCTCAGTTAATAGGTTTATTAATATCAGCTTGTCCAGCTGTACAATATGGTTGGGTGTATACAAAATATTTGGAGCGTCACAAATATCTTATGTTATCCAAAAATGACAATAATTTCGACAGTGTTATGGCTTTAAATTCAGACATAAAAGCTGACTTGGATTGGTGGTCCAAAAATATATTTCTGGTCTCAAAACATTTTCAATGTCGTAATTTCGATTTAGAAATTTACACCGACGCATCTCGCACGGGATGGGGGGCTGTTTGTAATGAAAACAAAGTTAATGGAGCATGGAAACAAGATGAGCTAATGTTTCATATTAACTATTTAGAGTTATTGGCAATTTTCCTGGCCTTAAAGTCATTCGTCAGAGATAAGAAACAAATTCATATTTTGTTACGAGTAGATAACAAAACTGCCATCTCCTACATTAATCGAATGGGGGGCATCCAATATCCACACCTAAATAATCTTGCGAGGACCATCTGGCAATGGTGTGAAGAAAGGGACATATGGCTATTTGCGTCTTATATAAAATCATCTGAAAATAAAGAAGCTGATGAAGAATCTCGTAAGATTAATCCTGACACAGAATGGGAACTCAATGAAAGATACTTTCAACAAATAAGTGATAGGTTAGGAACTCCACTCATAGACCTCTTTGCCTCCAGAGTCAATGCTAAGTGCAGCAGATATTTATCTTGGAAGCCAGACCCAGATGCTGTGAATATTGATGCCTTCACTGTAAATTGGAATAACCAATTTTTCTATGCCTTTCCTCCCTTCAGTTTGATTCTAAAATGCTTACAAAAGATCAAACATGAAAGAGCAACAGGAATAATGGTTATGCCATTCTGGCCTTCCCAACCTTGGTTTCCAATGATGAAGGAAATGTTAATATCACAACTAATGTTTTTTGGACCTAAAAAAGACCTATTACACTCTCCTTTCAGGAGCAATCACCCACTGTACCGACAGCTTACCCTGGTGGCCGGAGTCTTATCCGGCGATCGCTGATGAGAAGAGCAGTACCCAACATCTCATTAGAGACAATGCTGGCCTCCTTATCTGAAAACACACTGAAACAGTATGAATGCACATACAAAGCTTGGTGGAATTTTTGTATAATTAACAAAACAGATCTATTCTGCGCCTCCGTACCCATGGTAATGCAATTTCTTTCTGAACTTTTTAACTCTGGAGCCTCATATGGAACACTAAATTCCCACAGATCTGCGCTATCCTTACTAATTGGATCCAGAATAGGTAACGATGATCGACTAAAGAGACTCTTTAAAGGGTTTTATAGGTCAAAACCCCCTCTGTCCAAATATTCTGTCACCTGGAATCCTTCACTAGTACTAGATACTTTATCTAATTGGCAGCCCAACCATTCCCTGAGCTTAGACAAGCTAACCAAAAAATTAGTTACCCTACTAGCACTATGTACAGCTCAAAGAGCCCAAACCCTCTCCCTAATTAATATAAATAACATTTCTAGTACAGAATCTGGCATTTATATTAACATCACGGATATCATAAAAACATCTGGACCAGGCCGTTCCCAACCGGTTTTGTTTATACCCTTCTATGAAAAATCTGAAATTTGCCCAGCTAAAGCCCTACAATGTTATATAAGTCAAACTAATAGTATCAGAGAATCAATAGAAAAACTATTACTCACCTCAAAAAAGCCTTATAAGGCAGCATCTCCGTCCACCATAAGTCGTTGGATTAAAAACACCTTAACTGAAAGTGGTATAAATACCACTATTTTCAGTAGTCATTCCACACGACATGCCTCCACGTCCACAGCTAAAAGTAGAGGCATTTCGTTGGATATTATTAGGCAAACGGCGGGCTGGACAGGAACATCACAAACTTTTGCGAATTTCTATAATAGGCCCATCATTAATGATCCTACTTTTGCGAGTGCCATATTGTCAACTATGATGTAATTTTTACACAACTGGTTCTTACTGTAATGAATATTGTTACTACTTAATAAGTATAAAATAAAAGACTGATTAAAATTAAAAATTTATTCATTAAAAGTTTATAAATATAAGATATCATAAATTCAGAGATATATTATGCCTACCTTAAATAAGACACAACTCCACTAGCTCTAAACCTCTACGTGGTAAATTATATATCGAGAACGAAGCACTGAAGTATAATAAGTGATCAAACGAACTTACCTTAGTGATGTTCGATCATTATTATACGAAGTGCTTCGTTCGAAGATATATACCCTCCCACCCCTGCAAGAGGGATCTGAACTATACTGTCCGATCTATACTTGCATTACTTACCCGAGGAGTTGTGCTCTAGTACCTTCAGACTCTAAAAAGAATGACGCTTCATGTCAAAGAAGTGAGAATAGACAATAGAGGCGTTTAGTTTTTGCTAGAAAATCTAGCTCTGAAATGCGTTTGGTTGCCGAGTTACTTGAAGAAACTACGTGGTAAATTATATATCTTCGAACGAAGCACTTCGTATAATAATGATCGAACATCACTAAGGTAAGTTCGTTTGATCACTTATTATTGAGGGTTCCACCTTAAAGTTATTATACCTGTCGGAATAGAGTAACTGACATGATTTGTCAAATGAAACCGTTTTTTGTGCATTTATCGGCACCCTAAAACTTCGAGTTCTGTGCATAATTTTGTGAATCTAACGTGAAATCGTAGGTAATTTAACGAAATAGTGTTAGTATATTTCACAAAATAATCTACGACTTCACTTTAGATTCACTAATTATTCACAGAGCACGAATATTTACCCAGTCGATTGTGCTGACAAGTTCCCAAAAACAGTTCTATTGCCTCGCGTCACGTATCTCTTTCTATTATACAGTGGCGCCGCTAGGTACATCTCGCTCTCTCAGCTGTCAGTTTCTCTATATGATACCTTTATGGGTTCCACACCCAAATAGTTCCAACGAAACCCCTATTACTAAGCCCACGTCAAACCTTGGACACCTAGCTGCCATTTCATACATTAAAAAACATGCTAGTTTTTTGCGTTGGGGGTTTTTTATTTACTTTGTAATTTGATGTATTTCATAATTTTTAAAGTTACTTGAAAACTAAGGTACCGATTTTTATGAAAGAAAGTTAAGAACACTCTCACAAAAACTTGCTTTCTATTGAAAAAAAAAAACCGCATCGAAATCAGTCCAACCGTTTGGGAGCTACGATGCCACAGACAGACAGACCGACAAACAGACAAACTTATAACACACCTCTTTTTGCGTCGGGGGTTAATAAAATAGACCTTCGTTGGTCATAGTTAGACTCCATAGTTCCGTAGGTAGCTTATGGTTAAAACAACATTACCCAATACAGTAACAAGCCATAAAATTACAAATATTATTCGTAGCCATCTCGGTCGTTGCACGTGAACAATTGATCGTTATATTGTGTTTTATGTTTTTACAACAAATGAATTAGTAACGTCCTTGTCTTTGATATTAATGACTGTGACAGATCTTGTAAGAAAAGAAAAATTGTGCAATCAAGCACGGAATGGTTTCGATAACTTGAGTTTCGGTGAACAAATAAGTAATCCTATAACGAACAAATTATAGGAATTCAAGACTTATAAAACTCTTATACAGGGTGAAATTGATATCATTGGCATCCTTTTAAACTAAGAGTCTACCCATCAAACTGAACAACTTTTACTATGGGAGCAAACCGATCGGAACGACTAAAAAATCAGCTGTCCCATACTAAGGCGATTATCACACTAACGACGCGTCCCGCCGCGGTGCGCGGAGCGGCATAGTCGCCTTCCCGCGCATTGACGCGTCGGCAGTGTGTTGTCCTAGGCGTGTTTTCTATATAAATTTAAATACTTGCATACAATGTTAAAATCTGCGGCCCCGTGCTACGCGACGGGGCGCGGTGCAGTGTGATAATCGCCTAAACTGCAGTGCCTACTCGACTCAAATGTATGCAACAGCCGGTTTTTTTTTTGCTCTGATCGGTTTGCTCCCATATGATAGTAAAAGTTGTTCAGTTTGATGGGTAGACTCTTAGTTTAAAATGATGCCAATGATATCAATTTCACCCTGTAGGTACAGGGTGTAACAAAACACCCTAGTAATACTTAAAGGGGTGCTTCAGTCCATGAAACTGAACAACATTCACTATCGAAATCTCGAAAAAAATCAGCTGTTTTTTTTTTGCGATTTCGATGTTGGCTCCATAGTGAAAGTTGTTCAGTTTCATGGTCTGAAGCACCCCCTCTAGTATTACTAGGGTGTTTTGTTACACCCTGTATGTAGACGCATCCACTCTTTTTTAATTAAAAGTAATAGGCTTAAAGTAATTTAAAAAAGTACCTACACGATCGCACTATGCTTTTGTATCACTACATCATCACTACATAGTATAAAACAAATTCGCTTCCCACTGTCTGTATGTCCCTATGTATGCTTACATCTTTAAAACTACGCAACGGATTTTGACGCGGTTTTTTTAATAGATAGAGTGATTCAAGAGGAAGGTTTATATCAGCATTGCACCCGTGCGAAGCCGAAGCGGGTCACTCGTAAAATTATATTATAGTAATACACAAGAGAGACATTCTTATAATTTGTGCCCAAGCCTAGGCTTGTAGATATTGTTAAGTATATTACAAGAGAACATAAAAATGTTGCTTTGAGATAATAACAATGCTGTTTTTTATCAATGTAGCAAAAAATTCCCATAACGCTTACTTTTTGTTGATGAAGGTATAGGTACAAGAATAAAACAATGTATTTTTCTTATTTTAACGAGTTAAACATAACTAGGTATTTCGCTTAAAAAGGTTCGTTATTTACAATTACATTGTTATAGTTAACACATAATTATGCTCATAATTATGTTCATAATTATGTTCTCGATAAACAAAATAATTTTAATTATTATTTAGGTACTCGTTAAGCTTTAAAACTACAAGGTGTAATAGAAATGAGTCGATAAATTTTCAGGGGTGATTCAGATCATCAAACTGAACAACTTGTTCAATAAGAGAAACCCCGAATTATTAAAAAAACAGCTGTTTCATTACTAAACCGCAATGCTTACTCGAAACAAATGTATGAACAGCTGATTTTTTTGCGATTACTGCTTTCCTCCCATAGTACTTACATACTAGTTGTTAAATTTGATGGTCTGAACCAACCTTTAAAAATTGGTCGACTTATTTCAATTACTGCCTGTATAAGAAAACTGAAATTTCAAAATTCGATAGACCATAGACCAAAAACTTGTTTGGCTTGAGAACCCTTTTGCGGAACTCTAAATAATCGATTCACTGCGCTGCGCAAGCGCCGGCAATATAGTTCGCGTTGATCAACCGCTCAGAAATGACTTAACTTACACATATTTTGTAGTTAATTTATTTCTCATAATATTTACTAGTCAGTTTAGTAGTCTTATTTAGTGATCAAGTGTGTTTCAGTGTTTAGTTTTTAAGTTAATAAAAACATTAAAATGAAGGATGAAGATGTTGTTAGTGAAGTTAAAAAGCCTAGTGAGTATCAAATGTTTAGTTCTTTCTATTTAGTTAGGCTAGCATGCCATAAAGCGACAAAACAAGAAAACTGTCACGCGCCCGCTTTCCCATACGCAAAGTAACAAAGACAGAGGAACGTCTCGGTTTTGTCGTTTTCTCGGAAGCGGCATGCTAGAGGGCCTGATAATTGTCTGAAATTTTTCTATTGAGGAAAGTCCTTGGAGATCGTCCGAGCGTGCTGCATACAAACGAAGTAGGATCCTATTTTCAACGTACTTTATACACAATTTAGATAGGTACTTAGATTTTTTTTACTTTGTTATATTTTAGTTATTTAGTTAGTTATATTATGTTAGTTATGTAGTTATATTTTATTGTTATTATTTTTTCCCGGAATTCACGAAAATATATAATCATAATTTAGACACTTAATTCTGTATTGCAGTCTGTGGTTTTTCAGATTTCTGTTAAAATACCTATAGTTTGAATGATGAGATGAGATTCATAAGATTTTTATGGAAATTTTGTTTTTTGAGCCACTTTAACTTAGAAAACAAGCTTAATTTCTTTGACTTTTATACTGTCAAAGAAGAATATTATAAGAGACAAATAAATACTATTTAATTTAATTTATTAGTTAATATCCAAAAATTAATTATGATGATACAGAAAATAATATTATAACCGTTAAACTTCGTTGTATGGTGCGTGCTAGATGGCATAATAATTTTATCTTCTTAAGGCCCTATGGTAGGCCGAAACACCTTGGAGGCACCTTTTATTTTTCATGTTATAGATTTATACAATTTACTGAAACCAAAGTCATACCTCAGTATTCTTGGATAGTTTATCTAGTGAAATCATTAATTGAATACACGATTGAGATTACTTCACTCGACAGAAAATAGTCACAAAGATGACGTATTTTCTGTATTTTTAAGCATTTTTCTCGTATTAGAAGAACTTAAAATAGTTTCCGATTTTTGGTATTTATACTCACATATTCACCATTAGTTTATCTAGTGAAATCATAAAAAAATCTATAAAAAGTACTTTTGGTAAACCTTTTTAATCGAAAATACGGCACGCGCACGCATTTTTCGGAGGGCTGGGCAATCGCGTTTCTCATAGAAAATATTCGTCTGAACCTATGGCCCCTTAAGATAGAATTAAGGCTGCCTCGGCCGAGATCGGCCGGGCTCTTGATATTGTTTACAAGCTAACAAAACGAGGTTAACAATCAATCGATTTTAAAATCGTAATTATCCTTATAGCGTTTATTTAAATCCAATTTCTAAAGCAATTAACTATTATTATTAAGTATGATCTAGTAATTAAAAAATACTTTATTTTATTTACTTACAAATTAAATACAGATTTTCTAAATTATCATCATACTATAGACAAAGTGTCAAATTTTCGAGAGATGATCGTAGCGTAGATGCATCTACGGGGTGAAATTTATATAAATTTAAATTGATCCATAAAACTGAACAACTTTTCGTGGGAGCAAACTGATAGAAGCAAAAAAAAAATCTGCTGTCGCATACAAATTTGAGTCGAGTAGGCATTGCAGTTTAGTATGGAACTGCAGATTTTTTTCTTCTACGATCGGTTTTCTCCCATAGTTATTCACAATTTATACAAAACTACAAACCTAATCGACCAAAATGTATGGGACAGCTGATTTTTTTCGCGATTTCGATGTTGGTCCCATAGAGAAAGTTGTTCAGTTTGACGGTCTGATCACCCCCTTCAAAAAGTGTCAGCATATTAAGAAGGACCCTGTATATAATTAAAACATCTGTTACAGTTTTATAATAGTTAACAGGAACTTGAACTGCCTCCGTGGTCTAATGGTTAAGAGTTTGGCTCTCGACTCGGAGGTCGTGGGTTCGATTCGCACGGGGGACACCTAGTGATATGTCACTTTGTGCGTTTTTCCGTAGGTTTTTTCCCCAGTTGGTTAGGACATTGCAGGTTGAATCACCTGATTGTCAGAAAAGAAAAATGATTTCGTGCTTCGGATGGCACGTTAAGCCGTTGCTCCTAATTCTCTGGTGGTAACAGAGAGTCGTTACATAAAAACCACGTCAGAGGCCGTAAGGCGGTCTGAAAAAACTCTGACACCAGGGCTCTGCCCACACGATAAGATGAGAGATGAGGAACTTGAAGCCCAAACATTAAACGTCAAATCTTTTTTTTTTTGTGTTACCATTGCGCGTGTTGTCGCTATAGAGAAGATGCCAGAAACTCTACAACAAAACGACTTATTAACACTTACAATATAAATTCTCACGCTAAGGCCATGTATACAGCTATACACACATTATAATTTTAATTATACTATAGTTGCTATTGAATCGAAGCTATTGACACTCAGACCCATGCATTTGGGTAATATAAATACTATTTGGATAGGTGTTAATCAAACCTCGTCCCAAACGTTAATTATAGATACAGTACTTTTAAGTAAACAAAGCATTTTCAAGAGACACCAGATAATTATAAATTACAAAAAAAAAAAACCAACGCCAAAAACAAACATAAAAAGTAAAAAATTATGTGGTCAACTATTTTTTTAAAGTAAGCAAAAAATGAATGTTTTACTTCTATATATTTTAGGTCAATTAATGCGTAGGGGACCGCTATGAAATGGCAATTGATTTTTTTTTAGAATCACTCGCGGTCCCCGACACATTAATTGACCTAAAATATCTTAAAGAAGAAGTAAAACATACATTTTGTTTACATCAAAAATAATAGGTGACCGAATTATTTTTTACTTTTAAATGATTGTTTTTGGCGTTGGCAGTTTTTTTTTATTTGTATTTTAATGTTATTTTATAATTTTTAAAGTTATATGAAAACTTCTGAACCGATTTTCATGAAACAAAGGTCTCTCGCAAAAATTTGCTGTCTATTAAAAAAACCGCATCGAAATCGGTCCACCCGCTACGATGCCACACAGTCATTGGCGTCAAACCTATAACACCCTTCTTTTTGCGTCAGGAGTTAAAAACCGAACATTTCCCAAGGAACATGGGTCGAAAAATGAGAAAAATTTTGAACCTTCCATACAAAAAAAGTGCCGAATTTCGATCAGCCAATTTTTACGAAACACGTGGTCTATTCATTACTGCACTCTTATTAGTACAAGTTACTTATTACTACAATCTCTGAAGTAGCTATACATACATCTATAAACGTGAGAACATAAACATTAGATTTGTAATGAGTAATGTCTCGTTCCATCCCGCTGAACGTGTTAATGGCAAAATGTTGTTAAATCACAGATAAATACTGTTTTAAGTACTTAACCAGTGGAAAAGTACTGTATGTACCAATGTATGACTTACCTACATTATTATCAATGTTTATGGTCAACGTACAAGGGAATAATGACCAAATTATGTTTTCGTGGGAGAGGGGAAAGGAAAGGGATGTTGGGTGGGATGTGTCCTTTTTGACTATTATATTTTTATTTTTATATTTAACAGCATAATTATATATGTATGTATATATATGAATATATATTTTTGTGTATGTATGTATATATTATATTTACTCTATATCCGTCGTAGCATTTGTCCCTGTAAATAGTTCTTCCATCCAATGGTTCATCATCGTCATCATCATATCAGCCGATAGACGTCCACTGCTGGACATAGGCCTCCCCCAAAATGGGGGGATTTGCCATAATCGCCACGCTTGGCAGGCGGGTTGGCGATCGCAGTTAGACTAAATTTGTGTATTCAGAGGATGCTGCTGCCCATCCTCCGGTAGATCCCTTAGTCGCCTTTTATCTTTTACCTTTTACTTTTGTCGAAATGGGGCAATCCAATGGTTGTCTGGAAGAAATTGCTTTTAGTGATAAGACCGCCCTTTATACCCTTCTCATTCTTGTTATAAATTGTATTTGTATATTCTTGGTGTGCAAATAAAGAATATTTATCTTATCTTGGGTTAGGGTGAATCGGCGCCCGGTTATCCGACCACTGTCATCCACTGTGTAGGTACATACGTGGTGTACATACCATAATATTGTGTAAGCGATCTTTCTCGTGGACTTCTGCATGCTTAGTGGACAATTGTGCCGACCCCAAGACGCCGCCAACTGTCGTAGGGCTTAGCATGGGATGGAACTATAATTTTTCAACAATTTGGCACATACTCGCAAACTTTTACAATTTACATGTAAAAGATACCATAAGATAAGATAAGATAAGATAAGATAAGATAAGATAAGATAAGATAAGATAAGATAAGATAAGATAAGATAAGATAAATATTCTTTACCTAAGACCTTTATTTTATAAATTTATTTTTGCTCAAATGTCATTATCCAGAGAGGAAACAGGGGAATAGGTTTGTATGGAAAAAACCGTACGTACCCGCCTATCCTCTTAAGGTAGATGTTGGTCCCTAGAGAAGATTAATTATTTTTGATAGTCTGATTGTCTCCTTAAAAATAGTCAGCAGGACCATGTATATTGTGTGGTGGTACGGAACCCTCGGTGCGCTAGTCAGACTCGCACATGGCCGTTTCTTCTTTATATAAGGCCTAACAAAATTAGCCGAATTTTCTTTTTTGATAGTGGTCCCATAGAAAAAGTTGTTCAGTTTGATGGTCTGATCATCTCCTTAAAATAGTTTCAGTTAATTTTGTTAGACCCTCTTATAGCAATTGGTTGATTCAATTACGACATTACAATAGTTTTGTGCATACGAAGTTATAGTATAAGATATAAGTGTACTTTTTGAAACCATCAGCAGCAAGGCTGATTCAGTGTTTATGGGGTGTACAGCATCTCTGTGATGGGGATGGACCAGGTCTGCCTGCATAACTCCAGTCGGTTTAGGAGTTACTGATGATTTAAGGTCTGTAAAAAATTAACGATCAGCTGCACGGCTGATCGTATGTTATTGTTATAGTATGCACTGTAGCTACGTGAACAACACAAAAACTGTCAAGTTCTGTCAGTCGGCTTAGGAGATACAGCCAGTCAAAGTTCCGACCTTTGAACGGCTGTATCTCCTAAACCGACTAATGAACCATGTCAGTTTTTATACTGTTCACATAGCTACAGTGCATACTACAACAATAACATACGATCGAATTTGGACCTTAAATCATCAGTAACTCCTAAACCGACTGGAGTTATGCAGGCAGACGTGGTCCATCCCCATCACAGAGAAGCCATAAACACTGAATCAGCCTTGCTGCTGATGGTTGCAAAAAGTACACTTATCTCTCGGAATATTACGTGTACTGTAAGGAGGCCGCATGAGCGACCCCGGCGACTGGCAGTTTTGTTTGAATTTGGATTACATAATATTTAAAAAAGTACTCTTTGACTTGTTCTAAAACCGGTGACATGATGTAATTTTCTCGATAAATAAAAATTTCCTGTAAAATTTGTTGTATTTGCACCGCCTCCACTGAACTACACCCCAACAGTACCTACAGTTAGTTTAAATCACATAACATTTTTAACAATCACATCCAATCTTAACTATACGTCAACTACAACGTTAATGCAAATAAAACACCCCTTTATCGGTTATTAATATAATCATTCCGAAATCCAGTTTATTACGAAGATAGGAAATCTGTATTCACAGACCGTAAAAGGTTTTATTGGCCATAGGTATCAAAGGGTATATAGGGTTGTGAATTTTGGCAACCGTATTCGTATACAACGTGTTAATGAATTAACGCAAAACTAGAAAGTAGTTTGTTTAGAATCGATAGCAGAATCGAATTATCATGGTTTCAACATAGGTAATTTTTTTCAAAATATTAATTAATTTGTGTCTAAAATTTAAAATATACTGAATCAATTGTTTCAATCTAATTATTTTGTTATAAATCAGTTGGGGTGTATGAGGTTTTGCGTTAATTCATTAACACGTTGTATACGTGTTAATGAATTAACACAAAACCAGAAAGTAGTTTGTTTAGAATCGAGAGCAGAATCGAATTATCATGGTTTCAACATAGGTAATTTTTTCAAAATATATATATTTTTATATTTTAATTTTCTGAATCCGATGTCAACCCACCGCACAGGCACACTCACCCTAATTACTACCAAAACAAGATTCTTAAAATGTATTCATGAGTACGTTAGCGCTTTCATTCATTGCTGAAATGATAACAAATCATTTTAACCTCAAAACTTAAAATGCGAATTACTTTCTTAACAACTAGCTTACTATAGCTAAATTAAGTGTCACTCCCAAGGGATGCCACAAATACTAAAATATCAAACCTAATCAAAATATTCATGCAGAAACATTGATATTTACATAGCAAATAGCAAATAATTTAGTTTTTGCACTTACCTCGTATTCGTCACAGCCCTACTAAAGGGTCATAAAAGACGTAAAAGGGCAGGAATAACGACAAAAGGTCTTATCTATACAACCTGAGATGCATTGCGATTGCTTCCTGACTCTCTGAGGTTAGACCTTTAAAACCTGTATTTAATTATATGCAGTGTCTAGGACGCTTAGGTACTTTATACAACGTGTTAATAAATTAGCGCAAAACCATACACCCCAACTGATTTATAACAAAATAATTAGCTAGAAACAATAATTTCATTATTTTGATGGTTAAAATTTAAAGTTATTCGCATTTTAAGTTTTGAGGTTAAAATGATTTGTTATCATTTCAGCAATGAATGAAAGCGCTAACGTACTCATGGATACATTTTAAGAATCTTGTTTTGGTAGTAAGTAGGGTGTGTGTGCCCGTGCGGTGGGTTGACATCGGGTTCAGAAAATTTAAATTTTTTATAAAAAAATTATTTAATATTTTGAAAAAAATTACCTATGTTGAAACCATGATAATTCGATTCTGCTCTCGATTCTAAACAAACTACTTTCTAGTTTTGCGTTAATTCATTAACACGTTGTATAGGCAGGTAATTAATTATGGAATCAAAGAAGTTAAACAAAAACCGGTCTGGTCAAGCGTATGATACCACAGCCACAACTACTACTGGGTTTACATTAAGCAACCCATCTCATCCTATTTGAAGAACACCGACCTCTTTTATGAAATAAACTTGAGACATAACACGCTCACGCAGCAAGGTACATACTTGGAATTGCATGCTTTCGGTCGCGCTAATATAAAATGGGTTTCAAAGATACTGCCATAAAGTTACGGAACTCTAAAACTGTGAACTTCATCCTTTTATGCATGTCATTGATTTTTTTATACAGGGTCCTTCTTAATATGCTAACACTTTTTTGAGATGATGATCAGACCACCAAACTGAACAACTTTCTCCATGGGACCAAACATCGAAATCGTGAAAAAAATCAGCTGTCCCATACATTTGGCTCGAGTAGGTTTGCAGTTTAGTATGGACAAGCAGATCTTTTTTTCGCGATTTCGATTTTGGTGCCATAGAGAAAGTTGTTCAGTTTGACGGTCTAATCATATTAAAAAAGTGTCAACATATTAAGAAGGACCCTATACAGGGTGATATTGATATCATTTGCATCCTTTTAAACTAAAAGTCTACCCATCATACTGAACAACATTCACTATGGGAGCAAATCAATAGGAGCAAAAAAAGAATTAGCTGTTGCAGACATTAGAGTCGAGTAGGCATTGCACTTTAGTATGGAACAGCTGATTATTTTTTTGCTCCGATCGGTTTGCTCCAATAGTAAAAGTTGTTCAGTTTGATGGGTAGACTCCTAGTTTAAAAGGATGCTAATGATATCAATTTCACTCTGTATATTAGGTACAGTTGGTCCCATAGAGAAAGTTGTTCAGCATGATATTTTTCCTCAGATTCGTTCGGCGTCCGGCATGCGCAGGCGATTCTTTTGTTCCTGGCCATGATCCTCACATTCGCGATGAGGGTCAACATGAGTATGGCGATCGTCGCGATGACTGACTCCAATATTGAAGGTGTAAGTATCAGTCTTGTATTATTAAGAGCATTGCGGCGAGGCACACTTAATCATAAGGGTTCGAAACCGCATGGACGTCATGCTTTATGTACCAATGAGTTTTTAGGGTACCGTACCCAAAGGGTGAAAACGGGACCCTATTACTAAGCCTATGTTGTCCGTCTCCGTATTTAGGGCTGTAACTTTTGAACCGTAATAGCTAGATAGTTGAAATTTTCTCAGATTATGCGTTATTACGGCGGATTTGTTAAAAAATTATAAAAATGTCAAAAAGTTAAAAATTAAGGGGGGTTCTCGACAAAAAACTAGTTTTTATCAACGTTTTTTCTTCACGCTCTATCGTAAAAAAGGTAATATATAAAGCGTTAGTGTGATTATAGAACAAACTCTACAGAATAACAACAAATACTAAAAACCAGCCAAGTGTGAGTCAATCTTGTACTAAACGTCCCGGTCAAAAAAAGGTTTTATTTCTAAGTTTATTAATGTTGTGTTCTGTGGTGGTTTGGTACGGAACCCTCTGTACGCGTGTAGCCCGACTCGCACTTGACCGATTTTATTCTGACTTATGTAGGTACGTGATACCGACTGCTCTCAAACGGTAAAGGAAAACATCGTAAGGAAACCTGCATACGCTGAAGAAGAAATTCTTCGTATGTGAAGTCTACCAATCCGCATTGGGAACGCGTGGTGGACTGCCTTCAGTACAGCTTGAAGGTAGGTCTGTGCCCTCCATCGCGCCAATGCATCAGATTAATATGACGACATGTTCAGACTGTCAACCAACCAACTTTACCTAGAAACAGTGTTTATCAATTGTATGTCGAAGGATTCAGGAAAGTGAATTGTGTACTCTTATATTCTGAACATTCTATAACAATTGCAATACAAATCTAACTACAATACCAGTTGTCAGCATACGAAGCCTTCCTAGAAATGGCGTTTAGTAAACGTTTACTTATAAACAAGATTTAAGATCCTTTAAAAAACATGTTAAAGAACTTGCTAGGTAATACCTGTCTACTTTAAAAGCTTTGTTAAAATTCATTAAATTGTAACCGATCATGCTGTTGGATTGATCTCATTTTTCTTGTATTTTTTTATACAGGGTGTAACAAAACACTCTAGCAATACTTAAGGGGGTGCTTCAGATCATCAATCGGAACAACTTTCACTATGGAGCCAAATTCGAGAAAAAATAAAAAAAAATCTGCCGTCCATACATTTGAGTCGAGACGGTATTGCAGTTTTGTATGAAAGAGCTGTTTTTTTTACGATTTCGATGTTGGCTCCATAGTGAAAGTTGTTCAGTTTGATGGTCTGAAGCACCCCCTAAGTATTACTAGGGTGTTTTGTTATAGCTTGTAAAGAAAAACTAGAGATAGAACTTTAGATTTATTTTTAAACTGCAAACGACTCGACAGAAGAAGATGATA